>JASERS010000001.1:65682498-68182498 GCA_036711965.1 Onthophagus sagittarius
TTGGAATCAACAGAATTGATAGAATCGACAGAATTGTCGCCCACAGCGTTCTTTTATCATCTCTTTCTACCTTCGGATTCACTCATTTCTGAATTCCTTGGTTTCAATTCTACATTTCAAATCGCTCTTTGTGCGTACGCGGTAACTCTTCAATCTCTTCTGCTTGTGCAATCAAATGTGGTTTTCCTCAGGGTCCGTTACTTTTTTTTGTTCGTATTACTATGGTCTGTGCCACGAGAAGTGAGAGTGATTCATCGCCTAAAAGTGTACGAAACAGACGTACGCGCTAGAAATCATTTCATTCCAACACAGAGCAACGCACGAACATAACGTATGCGCAAAATTCTTACAGATATCGATGAGTCACTTTCACTTTTCGTGGCACAGACTATAATTACATCTCGTGTAATTATCGTTTGTATGCTGACGACCTTTTTTGTATGGGACTTAAGTTGAAGTCAGTTAAAATGCACTGTTAAAATTAATGTAAATTTAATCCGTCTACCTGCAATAATCTGATGCTCGATGATACTGTCATATGGTTTTTTGACACAGCTAAGAATTTTAGAGTCTTTATGGATTCTGCACTGTCTTGGAAACCGCAAATTCAATATGTTTGCAGAAAAGTTTATGCTTGCTTCCACTCGTTAAAAAGACTTCGTTGTTCTCTCCTTTCTGCGGCTCGTCGTAATCTTTGCTACTTACTTATATTGCCTCATTTCGACTATGTGGACACGGTTTATCCCGATCTCTCCATAGCTTTTATGAATAAATTGCAGCGGCTACAAAATAATTGTATCCGGTTCATGTTTGACCTAAATAGATTTGAGCATGTAACGCCGTATCGCAAGTACATACAAATGTCAACCGAGAGACGTAGATCCTTTCGTTTATTAACCATTTTATATTAAATCCTTCATAACTACACACCAAAGCAGTTAACATATAGGTTTTTTCATATAATTTGCTACTATTATGTATTACAGAACATTTACAGTATGGTCGATTACACTATGGGATGGACTGCCTTTTGAAATTCGTAATATTTCTAATACTGTTAATTTTAGACTTGTTTTAAAGAGCCACTTGCTTGCCCTTCAATTGTTTATTCCGTAATACTTTGTTCTTTGTCTTTCTCTTTTCCTCTCTTTAACTACTCTCACTTGAGAGCAACTGATATACAGCAAATTCTTCTGAAAGCAATATTACGTGTTTAAGAAGTAGTGACAAGACTTCAGGACGCATTTCAAGTGTTACAGAGGCAATATCATGTCTTCCGGAGGTAATACAAAGTCTTCTGAAAGTATCAAGTCTTCTGGAAGCAATATTGAGTCTATTAGAAGCAGTGTCAAGTATTCCAGTGGCAATATCAAGTTTTTCGGGGGTAGTATCAAGTCTTCTAAAAGCATCAAAACTTCTGGAAGCAATATTAAGTCTATTAGAAGCAGTGTTAAGTCTTCTGGAAGCGTTTAAAGTATTCCAGACTTAATACAATGTCTTCTGGAAGCATTTAAAGTCTTCTGCAAGCAATATCAAGTTTTCTAGAAACAGTATCAGTTTGCCCGGGCAGTATCGTGTCTGCAGAAAGCATATCAAATCTTTTGGAAGCGGTTTTAGTCTTCTAAAGGCAATATTGAGTCTTCTGCAAGCATTTTAAGTCTCCTGGAAGCATTTCAAGTCTTTCAGAAGTAGTATCAAGTCATCTAGAAGCAGCATCAAATCTTCTGAAATGGTTTCAAGCCTTATAGAAGCTGTATCAAATCTTAATTCAAAATATATGCTTTCCAAAAGAACGTTCACAGCAGATGCTGTCACTGAATTAGGAACAAAAAGCTCAATTGCATGAAAAATTAAAAAATTAATTGCAAATGATAGCTTCAATCCAGATAGACAGTTTATCATTTATCATTAAAATTTTGTATACATTGCTTTTTAGGCATTTCTTGTCTGGAACCATTTCAACTCTTCCAGAGACAACATCCAATCTTTTGAGAGTGTTTTCTGCATCAATATCAAATCTTCTAGAGGCAGTAACAAGTCTTATAGAAGAATTTAAAGTTTTCTGCAAACACTGCGAAGTTTTCTAGAAACAGTATCAAGTCTTCTAGGGGCAATAGTAAATCTTCTGAAAGCTTATTAAGCTTTTTGGAAGCAGTATCAAATCTTCCAACGGCAGTATCAAGTCATCAGGAAAGTAGCTCAAGTCTTCTTGAAGCAATATAATGTCTTCCGGAAGGGTTTTAGTTCTTCTGGAAGCAATATCAAGTCTCAATTTAAAATATGCACTCTTCAAGAAGAAGTTTACAGCACATGCTGTTATTAAATTGGGAAGAAAAAGTTCAATACTACATTAAAATTTAAAAATTAATTGAATATGGCTCAAAGGACTCACATGTACGTTTTTAAATGTTTTTTCTTTGGAAACGTATTTTAATTTCGCGATTATTTTGAGAGTCCAAATTCCGGTATTTAATTCTCGTACGACCAAAATGATTGAACGAACATTGACGACCATAACGGGTCAGTTTAGACACATGCATGGTAAACCATCTTAGGTTTTGTTCAAAGCATTAAAATTAAATATTGTATTAGAAATATATATGGAATGGTTTAAATCACTTCTTCGACATTGATAGCATCCCCGTTTTTGGATTGTTGATGTTTCGAATCTTCAGTAAGTTATTTTTCTTTCCGTACTTTGCAATATTTATACAATTTACTATTCCTTTTTTATCTTTTTGAATATTTGATTTAAATCGAATTGCAAACATTTAAAGCCTAATTTAGACTTTTTTGTTCCAAGTTACAAATACATTATACGCCGCATTATCAAAATAATTCATAAACAATAGTTATGGCCATCGTATTGTAGTTCTACGGCAAGTATACTCTCGAAGATAGGCACCGGAACAAGAGTATACATTTTCAATTGGGGTTTGATACTACTGCTAGAAGGCTTGATACTGCTTCTAAATGCTTTAATATTGCTTCCAAAAAACGTTTCGAAAAGACTTGAAATGCTTCCAGAAATTTGATACTTCTTCTAGAAAACTTCAAATCTTTCTGCAAGACTTGATATCCCTTCTAGAAGAGTTGAAATGCTTTTTCTGGAAGCATTTCTTGACTATTACTACTACATACTTGACATTGCTTCTAGAAGAGTTCAAATTCTTCCATAAGATGATGTTGATACTAAAATTTGAAGTAAACTTCAACAATATTGATGGTTTTATATGGATTTAAGTTACTATTTTCAATTATTTTTTAAATTTCAATGTATTGAGAGCACGCATTTTCATTTTTTTCAGACGTTTTCAAACTCAATTCGTCGTCTGAGTATTTTGTCATTTCAGATTTTTTTCAGCACCCAGACGTATTTCCATAAATCGGTGCCTATGTCCATGAATGAATTTGTCCAAGACTACATTTTTTTATTACGCTATATTCCAAGACAATATTTGGTTTGTAATATACTTCGCAATTACTTATCTCATGGGTACGGTGCATAGATGATAAAACTATCACACATTTCTTTGGTTATAGATTTATTTCAAAGACTAAAACAACTAAACTTCTTTGCGGAATAGAATCAGGATGAACAACGCGCGCAATATTTTTAGCAAATCCTTAATATTTTTTTAAGCAATCACAAGTAATGTTAAATATTTTTCAAGAAGTTCTTCCGCTAACAATATACTTAATATGTGGATGAATATGGTGGATTCCACTATTATTTTACAAAATTCACAAAAAAATCTGATAACGATTTTACAACCCGTTGTCCTTCATTTTTCTCAACTTTTATAAGTCTCTGCAATTTTTTGAAAAATGATCTGAAAAATGTTAGTAACGTTTCCTTGAGGTCTTCTAGAGACTTGATGCAATATTCTGATTCCAAAGCAGTCTGTTCATTACAATCTTTGTAATATAAACTTGCATATCGCATGAGAATAATAATACTAGAGAATATGTGGAAGGACAACAATATCCAATTTTGATTTCGAATACTATGTAAACAATTATTGTTTTCGGGTCATTATTGACCCAGTTTTGGTCGTACGACGGTTAAAACTTAGTCCCGAATCCCAAAAACAATTTTTAGTCTTGGGAGTTAGACACCCTATGTATAATAAATGGTATTGTTTTTCTTTAAGTAGGTAGCACATTTTGTTTTTTGTCGTCGCTTCTTTCAATAAATTAATTTTGTTCTGATTTGGGCATAAATGCGTTACGTAATGAAACCAGTAATAATGAACTGATGACTTTTTCATACAGTCGTAGATAATTTTTTTATGGAGAGTTTTATCCACCATTTCCAAACTTCTTTAATATAACAACAAAACAGGTAAAAATTCATATCAGAATCTTAATAAGTCGTTTGTCTCTTGTATTATCCTGGAGATATATTCAGCATATTTCGAGTATTCAAAAAATAAGGATCTTGCTACGGGAATGCGGAACCACAGAAAATTCCGAGGGTAATACATAGATTACTCTTGAAGAAAATGGAAAAGGGGAATGGCGGTTAGCTACCGAGCCGAGGAATCGCGACCGCAGACGTTGTGTTTTGCATAATTTCAAAGAAGAAGGCGAGTAACGTATTTTCAGACCGTCGGTCGGTTCGGCCGCGTTAGTTTTTAAATTACTCCCGTTTATTACGGATACAACGTTCGTGTACTCGTCGTTCCTCGACGACGATGATATAAAAGAAAACTTTAATGAAAAATGTTATTGAAAGTTCCAATGTAACGCTATCGGACTAAGACCAGTTTTTCGGTTTGAATTGAGTTGGCGCTGATAAATTAAATAGAAAAAATCACTCAAAAAGTTTAATTTTGAGGAATTGGAACGTTAAAAAAGTACAAAAAATTGATACAAAATAGTGAAACAGATCCCGATTTCAAATTAATTTGCCTTTTCGTTCAACAAAATTGCGAATCGGGGAATGGGGGCTAGTTTCAATAAGAACTTGAGAAAAACGGCAGGAACGTGCTGTTCGTTGACGATATTGTCTCTTTAAAAAGTTTTAATTCTATTGTATTCTGATTAGTTCATTTGAGTAGCTCGCTGTGCAAAGACGTCTTCTTCCAACTGAAGTAGTTTTCTCGGCGGAACCACCCTTCCCATTTCCTTCAACTTCTTCGTTTCGTTTTTTTTTACGAGTGAAATCGATAAATTCGATTTGCTTGCACCCTTTACCTCACTTTTAATTGACGGCAACGAGAACGGAAACGATCTTCCCCTTTTTCTCATCGCCTGTCCGTTGAAAAACGACACCAAAACGTTTCTAAAACGATTTTTTACTTCTCAATTTACGTCTGCAAGAAAGAAGCTTTCAACATTAAATTAATACTAGCAATTAGTTTTTTCATATTTTTGTGTATCGGAGACTATTGCATTAAACGACTTCTTTGACAAGTTAACTTGTATTTAAGTTTAAAGACAACTGCTAATTGGAAAGTGGAAGTTAAAATTACTGTTTCCTAACTGAGCGAAAACAAAACAAACTTGAATTTAATGAAGTTTTGTAAAATTTTGGTCTTTAAATAATTTATGCACGATCTCGGCTTTTCCAAGAATTAGAGACTGAAAATATATAAAGTTTCGAATTGCCCCAGGTTAAGTTTTGAATGAGACGGAACTTCTCCCGCTTTATAATCTAAATGTATTTAATTACTGAACACGAAAAAGCTAATATTATCAATACCATAAATTTATTTCTTTAACGAGTTTATTTTATTTAATTAAATTTTGCTTCTACTATCTGAATAAGTACTTGTTTGATCAAAAAATAAAGAGAAATGAGTCTCAATTTATAACATTTTCGTTGAAACGAGATACCCAAAATTAGATAATTTCAGGTTTAACCTTACGTCTTCAGACGCACTGCTATACCGAATAGTTTCATTATTATTCAGCGCTGACATTACGAACGGGCCTTTAGTCTCTCCAACTTTTTACACAGTATAATCCTTAAAGCGGTGCAGACTGTATCAGCATAATCTAGATAAGGAAAAGTTAACGTGTATAAGCCTATGTAGAAAATGGAAACAAGAACACACTTTTTTTCAGTTGAATTTGAGGACTCTAGGATTGTGTTGAAACCATCATAACACCTATAAATTTTTGATCACATCCAAGAAGTATATGATGACGTATTAGCACAAGTGGGTAATTTATTCAAAAAGAAATTTATACCTAACATAATTGCTTGAGTTTTAGTGGCATTTAGCTTTAACCCAAAAAGCTTATAATTAGACCAGTCATGCACTTAGCAAGGTCACGATTTAGACGCTCCAGAGACAATTGATATACACTAATGTTCGTACTGGTGTAAATCTGGAGGTCATCTGCATATAAACGATAATTGGAAGAAATTACTTCTGTAACACTATCGATAAAGGTAAAATGCAGCGGACCCAAAACACGAGTGAGTGGACGAAGGGCCTATGTCAGTAAGAACACATGAAATGCGATGAGAAAATTGGGATGGGAACCATAACAAAGAAGTAGAGGAAAGATGAATACTGGTAGATGGGAGAAGTGAAAGGAGAACATCATGATCGACTGAATGAAAGGCTTTACTGAAATCAAGCAGTACTAACAAACTGAAACGTTGATTATCACAATCGTGTCATATATCATCAGTAATCTTCATCAGTGCAATTGTAATACTGTGACCTGGCCGGAAACAATACTGCTCTTCGAGATAATTAAGTAATTGATTATACACTATACGCTTATCAACCTTTGACTCAATAGAAAGAATTGATATGGGACGAAAGTCGCCAGGGGAATCTAGAGTTTTTAACTTGGGAATAAGCACAGTGTCATCCTAAGGTATTTGGGTTGGCCGGACAAAACGAGTGCGCCGTTTTCATAAAAAAAAGATTCTACTTCTAGGTCTAGTGTTAGTTCTAGTTTTACATCAATTCAAACATAAAGGGTTGCAAAATCAGTTTGTAAAGTACTCTACGCCTTCATTAAAAATATGTCTTCACGGGTAAACCCAACCCAAACCACCCCTACATATTTTAACCAGACTAGGATTACAGCGATTACACATACCTTTTATAGTTAATATTCGATGAATTGCGTTTAAGCAGCATTTTAGTTCTGTTTCGTTCACGCATAAGGTTTATAACATTAACGCATAAGCTTACATAAGCAGACAATTGGTCGGTTGAGAGGGTAGTTAGGTTTAAGGATAATGTAACAAATCAAAGCTTTTCACTACGCGTATTATTTTTGAGAACACCCGTGTTAAAATCTCCCATTAGCAGAATGGTCGAAATAATTCTATCACAACGACAGTTAACTTTAATCAATAAGAATTTCATTTCGTATTGAAATTCATCGATTGATTTCACCAATTTAGTCTGAAAATGATTCCTGATAAAAATCCCAACCTGATCAGCCCAGGCGTATTCACAATCATGGAAGAGGGCAATGAAGGCCTAAACCAAGTTTCACTAACTAAGATTATATAAAATATGCTGGACTGAAAAATATATAAAAAGTCATCAAAATGAGCCTAAAGACTCTGAGCATTAATACGACATACAGAAATGTGGCTAGCAAATCCACAACAAAGATTAATCTGAGGTATTCCCATGTGAGAATCTGGCTCTACTGTAAGATTGAGCCAACACGTCTTGCAGGTAAGGGCATAACATTCTAAAAATGCGCAACCTGCTATGAATATGAATGACAATACTTAAGAGATCGGTGAATTAATATTGTCATTGTTATTCTATGTATTAAATATATATGTTATGTATATCCATGCGAAACGGATATAAAAAAAACAAAAAAAGGATAGATAAGTAATCTATATGAAATCATTATGCCACGTTTAGCAAACTACTTGGTAATAAGAATGGTGGAATCTGTTATTTACCAGTTACACCATAAATAAAACGCAAAAAACTGTTCTGAACAACCTGCACCTTTCGCTTAGGCTCATAAGATAGACGTAGACTAAAGATAACACAACAATAATTAAAATAAGATAAATCTAAACTATGACAAAGTGAACGCTTGAGCTTAACAGATAAAGTTTTTCGATTTGACTAGACGTATTTCCTTCTACAAAGCTGACATTTGAAGAAACTTTTCCATTTATAGAATGCGCCAGCAATTAGAATTTGCTGTACAACTTCTGCTAAACGACGATTAAGCATATTTTTTACTCGTAGAGGGCATTTGTTATATAATTTCACGACTATGTGATTAGTGCTAATGTTAGGGAATCTAATAATGTCATTTATAACGGGTTTTATATATGTGAATATCAGAATATTTTAGAAAGAATGTTTGGGTGAAAAGCGCGTAAAGAAGACTCATTATTATAAAGATATGCTAAAACCCGTAATGCTTTTTTTTTGTTGCAGAAAAATATCTTTGACCGCTGGAGAATTCGTGCAAAGCAGTATTCTTTACAAAGCCCTGCTACGAAAGTTTGCATATCCAGTTATAGTCTGTATGCGCCTAACTGTAAAAATCACTACTGCTAGGTATCTTTGAAGACATTCGGCATGAAAGATCCAGCTTACGTTTGACATAATATATGTACCCAGGAATTTAATAGGTTCTCGCTCCTGTTTCTCAGTTTTAATTGTTAATATTAGTTTCTGCCCAACCCAACCCAAATCATCCCGCAACTTCAGCTATAATAACATCTGACTTATTTTCAAGGTCAACTTTATCTTTCGACGTTAGCACCAAAGAAGAATCGTTAGCGTATACAGCAAGTCGGGGTCCAATTTTGTATATATATACATCTAAGTTATGTTCAATTCGGACCAGATACTAGAGAAAACAATAACTGAACTCATTGAAGAAAGATCGTTGTATGCTCAAACAATCAGCTCGTATAGTAAGCTTTAAATGTTTTATTAACTTCCTACTCCATTGGTTGAAGCAAACTGGTTGTATTCGGTGGCAAAAATACAACTAGTGAACTAGAGTTGCAGGAGGATGGCTTGGTGTGTTGTCGATTAATAATATTAATTAGATTAATTGGCAATATGGTTCAACTTCAAATATGAAGTGATGACTAAACCAGTCCTCAAAAAGGTAAGCTATCATCTTAGGCATTCTACTTCCATATAAAGAGCAATTCAATTTTAGATTTTTAGTTTGAAACTCTTGGATTATATGAACGATAAACTGAAAGAAGTGTAGTGCATAATCACCAGCAGTATTCGCACCAACCATCACTATCAATCCATTTTTGACGGTTTTACGCAATGTTTTCCAGACCAGATAAGTTTCATTACTATTGAATATGGTTTGGGTGGTATAGCCACATTCTTATATCATTCTCTTGAGTATCTCTGGATAAAGAAACGCAGTTTATTTATTAATGTTTACCATCTTTTTACATTCTGAGTTGTTATGCTAATTACAAAGACTTTTGAAACGGATAAACCAGCCTTTAACATTTTACCTGCCGCTTCCTTCCTAGCTACTTCTCTTTGCCAATTAAAATTTTTAATCTTTCCATCCACTTTTTGAACCCTTTTCTTTTCTTGTTTGTTGCCAATCAATCAGCATCAGTTCTACATCATTTGGATGACAGTTACAAACGTAAAGTTTTTGACAGTTAGTAAGACACTAATTAAAATTTCTGCGGCAACTCACACTTCCGAACCTGTCGTAAAACTAACTACCATGTGTTATGATGGGTGAACTCAATGGGTGGGACTGATGGATGAGGGATTCAAATTGAAATTACATAACTATGAATTTACGTAAAACGGGTTATCGTAGATCAAGGTATTATTGTAAATATAAATATCATTAGCTAAGATGTTGATAGGCAGATCATTTATGTAAATAATAAAGAGCCAGAAGAATAAAGAACCTTACGAGACACCAGATAACATCTGATCATCTATACATCTGAAGTTCGACCTTTTCATTCTACACACTATATTCTACTGTTATGATAACTACGAAGCATGTGATTTGGGAAGCATTGAGTTGGTAATGGGTATGGCGAATATATCAATAACATTCTTAACGAGGTAGGTTGATACATTGTATATGTCATAGATTTTCTTATTTGGTAGAGAAATGCTGTCTAGAGAATCCTGGCAGTAAGCTTTAAGAAAACGGATTGTCGATTTCTGTTCAACAGTCTAGAGACAAGTATATTAGGATTTACATTAGGATCAGAGATTCGACTGTATTTACCTCAATCCTAAGGAGATAACTCTTGAAATGATGAGTATCCAAACTGCTAAAATCATTACTGTAATTTTCATTCTCTCCTTTTTAGCTCTGCTGAGCTTTTAGCTCTGTTTATCAACTGCCATATAGCCTTTTGTTTATTGTTCGCAGTAAACAAAAGATGATTTTAATTACATGTTTTTATTTTTGTTTTACCTTACTTGCAGATACATCCAGCAGAGTGAATCTTTGGGTCAGATGGTCTGATAGATGTGGTTGAATTGTTTCTGTATTATAATCCGTTATAAGAGAATTAATTAAAAATTAAAGCATATTTACACATATTTGCACGTTTTCCAGATTTATCATAAATAAAATCGACATTCCGATCCCCAGACACCACTTTTCGTCATACCACATCATAGATTTCCTTACGAAATTCGGTTAACCTGTCTGTTCAACTGACTGTATCTGAAGATCCTACTGGCTGATCTAGTATATCAATATTTACATCAGATATTTGGATAAACACTTACCACTCTTAATAATTGTACTGCTTTGCGTTTTGGCAGAATTGATCCTTATACCATGTTTAGTAATCTCTGTACACACTATCCTTAGGTCATGAGTAACAGTGTTGCATATCGCAGGAAAATTGCGTTGTTTAATTTTTGCGTAGTATTTGTAACTCGCCTGCTCCTCTCTCGCCTCATAATTTCAGACTCGTCCGATATATAATCACTTTACTGATTTGGTACATAAATATCTATTATTCAATTAACATCGGCTTCTTCACATTTATTCAAAAATAAATTGAAATGTTTTTTGGTTTCAATGATATTAATATAAATATTTTCAATTTAGCCTTTTCTTTGTTATCCCTCGAAGAATATCAATCTCAACTTGAAATTACAATACTTGAAATTGTGCATTAAAACATTTCTTGTAATTCCGAGTATTTGAGCCGATAAGAAAGAATATGTCAAATTATTGGCTTTCAGTCATTTTGATTGGCCTCAGGCGAATGGAGGCGCGTTCGGGAATATTTTAATCTCGAGCAGTGGATTACCAGAGTTCATAAGTAACTTGGGGATGACGAAGCGTAGCAAAATGAGGCCACGGTTGGTTTTCGAGGACGACTGCAGGCCAGCCAGAGTGCTTTTAAACGGGGGGATGAATTTTAAACCAGCACAACCACCCTTCCCCTACGAGGCGGATGTTGCAAATAAGAGTCGGGGGGTTGCTTAGGCAGTATAAACAGAAACGTTTTAAGCGTTTATCTTAAGTAAATGTTTCCATTATGAATTTATCTAATCCTGGAGACGTCGGTTGGTACACCTTTTCACGGATAAGTCATCTGGAAAATTAGTATCCCTGCGATTTAACGTTTTATCCCGTCATCCCCCAAAAGCTAAATAAAGATTTTCCTCTCTTAAAAAGAATATATTAAAGTAAACTTTGGGTATTCATAAATAACATAATACACACATTTTATTGTTCGCAGTTTCTGCGTTTTATAGTGGACAATAATAGCTAAGTCCAAATCGTAAAAACAGCATCTAAGATAGAATGTTAGTTCGGCTGGAAGTGATAGAATTTTATTGCCCGTGCGAACGAATACGACCATGACTGTAGCAAACGCCGCTTTTCTCGCAAAAATATTAATACGCCTTCGCCTAGTGACCAGTTCATAACACATAAAACAAGGGATCGTAAACGACACCATCCCCCATAGCTGGGTAACCACAACAACGATAGAAGGGTACTGAACCGCTAACGCGAAACGTCTCTCCGGGAAACCTTTAAATTGTATAATGATACTTTTTATAACTAGGTATACTTGAAACTGTTAGAGTTTGTAACTCAGTAAATCGAGTTATTAAGTTTGGAATTTATATGAAATGAAAAGTGCTGGAATTAACAAGCTCATTAATCGGAATAAAAGTACTCTTTTTAAGCAAATAAGAAATTTAATTGGAATAAGCTGTAATTGCAATCACTTAAATTCTTATGGGCTTGATTAAAACATAAAATTTGAAATGGACACTTGTAATTCATTTGAGTCTTATCGTTAATTAACGATTTCGTTTCGAATTAGCATCGGAGATGGATGAATTCGAAGAGATTTTTGAAATAACTAATGTCACGATTGTAACAATACAATAAGTTAATTTTCAAGTGACTACTACAGACTGAATGAAAACCTATTGATTTTTAAAGTAAATTCTTTGATCATCTTATTGCTGAATTTAAAAACACATTCGACAACTGTTTCCCTTTGAAAACCTATAGAAAAAAAACTGTATAGAGTGGTTGAGTGACCAATTTAAAAAAATGAAAAACAACTTGGTCCCCCGGAAAAAGATGAACAAAGTAAACAAGTACACAGAAATTTCAGAACCCAATATTTAAAGAAGATAGATGAAACTAAAAGATCTCACATAACAAGAGTAATCATCACACAGTTATCAGCAGATAAAGAACTATTTGGAAAATTATAAGCAGGGAAAACAATAGAAGACAACGAATAACAAATACTCATGTACATATCTCAGCTCAAGACTTAAATAACTTTTTTACAGCAATCAGCAAAATACAACAAAATCAATCAATTGCGATCAATCACTAACGAGGAGGTACTACAATCTAAAAAGCAAATCGATACCAAATGCTTTTGGTCTCTTCGTAAAACTGCTAAAAGTAATCATACTCTACATTGCTGACATAATATGTATTATGATCAAGATTTTTTTCCCGGAGGAAATATTCCCAAACCTTTTTAAAAAAGTAAGAATCGCTCTGGTTTATAAAGGCGGACGAGGGCACTATTTAGAAAATTACAGACTAATAACACTTGTACCTGCTATATCGAAAATCTGGGAAGTGGTCATATAAGTTCGTCTAAATAGTTATTTTGAATATAAAAATATTTAAAATGGCAGCCATCACGGTTGCAGAAGGGAAGTCCACAGTGACAGCTATGGCACATATGATTGAATGCATACTCGAACCTATTGTTAAAAACAGGGCTGTGGAACCTAATTTCTATGATTTGAGCAAAGAATTTGACATATTGGATCACAAAATATTACTCAGAATAACGCATTCTAACGGAATTAGAGTTGTCAGTAGTAAACTATTAGAAACATACATAACATACAGAGAACAATTTGTAGAAGGGAAACAACAAAGCTCTACAGAAACTGTAATGAATATAGGTGTCTCGCAGGGCTCTATTTGTGGCCCGTTGCTCTACCTAATATACATCAATGATTTGCAAATAAACATAAATGCCCCTGTCATACTTCAGTACGCCGATTATACATCGTTCCTTAATTGTTGTGAGGAAGAGACACAACTAATCCAAAAGATGGGAGAAGCTATGAAGAGCCCTTAATTTTGGTTCAGCTGCAATAGGGTAAAATTAAAAGATAAAATGCAACTATTAATGTTGACGTCCAAGATGGAAGATGGTAGCAGATGAATAAAATTCCTTGATGTTGTACTGGGAATGGTGAAGCTAAGTAGCGCCATCAATAACATCCGAATGCTTAGGAAAACTGCAACCTATGAATCAGTGTATTGTTCTTACTTTTGCTGTTACGCTGACGATATGGGGATCATCAGCGTTTGCCAGCAAAGTATTTATGAAATAAAACGTAGCTGTAAGGGTGTTTCTTGAAATGGATTACTTACCATACCGTGTGAATATGTGCTTGCCTGTATTTTACATGTTTTTCGAAGAAAAGATGTGTTGACAAGAGGCCCCACTGTTCATTGGCAATCTTAGGTACACAATCTTAGGCCGCCATGTCACCAAATAAACAAAACACAACATTGGACAAACCACATCGATAACCATTTGTACAACAAACTGTCCGAGGGAATTCACAACATACCCTTGCTGAAGTTAAAGCGAAGGTAAAAAGGTTATTGCTTCGTGATGGATTCCATAGATAAATATATGTCAATGTAATGTATATATCTCAACATATCGCACGTTATTTTTATATGTAAATTAATATAAAACTTGCGACCAGCTACAGACTCTTAATTATTATATTATTATGGTCTTATGATTTCATTTTCAAGGGCTACTTAAACATCTCAAAAGGAGGTTAACAGCATAAAAGTTATTACAAAAATATCTTGTGGTCTTTATTTTTTGGTATTTTTCTGCATATTAACAGAAACGGTTTTTTATTTTAATTTTTTGATGATATACACTTTATACTAATTGTTTAAAGTGATCTCCATGTATCCATGAAATTGAATAATTTGATAGACCTTAGTTTTCTCCCTTCTTATTGTCTCTGTACTTACCTCAACCCGGTTACCATGATCTCTATAACATCTCATAAATAGGAATCAAAGTGAATTAGGCCAGGGCATGTCCACCATAAGCAATCCTCTTATTTTCAAATACTTTGCGAACTAAACCATTAAAATGCGACAGTGAAGAAACCATATGTTGACGCACACTCAAAAGAACTTCTTCGAAGTTATTTTGCAATAAAGGAAAATCAGTTCCAGTCAATTGATTTGCCAACACAGGGAGGCCAATTAGTTGTCCATTGATCAGAGCGGGCCACACGTTTATCACAAATCTGTGTTGAAAATGATTATGATGAACAGCATGTGGATTTTCGACAGCGTAGATATGAGTATTATTTGTGGCATTACGTGTAAATCAGTCGCAGAAATTTCATTGTTTTTTTGTATAAACCATTGACAAACGTAACTGATGGCCTGTACTTTTGATACAATTGATTCTCGCACAACTTTCACCAAGTCACTACCAAGTTCTACTAGAAGGATCTTCTTCTGCGGAATTGGATGGCAAGAGTGGCGCGGATAGATTCAGATAGATTAGAGAACGATCAACGTTCTCACCACCCGGAACGGAAAGATTTAATTCTTTTCTTCGCAAATGTTTTGATTAATATTTATCTCGATGTGTGGAGTTTTCGCCATGGCTTCATGACATTTGAGGGTACAATTGAGTCCCATGCAGAAGCGAATATCGTAAATGCTCTCCAAAATTGCATACATTTTCCAGATTTGTTTAAATTCGAAATCTTCTTTGTAAGGCCATGTTATATAACATTTTCCAATTGCAAGAAGCTTCAGTTTGTGAGTACCAGTAGCGTTACTGCATGGCAAGATTGTGATTCTTTCCTTACTACATTTGTGACTTTCTGCTTTATGTTCAGTATCAAATGGTAAAGTACGAGATGAAACTTTCAAATAAGTCTTGATGCATCGACGTTATAATTGGATTCATTGAATAGATTTTCAGAAAATACAAACTCTTCAAAATCACATTGAAAATCATGTCGTCAGCTTGTCGATCACTACTCAGCTTCTCTCCATGTAGACCAATTTTTCTACCAATGTCTCCAATTACCTGACGTTTCTTAAAGCGATGTATCCAACCGCTTAACGCATCAACATTTACTACCAACGCTAACAAATCAAAGAAGACTTGCTTTAGTAACAATGGTAGTGCCGAACATGGTGGCCACTTCACTAATGCCTAGTCAAGTTCGCTGTAAGTAGATGTCTTACATCCCAGAAACATTGACGCAAACATCAAAAGTTTGTCTTCTTGCTTTAAAACTGTTGTTTCCCCAAATGAGTAAAACAAACTGATTGAGCGACAAATCAATACCATTTTACAAAAGACGATAAATAATGAGAAACGTCACTAGCACTCCAATAAGGGGAGGAACGAAAAACAAAGCGGATATAAATTTTGGAGAAAATATGTATATCATGGTATCCGCAGATAATCCGCACCACAGCTGTGTCTTACTTCTATTTAAACTATGGGGCCTAAGTAGCAAGAGTTCAAAATAATTTATTTAAATCAAAGAATTTTTAATCATAATAGAAAAGAAATATTATTCTTTTATTATACAAGTTTTACTAAAACATATTTACATTAATAGCCTTCCTTTGAGATTTAAGCACTCCTTGAAAATAAAATCACAAGATCGTAAACACCTGTATAGTGCATTGCAAATATTTCATTTTGTTCGATCCCACGCTGATAGTGAGATGACAAACTTAAATTAATGGATCGTCGAAATTTATTGATGCTGTAAATTTGAAACAAGGCGTAGTTGGGTCACTTTAATTTTATAAGCACGGGGCTACTTCATCATAATTGAGGTCAATTTGTGTTGTATCAAAGTGACTCGTTAACTTATAATATAATAATTACTACGTAAGTTACACTAGTTGCGACATAATATTGTTGTTTCAAACGGTGCATGTTAGCACATAAGTCGATGAAAATTTCAATAGACATCAAGTATAACAGTATATTTCTCTACTGTCTATGGTTTCATCTTTTCTTTTAAAAGAGGCATATTTTTCATTTGTATTGAATATGCTAGATTTAAGAATTTTCATAAAACAGGTGATACAAAAATGTAACAACAACAGGTGACGTTATCAAATTTAAAAATAATCTCCCTCAGAAAGGTTAGGCTATTAACAAGCTATAAAAGATAAGCTACTCAACACCATTCCTGTAATAAAATATAGAAGGCGTAAACGGGACCACATATCTCGAGGGTCTTATCTAGTATTCTAAAAGCAGCACGATAATTATGATTTACTGATTTGTGGATATTGCGTTACTAGTGTAAGCCATTATAAGACATATGTATAATATCTAGAAGAAGGAACACGTTAAACTTGAACCATGTTGCAAAAAATTCTGCTATATTAAAGAATGTAGATGTATCGGGATTTGTCACGACTGGATAAATACATATTGTCAAGACTGGCTTGAGAATTGTTTCATGCAATATGCCAAACGACATCATGGTTAATAGTTAGTAAGGAGTAATTTTTTGACATCATATTTTTTTGCATGTGCTTACAAACAGATGTGGCATCTTTTAAATCAAGAAAAGTAGCGCATCCTGCTATGTAAGGATATTAAATTGGAAAGCGGGACTTCGATCGTATTCGAAAAGATTTGGACATGTGGTTTGCCGTAAATGATCCTAGTGCAATAATCTATTCATATATTTTCTCCCTTCCTGTTAGCGACTACACGTTCCTTTTAACTTATTATTTATTTATTTAACAATAATAGAATTACAACTCCGTTTCTATTTTTATATATCTATATAACCTCTTAAAAAACATTCTTACAATTATACATACTTCTCATGAGAGGGCGTTATCAGAATATTTCTACACCCTCCCTCGATAATAGATTTCTTAAAGTATTGATCGCTTCATTAATCTCATTTACAATACATTTGTACTATGTTTAACGAGGTCTTTGTTCAACAGTTTCGTAAACATGTTTATAACATTATCTGAACTCAATATATATTTAATGTAATTGTTTTATTACAAGCTAAATCTTTAATGAAATGATATCGAATGTCTATATACTTCGACCTTTTCGAGTTCTCAAACGACAATGGAGTACCTTACGACAACTCACTGTAAAGTCGCTGAAAAGGCCTTTTATATATATTACTTCTTGTGGTGTTGTTACCCTTTTTATGTTGCACTTTTTTGTTCCGTGTAGATATTTCAGTATCCATTGATATCCAACCCTGTGATGTTGGTTCCACAACTCGACTTATACGGTATTGAAAACACTATGTCTGGTCTGGTTGTTATTGAAATATACATCAAGGTCCTATTAATTATCTATATGCTGCCATTATTGTCTTTTCGTCCAGATTAAAACCATTGCGACTACTTCCATTGGCGTTTTTATCGGATTATTTCTCTATCCTAAATGTCTTCAACATTTTGTTTATCAGTTTTGTTTCTGTTATCATAATGGAATCGTCAACGTATTTTATATTTATTCCCAGAAATGTTTTTATTGCTCCAAAATCCATTGCGTCATATTATTCTTTAATTGGTCGATTAGTTTTTGGATCTGTTCTGTCGCTCCTGTTATCAATAGGTTATCTACATATACTATGAGCCAAACACTGTCAATATAATATAAACAATAATCATATATGCTGATCGCACCAAGTTGTATCTTAAAGCGAAATTGTTGAATGTTCTGTCCCAAGCTCTAGGTGATTTTTTAACTCATATCAAGCTCTGGTTAACTTTAGATGATTTGTCTTTAGACGATTTGTCTTGTATCCTTCTGGCTTCTTAATATAGTAAGTATAAGTATAAGTCTCCATTTAAGAATGCAGAGAGAATATCCAGTTGACTGATGTTCCTGCCTGCTTGTACTGTATGTGTCAACTGTATCCTTATTATGCTGATTCTTGCCACTGGCGGATAGATTGGCTTCAATAAATCATTTTCTTCAATCTGAAAACATTTAACCAGTAATCTAGCTTTTCTCGTACCATTTTTGAATACCCATTTCGTCTCCGTGGATTTCTTTCCATTTGGTAGTTTCGCTTCTTCGCAAGTATGTAATTCATTCTTTGTCCTTAATCGCTTCATTAAAACTGTTTGTTTCTTCACGATTTATGTACCTAGAACAAAAGGTATGCAATTCATATTCTTCCAAATATCTTTGTTTGTTGATTTAGCTCCCTAATATAGTTCCTTCGTCGTCGCTTTCATCGTTAATGTTTTCGTTTGTCTCTTCAGTGTTATCATCTTTTTCGTTCTCGTCCATCTTGTCTTCTTCAGCTAATATTTCTTTATTATATTTTTCATCCTTTCGTATGATCTTGAAGTTTACGGTGTTTTCGTTGAATATTACATCTCTGGCCTAAATAATTTCATTATTTCTGTAATCTTTCATAATCTATAGCTTCCATGACAATAACCAATCATTATATATGATTCCACTCTTTTGTCCATTTTACTTTGCTGTCCAAAAAATGCTTCCAAATACTTTTAGTTTACTCAAATATTTTTTTTATACCAGATCGATGCTGGTGGAGTATTATTTTTGTTTATCATTGTAGATAATCCATTCAATTCGTATGGTGAACTTCTTGTTGCTTCATCCCACATTTTCCTTTCGCATGCTTATTTCTGCAAATATTGTTTCGATTTTGTCCATGATGATTTTGTTCATTCTCTATGCGATACACTTTGTTGTATAGAGTATTGTATATTCTATCGTTATCGCATTTTATATTATAAAATTCTCCACCATCATTACGCTTCATTCTTTTACTTTTCCCTCCATGTTGTGCCTTTATTAATTTTATGAAATCGATTACGTTTTGAGCCGCTTCTGATTTAGATTTTAATAGTTTTACGATTGAAAACTGTGAAAAGTCATCAATTAATACCTGGTAACATTTGTACCCTTCTTTGGCAACTGGTGTCACCAGTCTTGCTTCATCAATACGTGACAAATCACAAATTTCTCTGATCGTGTTCTCGAAACATTGAACTGGCTTCTGGTTGCTTTTCCTTTAGTACAAGGCTCACATAGTGCTTCATTTATTAGTAAGTTTATTTCAATCCATATCTGTTTAGGTGTAACAATCGTCGATGCCAATTAGTATCTTCTGTTCTAGTATTATAACAAATTCAATTTTCATTATAAACCATTCTTTCAACATATTACATTCTACCTCACAGTTGGAGGCTAATATTTTTGTATTTTGGTTTGTAAATATTATCTTTTATTCCTTTAAAATTTGATACTGATAGTAAATTATGCTAATATAATTTTATTATTCCTTTCTTCTCGGCTAACAGTTTATGTCCATTTTTGTAGTTCTATCGATATACAAGTCTCTAATATCCGTTTCTTATATTTCTAATTCCTCTGATACCATGTTTTGTGTTGCTCCTGAATCTAATATGAATACGTTTTTCTTATTCAGTTCAGAACTTATATTTTACGCTATAAACGAAACTTGTGTATTTGCTTTATTTACTGTTTCCTTTTCATTCATTCCTTTTCCTCGTCCTCTTCGCCTCGTAACTCTTCCACTTCTTCTACCCCTAGAAATTCCTCTTTCTGTACATTCAAACTCTTACGTCCATTCTTTCCACATGCACATAACAAGAAAAGAGAAATGCTTTGATTATTACTTCTTCTATTTGTTTACTATTCCTTTTTTTGTTTTAATTCTTCATCTAGTTTTTATCTAGATGAAGACTATCTTCATTTGACAAAATCCATGCCTATCTCTGGTAGTGTATATTTGATATAATCTATGCCTATCTCTAGTAGTATTTATTTGACAAAATCCATGCTATCTCAGTATTTAACATCTCGATAGCAGTTATTACATGTTCATAATCCTCATTTAATGACAACAAAAGGTGATATTCTCTCTACATACTCTCATCACTTACAATACTATCAAAAGTTACAATATGGTCTTCTAACTTTTCATTTTCCTTAACTTCAACACTAACGTTTTCTTCTTTAATGTTAACTTTGAAAATACACTTTTTTTTTCTTTGTGCTTTCATCTCATTTGCGGTTATGTACTATATTATTATTGATTTTGTTCAGGCATCTTTTTCTTATATTCTTCCTTTTCTTCACTTATTTTAATTTGATTCTCTTCATTTGTTAGCGTGCTTTCTAACTGACTTTCTTCTAACATAGCCACCAACCTGAATTTCCAGTTGTTAAAGTTGTCCGAATGCAACTGTGGGAGATTTGACAAACTTTGGTTCATTTTTTACCATTTTCTTTCATCCTTTTTATTTTTAAAACTCCTTTTTGAAAACCCCTTTTGTTCGTTTCTTTAGATATGATGTTCATCTATTTGATGCCGATTACATGCACTCTGGCTTTACGAACGTGTCATCTTATGAGTATTACTAAAGTGTTTCTGGTAAGACTTTACTTCAGTATTTCTGATTAGTACTCCATTGGGATGTATGAGATACTAAACTAGGAATGTATGAAGAAACGGTGTCCTTGTGTTGCGCTAACTTCTATCCGTGTTAATAATGATGGCAGATGTATGACAATTATTGTCCATAACGATTTAAGACACAATAGATTTGATCACAATCTATATTTTTTTAGATTACCAAACAAGATTAGATTACAGAAATCATGGTCGATGTTCTTCAATCAACAACAATCCCCTACAACTATAAACTAAAGTATTCTTAAAATCATTTCTCTCCATAAAATGTACTTCATCAAAACTATTCTAATACAATGCAATAAAGATAGACACTGTCGAGGAATAGGATTGAATGAGATTATCCTCACAAATAATCAAGCAAGTTACACTAGCTCCACAGATTTTATTAAAAAGTCCTCAATTCCATAATGAGTCAATTAGGTTTTTTTTATTTTTTGGCAGTTAGGTATTACAAAGCAATCGGTGTGGAGAAATCACTTTTCCCAAACATTTTAGCCTAAGGTCTCAAAACAATACTTCAGTTGCATTTAGAATAGACTCGAGATTTATGCTTTGAATGGCTTATGAAATGGGTCGATGAATAACAAAAGAGAATACGGTTCCCTCGGTACTTTTACGGAGACAGTAAAAATCTAAAATGAAATACCATGTAATAAATACGATATGAAACTTTTTAACATCTTTTTTCGCAAAAACGTGGAGCTTTAGTACTCCTAAAAAATCACGAATATCCCCGAGTAAAAGGCTACATATTCTAAACAAAAACACTTAAAAGTTTATTATTAATACTTAGAAAATTTAATAGAAATTCTTTATTTGCAAGGTAGTTAACTCTGTCGATGTTGCTTTCTATGTTGCATCTTGTCATTGAAGTTAATTGACTCAGTTATGTGTCACTATAATCAGTCATTTCTCAACAATCCGTGAGAATTTGAATGTATTCAAATATAAGGCTATATATCTTTATGAACCCTCGTGGATTTGATATATTCATACTTTGTTTAATAAAAATTTAGTAGCTAAAAATGTTGTTATTTACATTTTTATATACGACAATAACACAAGGACCTCGCCAAGTTGAAGTATTGACGAGAAATTATTACTGCTTTAATTCAATTTTAATTAGAATCGATAACCAATTTTCAGTAATAATTAGTTTGCTTTGTCCCTATAATTAAATACATGTTACGTACCATAACATTTCTCCAAAATCATCAACCATAACACTTATGTAACAATTAATATTAATCTCAGCGTGATCTCAATAGCCCAATATCTACATTAACGTAACTAGCTGAACCATTGATGGCACATCAACTGAACGTGTAGCAAGACAATCGCCTAAATTAACTAGGTGCAAACGTGACGGTCTTAACACATGTAAATGTACCTTGTTAGGGGTAACAATACTTACTCAATCTTAAAACTACAGTTGTAATTGTAACACACGATTATAATTCAAATTGAATGCAAACAATCTGTAACGATTTGTAAATTTATTGAAGTGCTGAAATCTCTGTATTATAAGTTCTGTATCAATCAGGACGAGCATGTAATCTGAGATGGGTTATAGAGGACTTAATGGATCGGAGCCTCAGGGCTCGATAAGCCAATGATGGGTTCAAATATTACTACGGAAATTGGAGTAACGGATCGTTCTCGTATAAGTATACTTTCGTAAAGTAAATTTACTATTATACATAAAACAACATTAATAAATCTGGGCGGGTATAAAAAGGGAAAAATATAAAAATATGAATTACCAAGTAGCAATCAGACTTTTAGCAAATTAACCCAGTTCTTTTTAAAATACTTCTTAATGGTGGCACTAAAACCCGTTCGCCACTGTTCATTGTGTCAGAGTCCCTAATTTTGTAATGTCACGCGATTCCTTCGTCACACAGTTAAATTAAGTCCATGGGGAGAAATTTTAAGTCGTATTCTTCCAACTTTTCCTCTTGGCTAATTCAAAGTTTTAGTCGAGGTGGATAATATCCTCACCGAGTAAAGCTACTATCTCTGCCTAACGTCTAGTAATAAACTCCATCAATTAGTGCGGTCGCAAAGTTGAACTTTCTCGAAAAGCATAAGTTTCCCACTGCTCGACAGACCATGAATGATACAGAAGCACTCGCTACTTATTCGAAGAGACACATGTAGATATGTCACATTATATTATTCTCAACAATAGGTACAAATGGATTACGCGGATCCAAATAGAATGAATTAGTGTACGATGAATACAAGAGGATTGTTGCCGCAAAATGATTTTAGCATACAAAATACCTCATTACCATTCATTCAAACCGACAGTAATAGAAACATATTCCTGTTGGATTATAGGCCATACGTTGTAGTGGGTGCATTTATTATTGTTACACCCTAAGTGCGGTAACGTAAACAATAGATTGATGCTCTATTTACTGAGGCATTAACGTTGCGTTGTCGTGCTATTTTAGGTAGGTAGTCGAAAGTCTGGTATCAGGGATCGATGTAATGTTCAAACTGACCGCAAATAATACCGCATAAATTTCAGATAGGATTATTATAGCGAGTCGAGCCGTTATTCGCTATACATTTCTCTACAAGCTTTACAGCCCATGGCTACATATGCCCACGTCAATAATGATGGTTTGTGTATAAATATGTATGCATGATTTATATTCATCATATCAACTAGGATTAGACCGATTTGGAAGGCATCGGTACAGATGTCATTTACAGTATTTATCTTTATCTATTGATCGCAATATTAAATTTCCTTTCTAGTTCTGTGAAATATACCGGAATTTTAATTACCTTTACGTATAAAGTATACATGATTAACAATTTTTTGCAATCAAGTTGTATAACAACTTAAATATGCATTTTGTTGTTATAGTTTTAAAAACTTCATTGTTTCTTTTTGTTATTGATGTTTATTTACTGAAAAGCTATTTTATCAAGGATTGGTATGCATGTTTCACATAGAATATGTAGGTCGAAATATAATGCAAAATTCTGCAGAGACCAAGGGGGAATTCACAAAATAATAGTATACAAAAGCACTACAAAAATATAAAAAGTTTGATTCATTTAGTCAGTGGAGCTTACTAGAAATAAATCAAATAGTAAAGGCATTTGTATATTTTGACAAAAAAAAGAAGTATGTCTACATATTTATTATATCAAAAACCAGGAGGTAGAAAGACTCAATATTTAGTGACTGATTTTGTTAAACCCTAACACAGGGTAAGTGTTCAAGACCACACTCTACCTGCGCATAGGAACTATTAAGAAGTGTTTGCAATTTATTTATTACTGTTTGAACACAGACATAGGTGGGCCCAGCAAAAAATATGTCTAAGTATTGAATGACGACGTATCAAACACAAAAAAGTTCAAAAAGTGCAAAAGAACTGATTAGAAGAACTTTCCAACTGCATTAACGATGTGCACGTATGTTAGACAATTTTGAATCATCATTTATCTATCATTTTGTATCAGAGCAGCAAAGTAGCGCTTTTCTGATCATTTTGTTTGCATAGTTCCCGATTTAACACGAAATGTCAGTGTTGCTAAGATGAACACAATGGTAGAAAAGAGAAAGTTAGTAGCTATTAAAATTATTGTGTTAAGGCTTTTGATTTGGAAGTTTTATATTTTAATGAAATTCACCAATGGAATTATTACTTGTAGTCCTATAGAAGAAAACCTGAAGCTTCCTTCCAACAAAATTCCACAATTACTCAGTATTAAACGCAGACATCATTGCGGATCAAGACTCTTATGCCGAGATCTGTGAAAAGCATCCATACAAATGCTTAAATGGGTGCAGGACACCCATACGAAAATACTCCAACCACAGAGATCCTCTTGATGTAATGTTTTAATTTTAATGTATTATTCAGCAGTTGTTTCCCAATTCAGTTTCAGTATCTCCTATTAAACGATTTTATTGAAGAGCACGCATTTTGAATTGGGACTTGATTCAGAATCTTGAAATGTTTCTAGATGACTTGATACTTGCTTTCAAAAGACTTGAAATGCTGCCAGAAGACATAAACTCGATACTGCCGTTGATAGGCTTGATACTACCGTTGATAGACTTGATTCTGCTTTCAGAAGGCTTGCAATGCTTCCAGGAAATTTGATACTCTCCATAAGATTCTCTATGAAACTCTCCATAAGAGTTGATACTGCTTTTAAAATATTTGAAATAGTTCCAAAAGATTTGATGTTGACTTTGGAGGACTTAAAATGATTCCAGAAGACACTTCTAGAAGATTTGATATACTTCCATAGGGCTTAATACTGCATCTGGAAGACTTCAAATGCTCCCAGACGTCTAGAAATGGAATTTACACAAAATAGAGAACCCGATACTGCTTCCACCACATTTGATATTGCTTCCAGAAGATTTGGAATACTTCTAAGAGCCTGGAACTGCTTCCAGAAGACTTAATACTTGTAGGAGTTTTGAAATAGTCCCAAAATACTTGATATTGCCTATTAGAAGACTTGAAATGATTCCAGCAGATACAAAATGGCTCCAGAAGACTTGATACTGCTTCTGAAAGATTTGAGATATTTACAAAAGACTTAATATTTCCTCTGGAACACTTCAAATGCTTCCAGAAGTCTAGAAATGTTCACAAAACAGCACACAATGGAGGACTCGATACTGACTTTGATAGACTTGATACTGCTTCCAAAAGACTTGAAACGTTTCCGGAAGATTTGTGGTGCTTCAAAAAATTTTATATTGCTTCTAGAAGACTTGAAATACTTCTAGAAGACTTGAAATGTTTCTCCAAGAGTCTTGAACTGCTTCCAGAAGACTTGATACTTGTACAACATTTAAAATAGTTTTTAAAAGTTTTGATATTGCCTTTGGAAGACTTGAAATGATTCCGAAGACTTGATACTGCTTCTGGAAGATTTGATACTTGCACTGTTGAGCTTATTCTTAAAAACAGGAGTCTATTGTCATTCAATAGTATGATCCTTAAATTGGTTAGCTTAAAACACATAGATTCGCACAAATACTCAGCAATAGGAATGAAATCCAGAAGTTCAGATTAACTAAAGCTTCAAGTAACCCTAATTAAGACCAGCGATTTTTCTTATTTCTTTTCTTTTTTCTTATTAAGTGTATGGTTTACCGATCGATGAACTTTTTATTAAAATAATTAATCTTATTTTATTCCTTAAATACATGCCTGAATATTACAACCATATTTTTTTCTGATAATACTTTCTGTTGAAGAAATTTTTTTCTGCAATATGTAATTAATTACACGTTAAGATGCTAATTATTTTTCTGATCACCTAATCAATCCTAATTATGAATCTTTTAACTGAATAATACAAATTTTTTCAAAGTGCCCCGCAAGTTAGTGTCTCTTAGTATTTTTAATATTCTATAGATATATTCTATAAATGTAATAGCGATTAACAACTTGCCCTAAGCAAAATGTAACCATGTGCATTTGATAGGTTTGATTTGAAAACATTTTAAATTCAAGCTTGTATTTGTCGTGGGTTTTAAACGTAACTTATAAATAAAACAGCGTTTGACTTACTCAAACATGTTTAACCCTTAATTAGGCGCACTGGTGTATTTTGTACACCATTTACAAAAAATGTCCAATAAAAATAGTTATATGGCGTTTCTCCCTCTGCGCCGCTAGGTACCTTACTATCTCACTGTTGTGTTTAGCGGTGTATCACGTCGGCTTGTTAAAGCCTGCTAGAAAGTGGTTATTTTGAGTTTTAGAAAAGTTGGTATTTAAAGCATACCGCGCGACCAATTATGTAAGTACATTTTTATTTTTTTTACAATTATTTTTATCACATCATTTTTATTTTATTACATCATTTTTATTTTATTACATCATTTTTATATTATTACATTATTTTTATTGTATACATCTTTATACATTTTTATTTTATTACGGATTTGGTATTTTATAATTTTTTCTGTTTTCGTTTTATTTATTTCTATTTATTATAGATAAGATGGAAACCAGAAGTTCAAAAAAGAAAGAAATAAATCAAGAGCTGGGGCTCCTTATAGACGTTGATAAAGACGAAACATTTGTAGAAATAGATGACGAAAAGGATGATGATCTGGATGATGAAAAAGTGTCGTTTAGTGAGCATGGCAGCAATTCTGAAATTTCAACCGATGATAGTGAAGAAGAAAATTTAGATACTGAAATTTTCAGTGATAAATTTTATTTTGGCAAAGATAAGACGACGAAATGGTCTAAAGTAAGTTTAGTTCGTAAGGCAGCAAGAACAAAGGCACGTAATTTAGTCAAAATATTGCCAGTAATATTGCCAGGGTCAAAATTGGGTGCTCGCGATATAGAAAACGAGATAGACAGTTTTTTGAAAATATTTTGAATAGAAATGGTACATGAAATTATTATGTACTCAAATAAATATATAGATAGTATAAAACAGAAATTTCAAAGGGAAAGGGACTGCAAATATATATCTAAAAATGAAATGTTAGCATTTATTGGGTTACTTTTCTTATCTGGCATGAAACAAGCCAATCATACAACTTTTTTGGAGTTATGGGCAACTGATGGTACAGGTATTGAGATATTTCGAGCCTGCATGAACTATAAGAGATTTCTTTTTATATTACGAGTTCTGAGATTTGATGACATGACGACAAGGGAACAAAGATGTAAACTGGATAAGTTAGCACCAATTAGATCGATATTGGATGCTCTACACGAAAACTGTAAAAAGACTTATTGCATAAGCGAGTACATGACAATCGATGAAATGTTAGTTCCATTTCGAGGGCGTTGCAATTTTATACAATATATACCAAGCAAACCGGCAGAATACGGTATCAAAATGTTTGCACTTTGCGATGCTAAAAGTTTCTTCACTAGTAAAATAGAAATTTATTGCGGAAAGCAGCCAGATGGGCCTTATTTTATCAATAACACACCTGCAGATATTGTGAAGATTATGTCAAGATTAGTGGATTATGTAAAAGGAAAGAATAGGAATCTAACATGCGATAATTGGTATAGCAGTTATCAGTTAGCAAAGTCATTACTTGCTAATAAAATCACATACCTAGGGACGTTGCGAAAAAATAAGAGAGAAATCCCTTCTGAGTTTTTGCCTAATAAAAAGAGAGATGTTGGGTCCTCTTTATTTGGTTTCCAGCAAGAAATCACAATTACTTCCTATGTACCCAAGAAAAATAAATCTGTTGTTTTAATTTCAACCATGCATAATGACAGCTCCCTAAATGAGGACACAAAGAAGCCAGAAGTAATTCACGACTATAACATGACGAAAGGCGGTGTAGATACCGTTGATCAATTTTGTTCAAACTACTCAGTATCAAGAAGAACTGAGGAAGAGGTGGCCTTTGTGTACATTTTTTCACTTGCTAAATATTTACGGAATAAACGCTCAAATATTATATAATAACATTTCCAATAAAGCAGTCACAAGAAGACTGTTTCTAAAAACACTTGCTATTAGCCTTATGAAGCCTTATTTCCGTGATCGTCTCCGTAATAAAAGTTTACCTTTAGATATAAAACTAATATTGAAGAAACACGTCGAGGAAGAAGAAATTAGAAGCAGATGCCATATTTGCGGCAGAAGGAAGAATAGATTAACAACTATGCGGTGTGATCTTTGCCATTTATTTGTGTGTAAGGAGGAAAAATGGGTAATAAGGTGGAAAAATGCTTACGTTGTAAACAATGCTCAGAGGACACTATCCAAGAAGATGAAAATTGATAGAGTATTTCATATTCTGGAATATTTTTTAGGAATCAAAGTATTAATTTATATTTATTATTTAGAGTTATGTTTATTTTTTTTAATTTGTTTTGAAAGCGTCCATTTCTGTTTTAGTCACAATAAAGTCTATGTTATTTTGGTAGTTTATTTCCTATAAACGATATTTTATTATATCTTAAATAAATAAAAACCAAAAACATAAAAGTATTTCATTGAAACACTTGATAATTTCACTACATTATTGGTGGTGCTTAAAATACACCGCGCGACCAATTATGTTATTTTTTTGACGCGCCTAGTTGAGGGTTAAAAAATTGTGATTAACTTGTTCGAAGTGATGAAACTGGTTCACTTCAAATCCGTTTCTGAAGAAGGTTGCAATATGACATCCGAAACGACAACCATTTTTTCAAAAAACGCACGGCAAAACCCGAAAGTTTCTAGTTTTGGATCTAGTATTAGTCCTAGTGATAATTCTAGTGTTAGTGCCAGTGTTAGTTCTAATTTTAGTTCAAGTAATGGTGGTCGTGAAAGCCTTCGTACTTATATAAATGTAAGTAACTGAAAATTGACGTTTCTAAGATAAAAATAATTAAGATCGTAACCCAACTTAACCCAACCCAACGCAATGCGACTTATATGAGAATAATTTGTTCCTCTCAACATATGTCTGAAATATATAGGCTTTTTTCCTATGTGGCTGCCAGCTCGTTTCTTTCTTCACTCATTCTATCTCCATACCTTTCATGGTACCTTATCAGCATCCTTCTCTCTTTCCTCTGGACGTTCCTGTATCTGTCCCTTACCTCATCCAAGTAGTAACAGTAACTAGTACCCAGCATTTAGTAACACAACTCAACATAAAAGATATGAAATACCAGTATTTCGTATTACCGCTAAGAAACTAATTCTTAAGCTTTTGAAGCTAGTCTTTTGAAGCTTAATAAATTAAGCTATTCTATAATATCACAATATGTTGAATAAAAAATCATCACGTTTTCAACGAAGAAACGGTATTCTCAATGTTGAATATCCCAGTGTCTAATAGTTTAAGTTACTGTTAGTACATCCAAGTCAAACAACTTGAGGAATACATAGTTATAAATTGTTTATAATGCTGTAGGAATATACTATCTATAACCAGATACGACTTAATTATGGCTATATTCTAGTTAAAATCTGAAAATTCACAATATTACTAATATAGATTGTGTCCGTTACTTATGTCGATCAATATTGATTCAAATGTTGTTTAATTATGATTATGTTCTAACTAGAATATGAATATTTCCGTATATAAAAAATTATATCTAAATGTTGCTTAATTATAATTATGATCTGACTAGAATGTGAAAATCCACAATATACAAAAAATTATAGTGTTCATTACTAAAGTCAGCCATAACAATAATTAGCGGTATTGGAAGAAGAAATATTGAACATAAGTTATTTATAATTATGTAAAAATACATAGTCCATAGCTAGGTATTGTTTAGTTATGCTTATGTTCTGCATTTCCAGAATCTACTTATTCTGGAAATCGACAATACATCAAAATTGATAATGTTTGTCACTAAAGTCGATCATAATTCGAAATGTAACAGTGTTGGTACAAGAGATGCTTATATTGGTGTACAAATACATAATCCATAACCAGATATTGTTCATTTATGATGATGTTCTAGCTAGAATCTGTAAATCCACAACATATCAAAATTTCGTCACTATGTTCGATTGTAACTGAAAAAGTAACGGTTGTGCAGAAAGGAATGTTTAACATAAATTGTTTATAATGGTGTAAGAATACACAATCCATAACCAGCTATGGCTTAATTATAATTATATTCTAGCTAGACTTTGAAAAGCCATAATATATCAATATATATCGTGTTCGTTACTAAAGTACGACCATAACTCAAAAAGTAATGATATTGGAACAAGAAATGTTGAACATAAATTATTGATATTGATGTAAGAATACATAATTCATAACCATCGTAAACATCTGAACAAGATTATCTAAAGTAATAGTAAGAACATTCAGAATATATGAATTATATGAATATATGAAGTAAAATAATCTTTTTAAAACAATCTTTTTCAATTTATTTATAAGTATCAGATAAATTATGCAGTATTCGAAAATGCTCCACAAGGTATTTAACTGTTGGTTGACTGCATTTACAAGCAATGCAAAAAGGCATTATTATTTAGTTACCCACCAGTAATATACATTGTATTATAGTATTACAGAATTTAATTTTGTTCAGAGTATACTAATTTTACACCACTTGACGTTTCGGTGATGTTTATATCGTAAACATAGTATACTATAGTATAGTGTACTATTCAATGTGCGTAGATGAAAGCAATTCAATGCATCGATTTGAATGTTTAAAATTAATTTATATTACATAGAAATTTCATATAAATTTAGAATTTAGGGTCTGCTTTTTACTCTTGTGTCGTACATTTATACAATTTTATTTTTACAATTTTATTTTATTTTAACAATTTTAATGTGTTTAAATGTTTGTTTGTTTACATTATTTATTTCTATGTGGTTTTTATATGATTGAATTTTAAATTGACTATTTGGCTGGTGATGTAACGAAACCGGTCCCAAGTATCCCAAGTATATTTAATACACTTTCTGAGGAACAGAGTTCTTTTATTTTTACATATACATATTAATCATATAAATTTGTATTAAAAGTTGAATTAGAATTAGAACTAACATTAGAACTAATGGTACATCTAAAGTTTCTTTGAAAATTTCAATAATATGTTTATAGTAAAACTTTTGTTAATATAAGTATAATAGACAGTAGTATAGTTTTAATCCTTGCCAATCTATCGAGTGAATAGAAACATCCGGCATATCTAATCGCAATAAATCATTGAGGCAATATGTACCGATAAACTCGCCGTTTGTGGGACGGTGCCAAACGGAACTGAAGTGAACTGGGACATCCAACTGGTCCAATACAGGCGGCCGGGCATCTTGTGCGGAAGTTGCGCTTTTCGTTAGATCTAGATATGACTCGATTCCGTTATTTACATCCGGTCAGTATTAACGGACTATTTATTCCGCCGGGCTATATATTACTTCAAATTTTCTAGTGATATACTGCGACTGGTTCACTTAAAAACAACGTGAGATTTATGACTATGCGACGTTTGGTGTTTTTCCACCACTAGAAAGTCGGCGTTGTATTTTTTCGTATTTAATCTCCTTAAAATGTATTCGCACGTCTCATAATTAATACTTAGCAGACGTTATCAAGTTATTGTAGGTAAATCAATTTCTGCGCTTTTGCTATTAACAAAAGTCTAGAGTGGCAATTACTAGTACAAATACGTAGTTAACTCAATTCCGTCATAAAGGCGGGCATCATGGAGCTACCATAACCGGGTGCTTTCGTGAACTTCGTGTTGGTAAGTGGTGACAACAGTACCTCGAGAACGTATTATGAACGTAATTGCGACTCTCTCGTATGTAACAGATCTATAAAGACATTTGATGGCAACATCGAATACATTTGACGCTGATGTTCGCGTCGGAATACCACATATAATTTAATAGTACTCCGTGTAACGTTAAATAACGATTTAGGATGCTTTTCGCTATTAAACTAGACATTACATTCACAATAAGAGTTGTAACGGATTTGCTGTTAATAAACTTATCGTAACTTCGAATAAGCTTTATGTCATCTCCATATAAAACTTGCAGATAACGTTCCACATATAGTGAAACATGGGAGTGTGAGTTACGCATACTGGGGAATTATTAATAAGTAGCTTTATTTATCCGTCAGTTAAAAAGTATAAACATAAATTTAAACTGTTTATTAGACAGGATATTAACTGGTCGTAAATTGTTAATTCTCGGTAGTACACATGTCTTGCTGTGACCTACCTAAACATGAAATTAAACATTACGTAAGTATATGTTAAGTACATGCCATAACAAAATTTACAACGCGTATATATCTAAAATTTATGGTAGCCATAACGTATGCCAGTAACGTATACTCGCTGAATACGTGCTAAGAATGGTAAGAACCGCAAAAATGCCAAGCGGCGGATAAACGCCCCTCCTACGTCTTTGACCACAGCCATAAAACTTAAAATGTGTAATTACCGATTCCATTAATTGGCTCACACCCCGGTTGGTTCGTTTTACAGCCATCTCTAATTGCTCTGCAGGTGAACTGTAAACGTGATAGAGCAGCAAACGGAAAAACGACCTCGTAGGTGTTTGTAATTCGAATCAAGCGATATAAATCGCTGTTGAAATATTGACTCCGGTGAAACAAGAAACAATATAAATTATCTAAGGCCATTAGAAATGTCGAGTAATCGTAAACGCTACGATATTTTTTTTTCTACGCGACCCGAACAGGGCCATAAATAATGTATCGATCTGTTCAGGTATGGCCGTCGCAATGCAGCGGCAATTAGTGGCATTTATTTGTGTACCTACCGGCAAACAAAACTATATAGCTTATTCAAAATTACCAGTCGATTGCTTTGTTACGATCCGATGTACATGTCCTGTCATTTATTTATTTATTTATGAACCCGTTATGTATCTTTTGTTTGATTTATTGGTGTGACTCCATGAAATATCGCAAATTATGTTGACCATCGATACCTACATAACATTAAATTGATATTTCCTAGTAATTTCATGCTTTAATCAATGAGTGGTTTCTAATTATCTAATTTCCCTAGACTGCCATGTTTGGCATTGGTCTATGTTTCTATATTATAAGCTGTAATTTCAATAGGAAATCCCTTGTAAATTTTTAAATCATATTATAGAAAAAGTAGCCTGTATAGTGCTGCCGCCTATCGTTAAATCTTACTCGCTCATTCCAGAGTTCACAAGTAACTATTATTAAACGTGGTAAATTAAGAAATAAATAACATAACAGTAATTAAATTTTGTAGATGTTTCCGGATGTTTAAATTTAGTTAAAACCAATACTTTCCCGATTGGCACTGACTTGATAGTTACATTAGTGTCTCAGTAAAGTAACAAAGCTGGATTTATTTGTTGTTCGAATACAATTTACAACTACCAGTGTGCGTTTCTCAATTTGTAAACTACACCTATTCCAGCAGCAATTCTGAAAGTAACAAGTTAATTTTAAATGTCAGAATATAATTCCCCTTTATTAATTTGATTTCAACGGGAAGCAATTAAAATTTAGTTTTGTCAATTTTAGGAAGTTATTAAATAATGAAATTAACCTGACAAAACGTTAATTTCATACAATATTATGAAATTAAATTAGTAAATTACATTGCGTTTGAAAAATTTTCTTGCTAAATTGATTAATCTGTATTTAAATTGTCGTGCTTTAATTAAAACTGGAAAGGTGTACTTTTAACTTAACGCGATTTAGGTAATTTGAATTAATTCCTTTTTGAGTATGATAGCGCTGGAATTTTTTTATGAAAGTGTAGCTAATGGAAGCAATAACGGCATTGATTTAGTTATCAATCGATCTTTTTGTTATCGATTAACCACAAATTTTGTTTAAAAGCAGATTACTAAGAGAGATTGTCTTTTAATAATTAATTTTAATAATTATCCTACATTTACATGCAATAGGATTCTTTGTTTATAAAGGACATAAATAACAAAATTTATAAATCACTTCTTTTTTGTCATCCCACTTTTTTATTTAAAAAAGTTTTTCGAAGTAGTTAGTTAAGTTAATATTAAACTTCACGTACTTTAATAATAGTACAGTTTTGAATCTGTAATCGAATTATAATTATAATGAATATAACGGCGATTATAAATCACCTGAATATAGTAAAGTCGTTTCCTTTGAATCTTTTAGATCTATACCCGAGGAGGTAACTAAGCATAATGTAAAGATGATTTTTATTGCGACTAATTACAACATTAACGAGATGCAACATAGCACCATTTAAAGTGAGTTTAAGGAATTGTGTTCGTCTTTTGGCTTCCGTCTAAGCTAATGATCGACATTATGTTTATCATGTGCAAACAATTAATTTTCATCTATGAGATCAAATGCGGCAGCTATTGTAATTTGAATTCAATGGCACTCATATTTCGGTTGACTTACAAATGAAGAGAATAGTTATAGATGATAAAATAGAGACATTCATAAATGAAGTTCGCAATAGGAACTGGGTCCACATTCCTAAGGGTTTTCCATCTGACTACAATAAATTCTTTGCTGAATTTGAAAACACATTGTACAAATATTTTCCTTTGAAGAGAAACAGTTGAAAAATGTATAGATTAATGGTGGACTGACCAATTAAAAGAAATGAAAAACAACTTGGACGCCCTAGAATTAATCAAGCCGACAAAAGATGATCAAAGTAAACAAGTATACAGAAACTTCACAACCCAATATTTAAAGAAGATAAACGAACTAAAAGATCTCATAACAAGAGAAATCAGCACAAATAATAAACAGAAAGCTATTTGGAATATTATAAACAAGGAAACTAATAGAAGACAATCAATACTGAACATATCACAGCTCAAGAACTAAATAACTTTACACAGTGTTGCTGGTGCAAAATATGCCAATGATTTCTTAACTGTAATTTTTGAAAATTGTCTGCAATCAAAAAGCTAAAAAGCGAAACAACACCAGCTGCTTTTGGCCTCCCCGTAAAACTGTTAAACTAATCATACTCTCAATCATTCTCATACTCAATCATTTTTAGGCGGATGGAATATTCCCAGACCTTCTTAAAAAACAAGCTAAAAAAACAACTAGCAAGTAATCACGATGATTTATAAAGGTAAATGAAGACACTATTTAGAAAACTATAGACCGATATCAATTCTACCTGCTATATCAAAAGTCTGGGAAGTGACGGTACAAGATCGTCTAAACGTTAAAAAAGCTATTTTGAATACAAAATCATCTGAAATAGTAGCCATCACGGTTACAGAAAGGGGAAGTCCACACTGACAGCTATGGCACATATTCAAGCTCTAGAAAAACTGTAATAAATACCACAGCGCTCTCTTCTTGGTGGGTTGCTCTACTTAATATACACCATCGCTTTCCCAGTTAATGTAAACGCTCCTGTTATACTTCAGTACTTATATAGTAATTTCATTAAAATGTTACTTCAGAACGCCGATAAAACATCGTTCGTTAATTATTGTGAGGAAGAGATACAAGTAAGCCAAAAGACAGAAGAAACGATAAAGAGAGCTAAATTGTGATTCAACAGCAACAGGGTAAAAGTAAATGAAGATCAAACAGAAATATTAAACTTCACGACCAACATGAAAGGTGGCAACAAATGTATAAAGTTCCTTGGTATTCTACTGGACCAGAAACATACCTTGGAAAACCATGTTCAGAATTTTATGATGAAGGTTTTTGCCGCTATCTACACCATTCGAAAGGCTTAGGAAAACTGCAATCTACGATGCAGCGCATTGTGCTTACTTTTCGTTGTTTTATTTTGTGGCCGCATGTGATATATTACTATGGGCATCATCAGCATCTTCAAGCAGCAGCTGCATACAAAACATGCAATATGGATTTCAACCATTTTATATTTCATACGACTCATACTAATTAAAATTTGTGATTTGCACTATAGGGACAATAATTTAGGGCACTGTTCTTTACTTGAACATTTTATCCACAACATTGTCATGAACTTTGCTTCTTTACCTATTACCTAACTTTGCTTCTAAACGCATTATTGAAAAGAGCGATGATATCGAGCTATCAGCTTAAGATTTTTCGAAGAAATTTTTTCAAGATTTGTTGGAAAAATAAAAAAGAAAGCTCCTAAAGAGATTCATAGAAAAGAGTAATTTTGACAATTTTTATAACAATCGATCAATAAATCAATACAATTCTAAACAATATTGTTCTCTTATACAATTATTCTTGGATGCATCGATAATGAGAAATATATTGTAATATGAATAATTGAATTATAAATAATAATTGAATAATAATAAATATAATTATTATATTATATTTATTATTTTTATTATATTATATTTATATATTATATTTATATAATTATTATATTTATATTATATAAATAATAATTGAATTATGAAGTTTGTTAGTTTTTGAGTTTGTTAATGGTATTACTTAAACGCAGAAAAAAGTTATGGCAAATTTTATTGTTGATTATGTTGCAATTTTATGAACTTTGTTGCTTTACAAGATTTCAATGGTAATATTTCCGAAAAGAACTAGTTATTAAAAATCTTTTAGAACAAAAGTTGTAGTAGATTTTATTGTAAACAACATTGCTTTCTTGCACTTTTGTTCTTAGATGAATAGATATTGCGGGTAATAAGTAACACTTAGCAATCAGAGTTACAAAAATAATTTAGTACTAAAGATATAGCGAGTAGTAATTCTCTTGTCAACAATAGTAGTTCTTTCGATTTTACTCTCCCATGCATACATAATAAGTGAAATTTTAAAAATTGGTAGGTTATCATACATTGGAGATATTGGAAACTGGAATATAAGATATTCTAACAAACAAACCTGAAATTAAAATCGATTTGTTCTAATCTTTACTGCTAATATTGTGCAAGACATTGTTACAACAAAATACCATGAAATGTATTTAAAAATAATTAAAATTCAGAATCTAAGACCCTCCTTCTTTCAACCGACTTCATTAGGTTAGATAATTGATAATTGTTAATAAAATCAATTTCAAAATCATCTTAATGAAAGTAACTCATTTATGTGTGTCGATCCGTAGGCTGAAATTTTCAATCAATACGTAACGGAAGGCAATTTTTCCGGAAGTGATAAAAATCACAAAGGTGGCTGCCATTGCATAAAAAACGAGATGTAAACGAATGCAAAAGCTATAGATGGATGTCTACTCTCTCTATAATGTTCAGTTTTTAATCAATAATAGCTAGAAGATTACTAACATTCCTAAATAAATAATGGATATTATAGCCAAAACGTCCTTGAACTGAGTAAATTAACAACAGTCGCAGAAGATTAGTTTTCTTAATTTAAGTAAAGCGTTTGATATGATGAGTCACAACATAATATTACGAAAAATACTTCTTTTATGGCAAAAGAGGTCAAGAACTAAATCTCGTTAGATCATATCTTGCCGGTAGTCATAGTATGTACTTTGGGAAAGTAATACGTCTGGAGTATCTAAGCTAATAAGTGGAGTGCCACAAGGGTCAATACTCGGACCTTTGTTGTTCGCAATATACATTAATCATTTACTGTTCAATCTCTATCACGATATGTGTATTTACGTAGATGATATTTCCGTATTAATAAAACATCAATTATTGACTTTAAAGTCATCAGCTGTTTTACTTCAGTCAAAGGAATGACTCACGTACAACTGTCTGAAACTAAATGAAAATAAAAGAGAAATAATTATCGTTAATATGATATTGCCCTCGAACTTACCTGCGGTGAAGTTCTTGGGTTTATATCTTGGTCCCAAATTATCGGGAATCCACATGTTGGCATCATACGTAAAAAATTAACAATTGTACTCTTTACAATTAGACATCTCAGCCAAATTGCATCTCATAAGGTGTCCAATAGTCTAGTTGGCAAATTTTCATACTGTTGCAACATTAGAATTTTTGGTTTGCAGAAAAAGGCAATGATAGCTTTATGTAATCTTAAAAGTATTGACACCTGTAAAGATGTACGTAAAACAGAACGTATACGTACCGTAGCATATTTTGGCTACCTTGATGTATGTTTATGACAATATAAGTAAATTTAAATGAAAAACCAACCTTTCACAATACGACATAACAAGTAAAGAAGAAAAGAAAAAATCGTTACATAGGATAGAAGTGACTAAAATATATGCTGACTTCTAGAGAGTTAAATGTGGCGACAACTTGCCAGAAGAAATTAAAACTAAATAGTGTTAATTTTCTATTGTTATTGTTGCTGACGATCACTGAATGTATTTTCAAATTTTTGAGTGTAAGCAAATTGAAGTAAGCGATTGTAATGCGAACTTAACACAATGTGATATTATAAAATTACGTTACTTGTAATCATTAAACGTGATGAATAATCATAAATTGTTTAGAATTGATTATATTAAAAAAACTAAATGGATCATTTGATTCTGAATGTACACAAGAATGATATTGACATTATTTTGGAATCTCTTATAGTTCATTCGAGTATTCCATTTCCTATAGAGGTTGAGACACAGAGAGATATAATTGATATGTTAAACCTTACTTATTCGGAGAGGTATTTGCATTTTCATTCAAATCATAAACTTGGACATAAAGATTTAACTGTTTTGGTGATAAAGCGTCGGGTAAGAAGTAAATGTGATCCTGTGTTTGTTAATAATAACATAATCTTTTTGAGATACACTTTCATTAATGGTTAGCCGTCTAATTTAGTGAAAAACTTCTGTTTTTGTTACGTGGTAGAAGTTTTGGAAGCAGTGCTCTTATTTCTTCTATGTCAATTAACGAAAAATCAAGAATCCTGTAGTAAAAATGAAACCTCATATTTATTATTTTCATCAACGCCAGTGACAACTTTGACATCATAATAGATGTTCTTCACAAATTCATCCAAAATAAAATCTCCTACATCAGGCTTGTATACTCTTTCAAGTTGTCATAAACATCCACAATATCTTCATTATGCTTAATCTTCTTTGTTGGCTTCATTCGGTTTCTTGATAGTTTCTTTTTATCTTAAAACTCTTTAATAGCTGTTTCATTTATCTTCCGACATCTTTTCTTCAAGACCTTCTTTTTCTCATGACGTCGTGGTGCTGGCAAAAGAATACTTTTGCTTCTTTTTCGTACTTTCCGATCTAGTTTTCTTGGTTGTTCCTTAGGAAATCCTTGAAACTCATAAGGGCTAGTGAATCACTTTTTGTTAATTTGACAGTAAGATCTTACAGATAACCCACAATTATCAGTGCATCAGTAAAATCTTGGTTATTAAATTCTCTATCAGTAACAGCCGAACTCAAAAAATTTGCTTCTGAAAATACTGATGCAGTGAAAAGGTAAGTTTCACATATTTTTTAAATCCTGATATTATATTCATAAGAGTTAATGCTTTCATATGTGCCTCACCAACGCACTCAGCAATGTTATAGATTGTTAACGGTTTTTCAGGATTTTTTATAAGACATGATTTACATGCAGCATTATAATGTAACTTAAATGGCCAAAACACTGCTACATCTAAAGGCTGCAGTTTATTGCTAAAGTGTGGCGGAATAGTAAAGAGATGAACAGCTGCTGCTTTCTTTATAACGTTAATAGAAACGTCACTTTTATTATTGCCAGAAATCAGTACGGCAAACCTGTCGTTGCTACTCTGAGAACGAAAAATGAAATGAGCTATAACTTGCCACAACAATTCTGTGTTCATTCATCCAGTTGAGTTTACCAAACCCAAAGTTTGTGAAATAGCTCCATTAATCATATATTGTTTAAAATATTTACAAGAGAAAATCATATCAGGCGGTTTGTTCCACTAAGCTTTATGTTTGTTAAAAGATGTCAATCTTGATATGCTACAAGTCTCTGGTTTACGAATACTCAGAATTTTCTATCTTTTTAGGAAAGCTCGAAACCAATCAAGTCCAGATAGCTTATTAATTTTGCATGACTCTGGAATCTTTTCGTTATTTGGAATTGCGAATTCAAGAAACAATTTTCTTCGTTTACATGACATTCCGTATTCCATCTTGCTATAAGTTGTTATGTAATCATATAACGATTGTTCTTCATTCACATTAAATATTCTGTTGACAGTGTAATTAGCTTAATTAGCAATGTTTTCATCAGGTATACTTTTCTTTTGTCACAAATAACGAAATAATGTAGAGTCATTAACTCCGAAACTTCAGCAGCAGCACGCAATGTGAGATTTTTCTCACAAACAGCATTTACTGCTGCCAATATGTCTTCTTTTAACTAATTACCAATTTTACGTGGTTTAAGTTCTCTTGACATCTATAAACAATAAAATGAAACTCATAACCAAAATGGTAGTTCACACTTAATACAATATCGTGTGTTAACAAAGTTTTCCAAAAGAACCAAACTTAAAATAATATTGAACATGCTTCCACCCTCCTCTAAATAAAAAATAAACATAAGCTTTTTAAAAAATAAAGTTATGCTTGTTTTCTAGGTACTTCTTTTCCACATTATTTGTAATCAACACACATATTTTTCTACTCATATCTACCCATAGTTTTTTTAACCTTCTTAGGCAGCGCGGTTTCAGTTATCACTTCAGATTGTGATCAAAGGCTTTGAACCAAGGTAAAGATTGTGTTGTGTATTAGAAAACCTGTCATAGTATCCTCATCTGCTTAGCATCTCCTGCAATCAAAGCTGTATTCTTGCCATCGTGAGGAGTTACATAATAACTTTTTGTTTCGTCTTTTCATTCTCAGATGCGATGAAATCCCAGGATTTGAAACTAAAGATCTATCTTTGACCATACTTCTAGGGTGTCGCAGTTATAAACGCGATTCATAAATTAGCTTACTGTATTGTATTCACATGAGATAATCTGGTATGGAACGATAATTTTTCGTTATAGCCCGTTAAAGCTATTCACTACCATGCTGTTAATTTGCTTGCCTTTTATTCACAATACTGCTAACATTGCTGATGTGTCGAGCATATTCAAGAACCAACATGTTGATGTTAAATTGTTAAATTGAGTTCTTGGTAGACAATTACAAAGGGATGAAAAAACTCACCAAAGTTAAAGAACTAAAAGATATGACATTATTTGAAACTACATAGAAAAATTGTGACAGAATAAAGTCATAAAAGAAACTGATAAGATAGTACGATTTTGGTAAATAAACTATATTCAATGTGATGCACCGTATTATGAAGTCACATCGGTATTTATATCCCTGCTACCTTTAATTAATAAATATAAACCTATCTTCGTATTTCAGGTAAAATTTCCTATATTTCTACCAATAAATTTTACCGGTACTATTATATCCAGCAATTTGAAAACTTTCGAATTCAACTTCCAGTTTTAAATAAACTCTGAGGAGCAAAATAGTTTTAAAACAAGATGTAATAAAGTTGAACAGTCTGCACTACATTGTTTATAAAACTATTTTCAATCGTAAAACATCGCCAATTATTAACTACCGGTAGCATAAATTTCTTTATAACTACTTACGTACATATTAATACCAATACGTACGTTCACTTAATTAATTGTTGTTTATATCTCATTCGTAAATAACAGTAACCGTATACAATTATTGTCAATTACGCATACCATTTTAGACAACAATAGCACAAGGAACGAGATAAAAGTACGCCAATAATGGGCAGTAATTTAAACGAAACGTGAAACACGGTCATGTATATGCGTCCCGGCCAAGATTTATCTTGTTGTTAGCGCTCATGAGTGACTATAAGGAATGGCGCAAGTACAATTTACAGCAACCTGTAGAAACAATGCAGCCGGCGATGCTGTCGTGAATTGGGTAAAAGCGAAAAATGTGAAGTGGCCAAGGTTGGCATTGATAAATACTTCGCATATCGTGCGCGAACACTTTGATGTAATCATCCACATAAGGAAGTTTTATGAAGTATACTGAATCCATATGGATAGTTTTTCAAATTGAAATGATATTAATTGAAAATTTAGTGCACTTGATGTGATTACGTGCGTATGTCGACGACGTAATCATCTAATTGTCAAACGAAAACAATAAGTTCCAATTAAAACCTCTGCAGCTAATCGATACGCACTCCTAAAACCAGGGGTTGTCTCGGCTGCTTTTAGCTATCGAACTGATCCTCTGTGTGTTGTATTTTAGTCGAAAATCCAACTGCAGTCGGGTTTGACTGGGCGTGGCTCTGTCAGGTGTTTTCATCATCCACCTCGAGCACAAGCTTCAACACCTGCACTCACGCCATTTAATATGCCGATATTTTAATTAGGGCTTTATGCGGTCGGCCTGGTGGTAGGCTCGATCTGCGGTAATTAATTTACTGATCCAAGCAAGTTTCTGGCCGGCGAACGCATGTTTATTGAGTCCGAGATGCATATCCGGCCGGAGCCACTAATTAATATACCGATTTCGGGTCGGAAACTGGGGTTCCGCGTTCCCTGCTTCAGCGAAATCTATTGAGCACACAAATTTGGGAGGACGAGATAACGTCTTTATTTGAAAGGACCCGCAGACACTCAGGCTAATGGAAATTCGCTCCTTAGCACTTCGTTTAGCGTATTTAACGTACTGGAAATCCGCTCTACCAAATCCTCTCCAGGTTCAGAGAGAAAAAGCTCCATTGAGAAAATACCTGTGCTTTTCTATTGTTTGAATTAAACTGCTTTTATCTTTAAACAATCATTCGATTTGTTTCACCATTCAGATTAAAATTCCTTCGGCATTCTTTCAGCATTATTTCTTTATATTAGCATAAGCTTAAGCAATAAATTAACAATTGCTTCAATTACCAACACCATCTATGGTAAACTATAATAGCTGTTATCAATCAATGCCCAATGGAGTCCGATATCGATCTATACCCTTTCCTCATTTAATTGTTATTTACGATTGTATTGTGCAAAAAGAAGTTGGAACTATATGAGTCATACACGATCAACTCAACAATTAATTATGCAATTTATTATGCAGCCAACGTACCAAAGTAGAGCACGTCGAGAGCAAGCTATTTACGGCCAATTACGTGGCTCTGTGAACGTAAGGAAATCGATGAGTGTTCGTTAACCGGGCAGGTTAATTAAATGTCTTGCATAACAGTAGAAACAAAACGGTTTAGATCAAGGATACTACCCGACATAGATGAATCGTTTAATTTCCAAGGGAAATAAATAAGCATTTAGACATCTTGAAATAATTTGGATTTTTTGTTACAAAAAAAATCTCTTTCGTTTTATTTTTTCTACCAGTAAAGATCCAAGGTTCCTTTTTAGCAAAAGTTAATCACAACGCATAAGTTCTACTTTGTACATTGTGAGTAAGCTAGTAAATTTTGGATGAACTCCTGATAATAATAAATTATACGGTACACATCCCTTCTTTTCTCTTTTCTCTAAGGAAAAAGCTTCCCTTATTTTCCAAGAAAAAAAGAATGAGATCAGGAAGATTACTGGAATTTTCGAGAAGGCTTTTATTCTAATATACTGAAGGTCTTAGCATCTCATTATACTATTTGACACTGTTAATAAATTTTATTTTAAATAAAAACATGTATCTTATCTTTATAATCTTGGGTTTAATACAAAAAGTTTCTTTATTTGTGTTTTAGAAAATCGGTAGTATTTGTTTTGAAAATTATTATTTAGAATGATTACTAAGATGATTATCGCCGAACATTCTATCATTACATAAGTTATGATTTGTAGTGGTTACGGACGGTGTCTTAATTAAGGCCTCTCAACAGCTATCGGTGTCCTATCTAAATAGCGGCAATCTACTCGGCACGATCATGCAAATTTCAATTGCTCGCCAGTCTAACGGGTCGCACGCGAACTGAACATTCTCAGCTGGACACCCGTTCCTGTGGGAACGTCCGAATCGATTGAATTATCTACGGTGATCAAGGCAATCCTACTTAAATCCTCCTAATCTCACCACTTAGCGCCGATCGTGGCTGGGAGGACGACATGGGAAATGTCGATCAACATTTTCTTTTTCTGAACGTACCTCTTAGAACGCTTTTTTCGTAAATCCTCTGAGATTGTTAATTCTCTAGGACGACATCTTTATGTCATCAAGTGTTAATTATTGTATTCACTAAGATTACAGTTGTGATATTACAATTTAAGGTAAAATATTTAGAGTAAACTTTGGTAAAATAATGCTTTATTATTAGCACTACCATTTTCTTTCAAAAGCATACAAGCTGAGCAAGAAAATGATGTACAACTTAAACATCTTTTATCACAATAGTCTTTGAAACAAACCAAGTTTATTCTCCCTGAAGAAGAAACTTTATTTTCTAAATATTGACTTTGGTGTGAGACTTCTTTTACTGTATCTAAAATTTACATTCCTGAAAAATGTGGTAAAATAATTTTTGGCGTTCGCACGACACAGAATTTTGTTAAAACGCGATACTTGTGGTCTCATGACTAAAGATATTATTATTTGTTTTTATAATTGGATGAAATCTTGTCTACATTGACAAAAAACAAAAATTCAGAAATATTATACATTTCTAATAGCCATTTAAAAAATTTATAATAGCAAAAACAAAATTCAAATATATACACAACTTCCGATAGAGGAAGACAATTTGAATCCAAAATTTTGTCTGAATTCAGTACGTTTATTGGAGCACATCAAATTCACACCTCTTCATTTCATTTAGAGAGTAATGGAATTTAAGAAAGGTTCCACAGAACACTTCAAAATTCTATTTTCGCAGAGTTCACACAATAACAATTATTGGAGTAATGAACTCCCAATCAATCTTTGTGGACTCGACGAATTTTATATCATACATTCCAAACACCTTTTATTAATAAATATTTATTATACTCCAATTTCGTTTGTCTAAAATTGGAAGATATGCGCGATGCGTTAAGGGGGTAGTTTCATGTCCAGGGCAAAAATTTTCAATTTTTTTAAATTTATTTTGAAAGTATTATACCCTGGAAATAATTTGGAAAAATTTCAGATCGATACTCGAGATACTAACGAAGTTATAAGCGTAGTTTCAATAGCTACATTTTCGGATTTACTTGATCTTATGCAAGTCATTTAATGCAGTGACCGTTTTTATTTCAGCGTGCGAATATCGAGTGAAAATGAATAAGAAAGGAGCTAAAAGGAGTAGTATACATCCAGGAAATCCTGCTAAAAAGAGATATTTGAGAGGAAACAGCATACTGCTGAGAAAAATGAAGACTGTCAATTCATCTGCCGAAAAACTGCAAAATCAAGATGAATTTGAGGATAATTTTGATCCCAGCTTCAGTTGCATTTTGAACTTGTGAGTCAATTTGCAGAGCATATTTGACTTAAATTGATGTACAGTGCTTCTTGCAACGCTTCTTCGGTCCAAAGATAATTACGGTGATGCTTTATACCATCCATTAAAAGACGAGAAAACGTATTACACACTCTGAATTGGCCAAATTGGTTCAACATGTACTGCAATTGTCACTGTGTTGATGAGTACATAATGACTCCCTTTCACAGAGTGGTTATGTATAAATGTGCACCATATTTAAGCAATGGAATCAAATGTCGCAGTGACGTACACAATATTAATACCCTGCCCTAAGCTTCAATCATCCAGGAAATCCTGCTAAGAAGAGATATTTGAGAGGAAACAGCATACTGCTGAGAAAAATGAAGACTTTATCAGTTCATCTGCCGAAAAACTGTAAAATCAAGATGAATTTGAGGATAATTTTGATTCCAGCTTCAGTTGTATTTTGAACTTCAGTTTGGTGTTCACAACTTTGCAGACATTAGTAAAGTGCAAATTATGTGATGGCGATATACAGATTTTGAATTAAATTATGTCTTAAATGCCGGTGTCAAGAATATTTCATCAACTCTTCCTCGATGATAAAAAATGTTTATGAGGTCAACAGACGTTTCCCTTTTATCATGCGATTAATTGGTGTTGGTTTCAGTGGCATCAACCTATTTTGTTCTCTCATGGATTTTGGAAAGGCTTCAGTAAATCAGGTTAGAAGCAATCATAGACCAAATAAGCATTGCCGTAAAAGTGCAGTAAATAGAATGAAATACAAAAAATCGTCAACACGGTCATACAGAAAACTGAATAACCGTTTCAGGCAATGTATCATGGTCTAAACGAGGATTTACTTCACTTTTGGGCATTGTTTCTTTTATCGGAAAATATTCAAACAAAATCTTGGATGTAATCTTAAAATCTATTGTGTGTACGGCTTATGAAAAATAGAATGACAAAAAGGATACCGTTGAATATGCTGCTTGGTATGACGAACACGAGACTGAATGCACCACAAATATGCGAAATATGCGAAGTACACAGGCGATGGTGACACAACAACGTTCAAAAAGTTATCAAAATCATTATTGTCTAAAAGGTAGTAAATTTGAACACCCACCAGCTTTTGAAAAAGAAGTAACAGCAATTTTGAATACCATTTACGATGAATTATCAGCCGACAGTCCCCTACAAAGGTGTTTGGGAGGAAACACTCAAAATAATAATGGGAGTTTCAATAACCTGACTCCAAAACATGTTTTTACTGGATAGTAAATTCTAGAAATTGCTATATAAACGACTGCATGTACTTTCAATGAAGGTTATTTGACTCTGCTTGGATGTTATGGGCGTTCAAATAGGTGGAGAAGCTTTGCTACGATCCTCATTCTCTTGGACTTCGCTAAGGCCTTCAGATTTATTATTCATTCAATGAGAATGGACATTGACATGGCTGAATAAGTTATTAATATTGATTTAGACAAATTGGCCCATGAAGTTTCAAATCTCTGTTTAAATAATAATCCAAATATGTAGGTTTGGTATTTTAAAGTGATGGTATGGTGAACAGGATCAATGAGACAATTTGTGAGTCAATTTGCAGAGCATATTTGACTTAAATTGATATACAGTGCTTCTTGCAACGCTTCTTCTGTCCACAGATAATTACGGTGATGCTTTATATCATCCATTAAAAGACGAGAAAACGTATTACACACTCTGAATTGGCCAAATTGGTTCAATATGTGCTGCAATTGCCACTGTGTTGATGAGTGCATAATGACTCTCTTTCACAGAGTGGTTATGTGTAAATGTGCACCATATTTAAACAATGGAATCAAATGTTGCAGTGACGTACACAATATTAATACCCTGCCCTAAGCTTCAAATCTTTCAAAGATTTTTCAAGATTCTCAAAGAGTGTAATGAGAGATTCGCAAAAAGTATAATATAGTTTAATGTACCTACTATTAGGAATAATAATCGTGATTCAGTCAAGCAGCAGATTAAGGCAAGTTTTAAGTCAGACGATAAAAAATTGTTGCAAAAAATTGTTGATGCAGCAGAACAGCATTTAAATTTAGGTTCTGATTAAGAGATGATTTTCACCTTTTTATGTCTGAATTATATGACTTTAAAAGGTAGAGGGAGGTTATCGGAGGTAACTTATTCAGCCTTTTTTGAAACATTTAGGTTTTTAGGCTATTATTTAAGTTCAGAATAGTTGTTTTTCTTTAATTCTTATATAATTTTTTTTATTTTGCTATACTTTTTTATTATACTCTATTATAGTTATTTTTCAATTTTTTTGTACTAGTTAGTACTATCTCGTTTGAAATTAATTTAGTTATTATTTCTGTTATAAAAGAGTCAATGAAAAACAAAAGCAGAGATGCTACGTCTTAATTAACTCGATTCGTTTTGATGATGAGCTATTATTAGGTTCGCTCGCTTTAAGATTGGGTTACTCTTAGCTAATATTGGTAAATATCACCGTTGTTGTGTTAAATGCAAAAATGGTAAGTTCCGTACACAATCACCTCACGCTTAAAAAATGGAAAGTGGGAATGACAAGTGGAAATCAGACACGATTTAATTAATCCCTGAAGTAATTTTAAGCACATCGCTATTTCTAAATTCTTACAGCATCATTTTTTTTTATTATTCTTTACCTTAATATTTCGTCAAAACTTTTTTGTTTTGTACGATTACTGGCTTTTTCACGTAATATCTTCCTTTTCTAACACAACCGCATATTTTTAGTCCTTGCATCAAATTTTTTTAAGTTTCGATGGCTTGTCAACAAGCAATATGAAACAACAGTAAAGCTGCATGAACAGAAGCAGACAAGAAGAGCAAGCGGATATGTACGAGGGTAAAATGAGTCGAGAAGGCCGAATGACGCGCAATCCGAGAATCCACTTAAAATATAAACGCCTTGTAAAGTGCGAAACAAGGGTTGAGATGAAAGTAAGTCATACTTGTTTAAAATGCATGTCTTGTTTTATATTTAAACTTTTTTGAAGAGTTATGGAGTGCAGTCAATAAACGTTTTACGTTGTGAATTAATATAGTGAATTTGATTTTTTATTAGATGTGATTAGAAGAGGCAATACATTAAAATTCAATACCAAAAATTAAGTAAGGATAAAGATTTATTTCTACATCAATAGTAATGGCCTTAAAAGAATATTGGAACTCATAATTTCTGTTCCAAAATAGGAAATAAATTTTATATTCTTTATATGAGTATTCAGATGAGTACTAACAGCAAAACAGTCCTAGCGATTTACATAAATTATCAAACTACTAGTTTTGCAGGAAGGTTACGTACCTCATTAAAAACATAAATTTAGGGAATCTGCATCACAGATAAAAGCAGAACACGTTAAATTGAAAAATCTCTACTGCTGATTTGCCATGACCAATAAGGAGACCTGTTTATTAAAAAACAATTTGCACACTTTACCATTGTTAGTGCGTTGAAAGCTAAAAACGAAACCTTTAAGTATTTCAAAAAGTGCGAGTCAATGATTAAAGCGCAACTTAACGCACGGTTTAGCTGATTTCACTGTGATTTACAATGCTTTGGTGTACACATCATAGAAATAAAAGGTCATTTTGAAAAAAAGTGTACAATGCACTTTGTTATATAGTGCATTCCAAAAAATAGGGTTTAGTGAAGAGATCGCATAATTATTGAAAAAACAATTGTTCTTTTACGGTTGAATCATAAAAATCAAATTTAATAATACAATGAATTCTTCGTACGAGAAATCAAACACTGGTTTATGACCTTAACCTTTTATCACAACTTTCTTATCTACTATTTTAACCTCAAATAAAACGTTGTGTACATGTTTTCTTTCAGTTGATGTATTTAAGTTTATTAGCCTAATTGTAAGGATTTTAAAACATGTGGAGGTAAAGAAAATATAAAATTATTTGTTTTTACTTAAGCTCTTACTTACTTAGATACGTACTTCCAATCGGATTTCTCTTATTTATATCATGCGAAAAAGGTAATTAAAAATTACTCCATTCTCTTGCTAATACTTTATGTACTATAAATAAGTAATTTTTTAATAGCAAATGGACGAGATATCTATTGGCGTCATTACAATATCGAAATTCCATCTGATGCCATTCCCGCTGGACATGGTCTATATATTGGACAAAGTATTCTCGATGGTATTTTAACTCCTGGGACAATTTATCCGAAATCGACCAGGTTTGTTACAGAACATTACGGAAAAAAGGAAACGACTATAGATATAAAAGTAATTAATCGTACTAACTAATCTTAATTGTATGGTAGCATATATTTTAAATTTATTTATTTAGATATTGTGCTCACAAAATCCATTAAAATTTAAGTGGGAGTATGTAGATGTGAGTGATCTTCCAAAAGATTTAGTATTCAGATTAGTAGAAGGAGGTTACCAAAGCAACTTACGTTGGTACATTGGAAGAGCTTTTCACGAAAATGAATGGAAAATCGGAAAAGTTGACCTTAAAGGTAAAAAAAGTTTATTAATTTGGAATAATGACGATGGTACACTTCAAAGAATATACAAATTCGAAATTTTAACGTATGTTTAAAACTATATGTTCCAAGCTAATAACATTATGGACAACATTTACTAGAGCAAAAGCTCTAACAACAATAAATTGAGATAAATATTAAATAATAATCATTATTAAATCATTATTGATAATAAACTAATATTAGGCATTAAATTGTGTTTTAATTCAAACATTTTCAATATATGTAATTTAATTAAAGTCTTAATAAAATAAGTTTTAAAATAAGAAATGTAAAAAATTTATGCTTTTTGATTTTATGGAATTATTTATTTATTTAAAAACTACTTTTATTTCTAATATAGTCATATAAGTTATTAACAAATATTTGCAAATCGATAATGGGTTTCGCTAACTACTTATAAATAGTTGTTCGACATGGGTACCAAATCCCTTCTTATTAATTGGCAATGGTAGATAGGTGATGTGTATTAGTATATATTTAAATAATCTAACTGATGTATTAAAACGTTGAAACTCTTGTGCGTGGTGTAATTAAGATAAAACTCAAGTTAGTTTTGTTAACTGAACTAATATTTACACACAGTTCTCTTTTTATTCTTTACCTTATCTTCTTATTTATTTAATGTTCTGTTGATTTTTCTCTTGCTATCGGAATAATTAGATTATAATTAGATTTTTATATTATAACATTAACGTTTACTTTCTTAATTATAATAAAAACGAGCAACAGGTAATTAGTTTTAATTCATGACAAAAAGGATGATATGAAAATTTTTGATTGTATTTTATAATTTTTTGTATAGCAGTATTTCCGGCAAATATTTTACTCCCATAAGAAAAGTTTGCATCTATGCTGATTAGTTTAATCCGTCTTCTGAATATCTTCTATTAACGTTTCGTGAACTGTTAGATCTTCATTAGCCACATACTATACCATCATATACCAAAAATTATGCCATATAATATCATTGTTATGATGTTGTATGAAACAAGAGCTACTAATCATGCAAAATACTTAAATGCACCTGGTATAAACTTATAAGAAAGGTAAACAAACAACTGCTTTGATTCATTTAGTACCAGCTTCTTTGGTCAAATATTGAGTTTTTATAATTATCTCAATTTGCATTATACTCAGAATTATGACCCAACCCATTGTATTTATTATAAAAAATTGCAACAAAAGAATAAGAGCTTATTATTGCAACACTTTTAGTTCTAATTTATATGACAGGTGGAATAAATATTGATATTATGCAAGATGTATATGTTACCGTCAATGTGTATAATTCAGATACTTTATACAATGACTAGATAACATATAAAATATTCTCTACAGCTTAAACGTTTTTAAGCATAATGGGCAAACAACTTTAGAACCATAGCCTTCTGCCATATCTTCCTCCGGAATAATACAAATAGTCTCCTCAGCATAAACAAAACACAATAGTGGGTATCCAATGATTGTTTACGTTCTGATACGAAATTCAGAACATCTAAGGATTGCTCATGTACCGTAGAAGGAAAACCTTCAACATTTGCAAGTTCATCAAGAATCTCAACACTTCGGATAGTCATGTATTCATCGTCATGTTAGTCAAACGCACTTTGAGCATGTAAAGCTTTATTACGGATATCAGAACTTTCGATGACGATGCTTTGTTAATGTTGAGCTTTTAGACATTGATTTTGTGTAGGAACTCGATCTACTATTAAAGATTCTGAAGGAATGGAAATACTTGGTGATTACTTAATTTATGAGTAGATTACAGATACATTACAGATACAAAGATAAGTAAAAAAAGTTATTATATTATATAAGTATAAAAAGTTATTTATATTAAATTATATGTTAAATTATTTTTTTACGGTATTTTCCCTTCTCTGTTCCTTTTACACACATTACCGGCATCGGACTCATTATTTTATAGAATACCTAGGCAATTTATAAAATTAATGTTTCATATATTACCTAAAACGTTTAGATATTCTATAAATTGCCTAGGTATTGTATAGAATACTGGATTATACAAATTGCCGGTAACGAATCGCTGTTTACCCAACCTAATTTACTTTAACATAACATCTGCGTCACATTCTCATTTTCATTACGTAATATTGGAATAACAACATTTCTTTACTTTTTTATAAGCATGGTCGTATATTAGAAGATGTAATTGATCCTTTTTGCCGATATAAATGATATTACGGATAAGAAAAGATATCACTTTCATACTTTTAATTTTTAATCATTGTCCAGATAGGATTACTAATATCACAACATAGGTGTTTAGTGAGACATCTACAAATTTGATTTTGCGATTAAACATACCATCTCTGAAGCAAGCTGTGATACAATGCTTCACCACGTCTTTGTTTGCAATGTTGAGATTTCTTTACGAACGATGTCTTATTCTAATAAAATTAATAACTGAATCATTCAACTGCAACTAACTATAGTAGAATCATCATTTCAGTCAAATATAATTGACTAGCCTAAAAAGTTTCAGGGTTCTTGATTGACTGCATTGTTGAGATAAATTTCACACATTTGTGACTATCCGCTGTTGACTTATTATTATTGCTGGGCTAAGGGGAGCAGACCCCTTTTGTCTTCGCGACCCATTACATCTATTATAACTTTAGCTAAGGTTTACGATAAATGTAGATCCTTAGTAAACCTTAAAATTGCTCCAAAGGTTTTGTTCCTTCATATCATTTTATGTTCTAACCGGCGTCAGGCTACGCATGTACGTAGTATGTATTCAGATGTTTCTTACTCGTCGTTGCAAAATCAACAAGTTTGATCCTCGGCTTTTCCAACCTGGAAAAGATGGTATTTGAGGGTTGGGATGCCTCCTTTACTGAGGCATAAAACATACTTGGTTTTGTTTTACAAAGGATCAATTATACTTCTTGCTTGCTAGTGATCTACAACAACGTGAGGCTATCCTCGAAGCCTCTCATGTGTTGATTACCTGTTTTATGTATAGCCCTTTATCAGGTTAGATTCCAAGGGTGTTTACGCCCCCTCTTTGGTCAGCTTATCCGCCTTCACTTTGCTCTCAATGTAACTGTACTATGGTACTCACCATAGAGTAACATCATTGCTCCTAGAAAGTTCTTTCAGATTGCCGGATCATATTCTGATAAATGTCAAACTGTACAGAAGCTTTTGAATATCTTCTGCCTGAAAAATGATTATGTCCGGGTTAAGTGGCTGTTTAATGCGGCTATTTGGTCCCTTAATGCCCATGCCTATTCCGCATTCAACTGTCTTTAAAGCATAGGCAAGACCTCCACGTTTTAATTGCGGCTCGCCGTTCATCCAATCATCCCTGTTTCTAAATATGACCTTGTATATCTGGTCGAAGTTGTACTCTGAAAGAATAAGATCCGTCTTAATTAATAATCGTTTTCCAAGGGTCCTTTGAGGTTACCCTGCATCAACTTCATTGAAGAGCATAATCTCAGTAATAAGACAGTCAAAACTGCTTCTTTTTGTATATATATATGGTATGGTGTGAAACCGGGTAGGGCTTCAATGTTGAGCAAGCTCTAGGCGCACCTATTACGTTAAATCATGTGAGCCGCTCTATTTGTGCCAGCTGCTGTTGTACTGTCTTATGATTTGTTTCTGGCCACCAAATCAGTGAAACATAGGTGACCATAGATCTAATTATTGCTACTGGGGATAACAATAAGTGGGAGTTCCAACTTAATTTGCTAACTAGAGTTACTCCTAGGTACTTAGCATCCGTTATGAAGTTTATATATTACCTTCAATAGAGGGCGTTCTTAGTTGCAGCATCCTTCTCCGAGTGAAAGGGACTGTCTTAGTTTCTGTTAGTATTAATAGAGAACCAATTAGTCCTGCTAATACTGGTAAGTAGTAGTGCTTTCTGAACTGTGATTACCAGATCAACAACGTATCTCTGAATAATGATTAAACTTTCTGTTGCGGTATTCGTTAAGTCATTCACTACTAGGCACCATACAATAGGTGACGGTATTCCTCTTGAAGATGGTGACTTCATAGTCAACGATTTGTCTCTCAAATTGGCTGTGATCTGTCGACTTTCCAACACGGCTAAGCACCATTTGCTTGTCTATCGATGAATCTTTTTAAAATCTAGAGCATTCTCTATGGATTCGTCGGAAGTGTTATCAAAAGCATTCTCATTGTCTATGAATGTTTGTTGCAATTGTCTCCTCTATGTTGTTCACTTATCTTTTCCATCCCATTTAGGAGAAAGGATATAGAGGGTAATATCACTGGTACCTTTAAAAACCATTTAAAGACGACTATCAGAACAAGTAATAGAGAACGATATGTGGGGAAAAAGCGAACAAAATTCGAACCCAATACGACTACAGAAAACGAAAATCAACGGTCGAAGTTATCAGTAAGATGCAAAGTGTTGTAGATAAAATGAAAGAGAAAGCTCTAAATAATAGAGAGTTTTGCACTAATCTTAATAGAGATAAAAAAACAATGAACGGAAGAGAAATAAACAGTTCAATGCTGATGAAGTGTCTCGGAGTTTATTTGGACAAAGACATGACTGTGATCAATCACATAGAAGTAATTGCAAATTAGGCAACTTACATGTCTAATTTACTTTTAAAAATAATAACAAACTTGGCGGTCCTAAGTCCTCGCCTTAGGGAGGACTTAGGACATTACCACAGTAATGTCCATTTTCTTGCGCTCGGCTGCAACTTGGTACAAGATCTTAAAATACAAACAGTACTGGGAGGTGCTGACGAAAATAAAAAGGAGTAGAAGACTGGTAACAACCATATCTTTAGCTTATAAATAAATTTCTGCTAAAAGCAACGAAGATGTGTCTGGTGTGCCACGAACTGATATCTTGGTCCAGGAAATACTAGACTTGATAACCTGATTACTACCTGACTCAGTACCTGTTGCCAAAAAAAGTAATTGGTTGTTTGTGTTTCACGGTACTGGTGATGGATTGATGGCAAAACCACACTTCGTGTAGTTTTCCAGAACCACACAAAGTGTGTGAGAAAGCGGAAGAGAGGGCTATTAAGGGACAGATGTATCTGGAACGTGGAAAAAACGTGGTGTTCAGTTGGCTGCTGTTGTACTATCGGAAGTTGGACGTCAAGTTATGGAATAGAAGAGAAAAAGACGATTATTTGTTTTTCCCGATGTAATGACCCGATAGGCGGTGGTACCAGGAAGGCTTGAGAACGTCGGGGTTTAGTTTAAAACCCTAACCCGTCTTTGATCTATAGCCCAGATGTCTGTCCTACAAATATCGTAATCCACTCAAAAAAGTTCTTTAGTGCCCTTTTGCAAAAAATAGGCGGAATTCTATTTTCCCCTGGTAATTCTATTGGCTTAAAAGTGGAGAGAGCCAAGGAGTTAATTAAAATTTGGAATTTGGATTACTAGCAATCTTATACATACTAGGTAGTTATTCAACGGGCGAAGTTAAATATTTACTTCTGTAACTCGTAATGAAGACAAGAGTATGGTAATGTTATTCTGCTAAAAGCCACGAAATGCCCGAAACAAGGGATAAGTATTGCAACGAAGTTAGCTTCTAGTAAGCGAGTGGAGTGCAAGCAATAACCATAGCGTAGGTGGGATAAACGCATTTTCCATATAATTTGCAATTTAAAGCATAATATTATATGGTTATTGTGCACAACAATTTTTTTCGCTTAGTTTCATTTTTTACATTCATCTATTTAACTGTTATCGAACGCTTATTATATTTAACACCACACATTAAACATTACAAATACAGAGAATTTATCACGAAATAAATATCGAAACCAAAATATCGATTGTTTAAAAACACATTTCAGCTAGCATATTTTACTTCATTTGCAATGGAAAATCGAGTTTATCGTAAATCATAAAAATGTTAGCGGTTTGTAAATGATAACGCCAAATGTAGGTTCGGTTGAAAATTATTTATTATTTCAAATAAACTTATAAATAGGTACTGGTTAATTCAATTGATTGTTGCTAAAATAATAAAGTGACTTTGAACAAGGTAAATTTTATAATGAAAGTTCGCTTCGTTTCGACTGAGGAACTAAACTGAGACAAGCAGATGATTTACGTGAGAAATTTGCCTGTCGAGTAGCGTTTATTTAATTTAAAGCTCCCATGAGGCACATTAAGAACAATAAATCTCATCTAAGTTCGACGGTTCACTAGACAGAACTCGCTCCGTAGCGTCTAATTAGAAAATGTCAAATAATCCGAGGAACGACTGTTTTCGTTGCGACAGAGGGTAAATTTTCTAAGTTGATAATATGCTTTGAATGAAAAAGAGGAACACTGAAGAGACGAGTATGGTATATTTAATAATGTAAAATTTAAATAAATTATAATGACAAAGTGAAAGACTTAAGGTTACATATGAGACATGTACAAGACGTTATAAAACTGGCTTGTGCATCTTTAATATTTTATATAGTAGTGGTGTCGTCGTCGCTAGGAGCGCTCCCGTCGCCTTAAAATTACGAACACCGACTCACGTATATTTATTATACATTTTTTCCTAAACCCTCTGAGAAATCTAGGTAAATACTCGACGAGAACCGTTCTCTCCTAGGAAATAGACATGGAAATTGTGGCGAAAACAAAAACAAATTGCAAAATATCCCGTGTGGCCTCGGAAAAGATGCCTTGCGCCTTCTTTCCAGGTCCTTAACATCTAAACTTTTCCTTTGGTCTGGAAAATTATAGTCACCCTTGTTATTTTATAATACATCTAACATTCTTTTAAGCTTTGTTTAGTTGAACTCAGCCATATCAGAATTGTTCGCGGACGAATTCTTTCTCGCTTTGGAAGAAGAATTATTCGAGTTTAGAAAGGGGGCATTCCGACAAGTTTAAATGTTTAATGCATTTTAGATATATGGACTTGCGCATTTGTCAAATGCGCCTGAAGACGGTGCGTTCGTATGAAGGTGCCGACTTTAGCCGATATTAAATTTTGCAGCCGAAATTGGCACATACTACCGATCTTGATATTGCAAACTAACGTTGGAATTTATCGTATTTGGTAGAAAATGCGCTCCATATTCTAAATTTTTATTTGCGTCTTCGAAACGGAAACATTAATCGATAAGGTAGGTATTTGAATACTTATGATTTTAATTAATATGTTGAAAAAATATATAACAAGAAAAATTGGCGATCAAGAATATAGAAATATTTTTGTGTTTGTTAGATTACATTGCAGAAACAAATTGTTTGTAATGAAACCTTTAAGCTGCACTTCCTTAAGCGATGATTTATGATAGATAATGAAGATTTTTTAGCTTCACTCATGCTGGAATTAAAGTTAGAAAGTACTAACTTTGAACTTTCTCTAGGAACAATTGAATTTAGATATACATGGAGTACAATTCCAAGGGTAACTCCAACGTACAACTCATTTAAGAATGATTTGAAACTCAAAAGGAAAACACTATTTTAATCTATATTTTTTTTTGGTTTTTGGTTTTCAGATGATTCTTAGATGAGTGGTATTGCCAATTAACAAAGTGCTTCTTTCGTCTAGAGTGTTGAAGTTAGCCTTGCAATTGTATTTCAAATAATGTATTTGTAAATCCATTTTCTCTTAAATAAAAGTCAAAGTATCTCCAGCATGTCTACAATATATGAGTGGGGAAAACGATTTTCATTATCGCATACTTTTACAGCATTCGCCTTGTTGTTCTTTCTTAAGGAAGTTCTATTCTGACTCAACAGAGAGGAGAGTCAGCAAATTTCAAACTATGAAGTTGCTTATTTACCTTACAATTCTCCATAAGCCTGCGTAACTGAAGAATTTTTTTTCCAAGCCCTACGAAAAACTGAGCTGTAGGATATTTTAGCATATCATTACAAAGATAGCATGTCGAGTTTCTGTCTCATATATTTAGGTGTTTAGGTTTTGAATTACTTTTTGTGGGTAATACGCTTGATCATACTGATATGAGTGATATGAGTAGCACGTTGATGTATTACATATGGGAAGCAACTGACGCAAGAATTGGTGACTAAGAAGTTATTCTGGTGATTCTATTAACACCGAAGGTTAACACAGTTAAACACAGTTAAACACACTTACAAACATTGTAAGGAGAACTATGCTTTACAATAATTATCAAAAGGAAATCTAGGAAAATTACTTGCCAATATCTCAAAAAATATAGGTGGGTGTTTCATATTGTCCATAAGCTATGATGAAAATGATATATCTTTACATCCATTACAAGAAATTATTGTGCCTTTACTACCTTGTGAATCAAATTTTTTAAACATATTGTTTATTTATAAAATTATTCCTAGATACGTTGCTTATAGTTTAATAATTGAGTTTATTATGAAAAGTTATAAGGAACTTTAAACAAAATTAATTGTTTGTATTAACTGATCATATTTAGCTAGTATTTTTCCTTCCGGGGAAATTGCTTTTACGTCGATGCCACTTCTCAATTTGTAAAATTGTAGTCTAATCCCTGATTTGCTAGGGATTCTATCCCACGTCAGTATGTTATTAATATTTTTAAATCACCTCGCAAAATCGAATATAATTCTAAAACAAAATTTAATTCTATGATAAATTAGCACCAAAAAGCAACCATCATAACAGTACACTTATTTAAAACCAGAACATGATCTCAATGTTTGCTATTATGAACAGAAAAGAGCCTTTGTATGCAGAAATTGGGATTTTCAATAGCTTGTTGAGTGTTGTGCTCGAGGCTGTAACGTTATCCCCATTCAAAGTGCAGCCCAAAACTTTTATGCAATGGACTATATTTTATAACATCAATGAATTCCTTGCTATCCCGAACAACCAGGCTTTCAAAACAAGGAAATAACTTTGGATTGTGTGTTTTATTATTTAGTAATAACTGCTTTTTTTAATGTATAAGTTACCTATGTAACCAGTTTCCTAATCATTGTGCGAAACTTAATAGATATTATATATTTCATGTTTCATCCTTTCTACCTTAAAACGTTCAACAAGAGATCCTGGTGATGAAATGTGAATCAGCCCCAATTGTATCTAAGTGGTTACTACCGTCTTTAACATAATAGATATAAATGGCGTTATATAAATCAAGAAAATTCATATATAAAACATTTCAAGTTAGCCCTCCAGTTAACGGACTAGGTCGTTCAAACCATTTTTTTATTGTATCTTTTCAAATATATTATTTAATTGATTTATCTTCGGGTTAGGTATCTTCTTATATTTAGCAAATACACGTTTTCTCTTTTGTTTGTACATTTTGTCGTCTTTTCTTTTAAAAATCTTTTATACATCACGTTTGGAGATTTCTACTGGACTGCAACTATCAAGATCTTTCAATTGAAACATTATATTATAGACCGCTGATTAGTTCGTGTCGAAACCGTCACACAAGTCAGCACAGACGAAGTTCAGTCGTCATTACATGAACATCACTGTTCAGCCTAACGTTCCTCTAGTGGCATACGGTCTCACAGACCGACGATTTACCTGAAAGCTGTATTCTACCTGACATACGCCATTACTGAAAGGTTAACCGAAATAGAAATTTAAAAAAAATGAAACAAAACATGAATTCAAATAACACCAAGGATCAAAAATATAATAATATTTCGACGATACAAGCACGGCATATACAAAGGAACAATCTACACGTGACCCATGTTCTAAGTATCTGAACAAAACTCATTATACCGTAAAAATATTCAATTTAATCGAGTAATGTGCTAATTGTCAGTATTACTAGAGCTCCCGCACAGGACGTTTGAAAGACTACAGACTAAGGTTTTTCATTCAGACATTCATTACACATTGAGGCAAGGTTATATGAAAAGCATTATTTGAACAACGTTGTTTTATGAATCCGAATTGTAATAATATGACTGTGCCTGATAATGATGTCGTGAACCCGTGTTTTGAAACTACTCTTCCTGTATAGATATGGTGTAATTTTATCAGTGACTTTTTTATGCGAGAGACAAAGTAAATGTAATTTTCTGCAATTTCCTATATTTAACCAGTTTTCTTGTACCAATATGTGAGAAATCCTTTCAATTTTTTCTTTTGACCCTTACTTTCTAACAATACGAAGATACTTTGTTTAGAACAAGTTTAACACGATAAACATCTCGTTGGAGAAAACAAAGTCCATATACACTGTTGGTATGTGTCTTTTTGGCGTTAACTTGTAGACCTGTATGGGTATAGAGCTATTAAGACTGTGTATGCATTGTTAATACATGCTCTTTCGTGATAACGGAATATAAACTTCCATCAAAGACTACGTCAAAATGTTTTGCCCCTAAGTTTATTTTCAGAAACTTATTGTCGAGAGATTTACAAGTATCATTCATGTCATAGGCACTACAGATTACGACTTTGGATTGCGAAGGATTAAGTGTTAGGAATAGACTCTACATAATCATAAATTGTTTGTAAATCGGTGTTTAGTTTTGCACATACGCTGATAATATTTTCCCCATTAAAGTGTGCATATATTTGTATATCATCAGCGTACACATAAATTTTGCTGTATTGCAGTTTACTAGGAATCTGAGATTTATACAACGTAGACAATAGAGCTGATAGTACTGAACATTGTGGGACACTAGAATTGGTACCTATTATTAGAACAGAAGTTATTTAAGTTCACAATTTGTCTTCTGCCGTAAGGAAACACCTGAGAAGTTGCACCGCAGATTTGTTTAGGCCTAAATACTACAACATCGCTAACATCTTCTGATGATCAACTCTGTCGACTGTCTTGCTGTAGTTTAGTAGGAAAAGAATTGTAAATATCTTTAGTAGCATTACTATCCACTTTTCCGTTATCATTGATAAAATTGATAATGCACTAATCGGCCGTAAGTCATTCATAGTGTTGAGTTCCTTCACCTTTGATAATGAAGTTATTACTATTTTCCATTCATCGAGAAACACATATTGTTGAAAGCAACAACTGATTATATGTATACGAAGCCGATTTTATAAAGCAGGCGATTTAATGCTTGTAATGATATTTAGGATCGTAGAGGTATTAACGTAGGCAAATTCAAACTTGTTCTTGGATTCCATTTATTCCACATATAAAGCTTATACAAATTATAGTCCAGAGGTATGCGCTTATAATTACGTAATAATAATAATTGAACCTACCGCAGAAATCAAGAGGAACAGCGGCTCAATATCAATATTAAACTGTCGACAAAGGTGTAAATAATGGCCGAAAATCAAAATAATTTTACAAGAATTTTGGTACTTGCATTTGTTTAGAGTATACAAATCGATGTCGCAAGACTACGCAATGAATTTTCTTTAAGATACATATTGGAGAGGAGCGATGTTTCAGCAAAAATGATTTTTCACCATTACTAAAAAATAACGGTTAGCAACGCTGACGTAAATTAAAAAAGAACGGTGAGTGTGATTTTATGTATGGTATCCTTGCATTATTTCCGTTATCATCATAGGCGTAGAATATGGGCTATGACTTGGCATTTTGTCTATTTGTTCGCTATATGGTTTACTACGGATAAGCCTTTCTTCTTTCAAAGCAATATCATTTTGATAGTATCATGTTTACAATATTATGTGTAATATACAAATAGGTTTGAACATCATTTTGAGATGTTCAATCATTTAAATAATGGAATATATTTAAAGTCTCTTAAAGTCGTTTAAAAGTCTGTAACCGTTATTTCTCTTAATTTTATATATTTTTTAAACTTTTTCATTGATGTATAAGTTTGCAATAGTAAAGATTATTAGTGTTATATTATTAAGTTAGTTAGTTCTATTTTTGTGGTTAAGCATTTGCATTCCCAAATTTCATCCAGGCTGTCCTATCTGTATACCATTACTCTATAGGCAATTAAATTACAACTTTTCAGAATTATTCGAAACTTGTTGCATTGGTTTGCTTCATACGTATCCGATCGTCCTCAGTCTTGCATATTGGTTACTATAAGTCATGATTAATTCTAGTTCTTGAGTACCACAGGGTAGTCGCCTTGCTCCTTTATCGTTTTTAATTTATATAAACGACATTTTTAATAATGTTCATTTTTGTTGTCTGATGTACACAAAGGAAAGTAATCTCAAGATTTTACAAATCATAACGTGATTATATGTATGTTATAGAGTTAGATAAAAAATAGCATACATGTCATGATCTCTTTTTAAAAGAAAAATCTAGTGCTGAAAACCTCAAGGCGCTATCGTCTTTTGTTTTTCCGCTAGACGCCAAGAGTGAAAATATCGTAAAATCTGCAACTGCAATTATTTTGTAGTATCATATGGAATTATATATTTGAATGTTTGTTGTTGGTTAATGAAATACGTCATAACTAGAGTTCGGGTTTATATGCTATATACCTCGGTTTAATCACATATCAATCAGGCCGTATGTTGTGTATATGTTACAGTTAAAGCATTCATTACGTGAATGTATACACTAACTAGACAATGCATACATTAACTATTTTACCTAGTTAATGTGTATATAAAATACGAAATGTAAACTTTTACTAGTTGATGTATACAATTACTAACGATACCCAATTAAAGTTTAATATACGTTTAAAATCTATTATATAACAAAAGTTGCAGATGTTGTTTTAAATAAAAAACGAAGCGAAGACTCTAAAATATAAATAATCAAAATAACTTATAACTAAAAAACTTCGATCGATAGACAACGTAGACAACGATATGTAACCAACCAACTTAACCTATTCTTTAACAGTTCTGTTGAATAGTAAAATTGGTTAGGTTATAATATTTGTTCGCTTTAAAATCAATGTAAAAAAGACACAGTAGTTCTCAGGAAGTTTTAAAGTAAGGCTTTATCTTTCGGTTAACTTGTTAAGTTAGTAAGAGGATAAAAATGAAATGAAAATTAAATTTCATAGTTGTATTGAAAATATTTCACAAAACAGTAATAGCATTCGAATGAGTTTATAAAAATATCGTAATTTAGTAGATGAAGTAAAAATTGCAAAAGTCTCAGCTCGGAAGGCAAACCGTCATTTCTGGTTGCTAAAACATTACGATGTCGTTACAATTAAAAATGTGGAAAAGCTAGTTGTACCAATTACAAATGATAAACTGTTGTATTATGTTGTTGAAGAATTATTTGATATATTGTATGAAGTTCACGAATCAATAGGCCATGGTGGACGTGACCGTATGAAGAAGGAAATTCAAGAAAGGTATAAAAATATTACAACTCAAGAAATACAACTATTTTTAAATTTATGCGAATTATGTTTGAAAAAGCGAAAAAACGAAAAGAAAGGGTTGGTGGTTAAATCGATGATATTTTTACACGTTAACTCTAGATGCCAAGTAGACTTAATAGACTTTCAATCACAACCTGACGGTGAATTTAAATTTATATTAGTCTATCAAGGTCATCTGACGAAATTTGTGATACTTAGAGCACTTAAAAGTAAGCAGGGGTTGGAAGTAGCAGATCAACTACTTAGTATATTCTTATTATTTGGTGCCCCATCCATACTGCAGTCTGGTAATGGACGAGAATTTGTAAACAATATAATAGAAGATTTAAAACAACTATGGCCTGAATTAAAAATTGTAAACCGCGACACAGGCAATCGCAAGGCAGTGTAGAACGCGCCAACTAAGATGTAGAAAATATATTGAACACTTGGATGCTGCAAGAAAAATCTAACCATTGGAATAAAGGTAAAAACCTTTCAATCAAATCTTTCTTTTTTTCTACAATAAAAAGCGCTATCATGTAAATCTTTTTCAGGTTTGGGTTTCGTGCAATTTATGAAAAATAGGGCGCTTCATGCAGGAATCAAAAGAAGTCCATATGAAGCAATGTTTGGAGCGCCAGCGAAGGTTGGACTTACTTCTTCTTCACTACCACGAGATGTTATTAAAGAAATTAATAAATTGCATATTAAATTGCAAAACAAAATGTAATGGTAATAGATGCACATGTGTAAAAAAAATTTGTGCAATTCGAAGTGCCACCAAAGTTTACCATGTTGTAATAAATAAAAGTTGTTTTTGCATCAATAGATGAACGGATTTGTTCTATATATTGTTTGTTTTTGTATTTTCATTTTAAGAAATAAATATTTGTATTAAAAAAATCCGTATTTAAATTTTTGTTCTTTGTTTTTATCTTAGTACAAAAAAGCTTCCAGCTATTCTTCGGTTTTTTGATACTACCTCAAAAATGTATTTATTACTATACATACTTACCACAAACCAGAAACTTACTAGTTTCTAGTCTTTAAACTAGAGATGAGCGATAATCAGCGATAAAGATTTTTCACCGTTACTAAATAATTACAGCTGGCAACAGTCACGTAAAATAAGAAAGAAAAATAACCGTGATTGCTTTTTTGATGTATGGTGTCCATACGTCTTGGTATTATTTCCATGGTCATCATCAGCTTATTATATGCGTTGCCGCTTGGTTCCTTTGTTCCTCTGTAAATTGTCTAAATAACATTAACTAACTTCTGTAGCAGGTAAAGTTTCTTTCTTTTCCGGATCCAATTCATATAAATATACTCATTCCTATCTCTTCTTCCCTCAAAGATGTTGCATATATGTTAACTATTTCAGGTTTTTCATAATAGTTTTAATAAATGTACATATAGAAGGATTTGTTTTCTTCTTGCAGTTAGTTCTTTTAGTATGTAGTTGGTATCTAACATTTTCTGTACTACTTTTTTTAGACCTCCCCATTAAATCTGTATTATATGCATTCTAGCTGCTTGACATATGATCACTTTATCCCCTTCTTTGTAAATAACTTCTTTTGCTTCTTTCATACTATTTTCTACAATTTCTTGTATGTTTTTCAATCGTTCTAGTAATTTCAATCAAAACATAGCTAACTACTAGTAGCTGTTCCGTTCTTAGTGTCTGTGCCATTCCATAAATCTTTTAACTTACCTCCCATAGTATAATTCCGCAGGACAGAAGCCATGTAGTGCACTTTTTAATGCAAATATAACTTGATCAATATCTATCACTTACCATAAAATGAGTAATCTCTTTAATACCACTTTGTTCCAACAGTTCCGACAGTCGTAGGTTACTAATAAACACTCTTCCCAGATCTCTTTGTATCTTTGAAAGAAAACCAATTCTAGAAAATATGTTCAATAATCCTTTTACCACTGATTCTAAGTCAGGTACTGGTAATCGTTTATGTCATACATTTGGAGAAATGTGGATAATTATAACCAGCTGGCTTAGAATCAGTGGTACAAGGATTGTACAACATATTTTCTAGAGTATGTAAAAGGTAAACAGTGAAGACAATTGTTCACAATTTTTTTATGTACAAGTTTATATGTAACATAAAAAAATATTTGTTCTAATAAATAATAACTTTTAAGGCAGTTGTTTTTTGACAATCAATTTTCATTTTGAGGAGTATAGAGACGTAAGACTAACAGAATACTATTAAATTTTATGTTTGATTGTGTCATTGTAGGAGGAATAACCATCAAACGATGGATCTAAGAGACCCAACTTGTCGAATAGCTTGATTTTTAAACCGCCCACCCTGCAGGGTTAAGAAGCTTTAAGTTAGGGAACAATAACTCGAAAATACGGGTAAAATTAATAAACAAAACTCATTTTTACACAATTATGGAATAGAGCATTTACATCCTTTATAACATTCATATAAACATGTCTGTGATATTTTAACAATAAATTATTTCATACACATACCTGTTCATGTCATATTTTTAAATATATTAAAATTATTTTGTAAATTTCGATTTGATATGTGTATTTCCTGGTTATTGTGAAAGATCGACGTATTTCTATCAACGTCGAAACCGAACATTGACGGGAATGGGATAGGGAGCGACCCCGCACATTTGTCTACATCGAATAGCCGCAGCCGCAACAGAGCGAGCCGTGATTTTTAGCACTGCTCAATTGCCCGAAACATGCAATATACCAAACAAGCCGCCGGTATTCGTGTTCCGAAATCAGTAAGCGTCATTCGAACGGTTCGACGAACCGAATCCCTCTCTCACTTGGGGGGATTCGTGAGATGAGAACGTATTAACAACCAGTCGGATCCGCGTGTTTACCATTAAGACCTGTAATTGATGGATAGAGTCCATCGATCGGGGTTGGATTGCGTGCGACCATTAAAAGAGCTACAATACACAATCGATTTGCTTTGGACATTGATGACCACGAAGGTAATTGCCCTTATCGTATCTTGTCCTGTCAATTTGTACATAGTCGTTTTTAGTTTGTGTTTTCAGGGTTGCTGAGGATATTCAAAATTTCATAGTAATTCTGGTTTAGCTTTATGGTTCTTGTTTAACTTGGAAACTTTGTTAAGGCGAACTAGAAGTGGACACGGGCGCAGGGTTGGACTTCTTCTCTCTTTTATCCTAACTTAGTAGTTAGTTGGAACGACCTGTACCTACCCGTACGTGCATCTACTGGTGATTTCTAAGAGAGAACGGGGTTAATGTATCGATTAAGGGTAAATACCCTTCTAAGGGGGGATGAAATTTTTACGATCAAGCTCTCGAACCTGTTCGATTAAGTTCGGATTTAAGTTTGTCTAGATCTTCTTCGTCGAGAGCAAAACGTCGAATGCAAGTTAATTCATGTTTCGTAAACGTTTTCGTTATAATACGGCAAGCAAATCGAATTTCAAATCTAACACAAAATTAATAAAAAAATTATAACAGCAGTAATTCGTCTATGAAAAATTCATTTGCCTCAATAAAGCGTTTACTAACTTTTTGCAACTTGGACAAACCATATGGCTATATGAAAAAATCTCATCAGACGCACAAACAAAGTGGACCGAACGGTGCTAACAAATAGATCAACGAAGCCAAACATGATTACAAAGCGATGTTTTCGAAATGATGCAGCTCGAATCCTCTGTCCTGCGGCGGCGTTCGTTTTGCCAATATTCTGTTAAAAATGGAACGGACCGTGGACGGTTGCAGCACTTCGCTTGTCTCCAAACCAGAATGCTTCATTTCACGGGATAATGACGGTTGCGGGAATTTTTGCGGTCCCCGTTTTCACATGTTTGCTATGTATTGTGTAAACCGAACATGAGAGAATACATTTATCGTCTTTCAACACAGAGTGGAACATAAAGTTTTAATTGAAATGAAATTGCACAGCGGAAAAGCGAAATTAATTTTCTAAAATTGTTAATTACATACAATAATTGCATAAAATGCATTATATTGGAGCGGAAAGATTTCTCTTTGTAAATTGTAGTGCAATAATAGACAATTTCTACTGTATCGTAAATAAGGGTGCCGTAGAAATTAGGTTGATGTATAGGATGGCGTCAAAGGGCCAGACTAAGCGTAGTTCCTGTACAAAGTAGTAGCGTCAGCGACCCCTTAACGACCGGTTGATATATTGCCGAAGTTATTCCTAAACAAAATCCCTAGAAAATGTGCGATGCAAGTCGATAAGGTTGTGAGGCGGCGGGCGGTGGCGTCAGCACGTTGCAGCGCATAGTCGACGGCCCCCGGGTGATTTATGAACGGAATGCTTGACTTTGACGCGCCGCCGCGCTGCCCCTTCAAAAAACGATTCATAGTTTGCGTCTCTTTGACCTTTTCTTTACTCGCGGTCGCTTTTCGTCGCCCCCTCGTTCTCTCGCCTTCTCATCCGAGATTGACGTTTTTATAATATATTGCTCCTCTATTGTCCCCCCTTATTTTAAAAACAGGACAACAAGAATTGATTACCCACCCTGTGGGTCCTAGAATGAAGAATGATGCTTAATTTTTTCCCCCATTTTATTTATTCCAAGTAAGATTTTTTCGTTGTCATACAAATTTAATAAGTAAATCGCCTGTATAAACATATTTAAAGCGTGAATATTCCGAATTGACTGTTGGTACATATTGATCTCAAACAGAGGATTTACTGGCCGTAGTACCAGTCGTTAACATAAATCAATTGTAAATCTGACTTATAAATCAGAGGGGTTCTGTATTAAATCTGAGTAAAGATATATCGAGCACATTTAGTTCGAGAATGCGTTAATTTGCACACTTAATCTGTTGAAAATCAATCATAGATCGCCCCGGGGCGGCGCATTACCGTCATCGATGGTGCGCATACGTGGCCATACGTCATTTTCTGCACCGTCGCTTTAATTTTAATGCAAGATTGGCCGGTGCGCTCAATTAATTAGTGAACTGGACGGCAATATTGGATGGCAGAACGGACATGTGTATGGCGCCGCGACGTTAGAGCGTCGATCGGAGCAGTAATAGCTGTGGTCAGGTGACCGATAATCCTAATGACGATCCAGCGCAGAACACGTAGGATGATGAAGCTCGACCCTACTAGACCATTGTACATTGTACTCATGTCGGCGATGCGTCGCTGACTAGGCTATATCGTTGTCAATTGTATGCTAACATTACTATAAGCACCAAAATTATGCAACAGTAAAGTTTGTGATAGAATTTTATTTAGGTTATTGAAATAACAGAAAATTGTGAATATTTTTAAATCAATATTAACTCTTCGCTTCGAAACTTAAACAATAATAAGCATCCTGTGCATTACGAAGTCGGCTAAAAATATTGGATCTGCAATTCCTCATAAGTCTAAGAGTCTTTGACTCTCGACGACAACCTACGACAATCCAAATCACCTTGCTTCAACTTCTGTAAATGCTGATACTCTCGTCATCTCTTTTCAGGTCCAGTGCAGAAAAGTTGTCTAAGTGTAGAAACAAATATAGTATAATTATTAATTAACTTTTGCTTTATTTTTCTTTTGTTAGGGTGCGGGCTATCAGTCCTGAATTGTATTTATATTTGCTGGATTATTAATTATCAGTATTCCTTCTTTTTTTCGGGTTTACGTTTTTTTTACTACTTTTTATTTCTTTTGTATTTGCTGCAATATTGTTGCGGTACTTCTTTTTTTCTTTAATGTTTAACAGATTCGGGTGTGATTAAGATAGTAACCTTAGAATACTATGTAATGACGGAGTTTGCATTAAAGTTGATTTAACCTGATATACTACTATTACATATATATATATATATATATAAAATATATATATAAAAAATATATATAAATATATATATATATAAAAAATATAATAAATATATATATAAAAAATTATATACATTTATATTGTTACTGCGCCTTGTTATTTAATTAATCATTTATTATTTTGGCCAGTGTTATTAACATCGAAGTGGTTTACACTGGTGCCTGAACGACTTTCGATTTTCGAGCGACTGAACCTATAATTGTGCTTGTGTAGTTCTCGTTTTTCTACAACTTGTTTTCCTGAACGTGTGTTATTTTGTTTTGTATTATTGCTGTTTACTTAAAATAGAATTAATGTTGATTACAGTTCCTCCTCTAATTCTTCTTTTCTATCTTTCTCTCTTGCAACTCTACTTAATTCTTCTAGGGTGACGCTGTTGATCTTACTAATTGTGTTATGGTATCCCCATACCAGATGACCTTTTCCATTGATAAAACAACTTCGTCTGTACTTGTCAAGTAGTTTCGCAAAGTTTAAACGCACATATTGATGATTTCCTTGTAACATTTGAATCTTATATTTTCTTTTTATTTTGACAAAATCTTTCTAATGGGTGATTTCAACACCTGCTTATTAAGAAATGATGCACGTTATGAAAAACTGCAGTTTATAACTTCGTCACCAGCGATCTTACTCTTTCCGCCAACTTACCACTCATCATCCTCGCGTACACTCCTCGATCTTATTATCACGTCTCGTCCAGAAAATATTTTTATGCATGGTCAGTTGCCTGCATTTCCATTTTCGAATCCTGGCTTGATTTACTGTGGATTGCAGTTATGTCAGGCTGCTTCCACGCGCGTTGTGATCCACCGTGATTTACAAGGTATAGACTATAGGTTATTGATGTCTGATGCGAGCGAAATTGATTGGCAGCCACTTTACCGATTGCCTGACATAGATGATAAGGTGATCAAACGTGGCCTTTCTGTTGCCAAATGGGAACGTTGTCGTATGCTATGCAACCATTGTAATCATCGATGAAAAAGCGCTAGAAGATTGTACTTCTGTCAGGAGTTGTCTGGAACCACTTCTAAGACTTTATTAAATACAATGCTACCACTTGGGGTAATAGAGTCTCTCAGGTAGCAAACCGCCCTTCATGCTGCTGCTTTATCGGAGTATTTGTGGATCCTCCTATAGTGGTTGATAACATAACTAGGCAGAATACTATAAATGAAATCCTTGCATTTACCAACAAGCTTTCCGTTTCATGTAGCAGGTTACAGCTGCTGAGGTCCGGGATGTCTTAATTTACCTCAAGTCCACTAGTGCCGGAGCAGATGAGATTAGACTTAGATTCCTCTTACCCATTCTGGATATAGTTATTACTCTCCTTACACATATTTTCAACTATTCTTTTGAACAGTCTATATTTCCTATCGTAAAAATTAAACCTTCGTTCCAAGTTATTGACTTTCGACTAGAGATGTGCATATTACGTAAGTCCCATGGGGTCACTGATGGGACTTCAATTTAAATTTTTGTATCACTCACATGAACGTGCGTGATCGTGAATGACTTTAGTTTCAACATGACCCGACATAACCCGATTGAATCAATTTTTAAACAGAGTATGTTGTTATCTATGACAGCAATTTTCAACCGCTGGTCGGGCGGACCGAGAATTTTTAGCAATTGCTCTTGGACAGAAATGATGCGCCAGACCAATTTAAACGATTAATTGGCGATTTATATACGAATTTCATATTAACACTAGTTATTAGTTTAGACTTTAACCCAACCCAACTAGCTAGTTGGTATAAAATATTAGGTGGGTTGGGTTGTGCCATCAACCTTATCTGTATGCAACCCAATCGAACGAGCTACTTACACGCGCTAGATACTAATTAACGTGATAGATATTAATTGGGTTTGGCTGAGCCATTAATTTTAATCCAACCTAACCTATCTAGCTGGCTAGCATTAAGTATTAGTTGGGATGGGTTTATCAACCTTGTGAATGCAGTGTTAGTGGTTGGCCATAATGGAGTTGAGCGTCATGTAACAAAAATAGGAAAAGAGCAATCCTTTACTGAAAAACGGGAAGTGTTCGTGTTTTTGCTCAAATCAAGCTTTTCTAGAACTAACATGATATTAATAACGTCATTTGGCCAAGTGTATGGTAGACGGGGTGCTATTAGTAATACTAAAGAATTTGGCTGCTGAACAGCTAAATTCGCTACTAAAATATCTATTTTACTGATCAAGCTGATTTGACTAAATATGGAATTAATAATTATATTTATGATGAATGGAGGAAGATCTTTAAAACGTTAAAGGAGGTATTACCCAGAAGAATATTCCAGGTTTTATTGTTTATTTTAATTATACAACAGTCTTATCTATTTCAGAACATAATAAATAAACCAAAACACTGAGTTAATTATGTCAAATACGATTAATGAATCAAATTAACAGATAATCAAACATAATTCATACATTTGATCACCTGATCGAGCCTGAAGTTTGATATTCACGTGAGTGGTGTGTGTGACCCGCGTGGGTCTAGATCGTGAGCGGACATAAAAAATCACTCACGCACACATCTTTACTTTCGACCTATTTCTTGTCGAAAGCTCTTAGACGTTTAGTTTATTTGCAGAAATATCTTGAGGAGATTAATTTGATTAAGATCACCAAGGATATTATATACACTTGTGACAAGTATTGTGTTACATTGCTAGTATTACTTGACGTTAGTAAGACATTTGAATCTATGAACTATGCCTATCCGTTAACTAGGCTTTCTGCTATTAGTTTTCTATCTTGTATATCTTGGCAATTGTTTTTCAGTGCAATATTTGGTAGTAGATCGTGGCCTGGAACTTTCTTGAATGGTATGATTTTTAGTATTATTTCGAATCTTGTATATCTTGGCAATTGTTTTTCAGTGCAATATTTGGTAGTAGATCGTGGCCTGGAACTTTCTTGAATGGTATGATTTTTAGTATTATTTCGATGGTGGCAAGATCATTGCACAAATTGAGCATTGGAAGATGATTTCCGCTGGATTGCTGGAAAATGCCGACTATTTAGTGCTGTTGATGCTTGAAGTAAAATTTCTTTCAAATTATCTGCAATAATTCAGTTTTGTATTTGTCATCCCTCACCACACCTGCATTCATGTTAGATAGAGTATATCTTCGTCAATGGTAAAATAATAATATATTTCGTATTTCTTTATCATTCTTATAGTTTGTCATGTCATATGGGTCGTTAACTTCGAGGGCTGATATTAGGTTTTGATATTTTTCTATACGATTTTCTTTCTTTGCCCTATGAACAGCATGAGTAGTGATGGGCAACGGGTAACCAAGGGTAGACAAATAAAATTTTGGGTGTATACCCGGTATATACTCACAAGATGTAGGGTATATGTCTATACTGATTTGAATTCATTTTTAGGAAAACTTGAATAATAAATTGCCTAAAGCAATTTACGTCTTGAACCTATTACATACTGTAGATGCTCCCAATTGTGGAGCATCTACAGTGGAAATGTCTTTTTAACACATTAAGATCAGTTTATGCATTACCTTCCCGAATATCTGATCTAACAAATTCCAATAACCTTAACCTACAATAAATTTTATAATAACTAAGCCAGAATAAGTATTTGAGGAATTTATAAATACCAACACACATCAGCATACTGCAGAATATTTAGCCAACAACATAAGCTAGGTAGTTGAAAAATATCGAGCTGAAAGTGTTTTCCGTATAATAAGGGACGACAACGCTACAAATATCCAAAAATTATTCCGATATGTTCAAGAAAAGTATAATCATATAATTCTATCGAGATGTCTAATGAAGTGTGATTGTTTTCAAGAATTGATAAACACTATAATAGAAATTGCAAAAAAATCAAAACCATCCAATGTTTTAAATGCGTTTTTTATCGAAATCAATAAAGAAATAAAGTGAATGTTGTGTTGAAACTACCTGGTAAAACACATTGATACTTCTCTCGATTGCACTTTAACACCTGACTGTAATAAAAAATTATCTGAATTACTATCTGCACATATGAAAAGAAGGAGGAATGAATATCATTAAACATTGTGGCCTAAAATTGACGACATTATTCGAAAACTAGAACCAATCGTGGAATTTGTAGACAAATATCAAACACAAGACTGTATTATTTACAAAATGTGCGAATCAAAGAAAATCGTTCCGAAAGTGCCGTGAACTTCAATGAAAACGATGTTTCCAAAATTTTGAAATTATTTGAGGAGAGACAAGAGCATGCTTTACTAAATCTATTAAATCAATGTATAAACCTTACTCAAGAATAACAAATTGATGAAATAGAGTTCATACATAAAGTAATCGCAGATATGAACGCCAATTCCCTTGAAAATGCTATGACAGATTTAGCAAATTACCACTTAAAGCTTAAGCTTTGGTTCAAAAGCTTACGAGTTATGTCCATTCTACATTTCCAGTTTCTTGGTGAATAGGACTGTGCGGACAATGTCGTTATCTAAAGTTGCTACAAGAATTTTAGCTACATCAGTTTCATCGGCGGAAGCTGAAAGATCATTTAAAACTTTTCGATTAATTTGTCATAAAAAAACGATAGAGATTGATAACCGAAAGAGCTGAAAGAATTACGTACATATTTCTCAACTGGAAAATCAACAGGTTACTTCATGTTCTGCTGATTCTGTGCAGATTTCTGATGATGAAAACGAAAATGTAAATAGCGAATATCAAGGAATTGAAACTTCTGCTTTTGAAAGTAATTCTGCTGTACTAATCAATAAATGAACGTGAATATATAGTTTTAGTTTTTTAAATACAGCATAGCCGGACTTTTTATTAAGTAGGTACCGGATCCAGACATTGGGTATACACCCAAATTATAATTTTCCGGGTACATCATTATGCCCATCATTACGTATGAGTAATACGATTCAAATTTTGTCTCTGATCTTGTCCTTTTTTATAATATGCATGATATACCTTGGTTTGTATATGTGTATCAACAGTAGGATATTCTATATAAGTTTATAGAATATCCTCCTGTTGTTAACCAGCAAGTTACTTATTGTAGACGTATGTACTGCTTTTAATATATTTTGCGTTAACCCTCTGATACTGGTATCTAGTCAAGGTTAGTTAAGGTGGTTCTATATTTAAGTTCTTCATAATATCTTTGAAACGTTCCTACATGATAAATCCATTAATCGGTCCAGCACTTTTGGATTTGTAAATTTTGTTTAAATGATATAAGGGTCTGTAGGTTGTCAGTATCCATATCATTTTGTAATGTTTGAAGAATGGGCTTTTTTATAATCAGATCTTATAAAAACCCGACATATATGGTTGATGGTTCCTCTGTAGGGATAATATGCAAAGTCATTTGGAACATGTACCTCAAATCGTGATATTATTATTGTGTAAGCTTACTGTCCCTAAAAGTGGGCCACTAGTCTATATTACAGATTTCAATCTCCCTACACTAATTCGGATACCCATCCACACCATCAAATTCAGTCTACCTGAGTCATAATCTGAGACACATCTACATTAATGTGTAGATGGTAGAATATGAAATGACATTCCATTTCACACATTGAATTAAGAAATTTTTAATTAATGTTATTCGTGTTAAAGATTTAAAAACCAATATTAGTACGATTTAAAATTATTTTGTCCATTATATCCAAATACGGTTCGAAGAAGTGCCCTTATATCGAAGCTTTACTTTGACTAAGAGTTAATTCTCCATAATCTCTATATAATTTAGTTACACATTGCTGTTATAGACAACAAATCATCCAATTGTGATATAAAATCTGGTCTTTTCGATACTCTTTTTCTTATTATTTCTCTTTTCTGTGTGCCGGCGAGGGGATAAAGGAAGTTCGGTTCGGAGAGAGCGCGATAGGATATTACTCCGGCATCGCTTTGGCGCCGTTGCTACCGGGAAAGGCTGGCATAATGCGATGCTTAAAATAAATTAGGTATTTACGATAGCTCGACTGGGAAAACGAACTGGGCGAAGTAATACGCTTACCAAGTTGTTAACAAGAGAACATACACGATGGTCCGATTGCGCACGTACACCAAGCTTCTCCACAATCCAAACAATACAAAATGCAAGATAAAACCACATTTATGCGCATAAAAAATAATAGTATTCTAAATTTACCATATAGTTACTTATTTACGGTTTTGAATCCAATGTTACGTATTATACATACTTGGAGATTATCGAAATATCGATCTTTCTGGTTGTTCAAATTATAATCTATAGTTTAATCGATTGTGACTTCCTAAGTTCTAAGGTAGATTGTTTTATAAAGTATTGTTAGTTGAAGTTGAGTAAAAACGATCGAAGTTCGCCCAAAGACCTTACGTGATGAGGGGTTCCACCTCATACGTGGCGACCCTATTGTTCCCCCCGTACTGTTTTGTCGACGAAGCGAACCTTACAGGGTGAACGGCAATCCGCCCGCCCTTTGTGCCCCATTAGTATTGTTCGCCAGAGAGCAATTGACCGTGTACCACCGGGACGAAAACATGTTGTGCCGAAATCTAATTAGGGATTTATGCGAGTGCCTCATCCGAAACTCTAAAGTCTAAAGACATCGTTTAAGTTTAAACCTCCCGCAAGGGAGATAATACAGTGTGCTCGGGAAGAGTTGAACTAGGCTCTATCTATACACGTACCTGATGGAGTGCTTAGTACTGATGAAGGAAAGAGGGTGGAAACGACGGAATTCATTTTCGCGAAATAGATTACTTCGCGCAGAATATATTGCGAATAACATAGGATCTTGAACGGGTTCTATCTGTAAATTAGTTACATCCTTGGTATAGCTTCCTTCTTTGGATAATTTGCGAGAGATTAATTGGGATGTTTAACTTACTGCATAAACTAATATTGATCACCGATCTTATAATGTAAATGCAAACTTGTATTACTTACGCTTGGGTTAAGAGTTTTGTTAATATTTGATTTTTCAAAAACATCAGTCATGTTTATATTTTCTTAAAAGTACTTAAAAATAATAAGAAAAACGAGAGGATTCTGGGGAAAATGATTTCGCGCATTGTAAACAATAACAGGCCGAGTCTTATCTTAATGAGCCCGTCCATCGTCTGAATAGCCCTTTACGGGACCAGTTATCTCCGTTATTTATGGCGCCCTGCAAAAAAATGTACGACGCCTTTTGTGCCACCCTCCAGGAGGAATAATGCCCTCGATTTATTTAGTAACGAGTCGACGAAGTCCGGCAAAGGAATTGCCATAGAGACAGGTCAGTAAGCTGCCCGGGATTCGTTTCCTGAGGGCACTAATCCACCCTCTGACAGGCTGCGCCTGCAAAATCCTCCAAGGCACTCGTAACTCTCCGCTTCACATCATCGGATATATAATATAAGGAAACACTTCCGATTGATTGTTGGATTCAACAGAATCACCAGCTACTTTTCAGTATGATATACAGATTATCAATTGATTGATTCAACATGATTGATCTTCATATATTTATAATAATAATAAATACGATTATTTCTGTATTTATAAAAACAATCTTTGTGCGAGTTTATTGAAGTAGTTTAATTGTGCTATATATTTTAAAGGAATATTTTATTACTTTTTTTGAAATAATAATGCTTCGTTAAGGTTTCTTGTATAATTGCAATGTTTTTACTCAAACTCAAATTGATTATTTTTATTTTTTTAGTTAGCAGATTCATGGTGTTGGTGTGAATAAGTAATGAATGATTTCAATCAGCTGGATATCTATTTCTGTTTTCAAAGTTTTTCACCAAAGATTCATGAAGGTTTAACATTTAAGGTATAGGTATTTGTAACTCAACCCAACCCCATTTTTGTGCAGAGAAGAAGAAAATGCTTGATGCACTAAGCCCCGACCGGAAATGGCGCCTATTCGTGAGTGAATCTTTTCTATCAAATCTTCCGTACGATGACGCGCGGGCAACGGAAACAAAACTTCTTCTCTTTCAGATAGCACATACACATGTACATAACACACAGCACTTCACGATACATACACTACACCTATACACACTTCCTTCTCTTTTGCACTAATCACTTGCCCCACAAAGCCTTTGATCTCCGGTGTCAGCTTTTCTCTTATGTTGGCTGTCAGTCAATGCCTTTCTCGGCTGCATCTAGGGCATAGGAAGAGAATATGTTCCACGTGTACAATTCCACCACAGTAAGGGCAGCAGTCACTTTTACTCCGTTTATGGATGTGTAGTGTTGCCTGAAACAGCCCTGTCCCGTATTGAGTTGACTTGTATAATAATTAACATCGCCCCATTTCCTTTTACTCCAGTTGATTATATGCTTGATGTGAGTGATTCTTTCGGCCTTTTCGATCGCTGCCTCGATGTGGTATCCCCATTTTAAATCTTTGCCAATGAATACGCCCAAATACTTAATCGCGCATGGCGTAGTGATCATTGTACCACCCTTAATGCTAACATCATCCATGTGTTTCCTGCTTTTAAGCAGTACCGCTTTCGACTTATCTTCTGCTATTTGTAGACCCTTGTGTTCAATCTTAAGTGTTATGTTTCTTAAAATATCTTGCACTATTTCGATCAACCCCTTCATGTTTTCCTTAGCAACCACTACAGCCATGTCGTCGGCGTATGCAACCTTTTTGCACCCCCATATATAACATATTTATCTCACCCATAAGTTGTCGATCCAAAAGCGTTTTTAATATCAAGGGTAATCAGCATGCATCTTTCCTTTTTCCCCTTTCTAAATTTTTCATGACCCTTAGCCACGCTCAATACCATTTCAATCGCTGACACAGTGGATCACCCCCTTCCAAAACCATATTGATTCTGCTGGAAGCCTCCGTTTTCCTCTATCTCCGCTGCAAACCTTTCTCTTATCAATGCTTCCCATAGATGTGCAATAGATACAAATCGATACTTTTTGTCACTACCGAGTTGGCTTCCTGGTTCTTCTACCAGAACTAATCTTCCCTCAATCCAAAGTTTATTTTAGTTTTGCCGGGGGCTTACCGGTTTTTCCTCGTACTACCAGCGCCAGTATTTCGTTCGCTGCTTCCTTTCCTTCTGGGAAAAAGCATTTCAATTGTATTTTTTATCTTTTCTTTATCCAATTGAACAGGCATTATGTTTCTTGTTCTTGTCAGGACGATTTTATACACATGCCCCCATATGTCCTCATTAAGCTCTTCGCATAGCTTCGTCCATGCTTTTCTCTTTGCTGTATCAAATTCTTTTTTGAGAGAATTTAAGAGAAATTCGTTTCCTTTTCTTCCTCCTCGCCCTTCTTTCTCCCCGTAGTTAGTCTCTATCTACTTGCAGTTGCCTTTCCCGGGAACTTCTTCACCTATTTCTTTCTTCCATAGCTCTTATTGCATACTTTCGTCGTGATGATACACTCTCCCCGGGAACTTCTTTCTTTCTTTCATAGATATTCTTTCTTACATAGATCTTTCTTCCATTATATTAGTTCTCCGTCAGCATTTCTCCGTCTTCCTTATCAGGTGGCCCTTAGTTTCGATTATGAAAAAGATGTTGGCATAGTCGTTAGGGTTCCCATCTGTAGATACTTCAAAGCTGCTTATTCTGCTGGTTTTGCCGATTTTGTATAAAGCTACATCTACGCTTGATTTCTGGTCGCCATTTCTCCATGTTGGATCTGAGCCCTCCGATGCAGCTGCAAGGCCTCATTCTGTCATCCGCATGATTAATATTTTAACCCTTTTGTCCTCGATCGTTGCTGCCCGCCCATACCGGGGATTTGGCATTGAAGTCGCCAGCTATTGCGATGTTTGTTTCACCCATTTGTTACAGAATTTTCGTTATTGCCTCTAGTGTCTTTTCGTAGATAGCTAAGCAATCGTTAGATGATAGACAGCATCCTACTAACACACCAATATTTGTTTTGATAGCTATGAAGCCCTCTTCCCGTTTTCTGCATTTATTCTGAGTTTTGCACTCAGTTTTGCAATATCTTTGCTTCCATACCAGAGCACAGTATCTATTTGGCTCAGACGTTATAGGTACACTTGCTTTCCTCCTTTTAGCTGCCTTCACCTTTAGGTTCATTGCCTGAACTTTTTGATTTGTGTTTCTCTGTCGTACTATCGTCTTTCCTTTCTCTTCCCCTCGAGTTCTCCCTCCGATCTTTTGAGAGAACCTCTTATTTGTCATTGCTATTTTAGGCTTACACTGTCTCCGGGATTTCTATTCACATCGGCCAACCAAACCCAACTCAACCCAACCTAACCCTTTTTTTTATTATAGAGGGGATTAGGAAATCTGTAAACAGACACCTGACCGAAGATATCATGTGGCCAGATAGTGACGGGTTGAAGTAAACATCAAGTAAACTTCGACTGCCTAAAACCCTTCCCCCTCTATTCCTGGAACCACCCGCCAAGGTACTAGCTTCAGGGAATATTAATAATAAACAATTTATTATTCTTCAATGTTATTTTCCACAACATTCTCCAAGTTCTCATCTTCACCATTTCCAACTCCTTCTGGGAGTCTTTCATGGCTTTCCTTTACTTTAATTATTTTCATTACCATTTCTTGCACTATGTTACACAATTCTTCAGTTTCTAACATCACTTTCACTATGTTCTCTCGATTTAATAATCGACCACATTTCCTTTCACAAATATGCCTTTCACCACTAAACGTTTCACAAACAAATAATGTATGTTCCACTGTGTCTATACTATCACAGAACCTCACGTTCCACAAAACCTGAGATAAGTAGAAATCTACCTCGCCCCACTTCCTATCAAACCATGGTTCTATTTCCGGGATAAGGATTCTTGTCCATCCCTCATATAGATCCCATCTTTCCTGCCAGGCCTTCAATAAACTTACTCTACATTCACGTTTTGCTTCTTTACCTCTCCTATATAACGCTGTTCTTTCTTCAGCAAGTAAGTCCAGCGGAGGCATACCAGCAATAACCTGAATCCCTTCAGCAGAAACCGTTCGATATGCGGAACAAATTCCTATTGCAAGTTTTCGATTCACTCTAGTCAACGTATCACGATACCTTTTAAATTTAAGGGCTCTTTGCCAAATAGGTGCGGCGTAAAGTACAACTGACTTCACCGTCGATGAAAGAAGTTTCCTACTTCTTGATCTTGGTCCACCTAAGTTCGGCATCAATCTTAAACGTAAATTACTCATGAATGTTGCCTTACTTGATACCTCTTCAATATGTTTCGTCATGGTCATGCCTTTATTGATAAACACTCCGAGATACCCTTTCAGCACTTTCAATTACAGACCCATTTACTTCAAGGTTAAGAGATCTTATCTTTCTACTCCCTTGAAGTAAAACCATTTCTGTTTTCTGTGCAGCTATGTCAAGACCCATCTCCTCCAGTTTATCAATAATCTGTTGAACCGCATACGACGCCTTGTCTTGCAGTTCACTCTCATCCCGACCAATGACCAATAATGCCACAGCATAACCACACAGCATAGTAATAATGATCTCTATCATCAGCATAACCAATGATCTCTACTTCGGCCTCCAATTCCACTCTTAGAATTCTATCATAATATAGATTCCATAAAAGTGGACTTAATAGAGATACTTGAGGCACTCCACAAGACATGTCGTAAACTTTCCCATTCGGAGCTATGATGTTTCTCTCCGACAAGTAACTTTTTATCATTTCTACCAGATAGGGACTTATATTTCCACTAACTAAGGATCCGATTATTTCCTTCCATGGTGCAGAATTAAAAGCATTTTTGATGTCCAAAAGTACTAAGGCACAGAATTTCCTATTCATTAAAGCCTTTTCCTTTATCTTATCAATGCTTTTCTGCACTTTCTCAATCGCTTGTACAGTGGATCTTCCCTTCCTAAATCCATATTGGTTTTCATGTAGAAGGTTATTCTCCTCCGCTTCTACAACCAATCGCATTCTCAGTAATCCTTCCAAAAGTTTCCAAGTCGCATCCAATAGACATAGAGGTCTATACGCCAAAGGTTGTCCTGCTTTCTTCGGCTTCTCAATAAGTACAAGCCTTGCACTTTTCCAGATCTTCGGAAATATACCTTTTGACACACAGTCATTGTATACCTCTAAAAAATCCTGTGAATACTTCGATGCCAATAATCCAACTATTTCAGATGGAATGGCATCCGGTCCCGGGGCTTTCTTTTTCCTTAAATTACTTACCGCCACTGAGAGTTCCTTCACTGTAAAGGGAATTGACTTTAGTGGACCATCCCTAGCCTCCCATATAAAAGCTTCATGTTTAGGAAACAGTTTACTGACTTGTTCTTCCACCGTCTTATCCTCAATACCATTTCTATTTTTCAGTTTCAATCTTTTGGTAATTATTTACTCTTTCCAATGAGTTTTTTTAGTTCTTTTCTTTTGTTTTTAAGTTGTAACTTCAAATTTTCAATTAATTCCAAATCAAAAATAGCTCTCCCTCTACTTCGTGTTAAGCTTCTTCTTATTCTATTACATTATTTTCTTTTTTCTGCAATTTCGTCGTTCCTTCAGTATACTGGTTTGTGGCTAAAAAACCCAACCTAACCCAACCCAACCTAACCCCAACCGCAACCCAACCCAAATTCGACCGGGGGTATTTATAGCAATAAATGACAAAAAAAATGCAAACATATTGATTATAACGGTGGTTACTACATAAATATGCATTCTGAACCGCCTGTAGACCACATTTTTTCGTTATACTTAACGGACGACATTTAACTCAGACAAATAAATAATAATTTAAATAATATAACGGCAATGGGTGAAGATGAAGTAACTACGAATTTGTTATAACATTCTGCAAGGTACTTGGTTAAATCGCTAACGCAATTAGGGTCACTTTTACCACCTTTTGGTAAATTTGTCTAATAGTTAAAAACCGGCATACCAATAGGAGTGTTTAAAGCCGATATAACCTCAGCTAAGCACAGTTAAATGGGTATAATAGTTAGTTTAGTTAGTTTACTAGAGATTGGTAAAAGTAAGCCTTAACACATCTTTCATTTACGGTAGTTCTCTAAATCAGTTGAAAAAAACAAGTAATAAACGATAAATCTCGAAAAATTTCCAATCTATAAAAAAAGAGACAAATTGTAGGCAAGTTGTATCGAATTAATGAAATGATCGTTAATAGTATCAGCATTATTTAATCAGATAAATTGATTGATATGTTTTTTTACCAACTCTTAATTTTTTTAAGTATTCCGTATTTCTTTAGGTGATTTTGTACGTATACAACTAATAGCAGTAGCTGTCAAATCGTGCAAGTCGCTACATTAGCACCAATGAGCATTTGATCTAGTTGCTCTGCCGGGTGTCCTATTTAACTTGACACAACGGAATATCTAAAGAACTAAGAATCGAAAAAAGTCTCGGATAAAATTTGTTCGGTTTGAAGAGAGACATTTAGTAATGGTAAAGACGAACCTGTATCTCACACCCTTGCGCCGTAATGAGAAACAACTTACAAAGTTTAAATACGAACCCTCTTTTTTATACCAGAATCAAGTTTTCCGGGAGCAATTACATTGATTTGATCTACTGCTTTTATGTTTTTCCTTTCATACAAGGTGTTTCACTTAACCTGACAAAACAAAATATCTCAAAACCTTTGCATTGGACTAAGAAAAGTTTCAAATAAAATTTGATGGGTTTGAATGGGGACATTCAATGGTTACAAAGATTATCTCGTCTTTCACTCCTCTGATGTCGAATATGGCAACAACTTAGAACTTAGAAGCCGTAGGTCAATTGTATCAAATCAATGTAATTTCTTTTTCGGAGAATCTAATTCTGACATAAAAAGGGCTGCTCATGTTTTAAATTATGTACATTGTTTTCATTTTCGCCGTCAGGGGGTGAGAGACGAGACCATCATTATTACCACGTATCCATTTAAACCGAACAAATTTTATTCGACATTTTTTTTGTCCGTTTTGAAATGTTTCCTTTTACCAATTGTCCTATTTACACCTTGTAAGCAAAGAAAAACATAAAAATGGTATGTCAGATCAATGTAAATTATCCTGGAGAATCTGCTTCTGCGTAAAGACCATCGACTTCAGAGGGGCGTGCTTATGAAAAAGATTTAATATATTTTCAGTTAGTTTACTTACTTTAATATTAATGTCGTACTCTAACAGAAAATCCTGCCACGATAGCGAATTTAAATTAGCCTGTAAGTTATCATAATTGGAGCACGCAGACATCTCCCTAAAACTACAAAAAGTCAAAGTTTTGCTTCAAATCTTTACGATTTTCTGAAAATAAGGATGGATCGAACGTTTCTTTTGTCAATTATTTCGATTGTTTCTGTCCCTACTCGTCGACTATAGCAGCAATATCAGTAACTACATCACGTTTGGTAAAAACTTGAAAATTATGATGTTGTCATTAACACTTCATTGGCTTTGATTACAGAAATTATTACAGAAAAAAAAATGATTACAGAAAATGTTGACGGTAATTGAAAATTAATACACTCTCACAGTGAGATCTTTCTCAAAATTAGTGTTACAAACCAACGATTTTGGAATATCTCTCATTGCTATTCCATATATTATTGGACAACTTCTTTTTTTCTTTTTCAATTCCTCATCTATAATTACACCAACAAAAATTTCATACTTCAAAATCATGAAATTTATCTTATCGATAGTAATATTATAGACACTTCCATTATTGCCACAAACAAAATAGTAACTACATTTTGGTTTTAAATGTAGTGAATTTTCTAATAATCATATTATCGTCGAAACTTTATCGATATATCCAGTGTAGATAACCGGATTAACTCCGCCGCACAGCAACTCGCGTTTTGCATTTAGAGGTTATATTCAACGTTGATAATCGAAAACGAATAAATTTATTCGGCGCATTTATTGGGTTTGGCGCTCTCGGCTGAAGATCCGGGGGGTTAAAGGCATTAGCAATTTTATGAGATTGCGATCAAATCGCAATATTGTATACATACTGTTTGGCGACAACGATGGTGCGATGGCATTGGTGTGGTGGTATTATATCGAATCGATATTCACGATCACAGTCGGTCTCTCGGTCTCAGTTCCAATTTCGCACTGACTTCAACGATTTATTACCTTCCCATCGTTTAGTCGCTGACGCCGAGCTGTTTTGCACCATCCTGCTTATCACGGGTAGGCTTATGGACCAGAATTTATACGAACGATTCGGCCGCGAAAGGAGGGAAGGATTTCCTGGTTTCAACCTTCAGCTTACTAGGTCCTCAAGAGTATCCGCGTTATTGTTTCCCCTTTTTCTACTTCTCTTCAATACCACACTGATTTAATCTGCTCAGTTTCCCTTGAAATTTGATTTGGACGGTTCGAGGTCAAGTATGCGCTTCGTTTTTTTTGCGTCGTGGGAGCCGGCTGGTATAGAGTATTAAGATTTCGAATCCTATGTGCTGAGCATTCCAAAGAAAGGAAAAGGTGATCCTTGCGACGAGTCCTTTTCTCGTGTTCGACGTATTTAATCCTCATGCATTTTCATTGTGCGTGTTAGGAGGGTTACCGAAGGAGGGCGAACGTGTCTCGAATTATCCGATTGGGAACGAAGAACAGTAAATTGGAAACGCGTAAATATAAATTGACCTTTTCTTTTTTTCAGGGTGAGGTTTTATCCACTTATTTACGGAATATTGTCTTGGGATTCAGGTCTTATTTTTTCTTAAAAAAACAATTTTACTTTGGAGACATGGAAAATAGGAAAGTGATAATAGAAAACAGAATATTAGATTACACATTCAACACTTTATTATTTTTTCAGGACTCGGTGTAGCATAAAAGGAATGATCCGTAATGAAACATGAAGATTATATGCAGACTACTCGAGAATCAAATGTAGGTCGTTTGCATTTATTTATGCCGTTCACATATAGCGGGGTAGGGTGTGAGCTTGAGCAGCCCGTTAGTAAATCAAAGGGAGAAAGAGAATTCGCATAACGGCGATTTGAAAGCTCTGCCCGAGCTGATTTCCAGCATACTCGTACGCTTCGATGAGTTGTATTTCTTTTTTACGTTCTGTATTTTTTTTATTTCACGCCGGCCTCCATCAAACTTGATGAATTACGGTGGTGCGGAATAGAGTTTTACAGTATCAGCTTTTGGGTGAAACATGGACGAACGAAGTGATTTTACCTCTTTCTCCACCCTGTTAAATGAAAGCCGTATATTGCTGTACCACCACCGAGAACTACGCCATTTTTGTACAATAACTCAATTTTACCACATTTCATTTTAAAATTTTAGTTATAATTTCTATTTGATATTTTTTTAATGAGTCGACTTGTATCATCGTGTTTCTGGATGTTAATCGATGGATTATTCTACCAGAAGTTGACTCTATGAAAAGTTGTTTCTATAAAAGACGATTTTAAGAAAAATCGGAAAATGTTAACGTGAGGTGAAATATTAAGCTGGTATTGAAAAATGGCAAAGAGCATCACTTAAGGTAATAAAAGCAATTAATTTATTGATATTTGAAACTGTGCGTGATCGTGTAAACCGAAACGACTACGAGAATTTGCTGGATTCGAAATTGAAGTTGATTCCGACGAATTTAGAGCAAGATTAACGTTATAGAGGAGAATCTAAGTTTGGGTCACCTATCCTCGATTTGTAATCTTTTGTGTTTGGATTCCGAAGGGAGATAAATAAACGTATTTCTCTTAACCTTATGGGTTTAGAAAGTTAAAAAACAAATGTACAAAAGGAAGAAGAAAAAAATGAAGACGAACTAGAAGTACCAAATAGAACAGAGCATTTGGACATAGAAACTCATAAGCTTAACTCACATAGAAGTACGATCAGTGATCACCATGAATTTCAGAAATGTTGAAGATACCACTCATATTTTTTTTGGAAACGATAAACAGTCAATTGAATCATGGATAACTGATTTTGGAGATTACATTGTTGATATACGATCCTCTACAGAAGTTAAAATTTGGCAAAAAATTGTTAACAGGATTGGCAGAACTATTCATTCAAAGCGAACAAGGGCTTGTATTCTGGGAAAATCTGAAAGATCCATTGAAGGCAGAATTCTCATATACGTTTCCTGATTACTTAATAGCGCCTGCGTATGAAAAAACTGGCAAACCGTGTAAGAATTGAAGATGAAGCATTTGAAAACTTCGTTATAGATAGATTAGATAAAGATTCAACACCAGTAGTATAGATTAGCCGACTCTAGAACCTCCTCCTCGAACCTGCGTCCGAGGAGGAGGTTCATAGAATCGGCTAATTGTTGGAGGAGGAGGAGGAGGAGGAGGTTCTAGATTCGGTTAACTGGTATAAACCTACTCCTCTTAAAGGTTGCAATATGGGAGGAGTTTCCAATTAATGAGGTTTCAATTAATGTCCAACCTCCTCCCAAGTGACTCCTCCAAGGAAGAAACCAGAGAATAAATTATGACAACGTTCTATATGCCAACGTGTTCGATATGGTCACCCATCGACGTCTTCTGATAGAATGTAAATAATGTTGTAACATTAATTAATATCAATGAAAATGTGTTCCCACAATTCTTCACAAATCAGGTAGGTTGGGATACTCGTTTTAATTAGTATATATTAGTAAATATTACAAGATTATTTTTCATTCTATCGGAAGACGACGAAGAGTGACCATCTACGAACATGTCTTAACACGTCAACAGAGCGTTATTATTTTATTCTCTGGTTTCCCTATTTAAAGGTGTCACTTGGGAGGAGGTTGCAAAATAATTAAAACTTAATTGGAAACTCCTCCCACATTACAACTTTTAAGGTTAGAAGATTTGTAACAATTAGCCGATTCTAGAACCTCCTCCTCCAACAATTAACCGATTCTACAACCTCCTCCAACAATTAGTAGATTCTACAACCTCCTCTTCCTCCTCCTCCTCCAACAATTAGCCGATTCTAGAACCTCCTCCTCGGACGGCTAATCTATACTACTAACACCCAAAGTTATACTTTATGGAACATCAGAATTATCTGAGTTACGAAATAAATTACATTTTTTGCCACAATCATAAAGAATTCAGTGCAAAAACAAAAATAATCATGTGTCAACATCTAATGAAAGTACTGGAAAATTAAGCGAAGTGAAGCCGAATGTGAAAAGTGAGAATAATTGGCAACTCAAGTGTTAGTGGAGCTAACCAGAAGAAAGGTGCCAGAAAGGAGACTGTCCAAAAAGGAAGACTTTGGGTGCAGAAAGATAGACATGCACGTCTTATGAACTATTATTGAAATTAGAAATTTATGATAAATGTATACTTTCTGTTCATGTTCCTTTATAAACCAGTTTGAGGGTGTTAATAAAAGTAAGGTAATTATTTTAGGATTACTAAAACAGAATGTTAATGTTATATTTGAAAAAACTAATGTCAAAGTGAGGTTTAGAGAAGACATAAGTAACTTAGAAATGATATATTGAGAATTGATGTTGCTGATAATGAAAATAATTCGTTTCGAAATGTTTCACTAACTTTCGAACTAGTTTCTGAAGAAGGTTGCAACATCGCATCCGAAACGTGAAAAATTTTTTCAAAAAGCGCACGGCAAAACCAAAACGTTTTTAGTTTTAGATCTAGTGTTAGTCCTACTAATAGTTCTAGTGATAGTTCTAGTGTTAGTTCGAATTTTAGTTCAAATTAACAAATTTGATAAGTAACTATTATAAGAAAGAAAACCAAAATATCCAGAATATGAATTTGAAATTAAGATTAATTTAAACCTCCATTTTATTGTGGACCTAGATGTATGTTCTATTATGAAAAAATAATATTACTAAAATAATTATTGATAATTTGCTCGAGGAGAGAATTATCAGGAAGAGTATTTCAGAATATAATTGTCTTTGTTTATAAAAAAACCTGAAAGAACGATTGTGCATGTATTATAGAGAACTAAACAAAATGAATAACTGTCATTTATTATGTGGAAATATTTTTTATTTTATAGGAAAGTTTTTTCATCTTGAATAAATTAAAATATTTGTTTAATTATTTTTGTATTATTATTAAGACGATTGTTATTGCAATGTTATTGTAACGTTTCAACCGGTTTCGGTATTATTTAGGCCATCTTCAGGAAATCCATCTTTCAAGAATTGTTGATCTTATTTAAAATTTGTTGTTTTATATTGTCGTTTTATTTTATCATAAAATAACAATTCTTGAAACATGGATTTCCTAAAGATAGCCTAAACAAGGCCGAAAACGGTTGAAACATTATAAGCAATAACAATCGTCTTAATAAAAGTGCAAAAATAATTAAATAAATATTTTAATTATGTGGAAAGATTTCCTACTTCCGTTCATTGATGATCAGTTCCAACTGAAAAAAAAGATAAGGTTTTTTCCTAAAACCTATTTCCTTCATCGTTAAAGGTCGAGATAAAAATAGGAAGTTGTCGATTAGTTGACAAACTGCTGCTTCCAACGAGAGTGTCTGATGTGTAGAATAACGTGTTAAAATTTTGGTTGTAACCACCTAAAAAATAATGATTATGAGATAAATGCTTTTAAAGTTTTAACAGATTTTTTATAGAAAAAAAAAGTATACTTACGCTAATCAGCTATGCCTGCTCCGTACAATAAACCTTCCGTTTCTTCATATTGATCATTTTTGGATAATCTGGCTGCCCTTTTTTTGACTTTTTCTTGTTTTGAAGCGTTAGTAGCGTCTCTACCGATTGTTACGCCCATAGATTCAATTATTCTTAACACAGGCATAAATTTCTCATTAAAATGACATGCTGCTACGTGTATAGTAGTTTATACGGTTTTGATGCCATGAAAAACATGTTTAGGACCCATATAGTGTTCTGTGTATTTTTCTCCATTCACCTCTTCAAGAGATCATCAGCTGATAGTTCTTAATAAATTGGTTTTAAAACACTGATTGCGTCTTCATCAAAGGTTTCTTTGTACTTAAAGTACTTCCTTTGTTTTTTGCTCTTAATTTAAGATAGCCACACCAAACAATTGAGTGAGTATGTTGGTGTTATCATCGGTAAAATTCATATGATAAAACATTGTCCAAACAGCGTTTTTTATATTTCCAGGAGAAACAGGATTGTTTAAAATGGTTAAGCCATAATATCTGACATTTTATCTATAATTCTTTTCATTAATTTTATAGGTTTTTGGTTCTTTGATTCACTACTGAACGAAGCTCTCTGTGATGTTCTTAGTGTTTTCTGGCTTTTGTTTTCTCAAAGGTAAAAAATGTATGTAGATTAACGATGAAAATTTATTTAATTAACTTTACAATTAATGTAACATATCTTTAGACAGCTTAGTTGTTTCAAGAAGAAAGAATAAAGAATACAATACAATAAAATAATAATCTTTTTACTAAATGTTCTTTTTACTATTATAGAATTAGATGTCTATTAACTAAAATTAGATTCTTATGGGTAACTCACAGATTATGAAGTCAATTGTCAGTAATAAAAGACGACTGGTAATAAAGATGACTTTTGTTTTCTCGTCATCTTGAAATTGTTTTTTAAGTTTCAATAACTGAGTGAGCAGTTTCATCCCTGCTGTTAAACACCTGTACATGTGTCTCTGTTCATGAAATTCACATTCTTATTTCTTAACGATTGGTGATCCATCATAAGGATCATCACCTACTAAGTTTTTAAGTCTTTGAATTGTCGTCGTCGATATATTTCGTCTATTTTACGCCATACCACCCCATAGATCGTTTAAACATATCAAGAATTCCATGTACTTCCATTTTACCAACACTACCACTTAGCAACTTTTCTTGCCCTACTCACCGGTGACAGGCTTTGCAACTACTTGATTTTAGAACTACATCTAACACTTTCTTTGAGTATATTTCTATTAACGAGGCCATGCCAAAAACAGATGAAAATCCTTGTTTTGACCTTAACCCATCCCCAGCCACAGATAGCTCATTTTCAGGATTCCCATTGTTAACAATTTTTTAATTTTCTTTTTCCACTGCTTCTTTTATAATAATCTGTGACACGGTTTTTACGGCAGTGCTGATATGGTTCAACGCTAAGTAATACAGTGAATTACTAATGCCATGACTTGTGATCATCAAAGAACAAATAAGATTAATGCCACTTATGCCAACACCAAACAATGCCATCTACAAAACAAAAGGTCTCTTAATTTCATTTGCATTGTTGATCATCGGGCAAGAATTTATTAAAAATTTACTAAAATTTGCACTTTATCAGTGTTTCTAAAGCTGTAAACACCAAACTAATACTGTAAAAATAAGTATTAAGTGTCTGAAGCTATAAATATTCAATAAGATCTAACTGAATTTTGAATAAAGTTACTTCAAAATCGCTTTGATATTGAAATTTTTCTGCAGATATACTAGCACATTTTGCACCATTTTTTTGCAGAGTGTTGTTCCCGTGAAAATATGGTTTTGTTGCACTTTTTGATGCACGCTTATTTGAATTGCGATTTCCTTTACGATCCACTTTGAACACATTGAAATCGCATTGAGGTTCAAATATTCAGCCAATTTGCATCGAAAAATAAGAAATAATCATTTTAATGCTATCTACGCCTATAGTCACTTGTCACTTGTGTTACGGTTTGAAGCTAATTTAACTCTATCTCTCTACCTCTATCATTCTATATTTCTTTATTCTTTCTATATGCTGTAGATTGATTAAAATATTGGCTATAAAATGCCTTATTTTGAAGGGAAAGTATTTGAGTTTTTATATCTAATTGTTCATCTGCCAATCTATTAACCAAATTTTCACTACTAGTTTTGAAATTAGAAAATTTTACCAGACTGAATTATTTCTCAAACACTCCCAGATTCTATCTGCTATTGTTAATATTTCATTAATATTCTCCTTTGCAAATGCAGTTAACGCAATATTTGTGCTAATTGGTAAACGCCTTTTCCATAATTTTAGAAGACTAACCATCTGAGTACCTCCAACAATCCTTAATATGCCTCTGTAAAAATCAAAGGGTATTTGATCACCCATGAAGATACCCGAAAGCAATTAATCGAGTCGCTTCTCTTTACTGCTTGATAATCCTGTTATTAAAGTGTTTTTGATTGCAGCGTTAATGTCTTGCTCAACAGGATTTGAAAGAATGTCGTGTATTGTCAAAACGACCTCAAGAGAAAGATTTATTGCCACAAGATGGTACTTCATATTGTCTGATGTAATTCACGAAACTGTGAACTATAACTTGATCTGGATAAACCAAATTTCTGGTTTCTCCATCCAAAAAGGTCGAAGTCTTAAGGACGAAGCGATGTTATATGAATTTTCATTGGCATTTATATGGTTATAAATTATTCGTAATGAAGTTGGCGAATTAAAAAAAAATTGCCGGTTAAGGTTCAAATTTAATTTTTTTTATTGATAATAAAATAAAAGATAAAAGTTAATAAGATTTTACATTGACGAGAACGATCATAGCTGTGTTGAACAACAAACGTAAATAAGAAAAATTATGTGTTCATAATTTTCTTAGACAGATTCTCCAGAAATGTGTTATTTGATGATTACTTTCTTCTTAAATTTCTTCCGATTAATTTTGAATTTGTTAAAAGAACAGCAAGAAAGGAAGAACTCTTGTAGTTATTTCTTTCTACTAGTATGTTATCCAAATAAACGTCGGGGTTACCAAATATTTGTCGTGGTTATTGTACAAAGTTTATAAAAACAAAGCTATATGATAAATTACAATTGCAATTTGATCAAAAAAATATATAAAGCAAATAGTAACGCTACACTATTCACAACGTAAATTACATAATTAGTTCAACGGACTTTCAGATAAGATTAGTGACACAGCACTAAATAAGTGTTATTTTTCGAGTCAAATTTCAATCGCATATTTTTAAGTAATACCGATAAGATAACACTGTTATTAAAAAATTATTTAAATCAAAAATTTTATCGAAAAGATAAAATCTATTCACCAAATTAAACAAAATTTCGGATATTATTTAGTACTAATTACATAGTAATATACCATTCAATTTGCCAAAATATGGAAATTATTTGTATGTACATTAAATGAGTACCTATTAAAACACTGAAAAGCAGAAAGCAATAATTAATTCATTCAATTTTGTTTGTAACAGTAACTTTAACTAACGGTATATTAATTTCCCAATATGTATTGATTTAATATGGAGTAAGCTTTAATTAAATAAAAGCTAATGAATACATATTTTCACCGAAATTACAAAAAAAACAAATAATTAATAAAACAGAAATTTTATTTTGCTTTTCGCATAAGTATCACAAAACGTATAAATAGAATTATCTAAATTAAATTTTTTTGCGACGTGAAACGTACTTTACAATTTAGCTTCGGCTTGGAGGAGTGGTCCCAACTTTTGAGCCAACATAATGTTGCCCGAAACCTTCAATTTTCCCTTGAGGAAAGCGGCTTGTGGGTTCAGTTTTCCGCTGGCCATTTCGACGAAGTCTTCATCGGAAACTTGGACGGTGGTTTGTACCTGTACTCCAGCTTGGGCTGGTCCTTCGTAGACTTTGGCGTTTTTCAAATCCATAATCCATTCTTTCGCTACTTTACCGTTTTTGGTAATCTTGTATAAGAAGACGCCGTTTACAGCTTTAGCTTTTTGTGGACTTTCCGCGACTTTTTCGCTGATGAATTTGAACAGTTCGTCACTTTGAAGAGCCATTTTCTCGTAGTGTAGTTTCACCGTACGAATGTTAACTAAGTAATTACGAGCAAATCAATGAAATAAATACATTTGCTTATCTTTAAGGAGCGATAAGAACTTATTGACGTATACAAGGTCGAGCCGTTTCTTCTTCAATTTATATTTATGTAGTAGTATATTTTTATTGTTTTGCCGACGTATCCTCGTTAATATCATTCGAGGAATCTCCGAGTCATTGTGGGGTTAAAAGGTTAAGAAACTGAATTAACGAATTATATTGTTTTCAGCATACATTAACAGCACGAGTTTTGGTCAAAGGTTGATTGCTGTTCACTAATTGAGGTGTACTTCAATGGAAATTGAGTGATATTACAAAATTTCTCTAACAATTAAAATGTAGAAATCAAATTGGAGTGTTCCTAATAGCATTTTCTGTTTTAACACAGCATAATCAAACCCTTTGATTAGTTCGTTGTCGAAAGTGTTGCGGCAAAAGTGAACCGAAGCAAAATTTCTGATACGAACGAACCTGTAGGGAGAGGAAATTACAAAAAGCCTTTGTTCGAGTACTTTGCCCCCACAGCTTTTATGTATCCAACCAAAAGCTGTTATTTAGCCTGCCTGTCGATAGTAGTATGACGGCGTTTTGTAACTACCTCTTTATTTTACATCCACTCGGTGTACCCAAATTTAACCGAAGTACTTAACCTAACTACTTAAATAACATAACGCAAAAGTATAACGAGAAAGGACGTGCTCGTATTCTTTATAGAGCGTATGTGGCTTAATTTAAATTTTTGATATTATATCGAAGAGACACAGGCGACGCAACCCCAGCGAGAGGAAATAATGTGAACGTTACCATATAAATAAATTGCCAGGGGTTACTTTGGAGGGTTTGAAACAGCAGTAACAGGGAGGAATTCCACACGATTTATGTTACCAGTCAAAAACCATGCAGGAAAATGAAATAATAACGAGATAGGAACCCTTTTTCTTATGAAAAAATATGGGATACGTCATGTAGGTTTCCAAAATTAATAATAAAATATTTTTTTGGTGATAATTTGGAATAATTTAAGTTAACACTAAAGGTTAATGACCCAAAAAAATTAAAAAATATAAATGCAATATAAATGTTTATTTTTTATTTATCTGGTATTACGAATTAACATAAATGCATTAATTCAAATTAAAATTTAACACAAATTTAATTTATTCAACATCAGATTTTACGCAATTAAATAAGCATGACCGTTACTTTGTTAACAATGGTAGTAATAAATTTAAAAACACAGTCGACATTAAATATGAAAATATTGAAATTGGTAATTCATAAAGGGTTATTATTATATGGACATCTGTTTTATCAGGTTTTCTTTAATTCATTAATAAATCGATATAAAATTATATCGAAAGGAGTTTTCATTAATATAACTCACATCACATCCATGTAAAGAATTGGATGTTCTCTCAATTATGTGCTTCAACATATGCAATTATGTGCTTCAACATATGCAATTATGTGCTTCAACATATGCAATTATGTGCTATAAAAAACCGAAAAATAAATATTTAGTGTGACGTGAATGATAACATGCTTTATAAGTTTCAAATTCAAGTCAGATAAATATTAAGCTTTATTTCATGCATATTCAAATTACTGGTTCATAACTTAAAAAATTCTTATGATATTCTAACTTATGAAATGATATCAATTTTATGAAGTTCTTTTTCACTACACTAGATTACTAACTCAAGAAATGAAAACAAATTGACTGTTGATAATATATCTAAAATGAATTACCTTATAATCAAGACGTTGCAATAAGTAACATCACGGTTTTGAAATTTTTAACGAATCTTTCAAATCGTCTCTGTTACCGGCAGTGGTTTAGTACTTTCGCGTTAATGAAGTAGGTTTAATGTAAAATAGAGGTTCTACAAGTTCATTAATTTGTCAATCACTCTTTCGACAGAATCCAATCCGATATTGTGTTCATTTCATACACTGGTCTTCTCTATTCGAATCCTACATGTGTTATATTTCCCTTGTTTTGAATTCGTTCATTACATATTGATTGCTTTCGATAATAGTAAAAGGATTACTAAAGCACGGAGATCAAATATAGCTTGTGCTCCCCGGCTTCATTTTTTTACAAATATCTAATTATATGTAGTCCGAAATCATAGAACGATATTCGTCTATCGAAGCCGTATTCGTTGGAGAACAAATATGAAGTAATTAATAACGGTGGCACCGTGTGTATATCACGTTTTCGTATTTGTTGTACCTGCGTGGAGAGAGTTGATCGCCAAAACCAGTAGACGGTCTATTACCTGATTTTCAAAAATTATATATACGCTAAGTTCAAAGGCACTATAATTTTCCAAAATGGACGTTTTTATGTAAACATTCAAATCCAGCAACTCGCCCTCAAATGACCTCGGCGATTTGAAGCGGAATCATTCCATATATATCCTAGTAAATATGTAAAGTCTGCAATATATAAGACAATTTAATTCTCACTGCGCCGAGGTCAATTACGAGCGAGAGGTTACAATCTTCCGACATTAACACTTTTTAGTTGATAACTTAAATTTGATGCCTCGTCTTCAAGTGACCTCGGCGATTTGAAGCGATATCCTTCCTTGTACATTTTAGCTAATGTATAAAGTCTAATATAAGAGAGGTAATATATAATCTCCTATATATAAGACGATTTTATTCTCACCCGGCCGAGGTCGCTTGCGGGTGAGGGGTTATAATCCGAAATGGACACTTTTCCGTTGATATTTAAATCCGAGATCTGTCCCTCGATCTCATTTTATTGTAAGTATACAATGTTGACATAGTTCTACGATTTAGTTTGTGATACATTAAAGAGAAGTCACAATTCGACATTTTAGTAATTCTATCATCACGACACAAACTTTTTCTATGGTAATACATATTTTCCAATTTTTTGATTAATTAATAAGGAAATTTTAAATAGCCAATCCAAAACTTGTAAGTTGGTATTTTGAATATTTCTGGAATGGACGCCAAATAATAAAAATCAGTTCCGACTTATTCTCAACGGAATAAAGTAATAAATTAATGGGAAAATATTCGCCTATTCGGCGGGTTAATACCCGGAAATAATTAATTATTTATGCAGCCTGTAGAAGCAGAAGTGAATGCAATAGGGGTAGCTTTATAGTACTCGTTCAGTATTACTATCTTGGATTTCGTAGTCATTATCGTTCTCTCCTCTCTGTTGCTCTTTTCATTTTAAATCAGATATTTTATCGGTCTTTTTTCTATATAATCTTTTTCTAGCATTCTTTCTGCCAAAAGAGCTTATTTATTTGTGACCCAGAACAAAAGACATAATAAAAAGCAATGCTGGAAATTGTATTCACTATTATTTAAACCTTATGCAAGACAGACTAATCCAATTTAATCAGGCATACCTTGTGAGCACCAAACCTGTTATACTGTTTTAGCTAAAAGTTTTGAGCACTCTAATAATTAGAACAGCTTCACCTTTCAAAGAATCTGGACCTGATGGTATCGTATCAGCCCTGGTGCAGTGAAGGTTAGTAGAAGTAATGCCTCATCTAAGGAAAATCTTTCAGGGTTGCTTGGAGTTTCACTACATTCTCAATTATTGGCGTGAGTTCTTGGTAAACTTCATACCTAAACCGGGTAAGCAAAACTACTTTCTTCAGCAGTCTTGCAGATCAATCTTTCAGACCAAAATTTTTGAGATGCTCTGCGATCATGACATAACTGTCTTGTTGATAGAGTAGACGCCTATAAACATGCTGACCCTCAAGGTAAGTCGACGCTGACTGCTAAGTTTACCGTGTGACTCTATAGTCAGTCTTGAGCATAGAGGGTGTACTGAGGGTGTATTGTCTCTGACAAAGAACTGTTAAGCTAAGGCAGTTAGAAAGGCAGCAACTAGAGGATATCCTCAAGGAAGTGTTCTTTCATAACTTTTATTCATCCACATTTTATTTTTATTAGACGCTTTATTGAGGCAAATTTTGTTACCGTTGCTATGCTGATAATCTTACTAGCCTTGTTAGATGGAAACATGTGGGGGTGTTTTGCGACAGGATATAAGAAGCTCGAAATACGGTAGAAACATAATGCCAGAAACATAACGCAGGTGTTGTCAATAAGACTGATTTAATTCTCTTCACAAAATCTATACACAACTTTCGTAATTTTCCAGCGCTCTAGTTTGCCCACTGTCCACTGAATTTGCCTAAAGATGTTAAACATCTGGTTATCACCCTGGGTAACATACCGTCTTGAAAATCACCTAGAAATTAACATTCAATGGGGTTTGTCACCCAAATCTGGCCTCTTAATATACACGGCTATAAAAGACCTACTCTTACTTATACTGCAGTGGTCTGATGTTCAAAAACCGTACAGTTGATCGCCTATACTGCGCTAAATAGAACGTAAAGGCATGCTGTCATGGAAAAATTGTTAAACCTGCCACCTCTACATTTACGCTTTCAGGAGGAGCTGATTACCATGTTACGACTACGAGAAGTAGGACTTTTCAAGGAAGAAGAAATTGGAGGAAGTACAGCGCTCTGGAAGAAAGCGGTGATGAACGCATCCCCACTGGAATGCAGCATGGACTACATACCGATTAGGTTCATATTTTCAAGGAAATACCTCACCCATTCCACTTCCACAGAAGTAAGTGGAAATAACACCATTAAACTCTACACTGGTGTATCTCGTAGATAGACTGGTGCGAGACCAGGAATCCTTTCCAATGATTAACGGCTCAATTTCTAAGAATCACTCGGAGAAAGCATCACCGTTAGTATTGGTTGCTATAAATTTTGCTGCTAACTATATTGTTAACTTTAATTGGAGTGGTAACACCTGTACAATTTTTACCAACAGCAGACCATATGTTTCAGCTATAAGAAGGGATAAATTTACCTTTACGCTGATTATGGATTGGCACCTGCCGCCTGAAAGCGCACTAATAGGTCTTACACTACAGTTTATTAAAGGACACTCAACTCACTCGGGAAATAAGCATGCCAATAGGCTGTCTAAAAGGGCTGCCAGGATAGTGCCCTGTTGCACTGTGCCGACAGTTGCCCCTGCTATGATATCTCATAGTGAGTTAATCATATTGAATTAATTAGATTTAGCCGTGCGTCCCTTAAGACGACTAAACCCTAATAGTTCTAGTTATAGGTCTAATGTTACTTCTGAAGCCGGGTTTTAGGTTTAGTGTTAGTTACACTTTTAGTTCCAGAAGAATTTCAAACAATTAGGATTTAAACAAGATGCAGACTTAAACAAGATTAGTCCTAGAACTAGAAAGTTTTGGGTTAAACCAGATTTTTTCTACTTCTGGGTCTACTGTTAGTGCTAGTTTTAGTTGAATACAAGAATACAGTAATCTAAAATTGAATAACAGCTAAATTAGAGCTAATACCAACACCAAAGATAACTCTAGAGCTACAGCTACAAACATTTAAGATTAGATGTATGTGTCTTAAGACGGACCCGATTCTAACCCAACCTAGGTTCAGCACTGATACTGGACCTACAATTAGAAACTTTATAGGTCTAAGGTTAGTTGCAGTTTTAGTTCCATTCAAGTATATAATAATCTAAAACCAACACTAAAACTTACACTAGACCTAGAACCAGAAACATTCAGGTTTAACCGCACGTCTCTTAGGATGGTTAAACCCAAATATTTGTAGGTCCAAGTCTAATGTTAATTCTAGTTTCATTATTAGTTATAGTGTTAATAAATTCTCTCTTTCACGGTCATTCACTTTTCACATCGTATGAAAAAACTTAATTATATGGTTTCTATGATTATATATCATAAATTGAATTTGAGAATTTTCAATTTAGAAAAAAAGCCAATTTGCCAAATTTTACATAAAAATGGGAATAATGAGTTAGCTTCTATTGTTAGAGTATTAAATTGCTGAGATTTAGGGATTTGAACATATCCGACGCTTAGTTTATGCTGAGATAAGTTTGAAAAATCAGTAATATTTTTTCCTCTTTGTAACTTGAGCCAGTTACATACTGTAGAAAAGTTAATCTGTAAATTTAAAGTTGAACATATTAAGGACTACTTTTACCAACCTCCAGTTAAACTAACTAACGGTGGTTATAGCGATTTTAAGCGTTCCCATTGACTATGAGCCCAATTTTAACTGGTTAAGTGGTCCTAAATCTTTTGCATTTTAATTTTAAAAAAGTCTAGTGTTATACCTTTTGTTCTACGTTATTTCGATTGATTTCCTTTGATTATGTAAGAAATAAGTACAATCAAATTAAATATTTAACACTAATTGGTTCAAGAAATCAATACAATATTATTGTACTTTTTAATTCAACATTAATAAAGATTTAATTACTGATTACTAATTTATCTTAAAAAATAAAACACCAGCTAATTACAACAAATAATTATAATTTTATAAATAGAACTGCAAAAATATAATCGACATTTAAAAAGATATTTATCCATTAGCAAAGCTAACAGTTATTACAAATTTCGAACGAGAGCCGAAGCTACGTGACCCCCTTACTAAAAGGGATTAAAAAATCGACAATGCCAACCCTTCAGGCACGGTAGGCACGGAAAAGTATGACAGCCGTTAGCGTTCAATGGAAACTTTTAGCTGATTCAGGTTCGCCGTCGTCCCAGCTCGGCTGTTTGACTTTCGAGAACACTTGTTTGTCCTCAAATTGCCTGAGCGTTTAATTTTTTTGTCGGGCTTTTCAATTCGATTCTCTTGTGCAGGATTCTTCTTTTTATAAATTTATTTTTATGTTAACGAACCGGCATAGTACGTATTTCGATATATTTTCCATATACGTGGAGTTACACACGAGCACTTTAACTTGAAAGCAATCAATTACCTTGCATTAACATCAATTTTGATTTCCTCACACGCTTCTCCGAACCCAAAGGAAATTCACAACCGTGAAGTATTACTAATAAGGGCTCGTATTACTCTGCAATATAGTAAGCGGCAATACTATCTAGTAAAGGTTTGACGTACGTCTAGCGCCGATGTTTCCTTCTCAAAATGCACCGAAACTAAATAGTTTCCCCTCTTGTATTGCGAAGTGCAATTTCGACTCGCTGGGAACATTACAAGTGTTAATTACCTGCGTCAAAGGTCTGTGAACGAAGTTGTACGTGTGGAAGAGACCGCTTTCCTTATATTGTATCACGTGTTATTAATTTGAAGTACGCTAATAATCTCTAATGTAATAACACGCTCCGAGCTTCACTTCCGTCCATACCACCTCTGTGTGTATCTATAGACAGTGTAATACTGTGCTCTTAGCTTTGATGAGATACTATAAAATATTAAAGTGGCACTAATATTGGGGGTCGATAAGTTATCGGATATTAAGCAATAATTATTATTAAAACAAACCCCAAAAGACAAGAATTGGTGATGTTGGTAAAATTAGAAGAATAAATTTTTAAATAAGAATCGTCAACAGCAGTCGTACACATCCTCAGAGTGGAAAAAGGAAAAAATCCAAATTCCAATATCCCGAGCTGTCATATTATGCGAACGGTGCAAAGCATAACGAAATTGTCCCTTTTCGCACCGTTCTATGAGTTGTCTGGGCGAAATAACCCAGGACCCTTCCTTATAACAGATTTTATGGTTAGGATTGCCAGCAAATGGAGGCAAATTTCTAAGTTTCGTATTTGTACATTTCTTTCATAATGTAAACTTTACCTAAAAATAACACTAATATTTTCAATCTTTTAGCGTGTGCCCACATTTTCTAATTCATAATTTAGAAAGTATCTTAATTATTAACTAAGCTTAAAAACTTTTATGGTTCTTAAAGAGCTTTATATTTCGTGCTATAAAAACTTTTATTTCGTGCCTGCAAAGACGTTAACTAAATTCAAGCACCGTTTCGGAGTTATACCTTAAACAATCCTTAGTTTAATATTAAGCACTTTTGGACACTTCTATCATATAATTTTATATTATGACACTAACGTGAGAGAGAAAGAAATTTTATTAGATGAAAGGAAGTATATGTTGAAAACACTCCGAAACAACGACCTTTGATAATGTGTTCTGGTTTCTTTGTTTAATCACCACTGATACACGAGACTCGTACCTGCGGGCATCCCTGAGGCAGTACGTTCTACTCGTACTATACGGATTTGTTCTTCTTTCCTTTGCTTTGTTCAATTAACGTGTACCGCAGGGCAGATAGGGGAATTATGTAAATGTAATTTTCTTGTTGTCTATCTTTGATATTGCCATGGAAAAGAATTGTTTTTTCATTAATATAACAATTTCATAACAAATTACCGTATTCGTTCGAATCTGAGAGGAACTTTTTAAAATCGGGTGCGTCTCAGATTCGAACCTATTTCTAGAAACATTTGGGTTTAACTCTAGGTCTAGTGTTAGTTTTAATGCTAATGTTAATTCTGGTTGTAGTTATTTTTCAATTTTTCAATGTTGGATTGTATATATTGCATTGAACTAAAACTAGAACTAATACTAGACCTAGGACTAGCAACATTTGGTCTAGTGATGGTTCTAGTTTTGTAGAAAATGATGAAAAAATTATGTTTCTAGTTTTCTAGAAAAACTAGAACCATCACTAGACCTGGATATTTCTAGTGCTAGTGCAGTATTTGCAGCTTTTTGACGTGGTATACATGATTTTATCCAAGGAAGTGTGGCTGTGAAGATTGTCTTAGTCATGTGAAGCCGAAAATAAACGTGTTTGTAAATTAGTGTTTAGTTGTACGTACATCAAAACGTGAAATGTTTTGGGGAATTTTAAAAATTTGAAAAAGTGTTAAATCAGGAAAGGTTTTCTTCAATCAGTGAAAATTTAGTATTACCTCGAGATTGGGCGTGTAAAAGATGTAATTGTAGGTTATTAGATTGTGCACCTTTAATTTCTTTTAAATCGGGGTTAGAAAAATTTTGTGATTCTATTTAATGTATAACATTCCGTCTACAATAATTCGAATTAGAATCTTCTTTAATATATATAATATCCAACATTGTAAATTGGTTGCCATACAAAAAATGCTTGAAATGTTTAATGGATGAATGATGGCTAAAATTTTCGTATCAATAGTAGAATAATTCTTTTGAAAAGAAAGCAGTGGGTTGGCTAATATCAAATTAGCTGAAGAATTAGAATGCACAACATATACAGATTTAGGTAATAGATCTTTAGCATGAGAAAAATAGAAAAGAGTTGGTATGCTCATCATGGTAATATTTTTTTGATTATTTTTGTACAGAAACTAAGACTTTCACAAAAGTTTAGAACGTATCTATGATAGAAATTGAGGAGCGTGCAAAGCAGGATATATCCATTTTTAAAAAAGTGTAAAAAAATGCGAAAAGCTTTTGACTTTAAAGGATAGACAACACATATCTGTAACAAGCTGCTAGAGTGTGATATATCCGTTTTTACTTATAATGAAATTTAGCAAACGGTCGAAGACATGAGGAAGTTTAAACCGGAAGTTGCACCGTTAATAAATCATTGAAATTGCTCAAACGAGCTGCATTTTTAAATGAAATGGCATTCTCGTGAATTCCTAGTGACCAAAAGGAGTAGTGATAGCGGTTTTGTAGATATCTTCTTCTGCTACTGTCATCTGATGATACGTTCGTACAAAATCAATTTTTGAAAAATTGTACATCCATGCAGATTTAAATTAAAATCTTGGAAATTTAAATCAAATTTAACTAACGATAGTCGCCATAAGGGCGTCAGTCTTGACAACCCTTCTTAGGTATCATATGGAAAAGTAAAGCAACAAAAGAAGAAGACGGTCTACGAATACCGAGTGACATGGTACGTTTAAAGAGACGGTCAAGAATGTTTTACCATAAGTATCGATGATAGAACAGATAGCTGTAGTAAGTATGAATTGTGAGTATATTTGATTTAAGGGAAGATTTTTCTAACGAAATTGTCTACTTAGTTTTTTTGATTTTTTGAGTGTTTGTATTTTTAATTAATTTATGGAATTTCTAGAATTTACACGAAGTACCTTAGCAATTGTAAGCTTTGGTACTGTATCTATTATGGAATTTGCACACATTTGAACTGAATGATGAATAATCGTTTTAACGACAATGAACAACACTGGCGTTGACAAGAATTAATATCCTCAACACTCTGTTCTAAGTGATTTAGTTTGTTTTGTATTGATGCTATAGATGTGTGTTGTCATGTTACAACTTGCAACAAAGTTTAACAAGTAGAAGTGAAATTAGCACTGGCTTTTAACACAGGAAAATCATGTGTTGATTGTAATTTTGGGAAGGTGTAATTTTAGATACCTTTAATGTCGGATAAGGGCCACAATTCCAATAATTCCAAATCTTATCCGCCTTTGTCAATAATTCAATTGGATCGGTCCTGCCAGAGGCCAATAACGCTACAGCTATTGTGTGTGCAAGTTTCCTCTTTCAAAGTCTTAATACATAGTAAGTCTTGATTTAGAACTCGAGGAACTTGAAGACCACCTACAGTATCCATCATACCATCAAAGAACTTAGGTGGTTTTTGATTTCCGATCTCTGAATCTGACAGAAGATCATTCTGACGTTACTCTTCACTCTGTGAAAGACTTTGAAGTGAAACTACACGTAGGAAAAAGTACCGTACCTGGATAACAGATAATGATAAATTACTTATGAAACTGCGATATGATGCGTATAACGAATTTAAAAGAACTAAACATGCAACTGATTTTGCATATTATAAGGAATTGCGTAACTTTACAAATTCTTATATACGAAGGAAAAAAAAGGTTACAATGAATTTACACTGCAGCTTCATAGAAGTCGTAAGCTACTAATAGAGTGGGTATTACTAATTCTAGATAACGATCTGTCTCGGAGAGTCTGTCTGATGTTGATTCCATCTATAACTTTTTTTAACATCACAAGTTAATGCACTTAGCTATCACAATACTATTCAATATTTTTCTACCTACATAGTCTGTCTGATGTTGATCCCCTCTACAACTTTTTTTAACGTCACAAGTTAATTCACCTAGCGATCACAATATTAGTAAAATTTTTTTTTAACATTATCTCTCCCATCGTATATTTTTCCATTTTTTCTGACTGGAAATTTCTGAAATTTTGCTTTCTATTAAAACACGATTGAATCGGTGTGAATACGTTATCCTTGTTGTCCCGTTATTCTTCCATATTTTTGTCATATAATTAATTTCTGGTTGGAATTTTCAGTGTGGCCATCCGTCTGGAAGGCTGCCTAATTGTTTCCCTACCCAAAAATAATAATCCTACAGTGTATAGTGATCTAAGACCTGTAAGTAAGTATCCTATCAGTTGTTTCCAAGGATTTATAAAAGATTATTATTCTGTACCTCTGGAATCCCTTGGATACTTCTTGGATTTTGCCTTCTGTTCAATCTGGATTTCTTTATCCTCGAGTAAATGCGAAAGATATTGGCAGTCCCATGTCTTACGTAATTACTTAAAAACTAAACTCTAAAAGTGAACAAGATTGTTGGAATTTATTTTTGATAATAATATATTGACCACCATGGTTGACAATATAAATAAATACATATTGAATATAAAAGATAAATTTGCCCGCGATCGAGATAGCAGACCTACTGATATTATTGAAATTTAAGCATTACTGGAGTTGTTATACTTGGCAGTAGTTTTTCGAGGCGGTCGTCAAAATGTTTGCGACTTTTGGGCAACTGATAGCTAAACATCTTTAGCATGGCCGTCAATTTCACGATTTCGTATTTTAATGCAATGCTGGCATCGGTGGTCGTGGTCGTTGTGGTTTCCGGCAACATATACCGTCACAGCCTACTATGGTATAAAAAGATATAAAAATTTAAAATTCTTTGTATTTTATACTGTCAACATGGAGATATATTGCGGTCAACAACGTAAGGGCCATTATACACAAAGTAATTCTGCATAAGATATTGTCATGCGAACTTCAGAACCAATTTACGGAAGCAGGAGAAATACCACAGACAACTGGTTTACAAGTTTGAACATTGTAAAAGCTTTGAAAAGCAAAAGATTATCGTATGTTGGAACTGTCTGAAAAACCAGAAGAGAACCATCCACTTTCGTTTTGTCAAAACGTAGAACTCAATATGGCAGCATTTTGGGTTACATAGAAAACGAAACTCTACTCTCCTATGAGCCGTAGAAGGGTAAGATTGTTTTCCTTTCCAGCCTGCATACGTCAAGCACTAAAGTGGCAGATAATAGAGAACGTAATCCGGAAATTATTGACCACTATAATACTACAAAATCTGGAGTAGATGTACCGGCTAAATTGTGTACTACGTACAACGCCAACGTGCCAGAGCAACAAGGCGATGGCCGATGGTCATCTTTTATCATTTATTAAATGTAGCAGCGAATGTTAGCATTATTTTTTTAGGTAATGGCAACTAATATAATTTCGATAGATTCGTCCTGAGACTATCCAAAGAAACAATCTTTAAATTTAGTTGTCAAACAATTAAAAAGAAGATCGGATATTGAGTCATTACCAATAGAATTGAACACTTATTTAAAAGTATCATCTTTGGTATGGTATCTTAATTTTGAGATACTCGTATATTTTAGTTTTATCTTAAAAAATGCACGTTTAAAAATTTAATATAGAATTGATTCGACATGTATATTTCGAATACAACAAGATTTTGGTAATTGTCGCGTAACACGAGGGATTTACGCGAGGTCTACTTGTATTCGATTAAACTAAAACTAGATCTAACACTAGATCTAGAACTAAAAACATTTGAGTTTAGCCATGTCTTCAGATGCTTGGTTAAACCTGAATATTTCTTGTTCTAGGTCTAGTGTTTGTTCTAGTTTTACTTTTGATTCAGTACTTACATTTAACTTACAATTACAACTAAAAATGTTCGAATTTAGTCGTCTTAAGAGACGTACGGTTAAATCCGAATGTTTCTAGATCTAGGTCTAGTGTTACCTTTAATGCTAGTGTTAGTTTTGGTTATAGTTGTTATTTAATGTTAGATTGTATATATTCCATTAAACTTAAACTAGAAATAACACTAAACCTAGGACTAGAAACATTCGGGATACAAACATATTATATCGTATTGATTCGAATCTAAGACCAACTATTTTTGTCAGATATTCCTAATAGAGGGGTGCATCTCAGAGTCAGGAGCTTAGATTCGACCGAATACGGCAATAATGAAATCGTAATATTTCTGAAAAAAAACAGATTTTAATCCCAATAATATTTGTTACAACAGCTTGGAGTTTTTTTCTTGTATCTTCCACCATCCATCCGATTGGAATTTCCCCCTGTTAATTACAAACTCATCACCGATATATATTGAAAAGGAACTCAATATACCGAAGACGAGAACGACCCCGAAGCTTGGAATTGCCACCCTCTAGGAGAAGGGGAAGACATCTCTGGAATCTGAAATGTACGGACGTCAATACGTTTTCCACTAATTTCGGATCTTTTATGAGGGGATAAGAATGGGAAACCATCACGATCTCTCCTTGCCGCACCTCCCTCTGAAATAATAGAATCCATCGATGAAAGTGACTGCCGAGTGGCTCCGCTTTTATCAGCGTCGCGACGTCGATATTTGATTGGTCCCGCTTCCACTGCTGTCCCCGTGTTTACCGAACCGTGCATGGAACTCATAATTTTTCCTCCGCACCAAAGCACACGATATGGGTTTTGGCACGTGCATTGTCTATTTCTACCGATTGCCCTGAGGAGAGCTCAGAACTACTTTTGCAAAGTACATATTTATTTTTATAAGATTAAATTTTGTTTTATCAAGATATCTACAGCCAACTGAAATCGTTATTTCTCAATACAAGACAAAGCTACATATGTTTATAAATAGACACACATACAATAGAAATGTGGAAAGCAATTAGAATCTCTTTCAAGTCAAGGAAAAATGGAAAAACTTTAGGTTGGGAACCAATAGCAAAGAAAGAAAGGACCAGAAAAATAAAACCACCAAATCAGAAGGGAGAGTTAATGTCGTATTTGACTAGAACTTTATTACTTAGAAATGATTGCGATTGGCCGGTTTCATGTTTTTTTTTCGGTATTTATTTTATTTTTAGTCTTCTGAAATGTGATGATAGATAGATTCAGTAATAAGGAAAATTACTTCAAACATTTCATAAATGCAGTAAATAAATATTCCATTTAACAACAATAATACTTTAGAAAAAAATAACGACACAAAATATAAATTACATAAACTAGATCAAAATGGACCTCTTTTCAAAAAGAATTCATTAGAAACCATTTTATTTCTGTGAATCGTAAGATACACAGTAAAGATACTGCAGTAAAATTTCAACTTTGTGTAACTTTCATCTACCATTTATCGCCGATTTACATTATTTTTGCATGTTGGTTCTCATATGTTACTGACGCAGTACGTAACTTTTATTTATTAATTTGATAGCTTTATAATTTTCAATTTTTTTTAAAGATATGATTTCATTTCTGTAAAAGGTGTTTTAACTGTTGATTACATTTCCTATAGCGTCTTTGAAAATGGTTTTATAACCGAAATATATACGATAAAGATTTCTAAATCCCAGTAAAAGTACAAAACACTGTTTTATTCTAATTACTCAACAACTGGTCAAAATGGATATAATTGAACCTTTTCGTCGGATTTTCATTCGGCACTATGGTTATCGTGTTGCTGAAATATCACGTACCAAGCATCCGAGTGACAACTGCTATAACCAAATTAAATATGACAAGGGGACAAAAGGTCATTATTACCTAACTCGGCAGTTTGTTTTAGACAACGCTGTTAGCTTTCATTAAATTCTGATAGATGCTTTCGTGCATGTCTTTATTTAAAAAAATCTTGCACAGAAACATGTGATTTTCGAAGAAATGGTCTTATATATTTTACAGATATGGTTATAGTCTAGTTTTGAGTGATATGGGATATATACAGCATAACATTCTCTCGGGTGTTTTCCGGAATAAAGTTCAAGACATTTGTATATTATGCATAGTAGTTGTTGAGGTCTTATATATCATCTAGTATATCTATAATGTATCTTTCCCAGAGGCTTTATATTGCTTTAAGAATATTAAAGTAATATAAAGCCTCCCTGAATAAAGTTCCCTGAGTAGTCCATCCACTTTTTGAAATGTTCTTAACCCTCCGTCTGTCGGGCGCGCTTTCTTAACACTTTCGATCGGGTGTGGTCTGTGGAGTCCAAAATAGAAAAAAAAACTCTAAAGGACGCCAATGTGTCCTCCAGTGCTAATTTCTCATAAATATGTTTTATATGATGGTGGTACTATATAATAGCCTAATACAGGGCCAATTCCAAACTCACGTTTTATGTTAATTTGATTTAAAGAAAATGCTTACAATTTAATCATATATTTTTCAAAATTTTGAAACAATGCCTAAATAAAGGAAAAGAAAATCGATCTATAATAATATTTATTTAAAAATGTATAAAGTGTTATAAAAAAATGTCTTAACTAAAGAATACTATTCTATGCACAAACTTGAGGGCTTCAAACTGTGGTCTCCATGCACTCCAACATTTACAAATTTTGCAAAAATAACGAATTTTTCGTCTTTTGCAATATTTACAGTTTCCTCTTTTCCCTGGTTGTGGCTCTGGAATAATCTCCTCTTCAATACCTAAGAACCTCAAGGCAGAAGTACGCACACTTTTGGTCAAGTGCTTATCAACGGCTTTTCTTTGCATGTTATTTTTCACTAACTCCATATCAAGATTTTTTTGAAACAGTCTGCGAGTTTTAGCAAATTCACCATCTGGTATGTTGCCTTTGTAGATAACAAAAGCGTTAATTGCTGCTATATTGAGGAGGTTATAGAAAATTACCATTGGCCAACGCTTTGTGTTTCTTGCAACATTGTATGATGTGATCATTTGATCAACAACATCTACTCCACTTTTTGTGCTATTATAGAAAGTAATTATTTCGGGCTTTTTCCGATCACCGGTGGCTTCATCGATATGATCGTCTCGGTGCATTGTTGAAACTTGAACATTCTTTCCTTTTTTGGGTATATATGAAACTGCAGTCATATCATTACTAAATGCGAATAACGAAGAATATACTTTCCTGTTTTTAACTTGTGTTATTTCAAGAGGTAGTTCTCTTCTATTGGCTCTAATTGTACCAACCACAGTAAGGCGGTACTCTCTTAGCAGTTTCTTTACAATTGAATATCCTGTGAACCAACGATCTATTGTAACATTTCTAGTAGAGTTGTCAGTTTTATATGGACCATTGGGTTGAACACCAGCGTAAATTTCTATGTGTGAAGTGAAAAATGTTTTGACATCAACAACTTGCTTTTTACTTGCTTGTTTACTTGGAATATACATTCGGAAACTGCACCTACCCCTAAAGGCAAGCAGCATTTCATTTAATGTTATATACTCGCCCACAGAATAAGTTTTCTTACAATTGTCGTTGAACTTGTCAACAATAGTACGAACTGCTGCTAGTTTGTCCATTTCTTTTCTTTGACCTCTAGTTGTGGTATCGTCAAAGCGAATGCATTTCAATAAGAAGACGAACCTCCGTTTTGTCATTGTAGCAGGAAATATCTCATATCCCATACCGTCTGATGACCAATACTCTGCTAGATGTGTCCTTGATCCATGGTGGAGCCCAGCTAAATAAAGCAAACCTATATGGGCTTGGATTTCTACAGAGTCGGTAGGTCTACAATCAGTCTTATCTTTGTATTTAACAGAAATTTTATCAATAAATAAATTAGTGTTTTCAACTACAATATCAATGCAGTTTCCAAACATGTACATCCAGCATTGAATGGGAGATAATGCGTCACGTGCTTCACCGATGACCCCCGGCACGTGAGACACTATGTTTTCGTTGCGAGTTCTAATATTTCTAGGTGGAACAGCCTTTTTCCATTTAGTTCCATCTTTACCAAAAAAATACGAGAATCTATCACGAATCACGGGTTGTTCATCTTCATCATCCTCGCCGTCATCCTGATGCATAATATCTGCATCTTCATTTACGTTTTCCTGCTCGGTTTCTGTATCATGATCACTGATACTTACAATATCTGGATCTGATATCGAACTATCGTCAGACTCTTCTATTTCACTGCCCGTGCTAACTTCTTCATACAGATTCCGTAATCTTTCTCTCTCCTTTTCATAAGGATCCACATCACAATGCTATCAAATAATAAATCATTTATTATTTTATCAAATCATATCAGAAAATTGTGTGATACTACTTACCTATTTGTAAGTATGCTATTTGTAAATTGCTAACTAGATATTTGATATTAGTTATAAATAATTTTTTATGCACTTTTCTATTCTCTATATTTGTAAAATAAATAACACATAACACAACGCCTTTAAATGGGGTTCAATAGTAAACTGGCGCGTCAGCGATGCGGTAACCGTATATATAGTAATTATTAAGGGAACTACCGAACTATATTACGATCACTCCGATGTATAGTTTTATAGCTCGGTAATACTCCTACAAACACAAAAAGAACGCATAGAGTTCCAACTGGAATACGATTCTTACAGATTACATCTGCGAATATTGTTACACATTTGATCGGGAAGGGTCTGTCAGGACAAAATATTATGTAGCGACTATTTGGAATTTTGAAAAACAGTTTTTTATAGCGAAAACAGTTGATATTCAGATACTTGAAAGGTACTGTGACCGTAGAAGTTTTGAGCAAAATAATTTAAAAAACATTTCACATAATCATTTTGTCGTGGACTCGTAGACCACACCCGACAGACGGAGGGTTAAATTGTTCAGTATCTATATGAATGAAGTTCTCAAACCAACTTAACCAAATTAATATAACTACAAAGTTATTATAACTATGATAAAGAATATATGACTTACGTATACCTCTATTTAATAATATAAAGCTGTTGGTGTAGTTTGAATAGTTTAGCCATATTGCCAGAAATTTAAGTAAATGTATTATTACCAGCTATACATAGGTACTATATTACTTATCATTCGTTCATGAAATGAAACAAATTTAAGTTGCAACTTGTAATTTTAAATAAGTATATTTTGATACAATATTGCAAAATACTCTGACTTGTTTTTAGCTTTTTACACCAATTTTTTTGTCATATTATGATGTAAATGTTAATAGCTTTTGTTATATATTTCGCAAGTTAAGAATTTATTTTTTAATTGACATCCCAAAAATCAACTAAATTCTAATTTCTTGAACAAACGTCTACTAAGCTTACCTACCATATCAGTAACCACACACCAAATAGTGACTACTTGCAGGTTAAACAAGTTAAAATAAGAACATATATAGATAACGTCGCTATTTTAACTCCTTAATGCATCTAAATTCAATTTACATGGCAATTATTTACCAGAGCTAGGTCGATTAGGCGCCAACAGAAACGAAGTCAACAAATGTGAGAGAAGATCTCAATAAATCTGTTCTTAAACATTGCGGAGCTAATATAGGTATTTGTAGTAAGTGGTATACGATAACAAAATAAGTTGACATCATATATATATTTTGTACTAATAGGACTAACACTAATAGGATATTTTAACTCGAGTACATTTTAATATAAGTATTTATTTAATCAGCAAATACAAGCCTGTTCTAGAATTGGTTCTACAAATTATAGTTTAATCCAGTAATTAATCGAGACGTCATAAAAAGGTTTTCGTATATAACACATTTATTTACGTTTATATGATTACTATTAGAGAAATTATATAACTTGCTAAATATTTTTAGAACACTTAATATTCCCTGTTCTTCCCACTTTCAGAAGAAAAAACACTGATCTTGCACGTATTCTAGAAGACTTGAAGTGCTTCTAGAATACTTGATCTTGCCTCTGAATGACTTGAAATGCTTCCAGATGACTTGATATTGATTCAACAAGACTTAAAATGCTTCTAGAAGACTTGATACTGCTTCTAAAGGAAGTGAAATGCTTTCAAAACACTGAATATTGCTTCTAGAATACTTAAAATGTTTCCTGAAGACTTGATACTGCTTGTAAAACTGCTGACAGAAAACATTGCCATTGAAAAAACACAAGATACCTACTATTAATAAATCATTTGAGTTTGTTTCGAAAATTTTAAATACGATTGGACGAAATGTAATGTATTAACGTAGGTAGTCAAAAAACTGTTAATAACACTAAATAACGCTTTCAGAAGATATTTTTGTCACAAAAGGCAAGAAGGTGTTAATAAAATTAGATTTTGCTTCCAAAATACTAAATACTGTTGGCAAAATACAATATGTTCATCTCAAAAGTTAAGAAACTGCCAATTCAAGATTAGATACTACTTGTAAAACTCTAAACACTGCTGGCAAATGACATTTCCATTTCTTTTTCCAATTCAGTAATTTTCAACACACAGAACCTATACGTATTTTCAAAAATCGGCGCCTATGATCCCTTATTCTCCCCATACGTTCTTGATAATTTTTTGCGATTACTTGTCGCATAAAACCTAATAAATGTGTAAAATATTGTATTTTTAATGCTATCGAGTTTGAAATAATTAGTAATAACCATATTGAATGACATATTGAATGTCATCTACAAAGTATCTTGGCTCCCATTTTAAAACACTTTTTATTATGAATTTTCATATAATTTGATGTTTTTTGTTTCTAATATTTAGTTATGAAGAATGAGAGAATTTAAATAGATGCTCTTTAAATATATTATAAACGCAGTTTTCTGTACTTCGACACATTCAATACTTTCGATTCTTTGATACTGTCGATAGTTTTGTTATTTCGATATTTTCGATACTTCATTACCGATACTTTGCAGGTATCGAGTATCGATACCGATCTAAAGACCCGATATGTACAGAACCGGGGTAGCACACATGCAAATCTCGGATTTCATAATTTTTTCACAAACTTCTTCCATTTTCGGTTATACCTGTATTGCATAAAGATATATGAATAGATTAAATATAAATCAGGGTTATTATCAGATTCATATGGAAAGCATTCTTCCTGAATAGTGTTCCAATTGCAAATTTTTCTTATTGCTGAGACCATTTAATTATTAAAGACTGTATTCTCGAAATTTATATATCTATATATCGGGTGATTCAGACCATCCGTACCGGGGATTTTTCTCAAAAACGCGACTACCTAAGAAGTATTTACTTTTCCATTACGTTTAGAAAGCGAATTCATTTTTCAAAGAACACCACTAGGTAACTCATCGTTTTCGTCACTTAATCATAAATTATTGATAAATAATTTCAGCCGGTCTCTTAAGATTTTTATCAATAGCACTTAAACGGTTTATTAAATCAAAGAAAAATTAAAACAAAAGTCGTTTATTTTTAAAATATCTATTCTACGATAAAACTTAATTCATATGGCAACTTGGAAAATTTTTAAATTGATGTCATTACCACCAATTTACAGTGTTACCAGCGCGATAAAAACTGGTGCATTGGATTCTTCATATACGATTTTATTATCATATTTTTTATTGCAATTTCATAGGTAATCACGTTTTCAAGAAAAATCCCTGGTACGTGTGGTCTGAATCACCATGTGTATGTATATTATATCTAACCTTATATCTCTCCGTGTGTTAATAAAAATTAATGTTAATTTATAAGGCCTCCCGAAGCCTTACAAAAATAGAGGCTGTTTCATTGAAAGTAACAAAGTAAAGAAAATTACAAAAAAAACAACATAAAAAGCAATGAGTGCCTTAATTGCAATCATCAATATTTAATAATAATGATGAGAACGAATTTTAAGTTACGACATGATGTTTCTAAAATTTTTACAAAATGATTAATGACTTGGCGATATGCACTTATAGCAGATATTTAAGAAAACTAATCAGCATATATAAAAAATGCAGCAAATTATTTTTAAATTTTTCAACAGTAAAGCCACTCTTTCATCTCCATACTATTGAAGACTCGCCTGTATAACAATTTATTTCTTTAAATTACAAGGATTAGCAATTTTTATATTTAGTGAAAATAATATGTTAGTGCATTATTTTATGCTTATTTTACCCTACTTAAAAAGAAGCCTTTTTTAAGTTTTGTTGTTAAAATTTAATGCCTTTTTAGGTACCTTTTAGTTGCTTAAAAGTAAATAACTCTTCGACTAACTGTATATAAGTAACTTATGGATTTGTGGAAGTGGTCCGCTACGTCACAAAATGAGGCGGTTTGGAGTCCTGCAAATCATAAATAAATTACACCCTACTTGCGTGCAGTCAGCTTGCTATTTCCACCAGCCAGCTTCCATTTGTGTTGTTCATTATATTACGAAGATCTTTTGAATCATTTAGTTAATTACCCGAGAACCTTCGTACTGACTCGAAAATGTTCAAAAAAAGTCACTTCGTTATACATAGGATCCGTCTCACTAGCAATTCCAGCTCATCCCTAGAGTAACTGCTACTTTCTAATTCATTGAAAGAAATCATTTTCTAGTTTGAAGATTAAGAGAAAAGGTTCAATTGTATTACACAAACCTTTGCGTATGTCACAAACATTCAGTTCTCAAAGAATCCACGAATTGTTGGGATAATTTGCTAGCTATTACCGATTACAATTTCTTACTCGAATTACTAAACAGTAATCTGAAATTTGTACTGTCAGAACCGCAAAACCTAATGAACATGTGTGGATAATCTCCAACTATTTTGTACTGATGCTCGAACGGACCTACAGGGATCTCAAAAACAACGAGAACGAGCTGTAATCTAATATCCAAGATAAAATGAGCTTGACGGTTTGGGTTGAATATGACAAATTATTCTTCTCAAAAAAAAAATGAATACTAAAAGAAGGTAGAGGTTTTGTGTTTACTGAATTGGGTTTGTTTCTGAAAAAGAGGCGGGAACATGGCACCTACTTTTCCTTATCTCTTATCCCTTTCCTCCATGCGAACACTTTATTATCACTTTCTTGTTAAAACCATATGTAAACTTATGCGTACGTTCATATGTGAGTTGAACGTACATGCACATACCTGTTACCAACACTATATATTTCTCGATTTCTTTGATATTACAGACATTGAGATTTTAACTGACCCCTTGAAGTTATGTTTGAACTACATTTAGAGGATTACCTTACGGGTTACTTAGCATGATACTTGGTTAAGTGGAATTAATGCTTATAACATTAAAAAAAATCATTTTTAGGGAATAATCCATTAATTCTGCATCTGATAAGTTTTGTATAGATTTTTCTTAATAATTAAAAGAAAATATAACCATCCGAACAAATAAAAAAATTACGATGAAAATTTGCGAATTTTACTGCGATGGATCGTAGATGTATCAATTTGTTCTGAAGAGTTTTTGATTTCGTGCAACGCTCTCGTACGATACGTTTCATCAAAATCGTTTTCATCAAGCTAAAATAAAAAGTGGCGGTAATAAATAGCTATTATCAATCTCCTCTTACTTCCGCATAAATTCGCATCACTAAATAAATTTATGGGCATTATATTGTACGTGTTTTACTGATTGTAAAACCTCTGGTTCTTATTTTGTTATTTTGTTTTTAGTTAATATATCATTGGAAGAAAGTTAATAAAGCTGTCAGATAATTTTAATTATTTTTCCAAGATAAAGAATTAATTTACAGTGTATCGTGTTAAAGACATTAAAGTAGTAGTTCTTTAATGTAATAAATAGTTACGACTAAAATGTATCTGAAGCCACAAGATTATAGAGAATCAATTTGGAAGCTGGTAAAGCTGTAGTCGTTTGTGGTAGAGTGGGTGGTGTCGCTATTCCCTCTGTACAAGAGAAACCTATTAAGGCAACGAAGCATGAAGGGCTTTCTCGACTCCGAACCCTTTACGGACGTCCCTTCGTAATAACTAATCGCTCATCGTAATCACTCGCTTCCGGTTAAAAAGCTCGCAAGCCCGCGGTTTAGCGTACAGCTTTGTATAACTGGCATGCGTGTTTAGCGCTTGGGAAACGGTCACTTCCGGCAATATATTCCCTCGTCTGATTCACGATCTTGAGTGCTTTAGACGACTCAGTTTATCCTACGATCTTTATCGGACCATTTCTTTTATTTTTTTTTTCTTTTTTACTTTAGTTAGCCAGAAAATAACGTTAGTTTCTTGTTTTTCTTTATGTCGTTGGATAATAAATTTTTATTATCGAATATCGATTTTGTAAATGTTAACACTTAGGTCATGACCCAAGGGGTCGGCGACGCAATACATTTATGTATACCACGAAGCGAAATGACAATAAAACACCGTTTCAGGGTGGTAATAAAGTGGAATGGCAGTGTACGTGAGGCAATTTCTTTTGTCCACTCTACACGGGTGATTACTGAAAGATAGAAGGTGTAAAACGTGTTTTGTTCAGTAACACACCAATAAAGAGAAAACATAACCGCTTACATAAATCTTTGATAATTTACTTTAAAAAAGTTATTTTGGGTTGATGTGGTAGTTAACAATAGAGATGAAACTAAAACATCACGGTTGGCAATGGTGACATAAAATAGAAAAGAACGGTCCATTATTCAATTATTATCATAATCGTAGAATATGGGCTGGCGCTTGGTTTACTGGCGCCTAAGCTAAGCGTTTTATCAATGTATTTCTTCGGTTATAATTTCTAGTACTTCAGCACATTGTAAATATGGTTTAGTTCAGATAATCCTTTCTTCTTTCAGAGCAATATCATGTTGCATAGGCTCCGAATAAGTGGGTAAGCTGGGTGCACAAGCACCTATTAATAATTTTTAATGGGTGTAGGGCACCCATACGGATAAGCTTCAAACACGTGGATTTCTGGATGTGAATGATATGATTTTGTAAAGGTGTTTCTCCTTTACAAAATTGTTAATGATTTAATCCGGATTGAAGTTGCCAATTAAATAGAACGGGATGAGATTTCAAGCGGCACGCCATTGTTATATAATATAATGAAGAAGATGTCGGTAACGAAAATCACGCTGAGAATTTCTATATGACGACGTGTCGATCCAAATAACACGATAAATGATACTTTTTGTCCACACATTTATGATCTGTACGGTTTTAGCGTTGAAACTGATATACCTCGTGCAATCACCTGTTAAATCATTTGTGTACGTTTCCCAGTGTATGGAAAATGACACTTTTTTTGGACCTCCCGTTTTTTCACGCATGTCAACCGCGACATCCCAACACACCACGATTTTTAAAACGAAAGAACGTCTGTGTATGGCCCAGTATGGCCGGCGATTGTCTTAATTTAAATGTACTATTGAGTTTTTCTTCCTTATTCAGTCCCAGTATTTGCTATAAACGTTATTATTGGAGAGCACGTTGTAACGTGTTGATACCGTTGACGTGACAAAATTAGAAGTTAAGGGTCGATAGCTCAGTCTAGGTAGATTTGTCGTGAGAGAACGACCTCAATAAGGGTCAGACAGTTAGATACATAGATATTAATAGGGCGCCACCAAGCTCTACCTTTTCTACTTCCAAAATTATTGACTTTAATATGTTGAGCTTGGAAACATATAAACTATTAACAGGTTGAACAATTATTTGTTCAACCTGTACAAAGATGAAATGGGGAGAATTATTGCAGCAATAATAACAAAAGCAATTGTTAATGAATCAATGTAATGACAAAATAAACAAACATTATCACACTTGAATATTACAGTAAATTTATAATAATAATAATAATAATATTTATTTCTATAAATGCCAAAGCATAGAAAACGTCACAAAAGAAAAAAAAAGTTACATGGTATGTTTTTTTTTTTAATATTTACAATTCTTCGCTAAAAAAATCGTTTATCAAGTATAAATTTTTATTTAATAAACATTTTTTAAGGTATTTTTTAAAACAGATAACCGGTTTTATTTTTAATTCATTTGGAATATGGTTGTACACTTTAATACAAAAATGAATTGCGCTTTTTTGTATTTTAGTATATTGGGTTTTCGGTGGCACGAGGTAAGACCGTTCGACGCCCCGCGTTAAATACCAATGTTTCTGCCCGTATTTGGAGAAAAATGAATAGTTATTCTTAACAAATATAGCAGTTTCTAAAATTAATAATGATGGTAACGTTAAGATCCTATAATGTTCAAAAACTGGCTTGCATCAATCTCTGGGTTTCAGACCAAATACTGCCCTGAGACACTTTTTTTGGGCTTTTTTATGAACACGCGATCAACGTTCGCCGAGTGAGCCCAGAAAATTATACCATACCTCATGCGCGACTCGACACACGCGTAATACGCACTTAAAGCGACATTCACACTCACCAACCGCGAAATAGTCGATAGCGCGAAACACTATTTATTTAACTTCATGGTGAGATCGTTGATATGTTGTTTCCATGAAAGCTGATGATCAATCTTAACACCCAGAAACACAACTTCTTCCTTGCAGGTAAATTTTGTACCATTGAATATTAGATCTAATTCGGTTTTATTTGTAGAAATTCCTGTTGTTATAACGTTTGTTTTTTGTAAGTTTAGTTGTAAGTTGTTATTTGAAAACCAAGACTGCAGTTTACCTAGATTGAGCTGAACCAATTCAGCCATCTGTTCTTCAGTTTTTGTAGTTAATACTGCAGTGGAGTCATCTGCAAATAGGATTAGTAGATCCTCTATCACTTTTGAAAGATCATTGATGTATAGGATAAAGAGGAAAGGTCCCAATATTGATCCTTGTGGGACGCTTCGCTGAACTTTTATCCAGTCAGAAGTAACTTCTACACCAGATTGATCATACGAGACCAGTTTGAAAATTCAATGCTTTATGTAGAGAGAAAAAAAACAATTAATAAACGAAGATGGTTATGGATATAATAAAAGAATGTCTTACTTCTATTCTTGCAAAAAAAAATTATGAATATGTTCTTAATAAAATGGTAAATAAACCAAAAAATAATAAATTGTTCATGAACGTGAGACATAGATAGCTATCTTTGACTTCATTCAGGAACTCTATGATTCCACAAAACCAATAAAAAAATTTCGCGAGTCAAGATCACAAATAAAGTAAAATAACCAAAATTAAAACTAATATCCTTAACTACAATTATACAATTAATTATTGAAATTAATTATTTAAATCATAAATTCATTTATATTAAATTTTCTCAATCAATGACACAAAAAAAATTAAATTATTTAGATAAAAAAATATTAATAATAATGAGAAAGATTCTGATGAGGAACTTATCTCATGATGTTAAAAAGAAATTCGTAGTTAGAATAAATCATCTGTCCATAAGTAATTTCAATCCAATCAGATGTTAGAAGTAGTCCCAAAGAATAAGTTAAGATAGGTTATGGTGATGATATCAACTGGACGTGTCTTGAAGTACTGCGCAAGACCTCTAATGTAGGATATTCAAGGTCAACAAGAAAATCCCACGCTGAAGATATTTAAAAGATAATTTCCAAGGGAAACCAAAAATCCTTCCTAAATCTCAAGGCAACCCTCTTCTTCCGCAATAAAGAAAAACTACAGAATATAATATGCGAATATTACTAACAAGTGCAATGGATGAAACATGGAATTAACTCTCAAATCTGAAATTATTGGTTCGATCAATGATCGAATAACAAAGAGACGATCTACAAGCTGAATTTAAGCAAAATTTCGTTCAACTCACAACGTGACCGAATTAAGGTACGACTAGGTTAACACGTCTACACAGCAACTGGTGTAAATACGGAAGAGGAAGAAATTAAATCTACATTAGAATTTAATGAATTGGCGCTTGCGTACGAGCCGAATCACCAACAATAGACCTCTACCCTTAAAGAAAACACTGAACATATAATAACAGATGTGACCAATTCTAACGAAATAAAAAAAAATAAAATCAAAACAATAACTTTATACTGAAACTTATAACAGTGAAACTTATAACAGCTTATTTTGAATTGAGAGTTGATACTGCTTCCAGAAGTCCTAAAATGGTTCTAGATGACTTGCTACCGCTTTCAAAAGACATAAAATGCTTCCAGAAGATTCGAACTGCTTTCAACAGATTTACTACCGTGCTGGAAGACTTGATACTACTTCCAGAGGACTTGTAATGCTTTCAAAAAATTTGTAATGCTTCCTTGTAGACTTGATACTATATCTAGAAGACCTGAAATGTTTTCGCAAAACTTGATACTACCCCTGAAATATTTGAAATGCCCCCAGAAAACCTGGTAATGCTTCTAAAAGACTTGAAATTGCTTCCAGAACATTTGATACTGTTTCGCGAAGATTTGAAATAAGACTAAATATAGTCTCTGGAAGACTTGAAATGGTTCCGCAAAACTTGATATTTTCTTTGGAAGATATGACAGTGGTTCTAAAATACTTTAAATGCTTTCAGAAGAATTGATGCTGCTTGAAAAACCTTGATATTACTTCCATAATACTTGATGCTTCCAGAATACTTGATAGAGCTTCTAGAAGATATGAAATCATTCCAAACGACTTGATATTACCTTTGGAAGACTAGAAATGATTCCAGAAGACTTGATAATGCTTCTAGAAGGTATGAAATACTTCCAAAAGTTTTGATATTGCCTCTGGAAGACTTGAAATGCTTCCAGAAAATTTGTAATGCTCCCACAAGACTTGGTATTGCCTCTAAAAAATTTGGTATTGCCTTTGGTTTTTACTTGAAATGCTTCCAGAAGACTTGATACTGCTTCTATAAGGCTTGATATTACTTTTAGAATATTTGATGCTTCCAGCAGACTTGATGCTGCTTCTAGAAGATTTGAAGTAGTTCAAAAAGGCTTTATGTAGTCTTTGAAAACTTGAAATGATTCTTGAAGACTTGATATTGCTTGTTGATCTCTTAATGTTGTTTCCAGAAGACTTGATACTGCTTCTAGTACATTTGAAATACTTCCAAACGCCTTATATTGCCTCTGGAAGACTTAAAATGCTTTCATAAGAATTTATACCGGCATTAGAAGATTTGATAGTGGTTTGAAATGCTTCCGCAAAACTTGATATCGTCTGTGGAAGATATTACAGTGGCTCTAAAATATTTTAAATGCTTCCAGAAGATTTGATACTGCTTCTAAAGGACTTGATATTACTTCCAGAAGACTTGATGCTTCTAAAAGACTTAATACTGCTTCTAAAAGATTTGAATTAGTTCCAAAAGACTTGATATTGTCTTTGGAAGAGTATAAATGATTCTAGAAAACTTGATACTGCTTTTTAAAGACTTAATATTGCTTTCAGAAGACTAGATACTGCTTCTAGAGGATTTGAAATACTTCCAAAATACATACAAAAGTTTTAATTTTTGTTTGGATTGAAGTTATCATTTTCAATGTAATGTGCTATTAAGCTTATTATTCCCATTTCAATGCCAACAACTGCAGATATGAACGTTTTCCTTTTGGAGAAAATGTATGATATTTTGTTCAGACCAAATTCAGGAAGTTCTCCAATTAAATTCTTCAAATCTATCTTGGCATCAGTATTAAGAGAAATAATAGCATCACTAGAAGGATGACCCAGGAAAATTCAACATGGCAATTATTATTTTGTTATATTTGTCTCTATTTCGGCAAAATGTTTTTGCCGGTAAAAAAGCTAAATAATACTCATAAGATCAACAATCGAAGTTCTTTTGACTTTTCGATTTAGAAGTCGTTGACAAAGTATACAAAAGAATTTGTGTTTCTGATCAACTAGAAGTGTCAGTAATTTATCATGCCTAAGTACCTTTGTAAACTTTTCAATACATTAGGTTTAGGAAAATGGTTAATATTGTTAATTCTTGAATCTAACGGTCGAATACCTTTAGATGAAATGAGGTACGTAATGAAGTCTAACGAAGATACACCAAAAATACGCATAATCAACTTTTAGGTTGGATATTTATGTCAAAGGAAGTTAATCTTTTGAACAGCATGGATAAATGTTATAAATGTTCAATTTCGTTTTTACTGTGGCTGATGTTACCAAACCAATTATAGCCGCAGATTTTTTAGATAAATTTGGTATTCTTGTTGACATCAAAAATAAACATATAATCGACATTAAAACTGAGTTATATACCATAGGTTGTTGTAAACTGCATGTACATCTTTAGTCCCTCCCTATAACTCCTAAGGAGTTATAGCCCTTCAAAGTTGTAATATTTATTTTCTTCTACATTGGATATCTCAATGATAGATACTAGAGCATCAAATCTCAACTATTTCATTTACCGTGCTTCTGAAAACGCACGGCTAAACTCTGTCTACTTCTAGGTTTAGTGTTAGGTCTAGTTTTACTTCAATTCAAATATACAGGTTTGTCAAATCAATTTGTAAAAGTCTCTATTTCAGAAATTATTCAAAGTAACGGCATTCATTTATTAACCTTACGTTTAGGACGACGCTGGCAATTCTTGAAATCTTTCTAAAAACATTCCAAGTGTCAATCATTTAACATACAATATTACTTTAAAAAGCTTAAGGACGGCTCCTCAAGCTATGGGCAAGGATGAATTTAATAATTTTCATTGTAACGTCTACAACTTCACAGTGAGCGTTTTTGAACAAAGTACTTGCTAATGAATGATGTGTGAATGAAATGAGAAGATGGAAACTCACCATTAGCATGACAAAAAGCAACAAACCCTTCGATTGCCAGTCATGACTTTAGCTCCATCTGTAGTTATACATACAAGTTTCTGAACCGGTAGCACATAATATCTATCAATGATGATGACAATGATAAAGAGATGATCACAATGATTATTAAGATATTCTGTATCGATGTATCTTTACCACGAGTTTTCTCCTTCGCATGAATCATTGTCAACAATTCTGATCTCATAACCCAATTTCTGTACCTCGTAAAAATATCGGGTGAACCAACATTTTGGTGATCGACTTATCAAAGTCTGGTGACGGACCGGTTGAGCACCTCTGATTTATAGTGTCGAATGCCTTAGACAAATCCAGAAAAAGGACAGTAACACAGCTTGTACTTTCTTATCGTGGTCACGTTCTGTATATTAACGGTAAACGGTGATCACGGAAACCGTTTGAAATCATGATGTTTTAGTAAAACGGTCATCGATCACTACTGGATGCGCACTTCAAGTTTCCTCTGCTTTACACGATTCACGTCAAAATTTGTATATCGTTTTTATATACATCGTCTTGTAAGGTAGTGTCATTTTTTGTCAGTGGCATGCAAGCTGTGAGGGAGGGCAACGCAAATAAATATTAAGTTAAATTTAAACATTTCATTTTTTATTTATTTTTCTTTATTAATCACCAATTTTGAATCAGCAATAAACAATAAATGAAGGTAAAAATCATGGGGTTGTTCATCTTTAGTTGATAAAGCAGCTGAAGTGGATGGAAGTTAATAACGAATAACTAAGTTAAATATGTAGTGCTTTTAAAATTCGAAAAATCTAGCGACAATTCTGCTGGGTCAAAAGCATGGTTTTTAATTTTGTCGAGTTTGTGAACTTTGCAGTAGAGTAGTAACGCGACAGGAAGTATTTACGAGCCGGTTCCCTCGCCATTTTGTAATTTCACCCGGAAACGTCCACTACACAAACTCTCAGCTTTTTACCAACAGAACGTGAGTACGAGAATAAACGGGTGAAGGTCCAGACTTTTCCAATTCGGGGCGATTTAAAGATAGCGATCTACAAGTGGTTGTTTAGTAAAAGAAGTAATGATCTAACCAGTTTGTTTAGCGAAATAAATGTCGAAACATTTACTCGATTAATTATTCGGAATTGAATTCTGTTTCGAATTAATCTAACAATTATGTCAAATACATGTCAAACGGTGAATTCAAAGAGAAATCGGCGAGATTTTGTCCGATAATCCGTACTAATCACCGCAGATGACAAAGCCGAAATGAGTTTTGCAGCTTTGTCGATACACCGCAAAACCAATTACAAGTGTAAATAGTGTGGATTTCGCAAAATTTATTCGTTTTAGGTGTATACATTATCCAAATATTAGATGAGAGCATGATAAAAAATAACAGGAACGAAATTAAAATTCACAATAGCATAAAAGAGGGGAAAAAGAAAAACGTACGCCCGAGACAAACAACCGGGGGCCATTTTTTAAACACGGTGCCGGGGGAATAACGAAGCAGATATTGTTTCGTCTGTCGTTGGGAAAAAGTGGAAAAAGTGTGGGAGTGGCTTTGAACGGGCCCCGGTAATTTAATTCCCCGACGGTTTTATTAACTTATAATGTTTGATTTTTTGATGAGCATGATTGTCGCGCTGAACGTGCCCTCGTTTAGAATTTTCGAGTCGAACTTGTGTAATACTGTATTTACCCAACGCTAGATATAAATCCCTGGTATTTGAGTGTAACGTTACGAACATGAGTCGCAATTAACTTTTTCTTTGCAGTTTACTTTATATACATGTGGGATATTTTCCTGACCAAACATGTTATACAACCGGTTTTGTTAACTAAACATATCAGTTTCCATCACACGATACACAGTTCATTATCTAACTTTTACTATTAAAGCACAAGTACACATACAGTAAACATCGATATAAAAGCACTTCAAATATTATAAATAACACAACAAAATTTGTGTTTTACATATTTTGACTTTTATTAAAATTTGTATCTTTTTTTCTTTAACGTGAATTTTTAACTCTCTACGGTGAAAATCCATTGTCAGCAAATGCTTGCCGAAAGTTTTTCTGACTGAAAACTTAATTTTTGTAAAGCTTTCGATACTGGCTCGTCATGGTCTTGCTATACGTCTTTATCTGAAAACTACATTTTCAGTCTGCGTCTGAATAAGATACACAGAGACTTTGCAGTTTATGTCTGAACGAGACAGGTTGTCGCTAAAAACTCTTTGACTTTCTAACTATACCATTACGTCGCTAAACGTAGCCATGTTTTAGACACATCGTCAAGATAGCAGAACCAAGACTTTTATGTATAAGAATCCTCAATCTCAAAAAAAAACTTTTGTTCTAGCTATTGAGGTTAGGACAAGTTATAATGTTACTTGTCTTTGCCAATGATTCAGGCACATACTTGAATTTCATTGTTTGGTAACCGATTCAACAGGGCCGACATGTTAATCTGTACTTTTCTGACAAAAAACTGAATAAGATATACAGGGACTTTCAGGTCTATGTTTGAACAACATAGTTTGATGTTAAAAGCAAAACTCTTCATACACTCAAGGTCACAGAAACACGACTTTTCAATCTGAATGCTTTGTTCTAGCTATTAAAGTTACACTAAAGGCAGCATATTTTAGGCAGGCCCTTGTGTTTCATTGGGTAGTTAACTATCCAGTTTTCGGAAACTAACACTTAACAACTGGACTTTGCTAACAAAAGACTTGTAAGTCTGCGTCTGAAAAAGACTTGAACTGAATAAGAGACTAAACTGAGGCCTTGGAAGCAAGGTTTTTGAACCTGCATGTAGTTAACAAGTTTTGAAAAGTCATTGAATTTAGAAAAGTAATCGCATACAAAATTTGAATATTTAACTGCCGGTTTACCAGAAAACATGCACACCAATTAACCCTGTTCAATTTGTAAGCATAAGACTACAGATATCTGACGGATGGTGTTTTAGCAGGTTGACTGCCATGTGTACTATTTCTGGTATACATATGTTTATTGGTTATTATTTATTATTTGTCATAAATATTGTGCTTGAAGCTATGATATATTGTTCTATACAAAGGCTTCATTGTTCTATAAATATGTCCTTAGATAATTTTTTTTAATGAATTTGATCATTGAACAAAGTTGTTATGGAATAATAATGTCAAATTGGCAGAAAGCCTGTTATAAAAAGGTATATAAGTGTATATTAGTGCAAACTGAACAGGAAATCCATAGAGTGTAACAAAAAAGAAATTGAAGAAAGGTGAACTTGTACAAACTATTAATGGCGTTACGGCACTAAACAACGAAGCCATAGAGGTGGCCACATCAATGGTCATGGAGGTAGAGATGCAACTAAACCACAAACGCAGATCAATTGACCTGATAAAACACTCTTACTTAAATGTCCTTGAAGTGGTATAGGAAGGTGGCGTTTGATATACACTGCGATCAAAAAGTTTTATCCAATACATCATTATTTCTTAAATTTTTACTCGGAATTTATATGATCGAAAATGTAATTCATTTTTTACAGCTCACACTGGTCTGAATATCGATTCTAGCTGGACAAAATTATTTTATGCGCTTAACAAGGACTACAAGACTAGAATAGGTTAAAAAATAATAAGATAATAAGATTATCGATATTGATTCATTATTGTATAATCTGGTTATGGACTATACATTTTTTGTTGTTTCAACAATTTTCGAATAATACAAAAAATTTCAAAATGTGTTTATTTTGAGTTTTCATTACAAAAATCGGTTGAACTAAAAAAATTACAAGAATTGGAGAAAACTAATTAAACGAATATTGTTTGTAATGAACAATAAAAGTATAATACATAACCAGTTACAACCTAGATATAAAAAGATTGTAGGGATACAGCAAAAAATTTGAATTATCGTCATTTTAGGGTTTCAACATAGAAATCAAGCACAACTCAAAAACTATAACAGACAGTGAGATACTTTTTGCAAGAACTGAAAACGTTTTTAATGAAACATAAACGCTAATTCGTAACCAAACACAGCCTAGGGATGGGGATTCTGGATGTATAGTCAAAAATATCCAAAATGTCCTCATTTAAGAGTCTTATTATAAAAATTAAGTAAAACTCTAAAATTAAAATTCATGGAGAGAGGAGGCTTTATGTATAAAAACTATTTGTTATGAAAATTTCTAAAATATCAGAATTGATATTTTTATTGCAAAACTCTTTCATAATTTAAAAATCAAAATGGATGGTGAAAGAGTTCATCCACTGATATTGTTGGCAATGAATTATAAACACTTAGTCCATAACCAGATACAACAATAAGGACTTTCTGGTATGACTTTCTAGAATCTTATTGCTTTTCTCCTGTGCCCCCTGTAAAAGCTACACAATCATTTCGTTAACACTGTTGTTTGCTATAATAATACATATTTTGTATAGTTAGATTTCCAGAAGTCTGCGTTAGGAAAAACTTCTTTTGTCTGTAAATCTTAATAAGCTTTGACATTGTTTTTCTGACTTTTGTTTAGCCGAACGTGCGCTGAAAGGCTTCCTGTACCAGCCATAAAAAGCAACAAAACCCTTTAGATATCAAATTTTACGTAAATTCTGTTTCGTGCAATATTAGTTCTCTACGTTATATCCGCCATAATGGTTTTTGAAAAATTCATAATTTAAACCCCAGATTCATAATCAGCGTCCCAAAAGATCTCACCAACTCCAAGTTTTATCAAAAAATCATGAAAGAGTATTCTAAGTTATAAAAGTGTAATTGAATAATTTTTTTTATATCTCAAATTATGATTCATTACAGCCCTGCTTTTTGGAATATATCATTAATTATATCATAATAGAGAAATTTTTTGAATGTGAATTCTGAAAGGTTTCTAAACAAGTTGATTTAACACCCAAACAAAAATAAACATATAACGTCAGTATATAATAATTTTTGTAATAATTTTTTGTGGAATTAAGATTACTAAAGCTGAAAAAATCGCCTATACTTGAAAATCTAAAATTTTGACAAATTTTTTTTACTTTTGTCCGGTTAAAACCGGGATTAAGCCAGTGTGCCTAATATGTTGTGTAATTAATAATGTGTTATGTAAATTAATGTTAGGTAATTAGTCGATGTGATGACTTAAGGTATAATAAATCACTGCAGTTTCCGGAAATGTCTTTTCAAGTTCTTCTATACAAAGACGTATTCAATATTTCAATACACCGTTTTGATCTTTCATTTCATTTTGATGATAAAATCGTAGAGAAAACTTATCTTCTTTTAAAGTGAACGACATGATTTAATCTAAAAATAAATACATTATTATTAATTAAACAAATACACAATAAATTAAAAAAATACGATAAGGTATGAAGATTACTAAAATTCGGAAATCAATAGTTGGAGAGTTATTGAAAAAGTTCATAAACTTCAAAAGTTTACAAAAAGTAAGTTGTACTCAATAGTATAACGGTGACAAGATACAGAGTTTAAACCTAATTCACAATTTGCCAATATTAATATACAATAAATATTATTTAACAAGCACAAAGTTAAGCTTAATATAAAATTGATGGTAATTACAAAATAATAAAAATTGTTATTGTATTACTTATAAATTAGTGCTATTACTATTATTATTACTGCTATATTGCACAGTTTCCAAGAAATATATGTTTTAATAATTTCCAGTACTTGTTGTGCCAGATAATGGACTCACCAGATTTTTCCCTACCTTAATAAAATTATGTAAGTTTTAGTTGAAATGTTTCGAGAAAGCAAGCAATTTTTTATTGAAAGGTTGAGTTTTAAAACCAAAAACTGGTTAAAAACCGTTTCGTAACATCATTTTTACGTTTTTTTGTGTACTCACCTCCACTATTCCTCCTCCACACTCTAAATTAAGGAAGGGATGTTAAGATGTTTGATTGGCTAAAAACACATTTCAGTTGATAAGCGGACGTCTAAGGGTAATATAGTTGTTTCGGAAAATAAAACCGATTACGCGAATTAAACGTAAAAATATATGTGGTGTTTGTGCTAAATATTAGGTAATGTTAGTGATGTTGGGATAATCGGATTGGTATTTTTATGGATGTAAAAAGGTATTGTATTACTAATATTATGTCACAATAAATTGATTTATTGGTAAGGAAAAATCTAGGTATTGGAAAAGAAAATTAATACTACTGTTATCTTTATTTTCAACTCTTTCCAAGATGGCAAACTCCCTTAATTATGTATTAGTATTGGTAAAATTTTAAACTGGAAGATGTATTATTTTTGATCACATTGTGAATCATCAGGATTAAAGACAATACTTCACGATACTTTTAATATGTCAGTGTCGTCTGCTGTCTACCGTCTACTCGTCTAAAATGTTTCACAAGTACCTGACAAATAATTATCATAATATATACAGGTGTCTCACGTAACTGGTTCATTACAACTTTTTTAGGTTCCACAATTCGTAGAGGCTTGAATTTTTTTGTAGTTTAATTTATTTAAATTATCATTGGTATTATTTCTAGAATGATCTGCGATTGAATAAACTTGTTTCTTAGCTTTTATTTACCAAAAATAACCAACAAAAGAACGCATAAATGAAACAATGGAAAACAATAATATGGGGTAATATTCCACGTAGTAATATATTCCTAGGGTGAGATATTCATAGAGAGTTCGCTTTATTTATTAACGGTGCTTTCTTGGAAAATATTATTCATCTAAATCGATCGTAGCACCTCTTACCGAAGAATTTGGTAAAACAATAAAATATGACAAAACATTTATTCCATTATCTGAAGCTGATAGAAATTTATGGTTTTTTGTTATTTTGATCTTTCCAAAACTAAGAAACAGATCCTATCCAAAACTTATTACATTCGCCATGAATATAAAACGAATTTAAAATGTTGGCCTTGGAATAATTCGCCATGATATTCAAAGACATTAACAGAAGTAAGTGATGACACAACAAAGTAATAACAACAACATACATAAATATGGATGAAAAGCTGTCAAAACTCCATGGCTTTCTAACATAAAAACCAGAAGCTTTCCAGCATTGCATGCGTCCATTGATTTCCAAATATGAGGGCAACTACAACAAATAGGCATAGGAAATTGAGCTAAAATTAGAACCAACACTAGCACTAACACTAGATCTTAAACTAGAAACTTTCGGGTTTTGCCGTGCGCTTTTTGAAAAAATGTTTGATGTTTCGAGTACCATGTTACAACCTTCTTCAGAAACTGGTTCGAAATGACAAACTCGGGGATCGTTCGAAGGCACAGGAAAGTTTCTAGATATGGAGAGAATTAAATTCTCTTAATTTATTTTTATAATTTTAAGGTTTTGATTCTTTTATGTTATTGATTCTAATATTTGTCATTCAATTACTGTTTGTCATTATTTCATTTATTCGGTTTTCTTTTGGATATTTTTGGTAAATAACAGCTAGCAATCTAAAGTATATTCAATCGCAGTTCACTGTAGAAATAATACTAATAATAATTTAAATGAATTAAACAAAAAAGTGTTAAAATGTCATGGCCTTCTAACAAAAACACATTGGTTTCTAGCATTTTACGTATGATTTTGATAAACTCCTCAATAGCAAGAAAATTGTAATAAATAGGTATAGGAATGTTTATAGATAATTTGTAGAGAATTAAATTCCTTTCTGATAGGGTATAAAAATATGGGGCGTTCCATTTAAAATTTTCGACTTTCACGCAATTGAATACAGAGAAATATTAACTTGACCAGCCTGTATAAGATATACTGATACAATAAGTAACGATCTATTTAACAGCTTATTAAGAGTTATAGTACTAATGCAAAAGGTTTTTAAATTAATGTTGGCTGAGATATGGGTTTGTAAAGAGCATAATATTTGACAAAGAACACTTAAAATCAAAATAACTCGAAAACAAAAAACGCTAGGTACCAATAACTATTATCAAAGTCAAGATATTTTTTTACGTATAATTGAATGGTGTAATAAAAACTATAGCATTCCATTTAAAATAACGAAGTTGAGGTCTACTTCCGGTAGATCGGAAGTGGTGGTCATCTTAAAAATATTTTAGGTTAAAAGATTAGAATGAACAACCCATGATACCAAAGTTTTAAGCCTCCACGAGCACTGGAACCTAAAAATGTTCTAATGAACCAGTTACGTGAGACACCCGGTATAAATGATCTATACCGATGTTGAATGGTGCTGTAATATTTGCAATTGTATTGATAAGACACTTATAACTGATATTTCCAATTCAGTATTGGTCATTAAAAGGAGAACTAGACTGACATTTTCAACAATACTAGTACAAATATTATTATTTTTCTTTGTTTTTTGACAGTTTTGGATTTCAAGTTTACATTATGAGCAAAATACACTATTTTAGCTTTATTTGATTTAATAATTTGTTTCTTTTTAATTTAACTGAAGAAAATTTGCAACTACCTCTGAATGGGTTTTGGATTCCTTTTGACAAGGTGTTGCAAAATGCCATAAGGATTTAATGCTTTAAGTAGCATTATGGGATTCCTGTATGTGATACTATAGTAACGGAAACTGTTTCCACTTGAGTTTTAAATTGATTTTGAAAAGGCCTTAACTGTAGATATTAAAGAAATAAGAACATCGGTAGTTACTACATTTAATTGTAGCAAATGATAATTAAACAATGAATTTTATAACGATTAATAACAGGAAATAAAATAAAAATGGTAACAGTATTAAATTAAATGTTTAAACTGTTGTTCATTGGTAGCAAAACAATGGCCTAAACACTCATTAAAAACACGAATAGCATTTCTTAAATGATCGCACAGTATTTGAGCTGTTTCGTACCGTATACATTATTTCATTCTAATTCTGCGAAATTATTAGGAGTGGCTGTTCTACAGGAGTGACTTCTACGGCCTATCCAACGATTCAAATATGCTTCATCTAAAAGCAGGCTTGCTTTCGTGGTATATGGATTATCATGTCATTTCTTGTAACAGATGATATTTCCAATTCAGTATTGGTCATTAAAAGAAGAACTGGACTGACATTTTCAACAATACTAGTACCAATATTATTATTTTTGTTTGTTTTTTGACAGTTTTGGATTTCAAGTTTACATTATGAGCAAAATACACTATTTTAGTTGCTCTAGGATTTAATAATTTCTTTCTTTTTAATTTAACCGAAGAAAATTTGCAACAACCTTTGAAAGTTGTATGGTTTTACAATAGACGGTTCACCATGCAGTTGGTGGGATTGTCTGAAAATTCGCAAGAACTATTATCACCAACTTTTTATACATATCAACTATAGCTATCGTATAGTTTGCCGTGCGTTTTAGTTTAAATTACGTGTAGTTTTCATGCCACAGTTTAGCAAATCCAGGTTGGTTGGTCAAGGTCAGATATGCCGTAACAAATGGTGGTTAATTCAGGAAGTTATTTTTCTATTGTATTTCGTAGAGTGCCTTTCGCATACAAAAAAGGTTAAATATTTTTTTACTGTTATAGATAAATGAAGAAATAGACAATAAAAATTTTTTTCTTTAATGGAAAAAAATGGACATTTCGTCCATATCACCAACTAGTAAAACGCCACTTTTGAAATGTCGAATTTTTAAAAAAGAATATATTTTTTCAACACTAAATCAATGTTTTTCCTGTTACAGAAAAAATAAATAACTATTAATATAAGTATGAAGGCATTCACGACCGGCGTTAATTGAACTGAAATTAGAACTAAGAACTGGTTCGAACGTCGAACCAGTTTCTGAAGAAGGTTGCAACATGGCATCCGAAACGTCAAACATTTTTTTGAAAAAATGCACGGTTAAACCCGAAAGTTTCTAGTTTTAGATCTAGTGTTAGTCCTAGTGATAGTTCCAGTGATAGTTCTAATGGTAGTGCTAGTGTTAGTTCAAATAACCATAAAATTTTTGATGTGATATATTTTCCTGATGTTGTGCAATTCTGAAATTCAGTAATATTACGGTGTATATGCAAAATTTTTGACGAGCACTGCACCTCGCACAATTGTTCTCACTCCTTTGCCTGCATCACTTCAATCTATACTAGACTGTCTTTAAAACACTTTCGACGTTGATCTTTTCATAAATACTTTTCATTATTTCCTAAAAACAAAAACAATTTTTTTAAAATTTTTATGAAACATCATTAAAAAACCATATTTTATAAATAACATATTGTTTTCCTAAAAAACACGTTATTTTGCAACTTTTTTTCTAAACACAACAGATTTCTTTTTTTACGTCGTCCTATACGTCATCCTGATAATATTATTAATTCATACGTCAGTATATATAAAGGGTGAGTCAATATTGCCGGGACAGAAGATGTACCTTTACCAGTCATGAAAGTGTATTAAATTGTACTATATCCATATCGTTGTCAGTTTCCGTGAATTTTAATATTATAATATTATATACATACTATATAATTAATATAATCATTTTCTCAGACCTTAATGGGAACATACGAATCATTGGAATCGAACTTGATTCACGCTGGATATATGTACGCCACGTGAAAATCTGTATGAACTTCTAGAGGTTGTATGGAAGAGAGCATAGGTAGAAGAGCTACTAATTTTGTCTTGAAAACTTTAATTTTTGTTTTGATTGAGAAGTTTCAAAATTGTAGTCTAATTCTTAATGGGTTTTGTATTTCATGTGAAACTGCCTATAGTTTAAAGTGGAACTTATAAATTTTGTATACAAGATGTACAAAAAGTATGAAGTAATGGTTCTACAGCCTTAACTTTAACTTATATTAAAAAAGTTTTAAATAAAAGTTAGTTGAAATTATTTTCCGCATATCTTGGTATAAAAGCAAGATAAAAATGATGACAGCAGTTTGAGTTACGACACGATAAGTGTGCTCCAAATGGACCACTCTGTATATTTTAAGGGTTTTGTGTTCCTTTTGATAAGGATTTAATGCTTTTAGTAGCATTATGGGATTCCTGTATGTGATACTATAGTAACGGAAACTGTTTCCACTTGAGTTTTAAATTGATTTCGAAAAGGCCTTAACTGTAGATATTAAGCAAATAAGAACGTGGGTTAACTACATTTAATTGTAACAAATGATAGTTAATGAATTCTTTAACGATCAATAACAGGAAATAAAATAAAAATGGTAACAGTATTAAAGAGACAATGGCCTAAACGCTCATTAAAAACACGAATAGCATTTCTTAAATGATCGCACAGTATTTGAGCTGTTTCGTACCGTATACATTATTTTATTCTAATTCTGCGAAATTATTAGGAGTGGCTAGTCTACAGGATTCCTACGGCCTAACCAATGATTCAAATATGCTTCATCTAAAAGGAGGCTTGCTTTCGAGGTATATGCATTATTTGTCATCTTTTGTAACAGATATTGCCTCATATCTTTATTTGTTGCAACAATTAGCAACATTTTGGAATACCTTTACATGACCTGTCTCCTTACAACGAGTTAGTAGTGTCCATTTGGATAAGTTCATTAAATAAAATTCATGTTGCGTTCTCGTACGATCTCCAAAACCAATCATTGTAAAAATAATAATTCGTTCTGCTTCCGTTTAATGTACCATTTCTCTTATTCAGTTACCATAGTAACATAGTGTATGTACTATGTCAAATATTTTTAAATAAAAATTTCAATATCTCGACAACTATGTTTAAAACATTAAAACATTGTGGCATTTTGTATCACTGTCAAAAAAACTTCAAAAGCCTTGAAATATAAATATGCAAAAAATGGTTTCAAGTAACTTTTACTTAAAACTTTCTTTAATATAAGTTAGGATAATTCCACCCTTTTAGATGTAGAGTAATACCTCATAGCTTTGACTATATATATTCGTGGGACTGATAGTAACCGCGTAAATCGAAAATTGTGTAAGTTGAAATTCGATGTATACATAGAATTTCTTATTCGTAACGACCCGTTCTTTATTAGAGTCCAAGTGGAGTATTTTTCCACTTGGGCTGGATCAGAACTGACCTCTTCACCGGCATCATTTTCAACAGCTCGTGAATATCGCTCCTGTCAACATCCATATCTAATTCCGTCGCAAGATCTTGTATTCTTTCTATTGTGTTATCAAGAATATCTAACTCGGTTGTTACTTCCATTTCGTCGTTGAAAAAAATGGACAGATCTTCTAAACATTACTCAATGGTTTCTCTGGATCATTGTCCCAAGATTCTACAATAGTTTAAACAGTATCTAAAACGGAGAATTGCTGCCAAAAATTTTTAACGGACATTTAACCGTTCTGTAGTAATAAAGAAAAAATAATATTTAAACTCTGAGCTTGCTTTATTGAATTTAATTTAAATCGGTACTGCTTTCGGAGTTTACTCCATCATCAAGCGAAAGCTACAATTGCATTAAAATTTAAAAATATACAAAAAAAAACACATTTAAAAAATAACTTACTGTTGTAGAAGAAGTTAAGATCTAGTAGAGCAGAAGGACGTAAGACATGTTGTGTTAATGAGGTTGTAATAAAATCTTTGAAAATGTTGTAAAATGGTAAAATTTGAGAATTAAAGTGAATGAAAAATTTTTTTAATATGAATGTTATGAAGAGAAATGTTGAAAAATTAATTTTATGTTAAATTTCCAATTAAAAAATACGTAAGAGCTGAAAATAAAGAGTAGGTAAAAGTCAAAAGTAAAAGAAAAGAAAGATAAACTTACATCGATAAGGTGAATGTCTAATTAAAACAGAAAAAAATTTGAGTAAACTAAACTAAAATGTGTGCACGACCATGTTGGCGGAGTGAGAAGAAGAAAGTGTTAAAAAATTCAAAAATTTAAATTTTAAACTTTTAAGTTAAAATTAACACAATATGTCTTACGTCCTTCTACTCTACTAGATCTTAGCTGCCTCTACGACAGTAAGTTATTTTTTTAATGTGTCTTTTTTGTATATTTTTAAATTGTAATGTAATTAACCCCGAAATCGGTACCGATTTAAATTAAATTATATAAAGCAAGTTCAAAACATTAAATATTATTTGTTCTTTATATTTCTTCCACTTGCGACATGGATTCTCTTCAAAGTTCTGTAATAAACCTTAAATATTTCAATAGCTCCTTGGTCCATTGGTTGAAGCGAGCTGGTTCTGTTTGTGGACAAAAAGACAACCTTAACATGTGGGTTAAAATCAAATAACAAACAGTTGACGGATGACTAGGCACACTGTGAATGAGAAGTATTACCTTAAAAGGAATTTGTTTAGTTTCGCAATAGCGTTTAACCTCAAGAATAAAGTGGCAATCAAACCAGTTTTCGAATATAGGCGCTGTCAACCATGCCATAGGATTTAATTTCCATATTATGAGCAAGCCAGCTTTACACTTACTTTTTAAAGGTCTTGGATTTTCTGAACAGAAACTTAAAAGAGGTTTTAACTTACAGTCACCTGCATTCGCATCAACCATCACGGTCAGACGGCCTTTAGATGCTTTGAAACTTGGAAATGTTTTTCCTCACGAACTATAAAGGGTGTGATAAGTTAGCCCCCCAATTTTTTGAAGTTTAAAATTTTTCTGGTACCGCCCCGACGGCTGGTTTTACGACCGCTCGAGGTTTTACTGTACATTACTTTGCCCATACATACTTTTAAAATATCATGGTAGTAGTAAAATTCCCCAATGTAAATTCGAAGGGGATTCAAATTTATTTAGATATATGAAAGGTAGCATTTTATATTCAACATTCTAAAGAAGTTAATAATATCCCCTTTGGATATCAATTCTACTGGTTATCGATCGTAATCTGAAAGCGTCCCAATTCTTCTTCTCCCCTGTGAATCCTCGACTGGCAAGGACAGACGATAACTTGGCCGAAAATTTGATTTGTCGAATTGCAGCTAATACAAGTGAGCGCGACCGTCACGTTTCATCAAACGTTCCATTGCGAACGCCTTCGGTTTGTTATCGTCTTCCGCCCGTTGTCGCTTTCCCTTTGTTTCTTGTTATTTCGCTCGGTGAATCGACTTTTCGTCGGCCGAATGTCAATAATGAACGTGTTAAAATCAAAGGGAAACGCATTTATCGGTTTACGGCTCCAAGTCGGAGTTCTTTCCTCCCGGTTCTCTTTCTTTTTATATATTTTTACTTCCTTTTGTTTCTTTGAGTTTTCGTTCCTTGAGCATTTGTGTTATAAATCCACTTCATTTAGCTTCGCATTTTGATGAAATAGATATGATCTCTATAGAGTTTTTTGTTTTAATTGAAAATAGCCGGGACGATAAACATTAAGTTATTCGTGTCGAATCACTAAAATTGTGTTCGCAATCAATGATCTGCAAATTTAATTGATATCGCCCATTGAGCGTTACTCGCGCATATTTAGAAATTTCATTAATCATTTAAATTGTTTACATTTCATTTGCACGATTATCGAACGGTTTTATTTAGTGCCACACCTATTAGTGTTCTACATGTGCAATGGTAAATACTTAATTAAAAATAATAATAAATTAATACTAAATTACGTGACACAATAACATAGCTAATTTATTCAAATTCACGTATTAAATGGAATATAATAAAATGTTCTTAATTAATGAAGGTTTGTTTAATTTATTTAATTAATTGGGTACATATGTTGTAAAATAGCCTCGTATTTTGTAATGTTTGTAAGTTCGAGGGGGTATAAAACTTGTTTCTCCGAGTTGCGCAACTTTACGCCCGTTAATTAATGATCCGTTCACGTCTTTTGTTCCGGACAAACTAACGACGTACATTGATTATTTCAGACATGGCTTGGGACCGTGTTTGAACTGCCAAACTTTGGTCCTTGAGGCGTGTATTTTCCGTTACACACGTGCGCGCATCCCTATTTCTCATTATTAACTACAGTAACGGAGAACACACAATTTAAATCCAGATCAGGGCGTAGTTTATTGACGATCCAATGCTGCGTTGCCGTCAAAGTACCGAGTTTAGACAGCTTAATAATAATGCCGTCGGGTTCTCAGCAGTTCTCAGTATCTGTCAAATTCTAACCTTACGACATATCTCGCAAATACCCGTAATAAATCTAATTAAATAATCTATACGCCATAACCATAACGTTTCATTAAATAACTTATATAGTAATGTCGTGATATAATGTTCTTAATTTGAATTATATAGAAACTGAGTTGCTGGTGGAGGAGCAATTTTAGGTGTTAATACATCAATTAAATTTACAAGCTTGTGGACACAAAGTACAGATTAACATAACAAGTCGAGTCCGGGTGGCGACACAGTTGTAACTGTCAATTTTCCGGGAACGTAATCAATTTCAAAGTCTCAACTATGTATGTACCATAATTCTACACCTACCTTAGGGTAATTACCGTAATTAATAACTTGGTAATTTGTAACATGGGTTACAACTTGTCCCCTTGCAGTTCTAACTTGATATTCGCTCTCCATGTCGTCTATATTGCATATAGTATATCGATATGTATCAAAATCATGATTTAATTGATCGTTTGTGAATTTGTTAGATGTTCCTATTTCTTGGTAATTACTTAATTATTACCAAAGTAATAATTTACTGTGCAATTTAATTTAAAATAATTGAATTTTGTTTTTCTATAGAGTAATATTTGTTGAAAGTATATGATAAAAATTGCAGACCGAAATTGAAAGTATTTACAAGGTTATAACATGTAGAAGAGAGCAACCCCAACATGTTTGTCTACTCTATTACTTGCTCTGTCCCCATATAACTGCGTTTGTTGTTTCAATAAGAAGATGTGTAAACTAACTATGTAAATAAAGCGGGTAAAATTTAAACCGTTTTTGGAATACCGCTTATATTTTGAAGGAAATCGACATTTATTTGTGCTACAATGAATTAACATCGTTTTCAAAATTGATGAAGAGTAAAGCTACTAATCGAATTAGAAGTACATCAAACTCAGTACTCAACAAAGACAATTTTATTGGAAATTACACAGGATAGAAAAAATAACATTTCAGTATATTTGGTGAAAAGAGGAAGATACTTGAGTTTTTTTTATATTATGTGATAGTGATGTTCTTGAAAAAATGGCCACAAGTCAAAAAGCAATGTCAAAACTTACGATTGACAAACATGAGAAGTGTTTCTTAAGGCAGGCGTCAGGAAATTTAATTCCACAAAAAATTATATTAATAGCAAACGATACCGTGTAGGAAATTACTGTGCAACTTTCAGAGGAGGGTAGGAGACCAGGAATTCAGAACAAAGCATAGAATATTCTTATATAGAAGGTTTCGATTAATATTTACAGTAAAACTCTTTAACTTACACATTTGTAGATTTTCTCTGTATTCCTGCAATCTTCTCATATCTACATTGTGATTAGTTATGGATTGTGATTTTTTGGTCCATTAGGGGAGGGTGTTGTACCTTGAACCTATCATTCATCATTTTACTTAAATCTATAATCCTTGGGTATATTGATGTATAAGTCTGAAGGTGTAGTTGCCATATATTTGCATGGATGGGCAATGAGTGTTTGCTGTCTGATTTGGACAGGTGAAACGTTAAAGCATGTTAATGCAGTTTTCATAGCTCAAAGCAAGTAGTGCTTGTTAATGTTTGCCGCCAAATTGTGTTTATACCAAGATGTCTCTATACGTAAGCAGCGTTATAATGACAACTTTAATTAGACTCAAGAGTTTATTTGAAAAAACTGATGAAACGGAATTATCACACCACACTAAAAATAATACTCAGCAAGAATTCATTGCAGAAGAGGAGAATGAATTTCACAATCATTTACAAACTGCTGCTTGATTGTATTATGGGTTGACAAGCCGAGAGGTGGGATGCTTTGCCTTCCAATTCGCAGCAGCAAAATAATAATAATCATTTATTGTGCCATAAGGTTGTCCGTTTACACTCGTCAAAAATACATTAATAATTAGAAATCAAAAGGAGAGAGATTACATCCTATGATTGGTAAGGGTTATAAACCTATTACAACTCCTTTTCCTAACGCTTATTACACATTTATACGAACACGCAGCGTTTAATGTAATGAAATAAAAATAATTAAAATAATTTCATTATTGTAATGTAGGTAACTCTGTAAAAGCTCGTCAATAGAGTACACGGCCTTTACAATTCCATACGACCATAGCTGACTGTATCAAACTGGCCAGTAGCAACCTGTTACATAAAATCTGTTTATATAACATGTTTATTATCTATGTTACGAGTATTGTTGTCTTTGTAATCCCCATATATAGGCATCTGACCAATACGTTTATATGCATATATAATTGACTGAAGAACGTAAAGTAAAGGCAAGGTCAGAATCCCAATCTTAATAAACAAAACAAAGAAGGACGGATACGGTACTTCCTTAAAAAACATCAAGCCTTAACACTAAGAAAACTAAAAACAGCTTCAAGTTTAGCAAGAATAAAACAAAAATCATGACATTTTTTAATAATTATACAGCCATATTACCGTGTGACAATTTTCTACTACAAAGATATGGAACTGTAATGAAACAAATATGACCACCGTATACGTTCCATCGGAAATTCTGGTCCCTAAAGAATCAAAGCAAGTAGGTTAAATGAAAAGCGGTGAAGGGGCTAACATATCACTATAACTGCGATGAATGCGATCAATACTTCCCAGGGTGCATTTTAAAGAGTACATGATAAAAGGTGAGCCAGTGAAAACAATTGAACCTGCAAATCAGTCAGGTTGGTCTAATAAAAATTGTTTCTTCTGTTTCTCAAGCAGAATATAAACTCGACAGTCAAATAGCCTATCGTATTGACACTAGACAATCACCAACCATAAAATTCAGCTCCCGGTTAGAACTGTATTTAGCCCGCTTAATACATTCGCGGACAGTAACAATTTTGGCGAGGTGTAAGCAATGACAGTCGTTTTATTTTCAAATTTGTTGTGATATCCAAAATTTGATTAAACAGAGTTTATAAGGGTAGTCAGATTATTACATTTTAATCATCATATACAATGAATGCTATTGATTGCACTATTTGTTTACAAGTAGGTCTACACGTACAGTGTGTTCATAATAAAAGGAATAAATTCAGTATAATTTTGAATGCTCGTCTGGTCACTTTTTAATTTTGTTAATGGCTCACTCCAACCCAAGTAATATCTGATACTAACTAGCTAGGCGGGTTGGGTTAAGATAAGGTTGATTTTGCTGGTTCTCTGAAGAAAGTGATTCAGTGGGGCGTACCCTACTCACTGCAAAAAATTCAGCACACAATGATGAATGTGAACTTAACGTTAGTGTAAGCATAGGGAAAGATAAGGTGATTGCGGAAATATTGGATTCGGAGGATAAGTGGAGGGCTGTGCAAGCTTTGATAACGGACATAATTAAAATGAAAGAGACGTACAAGAGAAATCTACGAAAGGAGTAGGAAAAGGCGACGAAAGGAGTATTTAGTGGGTCCGAATGGTGGTTGATGGCTTTCCTCAACTAATGTTTAATGCCAACTAGCTAGTTGGGTTGGGTTGGATTCAGATAAAATTGATGACTCAACCCAACCCAACTAATATTTTACGCTAATAGTGTTAACGTTAAGTATTTAAATAAATCACATATCAAAAGTTCATCAATTGCATTATTTTTGCCAAAGTGCAATTATCGCAAATTTACCGCAAATTTATTTAATATTATACCAAATTTAGACGATGTATCCTAAAAATAATAACAATTCGGTCAAAATAGCTAATAATTTGTTACCTTACACAATGAATGGTAATAAAGATTTCCCACACAGAATTAAGAACATCTGTTAAAGAAAAATCTGACATTAAAGTCATTAAGTCTGGTGAAACTCACGAACAATATTGTGAAGAATTCAAAGCTGCGCAATATGTGGTATTACTTCCTTTCACATCACACATTGAAAACTTTGTAGTTATCAAAAATGCATCATGACTTTACGTAAACACAGTATGTCTTAGTAGAAACTTTTCAATAAACATTTTATAAATTAGCCGGATCTTATTTGATTGTGTTGGTTTGCCAGATAAGTTTGCTGGTTGATTTAACCTAACCCAACTAATAATTAGTACTCACTATTTAGTTAGGTGGGTTGGGTTAAAGTTAATCAACCGAACTCCACTGCTATTTAATGCTAATTAGATATGTAGTTGGGTTTAGAATTAGTTAGTCATTACAGTTATGACAGCATTCATGACATTCTGCATCATTATGAAAATGAATGCTATAACATTCACGTCTGCGAGCTTGTTAAGGCATTTTATAACACAACTTGCAGAAAATGGATGTTTATTGACTTCGGATAACTGATCATAATCTATAACAAGGCAGTACGTGTATTAAGTACAAGAATTCAGACACGAAGTTTAGCATGAAGCACTTCCTGAAGCTGAAGCTGAGATGGTCAATACAGTTTCACTGATCACGGTCTTTAAAATGGATCTATTGATTCTCCTAGTACATCTTCTTCGACCTTTTGTACATCCTTTGCTTAATGAAGTCAATGGTCCATGGTACATCGTAGCAATGGTTCAAGGTATGCGACCATTTTTGTACCTCGAACCATTTCTTCTGTCTTTTTAAGTTTTATTTTTAATGTATATATTTGAAAATAAGCACATTTGTAGCTTAATAATAAAGTAACTACATAGACCATATTACAGATTTTTCTTCAACTGTTTCGATGGCATTGTGGAGATGTTTGCTATTGATCATTCTGTGAACAGTTTCTGTACAGGCTTTTCATATGATTAGACTCTGATATTACAGACTTTAGAACATTCCAAAAAGTCCTATTACATGAGTTGAGTCTTGACAGCAGAGATTGCCACGGATTCAGTAGAAGAGGATATGGCTGATAAGCAGGGTGGAAACATTCTTTAAATAAATCGGAAGATTTAATAAAAACAGTTCTTACTTTTACTAGAAACTAAATCAGCATTTATATTATCTTTCTATTTAATTTATGGTAATTTTTCTTTAAAAAATACATGAAAATTTAATGATGAATATTTTCTTCATATATATTTTTCATTATTTCTTAAGTTATTCTAGTCTTCTAGCCCTTGTTGGGAACATGTCCAGTTAGAATCGTGTATAAATTTGGATTTTTGAGGTCCAGTATATGCCAGGACGAAAACAGCCTCAGCAATGATTCCGCTTCTTCTGAACTTTTTCTGGAGCAGGTTTTTCTTGGTATTATATATATATTTTAAACCTTTATGACGAACAATGTTAAGAAATTATGTAATATTTTAAGATATTTTGGTGAAGGAAGCCAATATCACGGCGAAGTTAACAATTTATTGATGAGCGGTAATGAACAAAACCCATCTGTTAGTTAATAATGACAATGAGTGATAATATTCCAACTTCCTCATACCATAATCCGAGAAATTTCTATCCAATGAAGGCACTGTAAGAGAATCATAATGAATGCCATGAATGCTTTGCTCCCGAAACGAGATTCTTCGAAAAGCTAAAGAATTCGTTTGACATATTTTTAAAATTTTTTACACTTCAGATTAATATTGTTATAATACTGCATCCATATATGATAAATATATTTCTATTGTTCTATCATACCAAGAACGTGTAAAATTCCCAAACTTAACAGAAGTTATGGTTTAATTACTCAGAATGGGCAACGGAAGGAGAACAGACCGCTACGTATCTGTGTTATTCCGCAGTTTGGGGTAAAGTGCACTCTGGCAACATACATAAATGATACAAATATGCAACACTAAAAATATATCAAATTCATAAGTAAGTAAACCAACATAGTATAGCTTGTTTCATTTCTGCTTTAAAATCTCTTAAATTAGAAAAATAATTACCACGATCATGAAAGATTTTTTTAACGTATCTCAATAAATTTTAAATAAAATTTGAGAAAACTTTTTAAAACATCCCAAGAACGGTTTAAGTTAGGATGTGGAAATTTCGTACAGATAAGATCTTCAAGTCATTCTCAGAAAATTTATTTAAATTGGATTATAGTACCGCCCTTATACAGAGCGAACCGCGAAGATTGCAGTGCCGGAATTCTCTTTATTTGATCATTGAAAAATACATCTTTTTGCAATTTTTACAGCAAGTTTAGCGTAGCTATTTTTTACGTGTAAAATTTTTGATCGATATTTGAATAATATATTAGTATAAAATTTAATTGCATGGAGAAAAATTATAAAGCTGTTATTAGAATTAAGTCTATATTTAAGCTTTATTTATTTAAATCATCTAATTATAAATAGATGATTTTAAATTTTATACGAACGATAAAAGAATAAAATTTGCATTCATATTAACAGAATATAAATTACTTCAAACTTATCAAACTGTATATCACGTAAAGATGGAAAACCAGATTATACTAATTAGGCGAGTATTAAATAACCCTTTTAAATTCAAGCAAGTTTTCAATTACTTGTTTCAAATGTTTGTTATACAAAATTCAAACATATTGTTATGTAAACCAGTTTCTATTAAAGATGGGAACAGAAGAGGGATCTCAGAGTCAGCAGGATGAGTCAAATACCAAACAAATGGGGATATTAGGAAAGCTGTAAATAATTGTGGGCGAATTCAGTAAAGGAATAACTCCACTGTAATGTAAGAATAGAATTGTAAATTGAACCAAGTAAATTGTTGACAATTACTTTCAATAAATTGACAAATTGTTGCTAATCTCTTTGCAAAATGTAATATACAGTAGTATTTGTTAGCTGAAAACCATGTTCTGTGATCGAGAAAATATTGGTTTATATGTTGATCGTATTTTATTTATTGATTCTCAATTCTATCAAAATCGAACCAAAATATACATATAACCACTTACTGATTCCTCAGAGACAAAGTATTGCATAAACCACATTTTCTGCCTATTGGTAATCGGAATGTCTTCTAGGAGCTCATACAAGTCATTAGGAAAAAATTAAATTTCGTTTGGAGAAGCCTCGTTGGTAAAAAGAAATCAACAAAGAAAGTCCATGACAAAATGATTATATTAGATATTTTTAATTTATTTTGTTCAAAATTTCTAAAATTTCGAAAATCAACTGTTTACTGGTTTTCAAAATTTCATATAGTCGCTACATAACATTTTGTCCTGACGATCAAATGTGTAACAATATTCTCATATGTAATCTATGAGATTCATATTCCACTTAGATAGATATCATCATACTACCGGTTGCTAGTTTAATGACAATTGTAAGAAAAATTTGCTGTGGTCGAGTATGTAACATTAGATGAAATTCTGCTTGCAAATAAATATGAACTGAAAGTTTTCACACAAATATTTTCACTTCATACGTAGAAATGTACGCCGGCATTCAACCTGATGGCCCATATAACTGGTAACTGTAATGCTGCAGAAACCGAAAGAATGTGTCACATTTATTAGATTCAGGAAGAAATGTTACAAGCTCCTGACACAACGTAAATTAACAACAAGCAGTTATAATTTCCTTTCATATGTACTTAAAAAATAATGTGCTTGTGGCAATCGAAGACAGCTCGAAATAATTGCTTATTGTAACAGCACCAGTAGTGTAGTTGTTATTTATCGAATGATCATATCATATATTGTTCCCAGAAATACAAATCGTTGGTCATTGGTAATTTTATATAAGCTCCTCAATATAGCAGCAGCATTTAACGCTTTTGTTATCTATAAAGGCACCACATCAGATGATGAATTTACTAACAATAAGACTCGTAGACCATTTTAACACATTTTAGTATATCTCTGAGTATACAGTTACTGAAAGATAAGATCAAAAGACTTGTTATTTTTGTAATATTTGTAAATACTGGCCATTCACTTTGCGGATAGAATAAAAATTTTTAATTATATTTTTTATAACTATTTAGATATTTTTAATTAAATATTAGTATTATAATATAATTATTTATAATAGGTTTAATTTATTTTTGTTTATTTAGGCGTTGTTTCAAAATTTTGGGGAAATATGATTAAAGTATAAGCATTTTTTTGAAATCCAATAAACATTAGAACTGAGTTTGAAATTGATTCTGTATTTGGATCATTATGCAGTGCGTATACAGTCCATAAAATAACGGATATAGGCTATAAAATTATTATAAACGCTTTATAAAAAAAATTACATAACTAATTGTTTTAGATATTTTATTAAGACAACGATTAATTTTTGATATCTAAATAAACAGTTACTTGCTATTTATTTCTCTATCTCAAATGAATTCAAAATTATAAAACTAGGTCGAACTAACTTAACTAAACTAACTTAAGGTCGAAAACTTTTCGATATAACCACATTAATGTTGATTTTCTTACTTGTTCTGTTTAATATTTCATACGAATTAATTTCCATACCTTAATTTTGATAAGTAAAATAAATGTGTGCAAGTTTTGTATTTTTTCACATGTATAAATCTGTCTGATACCTGTATGAAAGTGCCCCCATACGGGGTATTTTCATTTTTTTAAAAAAGTGTTACAAGAACCCATACAAGTAAATTTACCGTCATATATTTAATATAGAAGAACTACCAAACCAGACATTTAAAATTAAGCAGTATACAATTGAAGAATTTTAATTCTCGTCTATTTATAAAATCAATATATCAAAGTGTTAAGATTATAGGTTAGTCGAGTTCTAAAATGTACAACTTTTTTTTAAATGTCATAGTTGTAGGTTAAAATAATGTTGACTCACCTAAACAACATTGAATGAAATTACAGACAACGAAAAGACAACGATTAATTTTTGATATCTAAATAAACAGTTACTTGCTATTTATTTCTCTATCTCAAATGAATTCAAAATTATAAAACTAGGTCGAACTAACTTAACTAAACTAACTTAAGGTCGAAAACTTTTCGATATAACCACATTAATGTTGATTTTCTTACTTGTTCTGTTTCATATTTCGTATTAAAAATGGGAGACTGTCATTTGAAAAAAGTATCCATGACGTTGCAACTCGGTTAAAATTGACAAAAAAAATTGAAACCTACATCAAAAGGTTTTAATTTTTGCATAAAACGTTTTTAAGGGGTTTAGCGGCTATATCCGTTACTTTGGTAGTAGACTATCATACAAAACATATACATATATGATAAATTAGCACCGCTTTTATAATTTAACTTGTTTATTTGTTAATAATATAAGTACGAAAGCTTTCATAACCGGTGTTAGTTGAACTAAAATTAGAACTAACACTAGCACTAACACTAGAACTATCACTAGGTGATACGATTCTCGATTTTGTCACTTCGAACTTTCTAGTTTTAGATCTAGTATTACTTCTAGTGATAGTTCTAATTTTAGTTCAATGTTTATTTGTTATTTATAACCATAATACATAATCATATGTTTAATAATGTATGTATGACTTAAGACGCCTGCCAATACATTTATTAAAAATATTCACTATAAAATACTTAAATTTTTAAACCCAACATTTCCTTTAGTTTCACAAATTTTATCTTTCTATAATAATTTTGTAAAAATATCTGTTAGTTTTTATTTGAATCTAAGATATCTCTATATATCTTTAATAATATCTATAATTCCTTGTATATAACATTCATTTATAGAATGATAATACACCTTTCTACACAAGTCGCTATAATCAGTAATTCAAAATTACGTTAGTGTTGTATTTTAAATTGGACTAATGTTGACTCAATGTTCACGGTTATGAAAGCAAATATAGATGTAAATATTTCAAAAAAGAAAATAACACTCTTTAGACCTCGGGATGTTTATTTTTTATCTTATTACTTCAGCGCAACAATTGTTTCGACTAGCTAATTAGTCTTCTTCAGACACTTCTAAAATATTCCCATAAATAGACTACATAGATAGAAGAAAGTGGGACAGATTCATATAAGGAGCACCATCATATACTAGATATATCTTAAGTTAGGTGCATGTAAATAGGATAAGATTTGCGTATGTGCATAGCTATCTTATGTATGTAACTGCTAACGGAAATTAACAGCAGTCAGAGTGAAATGCGTGCCTATGTGATACAAAACGTGATTTAGCCACGTTTTAGTAAATTTCTAGCTTCACTTTGAACGCCTTTTCTTACTAAATGCTGCATTCTAGCAAACTTTAAATTTCATTTTCTTGTAATGGGGTAGGTTCATCTACAAGGGCATTTATGCTCTATTTATGTATTTTGGTTTCTGATGTTGAAGTGATGCAATAATTATGTTTCGCTGAATGAGTATGGTCAGAAGCTACAAAGAAAAATGTTGGCATATCATCATCTTTAACAAAACGGCAGTGTAATAATAGAAGGACTAAAACCAGAAGCTTGCGAGTTTTAACGTGTGTCTTTTGAAAAATATTAGACATTTCGTATGCCATGTTGCAATCTTAAAAAATATTAAACTTCATTTCCTACTTGAAATCCCCATTTCTTCAATTCAATAACCACACATTCTAAATCCTAGCAATTACAAACCGATACCTTGCCGAAAATAATAATCGGTATATAAGCGAAGCAAATGAGTGCTTAAAAGTCAAGCAAGAATATTACTTTTGTGAAACTAGTAGCAAAAATATTAACATTGGGACACCTTGTGAACACCGATACTATGGAAGCGGATGCTATCAGCACGTAACAACTACGAGACCTTCTGTGATAACACCAGTAACCAAAGATGGATGGTTGTTCTGTACATCAATTCCAGAACGAGTAATGATCCAATGCGAAGAAAGAAAAGAAGAAAGAGCGATACAGGGAAATTATCTTATTCAACCATCACAAGGATGTTACGTCCAATGGAACCACGAAAGGATTACCATCTTTTCGTGGACAGGTACACATAGTACACGAAGCAAAGACAGAATGTTCCAGTTGGGTAATATAGATAACAAAAACGCAGGAAGAACTTCCCGTTTATAAAGTATAGTTTAATGAAATTCAGTGGACCCAATTCAACAAGACCCAAAAGGAACTGAAAGAACTACAAGAATTTGAAAAATTGGATATCACACACCATACAACACTCATCAGCACCATTATAATTCTTTTATGCTTAACTGTTATGGCAATCGTAGAGTGCATCATTCACAAATCAAGAGGGAACAACGCTAAAGGACCAATGGAAAAAAATATGGAAAAAGATTCTCGCTGAAGATTTTGTCCTCTTAATATGAGTAAATCAGATAATTTTCAAGAGATTAACTCTCTTGTTTTAACGATAGACTTGCTAAGGTTTCGGAAACTGATAGTGAAAATGCTACTGTGTCGGCTACTGCATCGGCCACTGGAGATGTTATTAAATCAATTCGCACAGATTTTAACCATTTTCAACATAAAATGATTATTACTTTAAATTTTTTATCACGGGCCGTCACGGAAGATGAAAGGAGAATCGACAACCTGGCGAATTATTCCGGAAGGAACTGTTTAATTCTCCATGGTGTCCAAAGGGGTGGAAGTCAGACTCAGGAAATTTTAGAAAGCTCTGTTCATTAAAAAATACGTTAAAAGTACGTTAAATCGTATTTTATATGTTTTGGAACAGACACAATTTGTCATAAGAATATGTTTATCCTCAAACCGGCCATAAACCGAACACAAATTACAGGAACATAGGATGATTCTATTGTAAGAAGGCAATGGTTTAAGTTCAAAACATTGCTTCAGGGACGTCCTTTACAAGTCCGCGTAGCGTCGAGTGATTAAAACCTTACTGGTCAAGCTTGTCTAAAATAATTGTAGTATTAGTTCAAGGAATAGTACTAGTGTTAGTTCTAATTCTAGTTCAGTGAATAATTTCTTTTTGAACCTTGAAAATATATACTGCAGATACAATTTCGCTGCCGATTGGATGCTTCACTATACGAATTAATTTCCATACCTTAATTTTGATAAGTAAAATAAATGTGTGCAAGTTTTGTATTTTTTCACATGTATAAATCTGTCTGATACCTGTATGAAAGTGCCCCCATACGGGGTATTTTCATTTTTTTAAAAAAGTGTTACAAGAACCCATACAAGTAAATTTACCGTCATATATTTAATATAGAAGAACTACCAAACCAGACATTTAAAATTAAGCAGTATACAATTGAAGAATTTTAATTCTCGTCTATTTATAAAATCAATATATCAAAGTGTTAAGATTATAGGTTAGTCGAGTTCTAAAATGTACAACTTTTTTTTAAATGTCATAGTTGTAGGTTAAAATAATGTTGACTCACCTAAACAACATTGAATGAAATTAAATTCAAGTATTTTCAAAATACCTTTATTGAAATATTTTTTATAGAATTTACGTTACTAAATTAGCAAAATGACCACATTAACCTTAGCTTGGTAAATTCAATTTTCTAACTCTAAAATTTTTTGGTTGGTACCGGAACACGCGGAAGGTCCCCGAGGTCACCACGTACCGGTCCGATCAAAATTTTATCGACCCTATCAAAAGTTATTGGACGTAGAAGTGTTTAAAATGCACTTTTTCCGTGGTTTGAATGATCTCAGGATCTACCGGGCCGATCGAAAAACTGAATACACCACGTGATAACCGACGACGTCCATAGGCATATTTTGATTTTCGTCCGACTTCCCGTCTCGAATCTCTACACTTAATGATGAAATTAAATTGAAACAATAGACTAGAACGTTTGTAAATTATTTTTATGTAATAACATGATTACAAAAAAAGTTTTAACTGCTTTGGATTAAAAGGACTTTATTGTGATGTCATCGATGTATTACTGAATTTAAACAGAAAAGAAAGAGATAACATATTGTTAATGTGCAGTCGTAAACATTGCCAATATATGCATAGAAATTAGAATACATTACAAAAATTTCAAAAAGTGACTTGCTCTTTATTGGCAAGATATTTTTTGTGTATGAAGTATACTTCTAGTATGTCAAGTATTCTAGATTTATTACTCCTTTCGATCATTCGCATTTCGTTAGTATTGGTGTTGTGGTCATTGATATACGGCCGATGTTTGTTCTGTAATGTATTCTTTAAATCTGGTCTTAAGATTGTGTTCTGTTTGCCCGATGTAAAATTTATTGCAATCGTTATATTTGAGCTTATACACCACTCATATGAAGTAGTGAAAATCAATGTTTATTGTTGATAATATGTTGGCTGATCAAAAAATTGTTTGCGATGTATTGTAAAAGATACTGTAAGATATTATATTGTGAAAGATGTATTGTATTTAAAAAAAATTTGTATACACAATTCAACAAACCTTATAATCTTAACACTTTGTTCTTCTTTCCATTGTACACTGATTAATTTTAAATCTCAAGTTTGGTTGTTCTTCTTTATTAAATATATGACGGTAAATATCTAATTAACCAATATATATCCATGCAGTCAATTTATATGAATATTTTAAAAGTGCTTGAAGAACACTAACTAGCTAGTCGAAATAATTGTAGCGGTGAAGTAATAAAATACAAAATAAATATCTTATTGTCTAAAGAGTATTATTTTCTTTTAGAAATCACATCTATATTTACTTTCATAACGATGAACATTGAATCAACATTAACCCAATTTAAAACACAACACTAACGTAATTTTGAAATGTTGATATATATTATACTATTGTTGATATATATTAAAACTAAATGTTGATATATGTTATATACTATTTATGCCTATAACCACAAATATCCACGTTATATTTTAGGTACTAATTAAATCAAAAGTTCCCTATATTTTTCTGTTTGCGGCTCCTAATAATCTTATTGTTTTTTCAGCGGCGCCTTTTTAAAGTTTCCTTTTTAAAGCCGCGGTGCACAGTTTACGAATCACCAGTAGATCTAATACTAGAGCTACAACCTGGCTGGAGATCTAACACTAGCCCTAAGTCTAGTGTTAGTTCGGAAGCTAGGTTGAGTTGTGAAATGACGAGGGGCTGGACACACCCCTCACCTATTCTTCTTCGTCTTCTCTGAGCATCATCATGCTCACAGCCACAACTCCATCAATAAATAAATAAATACTCTATAGACACGTACATATACACACTTTATAAATATCTTCTCCATAATAAATAAATAATAAATACTCTAAACATCGACATTAAACAAATAATCAGATCACATCTCTTATATATACAGGGTGTCTCTGGAATGGGTGTACAACGGAATACCACAGATACCTTGGCTCAAAATAGGCCGATTTAAGTTAACTTATCTATATCCAAAGTTGCTTCGTGTCGCCGCTAGAGGACTTCAAAGTTAGCAAAAAAAATTCGTTTATTCATTATAACTCGAGAACACGTTAATGAATCTAAACCATTTTTGAGAAATGAGTTTTTAGGTTCAATCAACGTCTTTTTAAGGTTTTGGGTAAAATTTTAAAAATACGGAAATGATGGAATAGCCATGTGTTTGACGAATTTTAGTCCATATTTTTTTTCTGATCAGGCGGCGCTTACACAATTATAATTTATGAATAGCCCATATAGTTCTCAAACTTTTTTGTCTCTTATAAGATTTTGATTACGTAAGTAGTTAAGGGAAAAGGAATTTCTAAGTATCTGCAACCCTTATTTACGTCATTTTGACTACAAAATCATTATGTGTTTGGCACTTAAATAAGGAATTGAATACTAGGGAATTTTTTCCCCACAATTCTTGTTCATAATCAACTGTAGAGGCAAGGACTATTGATTTCAATGCCTCGCAGAGAAATCAATACCAATTACGATAAGATTTTGTAATTGCAATGACGTAAAAAAGGCTTGCAGATGATTAAAAAATCCAATTTTCTGGCTTAACCACTAATGTAATCAAAATCTTATAAGGGGCAAAAATGTTCCAGAACTAAATGGGCAATTCCGAAATTTTAATTATGTAGTCATCGCCTACTCAGAAAAAAAATATGGAGTAACAACTGCAGAAGACATGGCTTCTCGATCATTTCTGTGTTTTTAAAACTTCACCTAAAACCATAAAAAGACGTTAATTGAACCTAGGAACTTATGAGGCAAATAAAACCTATGTCGGCTTAATGATGTATATTAAGTAAATAAATTTTCGGTGCCACACGTGTTTCACCTTATGGAAAAAAAAGTGTGTGTATGTAACGTGTCTATAGAGTATTTATTTATTTATTGATGGAGTTGTGGCTGTGAGCATGATGATACTCAGGGAAGACAAAGAAGAATAGGTGAAGGGCGTGTCTAGCCCCTCGTCATATCACAATTCAACCTAGCTTCCGAACTAACGGGCACGACTAGAAAACAACAATATGAGAATCTCAACAGAGCTCTATGATGTATAAAAAAATATTAATATATACCGTCAAACTAACAAAAAATAACAAAAGAGCGTTGAATCATTCGGTACATAATAGGAGAAGAAAGCTGGTGAAGAAGTTGAAACAGTAACTCGTTGTTATTATTTAAGTAAAAATTCTTAAAACTTTTTAGTAAAACACGTGTTTTCTTGTATGAAATACACGTAGAGAAATTTTAAAAATATTAAGATGAAAAATATGAACACAATAAAAACGTAAAGTTTTGAAAATTGATGCCGAAAAAGTTAAATTGAATTTTGAAATAAGATTATTAAGATAAATTGAAATAACAAACACTAAAGACTTAAAAATAACTTGAGTCACACCAGCTTCGTACGGTGTCTGATGATTTACTGAAGATGCGTAGTAGGAAATCACATATTTCCCTCATATTGATCATATGATGTACCTGGAGGAAGAATTATCAATACTTAAGGAAGCGGAGTTATCCGTAATACTCCAGAAACTGAGACACAAGATGACAACAAGAGAGAAAACCAAGGACAACATCAACTTCATTCACAAGGCACTAAAACTGAAACTTACACCTAAATCATTTAAAATAAAAATTCCTAAAAACAGAATGGAACACAAATTTGAATTGGAGGGGAAGCTGATGAAGAAGGAGGTCAGAAATCTTTACAAAAAACAGAGCAAAACGGACATCATACTTAAATTTATACACCGCTTACTAACGAAGAAGATAACTTACATAGAAATGGAGGTCATATTGGAAGATTTTAGAAGAGAGGTACATTTACAAACAATTAAATCCAGAAACAAAGAAGAACAAACTCAGGAGACTTCAAAAGGACAAGATTAACGAAGATGCGCAGAAGGAAGCTAGAATCAAAAAGACTAAACACTTAACAAACTTTAATAACACAAATAAGTTTACAGGTGATGACGTTAAAAGCAAACCAGGTAATAACAAAACCAAAAATGATAATAAAAATAAAAATATTAATAACTTTCCAATTGAACTTTACAATTCAGAAGAAAACTTAGGTCATAAATTCACTTTTCACAGTAAATTCAATCCTGTTATCACTGCAATAGAAATTGAAGCACGACTTTATAAACACCCACAATATAAAGATTTCATTCAGAAAAACATAATAAAAAACATTCAAATTAAATTCAAAAAACCTCCATTAACGACATTAACTTTATAGAATTAAATAATTTCAAGAAAAGAATTAAAGAAAACAACTTCACCATTACCTTAGGAGACAAGAACGCTGGAATTGTTATATTAGACAACAAAACTTATTTAGATAAAACCTATGACTTTTTCGCACAAAATGGCATTTCTGAAATTAAAAAAGACCCTACTACTAATTTTAACTCCCAAATTAAAAAACTTTTGGTAAATTGTAAAGATAGCTTGAACCTTTTCAACATTAACACATTCAACAAAGTTCTATCCAGATCTATCCATCAGACCAATTATCAGTAATAAAAATACTACCACAGAAAAAATAGCAAAAGTCATATAAAAATTCCTTTACAATGAGTTTGAACAATTAATGATACACCGCTTAAAAAATTCTACTACGCTCGTCTCGTTTACACTAACGTTCCCATAAATAAATCTATCAAAATTATTAATAAACACATCAAAAATAAATACAAAGACTTAATTTTCATCAAAGAGAAAAACATTACCTTTGTTCAATTATTAAATTTATTTGTCAACAAAACTATTTTATCTTCAACAATAAAATGTACTCTATGGTTGATGGTTTACCTATGGGATCACTAATATCAGGCATTATTGCTGATATTTACGTTAATAATTTAGAGAAAAAACTATTTTCAGATAAATATTCCTTATTCACTAAAGATATCAAGTTTTATGGGAGATATGTTGACGATATCATCATTATATACTCAGGTAACCCAGCCAAATTAAATGCTTTATTCAATACTATCAACTTCATTAATAATTTACAGTTCACTTTAGAAAAAGAAATAAACAATCGTCTTAATTTTCTAGATTTAACGCTTATTATAAATATCGAGACTGGTACCATCAACTTTGACATTTATAGAATATTAGATTGTATTATACCGTTCAACTCTAATAACGATATTTCACAAAGAACTTAATAATATCATTAAAATCAGTCAGAATAATGGTTACAGCAACAACTTTTTACAGTCCATTGTCAATAACATACATAATAAAAGCATTATTAAATTAATTGACAAAATTTAACTAAACTTAACAAAAGCTTCCATGATATTAATATTGCTCCAGCCTTCTTGTCAGGTAACAATCTAGGTAAAGCTTTAATTAATAATAAACATAATTAAAACATAATTTTAGTTCTTTGGAAAAAAGTTGAGTTTATCTGCTGCAATGTGGTGATTGCAACCATAAATACGTGGGACAAACCGGGAGGAATCTACTTACAAGATTTAAGGAACATAAAATAAAACAATCATCTAACGTTTTTAAACATCTTTAACTACAGAAACAGTGTATCAATCATGATAACATCACTTTACTGAAAAACATAGATAAGTCCAAACAATTAGACCTGTTTGAGGAATTTTACGTTTACACTTTTAACAAAGAAAACCCTGACACGCTGCTCAACGACATCACCGATATTGATATTGATATTAGAGATTGATATTAATCATAATATAATTTTCATAAAAATGTTATAAACACTTTTCATATAAAAAATTCAAACTTTACTTTTGACATACTAAACCTAAAAATGTGATTTCATACTGCGCATCTTCAGTCTATCATTAGACACCGTACGAAGATGGTATGACTCAAGTTATTTTTAAGTTTTTAGTGTTTGTTATTTCAATTTATCTTAATAATCTTATTTCAAAATTTAACTTAACTTTTTCGGCATCAATTTTCAAAATTTTACGTTTTTATTGTGTTCATATTTTTCAGCTTAATATTTTTAAAATTTCTCCACGTGTATTTCATACAAGAAAACACGTGTTTTACTAAAAAGTTTTAATAATTTTTACTTAACCCTTAATTAGGCGCGTCAAAAAAATAACATAATTGGTCGCGCGGTGTATTTTAAGCACCACCAATAATGTAGTGAAATTATCAAGTGTTTCAATGAAATACTTTTATGTTTTTGGTTTTTATTTATTTAATATATAATAAAATATCGTTTATAGGAAATAAACTACCAAAATAACATAGACTTTATTGTGACTAAAACAGAAATGGACGTTTACAAAAAAAATTAAAAGAAAATAAACATAACTCTAAATAATAAATATAAATTAATACTTTGATTCCTAAAAAATATTCCAGAATATGAAATACTCTATCAATTTTCATCTTCTTGGATAGTGTCCTCTGAGCATTGTTTACAACGTAAGCATTTTTTGCTGTGCTCCTTACACACAAATAAATGGCAAAGATCACACCGCATAGTTGTTACTCTATTCTTCCTTCTGCCGCAAATATGGCATCTGCTTCTAATTTCTTCCTCCTCGACGTGTTTCTTCAATATTAGTTTTATATCTAAAGGTAAACTTTTATTACGGAGACGATCACGGAAATAAGGCTTCATAAGGCTAATAGCAAGTGTTTTTAGAAACAGTCTTCTTGTGACTGCTTTATTGGAAATGTTATTATACAATATTTGAGCGTTTATTCCGGAAATATTTAGCAAGTGAAAAAATGTACACAAAGGCCACCTCTTTGTTCTTCTTGATACTGAGTAGTGATACGGAGCTGTCATTATGCATGGTTGAAATTAAAACAACAGATTTATTTTTCTTGGGTACATAGGAAGTAATTATGATTTCTTGCTGGAAACCAAATAAAGAGGACCCAAATTCTCTCTTTTTATTAGGCAAAAACTCAGAAGGGATTTCTCTCTTATTTTTTCGCAACGTCCCTAGGTATGTGATTTTATTAGCAAGTAATGACTTTGCTAACTGATAACTGCTATACCAATTATCGCATGTTAGATTCCTATTCTTTCCTTTTACATAATCCACTAATCTTGAAACAATATCTGCAGGTGTGTTATTGATAAAATAAGGCCCATCTGGCTGCTTTCCGCAATAAATTTCTATTTTACTAGTGAAGAAACTTTTAGCATCGCAAAGTGCAAACATTTTGATAACGTATTTTGCCGGTTTGCTTGGTATATATTGTATAAAATTGCAACGCCCTCGAAATGGAACTAACATTTCATCGATTGTCATGTACTCGCTTATGCAATAAGTCTTTTTACAGTTTTCGTTTAGAGCATCCAATGTCGATCTAATTGGTGCTAGCTTATCCAGTTTACGTTTTTGTTCCCTTGTCGTTATGTCATCAAATCTCAGAACTCGTAATATAAAAAGAAATCTCTTATAGTTCATGCAGGCTCGAAATATCTCAATACCTGTACCATCAGTTGCCCATAATTTCAAAAAAGTTGTATGATTGACTCGTTTCATGCCAGATAAGAAAAGTAACCCAATAAATGCTAACATTTCATTTTTAGATATATATTTGCAGTCCCTGTCCCTTTGAAATTTCTGTTTTATACTATCTATATATTTATTTGAGTACATAATAATTTCATGTATCATTTCTATTGAAAATATTTTCAAAAAACTGTCTATCTCGTTTTCTATATCGCGAGCATCCAATTTTGCCCCTGGCAATATTTTGACTAAATTTCGTGCCTTTGTTCTTACTGCCTTACGAACTAAACTTACTTTAGACCATTTCGTCGTCTTATCTTTGCCAAAATAAAATTTATCACTGAAAATTTCAGTACCTAAATTTTCTTCTTCACTATCATCGGTTGAAATTTCAGAATTGCTGCCATGCTCACTAAACGACACTTCTTCATCATCCAGATCATCGTCCTCTTCGTCATCTATTTCTACAAATGTTTCGTCTTTATCAACGTCTATAAGGAGCCCCAGCTCTTGATTTATTTCTTTCTTTTTTGAACTTCTGGTTTCCATCTTATCTATAATAAATAGAAATAAATAAAACGAAAACAGAAACAATTATAAAATACCAAATCCGTAATAAAATAAAAATGTATAAAGATGTATACAATAAAAATAATGTAATAATATAAAAATGATGTAATAAAATAAAAATGATGTAATAAAATAAAAATGATGTAATAAAAATAATTGTAAAAAAAATAAAAATGTACTTACATAATTGGTCGCGCGGTATGCTTTAAATACCAACTTTTCTAAAACTCAAAATAACCACTTTCTAGCACGTTTTAACAAGCCGACGTGATACACCGCTAAACACAACAGTGAGATAGTAAGGTACCTAGCGGCGCAGAGGGAGAAACGCCATATAACTATTTTTATTGGACATTTTTTGTAAATGGTGTACAAAATACAAAAGCGCGCCTAATTAAGGGTTAAATAATAACAACGAGTTACTCTTGTTATCTTTACTTAGTTTGATGGTAAATATTAATAATTTTGTATATATCATAGAGCTCTGTTAAGATTCTCATATTGTTGTTTTCTAGTCGTGCCCGTTGATGCCATAAGGCGAAACACGTGTAGCACCGACAATTCATTTACTTAATATACATCATTAAGGCGATATTGGTTTTATTTCCCTCATATTGATCATATGATGTACCTGGAGGAAGAATTAACATTACCTAGGAACTTACATCTCAAAAATGGTTTTGATTGATTATCGCGTTTTCGAGTTATAAGGAATAAACGAATTCTTTTTGCTAACTTTAAGGTCCTCTAGCGGCGAAACGAAGCAACTTTGGATGTGCATAAGTTAACTTAAATCGGCCTATTTTTAGCCAAGGAATCTGTGGTATTCCGTTGTACACTCATTTCAAATGATTAATTACACATGACATTGACATTTCAATGATTAATTAATACTTGAGAAAAAGTAAGGCTTACCGTCAAATTAACATACTGAGAGTGAATAAGACTAGAAATCGATGTTACAAATGATTAAATTGAGCAGGTATCACAAAATTGAAGGAAAGGGCGCATTAGATGAATTAAGATTAAAATTATTAGAAATTATTTCTGTAAAAGAAGAAAGTATGGTCAGCCCACGTGGGACAAAATGGCGAATCATTACTTTCTTTATGTTAATTTTTTTACAGAATTAATCAGTAAAAATTGGTGAAATTTAAATTGGTTAGGTTTATATAAAATTCTTCTAGGAAGTCCATTTCACGTGATTTGTTCATATTTTTAAGGTTTTCATATTTTCGAAAGTAATTTTTTATGGTGAGTTTCATTAATGTGTTTATAAATAGTTGAATTGTGCTTGCTAAAATGTTCTTTAATAGGATTCTAATAGTTTATCCCACGTACACCTTTCCACATTCAGGTCAGTCAATTTGATGTACTCTTCTCTGCATGTATCTTATTTTCATATTTATTTTGTTAATAACAAATATGTAATCTACCCAAATTTCCGTGAGAAACAGGCTGTGATCAAGTTATGCAAATTTCTATTTAATTTATTTTCTTATAAGGAACCGTTTTGTATTTTTGTTTTTAAAATGACAAAAACTATTTTATTAATGTGATTATTGTGAACTTTATAGAAAATGTTTTGAATTTCTTTTAAGAATAGCCACAAAAAATAAATGAATAAATAAATAAAAAATTTTAAATTTGTGCTTTATATTTCACCGATTTTTATTGATTCATTCTGTTAAAAAAATTAACGATGAAGTAAGTAGTGATTCGCCATTTTCTCTCACGTGCACTGATTTATTTAACACGCCCTTCAGGTTTTTACTAAGTAACCCTTCTCGCCGAGTTCCTTCAATCTGATGATAGCTGCTCAATTTAATATTAATAAACCACATGATTTTCTTCGTTTGTAACATCGATTTCTCGTCTTGTTCACCTACAACATGTTAATTTGACAGTAAGCCTTACTTTTACTCAAGTATTAACTAATTATAATTTGTAACTTTTCTTATTAAACCCTTAATCGTGTCCGAAGAAGGACTCGTATGTGTACGATGCATACGTAGCATCGAAATAAAAATAAATACAATTTTTCATCGATTTTGAATGTTTTTTATGAACTTTATGAAATCAAAACTTTCTAGTTCTAAGTCAAGTGTTAGTTCTAGTATTAATTCTTATTTAGCTCTAGATTGTTGTAAATTCTTTAACTGAAAAATTAACTCAGAAGTTTCCAATTTTGTTCGGTTTGCGGCTCCCTAAATAATCGGAATTTTTTTTTGGCGACATCCTTGATAAATCCTATTTCCTTTTCTAAACCTTTTTCTTAATAAGAAAGTAGTGCAAAACATCAATCCTAATAAAATATAAATTCAAATGTGTTTAGTTATTAATCATGTTTCACTAAAAGTTGAAAAAATTGCAAAAAATTGAATAACTAAATAAAAAAACTGAATAAACAGTGGTAGAAAAATTTAGTGGGAGTGCAAAGATGCCCAACCCTCTTTATAATACAAAACAACGTTACTAACGACAACACTATCACAGACTATTTAATCATATTTTTAATAATGTATGTATAATTTAAAAGCTAATATAAACATAATGCAAGAAATAAATAAAGATTAAAAAAACGATAAAAATTTGCTCTTGAAACTTTATATAAGTACAACGTCTTTTTAATATACTTTTTGTAAAAGCAAGGAAGGATAAACTTGATTTTCTTTTCGTGTAAAACTTGAAGGTTAAAAAACAAGAGTTGAAGAGGGAGATGTAAGATATTTTCCTTTTCTACTATTTATTTAATAAATACTGAGCAAGTTGAGAAAATAAAACGTAAAAGAAATTTGGGTTTTAATGCGACTTTAGATTAATCTTGCCGTTTGGTACTTTTGGCGGAGTCGCCTCCGCTAGGTCGTTTAAAAGGCGCTTTATTTAACCGCGCGACCGCAAAATAGGGTAGAGAGGTCGTCACGTTACCCCGTTCACCTAGCCCCATTTTCCCTCGGCGCCACAACCGTTGGGGTGTTCCTCTTTCCAGGTGGTTCGCACTCGACGCCATCGTTAGTCAGTACGTCCTCCGTCAAACAATAAAAAACGGAGAGGAATTGCTTTGACTGTGAAATAAGTAGGTCCACGACCGACGCAGATCAGATGCAGAGAAATAATGATACCCCCTCTATGATTGCATCCCCACTCCGGCCGCTGACTCGGGAAAGCATCCCGTGTTCCCAGTCTCTGTTCAGCTTTTCAGGGGTGCGCGTAAAACATCCCCAACAAACGTACGCGTTCAGAGGACTACTGTTCAGTGGCGGTTTTCGCGATCTTTGCGCAGTGTACCTCGGTTGAGCCGACGGTGTCGACCACCTTTTCCGAGCTTTTTGTTTGATCGGAGATAAAAAGCGACAATCGAGAACAGACATCTCTTAATGTTACTGTAAATTTTTGTGGTTTTTTGTTTTGATTATTTCCGGCTGGATCCAGTAATTTCGGGTCTGAAGCTGGGGAAATCTGCAGGATTCTGATTGACAAACAGCTGCAGCAACTTGTTTTTTATACAACGACATTTTTTGTAGTGTCGGAGTTTTCATTCTCCATTGTTGACTGTCTTGACTTTTTTATGTTTCTTTTTGATTTTCAAAGCATTCATCGGTCGAGTACTGCTGTAACTTTCTTCTTATGGTGTAGTGTTTAGTGATTTGCAAACAGTTCCTGTGCTGTTATTTAGTACTGTGGATACGAATTTGAAGAAGTGACTATTTCCTTGAATAGTGTATGGGATTTCTTCGATCACATCAACCAATAGGTACGATTATCATTAAAGTTTACAGACTTAATAATATTATAAGCTTATTATTATAAATTTTATTACAACTCCAACTAACATATTTTCCATTCATAAAAAGAATGAATAAAATAACCTTAATCTGTATCCGCTACATATTTTGTTAACTGCAATATTTTATCGATTCCTTGTAAATCGTGTATCTCTTACATATGTATGTTAAGGGTAAAGTATATGCTTTCTATTCGTAAGTCGCCAACGTCGCGCCGTTGGCAGCCATCCAAAAGACTTATTTTTCAAGGTTTCGCCTTCTAGCCAAATAGATTTTAATCGGATCATCTCTAATTCTAATCATAACTTGAATTAGTATTCCACTCTTCCATACTCTATTCATTGCGATATTAAAATAATTTAAAAATAAATAACGCAGCGTGAAAACGAACATTTCTTTTTTACTAGAATATTGGTTTAAATTTTATTTTATTTCCAACACACTTTGAATATTGATTGCTGCGAAATAAATTTGTAATATTGTATTTGCGGTGGGTAGATATAAAATGAAACGTTATTTTTGCAAAAAAATAAAATTTTGATAAGGTGTGTTAACTTTATACGGCCTTTATTTTCAAAAATTATTAATTTATGGAAAACATACAGTTATTATTTTTTGAATAGTTGGACAACAACAATAGTTTGTTGTGTAATTAACCTTGCTCTAAAATAGTGCACAAATTTATTAGAACACACCTCATATGTCGCTGTAAATAAATGTCTCTGTTGTAGTAACCTTGAATACATTGTGTTCTATGAAGCATGCAAATTTCGTTAGATATATCTTATTATGTATGTAACACGTCTCCATTAATATTAAACTGTAATTATTGAATAAAGCGATTAATTATACATATAAACAGTATGTTAGTAAATAGTTACAGTTCAAATTCTAAGAAAATACTAAATGAGTGTGTTGTGTTGAGTCTAAACATAAAGCAGTTAAAAGTTCATGCGTTCTTTGAAAAAGAAACAGGATAAAAATTTTGTCAAAAGGATTCTGATTTCAAAGCTAGAGGTGCTTCGCTTTACACGAAACTTAACGCGATCTTGAAGAAAGTGTTGGGTCGTTCGCCTTTATTTATATTTTTGTACTTTTTAAAGTTTCAAAAAAAGCAAATTCTAGAATGTTCTTTGTCTACACTGAGAGAAATATACTCTTGAACGAAGATTGTTTCTTTTGACTCAAGCTTATCATATTCTTATATATTTGCAAGATCATGTTATTGCATGTCAAACGATATGTATAAGTATTCTTGGTAATCTCAACGTATCAATTATATTAAAATAAGAGTATCTCATTTTCTTGCAATAAGTGTATTAATATTTTTAAACTAGAATATATTGGTATTGTACTAACAATTCTATTCTTTCAGTTGTATGTCTGAAATTATCTGCAATGTTTCAGTTTCGGCTGAAGAAGAGTCCTAATTGAAAGTATCAAATATTTCAGAAACACATTTTTCCACATCTGTACAAGAAAATTGATATATCATGAACATTACGGTATTTGTCAATTTGTTAAAATCAGAAAAATGTCTTTCAAACTCACTCACAATATTTCTTATTTCCCTTTCGTAGATACCACAATCTAGTTGAGAATTTGCCCTTGTTTTTAATCATGGAAAACTTTTTAAATCGTTTCTATGTAACTGTTTAATCATTAAGTGTAATTTACCTTTAAAGCTTTTAAGGTTTATTATGCCAATAGTATCAGTAACGATTTTTGTTCCTTGTAGTTCCACGTTGATGACATTTAAATGACACGTCAAGTATGTTAAGAATGCTAAATCACAAAGCCGTTTTTTGGTATCTCAGTATTGTCAACCCTTTCATCGAGAAAAGATATAATTTCGGGTAATAATTCTAGAAACCTATCTAAAAACTTTCCACGAGTCAACTACCTTACATCCCTATATAAAAGTAAATCAGTATATTCAGCAAATTCGTTAGAATCCAATTGAACTTTAAAGAACCGTCGATGCAAGCTTTGTGCACGGATGGAGTTAACTATTTTCAATGCAATATTCTTACCTTCCTTCATATTTAGTACTTTTGAACAGAGAACTTGCTGATGAATGATGCAATGAAATGATAAATAAAAAAGAAACAATGCAACAAACCCATTTTGGTTGCCGGTCATAGCTGCAGTTCCATCGGTGGTAATAGACACGAGTTTGAAAAGCGGTAGTTCGTAGTGTTTTACAAAACTGAAAACGCATCGTAAATATCTTTACTGCGAGTTTTCTCTTTCAGAGGAATCATTGTTAAAAATTCTTCCTTTGCCGACATATCAGAAAACACCATGCGAATAAAAATGCCACATCGGTGGATTCATCAAACTGCAGTATGAACATTTCTTAATATCAATTTTTAATTTGTTTTCTATATCCTTTCCCATGACCTCGACACGTTTAGTGACAGTCTTATGTTTCGTCAGAAAATGAGCAATTTTAAAAGAAGCGCTTGCTCTGCTCTCAAACTACATTTCAAATCTTTTACTTTTCGCCTTCTTAACTTGCTTTTCAATGAAAGATCGTTTTCATAGTTTTTGTGCAATGTTTTGTAATGCCTTTCTAAATTTTCGTGCTTAGGCAATGCAAGCTCGTCAAACGAGACAAACACATTTATCTTTTATTATACAAAACAAAAATTCTTCCTCCCAATCATTATTAAAGTGGTTATTAAAGTTAAGTTTTACTTCTCTTGGCGGCGCTCATTTTGTGTGATACGCGTATTTAAGGTACCTACTTTTTGATCGACACCGATATTGCTCGCACTGTTTCTTAACTAAAGACTTCAACAACACAACACTCCACGCACGCGTTTCAATTACCTTGGGAATCCCCCGATTTCTGACTCATGAGATACAGTTTGATCGAATCAGAATCGCAGCCACTGAACGAGATAGGACGATAGTTTGAGATTAAAAATTTGTAACTAATTGTTTTTTATTCTTACTTTACTAACAAACACAATGATGATTAAACGCTAACACCTGAAAATATTTCGAACATGTTATAACAAGTATCTTTCATTCTTTGAAAACATAAATAAATGTGAAGCTGCGAACAGGAAGCTCACACAGGAAGTTCAAACAGAAAGTGATGGACAGCATATTTTCGTATGTACTTCATTACATACCCCCGCAATCGACTTTTCGAGCCTTGTCAATTGACCGGTCGATCGCGATCGACTGTTTGAGACCCCAGTTTTAGACAGTTTTGATCATTGCTCACTCAATGGCTAATCTTTAGAAAATTGTTATTTATTAAACTTTAGACAATTATAGGCTATTAGTGACATATTTTGTGTAAAATTGGTTAATTTTACACAATTATAGAAGATTGAGACATATTTTAGACAGTTCTTAATGATTTCAGATATCTTTGGGCAATTATTACCCTAAAGATGAAAATTAAATTTATAAAAATAAATATATAAAGTTAAAATTATTAGCCTTTGTTATTTTAAACAACTTTTGGATGAATTTAGACAAATTTAAGAAATTGTAGGCTATTAGACACGCATTTCAGACAGTTCTTGATGACTTTAAAAAACTTTAGACAGATTTAGACAACTGGATTAATTTAGAAAACGTTTGGATGATTTTTGAGAACTTGTGAATGATTTTAACAACTAATTATTAGCGTTTGTTATTTTAAACAACTTCTGGATGACTTTAGACAAATTTAAGAAATTGTAGGCTATTAGACACGTATTTCAGACAATTCTTGATGATTTTAAAAAACTTTAGACATTTTTAGACAACCGGATTAATTTAGAAAACGTTTGGATGATGTTTGAGAACTTGTGAATGATTTTAACAACTAAGAGTATCTTCCATCATAACATTTTGCTCACTTTAATGATAGTTTACCATATAATTATAATAAGATGTACAATAAAGTTAAATTAATCATAGTAATTTCAATAAATTATATAGTGATAACATTAAAGAATTCAAAGCAACAATGGATAAAAAATTAGATAAATGGTTAGTTAATACAACAGATGTAGTCTTGCCTGAAAATGTAAAACATACATACTACTAGCTTTGGGTCCACAATCTCCATCATAACCATCATAATAATTCCATCATAACATTTTGCTCACTTTTAATGATAGTTTACCATATAATTATAAAAAGATGTACAATAAAGTTAACAAAATTAATCATAGTAATTTCAATAAATTGTATAGTGGTAACATTAAAGAATTCAAAGCAACAATGGATAAAAAATTAGATAAATGGTTAGTTAATTTTATTTATTTTATTTATTTTATTTTTTATTTTATACAATTTGGGGCGCAAACAGGGAGAACATCCCCAGCAAAGCGTCCACTTACAAAATACAAGAATACAATACAATTAATACAGTATAGTATTAAAAACAAGTAATATGAACAAGTATAATCAATACAAAATAATAATGCTTAAAAAGTATTAAAAAATCTAATTAAATACCAAGTGTTCCGCTACTAACGAGTCTGAATAAAATACATTTAAACGATTGCAACGGGATGGCAAATAGAGAAACATGATTGAGCCTCTGGTTATAAGTGTCAAGAATCCGTATAATAGGAGAGTTAGAATAAGCGTTTGTGTTAGGTGTTTGTAAACGAAAAGTAGAATTGTTCCGAGTAAATAAAATAAATAAATACTAATTAATAAAATAAATACAACAATAATAAAATAAATACAACAGATGTAGTCTTGCCTGAAAATGTAAAACATACATACTACTAGCTTTGGGTCCACAATTTGTTATTCCCTTCAATAATAACAATGGTAAATGATAAAAAATGTATTCACGGAAATAGAAAACATGATGGAACCATTTAGCACGAATAAGAAGCATGCTGATAGAGCGAAGGCAACCAATGCACTTACTGATTTTACTCCGCCTTGGTCAGAGGCTCATTTATACCTATCCCAACAACAAATCTACAAATTTCTTAAAAACAACACCAATATCATTGTTACTAACATAGAAAAGGGGCAACAATAGTAAAGAAATGCTCAAAAACAAAGATGTTACTCATACAAACTAGAATCAATGAATTAATCAAATATTTGTTGAATGACAATTTTAGTGATGATATTCAATTCAAGAAACTTATAATGTACAACTCAGTGTTATTTGAAGCTTATTTTCTTGCGAAAATACCGAAAAGGAATATCCAATTGCGACCTACAATTCCTTCAGTCAATTCTGCTAGTTATTAGTTAGGATAGCAACCGTCAGGTTGCTTTCAACTCAAGAACTGATTACAATATAAAAATACTTTTGATTTTGTTAGGAAGCTAAGATTTAAACAACTTTCTTTTAATCACGTTATAGTTTATTTTGATGTAGTCAGTCTTTTTGTTAATATTTCCGTTGAGTTGGAACTGAAAATCATAAGTGAAGGTTGGGAATTCATCTCTCAACATTTTCAAATCAATATGGATCTTTTTCTGAGATTCCTCTCGATCATTTTTAAAAACACAGTTTCTATTTTAATGGTTGACTCCGTCTTTATCATCATGAGTTAATCCAAAAAATTCAGAAAATTTGTTTTGACGATAAAATATTTTTTATTGTAGCTTTCGGTGTATCATAATTGTTTCTGCCCTTTAATTGAAGCCGTCAACGGATACACGGCGTCAAACATCAAAGAAAATTAATTGTGGTTCTATCGGAAATTAGGAATATTATTCTTATATTATAAAATGAAATATTGATTATTATTCCACTTATATTACAGTTGAACTTCTTTCTTATATGTGTAATAATTGAATTAGGTATAATCTGAGAGTTGAAAAATACTCGTATCATATGAACCCCTATCGGTTCATTGATCTCACCAATTTTGGCGCAGATAGTAATGAATTTTTAAACAAAATATAGTAGTTTTTGTGAAAAAGTGTGTTAATATCATCATGTCGATCCCCGAGAGTTCCTAGGAGAGTGTTCTTGATAAATTTAACAACTTCAAGTCATCAATAGAGATTACTTTAGAAAAAGAAAACGATAATTTTGTTCCGTTTTTGGACAACAAGGTTTGGACGAGTCCTGAAAACATGTTAATGTTTGACTGGTACACAAATCCCCCACTTTTGGGAAGATACCTCCATTTCTTTTCGTTTCATAAACTAAAACACAAAATCATTACCGTCCTAGCTATGAAATACCGTATCACTAACATTGGATGGAAGGTCTTTTATTGGAAGATAATCCAATTATTAATTAAGAAAAGATTGTCTACAAAAAGCTATGTACATCCCAGAATTAACTGACAAACTTGTACAGATGTTTAAAGGCAATTACAATTCAGGGTATCTGAAAATCATTGAACATTATCATAACAAATGAAATTCAGTTTTTTCAAAATTTAAACATTCCGTGGACTATTTTTCTGGAGTGGTGTACCACTTAAAATGTGGTGTTTGTGAAGGCCTTTATATTGGACAAACAAATTAGTGGATAAAGAGAAGAATCTAAACATAAAAGTGATATTAACACAATTAAGAGAGGTTGTGCTTTAGCAAAACATAGCTCAAATAACGGCCACGTCTTTGACTTTAAACATATTGAAATTCTCGACATAGAAAATAATTATCATAACAGATTATTTTTAGAAACGCTCCACATCTCAACGCAAGCCAATACAATTATCTTCAGATCTGATATAAGATCTCCTAGTACTACTTCTTCTAGATTTCTAGTTTACTTACTAATTCAACGAAAATATTTTTGTTATTTAATTTTAATTGGTAGTTTCTTATGCAGTAAGTTTGTACCTACTGTTTCAACAGTACCTGAGACTTGTTTCTAAAAAATACATTCAAGAATAAGCTTTGCATGAAAATCAAGAATAATTTCCCTCAGTGTATGTTTTACGTAGTAAGATATGCTCATTGAACTGTTCAAATTTGATCGTGTCGGAAGTCGTTCAATATAATAAAGATTTTCTTCTCGCTTTCCGCTTTCGTTTCTTTCTCAACAAGAACATTCAATTTTAGATTTAGTGTATTATATCTTTATTTCCCACTTTTATGAATCGATAGCAGTTCTTAGTAGCTGTAACTTTTCTCTACACCAACCTTAACTCCATCTTATTCCATATTAAATACAAAAAATGAGTTCTCTTAAAACAATACATTTGAATTGCTTTATTCCTCGCTTAAAATCTAACTCTTCTGAGGATATCTATCTTTCTTATCCACGTCCTGGGGAACTAATTAATCAGATAGTCCTTAACAGCATGATTAAGAAATAAGTGAAAAAGGTTAAATGATTATAAAAGTCGGAATTTGTTGAGTAAAGAATTTGCTGTAGTCTTATTCTGTTTGCCATAGAAACTTCAATGTTAAGTGGATTAAAAAATCTTCGATATTGTTGAATTCTAACGCAACATATATCGAAGTTATATCGTTATTACAATTAGCTGTGCATTTCACATTTTTCTAGTTATATTCAATCTGCGATTTCTGGGCTTTATACCTCGTTAATTGTTGCCACAATATCCATCTCGTTTTGAGCAGCTATTTTAATTTTTGAGCCTTTTCCATCTCCTTTTGAGCTGTACTCTTAACTTTTGATATTAATTGAGAATCCAAGTTTTCAGATAGTTATAGGTTTAGGTTTGATAATTACATCATCTTTGGTATTCTGGTATATTCGTTGATAAATATTCATCTCATCGTCTCAACAATTTTTCGCTCTGGTAATGTACTTTTGGAGCCTTAGACCAAATGATAGCCTTCAAGCTTTCGTTGTTATTTTAAGCATATCCTTTGAAATATCCTTTGAAGTATCGGTTAATATATTGTATATTGCTTTAATTACCTCTTAAAAATCTACAGGTTTTGAATATTTTTGTTTATAAGGCTCCATAATTATAGACGCGTTCAATTTCTGGTATGAAGATCGGGCATCTTCACTGAAAGGATACTTGTCATGCTATGGCTAATCATCAGTAGATATTTTACAATACTTTTAGGAAGTAAAATTGCCTAAAAGTTAGGTTACTTTTCTTAATTCTTTTATAGTTTCAATATAACATAAATTTTTGTAGATTCTTAACATTCAAATGAAGATTTCAATGTGATAAAACCTCTTAAGACTAGATCGTCGTCCATTAACTATACAACCTTTTAAGTCTACTATAGACATAAATATTAGGACTTTTAACCTACACACGACCTAAGCGATTTTGAATATTATTAATTACCGAATTTATTAAAAAATTTTATGTAATATCGTAATAGTACTATTTAACAGAATGCCTTAGATAAATAATTTAGCAGCGAGACACAAATAATTCATCTGTGGGGTAATTTGGGTCAAGTCCCAATTGTATAGACCCACATAGTTCTCGGACACAGTTCCCATGTTATCCGAGTTGTTCTCCAATCTTGGACGAATGCTGTCGTATTCTTTCTATTATATAGTAAATGAGAATTCTATATCACCCCGTTGAGAAATGGGGATAATTTTAGTTCTCTACTATTCTTGTTTAGCGAAGAAAAAAAAATTAATTTATAAAAAATATTATAAGAATGTTCTGATATGCATAGGTGAATATGAAAGAAATTCCACACCATCTCAATGTAAAAATAACTAATCTGAAAACGTTACATAACAATGCACCAACGTGATAGTGAGAGACCAAAGAGTTTGCTGAATGAATACTTTGTTATTAGAGATGACGAAAAAAAGTATTAATGCATTTTCTGCGAGGATTTCTAATAAACTTTCAAACGAAGAAAATCGAACCTTAAGTTAACTAATTAAGTATTACCGCTGTTCATCGGCCAATTCTTTAGCAACGATGATTAATTTAATAATTTAAAGTGCAACCTTTTCGGTTCCATGGAAGTTCCCCAAAGTTGATTAAAAGAGTGACGGAAGGCAGGCTGTTAATTATAAATCCATTCGCATTATAAATAATTTTGCAGAACCCTTAAATACTTAATTTTGCACTTAATAACATAAAAGAATAAATTCTTAAATAATTCTTAAATAAATTCTGTATTTATTTGTTGCAACACGTTCTTTTGTTGTTGGGACCTGATAGATCAATCGTTATCTGTCTAGGCACTCTTCACGATTCTTAAATGAAAATCTTGATGACTAGATGTATAACAGGAATGATAATGAAAGTTGAGATACACATACTACAATTTGTTTTTTTTTGTACTTTAAACTGGTTTATTAATAAAAGAAATGTAGAGGCTGACTAGTTTCGGTCATATGCCACCTCTGAAATTCTTTAATAGATTAACATTTATGTTACTATCTTAAGTTTAGAAATACTTTATAAAAATAGTTATAAGTATTAAAGTTTGTTTACATTTATTTTTTGTCAAATAACATATTTTTGTATAAAAAAATGATTTCGTTGAATAAAATAATTCTAAAATAAGTCCAAATGTTCCAAATGTTATTAGTTTTTAAAATTTAAGACATACAAATTACATATTAAAACTAAAATTGACTTTACAGCTTAAAAGAAAAGAACGTTCTAAATTAAATATAGGAATTCGAGTGCACGAATATCATAAGTTATATGTTATACATTTCGGCAATACACATCGTTTCTTTTAAATAAAAATTTTGGTTTAAATATTGAAAGGATTATTAAAAAATTATTAAAAAGCGAAATATGAATTAATGTTTGTTTGTTAAAATTAATTAAAACGACAACAAACAAAATCAATCCAAAAATGTTGTAATCATGTTTAAGTTTAAATTTTTAAGTATGTATAATTTAATAATAAAATAATAATTTAAATTTGTTAAAATTCTTGTTGAAAAAGTATTTTACTGTAAAACGAAAAATTTTGAAAATTTGTTGTTTTTAATTAAAATAAGTAATAAAGAAAAATATTCGGTTAATTCCATCATGGTACAATAGTAGCTTGTGAAATGTAATTTGGAATTAATATATTAACTAAATTATCAAAAAATGGGGAATAGGTTTTTAATGGGGAGGGACGGAGGGAGTAAGGAAATATCCGCTGGACTCCAAAAAGTGCGAAAAATACTTGTACTCCAGTGTGAATTTTGCATCCGCATTTTAGGGAAAAGGATACAAAGGAATTTATAAGGTGGTATATTTGAAGGACTCGCTCATAGCGACATTCTGTTTGTGGGTCGCTGAATTTTAATTTATCAATTTTATATTGTTCTAAAAGATTCAAATTGAAAGAATGACTTAAGATGACTTAAAGGGATTCATTTCTTGGAATTCACTGAATGCTTTAATATTGAATTTGTAATCTTGAAAATGTTCTTGTAATTTGGAATTGTCGATGAATCAGTACAGTAAAGGACAGCTATTTGGGTTACTCACTCGTGATAGGTTTCTGAAATTGATGTCTCTCTTTAGTGGGTTACAACCTTCGAAGTTCTTTAGAGTCAGCATGCAGCCATTAACTCAATTCTTTCTAATGACATTACGAAGTGAATATAACGACCTGAGATATACTCCAAATTATTTGGTACCATATTAATTTTGACTAAAATTAGCTTAAAATTTTTGTGTTGTATATTTTAAAGTAATGTTTCACGCACTTGTTAATAGTTGCATCAATTTTTAACAAATTCAATGCGAAAATACTTTTAATTTCTTTATTGTTGTACATAGCAATGATTCGATATTATCCTATGTATTTATAAAGCCAAAATGCCGTAACATAAGAAGACAGTTAACTTCTTAAATCGTTTAATGTCTGTTGAATTTATTTATGACTACTTTAGGTTAAAGATTTTCTATTAGCAGTAATTTTCTCTGGAAGCTCTTTGAAATAGATTTTGTTCGAAGCCGTTTCTATATTGGAAGTGATGGTATATTGTTTCAAGAACAATTACCTAGACTAGTGTATTTTAAAACTACGAAAAACAGAACTAAAGAGGGACGCTCTGTAGTTAGAAAATTAAATATGTCCCGATGTTACTTTATTGATCGTCATAACCTCGACAGTTAATCACGGTGACAAACCAGGATAACTTCGCGATTAATTTTAAACTTATCTACAAAAGATGTAGACACCACTCATGTCAAAATCCTTGAGGAAATACAAGTACCAGCAAGTTGCGGTTGATCAAAGAACAAATACCGCTCGCGAATGAATTTGAGAACTTAGTTTCATTTTAGTTAGTTCTATATATGGAAGTAATACTTTGAAATAAAATCTAAGTTTATGTCGAGGAATAAGATAACTATAAATTAATAAGTGATAATTTGTTTTAATTATAACTTTGCTTTTTCGCTTTTAAAATTCGGGTATTATTCAGCAAACTGAATAAAATCCCGAATTTAACACTTGAAAGGTGGTTTTAAAACAGAGTGGTTAGGAGTTTCCGTAATATCTAAATCCTTAGAGTCTAATCCATTGGTGTCACTACCGGTTTATACAGTGCACGATAAAGCCCCAACTCACACGAATTAGTGATATCTTTTATAATAGTACCCGCATTTATGTTCCGTAATTGGAAACTTTTTTAGAATTTAAACTTTTTTATTAAAGATTAATTGAATGGTCATGATTCCTATTATTTGCGGAGTGGTTGTAAAGATTTAGTTATATAATAAGTGTGGTAAAGATTATTTGTATTATCTCAAAAGTGTTACTTAGGCAAGACTTAATGAACCAATCATGTATTTGCCAAAATGAGAAAATTATGAATTTATTATATTATTGAAATTATTAGGCAGATGTCATAATTGCAAAACATGATTCTTTGTTTTAAAGAAACATACATGAAGGTATTTAGTAAATGTTTGTATATGACGTCTAGTATTTTCATTAGCCAACAGGAGAAAATATTGATGCGTAATTAAGTTTTCACATTTCTTCAGATGATTTATGATTTCTTATGTAAACACTTTTTAGGTAAAGGGAAAGAAAAATACACTAATACATTCAACGGTTTAGAATATGCATTACCTAAAACGATGAAAACTTTTAAACTCAATTTGAACAAGGTTTTTTGTTTGAAAGGTCCAATATTTTTGTAGATCCCGTCTTCATTCTACCACTCTTCAGTTTCACCAAGTGGGTGTTTTCTTCCTACACATTGAAGCTTCCTGAAAGTGTACCGACATAAAAATGTACTTTTCAATATAAGGAACTTATCTCGTCTGTTCTAATCATATCCGTTTTTCCTTCAATTTTGCATTGCTGTTAACACCAAAGTTAAAAGCTTTAAATGCAAATTGTACTTAAGCATCATGTTCGCGGAATAACTGTTGTCCAGCTCTAAACCACTCTCAAGTATGGAGCTCTCCAGCTCCACACTTCTGCATTCATTTACTCACGTTCATCCGTCTTACTTACGAATACAAATTACAATTGCAATTACAATTACAATTACTTACAAAATAAGTTCTTATCTCAACTGTTGCGATATGACGATTTTGTAATATGGTCGTTGCAATATATTGATTACCACGGGGTTGTGTGGTGCATTTTCTTTATGATCTAGCTCGTCTGATGAAGATTCGGACCAATCTGATGAAATATTTGAGTCCATTTTTCATCAAAGTCACAACCTGAGCAAGTTTTGCAAAACTTAAAGTCATTTTTTACAATTAGAAACAGTCAATGACGCTAACGATACTAAACCTCACTAAAAGAAATGTTTTCGACAATTTCCTTGCCGCGAAAAATGCTGCGTTATGCTTTAGAGCTTGTAGTTTTGGTTTTAACAGCAATACAAAATTGAACAAAAAAAAAGTGATCAGCGACAGACTGCACTTCATTATAATTAAACATAAATTTTTATCTCGGTGCACTTCATAGGAAGCAAGAAAACACGCATTAGTGTTATTCGCCATTGCTGAAATTGAAGAGTGCCAATATGGGAAAGACACCTACATAAATATTAGGAAACATCTATCAAATAGAATAACCTTATTCAAATCGAGCACGTCCAAAAGTTCTTGCTAGATTGAAACTGATTATCGATTATGTAATGCATTTTTAATGACGCTGTAAGAAATGGAACTTATGCTAGGTTTCCAATAGTGCAGACTGTATCTCTACCAAATGTGACAAGTTACTTATTTCAGTAATTTACTTTTGTCTACGTTTTGTTTGATTTATGTAACTAGAAAACTAAACTGATCCACAGCCGACCAAAACCATATTAGCCCCTCATGGTCAGATGCGCCATGGCAAATGCAGCCGAAGTTTAGGGAGCTCACTCTTGTAGTATCTTTAACAGAGTGAAGATCGTGTACAGTTGAAAGCAAAATTGAAAGTGGTATTTATTGTGATATATATTTATTATTATATTTGAACCAGATCCACCCTAAGATATTCGGCGCTCCAGGGCTGAGTTGGACGAATGATTCGAGTGCGCCCCTTTTCACACAAAATTTAACGCCAAAAGAAAAGTTCGCACCTTAAAGGGGACATTGGTTAAGGGGACATGTTTGATGAGGACACCATACATTTCATTGCAAAAAGAGGTACCCTCAGGAGTTGGCGTCTCAGGGTTCTAGTCCTATTATCCTATAGGTTGAGGACGGCGCTGTATATTATCTTATTTACCTGGCTATATCCCATATTCCTCCAAATAGGTAACAATGTTTTGAAAATACAATTTGTTGAAACCTATTAGAAAAACTATTAAACTTTTGCCACGCATTATACTCTTACTACACCTCTTCTATACCTGTCTCAGATACAAGCATCTCCCGGTTTACCTCACACCTTCTTCTGCGCAACTGACGTGGCCTTGAGGGGCCAATATCGTTTGGGTCGGTTCTAGTAACTTTATGACATGTAGCGGTAAAGCAACCAAGGCTTCTCATGTGTGTTGATGTACAGCGCTGTAAAAATGATCGCCGGATATGTATTGTGATAAGTTAATGCTTCTTCATATTTACGCTCTCATTTCACTAAACATTACTAAAGGTAAATTACGAGTCCCTCGATACCTATATCTATTGTTTATTAACTCCAATGTACAGGGTGAGCCACAATGGACACTTTAAAGGGAATCTCTTCTTTCTATAAGAGATGGAGGAAAAATGCTTGCAATGTCTGAAACTCGATTTTTATAAGAAACTTAATTACGAAAACCGCATTTCCATATCTTACGGTTTCAGAAATACAAGGTGTTTTTGAGAAAAGTGCAATTTCGACAAATGTGAAAATATTTCCAAAGCAACTTTTTATGTAAATCCAATGAAATAATTTAATTTTCTCTCAAAGCTATATTTTAGTAGTTATTGATATAAGAATGATTTTTTGTACTTGTGTATTCGTACGTATTCGTGGAAAGCTTAAAATTTGCTATGCAAAAATATAGTTTGTTTCATACAATCTTAGGGGAATAAAGAGACTGCAGGAAATTTATATCAAGAACGATATCCTTTTAGTGATATTTTTTGTAGATATTTTTTAGTAGAATCACATAAAAAATAATAAAATTTTTAAGATTTTAGAGGTCTTTGCTTAAAAATGAAGATATTACTTGTATATCAACTTGAAGGTAGAACATTACTCTTTCAAATGATGTATAACTTATTGTTTCAATTTGAAATAGATTCAACTTAAGAATTCTTAAAGGATGATGTGTAGTTGAAGTTTTGATAGAATCTCGCAAAAATGATAAAATTTGAAAGACCATGGAAGTCTTCTTTTTGAACATGGAAAAGCACTTGCATACCAAATTGAAAGTTGAACCTTCTTCTTTCAAATGATGTATAAATCGTTGTTTCAATTTGAAATCGATTCCACCTAAGAATTGTTGATTAAATAGTCAAGGTTCTATTCAGCTATTAGCTGGTGCAATTGTGCTTTCGCAACACTTAGTCCCATTGAGCTAATCAACATGGCAAAAAGCATTAAAAAAAGATGTCGACTGTATAACACAAACTGGAGAACATTTTGAACATTTTCTACAGAGATGGGGTTTACTTTTATTGTTTATTTTTATTTTTTTGTTATTTGTTGACATACAATTATTGCTGTTATATAATAAATTATATTATTTTAATCTGCTTCTTGCTTCTGAATTTATATTTTAGTTCATTGTAACCAATTAACTTGATACTAGTTATAAATATAACCTTACTTTTGTTTTATTTCCACGTTTTCAAAATTTGCACATATAAGTTTTAAAGTTATATATGTCAGAGAAGACTTGAAGAAATATCAAGTGTGCTATATTTTTGGAAAGGTAATTTTATACATTTCTCGAATTTACAAAACAATCATTTTTATGTCAATACCTACTAAAACATTGTTTTGAGAAAAAGCTGCTTTATTCCATCACATTCTACATAAAAAGCTGTTTTGGAAATGTTTTCACAGAAAAGGAAATCTTTGAATTGACGACTTTTTGAAATTGGATGTCATAAGTATACCTGTATAATAGAAGTTTTTTATAAAGATCAAGCCTTAGATACTCAAGTTATTTTCCCTCTATTTTCTTTCGAAAGAGGAGTTTCCCTTTAAATGTGTCCAATTTGGCCCATCCTGTACATTCCATCCTTTGCTTTATAATAGCTTTTCCTTTATGATAGAGTTTGTTTTGATTTTAAATATCAATTACTGTAACTATTTCAACTTGCAAAAAGTTTTACAACGTTTTATTATATTTATCCCAAAATATTGTCCACATTTTCACCATCATTTGCCCCTTAATTGTAGTTGTAATTATTACAAATTGTTGATTTTTAAATCTTATATGAACCTATATAAATCAACTGCCATAAACGGTGGTTAGAAGACCAGCAAAGTTTAAATCTTTTCATGCACATTCCTCAATCATCTTCAAGTTTAAACAGATTTTTCAAGTCGTGCATTGTGCGTAGGAATAAAGAAAACGTCAAAAGATACTCAAAGGTTAGAGAATATTCTAACTACGTTAATTAAGGATTGTTAGTGAAACATTGTAACTTTTATAAAAACTTTTTTCTGTTACTTAATACTCTATTTAACAGGGTGTTTTTTAATATCCTTAATAGTAAAAAAATGATGAATAGGATCAGATTACATAATATTAACGAGTAACTTTTGTTATACGTTTTATTTTGTTGTAAAACATTTTTCATTAATATTTACTTTTAAACCTTTTCCTGTTCCTTTTCTTTATTTCATTAATTATATACATTACCACATCTCTCATATTCATTTACATCTGTTTAATTGAATTTCGGATTGTCTAAAAATAATTGGGAATTTCTATTTGGAGATTGCACTTTAAAGTCGTTAAACAAACTATTCCAATCTCAAAAAAACCTCTTTCGTATTTTTAATCGCCTTGAATCAATCATCCTCGATTATTGATCCTCCACAACTAAAATTAATTTTAATAAAGTAAGTAAACTTCTAGTTCGTTAATTTTGCGATTACGCCTCGAATATTTGTCCAAAATATTTAGTAAGTAAAATAAAATGTTAAGTGACTTGTAAAGTTATGAAAATGAATACGAATTTGATAAGTGTACAAATTTGAACGATATCAGTACGCCATTCGAAATTAATTAATACGTTAATAAAACACGAAAACGAGATTAGCTTAATCAGTAAAAACCACCCGTTCCCGCAAACTTCACTAATAAAACCCGCAGTAAGCTCAAACAAACTGAAACAAATGATGGAAATTCATTTGAATGTAGAACGAAAAGTTGCCGAAGCCGAACGGACGCCTGGATCTCAGTCGAGGGTGTCGGGTCCAATTCCCGAAAGAAAACAAGACGAAGAAGAACAACTAGCGTCTACGAACTGAAGGCGAAGTAAATAAGCCGACTTTAGATTGTTTTTACTTGTTATTGATGTTAACTGTGAAGTTGGAATCTAATTAAAATACGTTTGCTGATTCAGTGTTCCCCATTTGACCCCCTTTGTGTAATTAAACTGCTTTCCGTTTCGCTCACCCTTTCTTATCTATTTTGTCCCCTCGCTTTCTCTTTTTACAATATACAACTTACAATTAGAAAAAAACATAATTTTCAAGAATGAAAAATAAAACTATTCGGAACAGTGAATACAAACTGGAAAAGATTAAAAATGTATTTTAAAAACGATAATTTAAAAATTTATCGAAAGTCAAACTTTTTGCAAAGTTTATATTTTCTCGTCAGTTCAGGCTCCGCGCCCCCACGTCCTTTATAACTAAGATTAAAGTTGATCTTGGGGTTCGTTGACGAAGTTAGACGCCCGCGGGCATCGGACCGAGGGATTTCGCCTCCGTTTTCTCTTCCCAACCCTATTTCGCGTTACGTCCTGACGCCATACACCTACTTGTCCTTTTTCTTTCTTCGACGGCCCGTAGTCCAAAACAAATTATTCGCACTTTTAAAACGGTCTCATTGGGATCCCGTTCTTAACGCTAGAGAAACTTCGCATCGACATCCGACCGAAGTTTCCTCCCTCCAGCTACTCGCTTCGTGAAATAATAACTCATAACGTAGAGATGGTGCGAAAAGTTTCTCGCAAAATGACGCCATCACCCCGAAATCGTAGTATTTTATTTACATCGACCAAACCTGCGATGAAATTGATTACCCAACTTTGATTGATGCGATATTAATGTGTGTCGTAATATATGGAGTTATGGGGTTATCGTAAATAACGACAATTTATATGGGACACTCTTAAACTTTTCGACTAGACAATTTTGGAAATTGATTTAGAAAACTTTTCTCATAAATTCTATACTAAATCAAATCTTGATATAAAATATTATTTTTCCTTTTGGCTACTTTTTGTCAACATCAAATTTGATTCAAATTGTATTTTAAGAAAACATTTGTCATTTAGCATACCGAATTTATTTTGCTCTGAAAAAGGTTCAATGAACTGTTACCATTTGCTTGGAAATCAATTTTTTTAATAAGTATTTTTGATTAAACTTTGGGCTTTTGAAGAATGTTCCTAAATCAATTATCATTCACTGCTTTTCATTCTTTATTATTTTTTATGTTGTACGAATAATATGAGAAAGTAAACAAAAGATATTCACGTATTAAATATGGGTACGAAGAACCAAAAAGAAATTCTAAATGTATCATAAAAAAGTATTGCAATAGTTAATTGTAGAAGCATTCTCTTTTTTTGTGATTAGTTTGAATCAGTTTCATCATACAGAATTTAAAAAAAGAAACAAATAGTGATTTATATCATATGAGAACCGAAACTTTCCCCTATTTATTTTATTTTAACTTTATTTTGCCTCGTTCAGCAAAATTTACAACAAATTTTATTCAACACAGCCCAAATTTCTTCTCGATTCAAATTCCAGCAAATACATTTGTATCGTACATTTCTTAACCCGGGAGGACGCGCGCGTGGGTAGAAAATACCCGGCGCTTATTAAATGATGTGTATATTCTCCAAATGTCTATTAAATCGGGGAATCCCCTGTATACCTCTCGAGTAGAGTGTAACAGAAGTACCTATGCTCAGACGATATTATTATACCGTTCTCGATCAGTGCTAGGGTCTGATTTATGCGAAGTGGACATTTCTTACCCGGCGCGCGTCGATACGTGACTTAATTGTTACCATTTTATTTCTGTGTTTTGTGTATTGTATTAGTTTTTGGTGAATTGTGGTTATTATTGAACAGTTGTCGCATTATTTCATATTTATCAGTTTGAGTTCCAGTAAGTTAAAATTATAATAAATAAAGTAACTATAGTTTATTAGCATATCAGCATTTCAGTAGATAATGGATTCTCAGCCAGGGCCATCAAATATCAGTAAATGGGTGGATAGAAGGCCTTTAACTAAAAAAGATCAAGAAGAGGAAATAAGGAAAATAATGGAGGAGGAGAGTGATGACAATGAAATTCCACCAACTGAATCAGATAGTGAAGTTGACCACATTTCAGTAAGCGACCACCACCGACACTGACGCAGATGAACCATCAGAAGATGAAGGCAATTTTTACAAATCAAGCTCGGCAGGTACACCATCTTCTCACTTTTATCTGGGGAAAGATGGTACAAGTTGGTCCAAACAACATCCACCAATAAATGTAAGGACTAGAGCCCATAATTTAGTGACCCAACTACCGGGACCGAAAGGAAAAGCAAAGGATGCAACTACTCCTTTTGAATGTTGGAATTGTATGATTTCTGATAATATGATAAACCATATTGTCAGATGTACCAATATATACATAGATTTGTCGCGAGGAAAATTTGTTAGGGAGAGAGATGCCGCTCCTACAGACCAACGAGAGATGAAAGCACTTTTCGGTTTGCTGTACTACGCTGGGGTACTGAAGTCTGGAAGACTCAATACAATGGAATTGTGGGAACAAGATGGATCTGGTGTGGACATATTTCCAGCCGTCATGACTCGAAAACGCTTTTTATTTTTACTCACTTCTTTACGTTTTGACGACATACATGATAGGCACACCAGACGACAAAGTGACCAACTGGCTCCCATACGTGATCTCTCCGAATTATTTAAAAACAACATTCAAAGCTCCTATGTTATTAGTGAGTATGCCACAATAGACGAAAAATTGGAACCTTTTAGGGGAAGATGCTCGTTTAGGCAGTACATAAAGAGTAAGCCAGCAAGATATGGCATAAAAATTTTTCTTTTGACTGACAGTCGTACATACTATACGAACAACTTTGAAATATATGCTGGTAAGCAACCGGAAGGTGAGTACAAGTTACAAAATGATCCTTACTCAGTCGTATGCCGTCTCATCAAACCAATTGAAAAAACTGGCCGAAACATAACAATGGACAATTGGTTTATGAGTATAAAGCTAATGAATGATCTTTTGAAAAATCATCACTTGACCTGTGTTGGAACCATCCGAAAAAATAAAAGGGAAGTACCAACTGCATTTGTCACTCCAAAAAATCGGTCTCAATATTCTAGCTTATTTGCGTTCTCGGAAAATAAAACAGTAGTTTCATATTGCCCTAAGAAAGGTAAAGTAGTTTTGGTGGGTTCAACTATGCATCACGATGACTGTATCAACAGTGAATCTGAAAAGCAAAAACCTGAAATAATAGAGTTCTACAATTTGACTAAGGGTGGAGTCGATACTGTCGATGAATTATGTGGATTATATTCTGTATCCAGGAGGTCGCAAAGGTGGCCGCTAACTATATTTTTTGGTTTTCTGAATATTGCGGCGATAAATGCTTACATTGTTTATAAAAGCAACAAGCAGGAACAAATTGCCCGAAGAGTATTCTTGAAAAACATGGCAAAAGAACTAGTAAGAGAACATTTACAGTTTAGGTCCACTATTGTCTCGCTACCTAGTTATATAAAAACAAGGATAATGCTTTTAATTCCACAAAATGAACAGGAAGAATTTCTTCCAGCGAAGCGCCAGAAAGTATTGTCGGGAAGGTGTCATGTTTGCCCAGGCCGCAAAGACAGAAAAACTAAAACCTGCTGTAGTGCGTGTAATAAACTCATATGCCGAGAACACTCTATACCAATTTGCCAAGGCTGTTTCGCAAATAAGGTTGTCCCCGTTCTGAAAGAAGATGAAGAACTGGAAGAAGAGGATGTCTAGGTCATTTTATCATTTTTTTATTATTTTTTTTTTGTTCAGTCTCATCATGTGTTGATTTGGTTTTATTGAGTACAATTTTATGTTCATTTATTTTAAATATGTTACAAATAGAGTTTATAAGTTCAGTTACACAATCCATTGTTTTATTTCCCGAAAGAATGCTCAAATAACCATACTTATACCCAAAATATTTATAAAGATCAAATATCGGGTAAAAATTACCCGGCGCGCGTTTTAACGTGAGAGCCAGAGACGCGCGTCCTCCCGGGTTAATCGCAATCACAGACATCAGTATAATCTACCATGTTAATTTATCTGCCAATTCCGTTTGCTGTAAAATAGTTTGTCCAATAAAAATACCATTTGTGCTATCTGAGCAAGTTGCTTATTTCCTTAATTATCAAATGAGTACCTATAGATATTACATTATTATTATACTTCTTATTAGTTTTGTTAACTCCTTATGCAATGCATCCTTAACTTCTTTCAAAGTCTCCGCATATACTCTATTATGAGAATATACGTACTTCTTTCCTTGCAAGGATTCCCCGCTTTTCTTGACGCATAATTCTTCTTAGCTCATGAATGAAGATCTTCGCACCCTTATCATGGCAACTCCACCCAATTCAAATATTTTTTTTTTTTTTTGCAATAAAGTTTTCAGTGTATTTTGCGCTGTTAACTCTCTTTCCAGTTTAATAGTGGTTCTATAACCATGTTTCTTTATCTTGGACGCTGGAAAAAACGTATGTTCCACATCATTCCTCTGTCTAGAGTACACGCATTTGTGTTCTTCCACTTTTTTGTGGAGATACAGATAGACATCGAAACACTCATGCCCGTTCAGAAATTGTACCACAGAATAGTTCACGTCTCCCCATTTTCTCTCTAGCCATGTGTCTAGTGTTAAACTCTTAGTTCAGACTGCCTTTTCAGACTCTTTCTTTCACCTTTCTCGTCATTCCTCTCGGATTCTCTCCACCACCTCTTCTCTGTCTCCTTTGCGAGTTATCCTTTTCTTACTATGATGTGCACTGGCGGTGAGTACTGGGTGGTGAGTACTGGGAGTACTGGGTACCTGTAGTGCCTGTCGAGATGGTTCTATTATGATTGTTCACTTACTGTATGGGTTAGCATTTGTCTTTGTAACGTTGTTAGGTATTTATTAGTCATATCATGCCTAAGATCATATCACCACTCCTATCATCTTTGTTTTCTTCTTTTTTGTTTTTACAAACTTCGATTTGGTTAGAGTATCCATTTTATATTTGTATTTTCCGTTTTGTATACATTTTTACATTTTAACTTAGTAATGCAACGTCCTTAATAATTTAGTTCGTGATTTTAATATGTTTGAATTTATATCAATTTAATTTTAATACATACCAAATACTGTGATTATCGTAAAGAACTTTTCATTGTGAATAAATTTAACATAATTTGTGATGAAAAATTTTACAAAAACAACATTCTTAAGCCTCTGAAGATGACTTTTAGTCGAAATATGTAAAGCAAAATTTGTATGAAATAAACCAGCAAAAAAATACAGATTTTAATTAAATTTTAAAATTAAAAAAGATTTAAAATATAAATTGGATATTTTCATGCTGTAGGTACAGTGTCTCTTCATTTTTTGCTATAATTTGACTCCGTCATGTTATGGATTTTTAAAATCTTCTGACAGCTCTTTATAAAATAAGCCAGACACGTCAGATCTAAAAATCTGATCTGAACTCTATGAGTACTATGAGTGGGCAACAATTTCAAAAAATTTTATTATCTATTTTTCTACTGCAATTCCACAGCCATATATTAGTTCATTTTGTATTTTTAAAATATGTAAACAACGTGTAACTACTTATATCAAATAAAACTGGCCATAACTTCCTATGACAGCTGCACTCTTTTAAAATATTTTCAAAAAATATATCATTATTTGTAGTATCGTTATCATTTGCCAATAATTCACGAGTAGTATGTCCGATGGCCAAAGGTAGGTTTGGACTGCAGGCTAAGGAAAGACTTCATCTGCTACTCATCAACTATGGATGAGTAGCAGATCAGCTGTAGACTAGTTCTCCTGGAATGAGACAAGAGAGGTTATTTATTGACACCGCTCCTTCAAACCCAAGAATGTTTTAAGACTTCTTTCCAAACGTACTGGCGTTACGTCATTACCATCAACCTGTATGTACTATCTTCAAACCCAAGAATGTTTTAGGACTTCTTTCCAACAGCAAACGTACTGGCGTTACGTCTGGTAATGGCCTCTCCAAATGCCCATCTTCAAATTTTTCTGGCAGAAGGGGCAGCTTTAGAGTTCTAGTGGCTGTTATTACTGCGCACTGCCGATTAAAAACATATCCTAACTTGTTGGGTAGTGACGATATGTACTATATAGAGCAGAATATGTACTATCCTACTGTCAATCGTATCAGATTCTTGATTTTTGGGTCGCAGTTTATAAGGATTTGAACAATTTCTCACCGGACAAGGTATTATGTATATAATCTTCGTTAAGAGCATTGAACTTCATGGTGAAATTTGATATCGGCATCTATCAAGATTTATTGGTCCACCTATGCGATATGTAATTCATATAATATAATGTAATCGTTATCACTTGGCATCTACTCAATATGGCGAAATGTACACTTACAAAATTATCTCTGCTATGAGAAGTGTCTCCGTGTAAAGCTACTGGTCTATATGACTAGCTGCCCTTCCATCTTTAAGGTGGTCTTTATTGCGGTTGACTACCTTCTGGTCTATCTTATCATACTTAGAATACCACATCCATACTTGGATGTCTATATTTCCTATCAGTTATCGTAAAAAAAAACCTGTAGAGGAACAAAAAGGTACAAGCAGATGTAGAAGATGCATCCTCAGAACCGAACAACACATCAAGATGACTGAATATATAGAAATACACAGATGAATGACAAGTAAACGGAGAATACTTTACACTAGTCTATGACTTCAGATTACACCCGTCATACAGCCAAACAAAGATTACATGTAAACGAAGTCAATGACTTAAGACTAGTCGTGAGCACAGTCTAAAAACTTAAATGTTAAAGCTGACATCTTTGGATGAATTGTATTAGAAAAACTCTGGGACAGTTCGAGACTGGATTGGGCGAAGAATAAGATAAATACAACAAAATATATCAACTTTTCAAAGATGTCACTTACTCGCTATTCATCAGAATCGATGAAAATCACCAAGCCTGAAACGGGTCGGAATATGCATTTCATGCTTTTGGGCATTCGGGATTAGTGAATTGCACGACGAACGTGAATTGGAATCAAAAGTTATAGTTAAGGCTAGAAATCGGTTTGGACTAAAGCCACAGAAGAAGTAGATGTACTGAAATATTATTACAGCAAATTTGATGATATAGTAAAAATAAGAACATATTCAAATAGATCTAGTGCTATAATTACGTTACTGTAAAAATAAAGATTTGAGTGACATTAAAATTAATCGAAATATCATTTGGTGACCCAGTAAGTTTCTAATGAAACCTAATTTAACATTTTTCGTGGTATTAGATTTAACAGAACTTCCATAAAAATTACAACACCTAGAATTTGTTGAACGATTTTAAATACAAATAAAGGATAAAATTTTGAAAACAATAGATCAAAAACTAAAAAGTTTTTTAATAGTGAGGTGCCTCGAATCGATTTGTAACGCAATAAATAGTACGTGGGCAACAAATCGGGTGACCCAACAGCTCATGGAAGTACGCTAGTGGCAGGTTCTACCCAAAAACCAGTAGAAGCACTTGCCGTATGAGGCGCGTATTAATCGGCAGTATAACAATCAGTGATTAATAGACCATCAATGAGGATCAAGGATGACCTATTATCGTAACATATGGCACTCCATATCACTTCTTGTGCCGGGGCTGTATTACGTTTCATTAAGTGTTGAGTTTTGACGTTTTTCACGCATCCCTCTGATCCTTCTACTACAATTAAATGCCATTCTTGCTCAAATTCGCTCTTTCGTTGCCCCATTCCAACTTGCGTAGACGTCTTTATCTGGCGATAAACTGGTTAGAACACCTCCCAGCCAATTAGTTTCAATTCATAGAGTCGTTAAAAATCTATCTCTTGTATCTGCGCTTTCATAGTCAAGTTGGGCCAATACCAATACAGTTGTAACATTTTTGTTTACACGACGAGCAGTTTCTCTTAGCGAAAGTCTAGTCTCTCCCATGCAAATAATGCGGTCACGTTAGCATTATTCCTCAGTTCAGAACAAAAGTTGTGAACAAATAATTAGTAAATTTGACAGCTAATTACACATTTTGGTATTTCTTCAAATTTATTATTACTAAGTCCAAAGGAAAAATGAACCAAATTACTAGCTAGGCTTTATTTAAGTTTCAATCGTTTCTTTGTTCTGATTTAAGACATGGTTACAAAAACCAATAAAATCGTTGAACAAATCTAAGTATTATAACTACAGTTTTTACGGAATATAGGATTTTTATGGAATCAGTATATAAAAATAGAAAATAAATTAGAAATGTTTTGTATAAATTCAATTCCGTTTGATTTCCATTTATATATCATATAATTCCATGCTATTAGATTGTTTATCGTAAATAGTCGTAATAGTTTACCTGCACTAACAATACGTTTAATATGCAGCTCATTTGGATATTAGAGCAGTTAGTTAATAATTTATCTTTACCAGCATCGATTTCGTAACCGGCGGAGGCAAATTATGAAATTAATTAATCCAGTTTTACCAATTACCGTTATCAAAATTACTATTGATGATTAATGCCATGTAATATTCATCTAATTAATTTAACGTTTAGTAGTTTTGATGCAAAAAAATTTCGGAATTAAATTTTTTTAAAAGGTAATCGTTTAAATTTTTTTTTTATTACCATGCAAGTATAGAAAACAATGAATAACATTACTGATGATTACAGTACAGATACTTAAACCCCAATTTCCTGCATCGATGGGTTTCGTAATTTCAAGAAAGCAATTTTATGGAAAGTGGACTATGCAAAGATTAACTTACAAAGAGGAAATTGCTGTTTTCTTTATATTTTCTTTTCCTTGTTTCTTATTGCAATTAATTAACAAAACCTAATCATCTTCACATCTAATATTGTTTAGTTAAGACGTTAATAATAATCTAGAAGACGATAATACAGAAAAATCTCCTTTGGGCCATAACGAGATTCTTAAGCTTTCATTAAAACTGTTACTGCGGTGACCGGGTAAAGCTTTGATACCTAACCGACGGCAGTTTGCGACCCCCATAAGGCGGTCGACATAGTAATTTCACAGTTGGTCCTAGAAGTTATTAGAAAACCCGGCGCGGTTTTATGCGGCCTCTAGAGGGACCACCAGGAAAGGGGTCGCCTAATGAACGAGAGGGGTCGATATTTAGAGCTCGCGATAAATAAGTTTACCTACTTTTGGCTCGAGAAATTTTCCAAGTTTCATCGCCATCGCGTGCTCATAACTGATATCGCCACTCCAGTTATCGACAAATCTCCGGTACCGCTATTACGTGGGGTGCTATTTAGTCCTTTGTAAAACGAATTACATTGTAACCACCTACCGTAATTGATTTTCAATGAGGATCTCTTTGTTAGTTCTTACTTAAGATTTTAAACTAATCTGCTTATTTTATTATATTTTGAAGCATAAAATGTTATTATTAATTCCAAATATAAATATTTCGTTACATTTAACGTTGTTATAAGACTACGTATAATTACCCTGTGTAAACTTAAATATTTATAGTATTGATAAAATATAAGTTATTATCATCGATGATCGGAACCAAAATAGATTTAATAATTATGGAAATATATAGAAGCTCAAACTGAATTATTGAAACATTATAAAGACTGATTGATCATTTTGTAGGTATGGTAATTTTTAATTATAGGTTTTTTTAAGTAAGATTCAAGTCTTTTTCTATCACAATCTCTCAAATTGATTGAGTACCAAGTATAATGGTGTATCATAAAATCATGAACCTTTTTACGCAATACATTTTCAAATTGTAGATTACATCGTCGTAAACACTACGTTACTATCAAATCGTTATTCCTGGAACGCGATGTCATTATCTTGAAGGTATTATATTCTTGGTCATTCGTTTGGTAGTCCTCAATCTTTAACGATTCTTTACGATTTCGAGTTATATTGAGAATCATTGAAGGGAAGTCAAAGTATCTCTAGGTCCTTTGAAGGATCGACAGTGTACCGTCCTCTACAAAGGTAATCGTGATTGTCGTGTATAGATCGCCAATAGGCAACATGGGAGACATTCTTTGATGTTTTTAAAATGATTTGTGATCCGATGATTGAGTTGTCCTATTCGATACAGAAAAAGACGAATTAGTCATCACAACTGTTTACAATCTCAAATATAAATATTTGCAATAAATACAAATTAAGACTTGCAGTAATATAATCGAGAGAGACAGATGATGTGTAAAAATAAATAAAAGGACCATACTTAGTTAAGATAACAATCAGTTAACATAGTTATGTTAACTAATTGTTTTAGATATGTTACAGTTTTCTGGCTTTAGTGAATAGGAAGCTATGAAACTTTAAAGTAATTTATCTCGAAAATTTCTAATGTAATTAATATTGTGATAACATATATTATAGTCTTATTATATAGATAATAAGACAACACTTTTATCTTGTATGTTGACGTTATTAGGATGTTTAAAAACAGTTAAAAACTTGTACAATTTAATTGAACTGTTTCCTATGATTATAAAGTTAATTACAATGTTGTTGTAAACAATATTGTTAATCATTAACAATTAAACATCACCCACGTACATAACAATCTATTTACTGTTAATTTCGGTAATACTATACCGACCATGAAAAGCCAATTCATGAAAATCACGTCCATAAACGTGTATATCCCTCCGTTAAAATTATAAAAGTTACGTTCAGTACATATTTGATTCGTTTTTTATGACATTCTGGTGTATATTATTTATAATTCGTTTTTATGTTTAGTAATAACATCATAACGTTGTCACTAAAAATTTAGGTGTAACTCCGTGATTGTTATTAATAATAATGAGAGGTTTTGAGATTTATATACTGGTGTTAATGTTTGGAATTATAGGGGAAATAGCCAGATTTCAGTTGTGGAATTTAGTCTAGGTATATAGTTTAGGAATTTGGGGTTTATTGAAATAAAATTATGTGGTTTAAAATAAGTTTTGATAATTCGTTTATTGTTATTGTGTAAAAGTAATACTAAGAACTTTATTGTTATTACTTTCTGGACATTGTTTTTCTTCTGATTTTTTGTTATATACTTTTTCTCCAATAAGGTTTGTGGAGAAGTCTAATCATATATCTTTCCAAGTTGTAATGGATTAATTGAAAATTGTGCTCTTATTATTATAGGAACGATTATATTTTTATTAGTTTTATTTAAATAAACTTGCAATGTACGATTTCGAATATTTTTACATTTCTGGATCAAGTGCTGTTTTGAAATGAATAATTCACGAAAAAAGATTATGTTGTTATGAAGGCTATCATAGCCCACATTGAATTAACACTTTATACTACTACTATCGTGGGGTATAAATGTGATTACACAAATGATTCAATATAATCATGATTCATGATTATACATGATTCAAATAAAATAATAATATTAAAACCATCAAGAAAAACGAAAAGCGAGAAAATACTACACAAAAAAAGAAGAAAGAGGCATAAAACTGAAAAAAGTAAAAAGCAATTGAAAATGCAACAAGATAATCTGCTAGTAAAAAGTAGAAGAACAAAATAATAAGTGAATATGAAAGTTATGACAACTGCTGAAGAAGCAGAAATTTTTTAAAAGTCGCTTTAAAGCCAGTCTTAATACGCTGTTTGATGTGCAACGAAATACCGTTATAAACCCTACATATATTATAAGAAAAAGAACGTTTAAAAAGCGTTCTTGTTTGAGTGAATGATGTACAGGTATCATAAGAGTGAAACGATGTGTTATGTTTAGATTTTGTATATTGCACCTAAAAAGAATTTTATTCCATTAATATGAAAGAGACTTATTCTAAATTACTCTATGAGAGACATGCTCAGTGTAAAATTCTCAGGCGTTTACACAGTTAACCCAGGCGAGTGTATGTGAAGTATGTTTATTCTGCTTTATTCCGTAAATAAAACGGAGGCAGGCGTTTTAAACACACTGAATACGATTGGAAGTAGCTGAATCAATACAGTAATCATACAAGGTATCACCAAAGTTGGAAGGAGGTTGCATTATTGAGCTTTTAATCTTAGATTGAGTCGAATAAAATGGAAACATGTGAACGTAGCATCCAACACAATACCCAAATTTCGAAACTCATCAACAAAATTAAATCTATCGTTTCCTGTCCTAAGAATTAGAGACTCACGCACTCACACATACGCATATTTACGAAAAGCGTCAATGAGGATTTCTTAATATTGATATTGAGGCATGCTGGAGTAATCAATCTGACCGCATAGTGTCAGAACATCAGAACAGAAGGTTACTGGTATAAATTAAGTACAGCCCCAACACAGATCCTTGAGGAGTACCATATATAATGACTGCATCATCGGAATGAAGTCCATTTAGAATAACTAGCTGCCTTCGATTAAGCAGATAGTGTTCAAAGAAATTGCATGATTATACATGATTCAAATAAAATAATAATATTAAAACCATCAAGAAAAACGGAAAGCGAGAAAATACTACACAACAAAAGAAGAAAGAGGCATAAAACTGAAAAAAGTAAAAAGCAATTGAAAATGCAACAAGATAATCTGCAAGTAAAAAGTAGAAGAACAAAATAATAAGTGAATATGAAAGTTATGACAACTGCTGAAGAAGCAGAAATTTTTTAAAAGCCGCTTTAAAGCCAGTCTCACTACGCTGTTTGATGTGCAACGAAATACCGCTATAAATCCTACATATATTATAAGAAAAAGAACGTTTAAAAACGTTCTTGTTTGAGTGAATGATGTACAGGTATCATAAGAGTGAAACGATGTGTTATGTTTAGATTTTGTATATTGCACCTAAAAAGAATTTTATTCCATTAATATGAAAGAGACTTATTCTAAATTACTCTATGAGAGACATGCTCAGTGTAAAATTCTCAGGCGTTTACACAGTTAACCCAGGCGAGTGTATGTGAAATATGTTTATTCTGCTTTATTCCGTAAATAAAACGGAGGCAGGCGTTTTAAACACACTGAATACGATTGGAAGTAGCTGAATCAATACAGTAATCATACAAGGTATCACCAAAGTTGGAAGGAGGCTGCATTATTGAGCTTTTAATCTTAGATTGAGTCGAATAAAATGGAAACATGAGAACGTAGTATCCAACACAATACCCAAATTTCGAAACTCATCAACAAAATTAAATCTATCGTTTCCTGTCCTAAGAATTAGAGACTCACGCACTCACACATACGCATATTTACGAAAAGCGTCAATGAGGATTTCTTAATATTGATATTGAGGCATGCTGGAGTAATCAATCTGACCGCATAGTGTCAGAACATCAGAACAGAAGGTTACTGGTATAAATTAAGTACAGCCCCAACACAGATCCTTGAGGAGTACCATATATAATGACTGCATCATCGGAATGAAGTCCATTTAGAATAACTAGCTGCCTTCGATTAAGCAGATAGTGTTCAAAGAAATTGTAAACTTACTGCGAGCAACCAATGTCATGATGAATAGCTAGTAGGACTCTGTGATGTACGGTATTAAATGCTTTTTAAAAATCGAAAAGAATAAGAATTTGAAGCAATGAATAGAAAACAAAATTAAAAGTATCCAAGTGATTCAGGAGGCACGGCGTAATAATCTTTTCTAAAAATTTGGAGACAATCAATAGGACACTTATGGGTCTTAGATCACTGTACACTGTGGGATTATTATTCTTGGGTAGAGGAAAATTAAAGTAGGTTTCCAGACGGACACAGAAAATCACAACAGAAATTAATTATAAGACACAAATATGGTAGAATAACGCGACAAAATAGGGATAACATTTTGACGCCGATTCCATCACTAGCTAGCGCGCTAGTTTTAAGGGGGAAGAGTCAAGTAAACATCCACTTACTCCCGAATTTTCATTGAATAATTGGAACGATGTACTAAATCTGTATAACATAATAAATAATATAATAATAATATCTACGATTACTATAAAAATCTATAGTACTATAAAATTTAATATAGAATATATAAAATTTACTATAGAATGATTTGATGTCGAAAAAGTTCAGAATGGCGATCTAGCAAGTATTTAATATTGGCTCTGCAGATTTGCGCTGTGTAACGCTAATCGGTCTAATTAATTGAGATAAACAAAACTAGGTTTTCTATTAAAAAACGTTCATATGCTTTGCAATAATCAAAATTTGAGAAAATAAATCAACAATTAAAAAATAAATGGCACAAACAACGATTAATTATTATTTTTTTAATAAACTTTTAGGTTCTCGCAAAAGCCAATAAGTTAAACAATGTATGATTCAAATTCAAAGCCCGTTACGGTCTGTTAAAAATTGTAGGTGCTACATTGCACGGCGAGCAAAATTTAACGTTCTGAAAAAAGGCATTCAAATTTTTTTCTAAAGAAATGTAGTTACGACTAATAAAAGCATTGCAACGATGCCAGGGCCGCATAAAATACCTTTTTCTTCTACAAATTTACCCCTTTCATTTCAGCTCTTTTTGCTTTTTTTTGACGTATTTTAGGTACTACGGTTCTGTATGTCCATGCACTCTTTGTCGTACACGTAAGCAAATTGTTAACTACGGACTGATAGGCAGTTTCACATCATTCATGATTTGTAAAATGAATACATAACAATCGTCGAAGTAATCGACCAGAAAAAAAACAGCAGATTCATTTTAGAGACACAGTTTAGTTGTTTAAGGGCCAAATGGCATTGCGTAGTATTACCCTTCAATACTCATTTACATTCTGGATGTAACCATTCAAGCATTTTTGAAGTAAATCATTTACTTCAAAAACTAACTTTAAAACGTTTAATGAACATATTATAATCCTTATTGCCGTGCTACAGTATTTATGGTTTTATAGTTCGTACCGGTAGGGTATTATCTGTGACATGCTTGTGCGACTGTTTGGTCCCTTTTTTACATATTATACAGAGTGTCTCACGTAACGGGTTCATTACAACTTTTTTAGGTTCCACTATTCGTAGAGACTTGAAATTTTGCTATCATGGGTTGTTCATTCTCATCTTTTAATTTAAAATATGTTCACGATGGACACCACTTCCGGCACCACTTCCGGTCTACCGGAAGTAGACCTCAACTTCGTTATTTTAAATGAAACGTTATAGTTTTTATTACACCATTCAATTATACGTAAGAAAAGATGTTGAATTTGATAACAGTTATTGGTACCTAGCGTTTTTTGTTTTCGAGTTATTTTGATTTTAAGTGTTTTTTGGCAAATATCACCATGCTCTTTAAAAGCACATATCTCAGCCAACGTTAATTCAAAAACGTTTTGCATTGGTACGATAACTCTTCATATGCTGTTAAATAGATTGTCACTTGTTGTATCAGTATATCTTATAAAGACTGGTCAAAAATCGAGTTACCGTTTCTCTGTATTCAATTGCGTGAAAGTCAAAAATTTTAAATGGAACGCACCATGTTTTCATACCTATCAGAAAGGGAATTTAATTCTCTACAAATTATCTATGAACATTCCTATACCTGTTTATTATAGTTTTCTTGCTATTGAGCAATTTATCAAAATCATACGTAAAATGCTAGAAACCGCTTGTGTTTTTGTTAGAAGGACATTTTGACAGTTTTTGTTTATTTAAATTATTATTAGTATTATTTCTACAATGAACTGCGATTAAATAAACTTCAGATTGCTAGCTGTTATTTACCAAAAATAACCAAAAGAAAACCGAATAAATGAAACAATGAAAAACAACAATTTAATGACAAAAATTAAAATAAATAATATAAAAGAATCAAAAACTTAAAATTGTAAAAATAAATTAAGAGAATTTAATTCTCTACAAACTCTCTAGAAACTTTCCTGTGCCTATTTGTTGTAGTTGCCCTCATATTTGGAAATTAATGGACGCATGTAATGCTAAAGATTCTGATTTTTACGTTTGAAAGTCATGGAGTTTTGTCAGCTTTTCAACCATATTTATGTTATTGTTATCATTAATTAGTTGTGTCATCACTTACTTCTCTTAATGCCTTTGAATATCATGGCGAATTATTCCAACGCCAACATTTTAAATTCGTTTTATATTCATAGCGGATGTAATAAAGTTTTGGATAGGATCTGTTTCTTAGTTTTGGAAAGATCAAAATAACAAGAAACCATAAATCTTTATCAGCAGCAGATTGAGATAATGGAATAAATGTTTTGTCATATTTTGTTGCTTTGCCAAATTCTTCGGTAAGAAGTGCTTCGATCGATTTAAATGAATAATATTTTCCACGACAACACTGTTAATAAATAAAGTGAGCGCTCTAGGAATATATCATTTTGTCGAATATTACTCCTATTATTGTTTTTCATTGTTTCATTTATGCGTTCTTCTGCTGGTTATATTTGGTAAATAAAAGCTAACAAACTAAACTTTATTCAATCGCAGATTATTTTAGAAATAATACCAATGATAATTTAAATAAATTAAACGATAAACTGTCAAAATGTCATAGCCTTCTAATAAAAACTGAACGACTACCAGCATTTTGTGTAGGATTTTGATAAAATGCTGAATATGAAGAAAACTATAATAAATAGGTATAGCAATATTTATAGATAATTTGTAGAGAATTATATTCCCGGTTAGATAGGCTAAAAAGATATGGGGCGTTTCGTTTAAAATTTTCGACTTTCTCGCAATTGAATACAGCGAAACGGTAATTCAATTTTTGACCACGCTGATATAACAAGTGACAATCTATTTGACAGCATATGAAGAGTTATCGCACCAATGCAAAACGTTTTTGAGTTAACGTTGGCTGAGATATGTGCTTTTAAAGAGCATGGTTATATTTGTCAAAAAAAATTAAAATCAAAATAACTCGAAAACAAAAAACGCTAGGAGCCAATAACTATTGTCAAAGTCAACATATTTTCTTATGTATAATTGAATGGTGTAATAAAAACTATAGCATTCCATTTAAAATAACGAAGTTGAGGTCTACTTCCGGTAGACCGGAAGTGGTGGCCATCTTGAAAATATTTCAAGTTAATAGATCGAAATGAATAATCCATGTTACCAAAATTTCAAGCCACTACGAATCGTGGAACTTAGAAAAGTTCTAATGAACCAGTTACGTTAGACACCCTGTATGCAAACATACTTGAGTCGGTTCAAAGATCATTTTTAAAATACTTATTCTTCCGTTCTGACTGTATATACCCGCCTGGAGGCTTAGACTACAACCTACTTTTATCGAGATTTAATTTCCTTTCCTTACGGTAACGCAAGATAGTCGCCACTATCAAATTTTTGTACATGCTCTTGCGTGAAGATATAGACTGCAACTGTTTGTTGGGTAGATTATTTTTGTTGTGCCTAAACTAAATCTACGTACAAATGTTATATTTTGAATATGCTAACCGAGTAGCGCCACATTGTGATTTCTATTATGATTCCTTGAACACCGTGGTCGGGGTTGCTATCGAGTTTACATAACATGTTTATTTGATTGTTTATTAATGTTATTTGCTCTTTGTTGTATCTTTCGCTTTTTGGTACTATGTTTAATGTTTACTATGCGCTTATATTTATGTTTTTGAGTTTTGTTATTGATTTCCTGTAACTGGATGGTGTAAACCTCAAGGAAATAAAGGAGTATTGTTATTATTATTAAATCATTCCGAGACAAACGCTTGTATATCGGCAATGTGTGCTTGGCCATGGTTTAGCAGGATGTAATGAGGGTAGTTGAGCATAATAAATGTTATTACCTTAAAATCATGTCGAATTTGTCGAATTTCGACTCAAGACAAGAGTCGACAGAGATTTTGTTTCATATGCAAATTCTTTTTGTCCTTTCGTATACAAAAATTTATAAAGTTGTGCGATTCCTTATAATACGCAAAATCAGTTACCTGTTTAGTTCTCTTAAGTTTGTTATACGCTTCATTTCGCAGTTTCAAAAGTAATTTAACATTATCTGCTTTCCAGGACCGGTATATTTCGTAAGTGAAGTTGTCCTTATGCTTATCGAAAAGAGATTACACAAAATTATTAAAAAGTGAAACCTTGTCCTCTAGATTACTGACACATGAAATATTAATCCATGAAATTCTAAGAAGGTCTCTCTTAAAACCTACACAACTAAAATGCTTAAAATCTCTAAAGCGTTTTAATCTGGGTATATCACATAGCGTAGCATTTCTCAACCTTTTTTGACCTGTGGACCTATAGAATTTGTCCAAAAATTGTACGGACCGGTTAATTATTTTGAAAAATGTTCTATAAAATTTTGAATGCTCGCCTGGTTAATTTTTAATTTTGATGGCTTAACGCAACCTGACTACTATCTTGTGCTAAATTGCTAATTAGGATCAAGTTGATCAACCCAACTAATACTTACTGCCAACAACTTAGTTGAGTTGGGTTGGGTTAAGATTAATGGCTTAACCCATCCCAACTAATAACTAGCACTAACTAGCTACTTGATTTGGGTTAGATTCAGATCATGTTGATGGTTCAAGCCAATGCAATTAATATTTAATGTTAATTAGCTAGTTGCGTTAGGCTAAAGTTAATGAGTCATCCCAACCCAATTAATATGTAGTACTAAATAGCAAAGTGGGTTGAGATGGGAACAGCTAAGGTTAATGGCTCAATGCAACTAATATTTAGTACTAACTAGCTAGTTGGGTTGGGTTAGGTCCAGATAAGGTTGATGGTTCAACCCAACTCAATTAATACTTAAAGCTAACTAGCTATTTGAGTTGGATTAAAGTTAATGGCTCAACCCAATCCAATTAATATCAAACACTAATTAACTGGTTGTGTTAGATTCAGATAAAGTTGGTGGTTCAACTCAACTAATTAATAGTATAATTAATAATAAATTAATATATAATATACTAATTAATATTAATAAATAATTGTTAACGTAAAGTATTTAAATAAATCACAAAAATCAAAAGTTTAAATTTGTCAGCTGCTGTCAATTGTGTTTAAATCTGAATGATGATAAAGAATTTCCACACAGGACAAAGAACATCTATTAAAGTAAAATATTTAATTAAAAGTCTAATGGTAAAATTTACGAACAATATTGTGGAGGATTCGACTTTAAAATTATCAAAAATGCACCACAACTTTACGGACACTGTATGTCTTAGTATTAATTTTTTAGTAAGGATGTTATAAATTAACCGGGTCTTATTTGATTGTATTGATTCGACTAATTTCTACTCTATATTCAGATTTATCATCCAATTCGCACCAGATTTCCTATTTTCTTAATTTGACGTCAAATTTAGAAACATTTTTTAAACAAAAATATCTTTTTTAATTAAACATAATAGTCACATATATTTTTTATAAACGAAATTGTCTTGTGTGATTTTTTTTAATGTCTTTATTTTATACTTTTATAAATAGATGGTTCCTGAAGATGATCTGAGTAATCGAAACTAGCAGAACCGAAAATAAAGATTATATCCATTTAAGTACAAAATTGAGTTTTCATTAATTCCCTGTTTAAATCAGCTTGATCAGTAAAATAAATATTTAGGCAGCGAACTTTTGGCTGTTCAGCAGCTGATCAATTTGACACTTTAAGCAGTACATTGTTATTGTATTACTTATAGTATTCTGCACGCCTACCATAATCTTGGCCATATGACGTTATTAATATCATGTTAGTACTAAAAAAGCTTTACTTTAGCAAAAATACGACCACTTCCCGTTTTTGAATAAAGGTTTGTTTTTTCCTATTTTTTTTACATAATGCAAAACTGAATAATAGAAAATATTTTTTGATAATCTTCAGGATACAAAATAATCTCCTTCATTTCGTTGTCGGTTAAATCGAAGGTCTGATTTAATGGATGAAGTTATGGGAAAACTATAGCAATCTCTATCATGTTTGTCAACATTTCAGAGGTTGATGAACCCAAAACAACTAATATTTAGTGATAACTAGCTAGTTAGGTTGGGTTGGATTTAAATTAATGGCTCAGCTAAACCCAATTAATATCTAGCGCTAAAGAGCTCGTTGGGCTGGGTTGGATTCGAATAAAGTTGATGGCATATTATTAATATTATAATATTATTAAAAAGTGAAGTTACTTTTTTAATGCAACGTGTTGCATTCCTTTTTGATAGTTATACTGTCGGCCTTAATAATCCTAAATATAAGAAATAAAATGCAACCCCTCAATTACGTTGACATCAATTATATTTTCTAGACGTAATTATCGTCACGAGACCTTAATATTCTGAAATTAAGAACAGAATTAAAGCCTTTGAAAGCACAGGTTTTTTTTTATTTATTTATTAACCGTATAAGATGAGAATTGTAGGGAAACAAATGCAAACATTTATCTATTCCTTTATTATTAATGTCAAAATGAACTTATGTATTAGATATACCTAAAACTCCGTACGAAATTTATAAATAACTAAACTATAAGTTATATTGACCATTCATGTTTGCTATGACATTCATTAGACTTAGTAATATGTAAAATATGTAAAAACAAATCAGTTTTGGCGGATATAGTATTCGTGAATTAGGATTTTAAACAGCAATGGAGTGTTGATCATTGAAATCAATGACATCAATGAAACATCAATTTCTCGTCTTTTCATGGATGGTTCTAAACTCCTAAACTGGTTGACTCAAAAACATAAACTATTTAGATCTTGTTACGAAACATCTACGATAGAGTTAGTCTCTGAAGAGTGACGCAAGAATGTCATTGCTGAAAAAACCTCTCACTACATCGCGTTAGCAAAGGCTAATAGAAGTATAAACCACTATGAACGGTAGCTTTTGAATAGCAATAAGAAAGCTTTCCCCATTTTAAGTAAGCTTGCTAAACGATACTTAATCACGTTTCGTTTATGAAAAGAAAGCGCAACCGACTTGATCACAGCTGTACAAAAAAAACTAGTTTTTGACGCAATAACCTACTCCTGTTGGATTAATATTAATTAAGAAGTCCTGCGAATTAACCTCAACTAGACATGACTGATTATTGAAAAATTAACATTGATTATAGGAAGAAACATTTCCCCATCCAACTTAACTACAAAGTCCATAAATCATGGTCATGCGATGGCATATCATGTCATAATATATTAATTGTTATTCATAATTAAAAACTTTTAAATACTATTTGTAACTATTGAACTGAAATAATGATTTGTTATCAGTTTATACTTAATTGTCCTAACAATTCAAACAATAGCTTGGCGAATCTATTAATATTATTCATATGCATAAGTGATTTATGAATTGAATGATGAATTTACGCCGAAAACCAGAATATAACCGCAATTAAATTTAACAATACTTGATGGGAGAGCCATCCCCATGGCAGAAATTAAATTTGGCCCCGTTTATTAATTCCCGCGTTCGGGGCGGACGGTTATTCTTTGTAAAGTACACAATGCCGAACCGTATTTTATTAACCCGCTGGCGGTACACAAACGGTTATTTCCCGAGCGCAACAACGCCTGCCAAACATCGTACTCATTAATTTTCCGCGACTGGAGCGAGAACAAACGGTTTTGCGTTAGAAAACCAATAGCGAAACCACGTACTGTGATTTGATTCGTTTTGCGTGTTCCTTTTTCGTTCATCCCATCGGGTGTTCATTTCGACATATACCTAAACTCATTGCCTAAATGAACGTTTTCAATGTTGATTGCGAACAACGAGTGGTCCATTGTTCAAGATATATTACTATATTATTTATTTAATAATTTAATAAAATATATAGAATCTTCTGTAAACGCACTGATTTATGTAACGTTTAGCGATTTGTTGGTTAAGGGTAGAGTTCAGTGCCCAGAATGCGACCGTATTCGGGTCAGAAATGGTGTTTTGTTGGGTAAAAAGTGGGCCGCATACATATAGCCTGATTACGAGTTGTAGGAATCCTCGAACATAACGTGGAAGCCAAATGAACAATTTTTCGATTTTACAAACGCGAATGCATTATACCAGATGACTACATTGCGAGAAGTTATTGCGCACATATCGGCAGTATCGATCCAACACGAAAAAAATCTCTTTTTGAATATGGATTCAAAGGATTTATTCCAACGACTGTAATTTACAGAGAAAACAAAACTATCCAAATAAATCTTCCGTAAATTTCAAATAATCCTAAAATAATATTTAAAGTTTAAAACGAGTTTGATTTTGATTTTCAGCCATACGTGGCATTCGAAAATTATTAATAAAATTTTTAATTAAATCAATATTATTCCAACGACACGATACAGTTGGTCAATGGAGATTAAACGGATTTCCTTTTAGGACGACAACACTGCCAGTCGAGTTACGCAAATGTTCTCGGTACACTATGTTACAATGACCAACACTGGACGATCAGCTTGACATTTCATTACCGGAGAGTATTGAAACGTTTCGTGTAAACAGACACAAGTTGAAGCATTGAAATACAGCGGGCGATGTCGGAAAATTTTGCTAAAATTAAAAAACCTCTTACCCTTGAATCATTACCACCTACATTTCGGGGGCGCTTTTGTAGAAACCCATAGCGATAAATATCGATTAGGAAAAACGGCGCTGAACAAAAGAATATCTAACGGAAAAAGTCGATCCAAATCCTGCAGTTTAACGGATATAGATGACGTTATCTGTGATTGATGTTCTCTTCCATTATCTACATGAACGGAATATTCCCCATTTTTAATATCACGTCGTCACCGTTGTCAATTCCGGTCATTATGGGTAGATAAACTTACTACCCCCGTCATAATTCATCAATTATCACAATCTGACATGAAAAACGATTAAAGTGTTTCAAAATCTGTGATGATTATTACATCAATTATGATCATTCAATTTAATATAAGCGTTATGATATAAGATTTTCAATCAATTTGTTAAGTGTCAAATCAATTACTAAATTGATTCCTAAATCAATCATTTTGTAACATCATTAAATGTTACAACTGGTTGATAAAGCAATTAGAAAAGAGAGATTTGAGAGGATTTGTGAAAATTGTAATACTAAACAAGTATTCCTGTAAATTCTAGTTGTTGAAATAAAATGAAAATGCTAAGACTATAATCGCATTTTTCATTACTGATGGAATTAACGCTATGAATTCTTTAGTTTTTATGCCACTTAAGCTCTGGTTTACCAGCATTGTCTTCACTTAATCCAAACCACATGTTATTATTGATACTATTTTGACGTTCGTGTATTCATAAATACGTCACTTAGTAAACTTACTGTTTTTATTACTAGTTTAGTTGAAAAACGTGCTTCCTTCTCAAGGAACATCTTTAATCTCATAATTGTTTTGATTGAAACACATCACCGCATTCACGGTTGTCATGACTCGAATGAAATGTTCTACCAAAGTCCCTCTGTATGAAATTGAAGAAAAATTAATATAATATGGCTATTATGTTACTCCATACGAGATATGTGTAAACAAAAAATAATAAAATCAGAACCAAATATGATTATCTCCGAATCAAAATGAGAAAAAAATGATATTAATATCGCTCACTGTTTAACATTACAATTGAGGATAACTTCTCGAATCACTTGCCCTGCACAAACCGCTCACTCATCACAAAACCATCGAAACCAACGGATTTACGCAATCCACCTCTCTGTACGAAAAACTGCGTTTCAATAACTGTGAACTATGACGTGGTATGCTGAGAGGGTTATGGATGTTAACTTCATGTGCTTCTCTTCTCAGTTCTAACTGTTCAAACAGGTACACTTTGGAGGTGGCAACGATGTGCCATAGACAACCGTTGATGATTTTATCGCTTCTAGTTCATCCTTTCACTTCTTCTAATACCATATATTAAATGGAAGCAACAATTCTTTATTTTCTGGATTCCATAACAATCCTTTGGTTTTAGAAACACGTCATACACTACATTGGCAAAATTTAGATTGCTGAGCACAAACGACTCGCACAACAACCTTCTCCAATCAAAATCCAAAACATGTCTATTATAGTAGATGTGCCTCTAAGCAAAGAACACCTTGTTTAAGACGCAAGAGGTATTATGTTCAAACCGAAGATCGGCGTCCATTTGCAGACCGAGATTTCGCACACAATCAGTGAACTGAAGAAAATTATCTGCTGCTTGGGATTGTGTATCTTTGAGTATCACACACTGAGTTCTTCCCGTATCATACGATTTTAAAAGTTTGAGTGCCCGGTCACCTATTCAAAAAGCGAATAAATTTGCGATCAAAACTTCATGACACTGTGTGTTTGTCAAATTCTCTACTAGAATCTAATAAAATCGGTATTGTGACAATATCATTGTCGACGTCCTTGATGATGCTATCACCAGTACCATTAGCGCAGTAACACAACCGTGATATGCTCTAAATTCGGATTGCTTCACGACAAGTGGCCGTACATATCCAATATACAATCGTAACTAACGTTTTAATAGCTTTTGAAAGATTTTTCGCAGACATAGTAGCTCAGTAGTAGATCAAAACAGTACTTCCAAAGTGTGGGCCCTAACCCATCAGAACCAACAGTTTCACTAGATAGAGAAGTGAATATTAACAGCACATCTCTTTCTATGACACGTTCTACAGAAATTGTATTCGCAAACCCATATTGACGTCTTGCCTGAGGTCCAAGAAGCTGTTGATTGAATGAAGCCTGCCTTTATTAATACCATCGAGATCACCAAAACGTGCAGAAATCTTATTGGTCCGCGAGCTGTGTGCGTTAAGCTTATTCAACTCCTTCCATAGCAATTACTTATTTGCCTTAACCTTCTCAAAACGCCATTTCATCTAGGCCTTGCTCTTCCTTAATATTGCAATATTTCTTTCATTGCGAAGTCTGATTACGTGTATCACGATATCTCTTCAGAGCAGAATCTAATAAGCGCATCATATCGTAAGTGAGCCGAGATGTTGGATGTCTTCTTGAAACAAAAAACTCCTTGAATGGCGCATGTTTATCGAACAGCGATAACAAATTACTATATATTAGTACAAATCATTTAGAAACTACTCCTCATCAACCCAAGCAACTATATTTTTCTGCTGCTCTCACGCTAAATTGACAAGTTAAACTCACAGAAGACTACACTATTGTGTACACCTCATCACTTGTGTACACCTGATCATTATCAGGTACATTACTGAAGTCCACGACGGTGTTAGTTTTCACTATAGACAAATCATTGACAATTATTAGAACCAACAATATCGAACTATTATGTCCAGCTCGGGTGGCTTGTTTAACGATCTGATGCAAATTCACCGTGTACTACAATTGCAAAATCAGATGTCTATTTATCCTCCAATGCAAGATAATTAATATTATTAATATTACTCTAAATACCTGCTTAACATCTTGCACTTGCTCATTCTATGCTGACACCATATATACGGAAATCGAAAGCAAACATACAATCCGGTATATTCGATGAAAACCATGTATCTGATAGAACAACAGTATCAGCCTCAAAGAGGACTGAAGTAGACAAAGCATCAAAGTGAGGTTCAGTCATATTCTACATCAAGTACATTTACTTTAACATGAAATACATCACCCATGAAGAATTAGCATAAATCACCTATGTGTTAACTCTTCTTCGTGCTCTCTATTAAGTAGTCGAGGTGCTCTTGGAGTATCTCGTTCCAAGCACCTTCTATGATGTCGAATTTCATTCAGATTTCCAGAAGGGCAGGGTACCGTTATCTGCAATCCAACAGGCTTCACAAAATTTCTTCTAACCATGGTAGCATGAGGTCTTGCGTTATCCTATTGGAATCTTGCATTCTGCAACCTCTGCATGATTGGCACTTATATCAATTATCATCATATTAATTATCATTAATTATCATCAAAAAATTTGATGGGAAACTCTATATGTTTCAAACAAATGTTGAGGGGATGTTTAGAGCTAAGATGAGAAAGGAACTGATGACAGAGTCTGGACAGATTTGTTCCACCTAAATCGTACGATTGCTGAGTTATATTGGCTTGCATTTTAAATTATTTTAAACTTAGAAACGTCAATTTTCACTTGTTTAAACTTATTGTAATGTTAACCAATACTTACGATGATATAATGGGTATTTAGAATTCAAACAAAACACATCTGATTGAGCAAAATTTAAAGTACTTCCAAGTCAAAGTGTAGACCTGTTACAAGTGGTAACAACTTTTTTTCAAATTCTTTAGAATTAATATTAAAATTCCGGTTTTTTTAGGATAATACCGATTTTCAATGCCGCTCCGACAGTAGCCTGTGAAAATTTTCCGTTAACCACGTCACCCATAAAAGCGCTATTAGTATGATGTAGAGATGCGACATGTACAACTTCTTCCGGAGCATATTGGATACAAGTTGATGTCTGCCCCTTTCTATCGACACGTTTTGGTTATCCGATGTCAATGGTTTTAGCGTCCAAATCATCGTATTCACCGTGCATTTGTTTTACGCACGTGTACAAGCTCTCCACCGCTCCAACACCTAATCTCCTTTTTCCTTTTTCTTATTAACTCCTGCAGATGGTGCACTAAATCTTCATGACACTCTTTCTTTACTGCTTTAGCTATTTTTGTTGGGAATATAAGCATCACTCGCTGCTGAATATCTTTATTTTGGAGAGCAGCGAGAAAAGCGTTCACAGTCGGTTGCTGTAATGTATTTTCAGTCACCTCAGGACAGGCTCATCTTGCTAATCGATACACATCAAACTCATATTCCATCAATGGCTCAATTATTCACTGATTGCGAGCTTTAAAATATGTATCAATAAATTTGTTGCGATCACTTATTTGTATTCTTTGCTGCTTCGCATTGGTGAAAGGAAATTCTCGATGTTGTTTTTCCATCAAATTGTGGAGGCATATGCGATATTAGTGGTGTTAACTTTTCGTTACAATGTTAGCTGTATCGTAACTAGAACTTGCAATACCACACCAAGATCTCCATATCGGTATTCGGTAATAAACATTTTCCATCTTCAGGATTGCCTAAACAGGGCCGCAACTGATTGAACCATAGCAAGCAAATAACATTCGTCTTAATAAAAAAGTACAAAAATAATTAAATAAATATTTTAAGTTGTTCAAGACGAAAAAACTTAAGGGAATAACAAAACATTTTTAACACTGGGCTACCGGTATTAATACAAGTATTAACTGAACAATTCCTGGGTATGGATTATGTATTCTTACACTAATATACACAATTTGTGTTCAACATATCTTACGTTCTTTCTTAGCGTTCATCAATTTTAATATATTGTGGATTTTGCAGATTCTACCTAGAAAATCATCATAAGTGAACAATAATTGGTAATAGAATATAAATTCGAACAGTTTTTTTTTCTGTTTTGATCTACGCTAGTTCCTGAATTCTCATACCAATCACGTTTCGTAAATTTCATGTTTACAAGTGCTATATTTATAGCACTAAAAAGAGGTATACAATTCTTTAATCAATTTTTCTGTTCTTTTGTTTTCCATATTAGAAAATTTGCTTTATAATGGCCCAAGTGCGGGCATCGGAAACATGTGGGTAGAAAATCATTAATTACTAGGAAGAAAATATTTAACTTGGAGATAAAGATCAATTAACAATGTTTTTTAGTTGATAACAAAGCGTTATTGCATCGAAATTTTAAAATTGTAGTGTGAATTTTAGTGGGTGATAAATTTCATATGAAAGTAAGCATTATTTTGTTTCTTATTACTGAATAGCAGACAAATCGAAGGTCGAGAAGAGTTTTTATGACAGCTCAAGTAATTGAATGAATACCATCTTGGCGCTTAAAACTTCGCTTAATTCGTTAATCATTTAATAACCCCCTAACTAGGGAACCGCGCCAAGGGGAGGTGTTTTCTGTCGGAAAATCAATTTTCCGCCTAACTAGCACTTAAAAACTGAAACGGGGCCGTTTAAAAGTTGCCACCGCCAGCGGCAACCGGCCGTGGCGGATTTAATTTTCTAACCAGGTTGTAAAATTCTAAACCCCCAATCTCAGTAAGCCGGAGAGTTCCAAAGCTTTTTGTTTAAAATTAACAGCAAAAACTACATTTCAAATTTTTCGCAGTAAATTCTTATTTAAAAGAAAATGGGGTAATATATTCATTCAATTCATTAAATCAATAGAAATCATATAAAATGCCTTTTATTATAACTACTCGATCTCCTGCTTCGATAGCCGCGGATATTTATCTCCGGTAATAAAATAGGTTTCGAATGGTTGGCAGAAAACTATAATACGGAAGAGGCGAAGGGAAACGGTAGTCGATCGAGAGCCGGCAACGCATCCGGTTGCGACAGACACTACGATAAATCAGACTATTCATTGCGCGGAAGAAGAAAAAAGACGGCGCAGAGAGCATCGAGCCGAGTCGATGGCTCCGCGGCGGAGGAAAGCAAAGACTTCCACTTGAGGGCACATCTTGCTCGGCGATGAAAAATAATCGCATCGTGTGTGGATGCTGGGTGCTAGATGGTGGCGGCATCATGGGAAATATACGCAAATTGTGATTTATATACAGTCTGAGCGTCGCTCACAACTGACAACGCAAATATAGCTCCAGAAAATGCACATGAACAGAATACAATTACGAAACCAAGTAATCGTTTAAGCTTGTTCCAGTTTAAAGAGACAGAAATAACTTTGAAACTTTAGCATGGTGAGTTTGTATGCAAAGTCATCTCGAAACTTAAAATAAATTCAAAATAATTGACAAAACAAGCACTATTGTTGTGTACTGGTTTCAGCGCCGTCCTAAACCTAAAGCGCCTGTTTTTGCAATGATATGCATAGTGTACCCATCATACGTATATGTACCATATGTCATATCATATATATGTATCATATGTACATAGTGTCCCCTCTTAAGTGTGGACTTTTTTTGGGTATTGAATTTTGAATGATAATGTTAGCTTCTATCTAAAATTTTGCTTAGATGCGAGAATAAAATTTCCGGAAAAAGTGAAGAAGATAAACATCAAGGATCATAGGCGTCGTAAACGTAGCTGCAACAGCATAAACACGAAGGCTTTTTCCTCTCGATTAAGTCCCACTTTTTGCTGCTATTTATTTTAATAATAAGGATTGGGTTTAATTACTATACAAATTTGTAGGATTTATAACAATTATTAACCTACTCTCAAAGATTTTACACTATGCTACCTATACTTAGATTATTAGACACATATATTAGACAGTTTCTGATCATTTTAGACAACTTTAGGCAATTATTATCCATTAGTGTATATGTTTTATACAAATTTCGTAAGATTTTAAAGAACTTATAATGATTTTAAACAAATTTAGAGAATTATAAGCTATTAGAGATATAATCTAGAAAGTTTTTGATGATTTTAAACAACTTTAGACAAGTTTAGACAACTGGATTAATGTAAAGCACGTTAGATAATTTTAGCCAATTTGTGAATAATTCTAAACTAATTTTAGATGAGTTTAGATGGTTATTAATTATTTTAAACATCTTTAGACAATTATAGATGCAATAGATTAGATTTAGACAATTATATATTAGAGATATATTTTAGATAAATTTGTTGATTATTTTAGACACCTACTGGCAATTATTATTCATTAGAGATATGTTTACAGAAACTTTGGAATGTTATAAACATCTTTTGGTTAATTTTAGACAATTATAGGCTATTAGAGACATTTTAGACAGATATATTTTAGACAAATTTTGGATCATTTTACAAACTCGTAGATAATTTTAGACTGATATGTAGGTAGAGAGTTATTTTAGATAGTTTTTGAAGATTTTTGAATAATTTTGGAAAAATTTAGATAATTGGATTAAGGTAGACAACTTGTGCAAGATTTGAGCAAATTTTGAAATATTTTAGACAGTTATTGATGATTTTAAATAACGCTGGACAACGATATGTGCTGGATGAAGTCACCCCTACATTCATTCTAGATTTCCACTAATCTGAAAAATCTATGTAATATAAATAACGCGTTACCCTGTCTCCACTTCTAGCTAACTTTTCTAGATTCCTCTTCAATATGTTTATGTTCGCGAAATCCTTAGCATACTTTTATATTAGATATAAGGCTTTTCTCATCACGCGATTGATCTGTTTTTTAAGTGTCATAAAGTTTTAGTAAGTAAATTTTAGTTTTTTAGTAAGCAATGAGTAGAGGACCGATGTTGACAGAAGTAAGGAAATGTCGACATGAAGAGAGCCAAAGACTTCTCTTTGTGGAATCACAAAATCAGGAAACTATGGAGGATGACGATCAATTTGACGGCGAAAGCAACGTTTTAAATGAACATAGGATGCATAATACCGATTCGGAATAATCTGATGAAGAAATTACGGAATACGGCTTAAGACATCATCAGCATGCCAAAAAAGACTAAAAAAGTTGTTTTTCGTACACAACGTCTTTGTGTACGAATGACTTCATACAATATCGTTAGTCACTTGCATTGATTTGCAAAAATGACAGACAAAAATTGCGAAAATACAAAATCAGTGGAATTCTGCTTATTATGTATCGGGTCTCCTAGAAGCAGTTCAAGTATTCTGGAAGCGATAATAAGTCTTTTAGAAACAGTGTGAAATCTTGTGGAAGCATTTCAAGTCTTCTGGAAGCATCCAATGTAATGGATAAGCGAAAGGCTTACTGTCGGCGGCCTCTTCAATTTTAGACGTTGGAGCAGTAAATTCTCATATCAGCTATAAACGTAACACCGAAGTTGTTAAAGACAGAAGAATTCTTCGACCAAAATTGGCCGATTGGATTTAACAACCGAAGCATGTTAAGAGAACATTTGTATATACCTCAAATTGAATAGAATAAATAAGTTTCGTCTGAGTTTTGTGCATTTTGTCACAGCAAAAAAACAGGAAATCAAAGAAAGGTGTCTTAAATCCAATTATACAATATGCATACAACATACCATCTCCATTTATTCCACGTCAATGGGGGATGTAATACATTTTAGCCTCCTTAAGAACAATATTTATTACAATATGGATTTAAAATAAAATGTATGTAGGATGTTTTTCATTCATTATTGTATGTTTTACTTAGTTTATTTTGTAATATGTATGATTTCTATGTTTGGTTAGATTTTGTAAACAAATCAATGAGTATTACTAATAGTTTTGTTTTATTTACAAAAATAAAAAAAAAAAACACTAAATCTGGAAGTGATAGTGGTGTGAGAGAAATTCTCACGGGTGAGTGATTACGTAATTTTTCAAAGCGCGAGTGCTGTAGGGTTAAACGCACGTCGTTTAATAATTCGTGCTTCAGCTGCCTCTTCCGACAAATGCACAATTGGCAAAAATGCATTTTCAATAACAGCGGTGCTTTGCATTAGAACCTTATGTAATGTATCATGGGTGTATCCCTAAATAAACTTTTGCCATATCTAAAGGTCATTTATAAGACATTTTTGTCATTACTCAATTTTTACTGACTATCGTGTGTGGAACAGAAAATCCATTAGATTATATTATCGGTTTCTCGATCTAGATCATTCGATTGCATTTCAATGATAATTTAGTTCCTGAAGTAGCATTACAAACTTTTCCATTAATCACTTTAGACGTCACACAATGTTTTGCAGCAACACCGGAAATATGGGTGGTTTTCAATTCTTTAAGTTTACGTTCTGTATATTCAATATTTTAGTTTATAACATCAAGTTTTCCCAAAATGATCCCAGGATATGCTAATATATAATAAATATGTAATAAATATGTGCTAATATATAAAAAATAAATGTTAAATAGTATATTAAGTTTTAATCGCAATAACTTGATGTAATCTCAATTACGCCAGATTCGTGTGATAGAATAGGTGCAAGTTTTTGAAAATTTATATAGGTTTAGGATGTTAAAAGAACGAAACAAAAATCGGCTCTCAAAAAAAAAATTGTGAAATTTTCGCAGCAGATGCTGGCATATTATTGGAGAGAAATGCTCAATAGCACATTATAATTAAAACAATTGTTAGAAGTGGTAGCTTTCAGATAAATCCACTGAAAATGTTGTAAGGTGTTTGTGCACACAGAGTCCAAAGTAGCTGCCATCTATAGTTTGTTTACAACGAAAATGTCTTCTGCCAGCAGTGTTTAGAGTTTTACAAGTAGTACCTAGTCTTCAATAATCAGTTGTTAAAGTTCTGTTATGCCAATTTTGTATTTTGTCAACAGTATTTGGTACTTTGAAAGTAAAATCATATTTTAATATTTTTTTGCCTTTTTGCAATAAAAATGCTTTCTGCCAGCAGTATTTAGTCTTTAATTAACAGATTTTGGACTACTTTCATTAAAATTTATTAATTAATTATTAATTATTTGCATTTTCTCCAATAGTATTTAATCTTTTTAAAGCAAACCCAGTAGATTTGTCAACACCACTTAGTTCTTGTTGCGATGAAAATGTTTTCTGCTATGTAGAAGCATTCTAGTTTTCTAAGTATTCGTGAAGCATTGCAAGTTTTCTGAAATCAATATAAAGTCTTCTAGAAGCAATATAAAGTCTTCTAGGAGCATTTCTAGTCTTCCAACGGCAGTATCAAGTCATTTTGAAAACATTTCAAGTCTTCTGGAAGCAGTAGCAAGCTTTCCAAGTGAATTTTAATTCTTGTGAAATCATTTCGAAACAGTGTTAAACCATTTGGAAGCAAATCTTGTAGAAGCGGTATCAAGTTTTCTGGAAGCATTTCAGGTGTTCCAAAAAGCATTTGCAGCAGATACTGGGAATAAATTTACAAATTTCACATAATTGTTAAATTGTAAAAAAAAAACTGATGGGTGCCATATAATTTCCTTAAAACTCCATGTTATGAGTCATTCTCAGGATCACGCGGGATCATCGCAAAGCAATGATTTTCTAATCAATTTCAATTAATTTTTGTTATACAATATCCGAATGCCAATACGTCCATCACATCTTAACTTTCTTTAAATTATATGAGATGCATTAAAGGGGCATTGAAAATAGTTTAACAACATGAGTTTTCATTTTATTTACATTGCTGTGTTTATACCTTTGTTAACAATATTGGCATATTACATAGCAAACATCATATAAGAAGTTTGAAGACATCCTAGTTGGTGTTCACTTAGATAAGTACCCACTAATCCTTCTGTCGGATAAATACCCAATTTATACAAACCTACCGACCAGGTAAGTTCTTCAGCACGATTTGTAGTCAATTTTGAACTACCTACAACAGATGTTATTCATAAGTATAATAATGTTATTGCTGATAATAATACTGTATTAAGAGTAACTTTATTGGGTTGTAAGTAATATACGGTTGGTTCAACTTTTTTGTCCAGTTAGAAATGATAAATATAATACCCCAATGTGCGCAGTGACATAGACAATTATCTGTAACTGCCACATCAGATGCCACCTTCTAGAAAGATAGTGTAAGACCACACACTGCTGTGGTTACAAGAAGGTTTCTGAAGCAGGTTGGGTTGCAGATTTTGGCTTGCAGATTCTGACTTGTCATGGATTGAACATATCCACAATTGCATTTGATAAATCGGCAACTATGACAAGTACACAAGCCTTCTGAAAATTTGGACAACCTTCGACACCATCCAGAAGTTGCATGGTATAAGATTTAACGCATGCATAACTAAGCATGAAAATGCATCCCACACTAGTTTTTCGTTGAAAGATGTTTTCTTTAGTTGATAATAGAGCATTATTTTACCGAAGTATCTATATTGTAGTCTAATTCTTAATGAGTTGTTAATGGGAGATTTCATGTGAAACTGAGTATTTGTACAAAAAAAAATGTAATAAAAAATAGGGCAATTATGTTTGTTACGGAGAATATTTCCAATATACCGGTAAAAGCATTTACCCATAAATTCTCATTATTAACACTAATGGTGCAAATGTGTAAAGTACCTGTTGCGTGTACAACACCAATATTCTGCTTATTACTGTTATTAGTTTGCGTATAATTACTAAAATCAAACCACTTGAATGCTATAACGAAATATGACGTTTTTAAAAGAATAATTTTGTCATAATGCTAATTCATCACATCAGTTTAATAAAAGTATGATTGGATTTTGATCTAAAAATAGGTCATAAGACTTAAGTATCGTACCAATCAAAAGGAACGACGGATCTACATCTAACAAAGACTCGGCCGAATCGAAGAATTGGTCTTCGAAATGTTCAATTCCCAGTCGAAATCGGCGACGGCAAATTCAACGACCGGCACTAAAACTTTACGCGTTCGCAAATGCCACGTGCGAATTTTTTAAAAATGGCCGGGCATTAGTGTCCCTCGTCGAATGGCACCGCCATTACGTGGGGTACTCGCTGGAATAATGAAGAATCATTACCATGGAACGGCCGTAAATCAAACGATTCGTCGATAATTTTACGGCGGACCCTCCAACGTCACTGCCATTGCCCGATGGAATGAATCCATCCATTCGGACAACGACACCTAGTCGCGTTAATTTACGAACCTAGATAACGATTTGATGATATAATTAGCGAATCCTAATTGCTGTAATCAATTCATTTTGTTAATCGCTTTAAAAATGATTTCAAAAACATATCTGAATTCATGTGGCTCATTTAATAAAACATTTTTATCTTTTTCAGGTAAGAGGGGTGTGGTATCTAAACGAAACCGGAGGGTGAATAAGGTAAAACGAAACCCAATTACCGCGTCCCCTAACCCGTGTTCACACCGCGGACTAAAATAATTTACACGGAGGCGTAAACATCCCACGTTCGCAGTAACCGAGGCAACCGGAGCTAATTTTCTCGTTATGAATTTAAAAACCGCTGACGATTACGGTCGTAAGCGCATTTAAATTAACTGAAATGCGAGACAGGAGACCGAACCTACTAGCCAACGGTACGTACTGCTGCCTCGGGTAATTTTCCTCGTCCTTTGATGGGGAAAGAACGCGTCCGAAAATTAACCACTTTGTACCGCGAACAGCGTTATTAATTAAAAGCAGATCCGTCGAAAGCAAACGTTATTACCGGACGTACTGCGTGATCAAAGTGAACGCTAAAAATATGGACTTCCCTGCCAGATATAAAAGTATACCAGGATTTTTTTTCCCGCACTGAAAGGTAGATTTTCCCAACATATATCAACATTAATCTATACACGACCATGTTACCTTTATAATGTAAATTCATATAGCACATCCGATCCTTTTGTGTTTTATGGAGACTTGCGATCCAGTAAAAATATATTTAACCTGTTTTATTTATTTGCATACAGGTGTATCAAAATTATCGCCCAGAAATAATACAAAAGAAGTACAACTTGTTCTGTCATAATGAAATCATTCTAACGTCGCCTAACTTGCTGCGTGATAGTTGTAATAATCATCGTCTTGAGCGTTATGGAGCTCAAATGAAGCAATACTATTTTAATGGAGAGTACGTTGATGCGTAGTATTTAAATCAATATCACCATATGAGAAAAACCGTAATGCAATTCATTGGTTTTATAAATCATAGGTTATTTTAGATAATATATAGAACAATAATTAATAACAATACAATAGAAAGTTGATAGACTCTTGCAAAAAGAAAAGCTTAAAACATTAATGATACAGCCGCATGGATAATAGCAGAAGCTAACTTTTCTAGTCTATCATATGCTAAATGTAAGCTGTAAGTCTATCATATACTGTCCACCTTCAACGAAAAGTACTGACATTACTAAACAATGATCAAGATTAATAATAACTAATGGAAGGGAATTACTAAAAACAATCAAAAACATTAACAGTAATTACTTATCATCTAGCTAGTCAGCATATAGCCTAAGAAATTGAAATAAATTACCAGATCTTATCGGTTTTTACACTTAAAAGGATATCTAAAATCAGATATTAAAAAATTTATGAAGGTTGGGACATATACTTTGATTACGCAGCAGCATGTGCAACATTACTAGCGAAAAGTTTCAGGATTAAACCTTTCAGGATTAAAATTAGAGATTTGATTAAAATTAATTTTGCAATCCATTCTACCAGTGATATCGTTAATAAAGGTTTGATATTAAAAAAATGTATTATTGTTTTGTTCAAAATATTTATCTCACCAGTTTCGGCTTGAAAACCATCTTCGGAGATCAACGACATATACAATTAATTAAAATCAAATATTAACGAAGTTAGAACAATCTTAAAAAGGTTACATCACAAAAATACTTTCAATCGATAATTTAAGAAAATAACATTACATTACTTGATAAAACTATTTCTAGAAAAAAAATTTTAAATTGATAATCCAAAAAATATACATTAAAATACTTATTACGAAATTGATATAACGTTTTTATAATAATAAATGTCGCGAAATGGTGACAATTAATTGAAAGAAAGCATTAAAGCATGGCTACAAAATAATGGTGAAAACTCACGACAGTTTTGTTAATGTGAACCTGTTCATTAAAACATTGTAAATGATCTTAATTTTTCTTAAATTTTTCTATTTCATAGATTTCTAATAAGTTGAGAAAGAAAGGCTTTAACTTTCTTCATAATTTCTTTACTAAAGACATGATTATACATTATATACAGTGTTTCATATATGTTGCACAACATGTACCACATTTCAGTTAGTAAACTTCATTCTGATCTAGTAAATTGATTTTATCTTGTGTGTTCAAAAGTCTTTTTGGGATGTACTATTATTTTTGAAGAACTTATTAACAATAAACTGTACTGCGACACTGTAAACACAAAATGTAGCTCGTTAACATTGATATTCCTAAAACCTCTTTTAGAATTTCTTAGGAAATCAATTAGCAGCCATTTTAGAAGATGTTTTAATAGACTTTCAACAAAGAATGTGAATGTTTCAGCATGATGGTGTCTTCTCACTGTGATAGTACTTTTACAACATATTTATGCAGGGTGATATCAGCTTATCCGAAGGATTCCTCAAATCCTGCATGACAAAGTTAAAATGAAATTGAGTACGCTTGAAAAACAAGGTATCATAGTTGAAAAACCAACAGAAGTGGCTTAATCTTTTAGTAATTGTAGAAAAAAAAAACGCAATAATGATATTAGATTGTTATTGACCTGTTTAGATACCAAGTTGTATGAAGTTTATATAGTTCTGTAATGAAGCAGTAAAACGTGAACATTTTCTTATACTGGTGATGAAATTTCTGCTCAGTTTGCTAGCAAAAAGTTTTTCACGATAGTTGACATGAAAGATGGATATTTTCAATTAAGAATTGATGACAAGAGTGCAGACCTTTACACCTTTGGTATTCCATTTGGTCGATACCAATTTTGTACACTGCCGTTTGGAACATGTTCTGCTCCTGAGGTATTTCAAAGAAAAAATTATGAGTTGTTTGGTGGATTGAATGGAGTCCGATTGTATTTTAACGATATTGTGGTGTCGGGCGAATAACGAGTATATGAGTCAGATACATACAAAGGATGGCATGGTGTTTCATCAAAGATCACAACAAATCAGATATTCTTAGATTGTTAGGAATGGCAAAGTTTGTGGCTACATTAGTACCAGATATGTCAAAAGTGAGAGCCACATTGACAGAATTAACAAAGAATAACAGTTCGTAGTTGTGGACATCTGAATGTGAAAAGTCTATGTGTAAACTCAAACATTTATTAACTACAGTGCCGATATTAGCGTTTTTTGATCATAAAAAAACAATATCCATCTAAACCATCTAGTGAAGGGTTGGGATCATGTTTGTTACAGGATGCTCAAAAAAGATACGCTCAAATAGAGAAGGAAATGTTGGCGATTGTTTTTGCCATTCAAAAGTTTCATTTGTTAATTTATGGTAAACATGTTAATGTGAATACAGATCACAAAGCTTTGGTTGCTATCTTTGATAAAGAATTACAAAAAATCACAAAGAATTCAGAGAATGGGAATGAGACTCCTCGACTATGATTTAACCATCAACTACAGACCAGGTAAATACCTTTACATTGCGGACACTTTGTTTAGAGCACTTTTAACTGAAAAATGTTTGTAATCTAATGAAACATTTGAATTTGCTGTACATGCCCTCACAATCAATTTTGTTATGTCAAAAGACAGAATTTTGCAATTTAAAGGAGAAACGTTAAATGATATTGCAGGAAGTAATTAAAAGTCATAATCATGATTGGGCCTTATCACTGAAGTTTTCAGGTAGTTTAAAAGCTTTCTATAAACTGAGGAAGTAAATTACAATTGTAGATGGCTTGATTTTTGTGGGAAGCAAGGTAGTAGTTAAACTTCCAACGATATTGAAACAAGAGATGTTAAAGCTGATTCATGAAGGTTATTTTGGAATTGAAAAATCAAAAACTCGAGCTAGATAAATAATGTACTGGCCGGGAATTTCAGACAATATTGATATTCGTTAAGACTTGCAAATTATGCGAAAGATTTGCCAATAAGCAATAGAAGGAACCTGTAAATTTCACACTATTCCTGAGAGGCCGTGGCAACGAATTGGAGCAGCAATTTTTACATATGGTGGCGTTAGTTATTTGATGATGATTGATGCATATTCTAATTGGCTGGAGGTGGTAGTTTTAAAGAATAAATTGATTGAAGCTATCATGAAAGCTATGAAAACAGTATTTTCCAGATTGAGATCACCAGATAATATAGTTTGTGATAACGTACCGTTTAATAGTTTAGCCATGAAGTTTTTCGCGAACAATGGAATTTTGATGTTATAATGAGAAGTTCGTATTATCCAAGATTCAATGGGTTGGCGGAAAAAGCATTCCAATAAAGCTTTTAAAACAATGTTTGGAAGAGGGAAAGGAAAAGGATTATTAAAAGGACCATTAAAGTACATACAATATAGTCTGTCTGAGTTGCTTATGGACAGGAGATGTAAAACAAAAGTACCGATTGCAGATAATTTGTTGAAACCAAAATTGTGTCTGAATGTGGAATGTAGGCTGAAACATCATCAGGATCAGTAAGAAAGTATTATTACTTTTGAACTCCTATTAAACAGGAGTTCAAAAGGATTGGTTCCATTGAAACCGAATGAAAATGTTACTGTAATATAATCATGTGATAAAAACGAAAAGATAATTAAATTCCTAGATCATACATTGTTCACAATAATTTAGGACAGTCATTAAAAGAAACTGAATCGATTTAAGAACATCAAATAATATGTTTGAACCAAGATCTATTTCAGATGATGATGCCAATAATATTAAACATGAGATGCCAAAGAATGGTGGGTAGGAATTACCTGCACTATTAAATGCACCCCTCCCTCATCCTGATGAATTGAATAATGGTAATGATAATATAGTTAAAAATGATAATAATAATAATAATGATAATCTATATATTAAAACAAGATCTGGCAGGGTAGTTAAGAAACCAAATAAATTAGATCTTTAAGTCGTTAAGTTTTTAAATCTTAAGGATGGAGATGTGTAATATTGAGGTATATTATGGTTTAAGAACGTATCTTTAAAAGCACATTGACGTACCAACTTCATTCCTTTAAAAGAAGATAGAAGTGAAGGTGGCTACTATGACAGAAGGCAGACGCGCTTGTACCGATGGTAACTTGTTCAATCACGCCAAAATTAATTAATAAAGTTATTTTTACATTGGTGTTCAAATCGTGGAATGGGAAAACACTCCCAGACGAATAATAAAATGAAATCAACTATAAAATCATGATTACCGGTTTCATGCTGATAAAAATTAGGCTAGAAATTACATTTTTTCGCAGCAATTTATGTAAATCATTTACTACATGCATTTAAACCAACATAAAAGTAGGAGAGAGACCCAATTTGGACGAACCATTTCAAGAAGGTACAATTGCACGCAGTTAAATTTCAGTTAAGATACGTTCCCAAATTATGCAAAACGAGTGAATCAATTTTAGGTTATTGTATCTGTTATTGTATTCTTGTATCTGCAATTATTATGTAATAAACAATCGTTAATGCTTTATGGTCTATTTTCAGATAGATCTGACTTTTGCTTTTAACATGATGGCACACCGCTGCTGTTAACTATATACGAGTTACGAGGGTATATCGATAATAAGTGGGACAAATGTTTATCTAGTGACAAAAAGTGATGTGTTTGAGAAAGGGTTGAAAAGTAATTTTGTCGTATTATAACAGTTCGTTTGTAATAATAAGGAGTAAATATGATTTTTTTGGTATTTTAGTAGCTCTATTCATTTGTTCAATGAAGCAAATCCTTTAACGAAACCAGCTAACCCTTTGTTCGTTCAATAATGGGAAGAAAAATAGTTTTTTTATTCAAGGTATTAATGCTAGATTTGTAGTATTTCTTTTCCAACGTAGCTATAAACTGAAGAGTGTCAACCCACAATTCGTTACTTTTTAAGTCGTTATTCTATTCTATACCAAAGCTAAAAGTTTCAAGTTCGGTCGAAAAGTTTTCCCCTCTTTTTTTGTTGAACTTGTTTCTACGATTACCGGTCAGACTGAAGTACATTCAACTGAAACAAAATCTAAAACAAAGTTTTAATGCGAAAGTGGAGTTATAACATCCGTTATTTAATTAAAAGGGTGATGTTAGTGTTTTTAAATAATATCGACTTATATACTTCGTTTTGTTCTCCATACATTTTCCCCATAATATCCACTTCAATAAACAAGTTGCTTCTACACATTTCCGGAGCTGTCGAGGGAAACGACGTTCTAGCTCCAGTTTCGAAACTTTCCCATCACATTGTTTATCTGGTTGATGAATCGACCAACGCAGCGCAGAATAGGTTTTTTGTTGCTGTCCGTGCGTGTTGACGCCAATAATTGGAAGTTGACGGTAAATTGGATGACCGTTTCGTCTGCCCAGCTCGAAATGAACAGTCATTTCTGTAATCGAATGTTTGGGCATTGTAATTAACTTTCAGCAAAACAACGTCCCTCTAATATCATCATAGAGGACTATGTACTATTTCCGGGCTTTTGTATTTTTGGACACACCGCGTAGATATGGAATTGCTCTCTTCTTAATTGGATGGTTCGTGTTTGTTCTAATTTAACCAGACTGTTAATCATCGTTTAAGTAAACGCGGTGTTAATTTTAAAATTAGACCTCAATCGATTTAGTGTTTCAAAAATTTCATAACACGAACGTGGTGTTCTTGTTTCAACGAAAATGGAATTTAAAATTGGAAAACTGAACAAACATGCTGAGGCTGAATGTCCTCGACCAGCTTTACCATTTTTATATCCAAATTCTATATGATTCTCCAATATCCGTATAATATTTTCCGATACATTGAGCACCATCTTGCGGGAGTCTCATACTGCACTCGACCAAATCAGCATTCAATTCGTCGAAGGCAACCGCTCGCTTGGAAAACTTGGATGAATCGGTGCGATTACGAAAGTGTCTACGACACCCAAATTTTCTAAAAAAATAATAAATTTTTGTAATAAGATAGTTACCAACAAAATGTGAATTAAAAAAATACTTTTAAAGAATCAAATATAAACCGACGAAAATAAGAAGCATCCTTTAAAGTCGGTATGTTTATTTGTATTGGTAGTTCTCGGCAAAGGGCCGGAAATCTTGAACGATACTCGAGCCGCGTTTCTTTCCACTAGTGGAGAGCCTCGGTCGGCACTTGCACGTTGTAAATACACGAGTGGTTCGACTTCACGTTCAATTAACCACGAATCTGAAATTACGCGCTTTCCTCGCGGAACCTCCCCATTGTGTGACTCGCGGAAGAGGTCTGACTTTCAACTCCCCTTCAGAAGCCCTCTCGAAAGCTACTCCCCTATATACGACATCCAACCGTCATTTCCTTCAACCATATTCCAAGCGTGATTACTGCAGCTCAACAATTAGTAACATTTTCATGTATGTTACTAGGACTAGAGCTAGTTGCTTAAATTTAAATTTAACTTTATTCAAGTAACAAAACATAATACATCGTTTTAACGATACTTGCTTTACTAAATAGCATTAAATAGAATAGTACAATGTTTTTCAGTGCTCTAAAAATTATGCTGGAAATTATATGGGGCAATTTTCTTGTATTTGTTCTAGTTTCATATGACCTCCTTGCATTACGATAAAAAGATTACAAAATTATTAATGAAAATGATTGAAATATAACGTATGACTGATCGAATAAGTCATGCAATAATAAATATTAATGAGGAAACAGCTTGTAAGTAACAAGCTTGGAAATCAACATATAATCATAATAAGCTATAAAAATTATTGTGTCCTTCAAATTAAATCAATAATCAAACTTCAGCTGCTAAGGAGGTGAAAATTTAACAACAAAGAATATAATTATTACATTTGAACTTATCTCTGGAAGTAAACAGGCGCTTCTAATTTTGAAAGAATGTTCAGTCTTACACAAGTTGAAAATAATTACTCACCATTCTAGCAAACCCCTAATTATTCCCTAATCAACTTTCGTTTAATTTAATGTATTTTTCCAAGGAAATTGTCTTTGAAGCTGCAGGCTTGGTTGTCAACGGTGTTCAGCTTGTGACTCAAAATTATCTGAACTTATAGAGAGGTTGTCTTTACTATTGCGGGATCTATTTTCATCATTTGGCCTGAGCATAACTACTAACGAAGTTACTGGATTAAAGACTTGCCTTGATAATGTAGTTACCAACCTTGATATCAATCTTTGAAATATAAACATGGTAAACCAATGTTTGTCGAATCATTCGACGATCTCTTTTAATTGTAACGTTCCTAATTGCTACCCTAAATCTAAAATTAGTTATCGACCAATCGCTAAGGCCTTCTAAAATTTTATAATTTTGTTGAGAAAATTGATTTTTCCTTTATTAGTCAATCGAATATTGACGTAAATACTAAATTCAATGTATTTCTCATTTTATAGGAATATTTTTCGTCTTGAATTAAATGTTTATTTAATAATTTTTTGCACTTTTATTAACAAGACGATAGTATTTTACACAATGTTACTACCGGTTTCGGTTACGTTTAAACCATCTTCAGGAAATATATTTTAAAGAAAATTGTTGATGTTATTGACATTTTATTTTGTGATTAATGTCATGTTGTGTCAATGTGAAAAATTAAAATAGGATTAAAATAAAATAAAATTAAAATTGAATATTTCCCAAACCAAAAGTTCAAATATCTATTGTAAATTTGGGAAGGGAAATACGGGAAAATGTTATTGCGGTTTGAGTTCATTGTATATGTTAGGGTTTTTTAATTTTATTTTTAGGTGGAGTAAAAGGATATTTCAAATACATATATAAAGGTTTTTCTGTGTAGTTAATTTGGTCATTCAAACATAAAATTTGTGGATGATTATGTTTAAATTTTCTAATTTCATAAAGTTCAAGTATTTCCAAAAGGTTACTTTTATTTTTCTTATGAAGTAATGTTGTGTTTTTTGTTTCATTAAATTGGTGTTCTTTGTTAAATATTATATGTCTTCAAAAGTTAGATCTCTGTTGTGTTCTATGTTCTTTTATACGAGTTTTTAAACATCTCCCTGTTTCACCAATGTAAATGGCTTTACACGTATCACATTCTAATTTGTAAACTCCATTATCGTTCATTTTATTGATTTTATCTTTGTTGTTAATTAAAATTTTATCTAGTGTGTTGTTGCTTTTGGATGTTATAACTATATTGTGTTTCTTAAAAATTTTTTTGATTTTATTATGTATGTTACCTTGATATTCTATTGTTCTATAAGTATTGTTTGTGTTATTTGTTATATTTGTAAGAGTGGTAAGTTTTATGTGATTCTGTTTGTTTCTGTATTTGTCAATCATTTTGTTGATGATTTGTGGTTTATATCCGTTATTTTGGCCAATTTGTTTGATAATGGATATTTCTGTTCTAAGTTCTTTTTCACTAAGTTTTGTGTTGAAGGCACGGTGTATATATGCGTTGAAAGTTTCCATTTTATGAGTATAATCATGAAAAGAATCATTTGGGATAAAAGTGCAAAAAATTATTAAACAAACATTTAATTCAAGACGAAAAACATTCCTATAAAATAAAAAATATGAACAAGGTTGGTACGACCTATAATTTATACAACTTTAGAGATCTACATCTCAAACTGATGTTTGAACTACAACATATATCCTTTTTGAAAACCTGTCTAGAAGAAAATTTAAAACCTAAATTCACAAGACACAAATATCCCAACAACATGACAAAGAATCAAGTGCAAAAAGTTATAAAGAAAACAATTAAAACAGAAATTAAGAAACATTACAAGAAAATTGACAAAATTAATCTTGAGATGTATTACGTCTACCAAGAATTAACAAAGACCTACCACAATATAGAAATCCAAGAAATAATGAACAACAAAACCATTTGGAATAAAGATAAAATCAATCAAAAATGGATATCAAAAGAAAGGAAATTAGATAACCTTAGAAAAGAAAAGAAAACACAAATAATAAAAGAAAATAGAAAGATAACTAAAGATTACAACATGAAACAACATATATTTCATAAACGGATAACTAATCTAACGAACATAACATTTAACCCAGAAGAATTAGAAATGCTTATAAAGGCTATAAATATGCATTAACAACTAAACCCAATTTGAGAAAAAACGCTATTGAATTGGAAGCAATAACGAAGAAAATGGCAACCAAAGAAACAATTAATAGAGAACTTCAACAGTTATTAATTAAAGAAGAAACAAAAAGAACAACAAAAAATAAAGAGTTACTGAAAGAACGAAAAATTAATAAAGAAAAACGAATAATTAATAACATAAAACATAAAATCAAACAAAACAATCTAACTATCACCAAAGCTGATAAAAACGCAGGTTTAATAATAATGAACAAAGAAGAATACATAAAGAAAACTGAAGATTTTTTAAAAGAAAACGGCTTTACAACTGTTTCAAAAGATCCAACTACAAGTTTCCACAAAACAGCTAAAAAAATTATATTTGAATCCAAAGAAACACTACAAAAATTTAACAAAAACATTTATTCTATTTTACCAATGAATCCCAAAACACCAAGATTATACGGTTTGCCGAAATTACATAAACAAAACATACCGATTCGCCCTATCATTTCCTCAATCGATTCTTCCACTTACAAAACAGCAAAATTTTTGGTCAACATATTTAAAGATATAACAGGATTTGAAACTAGACACACCATAAAAAACAGATACGATTTAATTAATAAACTTACAAAAATTAATTTTCCTGACAAATACATAATGATCTCATTTGACATCACTAACCTTTACACTAACATTCCAACTGATGAAACCCTTCAAATTTTAAACAACATTCTTAAAGATGGAATTAATAATGAAACCGACAGAAAAAATATATTTAACCTTTTTAAAATTTGCATACAGCAAAATTTTTGTAAATTTAAAAACACTTACTACACCTACAATAAGGGCCTTCCAATGGGATCATCACTAAGTGGATTACTAGCTGATATATTCTTAGACAAACTTGAAAAAGAACTTATAATAAACAATAACAACCCATATAGACACAACATCATAACATGGTTAAGATATGTAGATGATATCGTTTTTATCGACAAGGACAGACAAGAAACAATAACCAACTTACACAACTACATTAATAATTTACATAAAGACATCAAATTTACAATCGAAATAGAACATAACAACCGCATAAATTTTTTAGACTTAACAATTTTAAAAACAGACAACGGACTTCTTTTCATGATTATACTCATAAAATGGCAACTTTCAACGCATATATACACCGTGCCTTCAACACAAAACTTAGTGAAAAAGAACTTAGAAGAGAAATATCCATTATCAAACAAATTGGCCAAAATAACGGATATAAACCACAAATCATCAACAAAATGATTGACAAATACAGAAACAAACAGAATCACATAAAACTTACCACTCTTACAAATATAACAAATAACACAAACAATATTTATAGAACAATAGAATATCAAGGTAACATACATAATAAAATCAAAAAAATTTTTAAGAAACACAATATAGTTATAACATCCAAAAGCAACAACACACTAGATAAAATTTTAATTAACAACAAAGATAAAATCAATAAAATGAACGATAATGGAGTTTACAAATTAGAATGTAATACGTGTAAAGCCATTTACATTGGTGAAACAGGGAGATGTTTAAAAACTCGTATAAAAGAACATAGAACACAACAGAGATCTAACTTTTGAAGACATAATATTTAACAAAGAACACCAATTTAATGAAACAAAAAACACAACATTACTTCATAAGAAAAATAAAAGTAACCTTTTGGAAATACTTGAACTTTATGAAATTAGAAAATTTAAACATAATCATCCACAAATTTTATGTTTGAATGACCAAATTAACTACACAGAAAAACCTTTATATATGTATTTGAAAAATCTTTTACTCCACCTAAAAATAAAATTAAAAAACCCTAACATATACAATGAACTCAAACCGCAATAACATTTTCCCGTATTTCCCTTCCCAAATTTACAATAGATATTTGAACTTTTGGTTTGGGAAATATTCAATTTTAATTTTATTTTATTTTAATCCTATTTTAATTTTTCACATTGACACAACATGACATTAATCACAAAATAAAATGTCAATAACATCAACAATTTTCTTTAAAATATATTTCCTGAAGATGGTTTAAACGTAACCGAAACCGGTAGTAACATTGTGTAAAATACTATCGTCTTGTTAATAAAAGTGCAAAAAATTATTAAATAAACATAAATTCAATGTATTTGCTGAATTATAATCTGATGCTATAAATTCTCGCTTTAAATTAAAAACTCGACAAAGTTTTTAAGATCTGCTTAATTTGATTTCTGATCTTAACAAATCCTTACCGGAATTTATTCTTTGGTATTGTGAAAAGAATTGTAGAAGAAAAAAATTAAGAAATGTTATATCTACCCTTAAGAATACTTCCAGTAAAGATATTTATGGTGTAAAGTCTAAAACCAGAATAGTTATTCAAAACTTAATAATTATTCCCTTAACTAAGCTAATTAATCATTGCATTTCTGTTCATATTTTCTCCGATTGCTTAAAAATAAGTCAAGCAGTACCTGTTTATTAATGATGTTCAATTAATGAGGTCTCAAATTACGGACCACCTTCAATTACTCCAGTTTTGGTTAAAATTTCGAAATAGTTTTATATAACCAGTTCATTGCGTGTCTTGAATTAAATAACCTCCTAAACGAGTCACAGATTGGTTTCAGCAAAAATAAGTCAACTACATCGGCAATCTGTAAACTAGTTTCATATGTTAACGAAACAAACATTACTGCTTGGATCTTACGAAACCATTGGACTGGGTATGTCATTATTATTTGTTAATTAAATTGTAAAATTTTGGCTTTGATGCTGATTCTGTTAAGCTAGCATATAGTTAAAGCATATTTAACAAATCCATTGCAACAAGTAGTTCAAAATTATATATTAGATATGAAGTACCTCTGGGGCTTCATACCCAACCCAACTAAACCATAATTTTTCTATTATTTATTACTGACTTGCCTGATCACGTTCCTGCTCAAGTAACATTATGTTATTTGCCAATGATACAACCACTGTAAATGTAAGTGATAATTTTCCAGATCATTACAGTGAGTTAGTTAGATCTCTAGGTTGCATTTTTTGGCTGGTTTTCAGCTAACCAGCTAACCGTAAATAAATTTTCAGCGGTTAACCTTTTCATTACTGTCAAATATCTAGGAGTTTATTTAGATCATAAACTTACATGGGAATATCATGCAATACGAATTACTAGTAAATTAAAGAAAATTATTTACTGTATTACAAATTTAATTAATATCGTTCCAGTAAATACAGTAATGACAGTATACTATGGATATTTGTATGCTCACTTACCATATGCCATTCTCATTTGGAGTCATTCTACACATGCTATTCGAGTGTTTAGCGATCAGAGACGATGTATCCAAGTGATTGCGAATTTAAAATTCTCTGTGTTGTGGAACTAAATTTGTATAGTTAAAAATCTTAACTCTACCTTGTATTTATATATTTAACTGTCTCTTATACACAAAAATATTGCGAATTTCAAAAGACATGATAAGGTCAATCATTATGGAGCTAGACACCGTGATAATCTCGTAATTGATTTCTCACACTGAAAGGGCTAGGGATGGCGCTAATTGTTATGGAATAAAAATTTTTAGTTTGTTGCCTAATCCTGTTAAATCTTGATAATTATCACTTGATTTTAATTTTTTTTACTTTGAATTCAACAATTACTTGATATTAATAATTTTAAATCAAAAATTTCTTGTTAGCAAGAGAATACTACAGTGCGGATGAGTGCTATCTCAGTAATTCTGATGACCTATGATCTATACAAGGCCTTATCTCGCATGCCTTACTTGTCCGGATTTTTAGCTATCGATAATGTTACATGTATGATCTTTATTATTATAATCTTTATGTATAATACATAAAGATACGCTTTTTTGACTTGCGTAAATGTTTCGCTTTTTTCTCCAGTTGTCTAAGTGGGAGTTTCAACTTAATTTGCTATGAATGTCACTTTCCTGGCATTCTAGACGACTAGAATGGCTACTTAGCTTTTATTTTAAGGTTTACACCTTTACCTTCAATGCAGGATGCTCTCAGTTGCAGCTTCTTTCTCCGAGTCAGACTATCTTAATTTTGTTAGGATTAATGCTGAACCGATTACTCCTGCATCAAGAAGTATTGTGTTCTATTAATGAAAGTCAGGTTTATCACTAGTACTTTATTAACAAAGCTATTTATTTCTTGATAAGGTAAATTACAATGCTCCTTTCGGGATGTCGGCTAACTTGTAACTTACTTAATACCTATCAGCATTATCAACCTAACATATCTAATATATAACACCTTCCTTTTTTCTATAAATATATATCTTTTTTTTAACTTCAAACATAATATAATCTTTAAATTTATCAGGCATCTTTATTTTACGTGTAGGTGTTTCATGATTCTTGATATTAATATTATTATCACTATTATTGTTTACTCTAACATCACTATCAAAAGTATCACCAACTCTAAGGCTTGGTGTATTACAAGACTTGACAAGGTGTGTTCGATTACGTCTTACTATATTACATTTTTCATTTTTCACTAAGTATGATCTAGGAGTTTCTGCAATACCTGTTACAACACCTCGTTCCTATTCCTTGTTCTTGCTTCTGTCGATGTTCATTAACACATTATCACCTGATTGTAATGATGGTAATTTCTTTGATTTTTTGTCATGATATTCTTTATATAAGTCTTGTTTGAGCTTCATCTTACTCCAAACATCCTTATCTGACACTTTTTCTACTAACAACTTATCAGTTATCGGTAATCGACCTTTTATTCTTCTGTTGAATATTAATTGACAGGATGCCAAACCAATTCTGGATAACTATCTTAACTTAACTATCTTAACTATCTTAACTTTTAGAGAGGTTGTCATTCAATAAAGATGTTGTGGTAACCGGAGACTTTAATATTCATTTTGAAACAAACTCTAAAGTGTCTTTACTATTGCGGGATCTATTTTCATCATTTGGCCTGAGCATAACTACTAAAGAAGTTACTGGATTAAAGACTTGCCTTGATAATGTAGTTACCAACCTTGATATCAATCTTTGAAATATAAACATGGTAAACCAATGTTTGTCGAATCATTCGACGATCTCTTTTAATTGTAACGTTACTAATTGCTACAATAAAACTAAAATTAGTTATCGACCAATCGCTAAGGCTTTCTAAAATTTTATAATTTTGTTGAGAAAATTGATTTTTCCTTTATTAATCAATCGAATATTGACGTAAATACTAAATTCAATGTATTTGCTGAATTATATGCATGCTATAAATTCTCGCTTTAAATTAAAAACTCGACAAAGTTTTTAAGATCTGCTTAATTTGATTTCTGATCTTAACAAATCCTTACCGGAATTTATTCTTTGGTATTGTGAAAAGAATTGTAGAAGAAAAAAATTAAGAAATGTTATATCTAACCTTAAGAATACTTCCAGTAAAGATATTTATGGTGTAAAGTCTAAAACCATAATAGTTATTCAAAACTTAATAATTATTCCCTTAACTAAGCTAATTAATCATTGCATTTCTGTTCATATTTTCTCCGATTGCTTAAAAATAAGTCAAGTGGTACCTGTTTATTAATGATGTTCAATTAATGAGGTCTCAAATTACGAACCACCTTCAATTACTCCGGTTTTGGGTAACAAAAAATATCCTTAAACAATCCTCAAACAATCCTCAAACATCCTTATCTGACACTTTTTCTACTAACAACTTATCAGTTATCGGTAATCGACCTTTTATTCTTCTGTTGAATATCAATTGACAGGATGCCAAACCAATTCTGGATATAGGCGTTGTACGATACTCTAATAATGCTAAACACAAGTCACTTTCTTTTCTGAGAATGTTCTTAGCTATCTGCACAAATCTTTCAGCTAACCCATTGGACCTACTGTAATGCAGACTCGTTGTTCTAATCGTGAAATCATAATTCTCAGCAAATTTACTAAATTCGTAAGATCCGAAAGGCATATTATCTGCAATAACTATATTTAGAATACCATGAGTCGAAATGAGAGGTTTCAACTCTTTAATTACCCCTATGGCTGTCTTTGATTTCAATGGTAATATATCCAACCATTTAGAACAATAATCAATCACACAAAGGTAAGAGTTACCTGCAAAGTCCAATATATCCATGGCTACCTTTTGGTAATTATATATAGGCAATTCATGGAGTAACAATGGTTCTCTTGTATTTGAGTTTCTATATTTATGACATACTTTGCATTTACGTACCATATCATTTATTTGCTCATACATTTGAGGCTAAGAGCGAAAGAAGTGATGTACTTCTTTCGCTCTCAGTTTAATTTTAGTCATTCCAAAATGCCCCTTATGTAAAACATGTAGCATTTCTGCTCTTATTTTTTTGGTACAATTACATGATGTCTATAAAGCATTAACCCATCTGCCATATAATTGTCATTTTTTAAATCCCAGTATTTTTTAATCTGGTCATTACTTGATTTTAATATTTTTGGCCAACCATTGTAGTAGTAATCCCTCAATTGCATTAATTCGTCATCTTCCAATAAAATTCTTCTAAACTCTTCCTTTCTTTTTTCACTCATCTGCAAGTTAGCAACAACTGAATGTACTACTTCGCCTACAAACTCATCATTTTCGTTGTTATTTTCGTCAAAATTTCTTGATTAAAAGTCTGCTACATGCATTTCTTTACCGGGAGTATACACTAAATTAAAATCATACATAGTTATCAATTTTTGATGTTCGTTTATTCATTATAGAAATTAAGGGTTTGTGATCCGTTAATATATCCGTTAATATTTTCCTTATATAAACATAATAATGAAACTTTCTCATAGCATAAGCTACCGCTAAAAACTCTTTTTCTATTTGAGCATATTCTTTCTCTGTTTCTGATAAAGCTTTTGATGCGTATGCCACTGGCTTGTCATTTTGCATTAGAATACAACCAATGCCATCACGGGATGCATCAGTTTGAATTACTGGCATGATTTTTTCATCAAAATTAGCTAATATTGTAACTTCACATAAAATTTGTTTTATTTTTTTAAAAGCTTCATCATGGCAACTTAACCATTAAAATATAACTTTGTCTTTTAATAATTGTATTATCGGTGCTGTCAACTCAGCCATATTCGGTTTAAATACTCTAAGATAAATAATCTAAGATTTTTGTTAACAAAATCCTTTACAGTACCAACTTGATTAACTCTCTTAATTAAATCTAACCTAGCACAATCTTTTAGTCGTAATAACGACTTGGCACTATTAACAATTAAGAAATCTATTTCCGTTACCTTACTTTTAATTTTACAATTTAATGTTACTTTACCCAACGGCTTAATTTTAGTTCCACCATAAGCTTCAAGCATAATATTGGTCTCCTTTACCTTGTCCTTAAGGCATAGGTTCTGCTTCTTAATCTTCTCAAATTCTTCTTCCGTTAGAATGCTCACTTCTGCTCCGGAATCCAATTTAAAGTTGATGTCTGTGTTTTCAACTTGGATAACTTCACTCCACTCCTTTCCATGGCTGACTTGATCTATGATTTTGATTAAATTAACGTAAACATCTTCTTCCGGTGAATCCCCTTGTGTGACCTCGGAAACGTTTCGTTTTTCTTTCTTCTTTTCCAAATTAGTACTACACGCTACAGCTAAATGATTTAATAATTTGCATCTTCGACATTCTTTTCCAAATGCTGGGCACTTCCTTGGTAAATGTTTTTGTTTATACCTTCTGCACTAAAATTGTTTTTCAGTTTCTTCTTTGTTTTCATGTTTCTCATATTTGTTTATTCCTTTAATTGCATCTATTGTCAAGTTTTCTTGTAAATTTTAAACTTGAACTTTCATTACTTCTTGAGCTCGACAAATCTTCTCACATTGATGTAATGTTAAATTTTCTTGATTTAATAATTTTTCTTGTAGACCTTTGTTAGTTATACTCAATACGATTCTGTCACGTATCATTTCATCTGCATCATTAAATTCACACGACTTTACTAATTTTTTTTAAGTCTTGTAAGAAATATCAAACGGTTCTGTTCACTTTGGTTACGATTATAAAATTTAAACCTTTCATATATTAAATTTTTCTTTGGGCTTAATTATTTTTCAAACTCTTTCAATCGTATTTCTTCTTATTTTCATCAGATAACGTGAAATTATTATAAATGTCCACTCCTACCTCGCCAATAGCATTCAACAGGATTGCAACATTAGTAGCATCATTTTTCTTGTCTTTTTCTGTAGCTGTCAGGTATATTTCAAAGTTTTGTTTAAATTTTCTGTAATTCTCTACCACATTTCCTTCAAACGACAATTGCGCGGGAACTCGAGCACCTTCCATGTTTATCAGTTTTTACTTTTTGCGATTATATGAGGTTATGTCACTTCAATTTATTTTACGTTTACTTTTTATTTTTACTTATCACTATTAATTCAAGTTTACAGTCAGGTTTATCACTAGTACTTTATTAACAAAACTATTTATTTCTTGACAAGGTAAATCACAATGCTCCTTTCGGGAGGTCGGCTAACTTGTAAGTTATTTAATACCTATCAGCATTACCAACCTAACATATCTAATATGCAACAAGAAGTGTAGGGCTTTCTGTGTTCGTTGAGTTATGATTGTGTCATATTTGCATCTGATTGTAACTACCAGGTCATCAGCGTACCCCTGAATCATGAATCCATTCTTTGTTAAGGCATTCATTAAGTCATCCACTACCAGGCATCATAGAACAGATGAAAGTACTCCCCCTTCGGAAAATTCTCTTAGTGCCTTTATAGTCAACGTCTTGCTTCCTAAACTAGCGTTGATCTGTTTGCTTTCAACGTGGCTAGGTATGGTTTGGTTGTCGATCGATGTATGTTTTTTTTGTGTTTAAATTGTTATCTATGGATGGTGTTATCAAAAATACCCTCTATTTCTACGAAAGCGCATAGAGATATTTAGTTGTAAATGTCTCTTCTACGGTACACGTGAAAGCATAAAGAGCAGTAATTGTAGTTTTTGCTTTCTGGTAAACATGTTAACTTGGATGGAGTGGTTTGACACGAGAAAGGAAGACTACCTCAGTTACTTTTCTCCATAACGCAGGTATATAGCTAAAGCTAGAGCTTACTATCAAATCACCAAAATAGTTTATCTAAAAAACTTTATAAAGCGAAACAATTTACTTGTTATAAAAGAAAAAATACTCCTCCGTAATTTCCACTGAGCAAGGACGCTTGTAATATAATCTGGAAAACACATAAGACTTTTATAATTCATATTAGAATTCCTGAATGCAGCCGTTCTAGTCGTATCACATAACTTCGTAAATCCAATCATATTTAACCCTCGGGTATGCAAATATTCGTATTTCATAAGCACTGCAACATCACCCCTCAAATGCTTGATTTATCGTCGAAAATCGTTAATTAAGAAAATTTTAGTAAATTTAAAAGATGAGTATTTATAAATTTGAAATATAAATGGTTATCATTGGTTAACCAGAACATTTTGTGTAATGACCTTATTTTGGAAAGAATATCAAAATATGACCTACATAATTCATTAAATGCCTTCTTGTTCCCCAACAATGTAATTTTTGTGGTGATAAATATCCTCGTCGTCCTAGTGTGATAGTAATGGAGAGTTCTTGTAATAATCCGATAATGCTAGTATCGTTTCGACCCCATTGCTTACAATTTGATAATTTGATATTAAACATCTCATTCTACTTAAGCAGGCGTGCATCCTATTTAGCATATCCCTTTTCGATCACCATTAACTGTAACCCATTACACTCGACGATCGACTTCCAAAAAAATAAAAACGATTAATTTTATATCAAAAAATATAATAAACATTGATCATCATCGTAATTTTGTCTATTTTACAGACTCGTCTTATCAATGATAAATTAAACTAATGATTTCTTGCTTTTAATAACAGCATTAACCAGTTCAATATTAAATATTGTTAACTTAGTTACTTTAAGTTAACTTATAATGATTAATTAATAATAACATCGTGGGATTTAAATGTTACTACCTCACTCTATATCTATTCTGTTCAATTATTCACTAAGTCTTCATCTATAAATTTGTCTCATGAGGAAATCTTGGTTTTAATCGGCGATGGATATCAAAAGTTCCCAGTTGGTGTTCCTGTGTACTTGGCCACTTTTAGAAGTCTTGTAAGTAATTTTTGGGTGTTTTCTTAATATGATCTTATATTGTCTCGATTTCTAGTTCTTCATGTATTTGCGAGTTTTTCACAAATCATAGAGCATCTACAGAAATACTCAATATTTTGTTTTGTAGCAATTGTATTTTTCTAATATTAGATTTTACTCCAAACTGATTTTCTGTTGATGTTGGAATAAAGTCCTTTTAGTCTTACATATGCCTTGTTTAATTTTTTATTAATCAAAGTTAAAGTTTTTATTAAAGTAATTTTTCACTACCAGATATCTATCGGATTCCAATAAAACTTGGCGATTTTATAATGTTACTGTTGTGGGGTTCTTAATTTACCTAAAGGTAAATATTTTGACCTAACATTTACTTGGATTTAAGTAACTCAGTGATTTAAGTGACTTTTTATTGATGGGAATGTTATGTAAACAGATATTGAACAGTAGCGGTGTTCAATTGATGGGTTAATGATTTCTTAAAAGACATTATTGTAAGCACTTTTAGTCAAACCATCTCACCAAATTTATCACCAAAGGCAAAACAGTTTCTTTACTTCATAATCATCTTGGCTGAATTTCCTAAGCTCCTTCTGATATAATTAAAATTATATTACGTTAGTTCTGTTAACTAATACATTGACAACTTGTTACCAGTGTTTAAATAGTTTAAGAAATCTTTAAGAGATGTTTTCTGCAGCTCTAGATAATAAAAATTCATCTGTGCACATTAATAATATATTTATATAGCGATTGATTTTTAAGTTGCTGCCTCCAACTAAGCAAATATAAGACTATACCTTTTTCGGCAGATTTCTGTGTTTTTAAGAACTGTTAATTATTTTTAAACATCCTTGAAAATACCTTGCTATTCAAGGTACGACCCAAGTAGAGTTAGATATGAGGTTATATAAATGCAGGTTACTTGCTGGACTGTAAAATAGAGTTAGATCTGAATCTAGATATTCAAACTCTTTATGTAATTTGACAAGCGTTTCTTAATACAAATCGAATAGATTAATATTTTACCGACCATCTCAAATCAGATGTAAGAATGTAATTTGTTGAAGCGTTAAGTTAATTTTTTGAACAATAACAAGTTGATCATAGAAGTTGATCATATACTCGAAAAATCCAGTATAGGAATACACAATGGAAGAAATGCTTCATTTTCATTCTTTGTTGCTAGCTTATTTTTTTCAAAATCCTAGACTTTGTCAAAGTTGTTTAGTATTATGGTGATTATCGCTTCTGCTTTTCAAATTGTCTGACGATAAAAATCCTAGAACTTTTTTTATTTGTGCAACTTTCGATAACAAACTAGAAATAGAAAGGCATTTGAAGCATGGATTGAAGTATAGTTTGTTTACTGGAAAAGAATTCAATGTGATCTGATGTTTATGCAAGATATTGCTTAAAATCAACACAGAAAAGCTTTCTAGTTATAAACAAATATAACTAGAATAATAAATTCATCTTATGATTGATCAGTAGTATATTACTTGCAATATCAAAGATTTTAGAACGAATTGCCGCTTGTCTACTTAAGAAACATTTAGACAACACCAGATACAGTTGTGCAACTGCAATTTTGGAAGTTACTGATACTATCATCTGAGGACGGGATGTTTGCAAGATCGTGGTTCTTGTTCAACTTGATTTTTTAATGTTTTCGATACAGTCCACCACAGAAAACTTTTGGCAATTCCTGGGCATGTTGGTATGTCGCGCAATGTTGTGGTTTTTCTGATCATTATTAAATAAATCGCAGGCAGAGAATTTTTTGTGATGGCGTCTGGTCTGATAAGGCTGCTGTGTTATCTAGCGTTATTTAAAGATTTGTCTTAGGTTCAATTTTTTTCCATTTCTTTTTTCTCCATCCACGCTCATAGCACCGGCTAATTCATTAATGTTCGACATCGTTTTAGGCTCTTTTATTAAAAACTCTTCTGTATTTACAATAGCATCTCGTTAAACATTGTATAACCAAGTGAGCATGGCTTTAAGATGACTTTTAAAGTGTACTTACTTCAGCAACGAGCTGTTTAATATACCCTTCTTTCCTTTATATTTTCTCCTTATTTTGCTATCTGCTTCCTGTAAATAAATTATTTATTTATTTTATTTTATATATATTTTATGTATAAGATTGGTTTGGCTGCATGATTTATGAAAAACAATTACACCTCTTTACTGGTGCATTAACACAATCCCCTGTGATACCCGTTTTTTCGTTTTCTTTCTTTATTTTTTATACTTTAGTGTATTTTAAAATCTGGAGGTGCACCAATAAACATTATTATTATTATATTATTAATAACAGAAACTAAGCATTTTTTTAAAGTATAAGAATTCCAAAAGACAATTATTTGTTATCAAATTTATCCTAACACAATATTGATGTTAATAAAAATTATGTAATATTCATGCCACATTTTAACTTGAAGGTAAACATTAACCTACATTTTAACTCACGTAAACTGAAAATAACACACTGACCTCATCCAAGTTATATTTTCCGTAGGAAGAAGTTACTTTATGATTATGTTTATGATATGGGAAGTGCGAAAATGTATTTTCCTTGAATTATTTATGAATTTAATTTAAAATACGATGTAAATTTAAACGAGGGAAACTCATGAAATCTGATTTGTAATAATTTAGTAGTGGAGTCAACACTTTTTAACTCTACTTCATTCTCGAAACTCGTTCGCGTCTACATGCAGGTTTAGTGCACACGTCTAACCCGTTGAAAATTTGCATTTCGCTACTAGTTAATTTGTTATAATTAAGGCCGCCCATATTTCAGTGTCTATTAATCCTTTTTGAGATGCAACGCTGTGAAACCAGCGCTGCACTGCGCCTGCATTAATTAAACGCTCTATAAATTTTGCCGTATACCGTGCCTGCGCCCTTCAACGTAATCATATGATTCTCATCACCTCTTTATGGGGATTATAATTGTATACATCAAAACATCTGCTAAGATTTCATCTGAAAACTTTTTTTAGAACACATTTTATCATGCCGTAAAGTCATGGTAATTGAATAACTTTATTATAACTAGATAACTGGCACACACGCTTTTGAAATTGGTATCTCTAATATTTCCATTCATTTCATAGTAGCGAGTTGAGAACGATGGCCCGACAGTTAGAAAGAGAAGTCAATTGGAAGTTGGAGCAAACTTGCGGACTAAAACGGACTTGAATTTGCCTAGTAGACGGGGTGATGGCAACCCTATACGGGATCAAAACTAGACAAAACTTTTACATTTCACACGGACGACCTCCGATTCCCTTTCCTCGCGTTTAAAGTGAACACTATTCCCGTATGCAAAGAAGGTGCTTTAAACTTGTCCGGTATTTGTTTTCGTCGAAGGGCTTCTGATTCTCAGCACTTACTCCTAAATACTTTTCGTTTTTGTTCTAAAATTAGTTTCGTTAGGAAAGAATTTTTAAGCTAAAATATCGGGTTAAATACGCAAAATAATCCTTATTGTATAAGGTCTATAAAGCGTGGCATTCAAAGTGCGGACTATCGTTCTTTTGTTGTATGAAATACCTTACTCAAGACTATTGATAAGAAATTTATACCTCCGGAGTATTGTTCGATTTTCACAAAAGATACGGAACCGCTGGTGGCGCAAACTTATTTCCAGAAATAATACAGTCTCCAGTATAAAACAAGTAAGTGTCTTTCGACATGAGATAGGTTGGGGGGTTCTTTTTCAATCAGACTCCGAGGATTTCCTCCGCACGACACCAGAACCCTCGCAGACCCTCTCTCTATCTGCTGCGGGCCTTCGTTAAATTGAAATTCCTCGGTTGTGTTCTATGGTACTTTTATCTCCATTTTCAGAGGGATACCTGTAATGCGGGTATTTGATGTAGTTTGAGGGCTCCTTCCTCAGTTATAAACGGAGTCGTTCTTATAACCCCATCCCTCGATTTTAACTGCACTGGGGGAATTGTGAGGGATTTGCATTTCGTTACAATTCCTCTTTTCTTAACACCACCATAAAGCACATCAATAATTTATTGATTCATTAAAGTGAACTGAGTTGTAGTTTACATTGCGTTGTGACGTGATCGAAAGTGCAGTCTTGTGCAGAAATTAGTATAAGAAGCTTTGCAGAAACCACAAATCTCATTGAAACGAATTTTGAATTGATTGGGGATAAATTTGTATAGAATTCAACATTGTTTATGTAGTTACCTAGATGAATTCCATACACTACTAAAACCGATGAACCCCACGAATTTGAACTTAAGTGAGTAATTAAGGAACGCCATATAGTATCGGAAATCGGTTGGGCCTCTAGCGGATATTAAGGCCGTCTTGTCTTAACTTTGTAAATTGGGGAATCCATGTCATAAACTGCAGCCCAGTTAATGTTGCGAAAACACAATTAGAAGTTTTGTTAAGTTTCCTCATCCCGGTTTAATTGAACACGCAAAACTCCAATCGGTCGTGTAATCCTCCAGCCAACTGTTCACTCTCTAATAACCGCGACCCTGCTATTAATAATCAACAACCATCCTCAACCATAACTTTGGCATCCAAAACCCACAACACGATAATCTAAAAAAAGCACATTAATGGAAAGTTATGTCACGCTCGCGATATATGAACTTGTTTTACATCGTTTAATCTTAATATTTTAGGTAGTTAAGTACAAAGGAAATTCTTTATTGTACTATGTAAAGGCAGATTTTCAGAGTGAAGGAGAAATATTCTTACCTCAGGAATTCTGAGAATCTTCTTCGAGTAGAATGTTAGGAAATAACTTCTATAAATTAGCTGTTATCAAGAGAAGGTAGTTACCTTCGTCAAGGGTAATTTATAAAGTATTCAAATTTCTGCTTGTTGAGTTTAGTTTGGGAGGGCGAACCAAATTCATTAACCTATTAAATTGCATCTAAGTTTTGATTAAATGCTGTCTGTCTCAAGATTACCTACGTAGGTATACTTGTGTAGCTTCTCTACTTGTCTAGCTTCTCTCCTAACATTATGTCAAAAGGATTGTTTTTTGCAAAACTATATAATTATTTAGGACGGTCATAAAAATGAATGATAAAATATAGTAGTACATAATTTGTACGTGAATTAAAAATATCGCCGTAAGTATGGCCCTTTGAACTTTATAAACATTGTTGCAGCGTTTCCGATTATCTTAGATGTCTGCATACGAAGCTTCTGAAGACATTGTATGCATCTTTGAAAGAACTATTTTCGATATGTTAAATAGAAGCCGTAAATAAAAGTTATATCTATACACCGGAACGTAGAGAACCGTATAGTCGTATTTTTATTATCGAACATTTTCTATCCGTGTCGTTTCAATGATATTTATTTGGAGGGAATATCTTCTTTATATTTACGCTCCACTAGGGACATAATTTTTTGAAATGAGTTCATAACGAAACTTATTTCAGGCACATTTATAGAAAGACGGGATATTCATAATTAAAATGGGATGGTAGTAATTCAGACCAAATGACAGTGAATCAAAAAATTCTATAGATTCTTGTGAATCTAAACGTAAGCTTGAATAGAAAACATGGTTAGAAACTATCCAATATAGCTGTTGGCTTCAGCTTCTAGTTATTTGTTTCAGGTTTTATACAAGAACAATAAAACATAGTGAATAAATTTTTCACACATATTGAAAAATTTATTCAGAGATACTTTGCTGTATCTTGCTGTCAATATTATTTGACATTGTTAAAACTACACAATTCATTTATGCAATTATTTTGCATGATTTGGCTTCCTAAAACTGTGCTGTCATGTTACAATTACAAAGCTGTTTTAACAAAATAAAGTTGATCATTTTCAGAATCATTACAACAATATTTTATAGTATGTATTAATAATGTGTTTTTCTCAAAAATTTTCGCATATAACTGAAGGTGCCTCGGCCACCATAAATTCTTTTTTTATTTTATTTTATTTAGTCTTTTTTTATTCGATCGCCTATCTACATAGGTAACATAATATAAGCACAAGAAAAACGAAGTACAAGAAAGACTGTACATACAACTTATTTTTTAATTGGGAAAGTGATATTTTCGATAGTGTACGATCCTTATAAGCTGCAGTCCATAAGTACTTTAAGTCAATCTCTGATTTAGTTATGGTACACATACTTTCATTCACTGTTTTCATGTATTTATATTTCATGTATTTACATTTCATTAACTTGTGTATAGGTATCAGTTTCACAATATCTTAAAACTTGTAAATGTAAAGTGTAATAAGGAACGGTTTTTGATGGTTGTCGTTGAATTGATCAGAACGCGATCCTTCGAAAAAACTAAATCGAACCGTATCGAACCAACTTACATCCTTGATTTGGGTCAGCAGACAAATACTGTGTTATGTTAATAGAGAAATGTACGAAATGTCTTAAAAATATCAATATGATAGACGAAACCGCGCATTAGAATCCATTATAATCTCTCATCATCGTCGAAAATTGAAATTAATAAAGCATATAGACAATTCGCTAGTCGGTTCAGTTTATCACAAATTGTGGTCTAATCCAGTTAAATAGATAATTTTAAAACAAATCTTTATTTAAATTTCAAAGCTAATTCATTCAACATTCTAAAAGATTCTAAATTATTGACGTAGTGTCAACATTTCTATTTCTGGTCTTGCCAGTTTTGAAATCCTGGTAGCAAGTTATATTTTGCTACAATAGTCAATGACAAAAGCCTATGATTGAAGAAGTCTAACAGTGAGATGTTGTTGCTTCGGAAATAATTTTAAGTAATTTTCCATACGCCGACCACCCACACACACAGAGACTATCTTATACATACATTCACCACCTTGCCATTAGAAAACCAAAAAAAGGCGTGTGGTAATATTTTCAAAATGACCATATTCAACCTAAGTAAATTGATAATTGAAATTTCCTGCGTAATAAGAATGTCTTTAAATATTTGCTAAATAAATGCATATGTTGCCATTTAAAATAGATGGCGTTACAACTTTTAAATAAATTATTGTCAAGACGTGATTTAGTGGATAACCTTTTTTGCAAAATATTTTTGGTTATCTTTTTATTAAAATGTTCCTTAATTGTTCTATTATATTCTATCGCTTTGTCTTTTTTCTCTTATTTCTTTTTCATTCTTTTAGGTCTTTATGTTATAGTAATGAATAGAGAAATGTAGCAGCAAATTGTGAGGGTCGCAGAGTCTCGCCAAGTCACTTCTTCTCGTGCAATTTGGGACGAATGAATTCTCGCCTTTTCACCCCATACTATTCTAGTAAATATTACACACCATCTCGTCTTTGTATTAATTACTTTTCTTTGTTGGTTTATGTGCAATGTTATATTTTACCACATATCTTACCACTTTTGAAACTTAACAACAACTTTTTTCTTTTAAGGTTTTAAATCATTTTAAGTTGTCTAGACTGAAAATGCAATGAAAGAAAAAATTTGCGAGATTCTTTTTCTGTCTATAATGCACCTTCTTTATGCAACTGTAATTCTGTTACAATGATAATAATTTACAGACGAAGTGAGTTTTTCATGTGAAAATAATTCATTTATTAAAGCAAAAACAAAAGACTCAGATATATACTTTTGGTTAATGAATATCTTTAGTAATTAGTGAGGTATTCATTTTTGAGGTTTACAGCTTTCGTTTAGATCTTCGCAAACTTTTCAATTTTCTCAGGTAGGACAAAAAGAAACAACAGTAGTCGTTCAAAGTTTTCAACATTAACAGTTTCTTGAAAAACAAGGTTATGATATGTAATCTCCTTGTCTCTTTTCTTCTGCTTTGCATGCATACCTTCTAATGGGCCACTTTTATAACAAAATATTATAAAGGTACTATTTAAAGATATTTAGCTTAGTTTTTGTGATATTCATCGATGACCAGTTTTAAACGGACATAAAAACGGGACCAACTTTTGCTACGATCCATCAAATGAAGTGAAAATATTGATGAAGTCTGAACGAGAACTTCCGATCATTTCTCAGTAAGTAATAATTTGGACTTGACAGTATGGATGAAAGAAGGAGTGCTTAAGCGATAGTCATGATGATATCAAAAGACTGTGATTCAAATGTGACCAGGAAATCATTGAAATGGGTCCAAAGATTTTTTAAAATTATATGGCAAACCGAAACGACATTACACAACCCACGAAAGAGTTTTGTTGGAGATTAACATAAGTAAGCATCAAGATTGTCGTCAATAATCTCACCGATGAATGTCATCCCGATGTGAATTAAAAGAAGCTGAATTACCGCAATTTCTTACTTTTCTTTTAGTATGTAGTTGGTATCTGATATTTTTTTTACTTCATTACACACTTCTTTTGCTTTTGTATCATAATCATTCTTTGATGTTCTGTGCTTCGTTCATAACATAACTACTGACTCATTAATATCCCTGTCAATCCTTAAATCTTTTAACATACTTAACGGTGATCTAATTTCCCTTTCATAACATAACTTCTCAGGACTGAAACCATGCTCTGCAAGAAAACCAACTCTGGAAAATATGTTTAATAATACTTTTACCACTGATTCTGAATCAGCTACTTTTAATGTTGTTTTGGTTATACGTTTGCGGAAATGTGGACACCTCTGTATGTAAAAGATAAACGATGATCACCATCACCGTGATAGATAAAATCACAGTGATTGAGAATGAACGGTTTCCGAAAAAATCACGAGATTGTTCTGAATTGAACAATTAACTCTTGTTAAAAAATGTTTAGTTATTTTGAATAACTTGAATACATTTAGTATCAACAGTACTAATCGCAGGGTGAACGGAAATAAAGTAATTGAATTGCGATAATACAAATGAAAGTATATATCGTATGAAATACAATTCTCATACGAAAGACACGATCGGTGAGGATCATCCTCGAACCCACATTTTACATTTTGCATATACTGACTAATTTGAGTGTTTTATCTAAAATTATTTGACAAAGAAAGATCTAAACTCTTCGCCTTCTTAACAATTGGGAAGGTAGATTTTTCAACTTCGCACAAACACGATGATTTTGCAATTGATGCAAATTGGATAATACAACAGGCTTTGATGTTCCAGATTAATTTTTTTTCAGGTTTCAAAGAATAATGTAGTTGAGTATCATCGGCATACATATGAACTTTATTACATATAATGTCTTTAAAAGTAAGTCTAGTTTATAAGGTATACAGGAGTGACTATTGATTAATGAATCCTGTAGAACATCATGCTCGATCAGCCTAGGATCAGACAACATATAATCGATCTGAGCAACCTGGTCATGATCAGATAGGTAAAAAAGTTGCTGTTCAGACTCACTCAAACCAAATTATTATAAAATCTTTAACAAGGTTGAGTGGTTAACCGTTCAAACACCTTACTCTAATCCAGCATTGTCATAATTGTACAACTATGTCCGTATATAAATCCAGTCTGAGTAGAAGGAAGATTATATAAATTGGTAAGTTGTGGTAATAGATTCTTCGAATACTTTACAAATAAATGAAAGGATGCTAATAGGCCGGAGGTCATTAAAGGACGATGATTTTTAGTTTTTGTGTATAGGTTCAACTATTGCACATTTCCAACAGTCTGAAACAGTGCTCTCCATCAAGCATGAGTTGATAATTAGCGTAACTTAGGGCAACACTGTAAAGTAGCACAGCTTAATCATTTGGAATCTTAAACGATCAGAACACGCTGAATATGACTTAGAGTTATAGATATTGGAGGTATTAATGAGATGACATGATATGAAAAAGGAGAAGACATTGAACAAAATAAATTATTTATAATAGAATTTATTATTTATTTAGATAATTTTCATTAATATTGACGTATTGTATATATTATGAGTATGTTTAGTAATGTATAGGTAACGTGACTCCGATCAGTAAATAAAGGTCGAAACTGTTAAAGTTGGTGGAGGAGCCGGATCGTTCGGGTATTTTGTCTCGTGACACGTCATCGAGACTTCGTCACGTATCCGTGACGTCCGGAACTCTCTACTTGCCACGGGACGCGTTTAAAATATTTATCCGTCCCGGTTGTTTTGCGCTTTGCACTCGAGATAAGATCAATTGAGATACGTGCCCCACATAGCGATTTACGATTTGGTAAGTATTGACTTTGACTACGATAGTCAATTCCGGTTTTAACAATGCGATCTGTGCCCCTTGATCGACAAGTCACGGGTTTCGTCCGAATTCTAGGAGAAAAAGGAACGACGGACAGAATGATGCACTACCAACGTTGAATTCTTGAGAGCGTTTCGTTGGAATGTGAAATTGTTCTTTATTTTCGATTTTCAGGAATTGAATATCGATAAATCTTGTACTACTTTAAAAATTGAATAGGATTTTAGGAATTTTATTTTATTATCTTCTGTGGTATAACAATTCGATAACGTATATCCGGTTATGGGTAGTGAAGATAAAAGGTAACACTAGGTGGTTGGGTCCAGATGGGAATTGGAGGAGAGTGCCAAGTCGGAGGAAATAGTCGCCGTTACAGGATATTTTCAACCGCTTTAATATCCGCAGGAGGACGCTCTCTCATCCTATCCAGCCGCCTCCTGCCGGGATAAAGTCGCCCGAATCGTCTTCAAAGCTCGAGAGAAGTCGAATTATCACACATTGAATCTAAAGATTACGAACGAGAAGGCGACGGCGGTGACTTTGCCCTCAACGCATTAGCACTTGAAAGGCATCTGGATGCAGCTTTGTAATTGTGTAAAAATTCCGGTTTAAATTAAATTTTTGATGTTATAATTTAAATTGTTTTATACGAAAAGATTCCTTTCATTATAATGGGTTTTTCCCCAAGTATTACGGATTTACGGTGCTTTTTACGTCATATGGAGACCAATAAGATACATTTCGAAAGGTTTCGATGGACCATTATCAAATATATGTCGACACTAACAATCCGAAGACTACTTGCACAGGGGGCTGAGTGGCTTTCGGTCTAAAGGGGAAATCGGGTTTCCGAACGTTGGGGTTTGTTGCGAATCAAAATTAAATCCCCTAAGAGATTCCAGCGGAGCTGTTCAATTTGGGATATGGATAGCGAACAGAAATCGAAATCACCTTAAATTCCTTTTATTTTTAAAATTTTCACAACAATTTTATTTGTAATATTCAGTAAGGGAAGAAAGGATTCAATAAGTCAAATTTTAATAAATAATCACTTTTTATAATCAATAATGTTGTAAAGGAAGTTGTTTTTGTTCAAAATATACAACATTTTAAAATAGGGAGGATGTATGTGTTTGGTGAAAATTATTGTATATTTCGATAAATAGTCACGTATTTATGAACATATTTTCTAATTTCAAAATTAATAGTAAAAATTTGTTTAATAGATTGGCAGATGAACAATTGGACATAAAAACTCAAATATTTTAACTTCAAAATAAGGAATTTAATAAAATATAATAGAATAGGAATTTAATATTCTAATCAATCTACAGCAAGTTATCCAAATTGTCGAAATTAGAACAGAGGTTGTTTCCCATCTCCACGTCGTCTACCTTCTCAATCTAAATTTTCATTACAATCAAATATTTGTTATTATTACAAGAACTTCCAACACGGCGTTTTAAAATGTGAAGTTTTATTTAGTTCAAAACAAAATCATGAAAATCAAAAAAAAAGAGTAAATGTTTCAACATCAAACGACAAGAAATCTAAATATAAATAAATTTTCTAATTGGCACTGGTGCTAACACTTTTATAACTCTGATAAACCACTTTACAGACTTGAAAGGAGACAAAAAATATTTCTTAACCGCTGTAAATGGTTCATAGATATTAATGTAACTAAAAAGAAAGTAAACGTTAATTTAAATATTAGGTGGGACTTTACTTTTAAATTTACCATAGCAGATCTTTCTCGACTTATCATTAGACCAGATTTTTCGTAACATTTTAACATTTTATTAAATTAATTGACTACAAAACAGAACTTATTTCAATTTCCTTTACTTTCTACTCCAATATTACTTCACCAAACTTTTTGATTTTAAAACAAAATGTTCATTTTGATTGAAAACTACTCAAACATAATTACAACCTAATTTTTCCTCACCTTTTAAACATACTGTTCGACATCACATTGTTACCAATGGACAACTTCCATTCTGTCGACTTAGACGTTTATATTCCAATAAATTCAAAATTTTCGTATCAAAATTTGAGCATATGATTACTTATGATGTTTGCCACCGTCCTCATCTTCCGTTGCTTCTGGTCTTCATATGGTTCCAAAAAGAGACCCTTCTGATTGACGTCATTGTGGTGACTATAGACAATTTAATTTAATTCCTGTGGCAGATAAATACCCTTACAATTCTCTTTAAAATAATCAATTTTAAAGTTCGTGCATGTAATCAGATTTCTGTTGCTGCTGAATATTCATCAAAATGCGATAATTGCTTAATTATTAACAATAAATATTAATAATTGCTGGTTTTTGGAATGCAGGTATGTTAATGAAATAACTTCCTGTAATAACTGGTTTACATTTTATTTCCTTTTATCTTGACGATAAATAACAAAGATCAAGATCTGTATCAAGATACCTAAGAGAGAAATTCAGTTTTTATGTTTTAGTTACCAATACACCAAAAGTACATATCTTTTCTTTTCCACTTTAATAGTGAAAGCCGTTAACTTTCTAAGAAATTGAAAGTAATCCCATTTAGCATCAGACTGATTCTTTCTATCGCCAACCTTTGCTTTATCCCTTAACCCTTATGTTGCTAACCGCATACCCAGGTATGTTTTCAATTTTCAACTGCTACTTAGAAAACATCACGGAATTCAATTGACATGAATCTTTTCATATTCAATACAATTCAGGAAACATATTGGATATAATTTAGTAATTACGTAAAAACAAGTATTATCCAAAATATCTGAGAACAATTTTATAGTTTGCATTCTACAAATTAGATGGCATTAGTGGTCTTATATACAGCCATAATGGCCAAACAAATCGAAAAAATGATAAGATCGTAAATCAAAAAATTTGTATGTATAAATTTTAGAAAAAGTTTGCTACACACTTGCTTGGTATCTTGCTTCAGTGTCTGATCTCTTCCTTGAAACGATGCAATTGCCATTTTGAATGGAATTAATTTTCGCGTATTGGTAACAAAGTATTAATTAATCATTTAATTAGTCACTTAAAAAAATGCGAATACTTGTAAAATAAGAAAATGCTAAATATGTGTTTCATACGACAAATATACCCATATAAATGAAAAATAAGGATTTTAAGATATAAATTTCATGAACCAATAATTTGCACATACCCAGATATGTCGGTTCAGCATTTGTGTAAATAAAGTTTGTTGGTAACACAAGGATTAAAGATATGATTAGCTTCAGGTCATCAGTAAGCCATGAAGGAAGACATTTATGAACATTATCCTTAATGAGTATTTACTCATTCAAAAAATAAAATTTATTATCAATTTTATTCATGCAGAAGATAAAATTGAATGGAATTTGTCGCAAAAAGTCGTGAAATTCACAAATATCTCTTCTTTTTAAGTTTCAGTATAGCTCTCTAATCGGACAGTAAACCGGAGAACAGTAACTTTTGTTTTCATTTATTCATTTATCATCCGCATAGCATCAGAAAAAGATAGTAAAGTCATAGAAGCATTCCTGTTAATACCATTAAAATCAAAAAAATTAATATTAAGAACACCACAGAAGAACTCAAAACTCTGCGGTAGGCACGTAGCCAAAACGTTTTTAAGCTTAAGTTCTTAAGGTGGATCTATCCACCCAAAATGAGTTTACGTTTATTAATATGCAAACTTAACCAAAACTGCTCAATATTAGCAGAGGTCTAAATTAAATTAAATTTTTAATTATTTGTGAAATAGAAATACCCGAACACGATATGCTCTCAGAAAACTATAACAACATCAATCTGAATAAACTCATCAGAAATATCGGCTGACACCCAAGCCTCAGAGAAAGCAAGAACGTCATTGCGGTTGTCATTTATGATATTAGTAATTTGATTCACTTTAGGAACTAAACAATAAAACAATAAAATGAAAAACTACATTGCTAACATCCAAAGTCTGCCTAAATCGTAGTCTAAATGGTATCTAATTCTATTTTCTTTATAAATTCTGTAGACGTGCCATTTACCATTTTGAGTTTGTAACTGTATCCTTCTAATTCTAGGTATAGTGTTAGTTCTAGTTTTAGTTCGATATAAGTATACAATAATCTAAAACCGAATATCATCTAAAAGTATAGCTAATACCAACACTAAAGCTAATACTAGATCTAAAACTAGAAACATTTGGGTTTAGGCTAATGTCTCAAAGGTTGGTTAAACCTAAATATTTCTAGTTTCAAGTCTAACGTTAATTCTAGTTTTAGTATTACTTATAATGTTAATACATTCTCTCTTTCAAGGTCATTCAGAATTAAGATGGTATGAAAAAACTTAATTTTATCTATAAAATTTACATTATTTTGGCTTTTATGATTACATATACAATTTAATTATTACTTCACTTTGGAGAGAAGAGTACCTGTAGCGTTTTCTATTATTTTATATTTACTTTAGATCTAAGTAATTGTTAATAACATATCAAACAAAGCTTTAATTGGAAATGAAAATTAAAGGAGAAACATAATTAAAACAAAATTGGAACAACACAAAAAACTTCTGCAAACATAAAATTTATATTTATTATTAATTTTTCATCGATAATATTTAATACATATATAAAATTTGTGTCCAAATAACTATAATAGCCACGACATAGAAATTAATTTAGAATGTTTCGTAAAAATTCGTAGAAAAGAGAGCCTATCGTGACCACATACATCTACTAGAAGAGATCACGTCAGCGAGTTAAATATTTTAAAGTGGAGAACTTGGAGGGTTGGCAAAACTACCAGTGGAAGAATTTATCGTCGTTGAGGGAAGTACCGACACCAGCATCATTCTCTTCGCCTAAAAATAATATTTGCGTTCCCCCTTGACCTGTTTTTGCTGAAACTGTACAGCCCGGTGTGCCGCGAAGCACATTTTCCACTGTATATGCCTTATAACCTTTTGCGCCACATTTTTCGCCCATGGTAATATTCACCCGTGAGATATTTTCGTTGTGCTGCATTTAATTTCTTCGTTCAACTGAAAATAAACAAGCGTTTATGGTAAATTAGCTCGACGGCCCACAGTTTATCGAAGCTATGTTGAAGTTAACGTTTCGGAAAAAATAAATGTTATTCGAATTAATGTTCTCTTTTCGCTTTGACTTTGTACCACTTTTTGGTCCCGTTAAGAGACGTTAGTTTGAAAAAAAAACTGAAATATGTAGGTCGGCTTTCTACATATTCGACATTTTTTAAAAATGTGAAATAAATACGTTGCCCGCTAGCTATTTGGTCGTTCGTACTCGAGCATTCTTATCGTATATTAAATTTCGTCTTGCAGCATGCGAACGTTTTATTCGTTGGTAGGTGGTATTCCATTCACGTTCTTTAAAATTATTTTCAACGGAACCGGAAAAAAGGTACCGTAACTATCTATGACGAGACAGGTTTCATTTCGAGTGAGTAATGGCATCCTTTTCAACAGTTGAAAACGAGAGCGAAAGCAACGCCCAAACTATATACCATATAGGTTTGTTTCATCTATTTTGGGCGCTTCATCTAAACGAGTTGCGGAGAACAAATCTTGGTTTTCTATAATAAATAATTTGTTAATTTTAACATTTCAATTTTATACAAAAACACAAATAGAAAGTTTAATTAAAATGGCAAGTTCTGGTCGAAGTTTTAGTGACACAATATGAGCGGAAATTGGAACATTGAGAAATTTACCGCCACGTTCAAGTTGGTTGCGTTTACCTTTTTTACAAGCCTTTATTAATGTCGTAACAAGGGCAGAAGGGCATTTTTGTTTAACGATGGCTCGTATTTTCTACAACCCTCTTATTAGTTTAACAACTTTTGTGAGGACGAACATTATGGTAAAGAACGGAGGTAATTACTACCTAACAGCACATTGCCTTTCGTAACGTTTATGAGTCACGAAAAAATATCATACACAGATAATTGCATTCATTAGTTACTTTTCAACATTGTTGTGTGAAAATTATAGGGGCCTTATAACTAATAAAAATTTATTATGTTCATAATTTCTTTGTAGGTCTTTAAAAATAATTACCTAGTAAAATTACCATAAGTGAAAAAGGTTCATACCTTGAAAAACTTCGTATGAATCGATTTTTTTCTCATTTAGGAGGGTAATAGCTTGAGGGTGATGTAGGGTTTTATAAAAATAATAAAGTTTAATGAAATGAAAGCTGTTTGGGAATAACACTCATAATTTCATCGAATTAAAAAATTCGTAAATTGGGAAGACAATACCCAATTTAAAAAATCCTACGTGACGCCCTAGATAATATTATGAATAATAAGTTCCTATAGATGTGAACCAAATCGATTCAGAAAAAGGGAAACGAAAAAATAATACCTCATCAACGTCTTAAAACCAAATACATTGCTAAATATCATCAATCTGCGATTCTCGGACCGTACATAAAATCTTCTATTGTTACCGTGATATCTTCCGTCTCCTTTCAAGCCACCCGTTTCAATTTTTTGGCCTTTCTTCTCCTATTTAGCTGTATATATTCATCGAGAATTCAAATTTTCAAACAGTTGTGTGCCCATGATAAACAGTACCTTATTACCAGATTTAATAAGAACATAATGTACGTTTGGAGTCATAGACCAAATGACAACTTCCAACATTCGGGATTACTTTCTGTATATTTTCCTAAAGTGCATTCTAATAAATTGGTATTGGTTAATTTATTGTATATTGATGAAATTGAATATTTGCGTATCAGGTATTTTCACCGAATCAACACTTTTAATCAAATCTCAACTGAATCTCATGCTGTGGCTATACATCAGCAGATACTTTACAACACTTTTACGTAAGAGAAATGCCTAAACGGCATGAATATCCGTGTTTCATACAAGTACCATCCCCTAAAACGATGAGTTAGGTTGTTTTTTTTATTCTTTTATCTCTTCAACAGCAGCATTCATGCATGATTCAAAAGAGTCATTCACAACGTTTTTGTTATTGAAAAATAGGATAAACGCGCCAGTAGTAGATCACTTAAACCATATTTCAAGTTCAAGAGTCGATAAAAAACTATAACAAAAACACAATGAACTAATCCGTTTAAATCAAGATAACTAGAACATGTCCTTTTGTAGCCCTAAAAGCGATTTATCCTAGAAAAACTAAAAATGAAATTACCGTAGAGAAAGGATTGAATGTAGTCCCTTAAGTCGACCAGTGGTCAACCGACAGTTCATTCAGCTTGAAATAAGATTAATTTTTAATATTTGGATCTAAATTCCTGCAAATTCAATAAAAAAAAAAGTTGAGAAAAATATAACAAATTTTCAGAAACACTAACTAAAACTTTGATATGTTTTAATTTGTTTATTTGGTCTTGACAATAACATATGATCATTAATAAAATAGTGACTTTATTCGGAAAAAATAAAATCTAAAGTGTAACATCAAAAATTATAAACATAGCAAATTAATTTAATTTAAAAAATACAAAACAATAACCATTTATCCAGAAGCTCCAAAAGGTTTCGGTTCTACCAGGTCTTTCTTATTCAGGAGAATACAATCATGAATAAATCCTTCAACGACATAAATATTTTTTTTCCTTTTCTTGACTGAGAATTTTACATATCCCCATAATCAATGCTCTCCCCATTTATTCAGCCTTAACCCAGACTAATTTTGGAAATCTGAATATTTATTATTAATTATTTATTATTAATTACGTCAATAATATCTGTTAAAGATTATCCTGAATATCTATGCAATACTTTATTGTTTTTGAATTAACATTTTTCTGAAAAACGTACATATCTCTATTAATCGAGTTAGGCAAAATCCATTAAATTCAACTAGAAAGGAAAGTCTTCTAAACGTGTTCAATACAGATTTTGAATGCTTTTGATTTTCAATAACATTAATATTAATTGTAAAATCTATGTTGACCATCAAAAATAAGTATGTTTCTAACAACGTTATTGAAAAAAATAGTAAAACTGTTCCATCTAAAATTGTGTCTATGTCCAGATTCAAAATAAGATTGTAATACTTTCTATGTTTATTCATGAAACACGTCATAAAGGTAGTAAAGTTAGGTTTTTACGTCATAGTAAAAACCTAACTTTACTATCTTCAAACCTTTAGCTCGATAAGCACATTTTTCAACTAACACGTCATGAGAGTACCATCACCTGTATTTAAGCAGATACTTGTAATTTGAGTTATAGGTACTGATAACTAATTGCTGTAATTTCGATAATATTTAAGGTAGTTTTAACGAGCCGATTGTCATCCCAGCCTTAACTACTCATATTGATATGATTAAGTACATTACCCACAAGAAATTTTTAAAAGTGTGGGACAATAATCCGGGCTGTTTTCAAGCCAAGGAATTGCTAAAATATCCTTCAAAGAAAACTGCTCCGTATTTCATTGGGTTGGGCAAAACCACCGTTACATTAGCTACAGGTCTCCTCACGGGACACTGTAAGGTAAACAAGCATCTTCATAACTTGAGGATTGCTAATTCTCCTCTATGTCTGGCCTGTGAACAGGACGACGAGACTGTAATTCACATTTTGTGTGACTGCCCCTCCTTAACCGACCTCAGAAAGAGGTTACTCGGGGAGAAGTGGCCGTCCAGAAATGATAGCAGGAACCTCCCTGTAAGTGACGTCCTGGCCTTCGGAAAAACCTTAGGCTAGTTGATGTGAGCAGAGGTAGAGTGGGGTTGCACAAGGAGCCCATTAGGGCCTAAGGTTGGTGTGCGTTCATTCGTACACTCTCCCGGGTCCTTACATACATAAGACGTCATCCACACACCTATCCCTACGGACAATTTGGTAGAGTAACCATAAACTTCATTCATGTTCTAATCCTTTTCTATATGGTCTACGAATATCTCCACCTGCAAGCCAAATAAGGGTATACCCATGGATAAATCTACGGAACATAAAATTTACCTTCAAAACTGCAATTGTAAAGGTGTAAAGGTTCGTTACATCAAACAATATTTAGAGGAAATTGTTAATCTGGATATTTTTGGTCAAATTTATAAAGATGAGTTGCATCATGGATTGCAACTCATCACAATATACACATGCACATTTTTTTGCGCTTTATCCATTACATGGAGACTCGATTGTAGATCGAGGCCTCCTCCAGTGCAAGGTGACAATCCATTACCAAGGCAGACGTTATCTTAACGTTGCTTAGTTAGCTAAAATAGATTGTTTACTGTCTGTAAATATAGTAAAGTACTTGGACGGTGGTGGATGACGTCTTTTGTATATGAAATGAGAATGACGAATTTTTAAGGAACTTTGTCAGCAGAATGCATGCTAGAAATAGATGAAAAGGGAAAATAATTTCCCATAATTTCCATAATTTTCGATAATTTCTTGGATTTGAGCCTAACAAGAACCAAATATCATTATTATTATTTTTAGAATAGCTTCAACAATAGCCACTAGTGTGCCATATAATTTAGAACTTGGGATGTCCCCAAAACTAACTATTTGAATAAGCCCACAACAATGGTTTTCCTAAACATATCATTGATAGGTTGGTTTTCTGTTCAAGATAACTGACAATTATAGGCATAAAACATTTAAAAACAATTCTTTGAAGCACAACATATTTTTCCAATGTTGAAATTTCAATTCGTATTTTAAAATAATAGCGATATTTTAAGACATTTGCCAAACAACCACAAAAAACGACATATATTTAATGAAAGAAGTTGGGGTATATTGTATTGGATGTGGAAGTTATATATAAAACAGAGACCGAGAACTGAAAGCTCGGGTTAGAGAGTATAAAGAAAAAGAACAACTCAAATGTATTTAAGCACCATATAGAAACAGAATATATTAAGAACTATAAAAAAGCAAAATTACTTCACAAATGTGAAAAACGTTTTAAAATAGATCTCCTAGAAATTGTTGAAATCATGAAACAAAAAAGATAATATTATTAATATTCTGATCAAGTTCAATTATTTCAAAAACCTATTTCCACTTTTTTAAACGACTTTATGTTAAGGAGTTTTTTTGTGTTTGTGGGCGTGTTTTCATATTTTGGTCTTGTCTTTCTTTGTATAATGCGTTCTGGAAGAGTACAGAAACGTACACCAAACAATTTGGAGAATGGTGCAGATTTCAGTACGGTTTCACAAAAACAGGAATACGAAATAAGGAAGACTATAAAAGAAGACTTTATAAGGAAACTATAGTAATTTCAATAAAATATGTTGAAAAAATAATTGACAGAATAAATTGTAGTATTAAATGTAACAATTAAACTCGTTTAATTTATTATAATCAAAAGGAGCTGAGTATAATTGAAATATGAAAAATAATATGAAGCTATTTTATCGCTTCATATTATTACACTATATGTGCAAGCCTTGGCACACTAAAGAAAATGGATAATGGACCAACCACAGTCAAAAATAGAAGATGATTACAAATTCGTATTATACGAAGAAAAATAACCCAATCCATCAATTTATAACGGCTTATTCTATAGCCAAATTACTCAATCTTCTAAAACATCGAGATTCACCCTTCAATGACGTACCACAACCGAACAGTTTTTTTAAAAAGAATAAAATCCTTCTTACTGTATTTTTTATTTTTGTAGTAACTTAATTTCAATGTGTATTTTAATTCAATATTTAAAATTTTTAATAAGGAAAAAGAATATTCATTCTACACAGCCCTATTAATGTTTCGAAAACTTTTCTAGCTTCAAAATTTGAATCGTAAATTTTTAAAACATTTTAATTCATTAGATTTATAGACTGATGATTTTTATAGTTTCGAAAAAATATATATGGTAAAAGCAAATAAAAATTTGAACTAAAATTAGAACTATTACTAAGATTAATACTAGGTCTAAAACTGGTTGGAAGTGATGAAATCGAAAAATAATATATCGAAAACTAATTAATAATTGATTTATTAACTAATTACTGCATCGCGTCTGGTTTGGAATGAGGGGGAAGTTTTGTTTTTGTTCACCACCATCTTCCATGTACTGCTCAGTTTCCAGCCAATATATCTGTTGACGTTTTATCTATGCCGGTGGATATCTATGGCTTCTCTTCTCAACCTTTGGTGATTTTTGTTAGCCAGTACCTTTGTTTTGTTGAAGTCCCACAAATTGTAATATTTTATAACCGCCGACTGTTAGATCTTCATCTTCACATCTATTTCATGTCAACTTTTCCACAACTGTAGGAAAGTTAATAGAGTAAGTGGTAACCAATAAATCCACTTGATTCTGTACATACCGCATCATTGCTTGCTTGATAGCTTGGTAGACATCTCTCAATATATGTCTATTCGTTTGCAACACGTCTCGTAGAAACCGTCCCTCCTTCTTCAAGTTATCTCCTTCACATATTCTCGTTGCTCGCTGCAATAAAATACGGATCACGGACCTCTTCTTTTGGGAATGATGGTGTGATTATGTCTTCAAGTATCTGTTGGTCTTCTTTCGATTCACGCCAAGTTTCATGTCACCATTTATCATCTTAGTGAACAATACATATCGGAAAGGCAAGTGTGTTAATCATATGATGTTGAGCATTTAAATGATCCAAGAACTCATGGAGGCGCTCTCTACCATGTTGCCATATCACCAACCTATCGTCTATATATCGAATATATAGTTTTGCTTTCCACTGGTTCTCCTTCAAAGCATCTTTTTAGAATAATTCCATGCGTTTAATTCCTTATTTATTTAGAAACTTAAAAGAGAAGCTTAAAATACATTGTTGTTGTGTTAAAATTAGAAGTCCTACCTACTAATGTTTGAAAGTTGATTCTTTGAAAGTTTCCATATCTCCGAGTGATATGGACATTTTTTTACATTTACAGCATTTGTTGGCACATCTTAACGCATCCAGAAAAATCGAAGCGACATTTTATCAAATGTCGTTTGCATCTACAGCAAAATCGGCAATAAGAGAACACTACAAAATGTTGACAAAATTCGTGGCTCAAAGATTTACATTAGTGATTTACACATACATCTGTTAAAATATTCAGAGGTGAGAGGATGAGATACAGAAGTGTACGGGTTGCAATGACCGCTATAGTAGGCATAATTTGCACCTCTCTTTCAAACATATCGACTGGAACGACGGTAATTTTGGCGTAAACCATGTTGGTTATTCGACCGTGTCACTTCTCGAGATCAAACAGTCCTATAACATTCTCTTCAATAAATCAATTGATTGAGTGGTTATGTAGCATGTGTCACCTTGGTGATTGCTTACCAATTATTAGATTTCACTACTGCTTCTTCGGCCATATAAAACAATTCAAGTTTTCAAAGCTTCTACAAAAATGATTTTTGTGAAACATCAGAAAATGTCTGCTTTATAAAATAATTTCTATAATTAATCTAAAATATTAATCAGTTCTTTGAAAATATATATGGTTCCTCTTTGTGATATTTGCTATATTTTTAAATATAAAATCGTTCTATTTATTATAGCTAAGTCCATACAGTACAGTAACCTACGTTAATCAGATATACAGTATAAGCACATATACATTTATATTTAGACAAATAGTTTGTAAACAGACGTGTTTATACATTAAGTGTGCCATAGCACCAGTTCAGTGTTTATTTTCCCTAGTTGCAACATATTTCGAGGAAAGAGGAATGGGTAAACAATTAAGGTTGGCGCTCACCAGTAAGGGTGCGCATTTGCATTTTTGTTTCCAGAGACGTAAAACTGACGTAAAGCGAGAGCGACCTGAAATTTTAAAGGAGGGAGATTTTCCAACCGATGCTGGGTGTGGTTTTTGCTGCAATTTGCGGTACGGAATTAGGGCCTCGAAACGGACTTTCGGAGAGTGTTTTCTCGTTGCGGTTGCCTTCAAACGACTCGCCGTAAAGTCGAATTGTATCTACACTTTTCAACCTCCCCGAAACCCACCCTTGGTGTATACTGGCCGCAGACGACCCTTTGTACGGGATCTCTTAATTATTCAAGTGAGATGTTTCCATTGCAATTGTCACTACCGGATGATTTTTAAACGAAATACTACATTGTTTCCTTCCTTTTTAATCTTTTTTTATGAGTCTAAAATGAAAAAAAGAAATTGTCAGAAAGTTTTCCCTTTTGGGGGAAAAAAGGGTCGTATAAAAGACGCACCTTGAAACTTTTGACACTGTCTTAAAAATGCATGATGAGAAAAACGAGATGCCCTGTGAAAAGGACTCTGTATCCTTGGGATTTTATCCTTTGTCGACACAGTTTGGAGTGGCGCTGCGTGTAAAGAACTTAATGGCTCGATGGAATATTAAACGAGAGGCAGATGAGTTTGAGGTTACACGCTTTCGTAGCGTCAGCTTAGCCCCCCGTTAATAATACGGCAAACACGGCGAGGGCTTGTAAACGAACCCGGGATTAAAAGAAGACCCGGGAAGCGAGAGTGCAGAATCCCCTCTAAGGAATAAGTCTCTATCCCCCGGAAACTCTACGGCACTTCAATCGTACCTCGCCTTCAAAGCGCAAATGAAAGAGACAAGCAAGTGCAATTTATGTTTTCAAGACTCGGGAGACCATGTTCTCATAACTGAATGTTTTCCCGTATTGATCAGATTACTCTAAAGAGGGTTTTACGACATTTATTTTATTCGTAGGATGATATCGTCCTATTTTATATGGCTAAAGAGGATTTTTTAAATAAAATGTATTTGCAACGAATGAAAGCTCAATGTGGTGCCCACAGCGAATTAACCAAACTTAGAAATTAGCAAACAGCACATATCCGAGGCATGGACGCGCATGCATAATTAAAAGTTTTACTTTATGGATAGCTAGCGTTTAAAACATTTTGAATACATATGAGTTTTGAAACTCATCGTAAACTAGCAACTTTTAGTACATTTTCTGTTTTAATAATTCTACATATTTTTAAATAATAAAAGAAGTGTCTTGTACGTTGTGTTAATATGTATCAAGTTTTGCTTGTATACTGTAATATTGCAAATTAGTAAATAGCTGATGAGCCCTTAATTAATTAGAAACTGGCCATGAATTGGATAGTTGGAGAGTTGGCCGGCTTGAGATCGAGAAAACCAATCCAGTCTATTCACGCGACTCGACACAAAAGACCGTGAACATCGATATCGAATACTATAAACGCATGCTACCCACCCTTCATGCGACCATTGTACATTACCACAATAGAACCCTCTCTCTATATCGTCGAGCTCGTTGTGCACTGTTCGAACAAAGGGACGTCAGGTGCTACCGACTAATGGCTTGTTAGTTGGTGATGACTCGGATTGAAGGAAAACATTCTTCCTGTTGAGATAAATTCACATTCATTCTTTACAACCCGGTACGGATTGACTGTTGATATTGGACCAAAATAGACCTTATCAAGATTCGTAAATCGATTGTCTAGAACTTGTTGTTTAAAATATCTACAGTATCTCCCTAGATTGAGTTAAAAAAATTGAAAACAAATTTATTACTAATAAAACAAATTTAGACAATTATTACCATTTTTCAGTAAAAATTGGATTTTTTTCTAAATTCAAAGTTTTGCAAGTTCAATATATATCATGTAAACATAGAATCCATAAAATTTAGTTTTTCCATACGGCATGAATTTATTAATATTTGAAGTAATGATAAAACTAGAATTACTATTAGACTTGGAACTAGAAATATTTGGGTTTAACCATCCTAAGAGAAGTGCGGCTAAACCAAAATATTTAGTTCTGGGTCCAGTGTTAGCCGTTTTTAAATTATTGTATTATATACTTGTATTGAACAAAAACTAGAACTAACACAAGACCTAGAACTATAAAATTTCGGTTTAAACATGCATCTGAAGATACACGGATGATCCTCAATCTTTGTAATTCTAGGTCTAGTGTTAGTTCCAGTTTTACTTCTTGCTTAACCCCAGATTGTTTCATATTCTTCTGTACTGAAACTATAACTAACATTAGACCTACAATCCATCTTCAGAACTAACACTAAACCTGGAACTAGAAAGATTCATATGTAGCCGTAGGTCTCTTAAACCTAGAGATGTGCAAATTGCGTGAGTCCCGCCTGGTTAAGAGGCATCATGCGTGATCCACTGTGAGCGAGCATCAATTTTCGTACCACTTACGTGAACGTGCGTGATCGTGAACGTCATTGGTTTCGACGGGACCCAGCGTGATCCTATTGAATAGGTTTTGAGAATGGGTTATAGCAACCGATATGGACGTGTACCATTCGTACGATATGACGAACCGGTATGAGAGACGTTTATGTTGTTATCTATATCAGCAATTTTCAACCGCTGCACAGAAGTAAATTAGTTAAAAATTTTGGCCGAAAAGATATTTTTGTCTGATTACTCTAAAAATGGTGAAAAGTAAAAAAAACTGTCAACAAAAATTAAATATTTTACCATACATTTACAAATTACAATACTTATGCTGTGGAAGTTTTAGCACGCGGACTCCCAAACTTCTCTTTAGTTAATCATTCTCGTGCGATAAGCACGATAATTCTGGCAATGTATGTTCTACTTGGCCTAACCCCTCCTTACAGATTTATACATTCTCTTCAGAAGAAGTCGGCGCAGGAAGGTCTGGGTTTCTTGTTTTGAAGAGAAATCCTCATTTATTAACAGAATTGGCACTAGAGAAGGTAAAAACACGTTAGCATCTGAAATGTTAGTATCACAAAATGTTTCATTATATTGGCTCATCCCAGCGCTACTATCAATTCCCATTTTGTTATCAAATGAAGATTACTACGTTTTGCAGGTAATAAGATATTGAAAACTATCGTTAAAGATTCAAACAATTTTGAACTGATATTATCTAATAAATTTTGAAGAGATACTATCGCTTTGTCTTTATTAGCGGTGAAATAATTTGGATACAGATTAGAATTGTAGCTTTTTACAATATTTCTCATAACATTGTACTGAAATCTTAACTTCGCTCCTACAAAAAACGATAATGCTGCGTCTCCAGAAAGTGGATATATTTTTGCCAAAGATTTCTTAAATCTTGATGTACTAGTCTAGCATATGTTCAAGTTAGCCTATTCGGACTTCAAATTTGAACAATCCTGTACAAACGCGAAGAGAAAAATCAAAGCAAAATTGTTCCGTTTTTTCATCTTTTGGTTTATTTGCTAGAATTAAGGAAGGAAACTTGTGGTCTTCCGCGAACATTTTCCACCTTTGCTGTAGGTAGTATATTATTAATTAACCACAAGAAATTTTTGTTGCGAAATATCGTAGAATTTCTTGATGATATGAAGAAGTCTTTATCTTAGTCTTTATCTTTATTTTTATTTGAGATTATACTAACTAGTAATCTAACTTTCCCTTAAAATTCTTTGAGTTAAAAGCTTGTAAGCAGTAAAATGTGATTTTACCTAATGTGATCCTGTAATAAAATGTAATAACCTGGTTAATATATTATAAAACACCGCTGACAGACTTCCAGAACAGGTAATACATCAAAAACTAATGTATAGTCTTAAATGTATGAGCTTGCAAATGCCTGCTTAACGAGATAAGGGGCGTCAAAGTTTCTTTAAAATTAAAAATTCTCTATGGTAAAAAGCCTTTTTTTAAATAGTCGCCACTGCTTTTTAAAATTTTTTAATTAAGTCTTACAAAACTGTGATTAAAGCAACAATTTTTAAGAAAAGTTGGTTCAATTTTAGCGAATTTCACTTCGAACCGTTTTCTGAAGAAGGTTGCAACATGGTATCCGAAACGTCAAATATTTTTAAAAAAATGCACGGCAAAATCCGAAAATTTCTAGTTTTAGATCTAGTATTAGTCTTAGTGATAGTTCTAGTGTTAGTGGTAGTATTAATTTTAGTTTATTACTTAAACAGTAATGTTTCTAGTCTAACGATCTTTGATTCGGGGTTCATCGTAATGGTTTAAAAGAAAAACATGAAAAAACGATGAAAATATTTTTATTTTAAAATATTTAATATCAGTGCAATTAGTTTCTGGAGTAACATCTCCTTTCTTCTGGCACAACTGAAATATATTATATATTATACATTTTTTGTTAGTATTAAAATTATCAGATAATGGGATGTTAATAAATATCGTCATATTATGAGATAGTAACTGGAGAGTAAAATTTAAATAACATCTTAAAGAGTCCACGGAAAAATTGTAGAAAAAATTAAAAATTAAAAAACTAAGAGTCCATCTGGTTCGTAGGAATGATTACCGAGGACTGAATGTGGAGCTCAATTATACATGAGTGCATAATCGAGTTAAAAGATAAGAAAGGGATCTCCATGAAGATGTTTCAAATCAAAAATATAATTTAAAATTTCTTAAAAAGTGTGAATTTAAATGAGCATAGTGAAATCCATCTCTCTGGACTTTTTAATGTACTTTATGAATTTAAAATTATCGAACATTATTATGATTAAATTTATTTATATGCTTGTGAACTGCTGAGTTATTTTCGAAAATATTACACTTAAATCTAGTGCAGATATTACGTCCGGTTTGGCCGATGTAGGTTTTTTTCACAGTCTGGACCATCAATTGCGTAAATGCCACTAAGCTCCTCGCTCCTAAATTCGTGTTTGTTGTTAATTAAACTGTGAACCATATTACAGGAGACAAAAACAGGGGTGAAGCCAAATTTTTTAAGATTACGTGTAAGGGTAGTAATTGAGGGAACGTAAGGTAACACAACAAATCTGGTTGTCAATTTATGTTAAGGATAGATAATTTTATTTAGCTGTGAATTATGTACTTTGTAAAAACTATTCTGGATGACAATTAGGAAGAAGTTATTGTTGAAACTAATTTTTATTTTATTCATTTAACTTCTGAAATAAGATTAATGTAGTTTAAGGGATATTATGTAAACAAATAATGGAGAACCTAAAGGCTGCTAATTTGTGTTGGTCACACGTAAAAGAATTCTTCTTAATAATATTATCAGTAATGGTGCGTCAACAAACCACCCTTCATTTTATAAAACTTATCATGTAAAGTGAAACAATTTTTATTACAAATTATCGTAAGAAGACCAATGAAGCATGAAATTTATATGTTTGTGATATAAATCTTTACATTTGAATATTTTTCATATCAAAGGAAATTAGCTTAAAATTTTTGTTTAAGTTGAAACCTTTAAGTTTATTCATCAATTCTGAAAAGTTTTTTACAGTGTGTGAAAATTGATGATTAAAATGGTGATAAAGAAAAGTATGAGCAATTTTTAAAATTTTACCAGTAGATTTTACCGTTTTACCAGGAGTATTAATGTTACCTATGATAGTACGGATGCTCTTATCAGGTTTATGTAGTTTAATAAGACAATTTTATGCAGGGTATGGGAGGGTTCATTTATATTGAGTTAAAATGATTGATGTTAAATCTCTTTAAATAGTTCAAATTATTTTTAATTAATCTTCTATAGTTATTATTAAAACTATATTATCTATAAAGATGTTTCAAGATTTATTGATGTACAGTTTCCTATCTAAAATGACATTACCTGCGCCCTTGTACGCAGTTATAACGATTAAATCATTATCTTCAAGCTTGGATTTTAATTTAGAAATGTTTTTAATGAAGAGGTCAGAACGAGGAACAAAGCGTATTCCACTATTTTGTTTAAATCAAGGATCTATTGTCTGAAAAAATCTGATCAATGGATTGATTGTAGGATAATTACATCAATTGTATTGGATAGTAGAACAAATTTACCTACCACCCAGATTGAGAATATCAACATCATCATCAGCCAATTCTATATTACTAAGGGCCACTTCTACCACCTCTAGATAAACTAGTTGATAGTCTAACTGTCGAATAACGTTTATCTAAGAGTTAATTCCAAAATGACTTTTACCACATACAAGAAAACTTCGCAGTTGATTCTTCACCAATTTTGATAATTTTTTTGTGGTGAATCTATATGGAATATGTATCACTTTTACCAGAGATCCAATGCCCCTTCTAAGAGACGTAATTTATTTTTTAAGTTTCAGCACGTTTAAAGTTTATTCTATATGTCGCAAGGAAACATCGATTTTCAACAATTGCGTATAACCCGGTGGGTGATATCCGAGCTTTGGTTCCGAAATCCTATGATCGAGACTCGAAAACGACTTTTTTCAACTTATTATATTAATTTTTGTAAATCAATAATAAAATTCATCATCATCATTATTAATTAGATGGAGAATAGAGGCCGTATTTCAGCCTCTGTTCTTGCCACGTCTAGTGGAGTCAACAAATAATTTCTAAAACAGGTTAAATAATAATTGAACCTATTTTCATTTAAAAACATTAAATGGGTTGATTTGACATTCAATACTAACGTATTTTGAAATTCCTATTGTTCTAATCTATTTTTAATTTTGTAGTTGTTAAATATAATTTGATCAAGAGTTGATCCAGGCCACCTAGCTGCTATAGTTACAACAGCCAAACCCATTGACCAAATAAGGAAATTAACACGACTTTATTGAATTGTCGTACGATGCTGACAAAGTAATAAAATCGTAGGATGTTGACAAAGCAAAACATAAATAGGTAAAACTTGTAATTGCGAAAAAATTAATATTTTGCCGTCGTCCGCGTGTGTCGTCTCAAATCGCCGACACTCGATACGCGATAAGTATTAAGTTACTTTTGTAATTTAAATAAAGACTTTAAAAAAATTTAAACGTTTCATTAAAGAACTTAAATCTATGTCCAACATTCTCAATTTTGCATCCGGAATGGTTTGGACCTTGAATGAACAATACCTCTTCCTATTCCTATAATACTCTGCCTTCTCTATTAATCTCTATAGTAATATTAACTATTCAAAAACTATTAAGAAAAACGCAAATTATTGGTAAGCACACTAGCTGCAGCCAAAGACAGATAGGATGTGAAGAATTTCTATATTTTCTCTTTTTAAATCATTTCTTCTTAAGAAAGGGTATAGGGTCTTTGTTTGGGTCAGTTGAAAACCATTCTATTTATTTACTTAAATATATTTCCGCATTCTCTCCTCAATTTTTGTTTTTTCTTTAAACTTTTAAACTGATTATTATAAAAGGCAAACTTTATAAAATTACATGTGCATTAATGTGACCATAATATCAAACGTAATTCTTAATAAAATGATACGCCATCTAATGAAAAATATCTTGAAGCAAGTATATCTGATAGATAAATTTTTAACCTGACACCCAAATCAGTAGGTAAGAATTGACAGAAAATATCTACCAGTTAGCGCTATCAACCATTTAAATATGCTGGTAAACTCCGATTTTTTGCTAACCGTTAGTTAAAGTTATCAAGTACTTTAACTAGTGGTAGTAGAAAAGGGTCTAAAGTTCGCGAAGCGATGGGCAAATTTAATGTTATTAACGTCCAAGATTGCAATATTTATAGTGGGACTGTCAACACAAATTCTCTTAAAAAAAATAAAAATTTGGGTTGAAATGTTAACCTCATCTTTCTTAAAGTTTTTATTTTTGTTGTTAGAGGAGTTAAACCTATTGATGAATATTGTTTTCGCCGTTAAAATTCCTGTTATTAAGATTAGGGGATTTTAATTTTAGAAAATTATCTCTACCTTTAATCAACCTATCGTTTCCATATTTTTTTGTTTTATTTTCCAGGGTTTTGTAATATATTGCTTCGTGAATTTTGTTGTTTAGATCTTTATATTCCATGTAGTGTAATTGTTTTTGCAGCACTCTGTGAATAAATTTCAGGATAGCTTCTTGTCCGGAAAGGAACAAGATATCTCTATCTCTAGCTTTTGTAGTAGATATTGATGGTATTTCGGATGAGACATGGTTCCATTTTTGTTTGTTTGTCGGATTGTTTCGAGATTCTTAGTTTGAATGTGTTAGGTGTAATATTTAGGTAGATAGCCTTGTGAAGAAAGTCCAAATTCTGTAATATTTTCTCTCTCTTAAGTTTATTACATCTCAGCTTGTGGATCAAGACGGATTCCTCCGCATCCAGTAATGTAACGATCCTTAGTTCGAGATTCATCGAAATGATTGATAGAAAAGTTGAAAAAAACGAATTTTTGAAAAATATTTGTTTCTCTTATAGTCAGGCGTGGAGGAACTATTTGATTTGTGAAGAACAATTGCGTTTATAGGGTCTTCTAAGATAAGATACTCGTTTTTGTAGCTTACAAAATATTGTGCAGTAGTCATCGAAAACTAGTAAACCATCTTGGTCAATATCACGAAATATCAACTTTATATTTTACACCATTTCATTTGCCACAGGTTTCAAAACCATTGAAGGTATTTTTTCATTTATTTCCCTTAGTTCATTCACTGTTGTATGCACAATTTTCGTTACCACACTTTTTTTCTTTTCCCTTTAGCGCACATATCCAGCAGGGCGGTTGGAATTTTATGTCATGGGATTTCGAAGTTATCTCATAAATCCACAATATTTCCAACCATATTTTTAATTTCGATGAAAACGGGTTTACTAAGGTTACTATTTTTACTCTCAGATTGGCAAATAAATGTGCTAGAAGGTAGTGGCGATATAATCTAAATCAGATATAATTGAAACAGTTGATGGTAAAGATATCGGTGATAGTTTCAGAGAAATGGAATTTTGTTTGTTACTAATTTTTTCCAGAAGTATTAACGTTTCATTTTATAATAACATTAATACTTCACCATCGTCTATTTCAGTACCATCTGACTCCAGTGTAAGAGTTTTCCAATGAATTTGATTGCCACCATGATTTTTTTGTCCCTATTGCGTGTTCAAATGTTAAATAATCACATCATAATACGAAACCATTAAGAAATCAAAATATTTATGGTGGCTATCGTTTCATGTCCATGTGATGTTCTATGTGATTTAACGTTAAATGTAGACATCATAAATAACTTGAATATCTTAAATACTCTACTTCAAAGCAAAGATCAATTGATTTTGTGGTCATACAAATTGAGTTTTTTCAGGACACATATCAATTAGCCAATTATATCCATTTTCTGGACCACAAAGAAATTATAGCGTAATTCAACAAAACTAATGTCAATTTCGCTAATGTTGAAAAAAATGATATTTTGATTCAAACCGTTTTACAGGCTTCAAAAAAGTTAAACCTCTGTTGGACATTTTCAACAATCCTTTCAACGTTACACCCGAAAATGCACCGGAATCAATGCTGCTGGAATTGATAGACATGCAAAATGATGATAATTGGCAACAAGTGAAGGTAATTTACTCAACGTTTACCACTGCGTTTACAAAACCGCTTATACAGAGTTGCGATTACGTAAATACAACAAACATTTTTGAATGTTGCTGTATTTTCATCACTTGTACTGATTCATACTGAGTATTTAAAAATAAAAATATTTGTGTTAATAAGTATTCTTGGCCCCTGTTCCCTATAAGTCTGTGAATTCTTGCTTTAAAAGTAACTTATATTTATTTTGATCTGTTACGTGATGATGAAGAGATGTCCAGTTGATAGATGCCTCATTAGTACCATTAGGTTCCACTTTAATACGAGAATACTTAATAGCCATAGAGGTCTAAAGCATTCCTCAGTTAATACAATTCGTGATGTATGTAGCGACACTTATAATGACATAGACGTTTCAGAAGCATGCACGTGAAAGGCATTCAACCGGATGGTTTGGATACACCCTCGTGTACTGCTATTAATTACGCAGTTAATACGGCACCTGTAGAGAATGCATCTTAATATAAAATAATTAGGTTGATGTTGAAAATTGGTTCCTTTCTGAGGTAAAGTTTTGTTGAAAAGACGATTTGATGGGTCATATTAATATGGCTAAAAACCTCCCGGGACGACCAGCGCTCACGGGGATGAATATTAATTTAATATTCCTACAAGATCGCCCTTGGGAGGTTTAATAACTTTGAAACCTGACCTGAAGCCCCCATCAAAGACATTAAAGTCCAAATTAAATTCGTCCGAGTCGTACTCGATAGCAAGCGCCGGTCGGATTATTCCACGGTCGACTTTTTAGCAGAAATGCAAGAAATTTTAATTGAATCTTACAGACTACGGAAAAAGTTTTTAGTGCTTCGAAGGCTCTTTCGCGAAATTTAATCCGAGTTATTTCTTTCCCCTGAAAGCGAGGTCAAATATTTCCAATATATTCCTTGAGTTATTGCGGTGTACTGTCGGATATATGTTATAGGTTTTCGAGAAGCTCTCTGCATCTATCTCATAACATTTTGGTGACCGTGTTTCATACGAAAATATTTTATCCCCCATAATTTAGTGTTTAAACATTTCATTTTGTATTTATCTCCAAAACCGAAATTGTTTTGAATTCGAATTTTTCAATAAAATTTATATTTTAAAAATCAATTATATCTTCAATTAATTGAAACAAAAGATTCTATTAAATTTTAAACCAAACCAAGAATGGCATTATTTCCATTTAAATCCAGAGTGAAATAAATTGCAGTTAAATCTGCTATTAAAACCGAACTAAATTTCCCCGTCCTTATGACGTTTCGATAAATCATATCTAATTCCATCTCGCTTCCTCTCAAGGATTTCAATTTACTTCGCGAGGATATGACTATTCAGTTCCGCTCTCGTGATTCATAAATCATAATTTAAGGCGGGCAAATTTGCACGATTACCTGCTTTTAGTATATGCGCTTATATTACTCGCAATGCTATTAATTTAAACGTAACCTTTTCCAAATTCAATATTCTCCAATAATGTATAATCTTAAGCCAACATTCCTATTGGAATTAAATGGATATTGTTTAAATTCCCATGTGGTAATAACAACCCAACATAACGAAGGAAAAATTTATGTGCCACCTCATCAGTATGGTAATCATATAGACAAGGGCATCCCTTTGAAAGTTAAATAAAACGAAGATGATGAATGAAGCGCTTTGATGTAACGCTTTGGTCCGCTCTGAACGTCGTCATAAACGGTGTTGACCGCAGACAAACCTTCAATGCAAATTTTGCTCTGAATCCGGGATCCGGCTAAACCGGCGATTTGAATTTCGAATTTGCTCTGCTCGATCACCAGAGTCGCCGATCGCACGAGAGAGGTAACAAGCCTATTCCATAAACTCTATGGTGTAATTTTGGTGAGTGCGGGAGGGCATCAATCACATCTTCTATTATGCTCATCGTAATACCTATCTAGATGGGTTCGTATTTTGGATTTGAGTACATAACTAATTGTAGTTTGTTTCAAAAATAACGGCTATTGTAATGTAAATTTACATAGGAGGTTTGTTCTACCGAAACGGTAGTTTACGGAAACCAGCGAATCGCATTAAACGATCTGTCAATATCTTCGGGACATTCACGTTTAATACTTGTACATCAAACATACGAATACGATATTTACAGATCTTCGATTTTCAAATGGATCGTTTTGGGTTCAATTTGAGAATTGAACCCCAGGTTGATTTACTTAGCGGAAATTTTAAGTAAAAAATCACTTTCTCTTTGACCCCGACCGACAAATGTCAGCCATATCTCTCCATCCCAAACAACTTTTCCTTTTTAGCTACCCGTAGAAGAAGTACGACCTGGGAAGGCCTGATAGTCCGTGACAGGGTAACTTTTGAAATTGAAAAAGTTGTCCCAAAAGAAGGCAAATCTCTTACACATCACTCCCATTCTCAATTTGTTCCAAGAAGAGAATAATCGCGAGAAGCGACACTTAATCTTTACTTTAAAGGATTAAGGTTTGAATTATTGTTTCTGAGTGGGTGAAGTTTATTAATTGTCAATGAAGTCTGAAATACATAATTATACAAATTCATGAATAAAAAAATATGCTCATTTTCATATGAAACCTAAGATACCCTACATTTAGAACTAAAATTTTGAAACCGATAAAATAATGCTTTATTATCAACTAAGAAACTATGAAAGTTTCCAACAATAAAGCTCAACTGTTCGTTAAAATGGTTTTTGTAACATTATTGTTTTCAACTTTCAATATTTTAATCCTAGCAATTAATGAATTTCTACCTACAAAACTTCAGCTTATTTTTGTTTAACAAACAAAAACTGTCAAGTAATACGCATATATTACATATTTTGCTCATATCAAAGACTTTGATGGGGGCAAAATTACCGGTGAGAAAGAGGCGGGTCTCTCACTTAGTATTTGCTATAGAAAATACCTAACAATATTGGTAGTGTGGACTCACTCAATGATTTTTTGTTGGGTTTCCAAAACAAACTTGCTAGGGATGCGGATCAGGTCCGCATCTTATAGTTCCAACATTTAGGGGCAGGTAGGTAACTAAAACGTTATCGTTTTTCCTTTACCTCTGAAAAGAACATTTTAGAATCCTTGCTTATTAGCATTAAAACTAATGCTATATCTGCCGACAAGATCAGTAGGAAGATGTTATTATATTTGCTATCCAACTGTTCTTCCATTTACCTGTCATATTTTTAGCTTTTGTAATAAACTTTGTTTTTTCTAATGAAAAAACGGAAAAAGAAAGAAGGAAGATCGCAAGGAAGATCGCATTGGTGCTGCAAAACCATAAACCAATCTCAATTAATATTTTTTCTTTACGATCGAATCAATAAAAATAAAAATTGTGCACTTGTGAACGTAATAAATTTATTTTTCTCTACCGGTTACGCAGTTTTTAAGTATAAAAAATCAACTGCATCCTCAGGAGAACGTCAATACAAAAAATAGGTATACATCATTTGAAGATAACAAATTCAAAACCAATTCAATAACAGAAAGTAGTCGAATGTTCTTCAAAAGTGAAAAACATTAACAGATGTTTTCACTGTTGAAGAATCTTCGACTGTTCTCTTGTTGAATTGAGAATTTTTGTATTGACGTTCTCCTGAGAATGCTATTGATTTTTTATAATTAAAAACTGCGAAACCGGTAGCGAAAACTAAATTTATTAAAATTTTTGCTTTTATAAGGATTTTACCTATTCTGCCGATGGTTTTTGAAAGGATAATTGCTACCAGACTGAGAAAGTTATTTACTATCCTTCCTAATAAACAGTCTGGATTTCAGCCTGGCTTTAGTTACTCATCTACTCTGCTGGATGTGATCTATGATATTTTTCTTGCAATGTATGTAGGTCTCAGTACTTGACTTACTACTTAATCTCTCTAAGGCTTTTGATAATTGCATCATGAAACTCTCTTTTCAATTCTTCATTTCATTGGGAATAAGCATGCAGCATATGCTTGTTCTTCTGCGACAGATTACAACCACATCTCTCGTTCTGTAATGTTCATATGTATGCCGATGATACACAGCTTTCTTACAGTTTTTCTAAGTCTTAATAATAATAATAATGCTTTAATGCTCTAAGTCTTAGTAATAATGCTTTGGCTGCACGGGATAACATAAACAAAGATTTGAACGGCCTAATCATGCTTATAGTTAGGCATTGCCTTGTTATCAATCCTTCGAATTCATCGGTTGCTGTCTTTTGGTATGGTGGTATTCCTGATTGTTTCCCTGTGGCTCCTGGTATATGTGTCAATGGTCAAATGCTAAATGTGGTAGCTGACCAAGGCTGAATTGAAACCGCACCATGGTTTCTCGGGTATGGTCTCTGTATTTTAAATTTGCAGGAAGGGAGGCTGCTCCGCCCACAGCATTTTGACCTCAACTGACCCCTTGTACTTACTTCCCTCTTTTGATCAGCTTTAAGGTCTTTCCAGCTATATTACCCTGGATACAACGATTACATTGGATTTGGTTCTGGTTGTACTGCCCTGATTCCACTTATGCCAATCTGGATATCTCCAAAAATGGAAAACCTTAATATTTGGAGGGCCACGCAGTCACATAGAACGTTTTCCGCTGATTTTTGCTCCTCACTACATATTCTACAGATGTCGATGTCACTTATTCCTATGTTCTGCAATTGCTTCTGTAGATGCCAGTGTCCAGTGATTACAACTATGACCAAACGTTGATTCTTCCTGGACTGGTTTTCTCTTTTTGCTAGGATATGGTCTTTATGTGCTATAAGGCTGATATACAGTCCTAACATCTAAGGTTATGGCTTCAATGGGGTAAACGAAGACCCCATACTACTGCGGTTACAAGAAAGTTCTTAGGGTAGGTTAAATTGCAGATTTTGCCCAGGCCTGCACGGTCATCGGACTTGTTGTCGAGTGAACATGTCTGCGACTAAGATTTAGGCCTCTTGAGAATCTGAATGAATTTCGATAGCATGAAACAAGAGGTTGCATGAAACATATACACGGGGACATCGACGTGAAAACGAAAAATTTTAATATATGTTTTGTTATACTCAACTAAACTTTCATCGTTTCTCAGTTGATATAAATCATTATTTTACCGAAGATTCGAAATTATAGTCTATTTCTTAATGGGTGGTTTATTTCATGTGAAAGTGTAATAACATATATTAATGTATTAAAGAATAACTCGCAAAGATTCAATTATTAAATGAAGCATGATAGGAAGCATGGAAGATTAGAAACTCCAATTTTTGTTATCGGAATGTTGATGAAGAGTTACTTTAAAAAAGAATTGAAAAAGCGTGGATTAATATATAAAAACAATCGGGTGTTCTCAACAAGATTATATTTGGTTAAGAGGTCACAAATACCGTTTGCATTGGACATTGTGTAGAATTTACATACTAAATTGGAAACTATCGCGGTTTTTGTCAATATCTGCAGTATTCAATTCGTTCTGCTAAATAATTTTTAGAGAAATTTGTTGGCAAACGAATGAATTATTTAATAACCTTCCGGGAAACTGGAGAAATGAAACTTGATTAATATTACAATAGACAAATCGAAATTAATTTAAAATTCTGGTATATACGATGAATTAAAATAGTTTTTTATTATTACACGTTGAAAGAAATAGGTTATGAGTCAATCACGACATTCTCAAATATAACTCGTCGAAAACGAATATATACGTTCATTGTATACAGTTTAGCTTAAAATCCCTTCATGCTTTTCAGATAGTTTAATATTTAACGTCCACATTCAGAAACACAACGGAGTGAATTGTTTGAGTGAACGGTGTCAACAACCACATGGTTAAGACTGGTCGTTGAATTAAATATGTCCCTCACATTTAAAAGTAGTCGTATTTTTAAATATGTACGGTGCGTAACAAGCTTCCTAAGTACCTCTGACAGCCACTTACTCGTTGTTACCGCTACAATAAACATCATAATCCATTGTGAATTTAAAATAAAAGTCAGTTTTCTGTACTTTAAAGATGGATTATTATTTATTTTTCAACTTCACCGGGTTCGATTTTCACAAAAAAATGTTTTTCACCATATAATTAAAACTTACGTCTAATATGAATGTAAGTTTGTTGATTTATCAAAAACACTGAACATGTTCTATTAGTTTACAATAACATGAATGTGTTGTAATAATAGTACCACTGTATTTGTAGGTTAATCGTGTTAATTAGGTTGGAAATATTTTGGTTATACATTTCAAATTTAAAACATCTTAAATCATAAATCGTCTTCTTTTTTGGAAACTGGAATTGTGGAAGGAATTTGTATGGAGAAGAAAGGAATGTGGTAGTGATGAGACACATAATTTTACGAACTCAAGCTACTACTAAGGCTTTTGAGTTTTTCGTTCATTTGAGGTTTTCTTAGGAGAGATGTATGATATTCGAAGACATATTGTAGTTGGTCGTTTAGGCTGATTTTATCTTGGTGAATGAGTTTAAACTTATTAATCTGGTACTTTTGAAGAGTTTCAAGTTAATTGCATTCTTTTGATGTAAAATAGAGGAATTTTCGTTTTCATAGAATTGGTAGTCCTTGTTATGTATCATGTGTCTACCGAAATTAGATTTCTGTTGATTGTTATCTTCCTTTATACGTATTTTTAATGACCTTCCTGCTTCTCCTATATAGCTAGCGTGACAAATAACGCATTCCAATTTATAGACTTCGTTTTCATTCTACTTGTCCGCCCTATTTCTATTATTGATCAGATTCTGACATACAGTGTTACTGTTCTTCAATATTACTTTTATGTTGTTGGTCTAGAATATCTATTCTATTGATTTGTAGGTCATTGTATTGTGATTGTTACTGTATTTCTGCTTATTGTATTGCTGACGGTCCTGGCCTATTCTTGTATTTAGGGCTCTGTTTACTTTCCCTTGCTCTATTTACTGGATTTATAGGCTCTAAAAGCTGTCATTTTTTGGGTATGATCGTAGTACTAGTTTTGAAATATTATGAGGTCTGTCTGCTGTTGTTTTCTATATTTTTTATATTGAAGACCATTATTTGTTTTTTCCATCGATATTTCCAGAAAATTGCTTTTGTTGTTCGTTTTCCATTGTATATCACTGTGCAGTATTTTTATGAATGTATGCAAGCGTTTAATTGTATGATTATCATTAATATCAATGAATACATAACTAAAGACCGGATTTATAGAAAATATGCTTATGCTCAAAATTAAAGGCATTACAAATATATTTAAATATCTTTACGAATCAGTTAAAAATAAGTGAAATAAGACCGGGTTAGTTATGCCTTTTTTGCCTTTTTTGAATTTTCATGCCTATTATTTTTTTTATGCCTATTTAAAGCCTTTTTCCAACTTTTTGGCGTCTTTTCCCCAAAAATTGGTTGAATTATGAAAATATATTTCGCTGCGCCTCTGTACATTTCCTCGTCGGAAATTATAAAGAATAGCATGTCCCAAAACTCACTAAAAATAAAATTCACTATTGATTCAATGTAGTACTTCGATCACTAAAATTAATAGAACAATATAATGATTGTTTAATAATTATGGAAGATATTATAAAATACTGACGTTATTAAATTACTATTAACAGATTAATTGTTACAAGAAATACTATATAATTCAGCATGTCAAAACATCATTGCATCAGGAAAAATTAAAACTGACTAAAAGTCAATCCAAAAAACAACAAACTATAGGTACAGCTATACAATCTGTGGCATCAACATCCGGCTACACTCAATAATCAAAACTCAATTTTGATCTTTGCAAAGCTTTGATAAAAGCAATCATACCAATCCATAAAGCGACAAATAAATATTTCAAAACTTTTTTACAAACATATTGTACAATGCATATTCCCGATGAAAGCCATCTCCGCAAAAATTGTATTACTTCAGTCTACAAAGAAGTTAATCAAGAAATAAAAAATATTATTATAAATAATTATATTTGGATAAGTGTAGACGAAACAACTGATGTATGTGGACGATACGTGGCAAATTTAATACTTGGAGTATTAAGTGATGAAGATTCGTCAAAAAGTTTTCTAATAAGTACCAAAGAATTAAGCAAAACAAGTAATAATACGGTAACAAGATTTATTCACGACGAATTAACGCATTTTTTCTTACCGGAGCCGGTACCGAATGATAACATTTTACTGATGGTGTCAGACGCAGCGGCATACATGGTAAAAGCTGCGTCTAATATGAAGATTTTTTACCCTAATTTAATTCATGGTACTTGCTTAGCACACGGGCTTAATCGAGTAGCAGAAACTATAAGGTTACAGTTCCCATTAGTTAATAAATTAATAAAAAGCGGTAAACAAATATTTGTCAAAGCCCCTTTAAGGGTAAAATTGTTTAGAGAGAGGTTATCAAATACCCCATTACCACCACAACCAGTTCCAACAAGATGGGAAACATGGCTAGATGCCGCTATATATGCCTGCTATATTTATCATGGTTCTAATATACCATGATAAATATCTTTTTAATTTATTTCCCTTGTGGTGCTTTATTTTGTTATGGTTTTTTTGGAAGCAGTATCAAGTTTTGCAAGCATTTTAAGTCTTTACAGGTAATGTTCAGTTTTCTGACAACATTCATTCAAGTCATTTCAAGTCTTCTACAAGCAAAATCAAGTCTTCTAGAAGAAGGATTAAGTCTTCTTAAATCACTTCATTTGTTCTGGAAGCTTTTCAAGTCCTAAAATTACAATATCAATTCTTCTGGAAATAGTATCATGTCTTCTGGAAGCAGTATCATATCTTTTATAAGCAGTTTAAGTAGTCTGGAAGTAATATTAGATCTTCTGGAAGCAGTGTCACCTAATTTGAAAGCATTCCAGCCTTCCAGAGATAATGTGTAGTCTTCCAGAAATATTTCAAATCTTCTAGAAGCAGTATTCAGTCTTTTGGAAGAATTTCAAGTTTTCCAGAGCAATACTAAGTCTGTTAGAAGCAATTTCAAGTCTTTTGGAAGCATTTCAAATAATTATTCTAAGGATAATAAGTCTTCTGGAAGTGTTACAAGTCTTTTGGAAATAACATCAACTCTTCTAGAAGCAGTATCAAATGTTTTGAAAGAATTTCAAGTCTTCCAAGGGCTATACTAAGTCTTCTAGAAGCAATATCAAGTCTTCTGGAAAAATTTCAAGTAATTTCAAAGGTCAATATCAAGTCTTCTGGAAGTGTTACAAGTCTTTTGGATTCAGTGTCAAGTCGTCCAGATTCAGTATTGAGTGTTCTGGAATCAATACAAAGTCTTTTGAAAACAATATCAAGTCTTCCAGAAGCAGTATCTAGTCTTTTGGAAGCAGTTCAAGTCTTTTGAAAACAATATCAAGTCTTTTAGAAGTAGTATCGAGTTTTCTACAAACAGTTCTAGTCTTCTGCAAGCATTTCAACTCCTCCAGAAGCAATATCAAATCTTCTTGAAGCATTTCAATTCTTCCAGAGCACTGTCAAGTATTCTGGAGTATTTCAGGTCTTCTGAAAGTGATATTAAGTCTTTTGGAAGTATTTCAAATATTTTGCCTATTAATTAAGATTTCTGGTAGTAATCCAAGCCTTTTGGAAGCAAGAGCAGTCTTCTGAAAACATTTTAAAGTAGTTAGAAGCTGTATCAAGTTTTTTAGAAGCAGTATCAAGTTTTCTGATAGCAGTTTCAAGTCTTCTGGAAGCAGTATCAAGTCTTCTGGAAGCATTTCAACTCCTCCAGAAGTGCTAGAAGTATACTATACAAACGCCTTAGATCATTTTAAACAATTAATAAATGAATTTCCGGCTACAAGTAGTAAAGCAATACAAGATTGCCAGGCCGTCCTAAAAGAAGTGGAGCTATAAATTATTGCTTTTTATAATTTGGCATTTATAAAAAGCAATTACAGTTATATAAGTGAATCTATAAAATCACTTGAAAACCAGGATTTACCACAGAAGACAGCACGTATAGCGTACCAGGACATATTGGTCTAATAACTACGAATAAATTTAATGACGTTCTGTGGAAAAATGAAGGATTTGCCACATTACAAAAAATTGCAGCAATTTTAAGTGGTGAAATTGTTACTGGATTTATTATGGATCCCGCATTATCTACAAAGTTCAAGTATGCACCAATTACAAGTGTGGACGTGGAGAGAAGTTTTTCATTTAGAACAGCATTTAATAATTAGTTGTTTTCGTGATTAGTGGTTTAATAATTATATATGAATGTTTAGTTTAACGATATATTTTTTAAAGAAAACGTTATTAAAATACATTATTAATTTGGTACAGCAATTTTTTCGATTTCTAATTTTTATGCCTTTTTAATGCTTTTGTTGCCAAAATTTCATGCTTTTTTAAGTGCCTTTTTCCGTCTTTTTTGTGCCTTTTAATCCGATCTTTATACATAACCTTCTGACAGTGGTACAAATTTACCACTGCCAGAAGTTTATGTTGTTTCTGTAAGGATTTTTATTATTTCAGATTGATTCTTTTACTATTTTATTAGATATATTTTTATTACATTTTATTTTATCCATGAATAAAATACATCGACGAGTAATCCGCTAACCGGGCAGTTCTTTATTATAAATATAAATTTGTTACTGAACTGTACACAAATTTAGATTTATGCAAACTTTGAATAAATTGTAAATGTTTTTATTATCTGTTAAATTGGTTAGTATTTCATCTAAAATTATTTTTGAGTATTTCAAGCGTTTCCTTAGTCGTGATATTTTTGCATGGGATAGTGATGTATGGATTCATTTTCTATTTTTTTCAAAAATTCTTCATGATTGATTATTGTAAATTTAGGTTTAAAGTCAGTGATGTTCTTGAAGGTGCTTATCAGAAATTTGGAAATGACATTATAATTGAGCTACTATAGTGATATATACCATTAAATCAGAAGATTTAATGGTTTGGCTGATTCATACAGTCGTGGTGTTTTTATTTTCATTGGAACTAGATCGTTTGGTTTACTGTTTAGTTTTTTTAATGTTGTTTCTGATTCTATTAAAGTTTTTTTGACTATTTTGTTAATGTATAGAACCCCAACAGGTTTGCTGCTTTATTTAGTAGGGGTTAAATTTTATATTTTTAAGTTTGTGACTCTTTTATGGAATGGATGTTGTGTGTTATTCTTATTATCTGTATGTGATTCTCTCCTTTATGCGTGTTCATTTTTCTTTCTTTTGTTAAGTTTCTTTTGTTTGTTTAACCATTCATTCTCCATTGTTCCTGCTATCATTGATTTCATGTGTTTGTTTGTTTCGCCGATTTTTAGGTTGCGGATTTTCATCGTATTATTTTAAAGAATAAACATGGGAAACAAAACCCAATAACATTTATATTGAGGATTTGCCAAAAATGTATTCTTATAATTCTTTATAAATTTATCATTCTAATTAAAAAAATATATGCTGCATCCAAATCCCAACTCTCTGTAAATTAATTTATGTCAATCCAACGTTGTAAATCCATCCGGACTAACGGGAGTTCTGATCAAGAGATGTAGTTATAGGTAGGATTATTATAATTATTGTATATGCCATTACCAACACAAACTAAATCTTAGTCACTCTATAACACAATGTTAACAAATCTACATTGTACCATTACATTTGCTGAGATAGACGTTAATTTCCCAATTAATAATAGTACACATTTTATTATTTCTTTTACAAAAACGCAGCATAGTATTCATTATTTGATTAAATACCGCTTCATTTCCCACAATTGAGTATGTGCAGTTAATCATATGCCTCGAAAAATTGTAAACGTAGGTTTGGTTACTCTTACTGAAACGTAAAATTTTTCAATGTGAGCTTAATAACTATTTGCTTTTTCGTTTCGCTCTGTTTGCTCCCTAAAACGGGCAGCGTAAATATCATTCCATATCATAACTCTGATGGTGCATATTAATTAAGCATGGCTTTCATCATCGGCGTTATTAAAAATAAAACTGGAACGTTCAAAAAAATAAGTTGGAGTGACACATTAGCATTTCGTTACAATATCAAACGCGATTTTTAAAACCTAACCTTGCTTTTAATACATTCTAATAATTGTTTATTACTGTTTATTGTTTAGTTATTTTAGTCACGAATATTGTTTTACTATAATTTTATTCAGTCAGTTTAGGAATACACAGATATATATTTAGTAAATATAATAGCCGAACGATATCAAGTTTAAAAACATTTTCAAATCTAAATGGTATATTATCCTCCATACGAATCAGAACCTTGTTGAATGGAGATATCAGCAGTGAATATGTTTTTATAATAAATGCGATTCGGATCATCGCTTGTTTTCAACCGAAGTGGTATAAAATAAAACGTACTTTTATACGAATTTTTTTTTTGGAAAATATTTCTGTTTAAAGATTATATAACTATAGCTTTGTAACGAGTGTTCGTCAGACTTTCAATTGGAAATCGATAGAATTGCTAATTAGCAATTTTAGGAATAGTACTAGATGAATTTTAACTTATATTTAAAAATACTTCAAGATTTATTAAGTTGAGTTGTTATTGGTTTATTTATTAAACGTAATTATCTATTTTTAACCTTTATTAAAGTGTCACTTTTCACATAAACATTATACAGAAATTTGCACGAATTGATGTAAACTGTACAAAGTTAAAATCATAAATTAAATTATATGTTTCAAGTTTGTGTGTGTTAATTCTATTCTGTGTACTATTTCGTTCTTTTATGCTATTACACATATTGATCTACTACGAAATTTAGTTTGTTGCTTAGTACCTTTGTTACTCCACTAGATCAAAGTGCTGCAAGTATGCCTCCACTGTATTCCTCTATTTATCTTCTTGTGTATTCTATTTGCTATGCTTTCGAATTTCTTGATTAAAATGAGCGTACCAACACTTTCACGGTGTGTATGTAATTTATATCACCGATACTAAACTAGACAATGCACAATACAATATGCAGTTTATATCATCCAGACTAAATTACATAATGAAATGCATGCTTTAGAGATTCAGCCACAAGCGATCTCGGCTAAACTGAATAATAGCACGGTAATAGGTAATAGCAAGATTATTGCTAATAGATCCAATATTCCTAGTTTATAGTTTAGTCGAAGTCACAGGTGACCAAACCTTTGTTATCATCTTAATTGTTATCACGTCGATATTAGATTAAAAAACACGTATTATCTGTTTTACTTCAGGAATAAATACTTGTCTATGGACCAAGTACATAAAATAACACATGAAGAAAGAAGTTGAATACAAAGTTTAGTATTGAGTTTTGCATAAATAATATAGGAATGTCATAATTTCCTTTTTCTTTATAATATAAAGATTAATTTAATTAATTACATTTTATAAATTTGAAATTTTATAATTGGTCTTGAAACAAATTTGTTTGTTACAAATTTGTTGCTTATAATTTTGATTTAAAAGTCGATCGATTAATACTGTATAAGCACCGAACTCTACAGTGTATAAATTATAGGAATCCGCATTTAATGACATTCACAATTATCTGCAGCAAATTGCTATATACCATTAAAGTAATTGCTTAATAACTCAATAATTTGTAGTAATTATCAACACAATTATTTTTCATACTCTCACTTTCACATGAAATACACCACCCATTACTATTTGAAATTATAATTATTTTAAAAACTCAAGTTTTCGTTGTGTTACAATTCTATTATTCTATTATTACTATTATTACGTCTTTATGCATTTTGTAAAATAAAAAACATTGTGGCTGAATTTATAATTTCTTTATAAAAGATAGAGATATATTAAATAATATAACTCTTCTAATATTACTCAATACTATCTATACATTGCCAAGAAACAGAGAAGATTTGAGAAGAAAGAATGACATTTCAAAATCACCTGTATTTTTAGGCATGTTAAAGCGCATAGGATAATTGGTTTTGGTGAGTATATATATTTTTGTCTTTTCTGAAATAACACGGCAATAAACAGCAATTTTTTTTTAATTTCTTCAAAAATTGGAAATCTAGACCGTGGCGATTTTCAAACAATAGAGTACTTGTCCCATATTAAACTACCACCTTTTTGGACAAATAGACTAGATAATTGGTTCAGGCAAATCGAGGCACAATTTACTCTTCCGTAATTTTGAGATTCAATTGAGATACTTTGGCGTAGCCGACTACCTAAGAGCATTTCCACTGCACTTTTTGCTTCTTGTTTTCGCTTCTATCGTGGTCGTTGTTATTAGCTTATTATGTTATGTGCGCTACACTGCCCCAATCCATACTATAGAGCATGGATGTCTTCTACCTATGCTTTCTATTAAATGGTCGATGTCCTAATGGGGCATATCTTTCCATGTATCCTCTAGTTAGATGTTATCAAAGTTCATCCAGATTCTGAGAAGGCTACAAGATTCAATATTCGAGAAGGCCTTGTTGTCATGTTCAATCGGCGACAAGTCCGGTGATCATGTCTACCAGGGCAAAATCTGCAATGCAATCTGTTCCAAAACCTCCTTGTAATTACAGTAGTATGGGGTGTTGCACAGTCTTGCTAGAAAGTGACATTCTGTAATGTCTGCATGAAAAGTACTGACACCGTGGATTTTGTACAGCACATATCGCTTCCAACCGAACTCTTTGAACGAACTCCGAATTCCATATTTCCCCTCGATGTTGCCGCATGCTGCTACAACCATCATGCACCCATAAACAAAACCTTGATTCATCAATGAAGACGATATCATTCTATTGATGAATCCACCCCTGCCGTTATTGACATCATGAAAGTCTGGCAGCTTCAAGGGTTATTAATGGAAGCTTGTTGTTTGAAATTGATCCCTAGTAGCCGTCCGCAAAGGAGTTGGCCCTCACGTGCATTGCTTCTTCGGGCGGAACTTTCAACAGGACGATACCTCTGAATACTTTCTTCGGACCATAAAAACCTTATCCGAACAACTGTAGTGTGGTCCCGTTTTAGCCTTCTCTCTATTTCTCGGAATGAGAGGCCTCCTCTTTTAATTCCACATCATACATGTATCCAGTGTCCTCAGTACTAGAACCTGAACCATCTTAGGACGGTTCTGATTCAAATACACAGGGTTGGATTGGGTTAGGCTAGGTTTGACCGTGCATCTAAAGACATTTTTTTATTGAAGGCCTCTGCAATGAATACTTTCTGAAATAGAGCACTGTACAAACTGATTTGGAAACTCTGTATATTTCATTTCAAGCAATACTAGAACTAACACTAGACCTAGAAGTGGCACGTTTTGAATGCAGACGGACGGCTAAACCCGTATCATTCCACTTCTAGATTAAGTAGTGGTTCTAGTTTTATAAAATTAGATCTAACTCTAGTTCTAGATCTAGTGTCAATTAGTCTTACTTCAGTTCAAATATACACGGTTGGTTTGGATTTAGCCATGAATCTGATGACATTTTTTTAACGAAGGCCTCTACAATGAATAGCTTCTGAAATAGATAGATATAATTGTATTTGGCAACCGTGTCAAATATAATAAGGGGTTCAAAATAAATAAATAAGATTAAATCTCGTTGGTGATGATAAATTATTTATTTTTCATAAGTATTCGGTGTTACACGTGTTTCGGTTATAAACCGTCTTCAGACACAACACGACTAAAAAAGAGAAACAAAACGTTCATCAAGTTTTATCGAAAATAAAAACATTTACAAAACAATTTAAAAATATAATAATTAAAATCTTTTACCGTCAGAAATACAAATTAACCACTAAAACGACTCATTAAGAACCAGGAAAACCACTTAAAACAGATAAGAGAAAAAGCAACAAAAAGAAGGACACAACAAAGAAATAAGAATGACTCAGGAATAAATGGAAAGAATGAAGGACAAAATACAGGGAATGAGTATAAAAATAACGAAATCCTGACTATTCACAGAATATCACACAACAACATCATTAAAATTGACGTAAGTAATATGAATGATGCAAATAAAGAATCAAAACTCCAATACACTAACCTCAGTGACACAACATTTAACGAGGAGGAAATGAACATATTACAATTAGGACATAAATTTACTCTCCCAAATAACAGCAAACCTATAGAAATAGCCATCGATATAGCAGCTCAACTTAATAATTGCATACAAAAAAGGCAACATACACAGGAAATCATCAATGACATAAAACAAATTGACAAAGGTAAACAATACGACAAAAAATACAATAAAATAGAAAAAGGTATTAAAAACCTGAAGAATAAAATCAATAAGAATGATTTAGTCGTCACTCTGGGCGACAAAAATGCAGGCCTGGTAATTTTGCGGAAACAAGATTATATTCAGAAGACCTTAAAATTCTTTGAACAAAATAACATTATACATATACAAAAAAATCCCACCAACACATATCATAATAAACTGAGAAAGATGATTAATGAACATAGCGATAGCCTAAAAAAGTTTAACATAAACACACGTAATACAATAAATATGAACCCCCTACCTCCAACACTTAAAAGCTTTATAAAACTACACAAACAAGAAAGGAGTATAAGACCGATAATAAGTAACTCAAACACTCCAGCAGCAAAAATAGCTAAAAACATACAAACATTCCTTTTCAATTTTTTCCAACCCACACTAATATACAGCATAAAAAACTCAAAGCAACTAATAAATAAACTCAAACATGTCAATTTTCAAAGAAAATCAAGACTGATATCATTTGATATCAGTAATCTCTACACAAACATCCCAATTAAAGAATCCATAAGTATCATCAAAGAATTTATAATAGAGAACAGATGCAAAATAAATGCTGATATTAACTTTAATGACGTAAACAATTTGACAAACATAATCGAACATATATGCCAACAAAATTTTTTCATCTTCAATGAAAAATGCTATATAATGAAGGACGGACTGCCCATGGGATCGCCCATCTCAGGCGTGATAGCAGACATATACGTCAATAATTATGAAAAGGAACTTTTCTCCGAAAAATACTCACTATATACCAAAGACATTTCTTTCTACTGTCGCTATGTCGACGACATATTGATAGTTTATAATGGCAATAACGCTAAATTGATCGCTCTAAAAAATATCATAAACAATCTATGTCACCTCGAGTTTACGACGGAAATGGAAAGGGAACAACAAATCAATTTCCTGGACCTAACAATAAAAAGAAGTAAAAACAACGGAGTTGAATATGAAATTTACAGAAAGCCCACAGCCACTAATAATATTATCCACAAATCCTCCTGTAATTACATAGAACATAAATCGGCAGCCTTTAAATTCATGTTTAACCGCATGTGCAACACACCTCTCAACGAAAAAAACTTCACCAAGGAATTCAGCAAAATCTTGGAGATAGGAATCGACAATGGATTTAAAATTAATGATATCGCAACAATCTACAAGGCTTTCCACAAGAACAACATAAAAAACATGGTATATCCAAATTACAAAATTAAACATACATATATTAGCATACCTTATGAACATATAATGAAAAACAAACTGAAACAAAAACTACTACAACACAACATAACGCCCGCATTCTCATACAAAAGAAAAATATCACATCTATTAATCAACAACAGACACAAATTCAAAGAAAAAGAAAAGAGCGGTATATATCAAATTAACTGTGGGAAATGCAATTGCTTCTACATTGGCCAAACCGGAAGAAATATCAAAACAAGATACAAAGAACACATCTCAAAAGAAAGCTCCAACTTCTTTAAACACTTGGATAGTGAAAACCATTTTGGGAATAGTGAAATAAAGTTGATAAAACAAATGAGCAAATCAAAAAGAATGGACTACACAGAAGAATATCATATTTTGAAAGAAAGAAAAAACAACCCAGAACTATTACTAAACGATATAACAGACTTCGACACATATAATTTTTTCAAAGATCTCTTATAATCTCTACTAAAGTTATCTTCTTTCTACTATCTTTCTATTTATTTGCTTAAAATGTAATAATGAATATATATTTTCGTTTTATCGTTGCCGGTGTCGAAAAAGGAAAAAGATGAATTTTATCCTTGTCTGTACTCTGTGAACCTAACCTCGAAAAGATCAAGTTTTTCCACACTTATTATTCAATCTCAAATATTTAATACTTCGTTTTTAAAGTTATCAAGATTTATATTTTTTAAACAGATTGCAAACATTAACTTTTTTAGTTGTGTATCGCCAAAATAGAATTGAAATGGATTGTTTAGTGGTTAATTTGTATTTCTGACGGTAAAAGATTTTAATTATTATATTTTTAAATTGTTTTGTAAATGTTTTTATTTTCGATAAAACTTGATGAACGTTTTGTTTCTCTTTTTTAGTCGTGTTGTGTCTGAAGACGGTTTATAACCGAAACACGTGTAACACCGAATACTTATGAAAAATAAATAATTTATCATCACCAACGAGATTTAATCTTATTTATTTATTTTGAATTCAATAGATGATAAAAAATGGAGAAAACACTAGCTAATAATAAGGGGTGTATAAGAAGAGTGCACCCCACTCGTTTTGTTCGTCAACTCAACCCAGGGGTGCCAAATTTCTTAGTGCGGCACTGACCTGTAATTCTCTAATTTTCTTTCTTTATATTTTTTATATTTATTGTGTATGAAATTGGCTATTGTATAATAGTAGGTGTAATGAGCAGTGCTTCGCTCAGGTTTACTGCGTTTCTTCGGTGAACAGAGTATAGGAGAAAATATTGCAAGTTAAAGATAACAATGGTATTGGAAACATTACAGTTAAGTTTTTGCGGAAACTTTCATCGTATCTTAGTTAATAATAAAGCATTACTTCACCGAAGGTTCAAAACTAGTTTAAATTTTAGTTGGTGGCAGATTTCATATGAAAGTGAGCATATGATGGGATTGATAACAATAAAAAAAATCATTTTCTAATTTAAAACAACTGTTTTTATTAAGCAACAATTCCTAATTGTTAGATACCTCAAATCTTATAATAACTACATATTGTTGGTCTGCACACTCAATATTTATGAGACGAAACAAATCAGCGCAAATTATTGTATATTTTAGCTTCACTCACTCTCAATGAATATTCAATTCCTCGCTCAATTTGTCGACAAACTCTAAGATGTTATCGACAACTTCTTGGGCTTCTTCTCTACTGTGTAAAGTATTTTCTTTCACAGACAGGGCTAATTGAAAACGATTACGTATTGTAATTATATGCAGTAAGAAATCTAAACGAAAATGTTTACATTAAAAATTTAAATTAATAATCTTTAATAAATTAATGTACACGCACTTGTATTGTGAAAAAATGAACTAAATCCCGATACAGCTTCTATTTCAAAATTACCCAATTTCACTTCATTTACTTGTCCAACATTACTGATTAATGCGGTTACGTTCACAAGATCTATGCAATATGCTAACATAGGAGCGGGTAAGATATAAGATAATTTCGAAATTGCATTAATGACCTTAAATTCAGATTTTTTTAATAAGTATTCAGATACTTAGCAGTAGCCTATTACATTTTATGAATACTTACCAAACTGTCGGCAGAGTATTTAGCTTTAAGTATTTCTTTTCCTAGAGATTTGAGCTGATCTAGCATTGTAGATGTTTTCTGCGTTAAAATAGGTGTATCGATCATAATTCCTAATATGTTGTTACTAAGATCATTGTAATTATATGTTCCATTAATAATCTTATCTAAATCTTCTTTTATTGATCTCGTTATAATACATGTAGTATATTTTGTCATGGTTTTATCTCTACTCGCCAAAACTTTTATAAGGCTAGCTGTTAATCCTGCCATTAATATTTCCGTAAAACCTACTCCAAGCTGATTTTTTAGCTTTTTCACTAAAGGTACATACTTTATTTTATCTTCCATATAAAAAACTACGTGACGTTCTTTGTTCGGTACGTCAAATGCCAATTCATCCTTTCTATTTGTTAAAAGGTTCCGGTAAATATAAGAATTGTCAAATGAAAAAATAGGTGATGATGTACATTTCTTATCTAGTGTTACAGATTTTATTTGTTCTTGTACCAAAAATGGCTGCATGAGCCTTACTATAGAAGTGGCATCTGTTAAGCAATGTCTAAAGACAAACATTATTGCTATTTGCTTTTTCGTTTCACTTTGATTGTTCCATAATACAGGTTGGGTAAATATCTCTGTATAGCACAACGTTTTTCGATTGCAAACGAAATTCGTATTATTCTTGTCAATGTGTTCAAGCAATTCGTTTCGTGTTATGTACTTTTTGTCATTGATATTAGTAATAACGATGCGGTCTTTGAAACTAACTTGATTTTTCAAGTAATAAGCATATCCCAAACATGTTTCCACTGTGCAAGAAAATTTGTAACAACTTTTATACATCCGTTTAAACAATTCTTCTAATCGTTTATTAATAATCCCATCAGCATCGTTATGGTTTAAAATAAGCAAAACCGAAGCAGATATTTTTTCAGCTTTGCAGTCATAAACTGGATCTTGTCCTTTTAATCTACCGCCATAATTTTTACCAAATTTCCATATTAACCATAAATCCATTCCCCATAAGAATGTTTGTATAATTAAAAATAAAATGGCAAGAATCAATGTAATTCTAGCAGATAATGCTAAAAGACATGTTTGTACAAGTAATCCTACGGGAAATAATTGTTTCTTAACAAATCCTGGTGTTATCCCAAACAAATTCTAAAACAGCGTATAAAGGATATCTAGGAGAAAACAATAATAACTTTAAAATTTACCTTAATATAACAATATATCGATATGAACACATGGAAAATAATTTCCATGATGTTGTGCACTGTGTTGTACACAAGTTTAATAAGAATCTTATAAAGTTTGTCTACAATTTATCTATGCTTGGGAGGTTAAAATAATTATATAGTAAGTTTATAACACATTGAGAAAAATTGTTTTGATATTTAACGATGTTTTCGGATTTTCAAATGAATAGCAATATGACTACTATGTTAGCCACGACTACGAATTAAAATAATTGGTTTTGGCGTATTTGTTTACTTAAATGCTTCAACTTTGTATTGTTTATTATATTAAAAAGTTAATAGATACCCTTAATTTGTCTGTAATTTTTTCGAATTGATTTGAGTAACTTAAATTAATAATGAATATGTAATGATGATGGTAAATTGTTTCCAAATGTCTAAGAATTAACATAAAGTAGCATAAAAGTAATAATTACCGGTTTAGTAATATAAGCCGGTAATTATTAAAACATTACAAGTATCTCAGATGTAGGGTTTAACCATTCTCTACAAATTAAAATTATAAAAAATAACTATACATAAGCAAATTATTAGTAAATACCGATTTAAAATGCTCTGACATCAAATGAAATTTGAAAAAAGGAGAGAGAAACAGAAAATGAAAAACAAGAGACAAATGTCATAACGTGGTTGTTCAAAAAAGGAGAGGTTTAATACATCTATAATTTAAAAAAGGGATTTTTAAATAAAATCAAGATTGTAATATTTTAAGATAAATATATTCTCGAAGCTGTATGCAATATCGTTAAAATAAAATATACCCCATATTGAGAACAGATTGGGTTATCACCAATTCAAATTTGAATTTTTTTCGTCAAATAGTTTCTGAGAAAAAAATCGCAAACTAGACAACGTTGTCGCAACTTTAAAAAATTGGGTACTTTTTTCACTTAACTCGCGATAGAAGAAAAACTACGGATCCTAAAATTTCTAAGTTAATCTATAATACACAGAAATGTTCATTGGTTACAATAAACTTTACCGCATTTACTTTCATCGAGCGATTCCGAAGCTATACATCTCCAAAGTGAGGAGCCTTGACTTCTCTGAAATGTCTAGAAACTGCTGGCAGACATCTAGATACTGTTGGCAGAAGACTAGATTCTAATAAGTAAGGCCTATATTCTCTTTACTGAACTTACTGCTATTAAAGCGCTAAATATTGGTAATTTATGGCTAAATACTTGTGAAAGAAATCTGGATACTATTTAGATGAGATTGAAACTGGATTCTTTAAATCGATGTAGATATGTTCTTTGTATCAATATATCAACATATTCTTCGTATCGATATCGATATTTTCTTTGTATCAACATATACTGTTCTATCGATACGTATCGATAAATCGATACCTTAACTTAGCCGTAATTGTAATAAACCAACTGCCCAGCTCAAAAATTTATTTGACATGCTCATAACATGGCCAGCGTAATACATACCGTATTTGGAGTTTCTATCCTGAAGTGTGCATCTGTAAATTTTAGCAAACATATGCATTATGTGCATTAACTTTTCCGCCCATACTCCCTACTGAAATGGTTCTCTGGATGGAGTGGAAGTTCATCCAGAGAACAGACTTTAGACAAGTCTCTTGGTCCTGTGACCATGAAGGCATGGGCAAAATCTGCAATCAAACCAGCTGCAGGAATCTTCTTGTAACCACAGCAGTATGGGGTCATGTTCCTGCTGGCAATCTACAACGTGCGCATGAAGGGAGCTAACACCGGTTCCAGAACGCTGTCCATGTCCGTTTAAACAATTTTTCTAATCGTTTATTAATTATCGCATCATCATTGTTATGTTTCCAGATCAACAAAATCGAACACTTTCTGCATTCAAAATTGGGATCTTGTCCTTTTAATCCACCACCATAATTTTTACCATATTTCCATATTAACCACAAATCCAGTCTTCATAAGAATGTTTGTATTATTACAAATAAATTGGCAAGAATCAATGTGATTATAGTAGACAATGCTAAAAGACATGTTTGTATCAATAAACCCACGGAAAATCCTGGTGTTATCCCAAGCAAATTCTAAAACAGCGTACGAAAAATGTGTAGGATAGCGATATGAACACATAGAAAATCATTTTTATGATATATATGTTGTAAACAACTTTGATACGAAACTTATAAGGTTTTAGCTTCAATTTATATATACAGGTGAGGTAGTAATAGTTAAACAATAAATTTATAATACATTGAAAAAACAAATTGTTTAGATCTTAAATCTTTAATTTAAAATTTATGATCGTTAGATGTTTTCAGATTTTTAAAGGAATAGCAAATTGACTACTATGTTAGCCACGGCAACATATTAAAATAGTTGGTTTGTCATAATTTTTTTCTTAAATGCTTCAACATTGTATTTTTATTTTATTGAATAGTCAATAAATACTTTTTAATTTACCTGTATTTTAACTGATTTGAACAACCTAACCTATACGATCTCGGGTGTAAAACGGTTGATTTGAGCTTATAAAATAGTTTCTAGAAAAACTAAAAGTTATAAACAATTTTCTGTGATAAATAATTTGGGTTAAATAAAAGAAAAAGCGATGTATCTCGGCTCAGATAGGGGGAGGAGATTTCATATGACACACCCTGTATACACTTTAACCGACATATGCTACTTCAAAAAATCATTACAGATGAAGACTTGAAGAGGTGTTTAAAGATTGTAATAAATCAGACTTGATAAAACAACTCCAGAGGAAGGTAACGACAATGAAATAAAATGAAACCCAATGTGTGGTAATGGAAACACAAAATACTACGAAGAATCTACAATTAACAATGTTGGAACGTCGACAATTTATTCGTGATAGCAAACATCGGCGAGGTCGGCCAAGTCCAAGATAGTTTAGAGAAAGAAGATGAAGAACCAAAATATTTCTCAATAATCAAGAAAGTCGGTGCAGTACATACTAGAAAAGTAAAAGGCAATTTTTTCTACTTTTCTAAGATTCAGTAACTACTCTAGGACAGCGTAAGAATTTCGGATATAGATAAAGAATAAAGACTTATAATGTCTATTTAAAGGAAAAAAAACTGCAAACTAAATTCAAAATATTTAGTTTTAAATCAGCCCTGTACAAGATAACATCATATTTGAGATTAAGGTTTAATTTAGAGAGTCATAAATATCATCCATATCATTACCAAGATCTTTTAGATATTGATTTTTAATTTTTTTTACATATTGTTTTTGGGTACGTAAACAAATTGATAAAAGAACCAAATTGCTTTCAACATCTATGTTCTTCCACATGTCGTATCTCATCAATTTTGGACTTTATCAATTCCAATTAAACTAATTCAAGCTACTTAAGCACATCAATTCCATTATTGTTATGGTGTGATGTGAATCACTTCAAACATATTGATTGAATATAATGATGGATTGGTCTAAATAATTCCAATTAATCCAGCAGATACTGTTAGATGTCAGTTTGAGGGATTACGTCAAAGACACCGTGATCGAATACATGAGACCTCAACTCGTGGGAGTATGTTAAGAAAATAAAAAACAACAACGTTTCCTCTTATGTAGGTTCAAAAAAAATTACTTTTGTTGCAGTTACTATTTAAAATGTTGCTGGTGAATCTGTGGCAAATAAAACAATTCAAAGATTATAATTCAAATATATCATTGTATTATACATAAACAAGGGTTTTAATGCACAAGGTAACAAAAACAAAATACTACACAAAACGGAAATGTAAGCTACATATTCGCGTTATAAATAGATAATGGACGTAGAGTGCCTTCTTTCGAGAGAAGGAGAATATCGTATATAAACGTAACAAGTTTTTCATATTTTGCATCTAATAACTTTATTTTTATATAAATTGTGAGTTACAGCCGGTAACATGGGTAGACAGTACGCCTTAACATAATTGTCATTTTCATTAATAACTTTGATGCTGTACCAGAAAAAGGGCGAGGGTTATCCTCGATAATAAATATTTTTCTCTGTTCTATATTGCAGATGATAAAATATCATGTATTGGAAAAGCTTCAGGTCAACGAATAAGACGGTCGATTACAGTGAGGACTATGTGGATGTGTTCAACTCCACCTTTGAAAATGGATATTTTATCAACACAGGATTTGTATGTCGTCTTTGTTCTTTGACACTCAAGACATGTTCATGTCCAAAACTGTGTCTTTTAATATATAAGGCTAAAAGAAACAGGAATTAATATTGTGCAATGTAGAGCGAAAGCCTGGTTGTATTGAAGAGTGAAATTTTTTCATAATCGCTTATCTATAATTTTGAAGTATATAGATTCTAGGAAACAGTAATATATCTATAATAATAATATGTATCGCACCAAAGTATTAAATTTAAATCCGAAAGTTTTGTTTCAAATAGTTTGCAATTGCATTTAGTTGCTATTTGTTTATTGATTTAATGAGATCATTATTGACCTTGATCTTGAGAATTTTTAATCATCTGTAAGTCGGGCCAGGATGCGTGACAATAATGTGTCTGCCATAATATTGGATTTTTAATTGTAAGAATGAATTTAGTATAGGTTTATGGTCGGTATAAATAGTGAATTGATTTCCGTGAAGAAAAAGCTTAAAAAAATTACTTGCCATAAGAAATGGCAAGTACTTATCAAATTTAAAATAATTCAATTAGCAAGCAATTTTTTTTTTGAGTAGAAAGCTGAAGGTTGAGCTTCGTAATTTATTATTTGTGCAAGAACTGGTGCCATGCCTATACTGCAAGCATCAGTAATTAGGAAAAGTGACGCATGCCTAGATGGAGTCACAGAAGAAAGGAATTCTTTAGTTTGTGTAAATGACCATGAAGAAATTGATTTGTTTTTATTAGAATTTAGACCTGTAAAATCTGTATAGGTTAGGTAAATCTGTGATAGGTTAGGTTTGAACCTATCATAAAAATTTATCATGCCTAAGAATCATTACAGTTCTTTTAAGGAAACAGGCTTAGGAAAGTTACTAATGAATGGTATTAATTCTTGATAGCCAAGCACGAATACCTTTTCAAGAAATGTGATGTTCAAGAAAATCTAAAGAGTCAACATCAAAAATGTATTTAGAAGGCTAAATGTTGATATTATAATCACTAAATCGTTTGAATAATTGGGTTAAGGGCCACTTTTGCCAACCTCCAGTTAAACTATCTAGCGGTGGTTATATCGATTTTACGCGCTCCCATTTGTTGTGAGCCAGTTTTTAACTATTAAATAAATTTATCAAAAGGTAGTAAAAGTGGCCCTAAATGTGATGTATGCTCGGTTTTATCCTTGCTTGCAATTAGAATATATTATAGATAAACATAAAGGAAACTAAAACATGATAACATTTCATTGATAAAATGTTGCAATGTTCGCGTAACACTTCGTCGCCAAAAGGCATTCTAGTAAATTCAAACAGTAAGAAAGAGGTGGTTGTTTTGTTAATTTTAAAAAGTTTCCACAAGAATTTCTGATAGCTGATTATTTTCGATTGAAACGTTAATTCGTCTTTTGAATAAGAAGAATTTCTTATGTTGAATGATATTCTTTACAGAAAGAATGGAAAGAACGATCACGACAATATGTACAATATTGTGTTGTTTGATCTACATCGTTGTTAGCCAATCGATTATTAATTTTTATTGAATTTATTTGATTTTCGATTGAAATTTGTCATACAGAAACATATTTCATAAAATTTTGGCATGTTATGGTGAAGTATTTAAAAGCTATTAAAATGACGTCATGACTCTAGGTTGATGTATTCTAACTTTTGGGTTTGTTGATTTTATTTAACATTGAAGATGATTGAGAAGTAGGAGAAGTATTGAATAAATCAAAAATCTTGTCTGTAATAATAGCTTGGATAATTATTCTTTACCAGAAGCAAGAAATGCAATGGAGTTGCTGTTAAGTAGTCGGCTACGCCAAAGTTTCATAATTAAATCTTGACTGATTACTTGAGAATCACCGATATTGAGAGCATATCTTGATAAAATTCGTGTTGCTTTTGATTTCCCATTTGAGTGTTAGATAAAAGTTCTTTTAACCTTTTCTCTTCGCTTAATGACAATCTATTAATTAATCATTGTTTAATACTGTTGTCTATTACTGTAAAAATAATGTCGAGTGGTATCATCTTATTCGAAATTCGCAACCAAATATATGCACTCGTCAACAACAACTTATCTATGTGCTTCAAAATGCTTAAAAGTCAGGTGGAGATTTTCAAATGATCTATGCCGGTTTTGGTACGATGGAATAAAGACGATTCCATCCTGTGATTCTTCTTTTTATAAAATTTTTAAGCTTTTTCCTCTTTTTCATCTGGGTCATCAATGTAGAATTAATAGTTAATAGAAATAGGGTACTATAGCTTTATCATTTAGATTTTTATAACGAGCAAATTCTATCGATTTATTTTTCATTTATAACTTATCTTTTAAATATTAATCATTTTAAATAGGTAGCTGGTTATCACTGGTGTGTGCTATATATGAAACAACAATGAACTGATCTTTGAAATTACTTTCATTAACAGATGCAACTGCCATTAATACTCCTAATTTTGATTGATATCCCTAAGATATATGTCCAAAACTATATGTATTAATTTATTTTAAACTATGTGAATCTTATGCTATCACCAAAGTACCGGACATTGCAGAAGATCAATAAGTACCGAAATTCAGAAACCTCTGCATACCTGTACCTGTTATACAATTAAAAAAACGTAGTTTTTGAAATTTTATCATTTTGGGAATTAACACAGCGGTTAAGTTTACACTAAATTATAAGAATACTTCGGGTTGGAACTTTTAACACTCTGTCTAGTCACTTTCATTTTAAAATTAAATGAATACAAAATAAATAAAGGTTACAATTTTTTTGAGATAATAACAGTAAAAATTTAAAGATTTAGAAAATTTTTAAATTAATATTTATGTCCATATTATGCACATTGTAATGGTAGAAACCAGAATAAAGAATTATGGAATTAACTCTTTAATAATATTATCTCGCACGAATGAATAATGTAGCTAATATAATTAAAGATGTATGTGTATAACATTTAAAAAAAACTTTTTACACTGAAATCCTCGGCAAAAATTAGCCGTGAATAGATAATGAGGTAATTGTTTGATATACAAAGAAAAATGTCGTTAAATATTTGAGTATTTATCTTCATCTAGCACCGTCTAACAGCTAGTAATTATGTATATATCTTGATGAATCCTCACAGAGCTGAGTTCGACCGGACGTAACAACAAGCTTGTCAATATTTTACAAGTTTACATTACAAAAAACATAAAAATGCAGTTTTGTGTTTTAAGCCGACATCCGGTCATTATTCGTAATTTCTACTAACTAACATTCTATACTCCATTATTTGTTAAAGAGCAAATAAAGATGAGTCACTAAAATACTCTGCATATCAAGTAACTTTAAGCTTTATCGTCACATTCCTACATACGGTGATTACTTGTAGACAGTCATAATAAAGTATAAGGGCTCACATGCAATAATAAAATAAACATTTTTTAAATTTATTTATTTCAAATTGAAATGATTTGACTTGTGTCGGTTTTCAAGCAAGTGAATGATATGTAAAACAAAGAATTTACATACGTTCTACTTATTTTATAAAGTTTATACTACTAATTTACTCGAAATTGATTGAAATTGATGGATTTCACGTCAATATGCAACTGTTATTGTCAATCAAAATGAATGGCATAGCTGCGATTTAACTTTTATAAAATCCTATAACCTATATTCACAAATCCGTAACAAATTAATAAAATAAATTCTTTGCATCTTATGTTCTGTAACGATTTTTAAATTACTTAATAGAAATTTATTGTCAATTATAATGTTTGAGTTTGTATTAAAATTATTTTATTTATTGGTAATTTAGGTTTTTTGAGAGCTTTTTCTTATCGGTGGTTTTTTCAGAACATAGAATGCTGATCTATATTCATGCATAGTATTATTGTAAACACACCACATATAAACTAAATAAAAATTCACCCCACTGCTACGGCAAATGTTCAGATGAGAGTAGAATCTCAACAAGGATTATAAAGCAAGTAATATTAATTACACTAACACTAAATACTCACCAAAATTAAAACAATTTATAATGGTTTTAGAATGTTTTATTGTTCAAATAAATGTAGAAGCGCTAAAAATGAGTCTAGAAACTCGCGTATTTGTGCAGGCTATACATTTCTATTACAAACATAAATTCGTGTTTAACATTTAAGGCAGTGCGTCCATAATGCAGAAAATATTGTCTATAAAAATATTATGAACGTTTTCAGGAAAAATCTCTGAAAACAAATTCAAAGATTTATGTTCTTTCCCCAATCTTTAGGGCGATTTAATTTTCTACCTCATATTTTAAAAAGTTATCACACCATCAATGATTTTCTTCCGTTATGTAAAACAGTGAATATGTAAGACAAAGTCAAATTTGCATCAAGCCTTTATTAGATTCGCATCAAAAACCATTTCATCAAAAGAAAAGACAATTAGTCTAAAGACAGAAAAAACAGAAAATTCGTAACAAATTAATGATAAATACTCCAACTCAAAAAAAAAATATATGTATTAATTTGGTAATGGGTGTGGTGGTATGATTAAAATTTAATATTTAACGATTAAATTTCCTGAATTGAGAGTATGTAAAAAGTTCATAAAATTTAAATATATATATATATATATATATCTTTTATTCCACCCTTTATATGTGTATGTTATTTCGTGTATGTTACATTACACGAAAATTAAAAAGCTATTCGAGTACATGTTCGCTTGCATTGGTGTGACGTTCTATTGACTTAAACTTGTTCAAGTAAACAGTCAAAATTATGGCACGTAAACCAGTGGTACTGGGCGCACAAGAAACGGCCACGTATGTACGTGTACAATGGTCGAGTCAAACAATGGCACAGACCTTCGCAGTTCAAATGCTCCCACTCCGGTAAACAATGAAGCAAAACTCGGGGTAATTAGCGAGACCGGTGTACAGGAAACGGGCGGAGCTGTATTCTAATTATGAAAGTTAAGAGAGCCAAGTTGCTCTCGTAAATTTTACGTATTGTGATAACGGAAGCGAAGTTAGGAAGTTTTTCGGTTATCTCTGCCACTTCTTTTCTATTATCTACTAGTTTAACCCAGAACGAAGCCGGAAACGCTGATATTGAGCGTGGATTCTTCCCATTTATTTTAGCTATCTGGAATTTTATTGGAATAGACTTTTAGAAAACTACAAATTGTGTTGTATCAATACATTTAATTATACAATACATATATAATATCTGGGTCATAGAGTCAAACAGTATTAAGCCAATTTTCTTCAATTCTTGAGGTTTTGTTTGTTCCTTAGGTTTTCTCTTTCGCTATTTGCAATATTAATTTCAATCAAGTTTTTTCACGTCTGCCTGATTGGTGAAGTTATAGACATTAAGTCCTCTATTAAACATAACAATATAATATTATTGATTTTTAATACTTTTCAGGGTTGTTATACTATACATCAGATGGAAAAAAATTAAGTCAGATTATTTTCTTGGACGACAATGTTGCGAATTTGTAACATAAGGTCGAAGATTCGTACTCTAACTAACTCGCAATTTGAGAATGGTAGCATCGAACTTAACCAGATAAGATAATTTATTGATGAAAAACTTCTGTATTGAAGAAGCGTGTTCGTCGACTTAGCATGGGATCTCCTGTTTGAAAAAGGATAACATTTAGTATAGGTCGTACATATGTTCTTAACACCATAACTCTATCTAAAACTTCTGTACGTAACGCATTATCAAAACGATAAGTTGGTGGCATAGTACTATATAATCAAAGAGATAAATATAAACTCTCAAACAAAATACCCTTACATGTAAGAAAAAGTACCAGGGACCATATGCAAAAATTACGGCGTTGTGTTCCCATCTATACATATCAATTGTATCACTGTTTTTATGAAGAAAGTGTAAGTAACCAAATTTCTGAAAAAGATATGCCGAAGCAATGGCTTCAGAATGATATTTTCAATTTAGAATTTAATTTAACCTTTATAGAACCACGGAATAATACATGTGTTAGTTGTAATGGAAAATCAAAAGATCTGTGTCCCTGGAAGAATGTCGTACATAGTCTTAACCGGTAATTAGGTATTATATTAACCGGCAGATAACCGGTAATTAAAGCTATAGGATAAAATGGCCAACAAATGCTTGATAAAAAGACTTAGTATATGTACAAAAATGCTTTCGCACTCCTCCTCTTAACGAATGCTTAGAGTTTCTATTCTTTAAAGTCAAGGACTTTCAATTATGCAGTTTACAATGCAATAGAGAAAATATGTTAATGATTACAGGAGATAAATCTATAGCTGGACGAAAATGAAATGTTTCATGTATTCTAAAATACATTAATTTAAATGTAAAAGAATTTGTGGAAAAAATTGTTACAAAATAGAAATTCTTTTTCGATTCTTTTGCTGAAGTCTTTCATAAAATGCATAGAACATAAATAGCTTTTAAGAGAATATACCCACATGAAAGCAGATACATAGATGAATAGAGAGACAAAAACCCACCTCAATTTTTTTTAGTTCTTGCCACAGCTTTTCAAGCATTGTGGTAAAAAAATCGAACTAGTGAAAATGGAAACCATACCCTTGAAGAATTCTAATCTCTTATGTAAAGAATTCCGACTTATTTCCATAATAATAAAAAAACTATAAATAATTCAAACTTTTTCATTTCTAAAGTTCTCCATATAAGATTTTTAAACCTTTGGTTTTTCACGTACAATTTTGTAACTTCTTTAGACAAGCTAGGTCTGATGGATCTATAACAAATAATATCAGTTTTTGTAAGTATAAAATTATGATGGAACTTGTTATTTGGTATGTTGTAGTGACTACCGACACTCACAACATAAATAGTTTATTGTTCTGTTAAATATCAAAAAGGAAATTAATTTATAAATATGTATATCTAAAATATAAAATAAAATAGAATTTGCTTGGCTTTTGAAACACTAGAAGCAAATTGGTTTGCATATATTTCTCCCATGAGAACTGTTGGTGGAACGCCAGCAATGTTGGTGGTAATTAGATAAATTTTGCATGGTATTATATTTCATGATTCTTGCAAGATGAGGAGTCAAGGCAAAGCTTTTCAAATAGTCTCGTCTCGACATATAACTTTTCTGGTTCCCCATAAAAATTAATCTTGAATTGATATCAGCCCCATTCGATCAATGATAAAATACAACCATTGACCATCTTCGTGTAGATAGTGTTACATATAGTACACAATTTATCAACAACGATTTTGTATTATTGCAAAATTGTTTTATACGTCTCCAAATACTCCCGCCATGTATAGAAGACACAAAAAAGCTTCAATTTCAATAAGGTCCCACGTAGTTCTTGAGTTGTGCTCTCCTCCGCCACCATCTGGACACAGGTCATACTATCTATCAATTTCGACTGCAAGAAAATAGCAAACGTTCCGAATTGGAGAACCAGAGTGATCGAAGTAGCAAAGTACGGCATTCTTAACAAGAGTTATCCAGGGCGGCCGCTCCCACACAAGGACCATCAAATTTATACACCTAAAACTTCTGGTGAAAACATCCCAGAGGTAGCAGCCACCGGGTAGCGAGTTAGTGACATCTTTCCACTCCTATATAACATTAGCTCTGATGTCATCTATGGGTGGGAAGATGTCACTGACGATCTGATGAACTCCCTCACCGCCCGCGACTGACGTCACATTGGGTATAAACTAAATTAATTTAAAATGATAACTTCAATCCAGATAAGATCATTAATATTTTTGTATGGGTGCTCTTTTAGATACTTCTAGAAACTGTATCAAGCCTGCTAGAAGCAACATCAAATCTTCTAGAAGCAATATTAAGTCTGGTAAAAGCAGTTATAAACTTTGTGGAAGCATTATAAATTTTCTAGAAGAATAAAAGTGGAAGTGTTGGTTGTACAACGTTAAAAACTCCTCTTCCTTCCAGACCTCTTTCATCCAAAGAACACAGAATAACCTCTGTAAAGAATTGTTTGAAAAGGGATTTATTTCCAAATAGATCTGTAGGTCTCTGATATGTTTTAGCCCTATTCTGGCCATGCTAGTTATGGTCTAGATTCTAGAAAATTGTCTTCCAAAACTTCCGGTCGTCTATCGTTCATTTACAAATATGTGGATGACATTACATGCTCTGCCCCTTATGTAGGCTCTTGTATATACAAAGGGAATTTGTGAATCTGTCAATCTAATCAACACCTTCCGCGATTGCCCCCTTAGACATGAAACATATACGCAATATTTAAAATCCTGATTCAGTCATAACATTCTAGGGAGTGTGCTACTCTCAAATTTGCTGGGACAACTTTGTCTTTGTCTGATCATGCTCATGGTAGGAGATTGTTTCGGGATATGTTCCACATCTCTTCTGTTGGTTCTATAATGTTTTGATTCGTAACCCCCGCGTTGATCGAATTCTACATCTTACTTAGGTAGGTATCCTAATTGGGTGATTGTTTGTGTGTCTTTGCACATAAATTTAACTTTCCTGGTTATCCCAGTCTCGCAGCATTCCTTTGATCAAAAATTTTACATTGAATATCTTCTCGCAGTTAACATATCTTCCATCCTTGGGTTCCTTGTTGATATCCTCTTATTCTTCATTGTTGTTTCACAACTGGTAACTTTTGCTCCATCAAGTCTTCTACAGAGATGGTTGACGTCTCTGTTTGATCGTTTTGCGTCTTTTATTGGCCTTTGATTGTGTACAATTTGACCTCGCTATTTTCTTGTTTTTAGTGTTTTCGGTTAATTCATCGCGGTTTTCCTGTTTTGATGACGTCTGTGGTTATAATTGTTCAACAATTATGTAATTGCTTATATATTTACGTACATAACCTCTAAATGAAAGTTTAGAAGTAAATAAAAACAAGTTATCGTAAGCTTGATGCAATTGAAAGAGGTTTTTTAATTAAATAATTAAAAAACCTCTGATCAAAAATGAATAATTCTTTCACCCCTTTTTGGTTAAATTATCAACATTTTAATTCTTCTAGAAGAGGTATCAAGTCTTCCTGGATGTATTTCTAATCTTCTGGAAGAATTTCATATCTTCTGGAATCAGTACCAAGTCTTCTGGATGGATATCCAGTTTTCCAGATACAATATCAAGTTCTCTGAAAGCCTTCCAAGCCTTCTGGCAGTGGATTAATTCTTCTAGAATTATTTTAACTCCTCTATAAGTAGTATCAAGTCTTCTGGAAGGATTTCAAGTATTCTGGAAACATTTAAAATTAAAATCTTCTAAGAGCAGTTTGAAGTCTTCTGGAAACATTTTAAATCTTCTAGAATCAGTAACAGGTCCTTTGGAAGTATATCAAGTCTTTTAAAGCCAATATCAAGTCTCCTGGAAGCATTTCAAATCTTGTAGAGGTAATATCACGTCTTTTAGAAGGATTTTAGTCTTCTTCAAGACTAAAATGCTTCAAGAGCATTTCAAGTCGTTCAGAGATAATATCATGTCGTGTAGATGCATTATTAAGTCGTCTGGAAATTAATCAAGGCTTCTAGAAGCAGTTTTATTATGCATTATCACAAAACTCACCTATTTGGCGCCTATTCTTATAGCTGCTCTGCACCCATTAAAAATTTTGTATGGATGCTTACGTACCCGGAGAACCAACGTATCCAGTATCTATGTGGTTTGTAGACAACATGGAAATATTTAATACAACATAGATATAATGGTGGAATGTGCGGGAGTATTATCTAAAAGAAGCCAAATTTTTAAACTCAAATCGTTCTTCTGAAAGTATTCTATCGTTTGAAGACAAAAGTGATTAGACTTGTCTGAGTGTTATATCACTGAGGTTAGTCCATAAATCGAAACATCATCGACCGTATAACGAAACAGAGCTATATGTTGAGAAGGTCTTTATTGCGAATCGCTGTATAAAGAAGGGCCGTATTGGGACGTATGGGTACATATGTACATATCTCCGTTAAAACCTGATATAACGCCAAGGTACTGCTATATTAACATTCCGCGACTTCTTTCTGCTCGTATATATACACGTTTACATTTGTAACAAAAAAAAGTAGTAGTACTAGTGTAACGTTTTGTAAAATACCTTCTATAAAAGCCAAGCCGAAGTGTATAAGCTTTTTTTCCAGACGAATTCAGCCGGAATTTGCATGCGAAGGGTAAAAAAGGGGAAAAGGATACCACGGTCTGGACAGTTGTGTGCTTCCCATCTGTTACAGGACAACGACGGAGGTTGTTTAAATTTTTTTGTCCGTGTCCGCCGAACCAAGGTAGACGTTCCCTTGGAAACTTCCAAAGAGATTTTAATTACGCACCTGTCTCTTTTACGAACAACCCTTTGGATTCCGCATTGCGCTCTAAGACATGAAAAACTTTTCAGGTTTAGGTTGGAAAGGATTTACTTAAAATGTCTAAGAGTTGTAGAAAGAAATGTTGTTTGTTAAAAGAGTTTTTTTTTTGTACATTTTTCTTATCGAACATTTAATGGTTTGAACGTTCTACTTTGTCGTAATGTGTGTGCAAAAACATAAATGGTTTTATCGATTTCTATTTTATATCAGAGCGGTGAGCACTTGCTTTTTATGTGGGCTCTGATAAACTTCGTAGCGCCACTTAAACTAGGAACCAACCGGTAAATTTGCGCAAAGCGGCTCGTTATTATTGGTAATATGTCGGCTGCTCCTTTAATCGTTCTCGTTTCCGCTCTTGCGACTCCTCTATTTCAGTAATTATTGAGAGAGGATCGTTACAATATCGATCCTACCATATAAAAATATTTCCTAACTAAACGATACGGAAGAATCCGATTGTAGAAAGACGGAAAATAAAGTTGAAACTCTTGAAAACACTTAAAATTTTTATACATTCTAACAAAACCAAAGTTTGGAAGGGCGTTTCTTTTGAGATAGTTACGGGCGCTTATTCTTTCCCGATTCAAACGAGCTTCCTTTAACATTTTTGCCCGTCGAAATTGATAGGGGTGCATCCCTTGTTCTAATGGCCCGAGCTGAAGCACTATTTCAACGGCTTTACTGCACCGGGATTTTAAAACTGGAACGTCTCGGAAATTACTCTGAACTTCTGTTTGCTTCGCTCGCGTTCGCTCCGCTGCATGCAAATTGTAACGGCCGTAACAGGTTGTTAGAGAGAATTGTCTGTTACCCAGCTGCTATACCTTTATTAAGGTTATATTTTAAATGTTTTGTTTGAACTACTGAAAATTAAACGCTTAGACGATTTGTAAATGTTCTACAAGTGTTGTATTTGTAAACATGATTAAAAGAATTTTAGCAAATAGCAGTGTTTAGATGCAACGAATTCTACAGGGAGTGTAAATTATGAGTTTCCATCAGGCTTATAAAAAAGGATATACAATGAATAATTGTTGCGAAAACAAGGTTAAATATTACGATATCATAAATTTGCTTTTGTTAATGGACGGCTGGTGAAAGTCTCTAACGAATGTTTTTTTTGGGCCTTTCTGACATTTAGTTTGTTTTCGCAATATATACTTGGCTATAAAATATTGGTGTATAATTAGTACAAATGTTCATTTTTTTATCGACATAGCACAGGCGTGGCAAAATGGGGATTTATTCCGTGTCATCTAGGATTTACGGTGCGCAATTTTTCTATTGGCGTGAAGCAGTTAGTCTGCACTTCGAACCCCATTTGTCATGCTCCTGTGAGTATTAAGTGATAATATATTGCAATGTCGTAAAATATAGTAGAAGGCAACGTCCTCTTGTAACGTGTTTTATGCATTTTATTACACTTTAAGATATATCGACTAACGTTAACGATAAAAAAAGCTATTTTGTCAACAAAATTTCAGAGTTAACAGTAATGTTATATGTTATAGGATATTGTGGATGTAAATTTTCTTAATATGCTTTATGTCTTAGAAACATAAAGATATTTTATACACCTTTTGAACAAAGCGATGCATCTCTTTTATGTTCCCTGTTTTCATTACGTTTATGACAATAAGTTATGCGTCAGTAGTCTTCTTGCTCTTCATTCAAGACAAAGTGTATTTATTATTATACCCTGGAAAATCGTTTACAGTGTCTCTCATCGCCTACGTTCCACGTAGCACGACGTCGAGGCGAAATTATCACCACCTACGTTCGCTCATATATCAAACGGGAACTGGTGAGACGAGGCGCTAAAACGATGTCGAGCGTCGCAGACGAAGACGACGAAGACGACAACGACGCCAGCGTTTAATATCGCGCGCCCTTTTTACCGACTCGAAATACAACGCCGTTTATTTCCATAAGTGCACTGGCAATATTACGTTTTATTAGATCCTACATATGCTCTCAAAATGAATATTGCATTTTCGTTGATAGTCTTTTGGATACTTATAAACAAAGGAGGCATTTAATTATTATCATATAAAGGATCAGGGTAAAAACGATGATAATCACAATTTGTTTATTTGTAGTAAAATTGAATATAAAATGTATTCTAAATATATTATTTATTATTATTATATTATATAAATGTATACAGGCTGTTTCTGTAAGTCAATGCGCGCGATATAGGTCTTCAAAATTAAAATTTTGACTGTGATTTGTTAAAAAATCGTAGAAAATCGCATTCTTAAGATATTATTAGTCTTAATATACATAAGTACAACATTTTAATCGGGATAATTGGTCCACAAGGTGTGTTAATTAAAACAACTTTTTTGAAATGCGAATATTTCGATTGTAATTTATTTTCAATGTTCCCCAGAGCATCTTAATTGGTTAAATGGAAAAATTCCGAATCAATCATGCGGTTAAATCGAAAAAACAACGTTTCAAATTACACGAAAAAAAATTTTAAAAATCTCCAATTTGTCGCGAATTGTCTGATCGCATCAAAGCAGTTTTACAGTATAATTTATTCAGCAGTTTTATTGATTCTCTAAAATTTAAGTATAACAAAGTTTATAATAGTATTAAAATAGTGAGTTATCTTAACTACAGTGAATATACCTGAGGAGGTTGTAACATTGCTTTCTCTTGACCCTAAGTTCAATTTAACAGTTAACTCATTTAATTTGAATTTGAACAGGTTGTTGATGTATTTAGAGAACATTATTAGTAGTTTAAAAGATGAATCTAGAAATATTATGAGAAAAAATTACGAATATTATTACCAATTTTATGGGTACCGTCAGAACGTGGGATGGGTTGCACAATTTATTACGTAAGTTTTTACACAAAACTAGTTTTCCTAAAGGATAACCCTACCTTAATAATCACAAAAGCAGACAAAGATAACAACCGTCATCATTAACAGAGATGACTATTTGGACAAACTAAAAAGTATGCTTAACGATGATAAAACACAAAATTTTAAATACAAATCCTATAACATCTGTACAAAATAAAATTAATGATTATATCAAAATGTTATACTCTAAACAGTGCATAATCGATATAGAAAAAAGAAAACTTACTTGTAATAATTCTGTTTTATCTAAGGCATATTTCTTACCGAAAATTCATAAGGAGGGTGTGACTTTGAGATCAATAATTTCTTCAATTGGTGCTGCATCATAATGGAACGGACTATAACATCACCGACACTTTTTGGTTCGTAGATGAGTTCAGGGGGTGTTGCAGCCTTCTGGAAGACCACATTTTAATATCCTTAAATGTTGTGAGTTTATTCAGTCATTTCATTGGATTTGAATAATCACATTGTTAATGAGAGATAGGGTATTATTGCTGATAATTTTTCATAGGGTAAAGATATCTTCCTTCTTGGTTTAAAGTTAATCTTTGACACTTCCATGTTTACTTTTGACAATGTAATTTATAATCAGATTGAGGATACCGGAATGGAATCCAAGATATTACCGGTTTTAGCTGTGATTGTGATGAATTACGCGTTCGATGAGATCCTTAATGATAATGCTTCAAGGTTTCGGATTGATTTTATTAAGAAATATGTAAATGATTTAATCTTGGGTGTTTACAAAGATGATGTTAACACAATTTCAAGTAACACATGTTTTAAATTTAAATTTTTCTTTCAAGTAATTTGACACGTTGATTTTTCGATTTAACCTCATGATTAATTCAGAATTTTGGCATACATAGTTTTACTATTAAATGTATTCTTATTGTATGTTGACACAATGCCGTTCTATTTATTACTTTCAAACTTTCTACATCATATTGATGTTGTTTTAAACGTCTGTGAAGATGTTATTTTGATTCTCCTATACAAAGTTTGTTACAGCCCAAGCATTCATGTTGATAGATTACATTTACTTTAACTATAGGTTTGTTATATTGTGCGAATTTTATTTCATTTATCTCATACTTCTTAAACATTTTTGTTATTTTATTAGTTATTTCAAGTATATATTTGATTTTATGATTTTTTCTTTAAGTAACATTGTCCATTTGTACATGTCTATTACTATTGTTATATTGCATGTCGTTGGCTTTCTTATTTCCATTCATATAATTTGTAATTAAGAGTTGTTTCTTGCTTATTTGTTTTTTATTATCGAATTTTATATTTCTCTTTTGTAAATTATATTAATGATTTTCTTTGGTAGTTGGTTTATTATTGGTGTTATTTTCTTGATGCTTAAGCGATCAACGATTTAATTTTCAATTTTATTATATAATTTATACCAAGCTTATATTTCACTAACAATTTTGGTTCAATTTGTTTTTTCAACACTGAGACTTGTTCCCATTGGAATTCCAAATGTTCATTTATAAAAATTCTCATTGTATTTAACATAATTGTTAAATGTATTTTTAAATAATATGCAGCTGTTTCTCTTCAATGAACAACCCTTCTTGATTAGTGTGTTGTCTTGTATTTTTTGCAAATTTTCTTCTATATTTATCACAATTTTGATTTTATGGGATATTTGTGAATAGAGATTAGAACTCACTTTATCATAATTATTAACATTTACCAATTTTAAAACTTTTAATTTGGTTTTAATTCATTTGCATTTTTTTATAAGAGTCGTTAGGTTGGTTTAATTTGTCTAATTTATAAAGAAAAATTGACAAGTACTTTGTGGGACCATCTATATTATTTATAATTGGACGTAATGGATGATTTTCTTCATGGGCTGTTAAGAACCCATATATTTTGTATTTGGTGTAATATAATGTGTATAATGTCTTAGTGTAACATAATATTTATGTTTTACAATCTTTTTAAATAATAATTTTTTATTAACCAGAACGGGTCCAGAGTCTGTTCTAGTAGTTTTGTATGTGTTTTTGTCATCTAAGGGAGCATTTAATTTTTTATCATATTTTGATTTGTATAAAAAACTATTTGTTAAGTTTTACTATTTCTCATTATTACTATGTTTATTTTATTTTTAATGATATATAGCATGAAACTTTGTTGTTAATGTATTTTTAGTATGTATATGTTACAGGTAAAGTGTGCATTTCAGTTAATGTATACATTGACTAGTTAATGTATACATTAACTAGTCAATGTATACATTGACGTAACGTTTTAGTGAAAGTATTTACTAATCATAGAGTGTATACATTTACTAGTGAATGTGTACATATACTAGGTAGTGTATACATTTGCTAACAAATATCTGTAAAAGTTGTTCCAAAGGACGGTATAATTTTCTTTATAGACGGAATTGCATGTGATGCAAGTGGTAAGTAAGTATAGTAATAAATACATTTTTGAAATAATATCAAAAAACAGAAAAATAACTACAAGCTTTTTTGTACTAAGATATGTAACAAAAATTTAAATACGGATTTTTTTAATACAAATATTTATTTCTTAAAATAAAAATACAAAAACAAACAATATAAAGAACAAATCCGTTCATCTATTAATGCAAATACAACTTTTATTTATTACAACATGGTAAACTTTGGTGGCACTTCGAATTGCACAAAATTTTTTTCTTTACACATGTGCATCTATTACCATTACATTTTGTTTTGCAATTGCATTTTACAAATCCCTGTCCACTTCCTACCGATTGCTCTGTGGCCACTGTTCTAAGAGGTAATTGTTGTGGTGGAATACCATCGATGTTTAGTATCTTCTCTGGACATACACTAAATTGGGGTCTAGTGTAAAGACCTTTCAAAATACTATTCCTTGTTCCTATTTGAAAATAACCATCATCGGTTTTTTTCATTATACATCCTAAGATTGAACGAGAATCTCCTCTTCCCCTGTCTACATCTGGTACTTTAATCCGGACAGTCATTCCGTTTTCTGCTGGCATATGAGAAGCATCAGATATTGTTTTCATACGTGTAGCTTGAAGTTTTAAATTTTCTTTGGCCTCATTTCTGTTATTATTAATTTCATGTAGACGCACGCAAACATTACAAATGGGATTATCTTCCGACAATAACAAAACCTCACATTTTATAAACTTCTTCTCTTTCAATATATCGTTATTTTCTTTATCAACGCATGTTGTTGCTATTTCCACTACTAGCAAAATTTCTTCTTGTAAAGCTTCTTCTCAGGTTTCTAAAGAACTTTCTGGGATAGATTCCTGTGAAATAGCAACATTGCTATGAAAAGTGATTTCAATTTCACCTTGTTCTTCTGTATTAGACGCATTCGAAGTTTTTATTAATATGTCCAAGTCATCGTCAGTATTAATTTCTTTAATAACATCTCGTGGTAGTGAAGAAGAAGTAAGTCCAACCTTCGCTGTCTCTCCAAACATTGCTTCATATGGACTTCTTTTGATTCCTGCATGAAGCACCCTATTTTTCATAAATTGCACGAAACCCAAACCTGAAAAAAAATTTACATGATACCGCTTTTTATTGTAGAAAAAAAGAAAGATTTGATTGAAAGGTTTTTACCTTTACTCCAATGGTTAGATTTTTCTTGTAGCATCCAAGTGTTCAATATATTTTCTACATCTTGATTGGCGCGTTCTAAACTGCCTTGCGATTGACTATGTCGCGGTTTACCATGAACAATTTTTAATTCAGGCTATAGTTGTTTTAAATCTTCTATTATATTGTTTACAAATTCTCGTCCATTATCAGACTGCGGTATGGATGGGGCACCAAATAATAAGAATATACTAAGTAGTTGATCTGCTACTTCCAATCCCTGCTTACTTTTAAGTGCTCTAAGTATCACAAATTTCGTCAGATGATCTTGATAGACTAATATAAATTTAAATTCTCCGTCAGGTTGTGATTGAAAGTCTATTAAGTCTACTTGGCATCTAGAGTTAAAGTATGAAAATATCATCGGTTTAACCACCAACCCTTTCTTTTCGTTCTTTCGCTTTTTCAAACATAATTCGCATAAATTTAGAAATAGTTGTATTTCTTGAGTTGTAATATTTTTATACCTTTGTTGAATTTCCTTCTTCATACGGTCACGTCCACCATGGCCTATTGATTCGTGAACTTCATACAACACATCAAATAATTCTTCAACAACAACATAATACAACACTTTATCATTTGTAATTGGTACAACTAGCTTTTCCACATTTTTAATTGTAACGACATCGTAATGTTTTAGCAACCAAAAATGACGGTTTGCCTTCCGAGCTGAGGCCTTTGCAATTTTTACTTCATCTACTAAATTACGATATTTTTATTAAAATCTACTCTTTTGTGAAATATTTTGTGAAATATTTTCAATACAACTACGAAATTTAATTTTCATTTCATTTTTATCCATTTTACTAACTTAACAAGTTAACCGAAAGATAAAGCCTTATTTTGAAACTTCCTGAGAACTACTGTGTCTTTTTTACATTGATTTTAAAGCGAACAAATATTATAATCTAACCTATTTTACCATTCAACTGAACTGTTAAAGAATAGGTTAAGTTGGTTGGTTGATTACCTATCGTTGTCTACGTTGTCTATCGATCGAAGTTTTTTAGTTATGTTATTTTGATTTTTTATATTTCAGAGTCTTCGCTTCGTTTTTTATTTAAAACAACTTCTACAACTTTTGTTGTATAATACATTTTAAACGTATATTAAACTTTAACTGAGTATCGTTAGTAATTGTATACATTAACTAGTAAAAGTTTACATTTTGTATTTTATATACACATTAACTAGGTAAATTAGTTAATGTATGCATTGTCTAGATAGTGTATACATTCACGTAATGAATGCTTTAACTGTAACATATATATCTTTTATTGTGTCTGTATAAAAAATAGGATTTTTCATTAATTATCGCATTTCTTGTCACATTTATGTGATTTTCAGATGTGTTTACATTATTTAAAACTTTTTCTATGTCTGTTATTATCATTACAATGTTTTTAACAATTTTTAATAAAAATACATTTCCACAAAAATTATTAGTCCAATTCATTTTAGTTTATTATAGTTAATTTTCTGAAAATCTATACATTTGATTCAATCTATACAATTGGCGAACATTGCACAATGCTTGACAACAAGTCAATAAACTTGAAAAATACTCTTTAAATATGACATACCTTTAACTACTCAATACTCAAACTTTGGGCCATGTTAAAAAGCTGATTTATAAAAGTCTTTAATTTTAAAGAATCTTTGACTTCCTATATCTAGTGAAATAGGCATATGTAAGTCCATGTGTATTAGGACTATTCATCTTAATTTTATCATATATAACCTGTCTTAGAAGTCTGACAGCTTTTTTTATATCTGCCCTGTATTTATTTACATAGGACACATTCAAAGTAAATAAAGGATCTCAATTTGTTTTCAAAATACCAATTTTTGAACTTAACCAAAATTTGCAACATATAAAAATAACAAATTTCTTTGAAATTTATTGTTTTATAAATCAAAGTGAGTAGTTTTCTAGGAACACACCTGTACCGGAATATCTCCAGTAATTATATATTATTAGTTATTATTATTTATGTTTGCGATATCAATATTTGAACTTAACCTAGATGCTACAAATTTCATAAAAATAACAATATTCTTAATGATTTTTGAAATATCGTAAAAAAAACGAATTCTTAAGATATCTAGATCAAATTTATTATGAATTATAGAGGAAAGTGTGTACTTGTCTCTGAAGAAAACCAAAGTTGTACCATACAATTCGTTTGCAAAATATAAATTTTTGTACTGTGTACTTGTGTACTGTGTGTTAACCAAAATATGCAACATTTCATAAAATTAACAATTTCCTTGATTAACTTATTAGCTACAATTTAATTAAAATTAAATTGAAACTGATGGCACTATAAGTACGAGGACAACTATAATAGTAACAATACTGAAGACGGTAGTTTTGAGTTAATTGAAGCCGACGGTCAAATATCCTTTAACTAAACAATCACGGAAACGTTCCCAAACTGGTAACCAAAGTATAGAGATTGTCAAATTATTTCGTCGTTAACTAAGAGTGTTCTGCAGAGGGGAACATTGCTAACGGTTAAAACTTATTTTAGATTGTAAAACGTTATAGAATAATTTAGCTCAAATGTTAGAACACTTTGTTTTAACGATTGATGTATACTGATGAATCTGTTTACCGTGATTTTGAAATTCTAAAAGAAATTGTAAAGTGTTTTGAAACTATTAAACTCAAAATATTAGCGGTATATAGATATGAAGATGATCTTTACATGGTTTAGCTTTATGTTTCAAGAAGTTCCTACAGTTAACACTTTATTCAGTAGAGCTTTGCAATCTGCATTGAAGCACTGAAAAAATGAACAAAGAACAGTGACATCAAGTGCTATCTCTGAAATAAATAAATGATTTATTATCCTCAAGAAGTTACATATATGGATTGTTGTTATTAATAGTACCTCCTACCGCACAATCTTGGGACAACCCTACGATGGTGGTTCAGGCTTCGCTGTTCTTCCACCACCAACGTAAATAAAATAAAACATAAATTAAAATATATAACGCAACTAACAACGTGACGATGTGGTTAAAGAAATTTATGAAAGAGAAAGCATTGCAAATCTACGAAGACAGCATAGGAAAACAAGAAAGAAAATAGAAGACAAAAGATCACAAAGAGGTTACAGAAGAATAAGAATAGAAAGAATATGAAAGAAAAGTTTATAGGCTACAACACACACTCACCCCTTTCAATGAAACATGCACGGAGATGGGCTGACACTCTACGTTTCCACAATGTAAAGGATGCACCTGATCCTTCTAAATATGTAGAAGGATCAGATAGTTTACAAGAGGTTTACAAGAGGAAGACGATGAGGAAGATATTTCGCCCTCTTGTCTTAAAAACAATCAGCAAGGAAACGAAGTACCATTAGTAGAAAAAAAATCAAAAACCTCTTTCGAGAAAAGTCTGTTTTCGGTACTTTTACGAGAATTTTGCGACCTTTGACCCATGTGCTGGGATTTAAAGTTTCTCAAATCCCGAAAACATTTTTGGTACTGTGAATTGGACACACTAACTCGAGATGTGAATTTTTGAACTGTATCTAAATTTATAACATTTTATAAAAATAATAACTTTCTTAATCATTTTTGAAAATAATTAAGAAAATGTCAAAAAATGATAAGGCATTCTTTGAAGGTTCATATCATAGCCACTTTTAAGTTGAGAGCAAAATTGTTCTGAGAGCACAAATCTTGACCATTTTAACTCTCGTATTTATCACAACTATCTCAATGCCTAAAATAATATACTTACCTTAGCAAAGATATTTACTGTTTTATAAGTTATATAAACTTGATGAGAAAATATTATTTGACATATTAAGCCGACACTATGCAATATATTTGATCATATTATACAAAATTTTTGAACGCAGTTAGCTTTCCTTCTCTGCCTGCTTAAATTCAATAATACTAGCTTACATGAAAAATCTCGAAGACTGTATTGGTGCCATAAATAGACTAGAGTGGGTTAGACCTTTGGAAGCAAATCGCACTTTTATTGGAATTCAAAATCTTTGATTGAGAGAGAAAACCATTACGAGAACTATTTAAGAATGGATGAGAAGAAATTTTAAGGAAAAATACTCATTTAAAAAACAGTATGCAAGTATTGAAGACCTCCTTATTGTAACACACAGATTCTTAGTAAATGGTGAATCTTCTTCCACTTTGTAGTAAGTACACGCATACCTCTCTGCAGTTTTCTCCTAATTTTTCCAGAATTTATGAATCAATGAAGCAAGAATTTCCTCATATCTGCATTTAATTTATAAAAAAATGCAAAAAGCAAATTGTTCAGAAACAAAGCTTGTAGGAGCTTTTATAATTACGACTTTTAAGATTGGATAACATTTCATTCCCTTCATATTCGGAAATTAATAGTTTGGAATGCATCGAAACTTATTTGATATCATTTTGTGTCCAACTATTATAATTGGTTCTACTGACGAAAACATATGATCATAGATATATGGCCATGTTTAAATTACTACGATATTTGGCGTGTAAACCAAATTGTAAATTTAGTAACTATGGTGGTGTAATACCGGTATTACTTTACCTTTATTTTAGAATGAACTATCATCGTTTCCATATAGCCCTTCATATTATTGTTAGGATTTATTTCGGTATAAAATTTTTGAGATATAATGTTAATCGAAAAGTGAAATTTGATCCTATATGAAATACTCGTATGATACACCCTGAGTAGAAGTATATTTTCTAATCTACCAAAGCATCCGAACCGGATTTCTTGAATATTCTTTGGGGTAGAACGAAAACGGCAGGATTCGCGTATAAAGGTTTACTGCTGGCAAAATGCAGATTTCGCGCTCGCGTTTTGACGATCTGCCGGCTGTGGCACTGCGCGAACCATAAAACGAATCGGTAACGACGACGGAGAAAAGCTCACAGTCAGGATATGCGGATTTATCCATTCCAAGCGAAACGTTGCGAAACGCCTGAATGTACTCGTGCAAGTTATTTTGTCGGCACAGGAACAAAAAACATTTCAAATTTTTACAGCAAATGCAAATATTTTCATCTCCTTACCTTTTACGTTACCCGGACAGATAGTACATTTTGTAATACAATTGATAGGTCGGTTTACTATTCGTGCTACGATCGCTACACTACGATTTCGATCAGAAAACGCAATATTGTTGGTATACCAATTACATTTTATACCAATACCAATAATAAAAATAAAAATTTCTTTATGATATTCCAATATGATTAAAGTAATGTTGCATGACCTATCGTAACCGAAACAAAAAATAATGTATGTTCTCACGATATATTAACCCTTTTAAAATAATAAATATTATTTTAAAGGTAATTTTAGTCAGACATTTTACATGTGATACGACATGAACGGGATAGGTGGAATTGAAAACATGGAACAGAGAGGTACAGCGCTAGTCAAGAGTGGGACATACAACTTGTGGTAGTAGTCGAAACACTACGTTCCCCTTCGATTTTGCAGTTACGGCAATTGAAACGTACGTCGTATGGGGCGCTTACAGGTGAAAATCGTTTTCCGGCCGGTGGAGATTGAATTGGGATTAGAAAAACGTCATTTATCACTTGTTGCGAACGAATCTCACCCTAGCGCACACGATATTCGACTAAAAAGCATTCCACATGTGGTGATCGATAAACAGCATACAATTTTTATACTAGGTATGCGACAATCCTATAATAGCTCTAATTCTAGATAAAACTTCATTTTGTCAATACTTTAATTTTTTTGAATCATGTAAAAAATTAATTATTAAGAAGGAGACTTCACATTCAGTATCAACTTGTACAAAATGTGTGTCGGTTTTAACATGAATGAAGTTGCGTGGAACATCCACAAATTAGATCTAACACAATATTAATAATACATTGCATCATAAATCACAAGCACCATCCGACCTCAGTACTGCTGTGAATTCATTGCTAACATGGAACTTGCATTTTTATGCTAATTTTATAACATAATATACAATATATCAACTATAATACTGTTTTCGCTTTGTTTAAAGTTATACTGATAAAAGTTAAAACTGCAAATTTACCTAACGATGGAACACATTTTTATAAATAAAAATAATTCAATTAATGTCAGTGCATTTAAAACATGCGTGTAGGCGGTAAGGATATTGGATTGATAAAAAAATCCAATAATTGATCACCTCCTACTACGCCTTGCATATTACCGCCAAATCACGCTAATTTATCATTCTAAACTAGCCTTTATGTCTTAAAAATCTGGATACATTTCCTACAGCAAAAATGAATAATGGCTGATATTACTTTTGAATCATAACGCATTCCTGCATTTGTTTGGTTGAATAATGTTTTTTTTTTTAATTTTGAATGATGGATTCCCATGTGTAATCGTACGTTTAATTCAAAAAGACCTTTGTTTTTTCATCACGTCAGATATTTTTGCAAAATCCTTATTTGTCAACATGTGTTATTTATCGGAAAAAAGCACGCACATGAGACGTACAGATTAAAATGCTTCAGAAATGCTGCCATCCTTCGATTTGTAATGAAAACTAAACGTTAATATGGACATTAAGTGTTATTGTATTCCAACTGTTAGTGTAAACTGTGAATTGTTTGTACATACCGATTAAAATACTTTAGAGATATCACTATCTTTCTTTTATGATAAAAATCAATCTTATATATGCAGTCAGAGCAAGTGCAGTGTTTGAAATGATGTCAAACGACCATAAGAGGTCTGCTAATGGTGGCAATAGTGGTAATAGTGGCAAAGCAAAAAAGACGTATTACAACATTTTTGTGGCAAGTGTATTTCGTATATTTCGGTATAAAAGTAGGATATCAATACAAATGTGGACACCTCACTACGTGTGTATTCTTATATTGAAAGGCTTAGATTTTTTTCCAATGATCTGACCAGAACCACAAAATCACACTGATGATTGCTACTTTTACTCAACGGGTACTAGTGGTTTCATTGTAAAGAATAAAAAGAACATCGTTATCCAAATATTCCATCGGCCTTACATCCCGTCTCTCATGACTTATGCCTGAATGAAAGTGAATCACGTGAAGAAGCTCAGCCATTTACGCAATCTGAACTAAACGAGTTTGCTCGCAATTTACATCTAACCAAAGAACTTCAGAATTGCTTTTCTGAAGACTTAAAGAAAAGAATTTGCTTGCTGCTTTTCACAAGAAGGAAACTTAGTATTCTGCAATGACTTGTGTGTAAACACTGACTGGAGACTATTCATCGATTCCCCGAAACGCATCCTTAAACTTCTCCTGCTGCACAATGGAAACCAGTTTGTCAATACCTAATGGACATTCTGTACACTAAAAAAACGTTATGAAAACTTACAGTTTGTTCTTCAAAAAATTAAATACAACGATCACTTGTGGTGATCTTAAAGTAATAACGATGATCCTTGGACAGCAAGGAGGGTATACAAATTTCTTTAAGTCACTGGAATAGCAGAGAAAAAGAAAATCACTGGAAGCAGAAAGATTGGCCACAACGTGCTTCATTGAAACCTGGAACCGATGAAAGTTCTGTTTCCGCCTCTTCAGATAAAATTAGGCTTAATGAACCAATTTGTAAAAGTCTTATCAAAAGACGGTAGATGTTTCCAGTATATAATGTAATAAACATACAACCTCAATCAACTCTATCAACTGCAAAAAAAAAGAAGGTGTCTTTATGGGTCTGGACATTAGGAAACTTTACAATGATCAGAACTTTTAGAAAGAAATTGAGGTTTTTCAAGAAAAAGAATGGATCTCCTTTAAAGACGTAGCAACCAAGTTTCTGGGCAACAAAAATGATCCGAATTTCAAATTTATCGTGAAGACCATGTTGCAGATATACTATAATAATATAATTAAATAAATATAATAAATACTACAATAAATACTATAATAAATACTTATAAATAAATACTATAATTTTAGGCTGTTCCATAAGTGTGAATGTTCCTTTTCTTTGCATTCTCATTTGAATTATTTTCCGGAGAACTTGGATGGTGTTAGTGAAGAGATGGGTGAGAGATTTCATCAGAACATTAAAGAAATGGAAAGGCGATACCAGGAAAGATGGAATACTGTAATGATGGCGGATTGAGAGGAGTGAGATGTTGCACAGAGATAAGCCCAGAAGAGGACATACGCGAAAAAGTCTGAAACAGAGCATCATTGGTCGAAAGTCGAAAAAGAGCATAACCCAGCGACTAAAATTATGATTTCTTTATTTAGCATTATGTTTTATTATTTTATTTTCTCCTACAAGCCGAAAAATATTCCATTTTTACTAAATAAATCTATTTCACTATGTTATTCAATTTTCTGTTGTGATATTTTTCGACAAATACTACGTTTAATAAATTACGATTTGAAAACAATTTTGATTAACAAAGCTAAAGTTCGTTTCGTGTTCAAAGCATCAAGTTACATAAGAATCTATTATCAAAACTTAAAAACAGAACCATCGTAAGCTAGTGTAATTTATTAAATATCATTTCATTCATAAACCCTTTCTCATATAATCATCTATACCTTTAGACTGTAGATTTACAAGCTTTCTGCCGCAAGGGCGAATTTGAAACTACTTGAAACGGTCGCCATGAATATGAGAATTAAGAAACGCATTATGATTTAGATATCGTTGATTTTTGTTGTTAAATTCAATTACATTAAACTAATATGGTTAAATTATATATACATAGAAATAAGTTTTATAACACTTATAAAACTAAAAATAATAGGAATGATGGAATTGTACTTTTTTTTTTGAAGTATTTGTTAAAATCTGTCACGCTAATAACAAGCAGTGGTTATAAATGATCATACTGTACATTGATTTCATATACTTGATCCTGGAAAATGATTGTTCGCGTATATAGATGGTCCCAAACATTGAAATAAATTTAGAAGCGAATTGTTTTAAATTTGGAAGCTTTTTTACAGCCAAATAGTTATAAAAATCGACTAAGTTTCCTGACACGTGTTTAACCTTGATTTAATCGTTAGCTTGGAGATCAATAATTTTCACATAAAATTGATTTAAAATCAGCGCCGTCTTAAACCTAAGGGCTAATAGGGCTACTGCCCTGGGGTGCCAACTCCTGAGGGGGCGCCTATTTTTGTAATGAAATGCATAGTGTCCATCATACTTTTACACTTTTTATACTTGTTTGGCACTGAATTTTGTATGAAAAGGGGTGAACTTGTTTCGTTCATCCAACCCAGTTCTAGGGCGCCGAATATCTTAGGACGGCTATGGTTCAAATACACAGAATTGGGTGAAATTGGGTTAAGCCCTGAATCTGAACACTTTTTTTTAATGACGGCGTCTATAATGGATAGTTTCTGAATTAGAGGACATTACAAACTGATTTGGCAGCCCTGTATGTTTGAATTGATATAAAACTAGAACTAACACGAGACCTAGGAGTGGAAGGTATGGGTTTAGCCGGCTACCCGGAATCTTTCCACTTCTAGGTCTAGTATTAGTTCTAGTTTTATGTCAATAGATCTAACTCTAGATCTAGAACTAGAACGATTCGGGTTTAGCCGTACATATCACAAGACGGCTAAACTCGAAGAATTCCAGTTCTACCTTTAATGTTAATTCTAGTTTTATTTCAATTCAAATATACAGAGTTGAGTTGGGTTAGGTTTAGCCGTGCATCTGAAGACACTTTTTAACGACGGCCTTCATAATGAATAATTTCTAAATTAGAGTACTTTACGAATTGGTTTGGCAACCCTGTATGTTTGAATTCAAAGAAAACTAGACCTAACACTAGACCTAGACGTCTAGTTTTGTATCATAAGATCTAGCTGTAGATCTAGACCTAGTACATTCGGGTTTAGCCATACATCTCTCAAGATGGCTAAACCCGAAGGATTTTTACTTGAAATATACAGGGTTGGGTTGGATTTGATATAGCGTGCATCTGATTACATTTTTTTAACGATGAATAGTTTCTGAAATAGAGTACTTTATAAACTGATTTGGTAACCCTGTATATTTTAACTGAAGTAAAACTAGAACTGACACTAGAACTACTTTTTTTTTTAAATTTTATATAGAAATGAGCGAAATCGCGTTGTACACTGCTTGGAATTTCGAAAACGTTGCAGTCAAATGGATTTTGAAACAGACGAATTTCCTTAGAATTTATGTCAAGATTAGAAAATCGCTTTTGATGACTCCGACTGCAAAACTGATTGGAAATTGTTTATGAGCTTCTTTATTAAAATTGTCACAGAAAATGGATAAAATTACAAGCACACTTCTGACCTGACTTTGATTTGTGCACAAATATCACAAATTAAGGTGTTACTATCTTTTAACTGCTCCTCTTCAAACTGCAGCTCATATCCACATGTTTTACACATGGGGCATGTTGATGGATGCACGGTGCGGAAAAATTGGTGCTGATACTCCTGCACCTTCACAAGTTTTCTTATTTGTCCAACCACACCGCCGTTTTAACCAGACGTGTTACTTCCTTTATCAATTGTCACACCTTGAAGTCGAATCCAATCCAAGCTGTATTTTGCCAACGTTTTGTATTTCTTTAATGAAGGCTAATTCTTAAGTGATATTAAATTTATCGTCTACTCCATGAATAAAACTACAGCTTGATTCTGTCAAATTTGAAACACTTATATGTTGCTTATCTTTCTTGATTTCTGGTATCAGAACGTCATAATAGTAATAAAATTAACATCGAAATGTTTCAATTAATGATTTATCACAATTTTTATTTAATGTAATCTTATTTGCAAACCTCTTTGGATGACTTGTCGCTAAACAATGAATTATTAATTACTTTAAATTATCTATTAAGGGTTAGGTGCTTTGCTTTCCTCACATGCTTTAAAACGTAATCCATCCATAACAGCTATTATAAGCGTTGACATGCTAATCTTATTGCGTGTTACGAGTGCTGTTCATAAATATTATTTAATCAAAAATTTACATGCAGTGAATATGGAAATATTTGTTACAAATAAAGAAAAATCTAACTACCTCTATTTGTAATTTTCTTTTTTAATGCATTTAGTAAATTATAATTTTATTTATCAAGAGTTTCATTTTAATACTTTATATCCGAAAATGGGTGATTTGTCTAATTTATTACATTAATTTATTATTACAACAAATAATCTATAGTTTATTTGACTATAAATTCTCTGTGAAAATGTTTGTTCAATGTTAAATGCTAAATGGAAAACTGGCTTTTCCACCGCGATAAATTGCACTTTTTTTGGGCAGCGGATCAACACATTGCTCAAAAAACCGAACACGAGTAACCTAATTATTAATGCACTCAATTGTTACTCTTGCAATATGAGTGCCAATCTGAGTGCAGCGGGTTTATTATGAAATTCTCCTATTACCCATTTTGTACCAATAGTCACATCAGTTTTTGAATCATTTTGTAAAAAGTAAAGTCGTTTAATACAAAATAAAGGTTTAACATAACAATAAGTATAGATATAAAAGCTATTAAATAATATGGAAAAATAAAACAATTAATAAAGTTCAGCATTCAAAAAGGAATCAACATCACTGTCGTAATCGTCCCTTTATAGATTTATTATCATTATTGAATCGATAACGTTGTCAGCTAAAAGTTCCTTTTTCACAAAAAGAGTAATAAAATTTCGTTCAAAATCCCAAGAAAGGGGGAGAAGTTTTTGGGTTATTGTAGTCAATGGAAAAGTTTCTACAATTAAATTTTATTTTATGAAAATATTTTGGTCGCTTTTTTAGTAAAAGTAATATTTTTTACGTTTTGTTTTTGCAGGTAATAAACTTGATAGGACAAGAAAGGTCATGAGTCATAAACTCATGACTAATTATTAGTGCGATTCCATTCAACTTGAAATTAATTTAAATTTTTGTATACGAATTACCTTGAATGTCTTGCAAAGTTTTCTTGACTACACACGAATTATTAATGATGTCAGGGCCAGAATAACTTACCAGGTCAACACTATTTCTCATCATGGAGATTGTCTCCATTAGAAGCACGAACTCGTGCTTTCATTAGTAGTGACAATACTTTCACGAAGTGCTTCGCATGTTAGCTTATAGGTGACTTTATTGGATAGGTCGGTTGACATGATTTATGGTAAGCTATAAATGTTTCGAACCTCTGATACACAAAACAATTTTTTTTATGTCTTTGAACCCCTTATTTCCTGTTTCCCCACCATACCAGATGCGATAATTAGCGAATAATAATTAGTCAATTTTTAACGTACAATATAAAATGAAAATTTCTAATTATATTTAAGAGGAGAGATTTAAGAGTTATATTGACTACATTGTCAATATCCCTATCCTCTCTGTAGAAAGATAAACTTGTAAAATTTGTGCATGTTGATTTTTCACTTCATACTCGGACTGATCCCTACATACATATAATCTATAATAAATAATATTGCTAAAACTGTAGCAGTCAGTTTTGATGGTATCTCAGTCTGGATGATTCTGGTGGATGAATCTTCCACCAAAAGTTCTTTCTCTTTTTTGAAACTTAGAGCACATTGCGAAAGAAATAATAATAGTATACTACCTGATCAACAATCTGGGTTTCGATCCAGTTTCAGCTGTGTACCAGCTTTATTGAACCTCACTGATGAGATAGTTGCTTTTAGAAAAACTGGGCAATCCCCACTTTTCTTATCATTGCACTTTACCAGAGCATTGATACTATATATCATAATACACCACATCCAAAGTTTATTATGTTGGTTTTTATAGATCCTAAAGTAGCGTGGAACCACATGTGCTTATTTTGAATCAGATATAGTCTGACAGGATTGAGATTGAGGAGGTCCTGTTGAGTATCAGGGTTACTGACGGTATTGGCACTGATGGTTTCTTCACTTTAATTGAGGAATGTTCTTACTTCTTGTCTCATCCCATGACTATTTTCTTTCACTGCATCATTGAGTATTTTTCCCATTTTATTACTTTCCTATATCTACATTCCAGCTTTTGGAAAAGTATTTGAGAAAGTTGTTCAAGCACGTCTTTTTCTTCGTCCTAAGTCTAAAATTAATTGTAGACAACATTTTTGTTTTGCATGTTGCTAGGTTACTGTACTAGCAAGTTACTGTCAACTTGGTTGAGTACCATCAGCATATTTTGAGTTCTTCAGATGATTCTTATTAAGTTGTCACAAGTTACTACTGCTTAATCTAACGAAGCTTAGTATAGAGGGTAAACATTTGAAATGGCTTGCTTCCTATCTGAAGGAGAGTAGCCATCTACTTAGCAGAAGATAATAGCCATCTACGCCCTTTATTGTTTAATACTTATTCTAATGACATATTTGATGTTGTTCAATATGCTCAATGTTTAATATATGCTGATTTAATATATGATGATTTAAAACTCTTTCTACGTTAAAACTCTTGATCCTTCTAGATTGTAATCGATGTTACATGGTTAAAGACATAGAAATAATTTGGAAAAGCTACCGGCGTAGTAGCTGTTTCTAAGAAAACAAAGCTTAAAAATATTGTTTTAGTGTCCCGTGTGTCTAAAGGACTACCGAAAATGTCTCAAATTGTTAAGAAATCGTATAAATGTCCATGGATTATGGACCAAAGATGTCACTAGAGTAATAAAACTAAGGGCTGCATTTAGTTATAAGTGATTTATATTTTTACTTCGCGCTTTACGTTTTGACGATGTAAGTCCTAGAAACTATCAAGAAAAAATTGATAAATTAGCGGCTATCAGATATGTTTACGGTAGTTTTGTTAAGAATTACATGAATAATTATAGTTCGGGAGAATTTGTTACAATAGATGAGATACTATATATTGTACGGATTTGTACAATATATTCCACAGAAACCATCCAGGTATAGCATAAAAATATATGCTGGGTGTGATGATAAAACCTGCTTTACTTGAATATTCGACAAGGCATCTACGATGAAGAAAAACAAAATGAAATTGCTCTTGAGTTTCTTCCAAATAAAGCGCGTAGTGTTGGAACTATTCTTCTTGGATTTCAAGAAGTTATGACCATTATTTCGTATATATCCAAAAAAAAATAAAGCTATAATTTTACTTTCCACAATGGGCAACACAGGCGAAGTTCATAAAGAAACTAACAAATCAGAAGTAATACTACCTTATAACAGCACAAAAGAAGGTAGAGATAATGTAGACCAGAAGTGTGCCTTTTACACAACTCAAAGGCCTCTTGCATTTTTTTTCGAATCTTAGATTTTGCAGGAATAAATTCTGAAATTTTATTCAACAACACAAAACCGCTCGTAGAACCCCTAAGCGACGGGAATTTTCAAAAAACTTATGGTTTATTCTTATGGAAGGACATATGATAGCAGGAGCCAAAATTTAAACCTTTCCAAAAGATTTCGTAGAATTCCCAAAATCGAGAGATACAAGAGATTAGCAGAAAATCAAAATCAAAGTAGCAGATGTTAACATTGTAATACTCATAGAAATAATCAAACCAGTATATGTAATGAATTTGTTTGAAAAATTCAAAAAGAGTCATTTGCGATACATGTTTCCAAAGTTGTTAAATGGAAGAAGACTCACTTATTTGGCTTTCTTAGCAATATTTTTATTTTATAGGAATGTTTTTCGTCTTGAATTAAATATTTATTTATTCCCTAGTATTTAACAAAATCTTTGCAAGCAATTCACCTCTTCGCAAGTACTCGTCGATCGTCGGCCGGACTGCCCGATCTCTGCAAGTTCCTTACTGGACTGAGTGAAAACGTAAATACTCATAAATATCGGGCGTTACCTTCAATTTTTTATGTTTATATTCACCTCCAGTTATACAATTTCCTTGATATTACCTTTCTACACTATTATCAATTACTGTAGACATAAACGAAATAAAATAAAAGTCAATTATGACAATTAATTATTAACGGTTACTAACGTAAATTTCAAATTGCTGGCAAAATATGTAGGCTGCACCATCTAGTGGATTGTAATATTAAATAAAAATTCCGTCGTTACTTTATACCTATCAAGAAAACATACCCTGCATTAATCACAAAATAAAATGTCAATAAGATCAACAAATTTTTTTTTAAATATATTTCCTGAAGATGGTTTAAACGTAACCGAAACCGGTAGTAACATTGTGTAAAATACTATCGTCTTGTTAATAAAAGTGCAAAAAAATATTAAATAAATATTTAATTCAAAACGAAAAACGTTCCTATAAAATAAAAACATGAACAAGGTTGGTACGACCTATAATTTATACAACTTTAAAGATCTACATCTCAAACTAATATTTGAACTACAACACATATCCTTTTTGAAAACCTGTCTAGAAGAAAATTTAAAACCTAAATTCACAAGACACATATATCCCTACAATATGACAAAGAATCAAGTTACAGAAAAGTTACATAAAAAAACAATTAAAACAGAAATTAAGAAACATTACAAGAAAATTGACAAAATTAATCTTGAGATGTATTACGTCTACCAAGAATTAACAAAGACCTACCACAATATAGAAATCCAAGAAATAATGAACAACAAAACCATTTGGAATAAAGATAAAATCAATCAAAAATGGACATCAAAAGAAAGGAAATTAGATAACCTTAGAAAAGAAAAGAAAACACAAATAATAAAAGAAAATAGAAAGATAACTAAAGATTACAACATGAAACAACATATATTTCATAAACGGATAACTAATCTAACGAACATAACATTTAACCCAGAAGAATTAGAAATGCTTAATAAAGGCCATAAATATGCATTCACAACTAAACCCAATTTGAGAAAAACCGCTATTGAATTGGAAGCAATAACGAAGAAAATGGCAACCAAAGAAACAATTAATAGAGAACTTCAACAGTTATTAATTAAAGAAGAAATAAAAAGAACAACAAAAAATAAAGAGTTAATGAAAGAACGAAAAATTAATAAAGAAAAACGAATAATTAATAACATAAAACATAAAATCAAACAAAACAATCTAACTATCACCAAAGCTGATAAAAACGCAGGTTTAATAATAATGAACAAAGAAGACTACATAAAGAAAACTGAAGATTTTTTAAATGAAAACGGCTTTACAACTGTTTCAAAGGATCCAACTACAAGTTTCCACAAAACAGCTAAAAAAAATTATATTTGAATCCAAAGAAACACTACAAAAATTTAACAAAAACATTTATTCTATTTTACCAATGAATCCTAAAACACCAAGATTATACGGTTTGCCGAAATTACATAAACAAAACATACCGATTCGCCCTATCATTTCCTCAATCGATTCTTCCACTTACAAAACAGCAAAATTTTTAGTCAACATATTTAAAGATATAACAGGATTTGAAACTAGACACACCATAAAAAACAGATACGATTTAATTAATAAACTTACAAAAATTAATTTTCCTGACAAATACATAATGATCTCATTTGACATCGCAAACCTATACACCAACATTCCAACTGATGAAACCCTTCAAATATTGAACAACATACTTAAAGATAGAATTCATAATGAAACCGACAGAAAAAATATATTTAACCTGTTTAAAATCTGCATACAGCAAAAGTTTTGTAAATTTTAAAACACTTTCTATACCTACAACAAGGGCCTTCCAATGGGCTCACCGCTAAGTGGATTACTTGCGGATATATTCTTAGACAGGCTGGAAAAAGAATTTATAATGAACAATAACAACCCACATAGTCACAACCATGTTATGATCATGGTTAAGATATGTATATGATATCATCGTTTTCATCGACAATGACAGACAAGAAACAATAACCAACTTATACAACTACCTTAATAATTTACATAAAGACATCAAATTTACAATCGAAATAGAACATAACAACCGCATAAATTTTTTAGACTTAACAATTTTAAAACAGACAACGGACTTCAATACAGTATCTATAGAAAACCAACGCAAACAGATACTATCATCCCAAATGATTCTTTTCATGGTTATACTCATAAAATGGCAACTTTCAACGCATATATACACCGTACCTTCAACACAAAACTTAGTGAAAAAGAACTTAGAACAGAAATATCCATTATCAAACAAATTGGCCAAAATAACGGATATAAACCACAAATCATCAACAAAATGATTGACAAATACAGAAACAAACAGAATCACATAAAACTTACCACTCTTACAAATATAACAAATAACACAAACAATATTTATAGAACAATAGAATATCAAGGTAACATACATAATAAAATCAAAAAAAATTTTAAGAAACACAATATAGTTATAACATCCAAAAGGCAACAACACACTAGATAACATTTTAATTAACACCAAAGATAAAATCAATAAAATGAACGATAATGGAGTTTACAAATTAGAATGTGATACATGTAAAGCCATTTACATTGGTGAAACAGGGAGATGTTTAAAAACTCGTATAAAAGAACATAGAACACAACAGAGATCTAACTTTGGAAGACATATAATATTTAACAAAGAACACCAATTTAATGAAACAAAAACACAACATTACTTCATAAGAAAAATAAAAGTAACCTTTTGGAAATACTTGAACTTTATGAAATTAGAAAATTTAAACATAATCATCCACAAATTTTATGTTTGAATGACCAAATTAACTACACAGAAAAACCTTTATATATGTATTTGAAAAATCCTTTTACTTCACCTAAAAATAAAATTAAAAAACCCTAACATATACAATGAACTCAAACCGCAATAACATTTTCCCATATTTCCCTTCCCAAATTTACAATAGATATTTGAACTTTTGGTTTGGGAAATATTCAATTTTAATTTTATTTTATTTTAATCCTATTTTAATTTTTCACATTGACACAACATGACATTAATCACAAAATAAAATGTCAATAAGATCAACCAATTTTTTTAAAATATATTTCCTGAAGATGGTTTTAAACCATCTCCGTAACCGAAACCGGTAGTAACATTGTGTAAAATACTATCGTCTTGTTAATAAAAGTGCAAAAAATTATTAAATAAATATTTCTTAGCAATAGTTATTGTTATCCATTATGAAATGGAAGAAGATAGATTTTTCCGTTATTATGTTTTTTTTTAATAAATGTGTAGTGGTAATGTTTTGACATCTAGAAATTTTTATTTTATCTATTATTTTATTTATTAGAGGCATGAAGTGTCGCAGTTAACTAAACAACTTGTCTTAAACTTATCAAAGTGTAATATGATTTCCTTTTCTAGGAAGGTAAACTCAACCCACTACAATTACAGCGTCGCTGGTAAAAAATTGCAACGTGCCTTATTTATTAGAGGTTTGGGCGTTACATTTGAATCCAAATTTTTATTTGATAAATATATTGATACTATTGTCACTAATTGATACTATTGTCACCAAAGTCTTGCTAATAAGGATCTGAAATCACTACTTGATTATTCTAATAGAACATCATTGCATCTAAAACCGACCCAAATCAAAAATAATATGTTTCGATAATTTAAATGCAATTAATGTAAATGTATTTTAAAAATATAAAAATATTTTTATATAAAAATAATGAAACATTGAAGTTATTCCAGAAGCTAGGAATTTTGGTTTAATGGTCTACCAGGTTTGCGATTCACAAGTCATGTGACAGAATGTATTAAAAGATCTTACCCTAGTCTTAGATGCATTTATCAATATGTTGGCACATATTGGATCATACAGTAAAGAAACACCTGTGCGACAGCACGGTGCTTTTTAATTTCGTCCATGGAGCCACCGTTTGTGGTTCATGTCTGACGTAGTATGACATGAGCTATATCCAATGCGTACAAATAGTTGTTTAAGATATATGTTTGGCATTCGCAAATTTGAAAGAGTTTCACATGCTCTTATCAAGGTTAATTGGCTCAATATGAAAAACTGGCTAAAGTATTATTTTCTATGTTTAGTAAATGGAGCAATATTTTTATCTTTTCCACCGTACCTTAGTCGAAAAATTACGTTTCGAACTGATGTACATAACATGAATGTTAGATGCATACAAATAATATCCATACCTGCTCACAATACAAGTTTTATAAAAGATTCTTTTCATGCAACGCTGCATCCCAATATAATTCTTGCCCGGATGAAATAAAACGAACAAAACATAGTACATTTAAAAGAAGTCTATTCAATGTCGCTGTGAAATATTTCGATTTATATGTGCTTATTTCACTTATAGATTATATTTTTATTTGTTTTGTAATTATTGGTTAAGTAAAGCAGACGATGACAAAATCATAGTCTGATTTTCACCATTTGACCAATAACTGTACAATTATATTTATAGCGTTTCTTTTTTTCGTAATCTTTTTTTTTATTTTGTTGTTATGTATTGGCCAATAAAGGAGTTTATTATTATTATTTCCGGGTTATACTTGGTTAATGGCGAATCTTTTACTGTTTGTGATAATATAAATATGCTAGGAGTCACATTGAATCATCAGTCCTCCATCGTTTGTTAACCCATAGCAATGCTTTAAATAAAAAAAATAAAGTGATCCAAATTTAATGGGGTCCAGTGTCTTATGCGAACCTCCAGAACGGTTACCTAAGCTTTATTTACGGAATTGGTAAATATAGCCATATTGGTCATAATTAGCATAGACTTGGTAGTTGAAGATGATGAACAGACCTAAACTGCACGCAACTTGCCTTTATTAAAAGTAAATAGCCTACGGACTTGCTGCAAAGTCTATCTTTCACTATGTCCAAAATTTATATTTAACTATGTCCAAAATATTACTGTAAGAAGGAACACCTCACACCGATAATTTTCCTACCAGATAGCCAAAACATACAATGATCTACCAGTGCATCTTCAGCTGATTGGGTCATCATGATTTTTTATATGCTGAACTACATCGATACATACTCATATGCACATATCGTCGCATTTTCATTTCAATTTGTTTTCATAGCTATTATTAAAACGATTTTCTTCTTTGTGTTTTTGTAATGTATATATGAGATATTACATGTGAGATCCCATTATATTTTGTTTCTTATTATATGTACATTTGGGATTAGAATGAAGAGCAGTTGGCTAAATCCAAACTGAACTCCGTTTGGTTTATTTTCTTAGAATGTATTATTACATTCTTTTTGTGCTATTTATTAATAAAGGAATTTATTATTATTACTTCTGTTTCTATTAATTTGTTGTTGATGAAAATGGATTTTCAATGTATGAATGTAATAGTTCTATTTCTTATTGTAAGAATGAGATATCGCGTGCGATTAGAACCTGTTTAATTTATTTGACTCAACTGACACAGCACATTTTTGTTGTCTATTAGAAATACAGAATGTAACAAGTTCAACAAGTTCATCACAAACGAAAAAATGGTACAGAAATAACTTTAGTCTCGAAATTTATCATTTATGTATTGCTATAAGACTTAATATATAAAACGCCACTCCTTTTTCACGTCCAGTAATGTTTAATGAGTAGGTTGATACAGATTAACGATTAAATGTTCAATTAAAAGTTACAATGCTAATTTAGTAGACATAATTGTCACGATTATGTATATCATGACTAGCAACAAAACAATAATTGGAAAACACGTTGAGTCATAGTTGCCTCTTTACAAGGTGAGTTAACAATATATAATTCTTTATTATATATTCATAAAGTGATCAATACTGCATATGATACTATACACATTTTCACGTGTATAATATTTTTTTGGAATAACAATAACACTAACATTTCAATCTACCCGAATTCAATATTGTTAAAAGCAAATGAATGTATTTTTTAACGAATTACTTTAAAACGGAGTAAAACGGAGAGGGCTTAATCAAAATTGTGCTTCGGTGAATATTCATTAGGGCATAATGTAGAAAAAATTGGTTTGTAAATACTGTCAAATCTACATTGTAAATTACAAGTAAAAAATTCAAATTCGGGATTACCAGGATAATGCGTGCCCGTTTTAATTGTGTCGCTATATTCGATCCGGGGGACTGTGATGCTCTCGCTGATTGTTGATGTGTCTCGATGAACGGTTGCTGCACAACTTTTTTACCTATTGATGTTTTCGCTGTGCGACATTGATTGCATTTCTACAAAACAAATTCGTTTGAGTTGCAACCAGAGGATGAGTATTTATGTATTTTTTGATACGACCGGAGTAATAATTTACGATCATTTTTAACGTAACTCGATCTAACTCACGCTAGGGAAATGTCATTTTATTCAAATTACACTTTTATATCTGAATAAAACGAATATTTTATCGTATAAACACGTTATGTTAGAAGCATAAAAATAAATTAAAAACATAAAATGCGTGCTTGTTTGAATTGAGAAAATCAGAAAAATAATTTATCGTTTGCTTGTTCTGACTTCTTTAGAAGTACTCTTGAAAATTTGAAACCGTCCAATTTTATCTGGATGAAGGAGGTTGGTCCTCAAACTTTCTTATCAAAAGGTTCAAAGGAAAGCTTGGGTTCCTTTTAACTGAAAGCTTTCGTATGCCACCTAGAAACGTTGTGCGATAATCTGTTTTATATACGCAAAATTTACTCGAAACTTAGATGGTATTTATATATGTAAAGGAGGGTGATTAAATGGACTTAAACTATCAACTGCTATAATATATGAGATATAAATTAATATATCCTCTATTAAATTTTGGTTGTCCTATGTACTTTTAATATCTTATTTTAACTACCGGTAATGTAACTATAATAACTATAATAGCTAAGGAAATATTCCTAAGGGGTCGTCGTACTATACGGGGATGGAAATTTAATTTCTTAAAGGATTATCGGTGCATCGGTCGCCGCTCCAGGGCACAAAGGCAACCCGGGAATACCTCATTTGTCCCATTAATCCGATAATGCTAAATATAATGAATTTGGGAATTGCGCCAGTACGGCCTGATTGATTTTCTGCAAAGGTAGAACCGCAGCAGCGACTGCAGGATTACGCGAAGTCTTCGTCGTCTGAGACGAATTTCTCACTGTAATCTGATAACGGTCCAACAGGGATATGCCATTTACGTTGTCTATTCGTTGCCAGAATGGCAAATTAAACTCCCGCTTGAAAACGTTTTAAGAAGTATAGTAAACGATTTATTTTGAAAGCATTCACAAATCAACGTTAAATTGAAACATTTACGAAAAATCTTATTCACTTAGTTTACTTGAAGTGCTTACGAACACTTTGGTACTAATTCATTAGATTTATGAACCTGTTACTCTGTTTTCACCTTCATGAGTCTTTTATCATTTTCCACACGCACAGGTAATACATCACTTGTTGCTGTCGGCCGTCACTAAATATTAATTGAAATACTTTCGACCACAAAATTGGATTGTCTTTTTAGACAGTGCATTTATTCTTTCTTAAATTAATGAGAAATGTGGAAAAAATTGTTTCTTTAACAAAATGTTATCTACTTAACAAGTTTATTTAAAACAATAATCCGAATCATAAATTTCTAAATTATTATCAAAATGCATAAAAGCGCGCACAGTAATTTTCAAGGCAATACAATATTTCCCCAAGGCCCTATTCGCAACATTATTTCATGTGTAATTCTCACCGATGCATTAATAATTCTTCGTGATGTTACTCCCGCGTACAATTTGCTTTAAAGTTTTACTGCTAAAGTTCGCAACTGTGCACACGATTTCTTCCCGCATTTAACCGTCGTTAATCCAGAGGCATGCATTTGCTGAAAATCTCGTCGGGCTCCTTTTCTGGGGGACCCAGCCTTGTCAGGTCGTCGCAAAGCTAAGCAGCGTTTTTCATCCTTCGGGAACAACGCGAATTTAACAGACACGTCTACTGTTATTACACCCTGGAGAAGACCGACCGGAAATTTATGTGGTGTACATCGAGAGTTAGTGCGACGTAAAAGTGTAACGTTTGACTTATGACACTAAAGCGGTCACGAAGTCTACTTACTGAGCACGGAGTACGGTAATTTATACACGGAAATTAACGACCGAAGAAAGCGGTAAGTTTCTTGGTGTGGCACTACAAAGTCGAGCTTCTAAAAGTTACATTTATATTGCTTTAGGAGGAAATAGAGCGAATTTTCTTAAATATTACATCGATAATATGTAAAAGCATAAAAACAGATATTTTTGTAAGATTTCCAAACCATTGATTTTAAATAGTTTAGAAACTTTGAGTAAAGTGGCTTAAGAGTAAGTGGTTAAATTATATGGGTTATTATTTAATCAGGTCTAGGAATGACGTTGATAACAGTTTAAATATCGTAGACAAATGATTATTTCAAGTAGATTTCATAGTCAGATACTGTCTTCGTTACTGCTTTATTATTAAATGTCTAGGCAAATACTATTTGAGAAGACAAATAGTTTATGTCTAAGTTTGTTTTAGGCAAGATTCTACATAAGAATGCCATATAATATAGGTATTTGTTCACAATAAAATAAAGTAGTTCCAATCACCATTAACCTACTTTTCATTTCTTTCTAAATGAAACTCAAAATGATTGTCAAACGAGACTTCACTTGTTTTGACAAATGTTGCTGGAATGGCAGCTGCTGTTGTACATCATCTAATTTTTGAAATAAGTTCACTTTTTTGTATTGTACTGAAATTTCGAAGGCTGCTGTTAAGCGGGTTAAATCTCTTGACAATAGTCCCGATAATTTAATAATCACTTGTACTTACACGATTACATAATTTGTAAGTTTATTAAAGCAACTTGCCCTACAAGGTTAAAGTCTTTGGATATTATAGGCCTTACTATCAACTGAGCATGTTTTTGTGTCAATTTTATATAAATCGGCATACAATTTAACTGTCAGTCTATCTTTTTTTTTAACTATGCAACATTTTATCCCTTTTACCATAACCAGTCGCTTTGTGCTGCTCATCTATATTGTCGAAGTACCTTTCAATTGGTACAGTATAAATGATGTGTGTATAATCTCTAAATTTCGCATTTAGTATTACTTTAGTGTACCACATATTTCTAGTAAATCATACTTTGCACCGTAATATTTTTCTTTTGCTCTTAACACTTAATCTTTTCCACTCTTTTTAGTTCTATATTGTTTTAGAGTATATATTACTTCATTACATCGCATTAAATTTCACGCTCTATATTAATTTAAGAATTTGAAATAACAATTTAAATGAGATTGACTACTGAATTAAGAAATAAGAGTTTTTAGAAGCTATATACGAGTACTTACTGAGATAATATATATATGATGTCAGTAACATAACCTCAAACAGCAAAGAACAAGTTAATGCTTAAAGAGCTATTTGCCTGAAAATATTTTAGCCACATGCTAAAATATAATATAATATATGCGTAGAAAAGTAAAATTTAAACTAAAATAATTTTAATAAAACTATTTGCCTAGACCAGATATTTTTTATCTGGCTAAGAAAAAGCTATTTACCTGAAATAACCATATGTATTTGCCAATTTGTATTTGTGATTTTACTTCCGTTCATCCATTCTATAATGTATCCAACATACACTTCCCTTTCTAGTAGCTACTATCTACCTCAGTAAGTCTTAATACTTGATAAATTTTCCGTTATTTCTTGGATACAAGTGTCAAGCTAAACATGACTTCAATAACCACTCAGCATCAAAAAACAAAATTGTTAAGGAATCGGTCCAAAATTTCAAAATTATACAGGAAACACAGATAAATCTCGTTTGATATATGAACAAGATAAGATTTCTAAGATTCCTTATTCTGGAAGTGTCGTGTATTCTGTGAGTTTGCATAAAGTGTTGTAGATTTTTCCAAAATTGGTTACGTGCAATCAGGGTACAAGTCGTTAAGGATAGTAATTTTAGCTGGTTGATGGATCCTTCGTCGCGAACCGATTTTATCGCCGGGTAGATAATAATGCAGAGAGTGTTGTGAAGTCACTTCGAACCAGTTTCAAAACTCGAAAGCTTCTAGTTTTAGATGTAGTATTAGTCCTTGGAAATCATATTCCGCCGGCGATGATATTTCTGAGAATCAATTTTAAATCGCATATGACAAAGTTCTCCAACATTTGAAATTCATATTATATTACTTCCGAATAACAATAATATTCACGTGAACTAAGTTCTGAAATAATGGCATTCTTATGATAACATTTTATCCTCATATCAGCTACAAAATACAACCGCTCAACAGAACTCCTTTTGTACCAATAAAGAAAAACCACAATAGTACCTGTAACGAATGATGACTATATAAAAATTTTTTCGCCGGAGAATGAATTCTTATCTGCATTAATCTTGGTCGTAACTCTTGGGCCGTAACTCTCACTAATCTTGGGCGCTCATGAACGAATCATTGAAGACCACGAGAATTTTGTATTATGCCTGAAATGCTATGGACGTATTCAAAGGCATCAACCCGCAAAATATATGCAGGATCACTAAAAGGAATGTCACGTATACTGAACAAAACTTTGGGAAAAGAAGAAATAGCACAAATTAAAAGGATAAATATACCGGGAACGATATGTCAAACAAATTGAGCAACTTATAAGCAAATAGGGAATGAAGATGAGATCAAGAAGGTAACAAGAAGAAGTCCCAAAATACATCGATGAGTTAAGAAGCAGCGAATTAATAAAGGATAAAAAATTACAAAATCATACTATCTGGAATTGCAGCTTACGAGACAACATTGGAATTTAATGTTAAAGTAGATGATATCTCTTGTTCTTCCTTTGATAAAAATGTAAATATTTCGTAAAATGGCGTCTTTCTCGTTTTCTTTTTATGGCAGGTATAGGGGTATAGGTACAACATATGGTAGTCCAAGTTACATTACCTAGCTAAATTACATTACTAAATTCATCATATAAATTAAAAAAGAGCTGTTTAACAGAATATAGGCTTATATGAGCAGCAAAATAGATATAGTATCTATCACGTATGTTACATTTAGAATATATAAATTAAACGATTACATTAATAGAAAACAAAAAACTAACACTAGGTGCAACACTCTGCCCAATATCTCCTGTGCGCACTCTTGTGACTTTGTGTGTTCTATAGTTCATTCGGTGCTTTATTGATAACTTATTATTGTACCATTACCTTCGCTGCGGGAATTGGCGAATATATTCTTAAGACGAAGTATAACTATTTGTCTAGTTTGAAATCTTTTTTTGGCAATACTTAACCACTTGGCAACTTATTTTCCGGCGATTACTTTCCCCTTAGTAAAACACACAGTTTAAGACATGATTAAAATAGTAAAAGCACTTGATATTTTTGTCTATATCAAGCTCAAATGAAAATATTACTTTCATAAGTGTCTTTTTTATTGCAGGTTTGTGGTGGTAATTAACATTGACTGCGGTGTTGCTCCACTTGGCTCTTTAAGGTAAGCGTATTAAAATGTTTAAGGTTTATTTTAAGATATGTTAAGTGTGAGGTATAGGTAAACATCATGAAATATTCGTTCTATTAGTTCACTATTGACTCTATTTGTTCAATTTAATTATCTGTTGTTCCATACAATGACATGAGTAAAATAACTCTACTGACTCAATAGTAAGAATATCGCAAATATTGATTTTGCAATAGTACATGGAGATGTAGTGGCGTAAGATACATTTAATGGCAGTTTCACAGGAGTACAATTTTACTCTTTATTTTGTTGATACCTTATATCATTTTTATCTCAATAAGTTTGCTAGTGTTGAAATAATATGAAATATAGTATAATCTCAATTAACAGTAAAACTGAGCAATTGCAGTTACTGTAAGTTACTTTAACAGTACTTCTTAATTTTAATCTTGTCAGTTTTGTAGTAAAATTGAACAATAGTTTGGCCGCTATTGTACGAGTATATAATATCTTGGCGTTACTCAGAAATTTCAATATAAATTCATTGAAGTGTAATAATCAAACTTTAACATCACTCGATTAAACAACTTCGGTTGGTCCAGCTTAAATTATGGATTCCCTTCTCGCCCATCAGTCTAATTTACTTAATTTTCCTTTCAAATTAAACTTCATTACTTAATCAAAATTCCGAACGTGTAGACATATCTGACCACGATTTAATTTACTCTGAAGTTAGTGGGGCCACCAAAATATCTTCTCTTTGTTATCGTATTCACCGTAACCGTAATAATTTCGACTGTGATAATGTTTTAACAGGTCGCCACAATTTACCTGTTCTTTGCTAAGGTAAAAATAATGAGGATTGAATGACAGCTTTTAAACTATATATTAATGAAATTGTCCGTTGTATTGGATTATTATAAATCATTGTAAATTGTTATAAATAAACATATAAAGAGAGAAAAAGTGCAGATTGTTTTCAATCAAAAATTGTTCGTTAGGTATCTATGTTGTAAACGACTTTATTCATTTTAACATGATAAATTAATTCTTTATAATTTTGGATGTATTAATCATATCTGATTAATATTTTTCGAAGTTGAGATTTTATAGTATATAATCTTGTAAGTAATCTTTTACATTTTGTGCGGATATTGACAATCATTATATTTACAAAACAGCTCTATAGAAAATTGTTGTTAATAACATAAATATATCTGGTGTTTTATGCGTTGGAATGATGCGTTGATATTTTCGCATCAGGTTTATTATCCAGCTTGATGGATTACATATACTGTTATCTTCGACAGTGCCATGTGTTTGAAAGGACGTAATTTTGGAGCCATTGTTAGCCACTTTGCTTATTACGCAGACATCTAGTATAAAATATCTCACATAATATATCTTGTTAATACTATAATATAGTAGTATAAACATAAAAATATAAATAACTCATAATTTTTTTACTGGATAGATGAAATTGGTCCTTCAAAAACAATAACCGTAAAATAAAAACATTAACCGCTTTCAACAAAATAATTAGCTGATAATTAAAATAATTGTTATCGATTGAAAAAGACATTTCCCCTTATCAGAGCACATTTCGGTAAATGTCTTTTACCTTTTGCTTGGTGCAGTAGAGGTAGAGTGTGATTTAAGTCATGCCTGTTATAGTATAATCTCCTTGTAATAGTTTACCATAATAGTTCTAACTAAACACGGTTGCAATAATTGAAATGAGTGACACAAATTTGTCTTTCCAAGATATAGTAAATTTTATAATATCTCATATGAACAATACTATATTTGTAAACAGACTAAGCAAGCATTGTATGCCAACAGTGAGTTTTGCTTGACAATTTATTAATAACCTATCTTGCGATATAGCACTTATCTGGCTCATTACCTTTAATAAGGTTTGTTCTGTTACTATAGTACGTTTTAGCAAAGATAAGTGCGAATATAGGTGATGTGCAAACCTGATATAACAAATACTTTTCAATAGATTACATAGTGCAACAGCCGTTCTGGATATTGAGAAATTGCAAATCAGGGTGAAAGTACTAGGTCAGTATAGTAAAAAAAGTTTGGCGTTCTCAGGATAAAGCTTTTTATGACCTTTTATACTTCTCCTTATTTTGATATTTGTTTGCTGGGTATTTCAGTTATAACTCAAGAACCGTTAATGATTTTTCATTTTATTTTTCAGCAAAATTGTGGCTAAGGTTTAAGTAAATAATTTTTATTGGTATATTCATGTAAGAAATTAAGAGGGATGAATTTTATCAAATGAAATCTTCAAAAAATTATCAAATTACTTCAAAAGAAAAACAGTTAATGTCTATTTTACGAATTGTAACTATAAAATAATATTGATTTTATAAAATTTTTAATACAAAAGAAGGGGTAACAATGTTTAAAGAATAACAACATTTATTTGTTCATAAGCTTTACTCTAGAACTGGACTAAAGTAGTGTATAAATCCCAGCCTTAAACCCATAAATTTAAAATACTCAATTCCTTAACTAGTAGTATTATGCTCACCAAATTGCACATACGGGATACTCTTTCCCTAAAGAACAGTGTACAGCCTCTATTTGTTAAAAAAATAACCCTCACACCCAAAAAAGGTAGTTAGTAGAATGCTGTTATATTATATTAAAACACAGTAGAGCACAGTTATAGAACGCAAGTATTTTGATGAAGTTTCAAAACACTGTAACTCTTCAAAATAAATCTAACTTCAACGATGATAATTTTTACTAATTATAAACAGCTATTTGGGTGCGACAATTGTTTTGACCTAAAAGATCTTCTTCTTTAGTACGACAGAAAGGTGTTACAATGTATCATAAATACGAGATAAATTAATAAAAACTATTAGTATCTATATTTACCGTCAGTAAATTATTCATTGAAAGAAAACATAGAAAACATATTGTGGCATAATAAATTTATGTTATCCATCAGCAGATACAAAAGCCATTGTCGGAAAAAAAATTGTGTATGAATAAGAATTTGTTGATTTTTAAAAAATTATTGAAATTGGTGAAGTTAAAAATTATAGAAATGTTAAAAAACAAACTAATCACCATCGTGAAAAGTGAATAAAAATGCAACATTCCAAAATGTTTAAAAAAGTTATATGGTGTCTGCGTAAAACTGTAATTAAGATTATCTTTAAATTTAAATTGAAATGAAGGTTAAAAGAGGAATGGTAATGTATTGTTTGGGCGTTTTATAGTGAGGATACATCATTTGCTAATGGAAGAAATGTGAATTTTATCAGGTACGGTTTTGATGTCTTTCATGTTGTAACCATCGTTAAGATCTATTTTAATGATTCGATTCGGCCTTGTAGTTATTATCATTAAGACATATAATAGATAACCCGTTGCTGAAACGGAATCGAAAAGCAGCTTATTTATGTTGAAGGCAACCGAAAGATTTCTTGAGGATAATGGACTTAGATATTGACTTTTAATGTATTTTTAGAGACCTAGAAAATTCAATAAATTTCGTGCTTCTATTTCTACGGTGAATTAAAAGTTGCTGATATTATTGGAAATGTTGAAAAGCTTCAGAGGTTTGGTATTATTACCCTTGTAAATAATTAGTAAGTCATTTGTTACGTTTCAAATTTTATTTCTTTTATGTTTCTTCATTTCAATAACTTTTGGTAACATTTTGATATTTCATTGATTTTATTAATAATTTTTTTACAGACGTACTTCGAAATAGTACCCTTTTATCCTTGCTTCTTTGTAAATTTCATTCTTACGGGGGGAGCTATTTAATGATTAACGAGTATTTTTTGTTTAAAATTAGTTGATTAATTTAGTGCATTTTTTTAATAAATTTTTTAATTGGGCTAGTTTTAAAACTGGTTCTCTTAGCCAAATACGATAGTGATAACATCGGTGTGAATAAATTAACAGCCCTGTAGACATTTTGAGTTTTGGAAGTATTGTCGTTGGCTAACCCAATATTTTCGTATTAATCACAATTGGTGTGCTTTGAGTAATTATTTTACCTCACCAGATTTTCCGGATAGTTTAAACTTCATTTGTTACAACTTCTGGCTGAACCTCGCCCCACTTTGAGGTAATTGTCTCGATTTTTCTTATCCACTTATTTGAAAAAAGCTTACTTCATTCCTTTTAATAATTGGTTCTATTTTGGGAACTATTTAAGAGCTAAATAATTGTAGGAAAAACCTTGTGTACTATCTCATCACATTTTCCGAAAGGGAGACGTGATTGTAACTTCCAATTATTTTTTGTACATCAGTGAAACATTTGAAAACAACATCAGATCAGAGATCTAATTTTTGTTACTTTAAGAAGAATTTATTGTTACTTACCCTTTTGTTTTGAAAATTGCATTTTATTTTGTAATTGTAAAGATTAAAAGGAACAATAACATAAAAATTAGGGTTTGAATTAGGTTTTGTGTTCATTATTAGTTTTTTTTATATAGATTTCTTGATATAATTTTTTTATCGAACGTTTTTTTAAGTTATTTTGTTAAAACAATATTGGGAGAGAATTTGAATTCTGCAATCGAGTTTTTTTTGATTGTTTGAGATGATTGTTATTCAACTCTATAGTTAGTTTGTAAAACTAAACAAACATGGTCACAATGTATGTTAGTACTGTGAAAATATCGAGAGATGAAATAATGAAAGAATGTAAGGTGGTTTAGAAAAATAAATAAAAGAAAAATCGAGTTAGAGAAGTAAGTAGGGTGAGAATTTTTACATAGGTATATTAATAAAGATTATTTATTCAATCCTGAGCTACAAATTTAATTCTCGAGTTATAACTGAAATAGTACATACCCTGATTAGGAATTTTTCCTCCTAGATAATAACACCGAAAATGTTCCACGCAGCTTGCTATGCAATATGCAGCTTCGCACTGTCCCTTTGTAAACACCACTAGGATTTTGTTATTCTAGTCTACAACTGAGGAACACAATCGGAAAAGTATTAGAAAAAAAGTATACTTTCCAATCATTTCTAGTCTAAATCTTGGCCATGTCTTTTGATGGAGACAAAAGCTAGGAGCTAAGCAGGATCTAGGATTTCCAAATTTCATCATCCTTAATAAATTCATTCCTTAGGAACAATCTAACATTTCTTAATAAAGAATTCGGAGAGCTACTGTTCTTCACTACACACACAGTGTCATGAAGTTATGAATATCTGTTCAAGAAATAGCTTAATGGTTATATAAGGATTATATAAACTATAAACAATGGTTAGAACAAAAGTTTTTGAAACGGTAATTTGTTAATAAAAGGATAGGAAAGATTTTATTGTGGGTTGGGTTGGATGTTGATACTAATGTAACATCGAAAACATGGTACATTTGTTTCATGTACCCTAATAATAAGTATATACACTTTTATACCTGTGTTTTGGTTGATGCAAGGTATCATCCGAATGGCAGACTATATGCAAGGTATTGGCAGACTCCCACAACGCACTGAAGACGCCAAGTTTTTTGGCGGATCGTCTGTTCCTGTCCACAGGGAACAACCAAGAAGATGGGCGGATGATACCTCGCATCAACCAGAATACATACTTCTCCATCCTTGAAGCACTATGAACTACCATTATATACATATATGTATATATATACATACAGAATGTTTCTAAATTGATGCCAAGCGAAAATAAAACATTTTGTTCAAAACCTCTTTTCTTCAAGGTTAGAGCTCACTAAAATTAACATTTCTTAATGGACAAACTAATGATTTTAGGAAAGAATGTTAAGAGGAGAAAATTACTTGTTTCGCTAAATATTATAGAAACACAGGTGAAACTCGTCTTTATCTTTATTACATTGAAAGCAGAGAAGCCTTATTAGATCTTCAGGGAAGTCTACATTATTTCTTGATTTCTTACTATGAAATGATGTTACAGTTGGGTCTGAAGATGTTAAATGTAATATCTTCATATTGTGTGTTATTGACATATTCCTTGAAAAGTTTTCTCTATATCTTCTAAGGTCAGTATAGTATTGATGTTTATTCAAGACCAGGTATGATTTGAACCGTTCCAATGCAAAATCTAACATTTGATTCAGAAAAATGTTTAAACAATTTAATTTAACAAATAAGAAATTCTGATCTGCAAATTTTCTACGAATATAGATCTAGTTTTATTTCATTAGATCTAACTATACATCTAGAACTAGAATTATTTGAATTTAGTCGCACATCTCTCAAATTGATTAAACTCGAACGATTCTAATTCTAGATCTAGTATTTGTTCTAGTTATATAATATTAATTCATAAAAATAGTCATTCTGAAAAATGGTAAATGATAAACAATTTCTGAATCATATCTTACCATATTCACTGTCGAATATTCATAGACACCATTCTGTATATTGTTTATTTTATTGAAAACGCGGAAATATGTGCATTTTTTCTAAGAATCGAAAATGTAGGCTTGAAGCTTCATGAAAAAAGAAATTTGAACCGGGACTTTTGTAGGACTTTTCTTGTAGCTAATAAAAAAGGTAGTTAAATCAATTCAGTTCAAGAAGCTATTACAGTGTTACATTAACACCACATACAGTAAAAAAATTTAGTAATATTTCATAGGCGTACATCTTTTAATGCGTTTACCATCCCAATATTAATTAAATTTTTGTGGATACATAAGATAAGTGTCAATTTTACATATTATTTTGTTACCAGAATTGAGGTTAAACAAAAGTAGTCATTGTGGAGTAGCGAGAATCACGACGTATTTTCATCATTAATTCAGTAGTCTTTCCGAACGGCTTAAAGTTTATACTTTTTTATTATAACTCAGGAAAAATTAAAATTAAAACCAAAGTCGAATTTATAAAATAAATTTATTTCGTTTATCATGACGTCAAAAACTTGTTTGAAAAGTTACATTGGGGTAAAGTTAACAGTCGTGTATTGCGATGAAACACGATTAGTGGATTTAATCAACCGATTTATTCATTTTCGGAATACCTTCGGGGAGTATAATCTTCAGATTACGACTTTAAAGCCGCCCAACAACTTAGCCGTAAGAAACGAGTTTTTTTACAGATAATGTTAACGCTAATCGAATAATTGTGTCTATTTAGTTTTTACTTCAAAGTGGTTCAAACTGGTATATTGATTCATCGAAGAATGAGATAATTAACGAAGCATTAACCATGCTGATGATGTCATCAGCCACCATCTGTATCCATTTATATCATCCCGATAAGAAAATGAAAACCAGTACAGGAAGAAGAGGTGGGTTAAACATTTCTTAATTTATTACAACTTTCGCCTGATAAAATTACATCTACGTTTACGCATGACATCTATAATACTCCTTTATGGCACATATATTTAAGATCTATTTTTGAGACTAAATCTTTATGCAGAATTTTTTACAATTCCGTGATTACTAAGAATTCAAAAAAAAATCTTGATATTTCTGCACCTCATTTACTCCACTTATCGCAATTCTAGTTTCGTCCCAAGAATCGATTCAATGCCTAAGTTGCTTTATCTTTTTACTTCATCTTCTTTGTCTTATCCTCCATTTCCCTCTAATCTGTACCGGGAAGTAAGATTACATTGTATACCCTAGAGACACATCTGAGTGCAGTTTCACTCTTAATTTATTCAAACTTTTCGAAGATTTTCGAGACGAATTAAAATCCGAATAAATTAATGTTTGAGTTTAACGTATTGGGCTGGCGTCGAAGAGCCGTTCAAAATTCGATCATGATGTTTGAGGGCGGTCGAAGAAAGAATTCAGCTGCGAGAAAGTCAAACATTTTATCGTGGAAGGTTAAAAGTTCAAATGGGGCAAGATTTAATCATGAAGGTAGTGAGTAATTATCTGCATATTTTCAGATTAATTGTTTTCTTAATTGCTTTATCTAATCTAGAACGACCTTTCAAAACTTTCATAGAAATACCTTTTATTTTAAGTCTGGAAATCCACTTCTACACAAACTGTGTAACTCACATCTAACGTGGAAAGTTGTAAGCAATAATAATTGACAGGTTTCTTAGAAAAAAAGCATCGAAGTGATATATTAGATCTTTAGGTAGACGTTTTTGGATTCCCGATCGAATATAGAGGCGCGTTTATTTCAACCGTTAGCGTGGTTTCCTTCACTTCTCATTTTTCTCTCTGCCTCACCATCATCGTGTTTCGCCAACTTTATTCCGTTACACTGACGATCAGTGTAATCCGCGAATGACACGACCTTTCCCCGGAGAACACGTCACCGAAAAGAGGCGCATTGATCATTTTCTAAATAGCATTTCGGGACTGTCGCTACATTTCAATCATGTTCCGTTAGGGTGGATGAATGGGGACAAATTGAGTTGACAAGCGAAAGGTGGTATCTTTTTATGATTTTTTTTTATAAGAGACTAACAGGTAAAAAAATCTCTGTTCAAAAATTATTACTATATAAAAGAAAAAAAAATATTTTTTTTATATATTATGTATTTACTGGGGTTTCTCTTTGAGACTGCATTTTTGAGTGCAAATAGATGCAGGAGGGAAGATTCTTTAAAAATATATAAAAGCACTCAGAGTGGTACCGTGTGATGTTGGCGTTCAAAAACCCAGTTTTCTTATTTGTGTCAAATACGAGACACCGCTACAAGGCACTCTAAGGAATTTATTTGGGAAGTGTATCTCTAAAACGAATTTTCAACACCAAATCTAAAAGAACTCCTCTTTATAAAGCGGAATAAAGCAAGAAATGAGTAACCACAGAAACATCTCAACACGATTTCAACATGTCCGTTTCGAAAAGTAAATTATAAATTACATTTTAGCTTCCAAATTGAAAAATTTCCAAGTTTAAATTGAATGCATATAAATCTACCTAAATGTATTTTATGAAAAAAGTACAATGCCCTTCGGCTTGGCAGCATACATTTGCACATAAAGAGAGTTCTGACCGTATACCAAGTTTCTTTTGACGTAGCTATTTCACCACGAAAAGAACTCGGCGTTGTCGTCTACATGTTCTACATGCATGCATAATATAGAGGACCATCGGACCAAACGGTGCAAACAACCGATCATCGAAATCCTTTTCAATAATATCCAGAATACATCGGGACGTGCTCGTATAGTGAAAGATTGGATCTCGAATAAATTCTATTCCCTCTGAAAAATCCGAAAGTGGAGACGGTATATAACGTGGGTAAGAATTTGCTTAAAAGAGGCTGTTTCGGCGGTAATGTACCAACATTGTCTCCCTTTTCGTGGGTAGATGGGACGTATTTCATATTTGCGAAAGGGAAAACGACACGCCAACGACGAACCTAACGGTTTCAATATTTACCTTTCACTTACCATTATTTGGTTCTTGGAATTTCGGCCGGATTTACATTTATCTCCAAGTCGAGCGATTTTTTATTTCCCGAATTGAATTAAGCTCTAGCCCAATAACATATGGCGTCACTTAAGTCACGAATCGGGCAATTTTATGTTCCGGCACATTCAATGCGAAATTTCGGGCCATTTCACTTGAAATACGATGCTACCCGTTCCCTCGTCCTATAGTTTAAAATCAGAGTCCATTACTGCGACACAGCAAATGCGAAATAAAATTTTTATATTTGAAGCAATCTATTTATATAACTATTTCATTCCCCATTCCTGGTCGTTAAATTTATCGACCAAATAGATAAATAGAGAGACTATTAAAGGGTTATAATATTAATCAAGCTTGCACTCAATTTGTTTCGTTTCGCCGTTAACTGAACGAAAATAAAACAAACTAAAGTTTTAGCATCAAATTCCCGCATGATTATGTAATCGATCCTAAATAAACGTGAACAAAATTTACTGGAAACAGTTCGTGTCCTAAGAAAATATTTGAAATTAGACTAAAGTTAAGTCTGTTATTAGTTCTTTGAATAATAAATCGTTAAGGGGAATGTTTAATTTTATTATTTCATCAACATCTGGGATGCTAAGTATCGTAAAACATTATAATTCCTCCGGAAGCTTTGTGTACGCAGATAACGTCGAGGAATACGTGAAGGGCGCAACGTAAATTCGCATTATCCTTAAATGAAGATTTTATCGCTGATGTTATGGAAATCTTGTCTCGGCGAGTCGCCATTGTAACTCTACGGCTACAAGGAAGCCGCATAGTACCATAAATCCGGCGCGTTCAGATTTGTGCATACAATTACGCCATTCTTGTTTGCCGGAATGGTTATCGCGTGAGGCACTTAAATAGTCGTAATTGTTGAATAAACGGTATCTCGCTTAAACCTGTACTTGCTCAAGCAAATATACAATAGAAGAGATGTTGTTTTAATCTCTTTAAATCGTAAATTCCTAGATAATGTTTCTTAATAAAATGTGAAATCCTAGAAGTCAAAAGTTATCTAATTAAGTTTCTACCGAACTTCTAATGTTATCATAGCTTAAATATTAAGTTATGCGCTTCTTATATTTAGTACTGCTGAAGTTAGAAATGGTGGTCTTACAGAGTTGCTTATAGAGTTATAATTTTTTGAGAAAAAATGTTACATTTAAATTGGAAACAGTATAATAAAAACTTTTGTAAAATTGTAAAGTAAAATGTTCAGTCAAGTCTGCAGAAAATATAGATTGCCAAACATCTTAATCAAAATTCTCTACACAGTCGATACAATGCATATTTGCACATTTGTCGACCAATCGAAATCGTTTGAAATTGTTGGTTTGGTTTATCTGCTTGTATTCTCATATTTTCTAAAACTAACTTTTTGACCAGATAATCTAAAACAATCATCTGCTTTTCGAAAATGTCGTCATCAGGACTATTACTTTATTTATTATGAATGCTTTACCTGGTGCTCTATTTAGTATCCTTAAGAAAATTACTAATGACCACCTGACCACCACCTGGTATTTGAGAAGACAGTGTTTGTTTTCAAGAAAACATTCCCCGAGTATATAGCCGGGGGTTATTTACCCAAGGTAGGTAAATTCTTCTTTAATTAAAATTAAAGTTAAAATTCTTTTTTAATTAAATAAATTCCTGTTAAATTGTTAACATTCTTCAAAAATTCGAAAACTTTTCGTACGTCTCTTTAGATCGCTAAACTCTAATATTTCTAGTTCTAAGTCTAGTGTTGGTTCTGAAGATAAGTTGAGTGGGTTAGATTGGGTTTCCTCTTAAGAGAGGTACGGCTAAATCTAACTGTTTTCCGTTTTAAGTCTAGTATTAGCTCTAGCGTTAGTGTTGGCTCTATTTTTAGTTGTTATTCAGTCTTAAATTGTTCTAAATCTAGAACTAGAAACATTAGTATTTAGCCGTACGTCTCTTTAGATGGCTAAACTAAACTCGTCAACGAATTTATGAGTTTATTTTTTTCTAATATCTTCATTAAGAATCTTTAGCTACAATATTGTTTCTTGATCATCGAAAGATAAGAATTCATTTCTATTCTATCAAGCATTTCGAGATTTTTCAAAACATTTTTTAGCTATTTTTTGCAAACTGAGGCTTAGGTTATGAGCATCGTAATTAAACTATCGTTGATATAGCGTGTTTGAAGAAAGATATTACACAGGCAATCCGTGCCTCTTTTGCACTTTACTTGAAAAAAATTAGGGACACATTTGTACAATGTATACAGCATCAAATAATCTAGCTCTGTGAATACCAGATCCTAAACTATTTCTAAATGAAGTCAAGACGAAGATCAAATCGTTCATATTCTCTTTTGCATTCCACTTCAAAATGATTAGGAATACATTTGAATATTGCATACAGCATCAAAAAACTCAACGCAGTGACCACATCACAAACTCTTCCTAAATGAAGTCATGACGAAGATTAAATCGTTTATCTTTTTTTTGCACTTCACTTTAAAAAGATTAAGAACACATTTGGTTGAGTTGGTTTGTTGAGATTTCAGTTGATTTACTTATTGTGGTCATGTTTATTTTGGATTATGGAAAATGAGTTAGATTCAGATTCAGATTTTATTTTGGAGTTGGATCAACTCTAGGATGAGCCGAATGTGGACTTGAGTTAACATGAAATTATAATTAGTTGAGTTGGCTTTGCTGTTATCTATGGATTGGATAAACTTACTTTGGACTTTCTGATCAGAACATTTAGAGTTAGGTTACCTTGATTTGAAGCTGGATTGGATTGCTTTCGAGTTGGAATCAGTAGCTTTGTAGTTTTTTTTAGATTGGCGATTAGATCGGTTATTATTATGTTGGATTCAGCAATTTTCTCTGAGTTTTTCAATTGAGTTCATTTGGTTTGGATATGATTTTATAGGATTGACGTTAAAAATTTGTTCCCATCTATGTAAAACGGAGAGCGAGAAAGACAGCCGAGAGAGAATGTAAAACGTGAGAAGAATACAGAGAGGGGAGTATCATACATAGACCTGAGTTACCGAAGTTGTGCGAGAGCGATTCCTGCGAGAGAGAGAAGATGAGGAAAGCTCACGCTCTCTGGCCAATCATCATCATAGGAAGGCGTTTCTTTACATCTTTTGCTCCAACCTAGCTAAAAAAAACAAAAAAAAAGGATAGATCTAAAGATAGGTTGGGTTGAGTTGGGTTGAATTCCGTCTTAAGAGAGATACGATTAAACCTAAATGTTTTTCGTTTTAGGTATAGTGTTAGCTCTAGCGTCATTGTTAGAAGACATCCTTCAACCTAAAGCTAGAACTAACACTAGACCTACACCTAGAGTTTTGATTAACCGAACTGTCAATTCGCACCTCCCCACCAAAAAAGTGGATCACCATAAATTTTTCATTGGTTAAGTACCCACTGTTTGGGTATTTACCCTAGGCTTGGGTAAATAACTGGATAAATACCCAATTTATAAATACAACCCACTGGGTATTTACCTGTCGCCTATCACTGATTTCAGGCAACGTTGTAAGATGTTACCATTCTATCAACTACATATCACCAAATGAGAACTAATACTAGGACTAATAATAGAAGCTTTCTGGTATTTCCGTTCGTTCTCCGCTTACAACCTTCTTTAGAAACTCGTTTGATGTGACTAAATTGGAAGTCTTCTACCTAGCTTCTTATTCAAAAGCAATAGAAAAAGATGGTTATTGTATTGAGAGTCTTTTCCTGAATAGAAAAAAAACTACGTATAGGTAACATCAAGAGCATGCCTAAGAAACATTTTATACCTAATTGAAATCAATTACAATATTTTTATCATTTATGATACAAGATTAAATAGAATAAACGACATAAACACACAGGTTGGGTTTAATAGATCCAAAACCCGTCTTACATCGACAAAACATCCAATTAATAATAATAGAGAAAAACATATATTTGGACAGGATAATATCAAACATATTTTGTACATTTTCCCTTACATGATTCCAAATGTTTAAGTCGTAGTCGAAAAATACGTGTCACAAACAGTCAAAAAACCTATACCGGTTTTTTCAAATTTTCATAATTCTTGAAATAATACTTGGAAACTTTCTTTAGGAACGATTCGAGCTATACTGACAACGATGACTGCATTCAAACTTACTTCACCTATGCATGAACCTTTAATTTCCGATCCATGCTTATGTTTCCCCAATAAAGCTCAGTTACGTTTTTATCTACTTTCATGCTCAATAGGATTGATGGTCTCATTGTTAGAATAATTTTAGTAGATTCAGAGCACTCATCAGCTTTATGATTCCACAATCATTTTCATTTTCGTAAAGCTTCCTTGGATCAAATAGAAATAAATTCACTAGCTTAGCATTATATACATATTATATATTATTGATAAGCAGGCTTATACAATTTTGACCATTTTTTTTTAAATCGTAGCTGATCCTAGACGTTCAATACGAAGTTTTTTATTGTGTTCTATTACAATAGAAAATGAAATATATAGCAATAATAAGGATATTTTTGTATATAGGGAACAAATAGTAAATAGGGACATACAAACTGCAGTTTGTCCAAATTTCGCTAGACAAGCAAAACAGATTTTATCCATTGCAGCTGGATATACCACGTTTTGTTGTGCAGTGCACGCACGCAGTGTTGTTCGTTGAAAAGTTAAATGTTTGTTTTTTATTATGTGCGTTAAAATATGCAATAATGGAAGTTACAGAAACGGAACATGTGGTCGGTAACAGCGAAAGAGGATATAGAGAACGTAAAAAAAAGACTACAGCAAGGGAACGAAAGAAGGAAATTACTAGGGTTGTACCGATTAATCGGCGACTAATCGGAAGATCCGACTATTCGGGCAATTTTTAGTCTACGATTAGTCGGCGATTAAACAATAAAAGCATCGATTAATCGGCATTTATTATAATGCTGCAAATAATATGCCAACGAAACATAAAATAAAAATAATTTTATGTATTTAGTTATTTCAAAGTGAAAAATTAGTAATTTTTCAATGTGGGTGTGCTTTTAACGTACCCATTTCTTTCTCAGCTTTGCTCATAAGTTTAAAATTCTCTTTCTAAATATAACATTTTACCACAAATATCTGTATTACGAAAGAAAACAAAAATAACTATCGTGACCCACGTGAGTACTGTAATTTTGGTTACTTATCTCAATGTTTAGTGGCAGAACAGATATTTTTACATTAATGAGTGGATTGTATCCAGTTGTTGATAGCTGATCGATCAAATGTTATTGTTATGATTTTTTAATGCCTTTATGTTTCGAAACAGGTCTACGAAACAGAATTATCGTTCTCGTATAGTAATATAACTATTATTAAATAATAGGAATTTTCATCACGTGCAATACCAATCCTGTATTGGCAGGCGACGGTTGGTATACTGTACTGATTGTTTTATCTATTTTCCGCAAATACACCATATAGTCTGTACCACGGGAAGTGAGAGTGACTCATCGCCTAAAAGTGTACGCAAGAGACGTATGCGCTAGAAATTATTTCACTCTAACACACGTCAACGCACGGACATAATATTTGTTACGTATGCGCAAAATTCTTAGGGAAATCAATGAGTCACTTTCACTTCTCGTGGTACAGACTATACCTACGATACATCATTGGTAAGCTAAAAATGTGCTCTTTTTAGTAACATCATAATCAACTATTGGTTGTATTTAAAAATATATAACTTTGTGTTATATCTCAAAAATTAACAACTTTATTTGTTTTATTATTATAAAAGTGTCTCAAGAATGTATTAACCGCTTTTCTTCAATTTCAAAAATAAACGAAATACGAGCATTTCTTGAAATAGCGAAAATGTGACTTTTTGGCTATAACTAAGCCCTTCGTCTGTAAACCTCGGTATTTCGTTCCGACCTAAACTGTTTAAGTAAAAAATTTACTTATAAGTTGATAAACATTGTGTGGACCTCCACTTAAAACGAAGCTAATATGAGATAGAATAAGAACTCACTGGATTAAAGTAATCAATTTAATCGATTGTTTCACATTTTTTTAAATGCATAATGCCATAAAAAATCGGCTGAACTTGAAAGACCCACGTTTATAGACGGAAGTTGCTAAATATATATTTACAGACGAAGGGTTAAAAACAAAAGAAGATAGAGGTTTTGTCTTTGTGGGACTAAATTTGTCTCAGAAAAAGAGTCCGGGATATGGCATCTAGCCTATAATAACACCAAAATTTGGCTAATCGCACATCTCAACATAATACTTATTACAAGATTATGTGCTTTCAAAAGTATCCGAACGAATGTTCTCAAACACGTCCAAATTTCGATGGAAATGATCGGCAATGGCCGATTAATCGGCCGACTAATCGTCCTTTTTAGGGCCGATTAGTCGGATAGTCGTTAGTCGGCCAAAATAATAGTCGGCCCATCCTTAGAAATTACGTTTGTATTTGTTAGGTTATATTTTAATATACGGACTGTTTCACGTAATATTCCCGTTTAATCATTATTATAACTATTTGAATATAGCAATGCAATAATACTAGATAGAACAATAAATCACAAATTACTAGTTAAGAAGGTAATATGATACACAAATTTAAGTTTTTATATCTACAGTATTAGATATCAAAAGACCATGTTCTAGCACTTCGAAGAGACTTTTATGATAAGCCCAACCAGATTTTACCGGACAAGAAACTGTCTTGTTTGTCCATAGTTAATCCTATACGTAAACGAACCCAATGGCAAACCTGATGGCAATCTTTGATCAGTAATTTTAATGGATATGTTTATCTGGGTTACAATTAATCACAAAAGATTATGAGTTTGCTAAAATGTGTTTAGGAAGATCTATAGTATTAGTTAGCATCGCACTAGTATTACTTGAATTTGCAAACCGAAAGGTGGTGTCGTACGAAACAATCATTCTCGCAAGTGCTGTGAAAATTTTAAATCTGTAGCAATACTTATTCCATGGACGAACGAAGTTATTTGTCAGCTGAATATAGCGTTAAATTGCTTTTGGAATATATTATACAACCAAAAAACAGAAAAGATTTTCAATAATCATTTTAACATTGGGACTATCAATCCAGCAACTGATGTACAGAAGGTACATAAAGTAAGACCGAAGCAATTGTACAAAATAATGGCAGAGGAACACTTTCATAAGTATCTTTTTGTTTCGATCTCAAACACGTCCAGTTCCCGCTAAAGGCTCTGATACAAAATATTGTCTATACTCAACAACTTTCTTTGTACACCAATAACTAGTAATACTAATCACTTATAGAAATCCACGTTTCTATTCATTCATGAAAAGTGAGGCAAGCAGGGGAGCGGTAGAAATAACATCTGCGTTGTTAAATTTTTTGAAAACAAGAAACATTCCCTGCCGACTTTTTGCAGGTGGTTATGCAAGTCAAAAAAAGAAAAGCCATGTTGTGTATATGTTGATATTATACTTTCCTATAAAAGCCATTCTTATTTACCGGCCATCGAATTTTTGGTCAGTTAAGAGAAAACCATAAAACGCCATAAACGCCATTAAAACTCAAAAGTAAATGTCAAAAATTTGGGTCGTTATACGATTTTAATGCTGCAACTACGTATTTAAAAAAGACTGTTGGAATAAGGTTCACAAAACAGATTCGCGTCAAACGTGTAAAACAGAATAAATATATAGAAGTAATTATGATTCGAAAAAAATTATATACCTTTTGAAGCTTTGTAAGTGTTTTGAGAAAATTTTTCCACCAGAAATTCCACTATGTCCCTCAGTTAAGAAAAAAAGGTAGTCAGTATTAGAAAGTTGTTAATTTAACTGTCAGGGATATATTTGTAGGATGTTTCGGAATTGCAATTCCTAGTTTCAATATCAGATGAAGAGAATAATGTTTACAATGCAAATGACATCGATGATGAAGGTCAGACTGAAAATGGGTCAATGAAACTGAGGATATAAGTTTCCTGTAAAGCTTACATTTTGTATATGTTAGTAGGTTTTGAAAAAAATTGTTAATTTTTTCTGTTATTTTGCTTAATAATCTCCTGTTATTAGTTTATTCTTTTATATTCACATTCTAATGTACAATAATTTTGATACGAGACGAACAATTTGAGTTTTTGTTCAATCCTACCTTTGAAAGACTTCGAAATTGTCAGATTCTAGCGGAGATACGAGAGTTGGGAGCTGTTATTTACACCCAATCTGCTGACAATCATAGCATCGAGTGAGTGAAAACTTTTTCACTCACTCTAATTTTTTTCAACCACTGTCGGTTAAAAACAAAAACTTTAGAGGAACAACACTTTGTTTAAACGTAACGAATGTTAACTAAAAAACAGTAGAGAGGACACATGGAAAGTTAAAATTAAGTATTTCACTTGTATAAATTATTAATTTTAATTAATTTATTAATTTTATGTGTAATGATGACAATGAACAATTCAACACAATTAGCTGTTTATCAATCAATTAAGAGCATGACAATTTCCACATTCTACATTTGGTAGAAAGTGGAAGTTGATGTCATTTTCAGATAACACTTTTTTCCGTGTCCTCACACTTTGTAAATATGGACAAAATGCGTTTTGCATGTCTGCTCCTCAGTTGTTAAGGTTAGAATTTGATGTTAATATTTTCAACATTGGAGTCGTTTGTTGATTTAAAATAACTTTGGCAGGGTTATTTTTTATGAATTTCTGAATTTCATAAATATCCATGTTGAACTCATGGTTACTATACTAGAGATGTCATGTTTCCTGGATAAGACACGGCTCTATATTTTCCATCATTTTTCTTAGAATCGTATTTATATGATCACGTAGTGATGTTGCAATACAGGCATATATTTCGGAGTATATCAAATGTAATTTTATATTTGTAGTTTTTGCAAAGTGAAATCTAAAAAGTTGGTTTTATTTCCTTTCTCGGTTTCGACGGCAAATTTTATGTTTTTATGGATTGAATTAATTATGTAAATTGTGTATGTTCACTGTATAATCAATAATGGCAAATACATCATGGATATATCTAGTCCAGAATAAGATATTATTTTTATATAGATTATTGGTATTGACCATAAATTCATTTTCTGATTTATTTAAGAAAATATTAAAGATGAGTTTGCTTCATGGTGAGCCAGTGGAATAATCTACTGTAAATTCAAAGATTTTTTCTCTCAAACGGCAAAAATGTTATTAAGTTTAATCAATCTAATGAAATTACTTTTACTTTTTCTATTTTATGTTTTCTTCAATTATTTGTATTGATTCTTGATTTGAAACATTGCTGTAGGGACTGGTTACGTCTTATTGCCTATTAAGTCTTTTCTTCTTCAAATTGTGTGTTCACTATTAATATTCTTAAAGAAATTGACAAGGAATTTTGATGTTATATGTACTAGAGTCAATACTAGATGTAATGTGCGCATTGAATTGTAAGAATTATTGGATTCATGGGTATGAGGCTGTTAGGTCCATAGATTATTTTAGCTATAGAATTTAATTAATAACACTAAAGATTCTCTTCTGGATCAAATATAAAAAAATACATCACGGAGTTAAAAACTTATCAAGAACAATACATCATAAATAAGAAAAAGTGGAATATCATAACAATTCGTTTTTAATTACTATTGAGTATAACACAAGAATATTGCCATAACCGTAAAGTTTGGCCGACGCTTGTAACCGATTTGTTGGAAATGTTACCACGGGGACAATATATGGAAATTTAAATGTAGGTAATTCGAGGAACAATCAAATAGTTTCAGAAAATGACTGTGCTAGCGCTGAAAATTATAACGAAACTCATAGAGTTCCCTGTAAAGTATATTAAAAACATGTTCGTGGAATACTCCCAATTTCCATGTTCTATTAATTCTAGGAAACATGCCCAAAATAGAAATTAATAATTTCAATGAAAAGTTTCTAGTACGTTGCTTCTCTGAATTCAGTATCCACCACGTTTAAACAAAGTCGAACTTAATTTATAATATTTACAAAATTGAAATAAATTGCATTTCATAATCAGATGCGAACTAAGTTCTAAGAAACAGTATCAAGGCAACTAAAAGGAGACAAAAAGCAACATATATTTGTTATAATTATCTTAAACTTTGTTTCAATGAACAGATATTGATATTTTTCGATTTAAAACCAAACGTAAATATTATTATTCGTTTCAATCTCTATTAATAAATTAGTAGCTATTTATTAGGTTTATAAAATTGTGTATTAATTTCAATAATAATTTTATTACTTTTAAATTAATAATAATATTAATCATTATAATTTTATTAATTTAATATTTATTAATCAACTCAGTAATTATTGATCTGGCTATTGTTAAATTCGTTCTCCATTCTACCAGTAATGTCGTTAATAAAGGTTTGCTTTAAAAAAACGTAACATTTCAAAGCTGAAAAGCCATTTACAGAAATTATTATTTATAGTAATTCAAGAAATGTTAAAGACATACACCATTTAAAAATGTTGAAAATCCAAATAAGCTTAAGATATTTATATCGATTTTGCCAATGTCAATAAACTGAGAAATTATTATTTTCCCAACGTTATAAATATAAATGTAACGGATATCAGTTGATCTACGGGGTTATTTGCCCATGCTCTATCGACGGTAGTACAAAATGAAGCATTAAGATGACAAAGACTAGTTATATTACTGCGATAAATGCAGAGGAAGATCTACATTCCCAATTCGACACGGAACATCTAACAAGATCTTGGAGCAACTACCTCGCCGTCGAGGCTGTAATCACCATTATATCAAAATTCACGATTGTGGATATGCAATTACGGTAGGAAAGTGCTGTACACAGCTTCAGTTTGTAGATTAAATGAAAGAGATGAACTAGAAGCAATTATTATAAACCACAATATCGATGGTAATAACATTGTTTGACTTGATTTATGTATGTGATTTGATCAAGATAAACAGACATATATTTCACAATATTAAAGAAATTGTTATTAGCGGCGGTGTATTAATAACAATTTTATTTTTGATTTTTTTCCACCAAAGATTTTCTCAACCAAAAAATTAAAAACTGCGTAAATCAGCTAATAATATCTAGTCGACACTTTAAATTGAAGATACTCTCCACTTTTACTCCAAACGATTTTTCTTTGCGATCCAATCCAAACAATATTACTGCGGTTCCAATGAATGGATGGCTATGGCAAAAGATAGAAAAGGAAAAGTAAGATTTTCTTTATGAAAAGTAGTGTAATCTCGAACATGCAGATTACTCACAAATAAGACATATTATCTATACGATTGTTTATCTCAAAAAATTTGCTTCTATTTCAACAACTAATAAATACGCCACAATGTAGAAAAAAGAGCTTCTAGATCAAGTCGTTTCAAAATAGTAGTTGCTATTTGTTTAACATATGTACTTTTTGTGTTGCTTCAAGATCAATATACACCTGGGTTTCTAAGGTATACCAATTTAATGTACTAACACTGTAATGACCAGTAAAAGGACTATGTCAACAAGGGCAGCCTGATGTTATGCAAAAAATATGACATTCAGACATACTCTGAATCATATACGTTCTGCAAATTACATCCCTACTCACAAATCAAATGATACGCTCAACAATATATTCAGTTGGCTCCCTTTAGCGACAACATATTTCGTTTTATTCATAATTTCATATAGGCACATCAGGTCATATACGATGGCACGATTAATATCAATTCACATCATATGTCAGTTTAAATGATAAGAAATTATACCCAAGCAAAGTAAATTAAGCGAATAATACGTTCTAAACCATCTTATTTCTAATGATGAACCAAATTAATGTGCACTGTTAAAAATGTCGTGCGAAATAATAAGGAAATAACAGACTTCGAATATTAATTTCAAGATACAAAAAGAGGAGCTCGTTAATAATAATTCGTGACAACGCCAGTCAATATCTTTGTCATCTTTGTCATTACTTCCTTTTGTGTTGGGATAATCTAGTTAAATACGGCTGAAATAATTATAAGACTTAAAAAAGATGATCCAAAACCTTTTTTTTTCTTTATAACAATAAACCAATGTTTTTAAATCGTTTTATAAAATGCTCAACTTAATCCTGCTATCAGCTATCGAATAATATCCTCTCGAATCCAAAGCATTTCCTCCACTTTCTAGCACATTGGAAAAGCTGTTTACCTTATCACAAGGCTCGTTATCCACCTTAACGCAACTGGGTAGCGTTGTGTGCAATCGCGATCGGATTTCTACTACAGCTATATGATCTTGGTGATATTACCTTTCGTCCTTGTTGCCTCCACATCGCAGAAAATGCCGGTAAATGTGCAGTTATAGTTGGAAATAATAATTCACTTGTATACAACATAATGATATTATCAAACAGAATAATTTAACGATTGGTTTAATAGAAATGAGGAGTTTGATATTGATGTTTACATTTGTCAATATATGAAACCAACGTTAAAACGGGTCGATTATAAATTCATGATACGTTGTATTAAACTCACGACCGATTCGGCAGTGTTCGATAACTAATAGTGCGCTATATGGTTACAATTAATAATGAATGTTGGACCGTAGTTTAATACCGTAGGATTGTTTCTATAGCTTTAGACAAATAATCAATCATCTCATTATTCAGGTCTCGTTCCGTTATCAAACAAATACCAAATAATACTAATTGAAAAAAAATTTAAATACTTTTTACTGAATATCAATCTTAAGCTGGTACAACTTCAATTTTCATTAATGTATTTAAATTATTTAAAATCTCCGAAAAGCCATCACTTAGAGTTCGTCCTCCATTTGGTTGCCCCCAAGTTTCCTTTTCAAGCTTTTCCCAACTCCCCATCATCATCCTGCGACAAGATTTCCATTGAAAGTATGCAAATTCGTCGAGGAGTTAACAGTTATCGTCACGTAGCCATCGCTATCGCGAGAAAAACGTTCAATTTCTTTTATATTAACGACTTCTAATTACAACTTGGCGAGAAGTTACGTCGGTAGTTAGGCAAAGTCGAATTTAATAATTCCGGGAAAAGAAGTTGAAAGTTACCACACGGCACGAACACTTTAGATACCATCTTGTCCTAACCACGAAGACGCAAATAACATTATCAATAGTTGCTTCAAGTCTCATAGGGCGAACCACCGCGCAGCCACCTACAGTTACGTTAAACTTATTCAAAGAAAAACTTTTCCATCTTCGATATTGTTATGGAAGTTTTCGAGTAAATTTAATCCCACCAATAATATGTCAATTTAACTCCAAGTTTGGCGCGAATTTCGACTCTGATTTAAGTTTCAAAGCTTTTCTCGTTTATTCGAAAAAAAAAACTTTATGGGTGGCATTAAATTTAACATATCCATAAAACTTGTCACAAACTATAATAGTTTGGATAAAGTTTTGCTTACTAAAAAAATTATTATCTTTTCAAATAATTTTTTATTTTATGACAATAATACAGTAATTCTTCATTTAAACGAACTTCATTAGAAAGGACTACGGGTATAACAGACAATATATATTAAAATCATACATCTATTTGAATGTTAGCACCCATTGGTCTAAGTCGGGTTATTCCCCAAGTTGCCCTACTCCATGTTTGTAGATAACCTCTGGGTATTCCTCGAGTCGTCCACGATATATAAATCAAGAACGGTTGATTAAACTAAATGTGCTAGCGGTACGTCTTTTCAGACGGCTTAAATGCAATTGTTTCTAGTGCTAGGTCTACACTGTTTACTTTAAAGCCAGAGTCAGTTCTATTTATAATTCTTATTAAACGTTAGGTTGTTGCATAATTTATGTTGAACTAAAATTGTAACTAACAGCACACTTTAAACTATTAAGGCTTTAGTTTAGCCGTTTTAAGTCCACTATGCATAAGAGTGAAAAGTTAAGGTATTGTGTTATAGTAGTACCATTCATGCAGCACCTGATGACTAAAGTGGTTTTTATCCCATTCCCAAGAGTTGTCCAACTTTTAGCTTCTGCAAGTAAAACCCTTGCTGGTAACTTGACGTATGCGCGCTTTACTCTTTCGTGTCCTTGTAATACGGTCAGTGTAGCCACAGTTAGTAAAATTGTACTAAATCCATTTGATGCTACTTACTGCTTTAGCACGTACTGCTTTGAATCTAGTACTTTTCTGAAATTACCAATTATTTCGCCTTAAATAACAGAAAATTTCAAATAGTACCTATTTGAAATTGAGCGAGTAATATAAATGGAATCATGCTGATTGTGCTAACTGATTTGCTAATGGCTCACTGCAATTTTGGTATACCTCGGTGATTTGAGACGAAATCGATCTTTATTCAGTTAGTAAATATATAATGTCTCTTCTACGGCAAATTTATTCTCACTTTGCCGAGGTCGCTTACGGGCGAGGTGCTACATTCTTTCAAAATGAACGATTTTGTGTTAACATTTCATATCCAGAGCCTCGCTTGCAAGCGACCTCGGCGATTTGAGTCGAAATCGTTCCTTGTATATCTTAGCAAATATATAAAGTCTCCTATACAACCTTCCAAAATGAACGATTTCATAATAATGTTTCATATCCGGCGCCTCGCTCGCAAGCGACCTCTGCGATTTGAGGTGAAATCGTTCCTTGTATATCTTAGTAAATATACAAAGTCCCTTTTGAGAGGATAATATTCTCACTCCGTCGATGTCGTTTGTGGGCGAGGTGCTATAATCTTCTAAAATAAACGCTTTCGTGATAATATTTCATACACAACGATGTATGGTCCAGACGACATTTCAACAGTCTGACGATATAGACCTGGTACGCAGCTAATATTTACTTGTTGGGATGGAATTAAAATGTCAAGTTTAAGATTAACACCACTTTTTTGTATTTTTAGTCCAAAAAATTCAAACAGTTATCTTTTTCTCTCTCTTAGTTGAATTTCAGATTCTTGTGGATGTTGTTCATATAAGATAGCATACCATCAAGATCAAATTTATATTCACCGTCATATTTATACCATTTCATGATATACTTGAAGAATGGATTTACTTATTTAATATTCAAGTTCTTTTCAATATTATCCAAATACAAATCAGCTAATAAAGTAAAAATCGAGAAACTCATTGGAAGTCTGTTTTGAGCAAATGAACTCGAACGACTCTTAATAATTATTTATTTAATAAAGAAACAAAAGGTGTACAACTGTGGCTCGAACATATATCGTATTCGTCCGACCCAACTAAAGTCCAATGAATAATTCTCTTTCTTTTCTAGCGTACCCACGTGGCCAATCGTTTACAAAAAAATCCGCTAGGCGAAAAACAAGCAAAACACAAAACAAAGTCCATGTTTAAGATTGTAAATTTTTTGATCAAGGCCACAAGAAACATCGTTGAATTATATGATTAAGTATTTTGAGTTAGCTGTAATGATTTTATTTTTAAAGTGTGAATAGTATCAACATGCCTGTATAAATTGATTACATCAAAGGATAAATTTTTCAATTAGTTGTAATAAGTTTTTAATGATATGTAAATTGTCCTTATGGAGTTTTATGAGAAAATAGAGCTACAGTATGAAGCAGTTCATAAGCATTAGAAACCAAAGATTCTGGCCAAGCTTCATGATAGGCTTTATGTTTATTGATAATATCCTTATTGCAGTTTTTCGTTATTGCAGAATGATTTTTCATAACTTTTCAGAATAGGAATGATATTATTTTTTGTGTTATCGCGATTGGATAATTTGTTGATGATACAATCAGTCTGTATGGCAGTTAAATAAATATCTGGTTGGGTTTGGATGGATAAATAAATTTATGGTCTTTGCTAAGTATGTCGATTTCATCGTTTTTGAACTGTATATTCAGTAAGATCAATAATATATTTAAGTTTATAATCTTTATTTGTATCAGCCATACTGTCATTATTTTTATGTTTGAACTCTTTTCTTAATTAGAGTAGCATTTTTGATAGATTTTTGATAGATTTCAAGAATGAATTCTACGCGTTCTTAAAAGGTGTAATTTTCGTTTTGTATTGTGAAATCATCATGATGATATCTAGTCTTCTGGAAGCATTTAATATCTTCCAGAGGCAATATCAAGTCTTCTGATACTGCATCTAGAAGCACATCATGCCTGCTAGAAGCAGTATCAAATCTTCTAGAAGTATTTCAGGTCTTCTGAAAGCAGACTCATGTCTCCTAGAGGCAGTATCAAATTTCAATTCTTCTTTTACATACCCTCCTTTACAAATTACGAAAAATTTCATGAAGATATATTCTATATTCGTGGATACTTCTGATCCCGAAGATACCGGACACCTGCATATGATATAAAATTGGTGCTAAAACTGACATATATGTTGGTCGCATAAATATCTTGGATATCTTAAGACTTTATCATCTTATTACATTACGTATCCTGCTTTTCATAAAATCGCGGATAGCGATTCCATAATTACTCATAGCATTTGGTCACAACGCAGTTCTCCAAACTGTCGTTAAAGTATCTCATGCATCATATTACTGGGGGTTAACTTTATTTGATTTCTAGTTGGGTTGAGTTGCGTTAGGTTTTCCATGAAAATCCTTTCCGAATGAGCTATAGTTTCGTACTGCAGAAACCAGATGCTTCCAGTACCTGTACAAAAATATTCCTTTTAGATTCTCTATATTTTTCTGTTCGCCCTGTTATTTTTTTTTCTCTTGTTAATGGAAAGTGTCTGAATAATGATGTTCTAGGATACGGTGTATAATTGTTTAAAAACTTTTCTTTATTGATTTACTAAAACTTTTACTTCTCAATTTTTTACCATTTTAAAAGGAGATTGTAGGTAAATCTTATAAAATGTTACAAATTTAGATCGAAAACGAATTGAGATATTCATGTATGATATTGTTCTAAAAGAAGTACATATAAAAGTACATACATTCCCCTCTATAAATAACAACAAATTTTGTTCTACATCCGTGAGTTCTCGTTGCTAGTGCCCTAATCAAAATTTTCCTTGTAGACTCCTGTGTCTTGCATTCTTTGTATCTTCCTGTTTCATACTCCTTACTGTACTTCATATTTCTTGTTTTCCTCTGGTTTCCGGAAAATACCCGACTAATGACATCGTAGAATTTGTTGTGTTGCTTTATCCAAACTTTTTCTTTTATCTAAATATCTGCACCGTTGTGTTTTTGACTTTTTGTTTTGTCATTATCATTATCATGACTGACTCTTTTTCATATTTATAGATAGTCCATTATATCGCCTTTAGCTTCTTTAAGAGTAATAATTAGGACTTTTTAACAGTTTTGTTTCTTATGTTCTAGCATATATAGTATGTTCAGTCCCGATATTTGGTCCCGGGTCCAACCCGGGATCTTATGAAAGAAATAATAGGTTCGAGATTACTAAGAAGTCCTAACATTTTAAATGTTCTGAAATTATGAATAAGTTAAAATATTTGGAACGATCTTTAGTTAAAGCAGATGAAACCTGTAAAGCGGTATCAAGACTTTGGAAGCTGCTGGTCTTCTACATAACCTTAATTGTGATGGTTTTCGCATTTAATTCAATGTGCAACAAATTTTTTTTCTTCATTTTGCTATAGTGGTACTACATTCCATTATGTATGCATTTTATTTCATTGTTCATATGAGCATCTACAACATTTACATGTATTTGAAATTTGACCAGACTTTCTGAGGTTGTCATAAGAGCAAAACCGGTCAAAGCCGGTAGTGGAAGGACAGTAATACCTTCAACTCTCCAATAAAAACGTCCGCAGCAAATGGTGAAACAGAACTGAGAAGAAAAAGCTCAATAGTGATTTTAGGTCTAGTATTAGCTCCAATGCTACCGTTGGTTCTTGTATTCGTTGTTGTTCAGCGTTGGCTTGTATATTTTTCATTAAACTAAAACTTGAATTAACAATAAACTTAAATGATTTTCATCTAAATGATTTTAAAAACACTTAAGCGCTTGGTGTACGTGCTACAACGGTACTTTTGATCATTTGCTTTTGATGTTGATTCTACTTTATACAATATACTTTCCTTTCAATCTCTAAATTAGCTGTTCATCACATTTCAGTTCATTGCACCTCGTGGTCTTCGTACTAGAGTACAATCTGATATCTCACTAATACTTTCCGTTCATCTTACCGAAATCTATCATAAGTCATTCACCGTGCACGCTATAGCTCTATGGAATTACAGGTAACCCTCCTATAACACGGTAGATAGGTTCCTAGAAAGTGTTGTGTTATGTGAAATAGTGCTACGGGAACAAAATGTAAAGTAATACAAAATGATTTGAAACAATTAAAAAAAAAGACAATTTTTTAAAACATAACGCATCTTTTATTAAAATAATTACAAATGAAATAAATAAACAGTAAAGTATATAACAATAAACAAAAAATGTATTCTAATAATATTAAAACATAGTTTTAATAAGTTTCTTCAGCACTCGATATAACAAGTCGAAGTCCAGTTTTTTCCATCTTTTTTCTTCCTTATAAAATCTGTTATTTTGGTTTGCTTTGAAGCCCTCGTAAGTGCTTGGTAAATTTCACTATAGGGTGATAGGGTATTTTGCAGTTCCCGTTTAAATTTTAAACTCCTTTCAGAACAAGCATATTTGCTTAAAATGTATAATTCGAGATCTTTTGCCAAGTTTAGTACTTTTTGCACTTTTTTTAGAGAGAAATTAGCAGCTTCGCAATTTTCTTCATCGGTGCTGTCTGCTGATTCTATGGGATCATCTTGTGATATCATTAGCACTAAATCTTCTTCACTAGCTTCTTGCTCTACCTATAAATTTTGGACTTATTCAATGTTCATATCTGCAAAACCTTCTCCTCCGATCGTCATAGCAACTTCCAATATATCTCCATTTGCACTCCATTTTCTGTTAATGGAACACAACTCTCCACCGATGATGGCCATATTTTCTTCCAACATCCATTTAGGGTTTGTTTTTTAAGTTCCTTCATGGCAAGCAGAATAATGTCCATGCATGTTTTGATTGAAAATTCTTTCCACGCTCCCATTATATCATTTGTTTTTGAATGCATTGCTTCTAAAATCCATTGAAGGGACCGTCGTATATAGTATGACTTAAAGGTGTAAATAATGCCCTGGTTTAAAGGTTTAAAGGTTATATTAACGACGTTGTATTTGGTGGCAAAAACTCTATCCTTATTATCGAGCAGCAAGAGCACTTTGAAACTCAAATTGTTTTTCATTAAATAATTTTTCACCTACGGGACACAGCAGTAAAAAAACCAATCCTTAAATAATTCTTTTGTTACCCAAGCTTTCGAATTTGCTCTCCAATGTACCGACAAATTATTTTTATTTACACCTTTAAGTACACGAGGATTTAACGACTTGTTAACTAACAAGGGTTTCGTCATTAGATCCCCCGATGCATTACTGCATAAAAGTAATGTTATACGGTCTTTCGAAGCTTTAAAACCAGCTGCTGATTTATCCTTTTTTGATATAAATGTCCTATCAGACATTTTTTTTTCCACCAGAGCACAATCTCATCAGCATTAAAAACTTGATGAGGAGTGTAACCTTGTTCTTCAATTATTTTTTGAATTTTATATGGATACGTTTTAGCAGCTTCGTGGTCAGCCGACGCGGATTCCCCTACAATTTTTACATTATGTATTGCATAACGTTTTTTAAATTTCTCTAACCAACCTTTACTTCCCACAAACTCCAGGTTTATAGAAGATTCGCCAATTTCTTTTAATCGGTTATAAATTTTGACAGCCTTTGCTCTAATCATATTACCACCCAATGGGATTCTTTTTGTGCAGCAATTATCAATCCAAATACTAAGCGCCTTTTCTATTTTTTCAATAATGCGCATACGTGGGCGAGCCGAATATCTTGCGGATGGTGAAGATTCTGTGGCAACTGCAGACCTGATTTCTTTTTCATTTTTTTAACGGTACGAATTGTTGCTTCATTTAGATTTGAACTTTTTGAAATATCAGTTACTCTCTCTCTCTCCACGTAATAAACGATTAAGAATGGTTATTTTTGTCTCCAAAGAAATAAATTTCCTTTTAAAACTTATCTTTCTATCCGCAGACATAATTTGCGCCTGGAATATAATTTTTCTCTTAAGAAATAACTACGTCCTCTTAAAAACTACAAAGCTAATCTCACCTATTGTTTCTGTAATTTTTCCAAAATAGAAATATCGCGAATATTATTTCTAAATCCCAACCGAACACACAAGATGCACTACGCGACACAAAAAGAATCGCGATGTGAATTAAGGGTTACTCATTACAGTTACCTATTTTTTAACTGGTAGTACCCGATATTAACACTCTTTTTAGTTTTGTGTAGTATAAACAAGAAGAGTGATGAAGAGAGAAGTGTTCTACACATTATAGCTACTCCTTTTCCCAAACTGAGAAAAACGCAAGTAGTTTGCAAAATTTAATTTTTTTATATAAATTTGTATAAATACGAAGTTTACTTCTTATTATGCTGACTTAGTGTGCCATTTGAAAAAAATATAATTTCTGTTTTTCATTACCGTATTACAGTGGAATCCACTAACGTGTTAAAGGAGGGCTTCCGCAATTTTCTAATCGTGTTAGAGCGAAACCGTGTTGGGGAAAACCGTGCTATAGGAGGGTTGCCTGTACTTGTCCACAGAAATGCGTAATGCTCGTACCTTATACGTATTCAGAGCTTCGTTAAAAAATCACCTGTTTCTCTACAATTATCTGAAATTGATTTTTAATGTTATCTTCTTATTCTCTTTCCCTCTTTAACTGATGTTTTTATTTGCTCTTTGTCTCTTGCTCAATTATAGATATTCTTTTTCTGTTATTGACATGTAGTTACTTGTTCTATTTGTTTTCTTTTCATAACTGCCTATTGTCAACCTTAGTTTTATAAATTGCTTTGGTATTAAACTTATTATTATTAAACATAGATGTAGAAAGTTTTGGGCTTATCCGGCTTACGACGCGGACGTGTAGTTGAGAAGTAACTATTTGACTTAGTACTAACACTCATCAGTCACATTCCTTTACATGAATGAAAAGAACAAAAAAGGTTTTATTTTGAGACTTAATAACACTTAAGTACGGAATATGAATATTGGATGAGTCCTGAATCTCTATGATGTAGTATATTTGATTTTCCCTAGGAACATTTATCGTATGAAACATGTTCGCTAATTAGTTAATTAAACGAGCGAGCTGTCATAGATTGACGTAATGTAGTTAATTTAGTAGAAAGCGATGCTAAATTGTGGTTGCGAATGAAGTGTTGATAGGCGCGCAGCACTCATCATTTCCAATCAAGTGCGTCTAAGTTATAATTGCAGATGGCTTTGGTCGTAAACGTAAAATATTTTACAGAATTGTATTAGATTATAATGTAAATTCCATTTCATTTTGCTTTCATCCCATTTATTAGCATACGTCGAATCTGCAAGGGGAATAAATATGGGTTGGTTGATCGTTATCTATTCTGAAGTAATTACTACTATATTGCACACGTTTACCTTTTTGCCAGATTGTTATTTTAAAGTTTCTGCCGGATTCATTATTACTTTATAACGAAACTGGCTAATTAACAGTGACCGGCAAACGTTTGATTATATAATTAATCTGCTGGGCGGACGTTTGAATTCGTAACAATTACATAGAAAGCGTACCTTTGCAAACGAAAAGTCAAACATAAACGGTTGTGGCGGCCCTATTTCCGCGACCGGGATTCTAAACCGGGCACGCAAATCGCTTTCCTGTAATTACTCCGAAAACTTTCGAAAGCGATCGTAAATCATAATTCTTGCCGATACCGCCGGAGGGCCTACATAACAGTGGTGGCGGCAACCATGGCGAGTGTACCACTGCAGTTCGCATTGTTTCACGTGTGGACCCCAGACGGAGTGTACGATATTGATCGGTCCGGAGAGAGATGGAGCTAACGTAGGTGCTGCTGCAGCATCGCCAGCGGTCGTGAGCTGAACCACGGGATACCGCTCGCCTCCGCCCGTTTTGAACGTTTCTTTCTTCCTTCTTCCTCTATTCTATACTCTCTTTTGCATCCGTTTTATCAACAGTTATTCTTTTCCCCTAATTATTTCCTTCCAACTTTTAATTATTAAAGATCATCAAAAATTTTTGTAAATTGGTAATCCCTTATAACAAGAATTAATTTGATTAATGACATTTTTAATACTCTTTTGACTTGACAACGTATTACGTATATATTTAATCCACTTTAGATTATGCTTTTATGAGATTGAACCTTACGCTATTATAACGTTGCCAAATTTTACTTCTTCCTGCCATTATATGTACCCTCTCTGCATATTATAATAATCTCGACGTGGTGCCGCTGCTTTATATTAATAAACATTACATGCATGGATAAAGGTATAATAGATATGCAACCCACTAACAATTTATTGTTACCATGTCAGCGCATGTCAATCTTGATTTGATATAATTAATATTTTATTGTCGATTTAATTTGCTAAATCCGCAACTTCATATTATTTTTGTTACATTCAAAAAAATAAGCATAACAAAAAAATAAGAAGTTACACATTTTACGAATTACGTTGATAATATAGAGCAATCAGGTAATAAAATAATTAAAATTAACAATTTAATAATGTATATATTGTATATTTATGCAAATTGTAATTATTACTCATTACATAACTTATATCTATTTCTGTTGCAGCTATATATATGATGCGCTTGTTTATATAAATCAGACTTAGAAATACACTGCCTTGTATCCTTACCGGCCATAATGCGGTTTATTCCAGTACAAAGGCAGTGTATTGTTATTATAATAATATTGTTTAAAATTAAATTTATAACGTCATCTTTATGTGTACATATAAAAGTGAAGTGCACATATTTTTTTAAATAAAAGATAATGTTTTTCTTAATATTATTATTAAATATTGAATTCATAATGATATATTTCGTAATCTGATAACATTTCTCCAAATCCTCAACAAACGATGATTGGCAATATTGTAATGTGCGGTATTTACAAAATTCTTTTTTTTTTATAAATTCATGGTACATGTTTGTATTTGTACTGTATTGGCTTATAATAATGTGTTGTTTGCAAAACTGGCATGATATTGTTTGCAATAATCTTTTTGATATAAATCCGCTTACATACCAATTGTTGCGGAATCTATTTGTCTTTTTTTACATTTTTCTATTTTATTTATAAAAATATAGACATTATCATTTTCTATAATTTCTTCCTCGACAGTATTTTGTATTGTTTTTGTATATTCCCTTAATTGGAAGAGAGAAGAATCGAAGTCTTCTTCACAGTTAGCACCCACTGAATGGGTGCTAACCATTTTTCTTATTAATAAACTTTTAAATGTTTCAGTAAATTGCTTTAGCGTTGGGTTAGTATTTCGGCCTCTATGCTGACGCACTTGACCGAAAAAGTTCTCCAGGGGGTCCTGGTTGAGGCTGCGTGGCAAATAATAGGACGCCCCATGAGAAAATAATAGCTGACTTACGTCAATGAAACCCTCCAAATTTAAAATGAAGTTCTTTAAACTAGAAGGGACTATTTTCTCGGTACTTCCTTCTCCTTGGAAGAACATGTTCTTCATTTTCTCTAAAACAAAAAAAAAACTTTGATTAAAACTTGCATTTGTCATTTTAACTTGGAAATTCATTTAAATTATATAACATAATATTCTAATCTTATTGTTATATAGTTTGTTTCATATATTAATGCGTTATAATCACCTTTTGCATTCTTCCAAAATGTTATATGTTTCGATCTTTGCGTTACTGCAGCACCTAACGTTTTCCAGGAGTTGGCCTACAGCTTCCCCCATTGACACTATCAAATAGTTGATCAAAAAATTTTAAAACTGTTGCTGTTTGCTGGGCTCGCGAAGTAATTTTGATGGAACCGCTAATATCAGTAGCGCCTAAAAAAATCAATATTTATTATGAAAACCTATTGAGAATTCACATACAAAATTTGTTTTTTTTATACATACTTGTTTTGGCCATGTAAGATATTGCAGCTGCAGTAGTATGGCTGAAAATTTGTGCTGCACAAGCTACTTTCATTTTTTTTATTTTAATTTTCTTTACATGGAAATCTGTGATCTTTGGCATTAATCGAAAATCGCCACTACCACAATCGATTTCGTACGCTTTCTCCAAATCTTCCCATTTGGCAACAATAATTTCATTATCTTTTTGCCATACTAAATTTTTTTTTAAAAGGTTATTTCTTGAACTTAAAAGGGCTTCTTGAACCAAACCTACAACAATTAAAAAAATAATAAAACAATATAACATGTTACGTGATAATTTTCTATTAACTCTCTTACCTTCTATTACAGTGCGATTTGTGGTAGCCTGATCGCATATTGTAACAGCCACAGTAAAATTTGCTGCTTGTATTTTACATATTATTTCTTTCAAAATTCTTTTTAAATCAGCTTGTTTAGTTGTTCCTTTACAAAAATAATAAGCTACTGTTTGTTTATATTTCTTTGTAATTCCCCTGATCATAAAAACTAATGCATGATCTACTATTCTCCCATTCTCTAAACCATAAATTTGATCAGCATATTTGCTGAATTCTAAATTTGGTTTTAATGCCACTTCGTCAAACATTAGAACGCAATGGCGTTGTAATGAGTTCAATTTTAGTGCGGCCTTTTTTAAATTCTCAAATAAATTTTCGTTTATCCCACTACTTATTGGAATATTGGAAAGCAACCGCATAATGGTCCGTCTTGACGGTAAATGAAACATTTTTGACAAGAATTTGTATGATGTGTCAGAATGTTTATAGAGTGCAAGGCACATTAATTTTTCTTCATAAGAATACCGTCGTCCACGAGGTTTCTTTGATTTACTGTTCAATTGTGCCAAACAAAAATCAATTGCTTCTTTTCTCAGGCCAGTGTATTTCACATTAATCTGCGTTCTTGCACTTTTCAACCGTTCTTTCAACATACGATTACGTTGTCTATATATAGAAACTTTCTTCTTGAGGTATGTACTAGTTTTGTATAATTGTTTGGCTTTTGGTGACAATTGCTTTGATTTTTGAACACCAACTGTTGCTAATAATCCTGATTCTGGTGCTAAAAAATAATAAAATAATAAAGACTATGAAATAATACAAAAATAATAGAAATAAAATGATATTATAAATACCATGCCAATAAGACAAACTTTCCCCACAAAGAAATCACTTTCTAATTTATATTATGCATCTTTTAGGAGGTTTAAAGGAATAATACAAAATATATTATGTTAAGGCTCAATATGGTTATAAATGTATAGTACAAACCTCTTAGGGAAGTGTGGTTTGATGATGATGGTTCAGATATATCCTGTGTTTCATCAGGTTTCTGTGATTTCATTTCATCTTCAGATGGTTGGCATATGTAATCATGAAACAGTAATGACTGCTTTAAAGCATCAGCAAAGATATCAGCATCTAAAAAAAAATAACTAATTTAAATACCTATATAATATTACTTTTAATTAACAGGCAACCAACAGGTGTCTAATGTAATTTATACCTTTTGTTGGCAAATAAAGACTAGGTATGCTGTTTGGTTTCAAATACATGTTGCTGCTTCGATCACTTTCCTTGAAATGACGTTGACAAACACGATGTGATCTATACACAATCTGTGGTGGTAGATTGGAAATTTTCTGATTACCACATCTTGTCACCCATTCATCAAACAAATGTTCGTTCTTTTGTGGATTTGGAAACATATGTCGGCTAGAAGTAGTGTCGGTACACCCAAAAACCGCACAATTGTGATACCTCTGAATGCATCTTTTCATTTTGAAGTTTTGATGAATGACATAATGAATTATAAGTGCTATTACATTAGCCATCAGCGACATCTAGTGAGATCTTCGCCTTGAAAATCAGCGGATTTGTTTAGGATAGTAACGTGCCCACACCCTGATTACATGACATAATGAAAATTATTGACTCCTCCATACATCACATTCAAAAATGGTATGATTATTCTAACCACCCAAATATTTTATGGTATTCAACAGATCGATTCAACGATTTGATTAGCTAAACACCTCCTTATAAGTAAAAAGATATTTCCTTATTTATTTACACAAATTACTCGTTACAAGATTTCCTGATCATCATTCGAGAGTTATAATTACCACTCTTGCCTTAAGATTTTACTCCTTGAATGAAAATTTCAACAATTTTCTAAGGTAGTAATAACAGAACTCGACGATATTGAAAGCATGTGAAAGCAATCACAAGTCAAAAACTAAAACAGACTGAGATACATTTTGCATAAACATTGCTTATAGTAATTATTAGTTCATTATTAGGAAATCAACCAAACTGTGGAAAGAACCAAAAAACCTCCTTTTCAAATCAAGCTTTCGATAATGTATATTTTTTTCTCCAGACTTCTGTTCTGATTGCCTTACATTTATAAATATATAAAAATAATTTTTCTTATCCTTTTTTCACCAATTATTAAATTAGGGTCTATATAAAAATTTGCTTTTGGTGATAATTAAAATTTATTTTTCTAAACTAGTTTCGAGCCTTGCTCTTCTTCAGTAGATACCTACAAGTTTACAATATACGAAAATGAACATATTAATATAAAAATAAAATATTAAAATCTTACGTAATTACTAATAAATTAGAAAAATTAATTAAAATTTTTCAAAATTTACGTCAAAAGTTATTGTGTAGGTACGGATCTCGCAGGCAACTATAGATTGGTTTTTGGGTCGAGATAATTTGTTCATTAAGGCTTATAATATTACTGTTAATTTCAATAAACTTGTTGATTTCGTACATTTCCATTATTTCCATAAGGTTGCTTTTATTAAGTTGGTGTAGTAATTTAATATTTTTATTTTCGTCAAATTCGTGGTTGTTGAAAATTAGAAAGGATAAGAAAAATTATTTTTATATTACTCAATGGCTAATACGGTCAACAATATCCTCACTTACAAGCGTACGACATATAAAATAAAACTACAACTACAACACATAAAATTTCTAAGAATCTGCTTAACAGAGGGATTATTTCCAAAATTTACTAACAAGAAATATCCACAACATATAAAAAGTGATATGGTTAATAAAATGAAAATTCAACATATACGTATAACCCTAAATAACCATTATAAGAAACTTAACGAACTCAACATTAAACTTTATAAATGCTACCAGGATTTAAATAATCAATATCATTACATTGAAATCGAAGAAATTATCAAAGAAGCTAAATTACATGATACAATAATTCTTAATGAAATTCACAAAAAGAAACTGAAAAAACTAAACAAGTTGAGAACAGAGAAAGAAAGAGAAAAGAATAAACATCAAACAAACAAACTCGGAGAAATTCATAAATTTTTTCCCAAAGTAACAAATACTTCAAACGTGATTTTCACAGAACAAGAAAGAAGATTCATGGAAAAAGGTCTGAAATATGCTCCAAAAAGAGAAATTAACCTCCCAATACTGGCAATAGAACTTCAGGCAGCTATCAAAGGACACGAAAAGGAAAACATTATGAATAAGGAGATTCAACAAATCCTAACTAAAGAAGAAAAGAGACAAACAAACAAACAAAACAATAAGAAATGAAGAAGAAGAAAAGGAACAAAAAATTATTAAAAACATCAAGCGGAAAATTAAGGAAAACGAATTAATAGTTACTCCTGCAGACAAAAACGCAGGAATGATAATTTTAACCAAAGATCTCTACATAAATAAGACTGAAAGCTTTATGAAAGACAATAACTTTAAAACTATCAATAAAAACCCCACAAACAATTTTCACAAAAAAGTAAAATCAATAACTAAAGAAAACAAAACGACAATAACAGAAATTGGAGGTACCTTGACCAGCCTGTTGCCTATGAATCCGCAAACCCCTAAATTGTATGCACTACCTAAAGTTCACAAAAATGGATTACCAATAAGACCCATTATAACCTCCATTGAATCCAGCACATACAAACTCGCAAAACTTTTACAAAAATTTATAATAAATGACATCAATTTTAAACCAAAATATACCATAATTAATCGTTACCAACTTCCTGATTTAATTGACAAAATACAGCTACCAGAAGATTTCAAAATGATCTCATTTGATGTCAACAACCTATATACAAACATACCCATAACCGACACGATAACGATATTAGAATAAATATTAAAGACTGACCTCAAAAACAAAGACAAAACTCGCTCCATCTTAACGCTATTAAAACTATGCTTAGAACAAAATTTTTGTATCTTTAACGATAAATACTATCAATATCTAGATGGATTACCAATGGGATCACCATTGAGTAGTGTGATGGCAGATATTTTCATGGACAACCTAGAGAAAAATCAAATTATGTGTGACAAAAACCCTTATAGAGACGATATTATCCTATGGACAAGATACGTGGACGACATTTTAGTACTGATTAAAGACGACCAACATATTAATAATCTTCATAAATATATTAACAGTTTACACCCCAATATTAACTTCACTATCGAGACTGAAAACAATCAAAAATTAAATTTCTTAGACTATACACTACGACATTCAAACAACAAAATTAAATATAACATCTACAGAAAACCTACACAAACTAGTACTACCATCCCATTCGATTCTCATCATGATGAAACTCATAAAATGGCAGCATACCGGGCTTATATACACAGAGCTTTCCATTCAAAATTGGAACAACAAGACCTAGAAAAAGAGATCGAAATTATCCACCAAATTGCAAGCGAAAACAGTTTCCCACCGACATTTATCCAACGAATATTTTCGAAAATACAAAACAAATATAATCTTCAAGAAACAACTTCCCTATCCGACCGAAAACCTGATAAACCAACAACGTACAGATCCATAACTTACCCAGGAGAAATATCCCATAAAATCAAGAAAACGTTCCATAAGTTCAACATAACAATGACATTATTAATTATTTTTAATAATTATAATTGTTAATAACAAAAACAAGACTACAACTCTTGCTAAAAGTGGCATATACCAATTGCAATGTGGGACCTGAATACTCGTCATAATCGTTACATTTATTACTACTACTGTATACGACGGTGGTATTACATGTTCTTTTTATTGATTACTTAATACTAATTGATGTCTAATTCTAATATCCCCACTTAATACAATATCCCACTACATCTCCCCCTATTAAGAAAAAAAATTTCCTACCAAAAATATTAAGATATATATTATATATTCTATTTATATAAAATTATAATTTTTTTTTATTTATAAAACGGTTTTGTGCGATTTTTGTGAACAACTATTTCTAACCCATTCTTAAGTATTTTAACATTAGGAGATAAATCTTCTACAACTACGAACGGACCCTTATACAAACTACTTAACTTATCGCCTACTTCGTTTTTTAATAGAACTAAATCGCTTTTTTTATAAGTAACAGAATTTACTGTTTTGTCGTACGCTTCTTTTCGTTTGATTTTACTTCGCAATAAGTTATTACGTGCATCTAACTGAGATTTTTGTAATCTGTATCTTAGTTCGGATGGATAATCGCTAAAATTGTACACTGGATCAATACCCGTTAAAAGGTTGGATGGAATGTTACAAATCCTTCCAAATACCAACTCAAATGGCGTGTACAAAGTTTCAGTGTGAACCGTAGTGTTATAAGAGAATGACCAATACGGTATCCAATCGCTCCATCTATCACTACAATTATCTGTTTGGATTCTAAGATAAGCACCCAAGGCTTTATGAGAGTTTTCTAATGAACCTATACTTTCATGATGATAAGCGGTAGATTGAAGTTGTTTGACTTTAAGTAATTTACATATCTCATTGAAAATAGATAAAATAAATTCAGTGCCTCTATCGGTTGCAATCTCATTAGGAGTGCCGTATCTCAATATAAAATTGTCAACTAATGCCCTAGCTATTGTGACAGAATCTCTTGTTTTAACTGGGTATGCCTCTGTATATTTCGTTAGTTCACATTGCAATGTTAAGATGTAGGAATTACCATTGACATCTTGTTTTAGTGGACCTACAACGTCTAAGTAAATTTTTTTAAATGCTGTTGTAGCAGTAGTTGTGATTACCATCGGTTCTTTAAGGTATTTACAATGTTTTTGTTTTTGACAAGAATCACACTTTTTAACAAAATTATCAACATCTTTATTCATTCCATACCAATAGTAGTATTTTTTAATGTTATTTAACATTCTTTTAACACCTGCATGACCACTACTTGGTAATAAGTGAAAATCGTTTAAAATTATCTTTTTCATATCGCTATCCGTTACTTGTTGAACTCCTTTAATTATGTTTATTCGGGGACCGATCTAATTGGAGCTCTTATTTATCGCTTGCAAAATTTTTTCTGCAAGATTAAAATCATCTTTATTTTTTATATAATTAATATCAATTTTTTCTTGTTTACATAATAAGACCAATTCTTTCAGAAATTCTTTCATCCTTAAGGGATTCATAATTTCTGGAGGCAATTATTGTACTTAACCTGCTATTTCTAAGTCCGTCAGCGAACCGTTTGATAGCTAATTTTTCGTTAATTGGTTTTAACACTGTAAATGATTGATCATTGCCATCTGCCTGTGAAATTGTTAGATCGACAAAAAGTCTTTCCAATTCCTGGCCAAAATCAGCAATTGATTTTTCATTTTGTTTAATTGTTGTCAACTTCATTTGTATTGAGGTATCAGACTTTTTCGTTAGCAAATGTTTTCGCATATCACTAACTAAATGATTGATTGTGGCATAATCTGAATTTAACCTCATCTTTGCTGACTGAGATAACCGCGCTTTCAGAACAAAATTTATTAAATGCCGCTTACCGCCATCATCAAGCATAGTTTCATAAAATAAAATGGAATCTATCAATTTATTTGTCATGTCTTCCTTATCATTCATGACCGGAAGGAGACTAATTGCGACTTTCAAATCGAAATTTGACATATTGATCTCTTCGTTAGTGGTTAAACTAATTAATTCAAAATAAATAGTATCTACTTTAATAACTAATTTCTTAATAACCTCTAAGTCGTCACCCTTTACTTCTAATTTAGCTACCCTATCACTAAACTCATTCTTTAATTTAGTAAAAACTGCATATACTAAATCTGCTTCCCTTCTTTTCTTACCTAATATTTCCCCTTTTCGTCTACTACTTCCTAATTTTATTAAATATGTTCTTATCTCTTTAAATTTATTATAACATTCTTCAAATGTAGCCATCAATTATATTATATAATTATAATTTTTTTTTTTGGTAAACTATACTCGAATTATTTTATTTAACAATTTGTAATTTATTTCTTCGCTTACCTAATACTTATTTTATTCGTTTATTTTATTTAACTTTTGTTTACGTATGCATTGGCACCAATTTGAAATTTGGTTTTATTTATTCGTCATCAAATAATACATACTCGTCGGGTTCTTCACCTGACCTACTTAAACCATTTCACTTCGGGATTTCGCAAGTTCGTGGCGAGTAATTTCGTGACGCATCATTTTTTAGATATAATTTTTGATTTTTCGTACTACAAAATATATTAAAAATAAAACTAAAACAACTGACCCTATTATCAAAACTAAATCTGAAGACGTCCAATTATTGGTTATTGCATTATTCCCTGCTGCTGTTTGATTGATTATAATTTCTTCTTTAGCTTCTTTTGATTGATTATACCCCATCTTCTCTTTATTTTTATAATTTCTAAATTATATATTTTTTTCTTTTAATCTTCTTTTTTTTCCTTTTCTTCTTCTGTTTTTTTTTTTTTGTTTTTGAAATTTACATTTTTCTTTTATATTTCATTTGTTCGGTTCGCAGGATCGCCATGTAAAGGTTGGGTCTCGTTGTGTTAAAGAATACTCGTCATAATCGTTACATTTATTACTACTACTGTATACGACGGTGGTATTACATGTTCTTTTCATTGATTACTTAATACTAATTGATGTCTAATTCTAATATCCCCACTTAATACAATATCCCACTACATCCCTATGACAGGCTGTTATTTTTATAAAGAATGCAATTCTGTCAACTGACACATCCAATTCACCATCAAGACTAACAATAAGTCTGATGCCCGGTTTCTCGTACGTTATAGCATTGAGTAGATATCGGCGCATTATTAGACAGTTTTTGGATCGATATCTTTTATTGAATCGATATCGCTTATTGGTGTACTGATTGACTGATTAAAATTCATTGCACACAATAGTTAAAGAACGGTTTTTGACAGTTTTGTTAAAAAATCGATTACTTGTGTTCCCGTCGATAGGTAGTAAGCGATAGGCGGTAAAAATTTTGAATAACAATTCGTAAAATTATTTATTTAATGTATTTGAGATGAAAACTGGACGTATTTTATTACTGGATGCTACGCTGGGCTTCTAGTAATAAAACACGATAAATAACATAAACAAATAATTTCTTAACAAAAATAAAAAATTGCTGAACAAGAAATTAATAAAAATGAAATGAAAATGAAAAAATAATAATAAAAAAAATGAAAAAAAAATAATAATGAAAATTAACAAAAGAAAATCAAATAATTACGAAAATGATTAGTAAAAGAACATAATTAACAAATAACAAAATATTTTAAAGGCTCAATTACACAGAGAACAATTGTAGGTATTAGTATTTTCAAAAATCATAAAAATCAAGTCAACTTAAATAATCTTTATCTCAAAAATGAATGAATATTTTCTAATTTGGTTCTCACCATGACAAAATAGACACTTGCCTCTATAAATTTTGAATGTTTCAATAAATTATCTCAAGAATTCGATTTTTGGTGATTTTTAATTAGCTTGGGATAGCCATAAATATTCACGTTACATTTAATGGCTTATATCTCAAAAACAAAAAAAATATTTTCAAGATTCGGTTTCGTCATGAGAAAATAGGCACTTTCCTCTGTAAATCATGAATAGTTCATTAAGATATCTTAAGAATTCGATTTTTCGTCAGTTTTTAAAACAAGATTATTAATTTCAAAAAATCATAAAAAATTTGGTTAACTTAAATAATCTTTATCTCAAAAACGAATGAATATTTTCTAATTTGGTTCTCATCATGACAAAATAGACACTTGCCTCTATAAATTTTGAATGTTTCATTAAAATATCTCAAGAATTCGATTTTTGGTGATTTTTAATTAACTTGGGATAGCCATAAATATTCACGTTACATTTAATGACTTATATCTCAAAAACAAAAAAATATTTTCAAGATTCGGTTTCGTCATGAGAAAATAGACACTTTCCTCTGTAAATCATGAATAGTTCATTAAAATATCTTAAGAATTCGATTTTTCGTGAGTTTTTAAAACAAGATTATTAATTTCAAAAAATCGTAACAAAAAGGTTAATTTAAATAATCTTTATCTCAAAAACGAATGAAGATTTTCTAATTCGGTTCTCACCATGATATATTAGACAAAATATTATTATAATGAATCATCATAGGTGAGTTTTGTTAATGGCTAGAATTTTTATAATATGGGTGTTTGGATGAACTTGAAATTAATGAAAATAAAATCGACCTGAATTCTTTTGAGATACAATTCAGTGAGAAGATGTTCGAATTTTACCTAATACATGTAATTATATTTTTGCCAAATTTTATCTGCGTTCCAGGATTTTTTGTTTCTTCCCACGTTAGAAAGCAATTAAATTAAATCGCAGGAGTCCTAAAATACCCCTAAATTTATCAAGAAACATTTCTTCCCACAGATAGTTCTTGTTTTCGAGTAACACCCGGAAATGTCCAGTAATTAGTAAAGTCCCAAAAAATTCCTTCAATTTTAAAAGATTCAAATGGATTTAATAAGGGATTCATTAATATTTTCCCCGACTCCTTTTTCAAATATGGCAACATTTTCAATATAGATATTGTATAAAACTACACATGCGGAGATTGATGTAAAAGTAAATAGCTTTACGTTTTAATCGCATTCTCATCGATAGGCAAGGAAATCTGCTTTTTAAAATTTCAAAATAATGTACAATGTTTAATAAAGTGAATATTTATGTAAATATCAATTAGAAAATAATGTTACTTTTGACATATGCGTCATTGTCGTTAATCACACTTATCGAGTTGATATAGGTACTTGTTGCATGCGATATAGTTATCGATTGGATATCGGTCCGATATCTCCTATTAGCCCTTTCAGAAACCCAATGGACAGATATCGCTCGAGTTATCGATCAACAGCACAATATCGGTTCGATATCGACATGTGAATACGTACGAGAAACCGGCTATATCTGTTCTGTTCTCTATGACCAACTGTTATTTTTATAAAGGGTGTAATTCTGTCAACTGACACATCCAATTCACCATCGAGACTAACAATAAGTCTGAGTACTGAGTTTCTTTGCTGGATTCACAGAACATTAGAAGGGGCGACCAACATATTTGCCCGGATTGTCGTACATTATAGTATTGAATAGATATCGGAGTGACAGTTATTGGATCGATATCTTTTATCCAGTCAATATCGTCTACTGGTGTTCTAATACCAGCTAATCGACAGATAATGCATAAAATAGTTATCGAATGGTTTTTGAAAGTTTTGTCAATTCACTTATCCCATCGATAAGTGGCGATAAATATTTTGAATAAACAGTGCGTAAAATTATTTATTTATTATATTTGAGAATATAACGGGACAAGCGCACAATAAATAACCCAAACAAATAATTTCTTAACAAAAAAAATCAAGTAACGAAAATGATTAGTAAAAGAGCAAAATTAACAAATAAGAAAACCTTTTAAACACTCAATTACATAGAGAACAATTGTAGGTAAATTAATAAAAAAAAATGTTTTTATTTGTATTGAAGGTATACTACTATAAAGAGAAATAATCCTTTCATGGCTACCGACCGTGAGCTCGTTAGGCCCTAGTCGTTTCGCCTCAATATAGTATTTCATAAAAATGTTCATTCATAAAAGCACGTCTAATAATATTTCCAGGGCTTATTAGTGTGTTAAGCCATGCGGTTAGGTTCCTATTTCATTCATTCATATTTTCCAGAATTCCTCCTTCAAATATGGCAATATTTCCAATACAGATATTGTGTAAAACACGAATGCGTCTTAACCGCATTCCTATCGATAATAGGCTAGGAAATCTCCATTTTAAAGTTCCAAAACAATGCATAATGTTTAAACTATCACTTTTGACACACGTCACTGTCGTTAATCACAATTATCGAGTCGATATAGGTGCTTGTTGCATGCGATATAGTTATCAGTCCGATATCTCCTATCGGCCCTCTCTGTCTCCAATTGACAGATATCACTCGTGTTATCGATCAACACAATATCGGTTCGATACTGACATGTAAATACGTACGAGAAACCGGCCAATTGTCTTAGGTTGGTATAGAAAGAACATACTTTGGTAGGTTCATTAATTTCTTTTCTTGCCACCCTCTATAAATAGAAATTGACACCCTTAAAGGCATGAAAATTATGATCTTACGTATTGATTACTAAAAATTTGAGCTCGTGTCAGGCATCTTCCGTAATAATGGTTTTCCAACAATAGTTACTTCAACTCAGTTTTACAATATTGTATAGTCTGGAGTCGCTGCTGTCTCATTTTGTAATGTTTCTTCTACCGATGACGTTAAAAATGGGCTGGGCGCAGATGGAATGCCAGTAATTGTTATCAATAACGTTATTATTTATTATTATTTAATTCTATAGGCCTTAATCATCGCTAATGTTAATCGTCCCTATTAATAAATCACTTCAGTACGGAGTTTTTCAACGTATATGGAACACATGTTCTTTTAATAATTAAATCTGTTATTTAGTAAATTACTTGAAAAAGTTGTATATAAAAGATTCTTTTTCATTATTAAAAACCTAGTCGACCGCAAACAACGTTTCTTCGCGTCACTTGGTTGGAAGCAACTTCTTGGAATATAGCAATTACATATTACACTTTTTGAATGAATCTATCTAAGTATATGTTATACACACAGATATTTTAGCAAGGTGTTTGATCGAGTTAACCATAATCTACTAATTTCTAAAATTAACCAGTTTAATATTAATAGCTACTTGGTAGTGTTAACCAGGGGACATAAGTTCCTCTTCATTGCTTACAGGTGTACCACAGTATGCCGTTGATTTGAAATTATTAAGTACACTTCGGAATAGCTCGAGGTTGCCTCTGAAGACTGGAATCACATTACGCTCTATCTGGGCAAATGTTATATAATTTCTTTTAGAAGGAAAAATAACTTAATTAACTTTCTCTTGGTGTCACAGCCATGTCGACAGCATCTCAAATTGGAAATCTTGGTGTGACATTGCACCAAAAGTTTACATGTATCTTCCGTAATAATGGTTTTCCAACAATAGTTCTGGCCTCACAGCGCCCTCACAACTTGATTGTTCGATTATACATATTCTGGACGATGGTGTACCGTTAGCTTGCTATACCTTTACTAAGACTCATTTCATTCAAGGAAAACTTGTACGTCAGGAGATTTTGCCTAGAGATGTTTCACATCTAGGGGCTTTATGGTGAGTACCTGTTATCTGACTCATCCTTGGGCCACATAGTGCCCTCACAACTTGATCGGCCTATCACACATTCTCTGGACAATGATATGCCACTAGCACATACTTGATCACTTACAATCTGGTGAACATCTTCCGTGAGTGTCCTCTAAAATTTGCTATATACACCTGCAGACCATTATGAGGTTTGTTTTCCATGTTGATGGCCCACTCCTCTTCTTCAGTCCAACTTGAGCTACAAGATCTATTGCAACGATTGTTATCAGTGCTATAGTAGGTGCAACGTCGCAATATCTTAAATCATTAGCATTATCTGAACATCATATTTCTTCTGGTCATAGGTTTGTCTTCGGTGAAATTAAGATTCTGTTGAAGGAAAATTTATATAACAGGAGACTTTTCAATTTTAGAACTAACTGCCTAGTTATTAAACCTTATAAAGAGTCCCTTTTGTCTGACTCTTCTTTGGGTTCGATGTGGTTTTGATGATGGCTTTTATGCTATACCTTTGGGCCATTAGATCAATATTAAGACATAATATTGTCAAACAAATATTTAACTAGTTACTCCAGTCTGACTTCTGGGGTAACTATTGAGTCTAGTTTAAAATATTTTAAACAGGACTTATTTCAAACAACTTCGAACAACTTTTCTTCGCGGGTCACTCGGTCGGAAGTAACTTTTTGGAATATAGCAATTTATTCAAGTATATGCTATATACACAGATATATTAGCAAGGTGATTGATCGAGTTAACCATAATCTAGATATTTCTAAAATTCACCAATTTAGTATTGATAGCTACTTGGTCAGATGGACATGGACGTACACTAAAGAACCCAGATAGTGTTAACCAGGAGACATAAGTTCCTTTTCACTGCCTACAGGTGTAAAACAGAGCTGTCAATAAGGACCCCATTTGTTCCATATTTACATTAATGATGTAGTTACTGTTCTAAAACATTCTCATTGCTTAATGTATGCTATTGATTAGATAGCATACATTAATTTATTATACATTTATACATTTATTATACATTTAGTCGTCGGAACCACATTACGCTCAATCTGGGCAAATGTCGTATAATTCCTTTTAGAAGGAAATAGAACTTAATTAACTTTGTCTTAATGGCATAGCACCCTAAAAGGCTCTCGCCAATATCAAGCTTTATCAAAAAATCAACAAAAAATCAAGAGATAATGTAAAAGTGTTATCAGTTTCAATTTAAGAATACTTGTTATATCTTAATTTGTGGTTCATTATGGAAATTCTTCGTTGAATGCATTATTAATTGTATTATAATAAAGAAGTCCACACAATTTAAAATCAATATCATCCAATGTAAAGGAATTGTTCATTAAAATATAAAGATTTTTTCAATTTCCAAGAAGCAAAATCTCACTTTAGTATAAACTTATTATCTTTAATCGAACGTTCCCAATGTTTCAAACTTCTTCCTAAAAGGTCTCTATAAAAGATGATCATATTAATGTATAACGTGATAGTCTAATGCTTTATTTGCATAGGTAATCGTGATTATATCCTAACATTTCCTTGTCAAGATAAGATTAAGGTGGGTAAAGAATCCGGACCCATCTTAACATACCTTGACAACGCTCATTACAACGTGTAATCAACCATAACAACATCACAGCCTCATTATAACATCCCTTGCCTAGGGTGATGAACGCAGGCAATGAATCTCGACCTATCATAACTTTGATTGGTCACGCTTATTAAAGTGGGTAAACCAACCTATCCTATCTTAATATTCTTTAGATATGGTCTTTTAAAAATAAAAATTAATTTAAAAATGTACTTTTAATTTTTTGATGAACTGCACAAAATAAATAAAAAGCTGATCGTATTAAGATTAACTTTAATAGAAATAAACAAAAATATTTAAGGATAAATGTTGCAAAAGTCAACTTATATGAAACAAATATAAAATCAATTGGTTAAGCAACAGCGTAAGGGGGAACCGTCGATGCTTATAAGAAACGCAAAGCGACAGCTGTAAAAGGTGAAACGACGATATAGAAATAAAAGCAGAAGGGGCGAGGAAAGTTATCATGATATATCATCCAATTTTAACTTATTGAAAATCAATTGTCTTCAAAAATCCTTTTGACGTAATGCAAATGTTATTGTCATAATAATGTATAATTACTTATAGGGGAATTTACTATAATCATTTACTTTTATCATAGATTAATATGAAAAACATTTAAATATAGTGGTCATTTTGTGCATTTTGTTAGAATATCATCGTCATATAAAAATGAGTAAAGTATTGGCCGCAAAATCCACCAAAAAATATAATTAATTAACCTGTCAAGTGCAGATGAAATTAAGTAGTTCAGTTCTAGTTTTTCAATAATGATCTTCAATTAACTATCGTTTCAACTAAACCACTTCTTTCTCGTAATCTGTGCTATATTGGCAAATTTAGTTTAGGTGCATGCTATCTTATTAAAGTATGACAGGTACTTCTAATTCATTTTATAATTTATTCTAATGCTCAAGGTTATCATAACAAAGCCAAGCAACTGATACCAAGATTATATATACTTTCATAAAATGGTATTCGAAGATAATAAATAGTACCTAGGCATTGTAACATTACAAGATTTTTGATTTGCCACTACTAAATTTTATGATGCGGATTGTTAGCAGTTTATTTACACCCAAAAGTATGGTCATCGTCGTTCATCCAACTATTTACTTCGTATTGTATAGTTAGAAAGAACATTGCATATAACAAAGAGAAAAGAAACTCGTAATAAAGAAAATAAAGAAAACTATAGTCTCACTTCAAGCCAGGGGACTTATCACGACAACTTAATAATCCCCAAAAGTATAAATCAACCTTTTACACATTGAGCACGGGATTAAAACTGAATGGAAAAATTAACCAGAACAATGTAAATACTTTTATCCGCTCGATTGTAATCCTGCTCTTAGCAAAGGTAATACCATTTCCTTTTCAATTTGTTTTCATTGATTTTTTGAATGCACGTAAAATCCATTGCAATCTTTATTTGTTTGCTAATAGTATAAAGAGTTCGAAGATAAAACTGAAAATATATAGAGTTAAAAGGTGGAGTTCTCTATATGTGTATGCATACAAACAACTTCGAGATGATCAATAAAAATTGGAATAATTAAGTTAAAATAGCGGAACAATAAAATACTAATGCGTCACTTACTTTTCCCATTAACTAAGTTATCCAAAAAGATATAAACCTAAACCGCCCAAACAACAAAGTTTAACTTTGGGCGTAAACCATTCACCTCACTAAATTGAGATTGAAACTCCAAAATATAACTTGTACAATGTAGTTATCTAAATTTTCTCCCTCTTCTCAATCAATGTAAAGCAGCAATTTACATTATGAACCACCCAAGTATAAAATAATATACTACAACATATTTAACAATTCCATACACACAAAAGGAAATTCGAGTACATAAACAAATATCTATGTATGTCTTTTGCACAAAAGTGTTTAGAACTGTGAAACAATATTGTTGATTTCAGAATAATGAAGCTGTACTTACCTTTTAAGGTATTCATCATTAACGCTGAGCTAGTTTTGTCGAAACTAACAACATTTAATTAACTCTTTTATCCCGGCGTATTGTACTTCAAATACACGATAGTGGAACGAAAATTTAACATTTTGTGGATAAAGTTGATATTGTATGAATACAATTAGAAATAGTTCAACTTTTTGATTGCATCCAAACTTTTAATTAATGAATGGTATAGAATGAACACAGGCAGAAAGATTATTTACCATGGGTAATTGTATTTGAAAGTTTATCTTGTATAAATGTTATTGCTTAAACTCTGATGAACTTTACTTACTGTTTGAACACATACTATTTACATATTAATTTGTTTTGATTGGTTTTTTTATTAATCTGTGTTCTAGTCATTAGCAATATAACACCACAATTATTACTAAATTGGCATTCTGGACTTGCTTAAGTAGTGGCTAATAACTTTGAGAATCCAGAAGTGCCTTAAAACATGTTTTATAAAGTCGTTGTATTGTATTATCGTTTTACTGCACATTTCATTTTAACATACAAATTCGTTCCTTTTATTATTTTTTTTTCTTTCTCACGCATAAATCAAAGAGAAGTTGTGTTTCGTGAATGAGTTTTACTTTGGAGCAAAGGAAGTCAAACATCATCCCAACTTTCTGTATTTTACAGAATTAAAGTCAGCAGGAAACTTAGCATACGCTTGCGTTCTTAAGTAAATACTTGTTGCGCTCTTTTAGAACGAATATAACAGAAGTTAAAGGCTGTTAAATTATTCAAAACACCATTTCGTTAACTAGGGTCTACAATTACTTTATTATTCAGGTTTAGAAATTTTCTTACGATTTAACTCCTTTTATTACTTTTTTTGTAGTTGAGAGAAATATTTCAAACAGATTTTTCTTGCGAATTAATAATTTGAGCCATAAAACTTTATAACTGCATGTGATTGTGTATTTAATACTTTGGTGATAGATTGATGGAATTAAAGAATGCCTTTAACAATGATATGTAGGGATGGTGTGTCAATAAAACTGACATTTCTATGCCAAAGGAGGTGGAGTTTTGTTAGGCTCTAGGGCCTAAATTTGTTGTTCCCTTTGATAAGTTTGATAAGAATGAAAAGAATATAAAAAACATTTATTAATGGAAAATGGAAATATCATAGACACTTGCTTTAATAACAATCTTTTGTCAGAGAAAGCTTCACCATCGTTCTTTGAACCTATGTTAGAAAAATCAATAAAGATATACGAGGGTTGTTGTAGGATAACTCCAACATCTTGGTTATAAATTCAGACAAGTATCCGTGTTGCCATTGATAGACAAAAATAACTTTAATTAAGTGCAAGAAATGCTGAAAGATCTTCCTTCCTAAAAGATAAGCCGCTTTATCCTGAAAGGTTGCCTGAAACACTTACTAAAACTTTAGAATCTAAAACTAACGATAATGTAAAGAATACTTTAGATTTTGTCAAGGAATAAATAGATTGATTTTACTTCTGGGCTACACCATTGCGGTTTTGGATATGGTTCTATCCACGAATACCCGAATTCAAATATGGAGTTGATGTAGAGAATTATAAACGAAAAATGGTATTACATAGGTGTAGTTCGTGATGTCAATCAGGATCTTTTCATTATGTCCTTAGTTACAATATTTGACATTAATTATTTCACATTTCATTAGGTGACGTACAAACAGATTTTTGGTACACCCATGGCTCCACCAATTTCGCGCATAATCGCTCAGATTGTAGTGGATTAAATTTTGGATGATAATTTGGCTGAATTGAATTCTGGGGTTCTTTTCGTGAAGATATAAGTAGATGACGTCGTCTTGGCGTTACCTGGTTATTGTGTGAATGGTGCCCTAGAATTATTCAATTCTTTTTTATAAATTACAAAATAAATTAAAAATATACAATTCACCTTGGAAACGGATAATGATGGTTTTGTGCCATTTTTTGACACTAGAGTGATTTGAAGTAAAGAAAATTAAGTTATGTTTGACTGGTATATTAAGTCCACATTTTCTAGACGTTTTACACAATACATATAATGCAACATAAGGTTAATACTGCTCTAGCCACGTAACATATAATTTTAAACATATTACATCCGTCTTTTCTGCAACTTAATTTAAATAAATTATGCGAATTTCTGTAAAAAATAATTAAGATAAGTTAATAAAGTGTATTTACGAAACAGTTATTCAGAAAATTTCAAAGACTACCAGTCTGGTGTTATATATTATGTAGCATGTGGTGGTCGTAATGGATGTTATGTGGGCTAAACCACCAATTGCTCAAAAAAAAAAGAATTAGCAAACATAAAGGTAAAATAGAAACGAATACGAGAGGTTGCGCTTTTGCCCAACATACCTTGAACACAGGATACATTTTTCAGTCAGACAATACAAGGATTCTAGATATGAAACTGAATTACAATAGTACGATTTTTCTAGAGATATGCCAGGTGATCTCAGCACAACTTATACATTAATTTTTGAATTAGGTAATAAAGGTTTAGTGATATTATAAAAAACTTGATCTAATTTTAATGATTAATTATTGAGATATCGCATTGTATATTAATGTACTTTTCTTGGTTGTGCTTGGGCACGTGGTTTTATAAATTGTTGAATTGATGTCGATATTCCTTTGTTTGAAATCGAAGGATTGATAAAACTTTCTCGATATAATATATAAATCGATTGTTCTACATAGGTTACCTCATACCAACAAGACATTTGTCAACAATTATTTTGGCACTGATAATATTTCCTATTAGCTGTTAATTAGATGAGTTTAGATCAAAGAGTAAAGTAATCAAATCAAAAATAAATAATTTAAAAAAATTTTTTGTATATAACAACAATAAGAAAACTATAAGTACGAAGGCTTTCACGACCGGTATTGATTGATCTAAATAAAATTAGATAAACACTGAAATATAGAATAAACACTAGAACTATTACTAGCACTAAATCTAAAGCTAGACACTTTCGGGTTTTAACATGCATCTCTTGAAGAAGTGTTATACGTTTGGGATGCCATATTGGAACCTCGCGAATTACTGCGTCGCGTCTGTCTTATTTGTTCATGGTCGCCACCATCTTCCACATTCCGCTGAACATGTTCTCTGTTGACATTGCTTTGTGCTGGTGAATTTTTATGGCTTCTCCTGTTCGCCTTTTGTGATATTTGTTAGTTGTAGCCAGTGGACATACTAACCATGAAAAAGGCTGATCGTGAATTCTAGAAGACCCCTTATAACAATAGTTCATCAGTAGAAACGATCGTCATCAACAGATCGAGTGTCCCACTACCGAAGGAAGAAACCACGTTACTGACCAAAGGGCTACGTAATCGCTTCAAAAAAGATACCGAAGGAAAAATCATTTGCGAAGTGGAAGTACCTGTGCGAGACATGGCCGCACTGGAAAACGAAGATATCCGACAAGAAGTTGCGAGGACACTAAAGTCAGCGAAATCACCGAAATCTAACTTCACATATGGTGAAAAGAAGGTACTCCGATCCATTAAAGAAAAATCAGCAATCGTAAAATCATAGACCTGATAAAATACCCTTCGCCCTGTCATCAGTGCCATCAACTCTCAAATATACTTACTGACCAAATATCTGGCGAAATTCTCTCTCCTTTTATTGGCAACACGGAATCATATATAAGAGATTCTACATTTGGTGAAAGCTGGATAAGTAAGTCATTGGGACAACAGAGTCTTTCAAAACAAGTTTTTTATTTACATACGTAAGTGATCTGAGTTAGGCTAAATTGTGTTGTAATATAATTGTAAAGGTTAAAAAGCGTTAATTTTTGTATTTTATTGCTTCACATGTTATCTTTGGGACGGTTTGGTGTCAAAAGTTTTAAAGTTTACATAAGACTACAATTGTGCCATCCCGTGTATATCATACTTTAATCTATTAGGAATTACACATTTACTTGTTTTAAGGTTTATTCATTTAAAACATCATTGAGGTAAGGGGACACAAGGGGATACTGATTCACTTATCCCATTACCTAAATCAAATCTATTGAAAAATAGATTTAAAGAAATATCTTTAAAAAATTGAAAATAGCAAAAAGAAGCAAGATGGATCCTGCACAACAAACAAAAGTTCTAAATTCAAAATATATTCAATACACTATAGAATAACAAAAATGTTTGCTGCATATTCTGCAATAAAACTTACGGTAATACCTACGACGAAAATTGGATAATGTGTATGGAATTTCATCTGTGGCTCTATGGAAACTGTTCCATCAACAAAATAGATAAATTATACAAGCGATTTAAATCCTGTAGAGACTTTAGGAAACAATTCACGAGCACTCTGTATAGTCTGAACGCGCGTGTGCGTAATGTAATGAAATTTGGTATGGAAATAGTAGCAATTAAATAGCACGGTAGACGATGTGTCGATATTAAACATAGATCCTTAGATTATCCGAAGATGCCGATAACAATGAAGTTTCTAACCCACCATATCCCAAACGTGTTCGATCGCACTCAGATCCATAAAACCAGGCGTATATGTGCAATATATGCAATCGTACCCCGTGGTATGGGGTTTACATCCTATTGGCGATATTATAAAGTGCTGTCTATTGTAGTTCTGTACGTTCAGCGGCGGCCACGACTTTTGTACATGCATAATAACAACAGATCGCACGTCGGGCATGTTATACAGATCTTTGTGGAAGAACATTGTATAAAAATGCTTCCATGACCAGCTCATACTTCGAATCTGAATTCGATCGAACATGTTTAGGATATGATGGGTCGAAGACTTCAACTTTATACGGCTCCCCCAGCGAAAGTTGAGGAACATGGTTGACTACATGCCACGTTGTGTAGCGATGCTATTCGCCGATAACAGAGGATATTTCGTCATTGTTACATCCCCATCCAGCAGGGTTCTGTCGCTCTCCACGTGATGGTTAGTTGTACTACTAGTTTTCTAAATTTTGTTATACTAAATTACATCTTATTTATCAATAGATATTGAATAGTAATATGTATGGACAATTTCTGAACACTCTCTATATAAACTTGATAGAGATTTTAAAGTTTTTCGTTTACATTGGCAGCAACAGCTTTCCTATAGGGAAGATTTTATAAAAGTAACATATTAAAACTTAAACATTTAAGAAACAAGGTAAATTCATTCTTTGATAACTTGTTTCAATAATTTTTCCTTCCAAATCAATATTTTTGAATCCTATAAAATGTTTTAACGTTATCTGTTAGAATCTTATAGAGTATACTTTTTGCAAGTAAGTTGCAGGCATAGTTGCTGGCACAGCACTTGCAGCAGCAGCTTTATGACTGCTACAAGTGCTGTGCCAGATAACATGTTTTAACAAACCACTCTTTTTCATCATCACAGAAGTATTATCTGATACAATGGCATATACTTCTGTATTCAAAGTTTATTTGCAAATATGATGGTAAAAATTGCTATTTCTGAAAATTTCTCACTTGTTTCCGGTTTATCCTCTGATAAATCCCATGCATTAGCGGAGCCTTTGTTGCCATTAGCATTGTGTAACACACAAACAATCATTTTTGTATTACTGGACGTATTTTTTCATCCATCAATAACCACAGCAGATTCGCTTTTTATAACATTTTTGGAAGCTTCAGTTATATTCTGTTTATAAATATTGTCCAGCGAATTTGTAGATAATGTTATTTTAGAAGGGAGCTTATGTGCTAGTCGTAACTTGTTTACAAAATTTTTAAAATTCAACAACACTAAATGAAAAATTGTAACCAAAAATAAACTGTGTCAAACAATTATTTAATTCCGTTTCTCCAGGAGTACTTAGAGTATCAACAATGTTTGTAATAGCTGCATCACATGAAGGTTGGTAAAATGGGCATTGATAATAAAACGTTCAGTTAAAGTTGTAAAATCCTAATTATTGACAGCATCTGTTATAAACATTTCAGCGATGGTTGATTTAAACCAAATTTCTAGAAAAACGAACCACTAAATTGAAACACCTAAACGCAGGATATTTTTCGAGAAATCCACTTATTTCCATTAGGATACTGATATGTCCGAGTTCAGTCACACAACTGATGTATTTGTTAACAATTTACTACATGTTCCACACATTGCGAAATATATATACCTAGTAACCTTGACTATCATACAATCTAATTTTTTAATTGTTACAAATATTTCTCCTTTTGTGGTTGCGTTATTTTGTTTAGTAATTAAAACAACAGTGACGGTGACTATAATTAGTTTTGATTATTTTTAGAGCCATGATGTTTCTTTCAGCGATATCCTTAATAATGGCGATTCCTTCATTTTTTTTTTAAATAAAACCTTTCATTACTTTGAATCCTCAACTTTCTCCATTTAACAATAAATGGAATTTTATAAATATTTTAAATAGTTGAATAATTTATAACATTTTTAAATTTTTTTAACATTTTTCTTATTAACAGAAGAATTTAAGAAATGACGTTAAAACCAAGTTTTTGTTAGTAAGGGTATAAAAGAAAACCTGGATATGCTTTTTGCTCAAAAACGCAAATTGGCGGATTAATTCACAATACGATATATATTTTGGATAATTAAGAGCTGAGGAATCTGAGATCCTTCGATTTGCAGAAGTCCGCGTCTAAGGTCAGACCAACCCAACGTAGTATTATTGGTTGCTTCAAAACCTTTTAACGATATATATGTGTAATATTTTTTTTAAGATCCAGTTAAAAGAAACTGAAAACCTCACTCTCGAATTAAACCCAAGCTTGAGTTTAGCAACAAAGAGAGGTTATTCATGATTTTATTATTATAATTATTACATATACACAAATTGTCAATTTTGGTACTGTTTTTGCTATAAAACACGTTACGATTGTCTCAAAATAATTTTCTTTAATTTTTCTGATTTAAAAATAATCAGTCCTTATTCGCCCTGGGAGAATATTTACATTATTTTTATATATTTTATATAAAATTTTTATATATTTTTATTTATTTACATTACATATAACGTAATGCTTTACTTCTTTTACGGCCTAGCATATTGAATATTAAGTACAGGAAACAATAAACATTCGCAACAGTGTCAAATGACGCCACAATCTTACATTAGGACGTATTTAAATTTGATACAATATCTACATTGTCTACATCAAAATCTACGCGTAAAGTCCCATCACTGGTTTGTGTTATGCCAACATGACATAGAACTGCTCCTAGAGTTCTTAGATCACTTGAATGCTCAACATACCATGATCAAGCTTACAAGGGAAACTGCCAAACAGTTGCCCTTCGAAATTTTCTTGCTAACTTTGCAGTCCTCCAGCGGCGAAACGAAGAACTTCGGATATAGATAAGCTAACTTAAATCGACCTATTTTGAGACAAGGTGTCTATGGTCTTCCGTTATACACGTATTTGAGAGAGACGCTGTATATATTGTGTTACGATTCCCAACGGTGGGTCCTGTAAATGCATGGACGTCGGATGGCCGGATCTATGTTTCGTTGTCGGGGGATGGTAAGAAGAGGAAAGTCATACGTAATTTGTCGGATCTTGATGGATGCCCCCGTGTCCTGCGTCGTCGCGGGATATCTACCCGTAGCCGGGCTGCTAAGGAATAGGTTATGATTTGTTTATAATAGGTTATAATTTGTTTCATGAATTTTTCTTTAATAGCATATTCAGTTTTGATTGTTTTGATTATTATGCTAAGATGTTTTCACGGTTATTTACTTTACCTTACATATACAGGGTGTCTCACGTAACTGGTTCATTAGAACTTTTTTGGGTTACACTATCCGTAGAGGCTTGAAATTTTGATAACATGGGTTATTCATTCCGATCTATTAATCTAAAATATTTTCAAGATGGCCACCACTTCCGGTCTACCGGAAGTAGACCCCAACTTCGTTATTTTAAATGGAATACTATAGTTTTTATTACACCATTCAATTATACGTAAGAAAATATGTTGACTTTGATAACAGTTGTTGGTACCTACGGTTTTTTGTTTTCGAGTTATTTTGATTTGAAGTGTTTTTTGGCAAATATCACCATGCTCTTTAAAAGCACATATCTCAGCCAACGTTAATTCAAAAACGTTTTGCATTGGTATAATAACTCATCATATGCTGCTTAATAGATTGTCACTTGTTATATCAGTGTAGCTTATACAGCGTGGTCAAAAATTGAATTATCGTTTTGCTGCATTCAATTGCGAGAAAGTCGAAAATTTTAAATGGAACGCCCCATATCTTTTTAGCCTATCTAAACTGGAATTTAATTCTCTACAAATTATCTATAAACATTGCTATACCTATTTATTATAGTTTTCTTCATATTGAGTATTTTATCAAAATCCTACACAAAATACTGGAAGCCGTTCGTGTTTTTGTTAGAAGGCCATGACATTTTGACAGTTTATCGTTTAATTTATTTAAATTATCATTGGTATTATTTTTAGAATGATCTGCGATTGAATAAACTTTAGTATGTTAGCTTTTATTTGCCAAAAATAACCAGCAGAGGAACGCATAAAACATGAACAATAAAACAATGCAAAACAGTAATATGGCGTAATATTCGACGTAATGATGGGCGAGGTATTCCTAGAGAGTTCAGTTTATTTATTTACGATGCTTTCTTGTAAAATATTATTCATCTAAATCGACCGAAACACCTCTTACCGAAGAATTTGGTAAAGCAATAAAATATGACAAAACATTTATTCTATTATCTTAAGCTGCTCATGATAGAAATTTATGGTTTCTTGTTATTTTGATCTTTCCAAAACTAAGAGATACGTCTCTTATCCTATCCAAAACTTTATTACATCCGCCATGAATATAAGACGAATTTAAAATGTTGGCGTGGAAATAATTCGCCATGATATTCAAAGACATTAACAGCAGTAAGTGATGACAAAACTAAGTAATGACGGTAATGACAAGAATAACATAAATATGGTTGAAAAGCTATCAAAACTCTATGGCTTTCTTGCTTTCTTCATTGCATGCGTCTATTAATTTCCAAATATGAGGGCAACTACAACAAATAGGCACAGGAAAGTATCTAAATAGTTTGTAGAGAATTAAATTCCCATAATTTATTTTTATATTTATAAGTATTTCATTCTTTTATGTTATTGATTTTAATTTTTGTCATTAAATTGTTGTTTTTCATTGTTTCATTTATTCGGTTTCCTTTTGGTTATTTTTGGTAAATAGCAGCCAGCAATCTAAAGTTTATTCAATCACAGTTCATTGTAGAAATAATACTAATAATAATTTAAATAAATTAAACAAGAAACTGTCAAAATGTCATGGCCTTCTAACAAAAACACAAACGGTTTTTAGCATTTAACCTATGATTTTGATAAATTCCTCAATAGCAAGAAAACTATAATAAATAGGTATAGAAATGTTTATAGATAATTTGTAGAGAATTAAATTCCCTTTCTGATAGGGTATGAAAATATGGGGCGTTCCATTTAAAATTTTCGACTTTCACGCAATTGAATACAGAGAAACAGTAACTCAATTTTTGATCAGCCTGTATAAGATATACTGGTACAACAAATGACAATCTATTTAGCAGCATATGAAGAGTTATCGTATCAATGCAAAACGTTTTTGAGTTAACGTTGGCTGAGATATGGGCTTGTAAAGAGCATGGCGATATTTGACAAAAAATACTTAAAATCAAAATAACTCGAAAACAAAAAACGGTAGGCACCAACAACTGTTATCAAAGTCAACATATTTTCTTATGTATAATTGAATGGTGTAATAAAAACTATAGCATTCCATTTAAAATAACGAAGTTGAGGCCTACTTCCGGTAGACCGGAAGTGGTGGCCATCCTGAAAATATTTTAGATTGATAGATCGGAATGAACGACCCATGTTACCAAAATTTCAAGCCTCTATAAATAGTGGAACCTAAAAAAGTTCTAATGAACCAGTTACGTGAGACACCCTGTATATATATTACTTTATATACTACTTTATATACTACTAATATATACTACTTTATATATATATATTATTTTTTTTGTTCTTATTGTTTCTTGAGATATTTTGTTATTGTTTGTTTTCGTTTTTTGTTCCTTTTTTATCTCTTCGTTAGGGGAACTTAATTCGTTGGTCTCAGTTCTCACTGTAGCGACCTGCCCGGTTTTCGTTGTATGAATTTGCATCATTTTTTAATTTAGTTAGAATAATTTTTGTTTCTTTTATCTACTACTTTTGTATACATTATTCACACACATTTATATATTTTTTTGTTTTCTCTATTTCAAGTTTTTGTTTGTCTATTAAGTTTTGTTTGTTTTTTCCTTCCTTTTCTTTTTACTCTTTTTTTTGTTGTTTCTGAATGGATGTTGGTATCAATTGTTCATCTGATTCTTTTTCACAATCTTTCCTTTCTTGTGCATCTTTTATTGACTCTTCTCTCACGGCATTAATGGAATCTCTCCTTGATGTCGAGGATGGTGTTGGTGTGACTAATGCCGCTGACTATACGGGGATCCCCTCAACTGATCTTTTCCGAGGACTGACCAACTTCATTTCAGTTTGTCATATAAACGCGCAAAGTATTTATGCTCACTTTGATGATCTTTTGCTTACATTTGAATCCAATATCTTTGATGTTATCATGGTTAGCGAAACATGGCTCAAGCCTTCGTTACCTTCTACTTTATACACTCTTCCTAATTACTATTTGTTAAGGAATGATCGTATGTTCTTACGTGGTGGGGGAGTGGCCTTGTTTATTCGAAACACTCTACATGCTACCATCGTAGAAACCTCCGATGGAACGTTGCCGAATGCGGAGTTTTTGCTTGTACAGCTGAAAACTGATTATAATAAATTATTACTCGGTGTTTTTTACTGCCCTCCTTCTATGAACTATTTTGATCAGTTGGAGGAGATTTTGGAAAGGCACTCACTTATCTATGACACTATCCTGTTGTTGGGCGACTTTAATACCTGTCTGTTGAGAAATGATACTCGTAGTGAGAAACTTCAATTCGTTACTTCTTCTTTAAACTTATCTATCCTACCCTCTCTGCCTACTCATCATCTTCCTACCTCACATTCTCCTCTTGATCTTATTATTACTTCCTGTCCAGACAGTATACTTACACACGGTCAACTACCTGCCTTTCAATTTTCCAACCATGATTTAATCTATTGTGCTCTACAGGTGCAGCATTTGAGTCGTTCTCGGCGTGTTGTGACTTACCGTGATCTAGGGCGAGTTGATACTAATTTGCTCTTGTCAGATGCACTGATGATTGATTGGCTTCCACTATATCGTTTAGCAGATATTGATGCTAAAGTGGACTACTTTAATTCTAAAATTATTAAGCTCTATGATAGACATGCCCCGCATAGGCAACGCAAGATGAGGTATCGGCCTGCACCTTGGCTGAGTGATGAGATAATATCTCTTATGCGAATGCGTAACCATGCAAAGTTGGTATTTAAACGTACACCCTATAGTACTAATCGAAAAAACTATCGAATTCTACGCAACCGCTGTAATCATAAATGCAAGTATGCTAAGATATCTTATTTCTACCACAGGCTGTCTGGATTCGCGCCGAGAACATTTTGGAGGACTATGAGGTCTCTCGGAGCGATAAACTCTTCGTCTGACCAGATGGATCTTGATTGTGAGTCGCTGCCAAACTTTTTTGCAGAGCCTCCCCTGATCATTGATGACGTAACTAAGGCGGCTACAATTAATGAAATTCTTACTGCTCCTAAATCGTGTTTCTTGTCTTTTACGCTTGTAACCGCGACCGAAGTGGGTGATGCTATGGCATATTCAAAGTCCCCTTGCGTGGGTTCTGATGGTATCGGTCTCAACCTTCTTCTTCCTATACTGGATATAGTGCTTCCACCATTAACACATATCTTCAACTTTTCTTTTGAACGGTCTTTATTTCCCTCTGTCTGGAAAGTAGCTCATGTCGTCCCCATACCTAAATCCAAGTCCCCTTCATGTAACACTGATTTCCGTCCGATTTCAATTTTATCCGTACTATCAAAAGCTCTTGAACGTTTAGTTTATTTACAAGCCCAAGGATATCTCGAGAGGTTTAATTTACACAATGAGTTGCAATCGGGTTTTCGCAGTGGGCATAGTACGACTACTGCCCTCATTAAAGTTACTGATGATATTAGGTATGCCTGTGACAACAGATGTGTTACTGTGCTAGTTCTACTCGATTTCAGCAAGGCTTTTGATTCTGTCGACCACAACCTACTTTTGGCATCTCTTTCTGCCTACGGATTCACTCCTTCCTGTGTTTCTTGGTTTCATTCCTATCTTTCCCATCGATCCTTGTGCATACGCGCTAATTCTTCAGTTTCTTCTGCTTGTGCAAACAAATGTGGTGTTCCCCTGGGCAGTGTATTGGGACCGTTACTTTTTTCTTTGTTCGTTAATAGTGTTAGTGATCATATCTCGTGTAATTATCATTTTATGCTGACGACCTCCAAATATACACTACTACAACTGTTGCTGAACTGGTCTCGGAGATACGGACTTAAGTTGAAGGCAGTTAAAACGCAAGCTATTGTGTTTGGTACTCGTCAATTACTTGGTAAGATCAATCCATCTAGCTGCAGTGATCTGATGCTGGATGGTATGTCATACATCATATAATTGCATCCGGTTCATATTTGACATAAATAGATTTGAGCATGTAACGCCGTATCGCAATTACATTCAGATGTTAACTTATGAGAGACGTAGATCCTTTCGTTTATTAAACATTTTATTTAAAATTCTTCATAACTGCACACCAAAGTACTTATCAAATAGCTTCCAGCAATTATCATCTCATGAGTTTGCTACTCGTTCGTGTTCTGATGCTATTCTGACATTTCCCGTTCATAGCACTGAAATTTATCACAGATCATTTACAGTACGGTCGATTGCCCTGTGGAATGGACTGCCTTCTGAAATTCGTAATATTTCTAATATTGCTAATTTTAGACGTGTTTTAAAGAGCCACTTGCTTGCCCTTCAATTGTCTGTTTCCTGATTCTTTGTTCTTTGTCTTTCTCTTTTTCCTCTCTTCAACTGCTCTCACTTGTTGGCAACTGATATCTGGCTAATTCTTTTGGTTTTTTTTAGCTTCTGTCTCTCTTGTCGTATCTTTTTCTTTACTTTTCTTCTTGATTAATCTTATTTGGTGATAAATGTTATTGATATCTAATTATCCCTACTTGCCATATTAGTCCTAGGATAATTTTGCTTTAGTAAATACTGTTTTTGTTTGTTCTGTTGGGTCATTTGGCAGATATCGCTTGTGCGATAAATGATCCATTTGCTTATATTAAGTTTAAGATTATTGATTGCTCGACTAACAATCGACAATGGGATTATATATACACATATTTTGTTCTTATTATTTTTTTTTTCTCTTCTTGTGTATTTTATGTAGTTTTGTATTTTTATTTGTGGCATTAAATGGTAATAATAATAAATGGTAATAATATCGCCACTTCGAACCAGTTTTTGGGGAAGGCGGCAAAACCCGAAGTTTTAAATCCAGTATTAGTCCTAGTAACAGTATTGGTACTAGTGTTAATCCTTATATTAATTCAAACAAGAAAAATGTTTATGTTGTCTTGTGTTAATCGTGTTAAGCTAAATTACATTACGATTGTGTTCAAAAAAAGGTTGCCACTAATGATATTAAAAAATTATTAGCAAAAAAAAGTGCATGGGGGTAGAATTCCTAAAATGTTACAAAGCTTTCTTCCTAACCGAATGGGGTTGGTTTTTGTACCGGGGGAAGAGTCGTGTGGTGCTATCGCAAGGAAGAGAAATAATTAAGAAAGGCACGTCTGCGGAACGACAACTCAACTGAACACGAAAGCTTCACCGCGCCACCCTCTCACATACTAGGGGGAGTTCTCGTAAATTGAAATGTATCTACAACGACAGGCGTAACGTATGTGTGAGTTACGCCGGCAGATATCAAATAATTTATGGGTCGTGCAACGTTATTGTTCTCAGAGCTCGCGAACGACTTCTCGCGCGCTCGTTAACTGAAGGATAAATGATAGATCGCGATAATATTACTTCTAATATAACTTTATACGTATCGACAACGAAAGATTAATAAAGGGGTTTCTAATTAGAGAAAAGAAAAATGGATTACAAAAACAAATATATTTATAAAGCTTATATTACCGTGGTTATTGTTAAAATTCATTCCGCGTCGCGTGGAGATGAAAGCTAGAAAACGACTGAAACGTTCCCATGCTCACTGTGGCGACGTTTATTATTATCTTTTGCGTTACATGTATTTCAGAACGCGAACCGGAAAGCGTATCCTATATTTTCTGAGGGAGATAAAGAGAGCACCGCCTGTATCAGACATTCGAACTGCTTATTCAGCGGCAAAGACCTCCGATGCACGCGTATGCGTTATTCATATTGTAGTTCCGAGGATTGTTTTTCACTTCGCTTTTAGACCCCTAACTGTACGTGAACACCGGAGGGTATGGTTTTTATATTTGCAAAAACAATAGAATACCTAGCCATTACTATTCATATGTGGATTTTGAATTTTAATAAAACAAACAGTTGTTTTTATAACTAATTTTAAATTTCTATATTTTTGTACACTTTTTTTAGGGAGTATGGAGATAAAAATGTTAGCTGGAAAAAGTTATTTAATTTCTTTTAATTAGCCGTATATATTGCACATTTCTGTATTTTAACATACAAATTCTTTCCTTTTCTTGATTCTTCTTCTCTTACGTAGATCAAAGAGATGTTGTATTTCATGAAGATGTTTTTTTGGTGCAATGACAGCCAAACATCATTCCAACTTCCTGTATTTTACAGAATTAAGGTTTATCTTCCATACCTTGTGGATTTACTTAAGTAGTGGTTGATGGCATGCAGAATCTCGCCAAATATTCGGCTACCGATAGAATGTCATATCAGATATTTATTAAGAAAATATATGGATAGTTGTCTCAGAGCAAGTATGAATTAATGTAAAGATTATAGCTGGGAATGCTAACCTAGAAAATGTGTTGATGTATAAACCATAATTCTTGCCAAAGGCGTGGAGTGAAATTTCTCCACAAGTCATACTGAGACCAAAATAATATATGTAATTTAAATAGATATCTTGTAACTATAATGATTTCAGTTAAAAATGACCCATCATATGTATCAGACAAAATGATCAGTTGTATTTCACTTTGCTTTAGACCCTTAAGTATACATAAACACCAACGGTTATTGAAGAAAATAAATGCGAAAGAACGATGAAAAACTTTATTTAACGTAAATTTGGTGCTATTGATGTCGTGCCTCATCGGGCACGACGTCAAACAAGGAGCTCCAAGTAGAGGGTTTTTGAGAGTACATTGCAATTAATCACGAGTAATTAATCTCGTGTTGAGGTGAACTGCAGTCCACCTCAACACGCGAGCCCGAACAGACTAAATTAATTTCTTAAATTTTTCTTTTACTTACGTTTTTGATGTTTGGATTGAATTTTAATTGTCTTTTGTCTTTTTACAAATTTAAAAAAGAAATTATATCGAATAACTTCAATTTATTAACTTTATAGAAATGGATATTATACACAAACAATATTGATGTTTTTCAACAATATTCTCACAGAAACTATTTTATAAATCATTATGTTCCTGATGAGGAACGCTAGACGTTCAAAATTGTCAAAAGCACCGAATTTAGATTAAATAAAGTATTTCATAGTTCTTTCGTATTTATTTTCGGCATTATTTTATGATGAACCCGAATTTGACAAATTCTAAACAAGCGGGTATAGTTTTAGTTAGATTTTTCAAGCTTATCTAAAGCATAAATTATACGTCGAATATGTTCAAACCATTAACTCTTTAAGGCCCATGCCCGAGTATTACTCGGGTACCCAAAAATGGTGATTTTGGAGAAATTTCTAATATCTGTAATAAACAGGTATGAACGTTTTGAAAAACAGATATAAAGTCTTCTTTTGGTCGTGGGTTCATGCTGATATGAACTTGATTCATAAAAAGATTAATTACACATTGTTTACACATTCATTGCTCTATACCATAAATATATTTTGTCTACAATATCGAACTCTGTCGACGATAATTTTGATTACCCTAAGTTGTGTTGCTGATGATGAGTTGAAATTGACAGATCGGAAGATAATGATGATATGATGATGAGTGCTGGATCAAAGTGGACTCAAATATATAAGTGCAGATCTGCCTGGTTGTACATTTTATTTAGCAAATGAGTACCTGCCATATTTATCTATTTTCCGTTTGATAACATGGATCACGATATCCATGTTATGAAAGGCAAGCTGGCGCTTTATGGTTTCTCCTATCCAAATCTTAATTTCTTTATACCGTCTTTGTATCCAATAGGGACTCCTATGTCACATATAAAAACACATGTTGATGTGTTGGGGATAGATTCAGGTGTTCCACAGGGAAGTAATCTGGAACCTTTACTATTTCTATTATTTATAAATAATTTACATTGCTTTTTGCAGACGATCTAATAATACTCAGATCTGTCATTCCATATTCCTTACTTTCATTTTATCTTTCTTTGCAAAAAATATTCTTTGTCAGAATCTGTCAGTCTGTTGGTGATATAAGCGATCGCCAGTCCTTACAGACTGATCTGGAAAATGTGTGTAATTGGTGACCGAATGAATAAGTTTCACTTTCACGTGGCTAAATGTCGACGAGACATCAACGATATATTTTTGGGGAGGAAGTCGATATAATCTGTGTGTAAAATAAGGAATATAAATTTAAAATCAGGTTTCAGAAAGAGGGACCTAGGTATTTTTTTGCTTTGCCGAGCATGTGAAGACCTTAACTTTCGCAGCACTTTGACTCTTAGAATTGATTATAAGAAATGTTTACAGTTTATCAAATGTGGAGCTATAAAGTTATTATTTAGCTTATTGATGCAATTTAAATTAGAAGATACGCTAATTGTATGGGATCTTGTATCAGACCTTTATTCAAACTTAATTGAAACTATTCAAAATAAGTTTATTCGATATACTTATTACAAACAATTTAATGCCTTTATCGGGTTCAGATCGTACGAATTATTTGATATAACTAAGTTATCTATAAGAAGGAAAATTATATCACCCTGTTTTCTCTGTAAAATATTAAATAATAAAATAAATGCAATAGACAATTGAAAAATCTATTTTACATTTCCCGCTGAACTCAGAAGAAATTCTCATTTTATCAGTATTCTCTTCTTATATAACAAACTGTCGATGGCTTCCTTCATCCTATCCGTCCTATTTTGACGTTGATGTAAAAGCAGTAAAAAAAGAATTTAATGTACAGTGATTGATTTTATACAATCTCACACTTAGTAATTATGCGCGCATTCTCTTTTATTCTATTCTTCCGTTTTTATGTTTATTGTTTTACTTTGCTTCATTTTTTTTATTTTCCATTATTTACTTTTTTATTGTTTGCTTACAAATCGAGTTTAATATTTAATTTGATTTTATTTAATTACTATATATTAATCTAGTATTGATAATTTTGAAATATTTAATTACACCATGCATTTTGGATGAATAAATATTGAATAAATAAATCTCTGTATATTTCAAACATTTTTGACAATAGCTCATTGAACTTAATTGAAAATGAATCTACAAATATGCTGAATAAGTCAGGTACTTCATCAAGTGTATGGATAATATTTAGAGTACATTAAAATTTAAGCCACTTCCCAGCTTTTGACCAAAAAAATGCACTTTAAGCGGTTAAATTGCAGGAATTTTCTTATCTACATGTAGAAATTAACTAACTATTCCCGTTCCTATCTAAAAATTTAATTAATCTTTTTTAATCAAAAAATTTTCCTGTTAAGAAGTAATATATATATATATATATATATATATATATATATATATATATATATATAAAGAAGTAATACCATTTGTTGAAAAAGTGCATCAGAAAATGTAATAAATTTATGAAAATTCCGGTTAATATTTCATTTTCTTTTGGCATCATCGCCACCATCCAAAGTTTATCTGAAACGTGGTCTGAATAGCTTTATTTTATTTTCTTTGTAAATTTTAACGAGGTGCGATCTAATTATTTGATTATGTAACGCATTTTTTCCAATTAGAGAAGCATTCTTTTCCTCACCTAGTCTCTTTTTCTGCTTCTTCTAAACTGAACCCAACCCAACCTAGCTTCAGAACTACTGCTAGACCTAGAACTATAAACCTTCGGGTTTAGCCGTCTTAAGAGATGTACGGTTAAACACTAACGTTTCTAGTTCTAGTGTTAGTTCGGAAGCTAGGTTGTAGGCGTAGTATTAGTTATACTATTAGTTCCAGAAGAATTTAAAACAATCTAGAGCTAAACAAAAATTAAAAGTAGAACTAACACTAGACCTAGAGCTAGAAAGATTCAAACCGTTCTATTTCTAGTGTTATTTCTAGTTCGATACAAATATACAATAATCCACAACTGACTAACAGCTTAAAGTAGAGCTAATACCAACACTAAAGCTAACACTAGATATATAACTAAAACATTTGGGTTTAGCGGTACCCCTCTTAGGGTAATTAAACCCAAATGCTTTTAGTTCCAAGTTTAATGTTAATTCTAGTTTTAGTATTAGTTCTAGTGTTCATAAATTCTCTCTTTTATGGTCATCTACGTCGTATGGAAATTTTATTTTATGGTTTCTATAGTTATATATCATAAATTTGACAAATTTTCAATTTAGAAAGCGGTTCAATTTTCACATAACAATGAAAACAATTAGTTAACGTTTACAGTTAGAGTTGTTATTCGTGTGATTTAAACATATCTAATGCATAATTTATGCTGAGGTAAGTTTGAAAAATCAATAATAATTTTTTCCCTGTTTGTAACTCGATCCGATATATTCTACAATTTTTGGGGGAGTATGGAGATGAAATCGTTAGCTTAAATAAGTTATTTAATTTCTAATGCATATATTCTCCTCTAAATAATTGACCAACGTGAGAAATACAAAATTTACCTGTCAGTTAAAAATAGTCACATCTATCAGACACAAATGAAATGCCAACTGAAACAAAGAAAGACAGAATTTACCGATCCGCCATTGTTTTTCACCTCGCTTTCAGGTCCATAACTATACAGGAACACCGTAGGGTATAGTGTTTATATATGCAAAAGCAACAAAATATCTAGCCATTACTATTCATATGTGGATGTCGAATTTTAATAAAACAAACAGTTGCTTTTATAACTAATTTTAAATATCTATATTTTCTATCTTTTTATGGAGATAAAATCGTTAGCTTCAAAAAGTTATTTAATTTCCCTAAGTCATATTCTCCTCTAAATAATTGAGCACACCTGAAAATACTAAGTTTACATCAACGTTAATAATAATACCAAGTTTATTTAATACTAGCTTATATTATATTAAGTATACATCAACGTTTTACCTCAACATTTCTATGTTTCAACAAACAAACTCATTCATTTTCTTAATATTTCCTTTCTCTCATGTACATCAAAAATAAAGTGAGTTTCATGAAGATGAAACGAATGCTGTATTTTACAGAATAAAAATTTATCTTCCATTCCTTTTAGATCTGCTTAAGTAGTGTCTGCCTCAGGTACAACTACAATAACAAAAAATGTATTAGAAGGAACATAGAAACATACCAGTTACCTATACAGTTTATTTATATATATTGTATTGGTCCTTATTTTTTTCGTATTCGGTTGAGCTCTAATTTCATGTTGCTTCTCATATTGAATGGTATTAAGTTGGAATTCCACCCAACCTAACCAAACCGAACCCAAACAACCCAACCCAATGTAACGAATTTTCTACAGAATCGTGATTTTTTCTTCTATGGTTGGGTTGGGCTCCAACTTCATACCATTCAATATGAGGAATAGCATAAAGTTTTTCTTCTGTAGTTGGGTTGGGTTAAACTTCAACTTCATACAGTCTCTCATATTGATTAGAATAAAGGAAAAAAATTCCGGAATATTTACAAAAATAGAAAATATTTCTAAAATTTGGGTTTGATATTTGTTCTATTTTAATTCTGCTGTTTAGTGATTGACTTTGTTTTTAAATTTTGGGTTTGATTAATTCTTTCTCCCGACCAACAAATGAAGTATTACAAATGAAGAATTGTTTGCACCTTTTTGATGACGTATCGGATGCACTAAAAGTTTGCAAAAAGTATTTTAGATAAGAATATTTTATGACAATTTGCTCTTATTAAAACACATTTTTCATTATTATCATACCAAAAAAGACTTTAATTGACAGTTTTAAGATATTAGAAGAAATAACAGAACTCAAAACCTATAACTCCAAAACAAAGCGTTCGGCCAAATAAAATTATTGTTGATTTTATGTGAATTGAAGTTGTCATTTTCAATTAATTTTTTAATTGTATTGTATTTTTTAGACTTCCTAATTCAATCCCATCTGCTGCTACAACCTTTTTTATTGAAGAGCACGTATATTGAATTAAGACTTGATACTGTTTCAAGAAGACTTAATTGTGCTTCTAGAACACTTGATCTGCTTCGAAAAGAATTGATACTGTACCTAGAAGTCTTGAAATGTTTCCACAAGATTTCATATTGCTTCTAGAAAATTTGACTTGCATCCAAAGGACTTGATGTTGCCCCTGGAAATTGTTAATGGTATTATCTAGATTGAAGTTATCATTTTCAATTTTTTTTCATATTAATGTATGTACTATTGATCTAATTCTTCCTAATTCAGTGGCAGCCAGCATATGCCACGAAATCTATTTTGGTTTCAGTCTGTTTCCTATTCAGTTTTTTATCACCGAGCACCCATACCAAATACCAGCGCTTATGGTACTTGCCAAAGCAAGTACTTATTTATTTTTTTGTTTTTACCTCATATTTCGACTATTTTTAAACATATGCAAAATTTGATGATTTTGTTGCATATAAATCTGGACCTTAGTCAAATGAGAGTACTATTTTTGGTTATTTATGGTCTTTTATGTTTGGTTAATGAAATATTTTTAGATTATTGATAAGATCTATAGAATTGTTGATATTATTATAGATATACTTATTAAAAACTTTGAACAAAAACCTTTGAATGGGTTGCACGATCCTATTAGTAGGGGTATTGTTATTCCTAATAACTGGTCTAATGCTATTATATTTAATTATTGTATGTCTTATGAAGGTTGATTAGACTTTTCAAGATTTGTACAAGACGGTTCATTTCTATTTAATTGAATCCAGTTATATCAAACTTCAACAGTGGAATATGGTTATCTTTGAGAAAATTTTTTAGATTATTTTGAAAAGGTATGGTTGGGTTATTCTTAATTTCATTGATATTATTCTCCTTGAAGAATTGCAAGGGTTTTCAATATTGATGTATTCTTGATAATGATTATAGTCTTGATGGTATTAATTTCTATCTTTTTTAATGGAGCATAAAAAGTTAATGCTATTATTATATTATTCAAACCAGAAATTATATTATGATTATTTACGAAAGTATCGGTAAATCGGTAAAACAAATATTATGTAAATATTGGTGTTAAAGGGTAAAAAGATTTATATCTCAGTTCCGTAATTTCAGTTTCTTTATCTGTAAAAAGTGTATTTGTGAAATTAGTAAAACGTTGAGAAAATTTAGTATCATTCAAATTTCTCAGCTCAACGGAAAAATAGGTTTAATTTTTTTTATTCTTTTACCAGTGAAAGTATAGTTTTTTAAGTGTGTTAAATATGAATTAGAATTGTCTATATGTTTATCAGTATATAAAGTGGAGACAGCAAAAACACAACATTCTACCTTAATATTTACCTTAAAATTAAAATTTTTATTAAAATTTAATTCATTATCGTTATTGCTATTTGTTTTGAAATTGTTTGTATTATTCTTATTATTAACTAACCTATCGAGTTTGTTCCTTTTTATCTTCTTACTTCTGATTATATTGAAGTATATTTCTTCATGAAATTTGTTTAAGATGAATTCATGCTCAATGTAGTGAAGGTGTGTAATGTTGGAGTGTTTCTTATAAAGGATTCTAATATTTCTCTTGATGCGTTTTTTTTTTCTCTATTTCGAACTGCTGTGATATGGATGGTTTAGGTATATTTATTCTGAAGGATTTAGGAGCGACTCCAACTTTGATAGCTGTATATAAGAGATTGATATTGTGAAATGTTCTTTCCTTCTTTAACATATAGTTACGCAGTGTTTAAATCAAGACAGATCTCTCTGTAGATTGTAGTTCGTATAAAATTGATTCAATGATCATCGTTATGGTAATTAAAACAGTAAAAAATACAATACGTATAAAGATTTATGTTTTCTTTAATGAAACATTTAGAATTATTAACATCCGTTATATCGTTCATAAGACAATTATTGTTATTATTTTTAATTAAATTATTTTTTTATTTAAAATTTCTTTAATTTTTATTTTCTAGATTGTTGTATGTTCTTTCTAATACATTTTTATTGTTAATATAGTTGTGCCTGAGGAAGATCATTCAAATAATTCTATAATCATTATACGAATTGTATTTAATTCTTCCTATTTTAATCGCTATTATATGATTGAAAAGTTTGGATTGTTTTTCACTACGCTTTTAGACTCCTAATTATATATGTTCACCGTGGGCTGTAGTTTTTATATATACTAAAAAAACAAAAACAACAGAATACCTAGCCATTTCTATTCATATGTGGATTTTGAATTTTAATAAAACAAGCCGTTGTTTTTATAACTAATTTTAAATATCTATATTTGTCTACCCTTTTTTTGTGGAGTATGCAGATAAAATCATTAACTTGAAAAAGTTATTTAATTTCCCATAGCCATATTCTCCTCTAAATAATTGAGCGCACGTGAGAACTACCAAGTTTACTTGAACCGTGCCTAGAAATTTCGGCATCTAGTAACGAAACATTTTTCTTGGTCACGTGCGGTTTTAATCGATTTCACTTTTTCGCAGTGTCTACCTCACCACTGCTCATACGTATGCATGGAAAAGCCGACGCCAAAATGGCGCCATTCGTATTCACTCCACAATTCATATTGAATCTCTACCGGGTGCACGGTGGCGTCTGGCCCAACTCCGACCCATATATACTTACCTCTCTCTACGTATGTATACGTACGTTCTACGGTCGTAATGTTTTAACTTAATTTCCTCCCACCGTACTCGGAAATGTAGACGTGATATATGGTATAAAATGAGTTTCGTGGCTACCGACCTTACCATTATGAAAAATTTTTAAACGAGTTTTTAAATTAACTGTATTTATATGTTGCCTTTTGGTTTTGAAATAACATTATACAATTAAAATTCACGAAAAGAAAATTAAATAAACCAAAACTACATTTTTGTTTTCAAGTTAACCGTCCAAGTTACCTCGTTAACATTCTGAATTTCTATTTCGCATTATTTCGAATTCACTACAACTTCTATCTTCTAGTTACAAAGTAAAAGTTACATCAATTCACCTTATTTTGGATATTTATACAATATTTACAACATTAATATCTGTTTTTTAACCGTCAGACAGTATAGACAATACAAGAATTATTAATCATAATAAATAAAACTTGTTCTTAACTAATCTAGGGCAATACATTTTTATTGCATTCCGATGATCAAGAAGTAATTATTAGCTATTATAGAAGTTTAATAAAAATAATAAATAAATTCCGCAGCAGTCCTCTATAAGGAAACTTGTCAGCGAGATGGTGAAGAGAACAACAATGATAATGAAAGAACTAAAACCTGTCATTCTGCAATATAAAAATTGTATGACATTCGGCGGAATCAAAGATCTATACAAATGGAGATTTACACGAAACCAAAAAAAATCTAAATCTTAATTCCAAGCAATTTTAATCCCAAGCCAACAAAACGTGGGTGGCATGGCTATAAAAATAACCACAGTATGTGCTCTTCAAAAATAGCGGTATTCAGTTTTTGAATAATATGAAACAAGTTTTCCCATGTGAAATCCGTGTCTCGATGAATTCCAAGGTATTTAACAAGCGCTGTGCAAGCCTCCAAATGTCAAAGGGAATAGTTTAAGGTTTGCAATTTGGCTTCGATCATGCTGGCTCTATTTTTTTTAACCAGTTCATGTTGATCGCACGTGAGTCATACTTGAATCTCTTGGAATGATTGTAGCAAGTCATTGACGAAAATTAGAAATAATAGTAAACCCAGCACTGAGCCCTAGGGGACACCATGTATAGTTGGTAAACGGCTAGAATCATGACCACAATAGGAGACATATTGCAATCTATCAGTAAAGAATGACTCCACAAACCTAATAAAAGTCAATACTCCACAAGCCTAAACGTGCTTAGCGTATTAAGAAATAAATGGTGAGATACGCTGTCAAACCCTTTTGTTAGATCGTCAAACGCAGCTTGTAAATAATTGTAGCATCAAAACAATCTTACCAGTTCTTGAACGGCATCCGTCATTGATTTATTCGTTTTGAAGCCAAACTGCTCCGAATTCGTTTGAATCAATATATTGTGTGATTCGAAATGAACCAACAATTTTTTAAGATAACCTTTTCAAAAAATAAGTAAAATAGATATTGGCCTAAAGTTGGAGGCATTTTGTGGTCCATTTCTGTGTATAGAAATAGCTTTAGCTACTTTCGGACAGTCGGAGAACAAGGATGGAGATGTGCATTCATTAATCAGTTTACAGAAGGGGTAAAGAAATCATACTAAAAACTGTTTTAGGCCCACTTTTACCAACCTCCAGTTAAATTAACTAGCGGTGGTTATATTCGTTTTAAGCGCTCCCATTGGCTATGAGCCGATTTTTAACTATTAGATAAATTTATCATGAGATGGTAAAAGTGACTCTTAATCAACTTACTATTCAGCAGATTGACATCCCTGCCTTTCAATCTAGAAACCACTTCCCATAATTAACTAAAAGTTATTGACTACAATCTAAAGTTATCAACGTTAGGCCCACTTTTACCAACTTCCAGTTAAACTAACTGGCGGTGGTTATATCGATTTTAAGCGTTTTCATTGGTTATGAGCCTATTTTTAGCTGTTAGATAAATTTATCAGAAGGTGGTAAAAGTGACCCTTAGAGGTATTCAAAAAGAATAATCAATCGGAAGGGTTATAAACAAACAATATTTCCAGCAGTCAACAAATTGATAGAGTAGTTAGAAGTCAAAGGATTGTTACTCTGGATAATTTCCCACTTTGCACGTTATTTGTTGCTAGAATTATTTATGCGGTTGGTGTATCTTCGCTTTAATGAGTAGGTTTCCATTAAATTATCTAATCTGTCTCATTTGCAATGTGGATATGATGTCAGGACGTTGTTTATTTAAAACAACCTGCAAGTGTAAATCATCCCTGGCTAGCTTAATGGTATTAGTGAACCAGGCAACATTTTTTTCATTGACTCGCAAATATTGGACAAAATGTGTTGATGGTAACAACAATAATTAATTTATTCTGTTACTTCTTAATATTACTAGATTTTTTATTTCTTTAATATTTCTTTAGTCATAAATTTAGCCAATTACATTTAATAAATATTGTTTAAAATCATCCCTGGCTAACTTAATAGTATTAGTGAACCAGACAACTTTTTTTCATTGGTTGTTTTCATTCACTTGTAAATATTGTACAAAATGTGTTGGTGGTAACAACAATAATTAATTTATTCTATTACTTGATAGCAATTTTTACATATTAAAATCTCATCATCAGCCAGAATAGTCATACATTTAGCCAATTACATTTGATAAATATTAGAACAATACATATTACAAACTTCACTCTGGGAATTAGTATTGGAAAATTGTAGGCTCTCTTCATCCAAGTCATTAAAGAAATTATCAACTTCGACTACGTTAAACAGAAACAGTTCACAGTTGTAATTTGTAACTTTTTATCTCAATTATTTGTAGGAATTAGTTCAGTTGCCACAGTTATTAACCAGGTCGATGATAAATCGATAACTAAGAGCGAATGGAGAGTCAGAACGGGCAGGACGCGTTATATTATGTAATCTCTTCTGAGAAATGAATCAACTTTGTTTTTCTTTAATGAAGAAACCTATCATATCATATAGTAGTATCATCAATATAGTTCATTTGTGTTTAACTACTGCGACCCATTGTCATTGTGTATAGGGGCGGTGACCTGAAATGGCTATAACGGGTTAATAATAGTGATAAATTAATATAGTGTTAATATAATGTTAATAATAGTGTAATTGCAAAATATGGCTTTGGGAGCGGTCGGGCACCACACCTCAAAGGGCGCCATCATGTGTTGCCAACAGTTCAGCGACATATCTACACAGTAAGAAATCATTGCTTAACCAATTCGGAAGTCAACACCGCTTCTTGATCAAACTCAGTTGGAGTGGTCAATTATATGAGTCATCTATATTATACCACTGTGTGAAAGTAATCATGCTAGCCATCATCAATTGATCATGAAAAGATCATCATTGGACCCTTCCCAAAACAAAACGCAGGAGGTTTTATACCTTAGCAAAGGGGATCTAAAGACACTCTCAGGCTTCCTGACCGGCCATTCACCCCTCAAATACCACCTTATCGTCTTTGCAAAGATGATTCAAAAACAGCTGAATACATACTGTGCAAATGCTGAAGCCGCTTAAGACACAAAATTTTCAGTAAACCTCCTTTGACATCTAACGGCATAAAGGATTAAAATGTTAGAGCAATTCTAAAGACCTACATTTACCTAGACCTCCGAAAGGCTAAATGTTACAATAGATCATATAGGTTGCGATAATGAGAGGGGTCGTTCTCCTCAAGCCGCCAACGGTAATAATACCCACCATCCAATGGTGGCGTCCATGGCGATCATTCTAGTGTTCCATCATGAGCCATAATGAAGAGCGGACGTAGATTTCTCGAAGGATCGTCAACTAGGTAAATATTGAAAGGTTTAAATATCGTTATGTTGTTTTGCGATAGTTGACGTTTGTTTGTACGAGAGACTTTGAGAGAATTGTGTAGGGTAGTAGTGGCCTGAAGTAGCTATAAGTGGTTGATAATAGTGATAGTAATGGCAAAGGATGGCTTTGGGGGCAGTCGGACACTACACATCAAAGAGTGCTACCTCCACGTTATGAATCGAAGTATGCCAAACCGTCATCAATAGTGACCATCATGGCGACCATTCTACTGGCCCATTATGAGTCGTAGTGAAGAGGGCCATAAAAATATGCGTATCGTTTGATAAACAATTCCAAATAATTTATGCTAAAAATAACGATATTAACGGTTTTTAAATTAGACATATATAGAGGTTATAGATATGTTCTGTATATCCTACCGATAATCTCATCAACAAAAGTAAACCGTACATATATAATACACTACAAGTTGATAAGTTTATCAACCAACTAACACTGCTGAAAAGTATTTCGGTGTATAGTACAACCGGCTCTACACTTTACAATACTAGTTTCTACTTATTATTAGCATAATGATTATTCCTTTTCGTAAAAATAACAAGAAATTATAAATTTAATATGTCCACATTCCAAATTCATCCTGACTTTCTTCGTTTTTGAGATATTTTGAAAAAATAGAAATTTGCCCATATCCATTCTTTCCTCATTTCTCCACATTGTAGGCACTTGTTTAAAATTTTTATTTTGGTTTGAACAGAAACTATGGATAATCATTTGTTTACAAGTTAATAATGCTGATAGACGTGATGGCAAATATTCAAGTGTCTCAGTTCGTCGAGTGACTAAAGAAAATGAAACATAGTAATTTACTGTTCATATAAGAAAAGTACAAAAATTAAATCAATAATATATATAAACTAAAACACCGTTCTTTTGATAATAAAGTTGAATCAATTTTTTGCTAACGTTTATACATTTTTATTTCAATATCAGAAATATCATTTAAGTTTTGAATTAAGAACTACATTTTCTTTTCGAAAAAAAGAATCCTTTTTAATATAACTAACATTTTGATTTTTAAAATAATATATTTTAGTAACTTAGTTTAACAATAAAAGCTTTTGACTGAAATCTTTCCTTTTATTCCTTTAAACGCAACAAATTTTCTCTGCGTGGGGCATGTTGAAGGAAACATACTACCCGTACAATCCAATAATAATGCAATGTTTAGCCCATAACAACCGTAACCGAAGACTATAATTTAGTAGATAGTATCTACAAAAATGTGAAAACATTAATGAGTCTCCTAGAAAAGTAGTTTGAATATAAGCATCATGTTTCCCCAATTGTAAAGTGTTGAATAGGTAAAATTATCCATTGAAAACCTCATTTGGTAAATCAAGAATGATTTCAAACTTGATTTGGCTTCAAACAATCTTTAGTGAAGTTTGTTTAGTATATACCTATATAGGTCTATTTACTCTGTTTCTGAGTATTTAATTTTTTTATTTTAAATAATCACTTAACTGATCCATTTATTTTATATTATAATTTAACTGGGGACAGATATTTAAGGCTACTAGCAAATACGAAATGAGCACGGGCCACTACTATGACCTGCAAGATAACCTGATCTTACCCTTTTTGATTTCGATTTTTAACTGTGGGATGCCACTAAAAAGCAAATATTTAATTTTTTAACACCAGTCGAAAACTCTCGGAACAGAGTGCTGGATGTGTTCTAACAACCCTTACTAATTCGAGTACTTTATGGTTATTAGTTACTTATCATTAACTAGTAGAGAAGTCACTAATTGAATATTTACCTATTAATAGAGCAAATTGTAAATTGCTTTTGACCGACGCGGTTTTTAATATTATAGGTGATAAGTCCTTCACTGTTCTTGACAAGTTTTCTTCTCAGCGTAATATAATTTTTTTTGTTATAGCTCTGGTATAAACAAAGGTTTATTAAGCATGTTATACATTATTGAACAGTTTTTTAGAGACCATTTAACTGATCAAGAATCCAATATGGCGAAGAATATATAAAAGAATAAAGTTTAAAAGAAGTTACAGTAAATGTTATCGATTACATAACCAAATTTCAATCTTTCGAAACTATCACAAAGACGAAACGAGTGATGATGTATTTGAAATATGATTTATGTCAGCCGTGAACATCCAAATCTAAACACACTGCATATTACAATAAAGTTATTTCCCATTCCAACAATACAAGATAATTAGCTATGGTAAGTAACTGTTGTTTCATAAATGGTTAATACTTCGCTACTTCACAGTGACTAACTTCATAACTGCCAAAAGCAGTTCGTTTCAGTTTGTTATACTCCCAAATGGATAACAGTGAATGTGTAGGATTTACATTTTTCAATTTATTTTAGAGAATTAGTGTACTGTATTTGTGTTCATTTAATTTTACGATTTAACTGAAACTGCTGAAAATTTTAATCCTGTAAATTTGTTCGTCGAATAAACTTTGTTTCTATTTACACTTGTACCGTTTTATAAGCTTATTTTGCCGCCGCCGTACTATATTACTGTAAAGAACTAATTTCCTCGAAATAAACCTGGATATAAATGAGTACACTACCCTTGGAATTTTTATCGAGTCAAGGAGAGTCATTACGCATTCAAGGGCTACCGCATGGGGCTTATTTAATAAAATCTACACTGCTGAAATCTACGACGAACTGTGCCCATTGGTACTGCTAGGGCCTTGGCCCTATGTTTGCTGATGTTTCCCCGTGCCCCAATCAAATATTTACCCGATCTCATCTTGCTCGCATTTTACCGTCGTCTCTTCCGCATTCGTGCAATTTTTATGAGCGCGTTTGTGTACGTGGACGGCATTGTGTTTGTTTCGTTAAATCAACAACTTGCATCAACTCGCTGCCTTTGTGGAAATAATTTACCTTTTATTGTAATAAATTGTTTACCTACCTGCCTTACTAAACCTCCACTAAATTCATAAAACTAATGTTATAAGTAATTCTTTATAACCAGCATTCTTTGTTTACAAAAGATCGAAGTGACGTTTAAGTGTAAAATATTCAGTATTTCCCTCGTCGAATGTACGTTCATTTCGTTCCTCTATATGACTCTGTATAAATTCTGAAATCGAACGGATGCCGGATCAGCACCGGATGCCGATGCTATTACGTCAAACCAGTTGCAAGTTGAAGTATTTGAATGGTGACTTTTGCAGTGATTTTGCAAAACAAACTTTTCGCGTAGAAAATATAAATTTATGATTCACGTACAACCACTACAGATACAGAGAGCTAGTAAAAACGTGCAAGAATTTTAGGCGATAAATTGTTCCGTCTGGTGACAGAATGGATTACGCTACGTCGACTTTTAACGATATAAACGTTACAATAAATTATACAGCACGTGACCTATATCAAGCTCTGTAATCTTCGATCGTAATCGTTACTAAGACACGTTTTAAATCCTCTCGTGAATTTATATCAAACTTAAATATATCTTACATATATTCTTAATCCCCACGGTGTTGTTTTCTACATATTTTTTTCTCGTTTCTGTTATTGCCTATTTAACAAGATGCGGCTATCTCGCAGAGCTTTCAGTCGTTTACTCTGGTGTATATTTATCTCGCCCTCATAAATTTGATCCATTATCAACGTCAACGCTACGATCTTTTCCACTCCCAACAGTAAAGTAATTACTTAGCCCGAGATTTAATTTTGTTCTCATCTCTGATAAGAGAATTGGACGAATTATAATCGTTCGAATCGTTTGAGCAACGTGAAGTCAATTAACTCCACAAATTAAAAATTAGGATGGATGTTTTCTTTATTTTTATTCACTGATAAATTGGTTTACGATATTAATTAACCAGCGACTTATCCCAGTTACAAACAATTGTCACAAATATCTGATTGTAGAAGTACTCACCAACAATAATAATTGGAATTTAAAAAAATCGCCATAGCTAAAATAATGTAAAGACGCAAATGTCTTCTTTAAAGTGGTATAAGATTACTGACATTTGAACGAGAAACTATAGAGATAAACTAATAAATTCTTAAATTCTTATAAATTAAAAAATTTAATTCTAATAAATTAAATTTCATAAATTGCCTTTGCTTTAATAATGAAGATAAAGAGATAAATCAAAATAATGTATGATAAGCGCTGTTTTATTCAAAAATTATTGAAGGGATTAGTGGTACATATGAACCATTAGTTTATAGAAAAACTTTCTTTAAAAAACATTTAGTTTGTCCACAACTATTGAATCTGATAACTAAAAAAAGAAACATAAAAAAAATGTTTTAAATGTTAAACTTAACATTTAAAACATAATCTCAAAAAAAATTAAAATTACTATATAATAAAATTTAAAAAATTAAATTATTTCATGTTTTTAAATAATGAATTTAAATTTCAGGTAAATATTTGAAATGAGAAATCGAATTTGATATATTTATTGATAAAATTGATTTTAAATTCTTAAAATTTTATTCTTACCATTTGAAATATCATAAAATACTTTTTTATTAAAAAAAATAAATTCAGGTTAATTCCTACTTAAATACAATTTTAAACCAAATATTATATTAAATCAACTAATGAAGAATTGCACTTGCCATTTTGGTAATTAAAATAAAAGGGTTTGGGAAGTTACATATAGCGGACGGGGATCATTATACTTTTTTAGAAATCGGGTTAAAATGATCAGTAATAGTAAATTTTCTACACATGTTTGTTTTGGTATTGGGCAAGTTTGCCAAAAAGTCTGATCTAAGGTCTTTTATGTCTTTCGGCATGCATCCATTATTCCCCTTATTTAAACTTTCCTACCTTCATTGCAAAATATTTTGCATCACATGCTTCAATAAGAAATTTGTTGATTTCAACGAAAATTCCTTCATTCTTCTATTTCGAAAGTGAACGCAGTTTCGCATAACTTTCTGTATTGACTTCTTGATTTATATTGAGTGTACTTGTAAGCATAGAGTAATGTGTAGAGTAATATATATATATATAGGCATATATTTTGCAGCTGATTCCATAAAATATATCAGTAAAACATATTCTGAGAATGAATTAATTTTCATGGCCGCCCTCTAGTCCTTAAAAGTATTGTAGACAGGTATGTAAATATTTTGGGATTTCTCGGGCAAAACAGATAACAGATAACACATATTATCTCTTCATCACTATCAATTGACGGTTTTTGAAAAATCAACTCCTCCCATAAACTCTCTATATTATATAACTACTTCTGGGCAAGGAACACTCATTTGGAATTCATCTTTCAAAGTTTTATTCATAGACCTAATAATCGTAACATTAGCACTAAAATAATTGCTTAACATAAGTACATTTTGTGTATTTTGCCAATTCACAAACCACAGTACATCGTTGCCGCACTAAAACACATATCCACCTCTTTTCAATTTATTCTTGATTTTAGGTAAAATTTTCTGTTTTGATTATAAGTTGCTAAGGTTGCATAATTTATATTCTGCAATACCACCAACAACTCGTGATCGATGCAAAATCATATCAGAATTGCAGAATGTTCGAACACATACTACATTGTGAATGCTAGAAAGCTACAACCCAGAAATGCCGTCACGATAGTAGCTTTCAAAGCATAGATGAATCAATGATTAAGTTCAAGGCGTTTGTCTTTGAAGGAATATATGCCACTTAACCCTTCGTTAGTGTGCTGGGAAATAATTGCACTAACTGTGCTGTGGTGTGATACCCCAAAAATAAATATTTGTTTTTTAGCACATTTTACATCAATTAAAAAGAAAGTATGCCAAAAAACCCAAATGTTATATCTTCGTATATTCTTAAATATATGTAGCTTATTATTTTCAAATGAGATACCGTCAATTTTTTTTTTGAAAACGTTTTCTAGCTATCTTAGGAAAGCAGTAACAGTATTGTAAAGGCAAAATCAGTAAAATCGGTTATACAACGATTTTCTTTCAAAAGACAAAATTTTTAGTGGTAATAAGATCCATTTATTTAAAAAAATCATCATAACATTCTTTTATGTAATATAAGAAATGAAACAATATTTTATGTATTATTTTATTATCTATGACCTTTTATTATCTATTAAACCTATGACTTTTCAAACTTTGAACAATTTTCACAGTAAAAATTTGCATAGTCTAAACATATAGGAATATGGCCTGTTATAAAAGGTTATAAAATGCTTTTCTGTCTTTTGCACGAGAACACTTCACACATTTATAACTTTTTTTTGTTTTTTGGTCTGAGGTTCCTCAGGTGTCTTTGGTACATCCTGACGTAAATCACGACGAATTCGAGGGTTGCTCTGCTTTATATTACGATAGCTCTCTGTCAACGACATACCTAACGGTTTTAGAAATGAATGTCTTCATACTATAATAATCTTTATTGTTGGCTTAAAAGTAAAAATGAAAACGTATGAGTAAAAATGTGAAAACTCTATTCCACTGCCATCTGTACACCAAAAATCGCCCAGATTTTTTCTGTTACCTTTATACAGTCCGACTAAATACAGCAGCCCTACTACTGCTTTCAACTGTGTTATATTAGTTGGCTTCACCAAATAGTGTGTCGCATCATATGTCTGTCTGTGATTTAGTTGCTATTTTCAAATTTGTGTATTCTGTAATACTATTCAGCATTTCACCTATAAAAAATAAAAAAACCACGCCTCCAAAACAGTGCGTATATTTTTTGCATCACTTTTTACCTCGGGGAGTGTGTAATTATAATTCCAGCTCGTGTTCTCACATTTTTTGGATTCATTTCTTGTTAGTCCATCTGACGTCATGCTTTACGCAGTCTCTTTTCAGTTTATTCTTGATTTTAGATACATTTTTCAATTTTGATTCCAAAATGCTACCGCTAAAAGGTCTTTCTCTAGACGTTCAGTTTCACGACCTGTGCAAATATTAAAATCTTATGTGTATCGGGTGAAAGGATTTGATCTAAACCACAAGTTGATTCCTCTCTCACAATTTGCACTTACCTGTTATCTGTTTCCTCATTTGGACACTGAGCAATGTAGAATGTGGAAAATATTTTTGAAACATTGATACAGCGTCTCAGCTTCTATATCAGAGACTAGTGTACAAGTGATTTTTATCTTCAATTTTTACCTTTTAAGTCTTCTTTTCGTTTTCGATTTCAAATTGGTCATCATGTTCCGGTTGGATTTCCGACTCTTTATTAGAAGACTCGTTGTCAAATGCAGATTGATCATTAGTCAGATTCTTCATCAGAAGATTCATATACATCATCAATGTCGTCAAAGTCGCAAAACATATTTTCTAAATTAATGAAATTAATGGGATGAGTAATGGATTAAATTGAAGACGAAAATTTCCTGTTTAAAATGATATAGGATAACTAACGTTTTAAATCAATTAAACTTCTCTTCTAACCGTGCGTTTATAGATGCACGGCTAAACCCAAAACATTCCACTTCTAGGTTTAGTGTTAGTTCAACTTTTATATCATTAGATCTAACTCTAGATCTAGAACTAGAAACATTCGGCTTTAATTGTACATTTCTCAAGACGGCCAAACCCGAATGATTCTTGTTCTGGGACTGGTATCTGTTGTAGTTTTACTTCCGCTAAAATATACAGATTTGGATTGGGTTGGGTTGACTTCTTAATCGTCCATCTGATGGCATTTTGTTAGCGAAGACCTCTACAATGAATTGAGTATGAAATAAACTACATTACAAAGTCATTTGGCAACCCTGTATATTTGAATTGAGGTAGATCTTTTCTTAAATTTTTTTATGAAAAGGGGCACTCTCGTTTTGTTTCTGTAACTCAGCCTTAGGGCGCCAAATATCTTAGGATGGTACGAAGTGTAGGTATTGATTGTAGATCCATGTGCTGCTGAAGGAAGTGGAATTGTATCTCTTTTTAAGGATATGAGTAGTTTAAATGGTAAAACGAAAATCAGTCAGCACATTTTCATGATTAAAATAGGATTAAAAGGTGATCGACGAGAAATACGTTTAGTTAGAACAAAACTTTTGTTTGAAGGATTTTTTTCTATTGAAACTCTTCAGTTTTTTGAATTTTGATTTGAATTTAATGATTTTGATTTTGATGATTTTGTTTTTTTCGTTATCTGTCCATAATGTTAAACATCGTATAATAACAAATTCTCATTTACTCATTTTATTTAATTTTTTTACACGTTAATAGTCAACATATATCAAGATAATGGTAGATTTAGAACCGAAAAAATTATGACAAATTCCACTTTACACTGTAATCACGCAACATCAATTATCGCGAAGAATGGCTTTTCTGAGAGAGTTTTTGAGTAGTCAAATCACAACAATACCGAAATACACGGTCTTTCAGGAACTAAACAGTTAAAATCTGAGACACAAAGATCACTGTAGAAATTTGAACTACCAAGGATAATTTACAGAACTTAAGGTCACAGCTCAACAAATCCTATTTAAAATAAGTTTATGTTTAAACTATAGGATCAAAATATTGAGACAATCATGGTATTAATCAAATCACTTCTTACAGAATTAATAACCTTTGTAGTTTATCTAGAAAGAATAATTTTCCTACATCCTCCAGAAAGGATGTATTGTAATATTATACTACAATACAATACTATGCAATACGGGCATATACGTACAAGGTAAATTAATTCTCAGTTAGTGATTTCATAGGTTTCACTTTTGTGATTGTAATGTCTGTTAAAGGCATAATCAATGCCATGTAATACAGGTAAATAAGTATGAGAAGCATGGTTTGGTCGAGTTTCTGGAACACAATCGATGGCATGCACTAGGAAATTGCATCCAATTCAGAAAATAACTTCATGTATACCGAAGCGACTGGAATATCGTTCTGCGCCATATACTCTTCCAGTTTTCGGAAAGTTCCCTACGTTCAATTATGAGTTCCGACGTTGCCGCAAGTTCCTCCCCGTAATAGCTTCGTTCCCATATTTTACGTCGATTTCGTGCGGTGGCCAACTAAGTTTCGGCACACATGGCCCAACGTGCACATCTTTGCTTGTTTTTTTATTATTTGTGTAAAGAAAAGTCTGTTCCCGAGAAATAATTTCATAACAAAAGTGTTTGAATGAATATTTTTTTAAGAACATATACATCAAAGAAAATGTCTGTTAAATAAATATTTCGTCATTTGGATTTGGAAATTGAGGCTTGATAATACAAGCTGCAGGGGTTTGACATAATAAACTACCCTATTCTAATTTATATGATAATTTTCGACATGGTTGACGTCACGTTTAAACCGATCTCATTTTCATCTAAAGTGACCTACAGAATATTTAATACGAAAAATACCCATGCCATCGCATGCTTCTTATCTAAATCTTCTAAAAGCACGACCCTCTTATTTTACCCTGCCCTTACTTTAAAAACTCTAAAATAAACGCTTTTCGTCCTTCAAAGCAAAACTCGACCGTCTTTCATCGTTATCACGATCACCAAGTAGGTTGATTAGTGGAATGACAGGTCATGTAAATCTCGAATCTTGATTAATGGGCCCCTTTTACAGTCGTTTGTTATCGACACTTTACTGCCGTTATTATTGATTTTCCATTCATTTTCAGTGAACGAAATCGCTATGTCTCTTAGCCGCCATTTATCTCGTACAAATCGTGGCTTGCAACGGCAGCAGATAACACTGTTGGCGGTAGTACAAGAATGACTCATAAACAATAGTTGGATAAGTTATCGTAAATCGTTCGTTATATGAAATGGTTTAGATGCCAATAGTAATTCTGAGTTTCACAGTTTATAGCTCTTATTGTAGTTTTTTTCCTGTTTTTGAAAGTAAATGTGAATTTATAGGCGCATTTTTAGCGGTTGAATTCGTTTTGAATACTCCCCACCGTTACATTGTCATCGGGTATATGATTAATACGATTAGGAAGGGTATTTAATCGAATTCATTCAGCGGACGGCATTGCTTGGAACGCGGGTCACGCTTTAATTCAATTTCGGGTAGGCCCGGGTTCCTTGAAAGGCTTTTGCGATTAAGAGTGTTAATAGGAATTCTTAAATAAAGGCCATGCCGAAAGCATGTTCACCAGAACAAAGAAAAGATATCAAAGGAAACCGAAAAAGAAGGATTTAAAAGTTCTTCAAAGTTAAATTCAAGAATTGAAAATGTCCGTTTCGTTCTATATACAGTGCACTCCTCCACTTAATCGAGACAAATCGTACGAAATCGAAGCGATTTAAAATAAGTATACTTTTATACTCGCTTATTAGGTCCAATAATTTGGTTAAACGGTGCAATTTATCTAATTTGTCTTAATATTATCTAAATTGAAACGCAACTGCACTCGTTTGAATTATTAGCTCAATAATTCATTGTATAAAACAGCGATTATCATACACCGTTTTAATCGTCATCCGAACTTCGTTTCCAAAACCAAATCCGGGCGTCATGTATCAAATTGACACAATATCAATAACGCAAACAAATATTTAAAGTAAATCAACTTCACACAACCGTCACTTATGGTAAATCGATGAGCATGTCACGCACGAGTATTTCACACATTTGTCGCACAAAATGAAGGATAAACTGCTTCCAGATGGGTTGAACTGTTTTCAAAAGACATTGTACTGGCCCTGGAAGAGTTGACACTACCAGTAGAATGTTTCCAAACGACTTGAAACATTTTCAGACGACTTAAACTGCTTTCAGAAGAGTCGATATTGCCTCTGGAAGATTTAGTACTGTTTACAAAAGACTTCAAATTTCAGATTCCAGAAGTTACAATGCTGCCAAAAGACTAGATATTGCTTCAAGGCGACTTCACCCGCGCCCAGAAGACTGATACTGCTTCTAGATAAGTTGATACTACTTCTAAAAGACTTGACATGTATCCAGAAGACCTGAAATGCAACCAAAAGGTCTGAAATGCTTATAGTAAGCTTGATAATGTATTTAAGAAACTTGATAATGCTTCTAGAAACTTGATACTGCTTCCAGAAGACTCGATACTGCCTCTGCAAAAATCGATTCTAATTAAGATGTTTCCAGAAGGCTTGAACTATTTCTAAATGTCTTGAATTGCTCCCAGAATACTTGATACTGCTTGTAGAAGATTTGATACTGCTTCTAGAAGACTGATATACTTTCAGTACGCTTAAAACGCTTCCAGAAAATGCTGCCAAAAGACTTGGTATTGCTTATAGAAGTGAACATATAAAAAAAATACTGTTGACAAATTTTTTCTTACAAAATATTAAATACTATTGGACATAATGCAAAATTTTGACGTAAGTAGTTCAAAAACTATTAATTAAAAACGAAACACTGGTGGCAAAAGTAAATATAAAATTTGATTTAGCTTCCAAAATACCAAATACTGTTAATAAAATGCGATATCTTCATGGCAGAAGTTCAAAATCTGACGATTAAGTAGTAGATAATGCTCTTACAAATGTTTTTTTAGTATAGTAGTATACTACTACTTTTAGTAGTATAAAAGATAGTAGTAGATAAATAGTATTTCACTTCGATTTTTACGACATTTCTACCATTTAACTCTACCAAAAAAATTGTATTCAAAAAAATTACCAACACACGTATCAAGAACAACACGTTCATCTTGATTTGTTTTGCGAACAGAATTTGTATGACAACCAATTATATGCATAGCACGTCTCAGAATCTGCTACAACCCATAATTTGACGCCATATTTGGCCCTTTTTGATGAGATGTATTCTTATAGCAAAAACATTTAAAATTATGAAAAAATTTCAGCAAAACAAAACTGGAAATGTAAAATAAACCAAAATTCATTCACTGAGCCAAAATATCTGGTCGATCCGGTCGTAAATAACAAAAATATCATTAATTAATTCTGCAAATTGTATCAATTTGATACAAAGTCCGGATGAAGGTTTATATCTTCAGATTCAAGTCATAATACACTTCTTGGTCTAGTGTTAGTTCTAGTTTTACTTCAATTCAAATATATAGGACACGTTAAGAAATTATTGACTGTACATTTAAATTTTCCAAAGCAAATTTTGAAGTAATGATGTCAATTGGTATTATTATGGTATAGTTACAGTCCATGATCGATATCCATTGTCACATATTCAAGGTTTCAATCTGTATTTTCATGAATCTAAAATAATTTCAAAGATAGAATTAAAACGTGTATACCAGCAAATTTCAGTTCATTGTAATGATATGATATCTTCTTTTGATTTGCTTAGTCATCACATTTCATCTGAAGGTATTCAACTGCCAGATTCACGAATTAAAATTATTAACGATTTTGATATACCATGTTCATTGAAAAGTTTACAAAGATCTTAGACATCGTAAATTACTGTCACATGTCAACACAGATTGTTGTTCTGATGACCACGATTCAGCTTTTCAACGGCAAAAACATTATTGTCACGATGCGTTTTTTTTTACTCGTCCTTCTAGTATCTTCAGTAAATAAACACCACATATTTTAACTTTCCTTTATTGAACTGAATACACGTCTTATTACATTAGATTTCATCAACGACTTTTCACTTTTCAGAGGAATTGTCACTTAACCTAATATTCTTGAAATCTGAATATTCTTAACCTAAAACGAATAATTCGCAGACTATTGAGCACAAAGCTCTACCAATTACTTTCTTTTCTAAAAAATTATTACTTAGCCAAACTAAATAACATTTTTTCAACATTATTTTCTGGATAATTAGTTAGTAAGCACAGCGGTACTGAGCTTACCGCTCATAAACATAATTCATCTAATTTAAAATTTGAATAGACACTTCGGAAGGCACGACATCTACATTACATCACCCAATTTACTTATGATATTACATTTATAAAAGGTGATACTAATATGATTTGAGCATATCCATATTGGCCTTGTTGGTCAATATGGATATGCAATATGAACACTCACACCATCTTTAGGAAATGTTATATGGCGCAATCATGTCTCAGATTTAGGTGTTGCACACACAATGTGAATGCGTGAACATATGAATGTGTGAGACAATTTAAATCCCAATTTTTTGCAACAAGCTATTTGGGTTTTCTCAGATTCGTTCATCTCTTGTCATTCTGAAAGCAATGTAATGTTAGAAAGATTAAAGAAGATCCTTTAAAACATCTATAGCGACCAGAGAAAGCAACAACCGGGGGCTAAGATCTTCTCTTAAAGATGATTTAGGATGTTCTTTCGCTGAATTAGCTCTTGGTTTACCTAGAGATTTTTTTGTTGATACGCATGATTCTTTTGAAACTGAACCAGTACTTGTCAGATTACGAGAAATTTTTTCAAACAATCAATCAATTTCTGCATCACATCATTCATCAAAGAAAACTTTTGTTTATAAACATCTCCGTCATTCTGATTACGTATTTTTAAAAATTGAAGGTTATAAATCTGCTTTTTCTTCTCAATACGAAGGACCATATAAAGTAATAAAGAAAATTGAAAGAAAAAAATTGGTACTTTTGATGAACACCAATTTTTGTGAAAGCTTTTTGAAAATCTTTGTATAAACTAGAAACATTCGCGACCATCGTTTGAAGTCATTCATCTCTAAATGTGTAGGTCTATATGTGAAAATGAAGTAAAAATCAGATAAAGAATATGATAGTGACGATTGTTGTTAACCTCACTGAACAAGAAAATCAGACAGGCGGCTTGCTTTAAACTTCAAAATTTCTAAAAATCAAATCTACTTCTATGTCCAAAGTAATTTTCCCTGTTACAGAAAGTGCGTACATTTCCGGTTTTCTGATTCTATTTCATTCATTCCTTATAATACAGTCAATAATGTACACCACTATTAGCGCTACGTGTAAATCAACACATAGTTCGTATATCTATTATAACTGAGGTATTTGAAAACACGGTATCTAACGAATTTGAATGGCGTTCGTCGATATAGGGATAAAGGTTTTGCTGTCAATGTAATCGCAATGCGTGCCTGCTGCGGATTGTTCCTATTAGCTGGTATTTGTCGTTGGAAAAGTGGATGTGTTGAAGAATTGTAAACATGACCACCCAATTCATGTTGCTTCTATTGCAATTAGTCAGCTCAAAAATATCAACCGCCAAAAAACTTTTATTTTGAATAAATGGATGCAACAAATATAGAATTATATTCAAGAAATTATTATTAGTTGATATGAAGCAGAATATTTGATTAAAACTATATACTAATACGTGTTGCATATATTAATTTACAAGTAATCTATATTTTCCTTTAAACTCTGAATTTGCTTTAGCCTTTATTTTTTTTTAACAATTTACCTGAATTGTAACAATTATGAGAAGAGATCAAAGATGCTGGGTATTACAAAATATACCATATTTTATCGTTCATATAAGAAGATTGCTGTGAAAGTAAAATTACGGTGAATAATTTTGGAGCATATTTATAACTTCGAACAACCCTAAAAATGAATTTTTAATGAAGATATTGATTATAATTGAAGTGTCAAATCAATTACTATGTGGTTGCAACAGTCTCAACGGTATCAAGATTACATATACAATTTAATTAGCATATGATCCTGAACTATATTGCCGTAGTCGGAATAATTTGAAGCATAAATCGTTTTATATCACATTCAAGGTGATGTAAAAGATAATCTAATATAAAAAATTATTTGTTGAAATCGAAGCAATATATTAATTTCATAATAATGTTAATGAATTTTAGGATTTGGGATTCTAAGTTATGAAGGATTAAATCGTTGAGCTACTTGTCTCAAACGATTGAGCACATTCAAATGTACTGAATGTGTTCTGAATAGGGTTTGGACCGTTAGACCGCTTTTAAACAGTTGAGGAGAGAAGGTTCGAATATTTAACGGCGTTATGAATTTAATCCAAACCTATTGATAAAGCAATGAACACAAATCGATTAGCGATTTCTTCCGACTGTGAAACTTGGAAAACCCAGAAATTTTGTGTTAAAACAATGAGATCTATCGATGAAATAGGTTAAGGGAGTAAAACAACCCTTTATGTATAGCCTATAATATTTATATTTAATAATTCGAAAACAATTAAAGACAAACAAAATTGATTTTAATGGAAATTAATGGAAACTCATTCATTGCATGTCTCGCTTAAATACAATTTTTTATATGTATATTTCCTACCGATTGTAGCCTTTAATATTGTGTTTAGGTGTATAGAATTTTATGTCGAACGTTAATGGTTTCCAAAAAGAATATTTATACGTTTCTAAGTGTTGACCGTCTTGACTTGAAGAGAAGAGTCACACTGCACAATTTAAAACTAAATAAAGTAAAACCATTTATTCAGACGGTCCGGAAAACGTATAGAATGTCGATGAAAGAGAATGTAATTTGAAATACACCAAGGAAGTTCACTGACTTTCAACGGGACCAAAGTTGAAACATTTGTTCTTCCTTTAAAGTCGATTACAGAATGCTTCTAAAAAGAACTACGTCGAGTAATCTTATGTCACTACCGCTGTTAGTACTGAAGTTTACAAAAAAAAGTTTGTTTAATAAACAAATGTAATATAATCTATTATTTACCAATCGCGGAATTGAAGGTTGTTTATGGTAAACTACTAAGAAAGTATCATTAAAATACTTCAAAAACATCAAGCAGACCTCGCATCGACGACCAACGAGAGAAGAAAGATCTATTAGATAGACTGAATGTCATTTCTCTAAATTTATTCCACAATCTGAAAATAACTTACGCTCACAAGTTATTACATAATTTGCTGTCGAAGGGATAACAAGATAAAAATAAGAGGGGAGGAATTCGGTATTATTGTAGATGTGACAAAAGGTTATACGCTGTTCATTGGATCCATATAAAAGAAAATAAGTATAGGACGGACTTAGTATCTTATTTGTTCTTTTTAGAGTAATTTTTATTCTGTATTTTTTCATTCTTGATGTATTTTTCGCAAAAACATATTTTCTATTATATTTTACTAAAGAATGTTTAGTCATTATTACTAATTACCGACAGTATATCCTCCTAAAATTATCGTTAAAGTCTGGATTTATATGCCATAAAAAGAAGCAATGTGAGTTTTTAATATGCTTTTAAAATTGGCCGAAATATGCAGTAAAGCATGCGGTAGAAACAAAAAAAAAGTTGATAAGCTAGAATGATAAAAATACAACATTGAATAGTGTTAGATCATGTTCTGACGACCAAAAAAAAGTCACCGGGATGTCTAAAGGTGGGATTTTCATCTTCACACTTTCGTATTTTTTTTGTTTGTCTTCACAGTATGAACTAATTTTCGATGTGCCCTGACTGAAATATGCACGATATATACCCCAATTATATATTTATACTATTATATTATATATTTATATTATTATATACCCCAATTAAAAATCTTCATTGTAATAGAAAAACGGTTTAAGATAAGTTGCTTCCTTTTGTACCTCAATAAAAGTCTAAAATTTTTATTTTGACTTGTCAATCATCCGCTGAAAGAATGTTAAGTTGGTCAGTTTTGTTTACAAACATTAATCATACCATGAAGATTTCCTTTGTACCCCAATTAAAGCGTGAAGAAACCCTCATTGTAATAGAGAAAATGTTTAGGACAAGTAGCTTTTTTTTGTACCCCAATTAAAGGGTAAAACTTTTTTTCACCTGTCAATCACCCCGCTAGAATATTAAATTGGTAAGTTTTGTTTCGTTTTGTACCCCAACTTAATCGTGATATTTTCTTTTGGCTTGTCAATCATCTTCCTAAAAAACGTTAATTCTGGAATTGGGAGTCAGTCCCGCGTGGGGTCATACCAATCTCGAGTCTGGTGCTGAAGAGATTAGCATAGACCTTGAGGAGAAGTGAGTAAAGTCCATAGTGAGGTTGATGGAATTTTAGGGAAAAGCGAAAGAAGGTTGCAAATCCAAAAGGGCGAGATTAATCTTGGGTTAAAGTTCGAGATTTAAGATGGTATTGAAACCAGAAATGTGGAATTTATGTGCTTCATGCCATATCACACCGTATTGATAAGATACTAATCTGATGGAATGATTGTGCCTGTTAGTGTTAGTTTTCTGTATGTTTTAATTTCAATAGAACTATCAAAGTCATCAGTTAATCAGAGTAAGACAATTTAATTTAAGTATTAATGCATCATCTATTTGTGAAAATCAATTAAATGGTTAAAGCCATCATCTTTCCAAGCTATAAAAATATTATCAACATATCTTTACCAAAGTGTAACGTTATATAATTAAATTACCTGTGATTGGAAACCCTTCGTTCTATGTATTTGTAAAATTTATCGTTAAATTGGAAATAGTGTTTTTTTTTTGTGCAAATTTGAAATTAATTCAAAAGATATGTTTCATTTTTAGATTCTAGCTTGTCCTTCATAAAATTTTTGATAATATTTAAAGTTTTCTTGACTAGATTGTTGGTGCATAATACTGTGCATATTTCGCACGATAAATGTGGAAATATGAAATCATATGCAACTGTATCCGATTTCATCGACGTATATGGACAACTAAATTTATATGCGATAAAAGTGCTAAATATGAAATTATATGCAAAATATGCAATCGCATAAAAATCTGGAATCTAGTTATCATTTTAACATAGTGGTCCCACGGAGTGATTATCTAATATCTTATTCCAATCCAGGCGTTTAGTTTTTGTGATATGGAACATTTATTCCCACCTATTGGCAAAATTCCAAATCCAAAATTAAGATTCGAACATGTTCACATTGATTTGGTCGGTCTTCTCACGCCGTCCCTTGGATGCTCATATGTGATCACCGTAATAGATCGGTTCACACGTTGGCCAGAGATATTTTCTCTCAGAGATATTAGTTCTAATACAATTGCAGATACTTTGTTTCGGCATTATTTCAGCCGATTTGACATTCCTAGCACTATCACCCATGATCAGGGGCCAGAAATCGAACCAAAACTCTTCGCAAAATTTCACACCTTCTAGGAACGCGTCAAATTCATACATCCACCTTTCATCCCCAAAGCAACGGAATTTTAGAAAGATTTTACTGTTCCTTAAAAACAGCGATAGCTGCCAGAGGTAACTCTACGAGGTGGAACAATGATCTTCCCTTGGTTCTCTTAGGCGTCAGATCGTTTCTTAAAGATCTAGGTTGTTCGTCCGCCGACCTTGTATACGGTCAACCACTTAGGCTTCCTGGAGAATTTTTTGTTAATTCTCAAAATCCTTAGGAAATTGACCCATTACTGTCCAGTTTACGAGAAACATTCTCCTATTTGAAAGCAATAAATACAGTTTTCCATTCAAAACAAAAAACTTTTATTCATAAAGATTTATTTGGCAAAATTAATGGGATTCGACCGTCTTTAACACCAAGTTATGAAGGCCCATTTCAGGACAAAAACACTTCCGAAATATTTTGTAATTTTCAAAAACAACAAGGAATTAGCTGTTAATATTGACAACCTTAAACTAGCATTTCTTTTAAATGAAAACTTAACATGTCACCACAGCGAGATCAATTCCAAAAAAAAAATAAAATTCAAAAGAAAGTTAGGCAGAAAGACCCCGGTCGATAACCATATTCCAACCCTTTCATTAATAATATGTTATTATTATATTTTTTTAAATTTATTTATCTACGAGGGTTTTGAATAAAATTTGTTTTTCTTCTTCTTCAAAAGAAAGTTACTTTCAATTTCTAAATTTTTATTATTTTTTGATCACCATATTCCTCCTTTTGTTAATCTTTATAGGAGGGGAAGCAGCATTCTGTGCACACGACATGCATAGTGATTGTGTTGTTAAGTAATATTATTATTAATTTATTCTGTCTACATTCTTCCATTCATTCCAATTCATTCACTCAATTTCAAAGTTGTGGTATAATATAATTATTAACCAAAAAGAAAGTATTTTTTTTGTTGTGGGTGAAGTCCGCACTGATATTATGTTTTTACGTTGTAATTTACAAAATACCTTGTCAGAGTTGCTTTGTCAAGGTGACCCATCTTTAACTATTTGAATCTTATATGGATGGTATTTATCTTTTCAATATGCTCTGCACCATTTAATATATTTTTATATTTAATAATGACTATCATTTAAATTGGACACTGTCTTCACACGACTTCAAAAATCGAGTGGTTTCAATTTTTGTCTTTCACACTTCCAGTCTTCAAGAAATTGTCTACATCTTCTTAATATTATAGGTAATACGCTTTTCCAAAAACCTGCAATTTTTATTAAATATTATAATTAAGTAGAATTGCTCAAAAATGTTTACCATACACATAGAATATCGAAATGTAGAAAATGATTTCAAAAACTCTTTGAAATTTCCGTACACCATAAATGATCTGTGTTGCTTTAGATTTGCAGAATAATTATAATTTTTAGTTTATCAATATTTATCAAAAAAACCTCTCCGCTCTTGCGAACGGAAATCTATAAATTTTCACAGCAAACGTGTAAAACGCGAGTAGAATTATAGCCTAAAAAAGTTTTGAATGAACACTGCAACAAAAAAAAACTACATTCATTAGAAAATTAAACAAAAACAATGGGTAGGAAATTTAGTTGAAATTCAACAAAAGGTTTTTTCATCAGTCCAAATGTAAATCGATTTTCCTAGGAAAATATAAATGTTCTCTATGTTTTTCAATTCTATTTTGTGCAAATGCGAATTTATTTTTAGTTATTGTATTGTAGTTTCTTATTAAATTTCTAGATATGTATATGCAAAAAAATTAATTACTATATTATGTTAATCCATTTGTTATGTATCCATTTGGGATGCAGAGCATAAAAAAATAAGGTAAAATTAATTAGACTAACTAATATTTATTAAATGTTAATATAACAGTAATTTAATTGGGTTTAATGGATCAATAAAAGCCCTCATAAAATTAAATTTGTGAAATTTAAAAATCCATATCAATCATCCTAACATTATTGGTTTTCATCGAAAACTGATGATTCTTTGATTGGTGTTGACAGAAATGATCGAACTCGCGCTAACTGGGTGTAATTTTACAACGCAATTACATCAAATGGGTTCTTCTAATTTTAATGCTCTTTATATTACAATTTCAAAAAAGGTCCAAATTTTGGAGTTAACATAAATTAATAAATAATATTTAAAAAATATAATTTATTAAATTAATTATTAAACTAATATAATGTGTTAGTGAGGGAGAATTTTTGGATTGAGTCACATTGAAAATTACAATATTCCGGGATGCAAATAAATGAATGAACAAAAGATTATGTAAAACTATATGTTTTTAAGGAGTATTGTTATGCACGTAAGATAGACTCAGTAGACACGAATCTTTTAGAGTCCCGATTTTAGTTAAAACAATAATTATGTTAGGCATTGCACAAAAACCCCACGAATTTGAAATCATCATACCTGATAATACTATACTGATATAACGCTTAAAATATTAGATGGTGTATTATACCAATATTTGATGCATTTGATTAATCTTGTATTCTTGAAATATGAATGACAAACTAACCTTTAAGAAAGTTACAATTGGAAGTTCCAATCAATATTTCATTTATAACCTTCTATTATGTTCAGTTTCATTTCCTTAAGTATTAATTTCTTATTTGAAAATGAATAATTAACAGTAAAATAATCATTTCTATGCGGCATAATATACTTATACAAGGGGCTCTATCAATTTTCAATTAATCATTATTCGAATCAATTTACCAAGCCATATGGAACTGCTACTAACTACAGAGTCCATTTCAAGCTCGGTTTGGTTAATTGGAAACGGAATCGATCTAACTTAGAACGTTTGTCTAATGAAACAAATTATTATGGTATTATTTTATAATTTATACTAAAAGAGTATAATATGTATCTTAATTGGCCTCATAACTTATAATTAAATTGATTTAAAGTTTATTTAAAAAATGCAAAACGTTGAAGTAACTAAATCCGAATGAAATTAAATTTAACTGGTTATTATTATTTAAAATAAATTTTTTATCACAATATTGCATATACATTTAAATCAGCCGGCAATGGTAATTTTGTAAATTCAACATAGAACTTAACCGCATTAAAGCAAACATCTTTACAAATTATATTGATTAATTTCGATTACTGGTTAACAGTCAAAATAAAGGATATATACATATTTTTAATTTATGATTCAAATTCTTCATATAAATTGTCCTTCAGCGTAAAATTAATAAATTAAATTATATAATCATAAAGGTTATTCATATATAAAATTTCAATCAAATGGAGTAGTACTTTACTTAAACACACATTTGTGATTATGTTATGTTTGTATTTATAGTCTACAATTTGAACAAGTATAATTTTTGAATGTGCAGTTATAAGAATGGGTGCTTTTATCGCAAACGCTGCTGATAGTACTGCTCTGGAGATGGGATTGCTTTCACCACGATTGAAATCTATTCCACAGATAAAGTCGGCAAATAAAGGCAAGAACTTTATTTAGAAATTCTTGTTTAAGGATGTCTCTCGAAATTCATGTTCCGCAATTTGCAATTATTCATGAAATCGCCAGTGGGAATAATATTTTTTTAATTAATCAATTCAGCCTTGGTGTTTTTCGAATTCAAAATCAACTTATCTTTGAAACAAATCCTCACCTCCTATTTAAATTCGCAACTAAGCCGTTCAATCGAGTCGCCTATCATTATTTCTCCGTTTCAGAAAATTCTATTTCTACAGAATTCAATTGGAATTGTTAAAATTGACGGTCTGTTACTGGCTGTACAAGTTTTATCCTTGGGATTTATTGGACTCGTAATGTCGACGAGAAGTAGGTATTTTCCCTCAGAGTATTGAATAACAATTCCATCATCTTGTTTTTAATAATAATACAATAATAATATATTTAGGAGAAAAATAAGTAGTTTAAAATTTCTTCCGTAAATTATATATGATTATAATCATTGTACAAGAAATAATTTCAAATCAATTCAAACATTTGGTGGAGGTGCCGGGAATATTAAAATTTTTCTTTGAGCGACGCCAAGGTCACACTGCCTGTAGAATACTAAAAGGGGTGTGCGAGGTGTGCTTACTCTTTCTAACAAAAATTATTTCAATAGTTAGACAATTTAACACCCTTGAAATCACAGTTAACTTTTTTACTACTAAATTTTAATTTATAAACATATCAATTTATGAAAGATATCATCATCATCGGATGATAATTGAAAGCTCAGCTTAACTAAATAAACAGCTTATTTTCTACTATTAATTTTGAACAATTAAATGCCTTCTTCATAATTAATAATTCACATTGCTTTACAAAAACAACTGTAGTAATTCTGTTACTTTAAGATTGATAACAGCCAAAACCACGACAGAGCTCTACTATCATGATGACCATAATGAATGTTGTTCTAAAAGCAATTGACTATGAATAAGTAAGGATTTAAAATTAACTACTTTTGTAGTTGATAATGTTTGTCAGAGTTGTGTAGTATTCGAATGTGTAGTACTTTGAATAATACTCGAAAACATTAACCCGGATTCGTATTTAAATGGTTCGAATCTTTTGTTGATGTTCTGCTTCGAATACTAATATATAATACATTTAATGCTTTTGACTATATTCCTATTCAAAAACATTTATAAGAGCAAGGTATGAATGCATTCAAAAAATACGTTCGAATCTTTTATTGATATTCTGTATTCGATCATATGGATTCAAAGTGGCGATAATTTGGTGCATTATGTCTCTGTTTACAAAGATGCCTGAACGCATTTTATTTTTGGATTTAAAATGGCCAAATATACAGATTAACAAAATTAGATAAAATTAAATTTAATTTAATCAAATTAAATTTTTGTGGACAGCACTGTTTGTCTCGATCATATTCAACACTTAAAATTGAAATCCTCATTAGGTTTACTGTATATTACTGTAGAGCGAGTTATACATGAGAAATAAAGATGAATAGTCATGAATAGTAAAGTTAAACATTATCTGCAATGAAAAACTCTTTGTAAATTTTTAACTCAATAAATTTATGACACTGCAAATTTCGTCAATCACTTATCATTATTGACTTATCATTAGTGCTAGCCTAGGTTTAATTATATTTTGAACAGTACCCTACTATGAGAAGATTAAAGAAATTGAATTAATAAATTCTCTACAAACGTGTTTTTCTTACAAACAGTTACTTTAATCAGGCTACTCTGGTCTGACCAATCTGATAGATAATTGATAACTTATTTAATGATCATATTTAATGTTAAAAATTTTTTGATGCCTTATATATCTTTAGAGATGCATTTACGAGTCAATGTATGTTATTACAACTATTCATTTTAATTGTTCATACATTAGTTACTTTAGAAGTCTGTCAGCAGTGTTTTAAATCATTGTATATGTATCACAGTTTTTGTACAACTTACAGATACAGTCTAAATTTATCCCGTGATGAAAAACTTTAACATTATTTGTAATGTCACTGTTATAAAAACAGTCGTGTTTTCAATATTTAACCGTATCATTTCAGCAATTGTTAGCTATACCTTCTGAATATTAATTAATTCAACAATAATTCTTTTTAAATACAATTTATTTTGATTTAGAAAAATGACGGAAAGTAAAAAAAGGAAAGCTCTTCTATAGCTAACATTTTAAAATGCGACTGCAATCATGAATATTTCTTCAAACGAACAACACTAATTTCGATATATCTGTTCCCAGTTTATGCTTTGATCACTAGATTCGGGTTTTTCAGAAAGTATTTAAATATTGTAATAAAACTTTTCTATATGATTTAGTGTAGACATTAATAATCATTACTTAAGTTGTACAAAAGCATTCTGTTCAAAAGAATCTTTGAATGCAAATATTGTATTCGTATTCAAATACTATATCCCAACCCAATACCGATACATTTTATACCTGAGTTATAATCTTCATGGTGTTAAGGAAAAGGTTTATTTTGAGCCTGAAAGAACCAATTTTTCTATCTACTATATAATACATTCCTAAATTAAAGTAATATTCGGATATGTGGGTGCTCTAGGTTTGCAAGCACTCATACAAAATTTTTAATGAGTGCAGAATACCCATATAGAATACCATGCTTGCGCTTTTGAAATGCTTCCATAAGACTTGAAATTCTTTTAGAAGACTTCATACTGCTAAAAAAGGACTTAAAATCTTTTCGAAGATATGACATTGCTTGCAAAAGACATAAAATTTTGAAATTTTGATAAAATTTCCAGAAGCTTCTAGAAGATACTACTTTCAGAACACTTGAAATTCTTTCAGAAAACTTGGTATTACTTCCAGAAGACTCAAAATGTTTCTAGAGGACGTGTAGTTCTTCAGAAGACTTGATAGCAGACTTGAATCGGTTCTATAAGACTTGTAATGCTTCAAAGGACTTGATGCTGCTTCCAAAAAACATAAAATGCTTGACTTGAAGCCTTGAAGACTCGAAATACATTCAAATGTCTTCGTATTACTTGTACAACTGCTAGCAAAAAATGTTTGTATAGCATTAATAGCATTAATATAGCATATTAATGCTATGCCATATCATTATATTACATGCAATATTATAATAGTATGAAGTCTTTAGAGCAGTGTCTAGTCTTTTGGAAGCATCTCAAGTCTTCTAAAAGCAGTATCAAATCTTTTGGACGTATTTCAAGTCTTCTGGAAACAATTCAAGTCTTCAAGTGGCAATATCAAATCTTTTTAAAGCATTTTACGTCTTCTGGAAACAGTAGCAACTTTTCTAGAAGCAGTGTCAAGTCTTTTGGAAGATCATCAAGTCTTCTAGAAGCAGTATCAAGTCTTTTGGAACAATTTCAAATCTTTTAGAAGCGCCATCGAGTATTTTGGAGGTATTTGAAGTCTTGTGGAGACAATTCAAGTCTTCAAGTGGCAATATCAAATCTTCTAGAAGCATTTTAAGTATTCTGGGACAGTATCAAATCTTAGTGAAGCAGTATCAAGTCTTCTGAAGCATTGCAATAATATGCAGCATATTGTTGAACAAAATGCAAAATCTTGATGTGAGTAGTCTACAAACTGTTAATTAAAGACAAGTACTGTTGATAGAAGACATTTTTATTGCAAGAGGCAAAAAACTGTTTCCAAGAAATCGATTTTGCTTCCAAAATACCAAATACAGTTGGAGAAATACAAAATCTTCATGTCAGAAGTTCAACAACTGCCAATTAAAGACTGGATACTCCTTGTAAAACTGTAAACACTGCTAGCTGAAGACATATTCATTGCAAACGAACCGTAGACGCCAGATACTTAATCGTTAATATTTTTGATTAATAAATATTAATGGTATTATTTTATATTATTGTTATCATTAAATTTTTTATTATTTTATTTCTAGTATTAGTAAATGTAGTAAATGTATCTATGTGATTTCAAAATATGAACCGCTCTGCAGGGTGGTTTTTTTAAGTCGTGACATAATGATTATCACAAGCACTATAATAAAAATGATTGTTTTAGATTCTACCATATCTTCTTACATCAAAAGTATTAGTAGCTTTACAATTTGTCATAAAATTTAAAATATTTTAATCTCTTCTAACTGGCCTCCGATTTTTCCTATTTACATATTTTTAGAATTTGGTTTTATAAGTTTGCCTTGAAGTTTTCTGATTAAAACTGTAATTAGTTGCAATTTTAAATAACTAGTAGCCACTAACATTTGTTGGGTAATAATTTGACTTTACTGCTTTCTTACCAACTGGTACTCATTGGTAATTCACGAAGATGTTTAAAAACGATTAAGTATCCTTGCGCACAACAATGATTAATCAAAAATATATAATTTAAAATATAATGAAGGTCTGTTTTCGGACTTTTTATTCATCCTCAGGACTTCTGGAACTACGTCAAACAATTATTATAAAGAATCCATAGAAAATTATCTGCTGTAAAATATATACTGGTATTTATATTGAATTAAGCAATCTTTCTGTCTTGGGACGAAATGTGGACAACGTGTAGGAAAAAAAGGCCTTCATTGTGGTTCAATAAAAATTACAACTTTAAACAGCAAATATGTATGACTAAAAATTATTTAAAAACCAATGGGCTTTCAGAATCAGTTGAAAAATTTAGGGGTTTATAACGTAGTAAGAAAGTTGAAGAAGAAACGTGTAAAGGATATAGTATTTATCCTTTTATCAAATTTTATCTTTTTAAGAAAAAACAATATTGAAAATATTTAAGAAAAATATAAAATCTTAAAATTATAAAGATCTTTGTATAGATATGGGACATTCTAAGTTTAGACCAAAAATTTTCTTGTTAATCAATATCATTTTTGCCCTAGTATTAATGGTTAGTTATGCCACGACTTAATAAAACACTGTGTATACTATATGTAATACATGGCATCAAATTTATCTTAAGATTTATTTATCAGCGGAAAAGCAAAAATCATTAATGTAATTTCGAAATATAACTATCTGAATGAATGAACAAAAGCTATTACTAAGCACTGGCTATTAAAAATGATCCGAACTTCCTACAGATTCGTCAGTCAAATAGTCAAATATATTAAATCGAATTCACTCCACAATTTCAATCCGTCATGTCAAGGATAATGTTATTTAAATTAACTAATATTTCGAAATGAAATTCAATCAAGACAACCGTACAAATAATCAAAGAATTATTGTTACAATTTACGTACAACACAAAGCAATAGAAATGCAGTAAACATAGCCACGGGTAATAAAGAATCTTTTCCAATCTAAAAGCTAAAGTGATAACGATCTATTCCACTTACCTACGTGCAGGTTTGAAATCGCAAGGACGAAAACACCATTAAAAAAATCACAACAAAGGGAACTCATTAAAAATGTGTTTTTACGTCCCATTTTCTGTGTCAATTTTCCATCTATTTTCCACTTTCGCGATGTTGTTTACCGTTTACACATTGTTATACATCTTCAAACTCTTGTTTACAGTTCATGTATGGTATCCCTAGAAACGATCGAATATCGCGTACATGGAGTAAACTGGATACTTGAAAATATCACGATCTAGACTTCTCCTCTGATTGTGTCTACAAGATAGAAGCAATTTTTATGCGCAAACATGCTTAGGTATTCAATTATTTTTTTTACAAGTACTTTAATCTTTTAAGAGAGAATATCTTGGTAATCAATTTGATATTGACTTGAATATATTTTACTGCGTAAAATAATAAATCCGTATAAAACGAATATATTTAGTTCATGGCATTCTAAAATTTACCATTTATTAAAAATATTGATTTATAAGAATGTTTGATATTTTTGGTGGAGTCGCCGGAAAATTCCATTTTTTCCACATTTTTAGAATTTTGAGCCTATTTCCCGTTCTATTCATTTTAATTAAAAAAACTGATCATAAACAGAATACTCCCAAATGGATTTTCACTTTAACGTTTAATGGGTATTCGTTGGAAATCCGGTACGGTCATATTATCAAAGGACACGTTCACTACCTAGTACAAGAGACTTTTTTTAGAAGTGCATGTTCCACCAAATTCCCATCTCTCATATTCGACCGTTTCCAATTAAACCGTTCCCAATTTCTGGGCTACAACCAGCCGGATGACGGCGGCGGCAGCAGCAACGTCCCATAACTAATATTGAATAAATCGACCCGCTTATCGCACCGGTGCGGTGCCTGTGCACCATCGCACATGCCCCAAACAGGTCAGCCGGGTCCATTCCGCCACCCAATTTGATCCGAATTACATTAAATTGACCGTCGTCGGGTAATGGGAACCTAGAGGCGGTCCAAGCCTCCGGCAGTTACCGCAATGCCGACCCGATTTTGTTACAAAAGGTGCAATCTCATATAAAAAAAAGCATATTAAGAATAATAGCCCTGAGTGTTTATGTACTTACATAAACAGAAAATTGTAATACACCTAATTCACTTTTTACACGAATTTGATAAAATTGTTGTGAATCTCTTGAACAAATATCAATCTTATTCAAGAGATGGCTGAAAGACTGTATCTTCCCGCAAAATCTTAAAGCAACCCTCTGTGGTGCTTACTTTTAAGTCTGAATGCAGAACCTCAGTCGAAAACTATAGAATAATTTTCTTGTTACGCAATTTCGGCGAGGTTCTTGAGAGCTTGATGAATAAATAATTTTTTTTTACACGGTAAAAATATTTTAGACACTCGACAACATGGATTTTTTGCTGGGCGTTTGCTAATAACCAATCTTCTCGTATATACCAATTACAATTTGACGAGTGGAAAATTAAATGGGGATTAAGGTATCACCGCAGCAATCTTGAACCAAATCATAAATGAAATAGCACACCCTATTACACACTTAGTAAATACCAGCTTTAATAGAGGTAAATCTTTAAAACTACGATTAAAAATGTAATTATAAAGTTTTTGATACTCAACATATTATCCGAAAATCAGTTTGGCTTTCGTATTGGTAGATCTACAGAAGATGCGTTAACCCTTATGTTACTAACTTTTCAACTGCTAAACAGAAAAAATCCCAGAACTGAGTTGACCTGAATGTTTTAATACGTTTCTGAATATGTATTCTAAATGACAGAATAAGGCAGAGACCAGTCGATCGCGAAGAGATTTGTAGGCGTTCACAAAAGTTTTTCAAATATTATGTTTTTAAATTTATTATTTTATAATACAACAAATGAATTTAAAAATGTGCGTCTGATGTCTACTCTACTGTAACAACATTTGACTTATTTTACTTATGTATTTTGTTTTTATTGTGTACACATAACTTGTTTTTATTCACCACTCCCTAATTGCAATGCAGGTTTGTGATATGAGTCACTATGTACTGCTCTATACCACAGTCGCTCATCATACCTTACGAAGAAAGGTACATCAGCTATCATTGAACGATACTTATTACGCGTTTTGTTCTGGTTTTTTTTCAACAAAATTTTGCACGGAAATTGTTATCTTACATTTAAATTTTATTATCCTTTTTTTTTGTCAGGTAAATTTATTTTCAGTAATTTAATTTTAAAAATATATTTAGGTATTCCTTCTAAATTTAAAAATTGGATTAAAAGTATGGATAGGAAAAAAAACGTATCATTTTCATAATGAATGGGAAGAACTTTATTTTTTCACAATGTACAGAGATAATTGCCTGTGTTTGATATGTCGTGTTATAGTTGCTTCACCAAAACAAGGGAACCTCGAAAGACATTTTTCGAGTTTACATAAATATTATGAAAATGAATACCCTGTAAATAGCGAGTTAAGAAAACGGAAAGTAAAAGAATTAAAAGGTCAATTAGCAGCACAGCAACTTTTATTTCATTCTACTACGCAACAATCTAAATTGGCAACTGAAGTATCGCATGCCATTTCCTACGTTTTGGCAAAACATAAAAAACCTTATCAGGATGGTGAAATTTTTAAAGAAGCTTTCCTCGAGGCGAGTGAAAAATTATTTTGTAACTTTAATAATAAAAACGAAATTCTTAATGCAATTAAAGATTTACAACTTTCTCGTCGAACTGTAACGCGACGAATTGAAGGTATGAATGAGAATGTAATTCAACAATTGGAAGAGAACATACATAGCTGCAGTTTTTTCTCATTACAGATTGACAAATCCACTGATGCCATTGATACTGCACAATTATTGTCTTTATAAAAATGTTTTCCGATATTTCGATAAAAGAGATGATTAATTTTTAACAATACTTCCGATGAAACGAACAACACTAGGTGAAGACATATTTACAACATTTATTTCATTTACTGAGAAAACAAAGTTGCGTCTACATAAGTTGGTTTCTATATCAACCGATGGAGCACCCTGTATGGTTAGCCGAAAAAATGGATTTTTGTCGACAAAACGAACAACTTCCCGATTATATATCATTCCACTGCATCATTCATAATAAAGCTTTATATGCAAAAGTGTTATTAATGATGTTATGGATGTTGCAGTAAAAATTGCTAATTCTAGAAGAGCATGGAGTTTAATAAGGCGATTGTTTCGTAATTATTTAGAGGAGAATGATTCGGAATTTGAAGATTTAGTGTTTCTTTCCAATATTAGATAGCTTAGTTGAGGATGTTTCTTGGAACGATTTTTAGAGCTATTGCCCGAAATAATAAAATTTTTAAATTCGTTGGGAGAAAAACATAGACAGCTCGAAGATCCACTTTGGGTGCAAAAGTTGGCTTCTTTAACTGATTTTATGGGTCATTATAACTCACTAAATTTGGAATTACAAGGAAAAGGAAAAATATTATTCAATTAGTGAGTTCAATAAATGCTTTTAAAGCAAAATTGAAATTATACATTTTACAATTTAAAAAAAATAACTTAAAGAATTTTCCACATTTAGAAACACAGATTAAAATTAGTGGTCTATGCAACAGTCAACAGTTTTGTTGTGAAATCGAAAATATTAATTGAATTGAATTTATTTCATTTCCGTTTGGAGAATTTGACATCGAAGATATTTCTTCAAATTTAGCTGATAACTTCCAGCTAAGTTCAACAGACATAGAATCAGAAGTTTTAACAATAAAATCGGATATCGTCTTAAAAGGACGCGCACATGAAAATTCGTTTTGGAATTTAGTATCAGAAGAGAAATATCTTTTATTAAAATCTGTGGCATTGAGGATATTTGCATTTTTTGGTTCGACATATTTATGCGAAGCAGCATTTTACAAATGAAATTTGTGAAAAATGAAATTCATTAAATCAAAATTTAGAAGCAATCTAACTGACAACCACTTGATGGCATGTATGCGATTATGTCTTACAAGTGTCTTGTTAGTGAATATAAACCCAATTTTTATAAACTCAGTGATAAAATGGAATGCCATACCTCCACATCCAAAAAATGAATTATATACATTGATATGAATAAATAATTTAATTACCATTCAATGCGTTATTTTTTTCGTGTTTCTAAAAATGTTGATCGCCATTAACCAACTAACATTTACGTCGATCATTGAACATTAAACTTTGCCCACCCCTGGTATAAGGAATAAAGTTGGCCCTAATCTTTGAAAAAATTTTTTTGCAAAAAACTGATAGAATATGAAAAATACTGACCGTACCGGGAAGTCTTATTTTCAAGTGCTAAATAAAAGTGATACCTACGTTCAACCAATAATAATTTATTATTATCTCAAATATGTATTTTAAACGTGAGAATGAAAATAAATTGAACAAAATCTTCGAAAAATTCTTAAAAAATTTAAATTCGTTGTTATCCTTATATTCAAAAAAGTGTTACAAAAAATTCTTCTAGATGAGTTGAGTTGAAACTATCAGTTACAAATTAGGATTAGCAGACCTTTAGGTATATATTATTATACTTATTATAAAATGAATTACATTTTTGAAAAATGGTTTTTTGAAAGATAGCTAATTCATATTTTAAATTCTATACTATGAAATAACAGAAAAGTTTTTAGCACATATTTATTTGAACCTAGTTGTCACATTGAATACTATTGGTCATGTCATTTGCGTATTGGGCACAAACAGGTTTTGTGCAGATTCAACAAAGATTACGAATGAATCTTAGAACTCTTAACAAGCTGAACGCGTTTCTCCAACATTTTCATTTTTTATTTCTCGATCTAGGATGCTTTTAATGCCATTTCTAGTGGAGAATAAATATAAATAATACGTATAAATAATACGCCAGATTATTTATACAATTTAGGAACGTAACTGAACTTCTGGTATTACCTGCTGTTCATTCGCTTGTTGCAAAACATGCGATTATGATTAGTAGATTTTTAAGATGGCTATATCAATTACGAAAGCTGGCTGCAGCTATATCCAATATGGTAGCAGCCAACGATTGATCTTCTCTTTTAGTATCTATAACCTTTAAGTAACTTATCAATATTATCCACACCACCTTTGGTTTTATTGTAATCGGTAATTATATCTGGTTTATTACTTGATCTGCAAATTCTTTTGTCATAGAGCATTGTGGAGAGCATAACAACAATTTTGTTTTTTTGGAATAACATAATCCAACATTGTTACTATATCCAAAAGTTGTGGAATAAACTGGCCGCCGTTAACAGTTGTAATTTCGGATGGAACAAACCGAAGAATCTTGTACATTTTATTGATAAACGTTAGTTCAATATCGAGCTAATCGCTAGATTGTAACTAGTAAAAAAGTTGTCGCACGCAACATTGCAACCAGTTCTTTTGAAAATATTACTAAATTTTTTCACCACTCGTTCTCTTTGATTTTTATTTCGTCCAGAAGATGCTAATCCAGCATATAGCTCGTTTTTTAACGGATTTTGTATAAAAAATTTTTTTTAGGTTGTGGACTTTAGACTTCCGCCTAAAGTGTCCCGTCGGTCATTTTATATTGGTTTAATTTTCCAGCAGATATAGTTTGTTGTGTCCCATCACATTCATCGTCAGATTCGCTGTCTTTTGGATTATCTTCCGCAGTTTGTGGTTCTTCAACATCTGAATCGTCTCCAATAAGCAACGACATGTTACGCACAATCATCTGTAGTTGGTGACCCATAATTCGTATATTCATCCTAAACTTAGTAAGGATAGTACTAACTATAGACATTCGGTACATATCGGATACAATTTAGTAATTATGGAAAATCAAGTGCTATCGATAATATCTGAGAACAACTATATAACTTGTATTCTACAAATTACATGACGTTAGTGGTCTTGCATGCAGCCATAAAAGCAAAAAAATTGGAAAGATAACAAGATCGCCAATCAACAAATTTTTTTGTTTAAATTTTACAAAAATTTACTTATTCATTATCGCTCTCATAATTACTCATAGATAATGTATACATACTTAGATATCAACTTCACAGAAGTCCAGTCAAGTCTGATATCTTCCTTCAAACAATGCAATTGCCATTTTGAATTGAATTAATTTTCGCTAATGAGTCACACAACACTAAACTAGCAAAGCAAAAGTTTTTATTCAAAGCGTGAACTTCTTACACTAAATCACAACATCTCTTTGACTTTATATTATTTCGTGGGCACGGCCTCGTCCCTCTTTGGGACCCAGAAACGGCGTGTGGAAATAAACATACATCAGATAGGGCAGTAAAATTATAAAATGCCAAATACTTGCTACTTGCTGCACTAAGGATTTTAAAACATAAATTTTATAAACCAATAATTTGTACAAGACCAAGCATGTTGGTTCGGCATTTGCGTTAATAAAGTTGGTTAGTAACACAAAGGTAACATCTAAAATATATAACACTCTACATGAAGGCAAATGTCCTGTTTACATGTTTGTAGATGTGTGTCAACAGCAGTATACTGATGTCCAAGTTAGGTACTAGTAAAGTATCTAATAAGACAACATAAAGTAAACAGAAATGGAGTAGAATGTGATAAACCATGGGAACTACTGTTAGGTTTGTCGACAATACAGGTTATGATACAAAGATGATTGTTTCTCTGTGTATTTACCCTTCGTGAGCTATCAAAAGTCTCGCCAAATTAGTACTTCTAAAATTAGATAAACTAGGGATTCACAAAGCAAAAACAATAAATTATCTGGAAGTAAAATATCTGACAAAAAAGGACTATTACCTATCTTGGCAAAAATTAAACGTTTGGAAATATATTTAAACACATATGTATATACAGAGGTAAGTTGATTGTCACGTACACAAATTGATATTATTGCAAAAATGGTTTCTAAAGGTTATATATGGGAAAAGTCTTTTACTACAAAGCCCTAATTAAACACAAAATAACAAATACATTAACTAATACACACGATTATGACACAGGAGCAAAAAACAAAACGGTAGAAAGCTTTAAAAGACCGACGTGCCATAAAAAAGTTGGATTAAGCAATTACATATATATACATACATATATTATATATATATATAACGCTTAAGATTATCATTGTTACGTCTATGGAAATACAAAAAATTACATCATTAGCTTTATATAAGAGAAAATATAAAGATTGTCTGAGGAGAACAAACAGGACATTAATAAACAATATAGTATCCTAAAGGAGAAGATAGGAAAGTGAAAAGAAGTTCCATGAGAAAAAATTGAATGTTTTGTTTCATTATGATAATTTTTTTTTCTGCTGATTGTTGAACATTATAATCGAATTTTGTTTTTTTTTTTTTATTGAAAACAATTTGTGGATTGATACAGGTACGTAGTTATATACCACACACATACTATGCAACTCAGTGGTTACTATTGTATGTTTGTTTCACTGTATTGAATAAACTTTATAATTATTTCTTTGATAACTGTCAGGTGGACTCTACAGATTTTAGTAAAATATTTGATAAAGTTAATCATCGTTTGCTGGATAAATGGAACAAATTGGTTTACCCTATAGCATTAAACAGTAGCTTGCTTATGTGATTGACATTATGCAATCCCTTAGAGTTGGAGGCTTTTCCTCGCAAATTGTATCAGTTACATTTAGCGACCCTCAGGGCAGCATTCTTGGACCACCACCATTCAATATTTACATAGAGACATATTTAAGTATTTTAAACACGCGAGTTGTTTAATGTATGCAGATGATCCTATGTAGAATCCTAGAACGTTTTCTACTCTTGAGCAAAAATAAGGTTCATCATCATCATTAATTATATCAAAATGCGTTACAATTACTTAAAAAAAAACGATCCTTTACGCTTTGATGTCATTGGAGGAAAAGTTGTTGAGCAGGTTTACTTCTGTATAGGATTTGGACAATATTTGATGCTAAGCTATTATTCAATGAGCACGTCAATTTAGTAATAGAAAATGCTATTCGTATGCTTGAATATGTCATCAGGTTAGCATTTTGAATTACTGCACTATTGTGTGGAATTCACAATATGATGTATTATATGATGTACGACACGTACTGCCAATCATTACACTTTTTACAACTCAGAAAGTGGCGACTTACTAATATTAGGTACACTTTTAAACGAAATAATTCACAACATTTTTAATTCATCTACGCTTACATTGATTAATATTCACGTTCCGTTCAGATCACTTCGTTTTAAATTTCCTTTTTTTAATGCAACGCCATGAACTAGTCTTTCGGAATTCACCGTTGCTGCGTTCCGCTCGCTCTGCTGACCGTCTTTCCATCGACTTATTTGCGCACGATTCCTTAATCTCATTCAAAAGAGAAATCCTCGCTGCCTTTGGGAATATGCCGTATACTGAATATTTAATACGTATTATTATTATTACCAGGCTGAGGGAAGCGACTCCTCTTGTCCTCGATTTATAAGCGATTTATAAGATCTACTACAACTTTAACCAAACAAAATATCTCTACGGAAAATCTTTTGTGTCTTTGGTGACCTCTGACAACGCATTTAGAAAGTTGTATTGCCAAGTCGACAAGTTTGATCCTCGGCTATGGAAAATATTGTATTTGAGGGGTATATGACATTGCAAAGAAACTATTATACTTTTCGCCTATCTATGACCTGGAAGTTCTTCCCAGAGTGGGGCTATTCTTGAGGCCTCGCATTTGTTGATTAGTTAATGTAGTTTTATGCAGCCTTCTTATAGTCCACTACCGGGTTGGAGTCTAATGCGGGGCGGTTACACTGCCTCTTTATCCAGCTTGTCCGCCGTCTCGTTACTCCCAATGTCAGTGTAACCAGGTGATAGCATTGGCTCCTAGCGAATTCTTTCAGGATTCTAGTATATTCTCTGAGCACTGCCGAGTGACACGTAAAGGACTGAATCGTCTTTAAGCTAGACTGTCTGTGAAAATGTTAATGGATGTACCTGTTTGTCCTATTTGGAGGTTCATAACGAAGAAAGCAGTACATGCTAATGCTTGAGGAAATAGAATTTACTGCATAGTAAATACTTAGTAGTATGCCTTTAGTTCTGGTAAAATTTACTCACATATGTAGTACGAACTATGCCACTTAAAAAAATAAATATATAAAAGTAAATAATACTACTAGTACGTAAATACATTTAAAAAGTAGTAGTACGCACTTTAATAGTGCAACAACGTGCGTAGGTTATGTACGTGTGACGCTCGTAGTTGTTGTGCAACGAATGTCCTATAACCTTGCAGAAGTTCTGCACAATTATGGAAAGTAAATGTACTTATTGTTAGCAAATATTGCGAGACTTGATCAGTTTTTAATTTGATTGTATAATGCACCATAGAGAATGTTCTCGTTAATTGTCCCAAAACAACGTTCAATTCTGGACCGTTTTGCTTGATGAAATTCATTGTATCGTAGCCCAATGTTTATCATCGGATTAGCATATGGAGTTAACACCCAAGGTGTCAAAGCATAGCCATTGTCGCTTAGTAAACATGAATCTTGGTTATTATTAAGCATGATTGGATGTATAGATAAATTGTGCCTACACAAGTAGCAGAATATTTTACTCCAACATTTCATTCTCACAATTGTAATACTATGGCTGGAACCTTTTTTGATAATTTTAGATGCTCTTGAACCTTTAAATGCATGCCAACATCTATTTGAAATCCTGGATCTCCTAAATAAATGTATAAAATGATAAGTAAAGTGATATGTGTAATATAAAATTGAAACATGTTTAACACTGTAGCACATCGTAGCAAGATTAACGAAGCTGGGCTTTCGTAAGCTTCGCTAAAAGCGAAGCAATCGTTGAAATAGAGTAGTACATGCTACAAAGTAGCATATCCCTTCGTATTAAAAGTTTCGAATTTCCACGCAACAAACTACCGATTAAGTAACTTCCGGGAAATATCGAAGCATTTACTGCAATTAGTAGAACCTGCTTTATAACCATACAATTTACTTGGAGAATTTACTGAAGTATTGTAGCATTAGCATTTACTAGTGTTTTATTTAATCCATACATTATCCAAAATAATAACCTATATGAAAGAACAAACAACACACCAATAACGGATAGATACAAATTATTACGATAAAAATTTATCAACAAGACAGTGAACATACATATATGGTATGTTTGACAAATATACCTAAGGAACAACTACGAAAAACATTGTATATAAGACTAAATTATAAATAATTGTACATATGATGTAATAATAGTGTAACAACGACAGAAAGATTTGCAAATGTGGGTCACTAGCCTAATGAAGATATATTCTGTCACCTCTAGTTTAAGGTCACTTTTGAAAATATGTGGCCATGCGAACAATGCTATACAGTTATTCATAAAGGTTACTTTCTTTAATCTTTTTTATTATGTCATGGTAAATGTGTGAACCCTTAAATATGTGAACTGATTCTAATAGCCCACTTTGCAAAAATAATTGTATGTTAATTTTATGAGAAACTAAATTTAGGTTGATTCAAAAATTGATACCTTGAAAACGAATCAAGATATTCAAGTATGGTTTTGGTCTCAGAAGAGCACACACTTCCCTTTATAATTCACAAAAATTCTTCAAAATATCCTAAGAATTCCATTTTTTAAAAAAATAATTAAGGAAATCATTAATTTTATGAAATGTTATAAAATTAGGTTCGGTTCAAAACCTGATATCTCCAAAATGAATTGAGACACTCACGAATGGTTTTGCTATCGGAAAGTACACTTTCCTTTATAAATAAAAAAAATCATCAAGGTATCTTAAAAATTCGATTTTGAACGATTTTCTAAAGGTAATCTAATAAGAAAGTTGTTAATTTTATGAAATGCTACCAATTTAAAAGTGCATCACTCATGCATGATTTTGTTCTCAAAAAGAAAAAGAAATTTTTAAGGATTTACGACGTAATAAAAAAGTTTTAAACGTATAACCTTTGTGGCCACAGTGTATATAGCTGGGATGGCGAACCATAACCACAATGACACACATCCACTGAGACAAGATCACTTTTTATATGACAAGTTCTTGTCAATGAATATATATATATATATATATATATATATATATATATATATATGTGTTTTGGTTGATCCGAGGTATCATCCATTCATCTTCTTGGTTGTTCCCTGTGGACAGGGGCAGACGTTTCGCCAAGATCTCACTTGGCATCTTCAGTGCTTTGTCGTAGTCTCCTGTTGACAGTCTGTCAACAGGAGCACAACCAAAACACATACTTTTCCATCCGCGAAGCATTACGAATTACCATATATATATATATATATATATATCCTCCTTTACAAAAAGAGAGCTTATGTTTAAAACTAAGTTTCCGTTAAAACAGCTTATAAAAGAGCAATAGAAGAAGCTCAAAAATCAGGTAGTGAATTATCAGAATTTGTATGCAAATAGTGGTGATAACACTAAGTGGTGATAACAAGATTTTCTTATCTAGGTCCCAAGTCATTTCGGAGTTGGTGCCAATGAAACGGCAGTTGAGCTAGTACAAGAGGGCATTTGTGATAGCCAAGTAGAGGATTGGAAAAATTCTGCAATCGACTGATTTATCTTTAGAGCGCCAGACAATCTTCGTAGCTCTATTGGTCCCGTTTTATTGGAAATAGGTATGGGTGCTAAAAAAAACTGAACTGCATCAAACGACGAATCACGGTTCTCAAAAAAGAGTGCAAAGCTGAAAATGCTTTCTGGCAGCAGAGTTTACAGTATTAAAAGTGGTATCTAGTCTTTAATTGGTATTATTTGAACTTCTGATGTGAACATTTTGTATACCAACAGTTTTAGGTATTTTGGAAAATCTTACTTACAGTTTCTTATCTTTTGCAATAAAAATGTCTTTTTCAAGATTTTGCAATAAAGTAGACATTTCTTTAAGATTTTGTACTTTGTCCAATAAACAACATTTTCTGTCAGCAGTTTTACAAACAGTATCAATTCTTCTATAAACAGTATCAAGTTTTTTGGAAACATTTTAAGTCTTTTGGAAGCATTTCAGTCTTTAAGAGGCAATATAAAGTCTTCTGGAATTCAGATTTTTAGAAGCAACAACATTGCAAATCTTTTTGGAAACATTTTAAGTCTTTTGGAAGCAATATCAAGCGTGCTAGAAGGTTCCAGGGGCAATATCAAACCTTTTGGAAGCAGTTCAAGCCTTCTGAAAGCTTTTCTCGTCTATTGAAAGCAATACCAAGTCTTCCCGTGGACTGCCTCGATACTGAGTGTTCTGGAAGCAGTTCTAATTATCTCGAAGCAATATCAAGTCTTCTAAAAGCAGTATGAAGTTTTCTAAGCATTATCAAGTGTTTTGGAAGCAGTTCTAATTTTCTCGAAGCAATATCAAGTCTTCTGAAAGCAGTATCAAGTTTTCTGGAAGCTGTATCAAGTCTCGTGGAAATATTTCAAGTCTTTTGGAAACAGTATCAAGACTTTTAAAAGCAATATCAAGTCTTCCAAAGGCAGTATTGAGTCTTCCGAAAATAGTTTAACTCTTCTGAAAACAATATCAAGTCTTCTGAAAGCATTTCAAGGCTTCTGGAAGCTGTAGCAAGTCTTATGGAAATATTTCAACTTTTCTGGAAACAGTAGTAAGTCTTCAGAAGCAGTATCAAGTTTTCTGGAAGCATTTCAAGTCTTGTGGAAAGATTTCAAGTTTTCTGAAAGCATATCAAGTCTGTTGGAAGCAGTATTAATCGTCGAAGAAACGAAAGGTGAAGTTTTATATGTTCTCGATAAAGAAACGGGGTAACATCCATGTTTTTACCAACTAACACGTAATAAGGTTTCAAGATAAATGCTTATAAAGAAAAAGAAAAGCTACAAAAACAGCTTAATGTTGTTAAACGTACGTTTTTTTTTTTTTGGTTTTAGAATCCATTTTGTTTTTGATGTGGATTTATTTTTTCATTATGAATTTTCCTGACAAATAATTTCTTTTTGTTTCGTATTTGTACGTATTCTTCTTTCTACTAACTTTCTAGGAATCTGTTAAATAAACTATATGTGTTTGGTTTTCATCCTGCGAAAGAGCGTCTCAAAGTCACTGAATCAGTAAAGAAGTGGAAAAATTTTTCTTCACACATAAACTCCTTATTCATAGACCAGGTCATATATGGTAATAAATTATAGAGTGCATGTAATAGGAAGTCGGTTTAAATTATTTTGTTTCTCATTTTTATGTCTTAAAATTTTTATCTAATACAGCAGCATATTTTTTACTAAGAGTTTGAAAATTTTGACAGGTCTAGTTAAAAAGGTTCGTTATCACTGGTGCATAGCACCAATCTGTAGTTCCATTACTCCGAAATTAAAGGAACGATTCCTTATGATGACATTGCACTAACTCCCAAATTTTATCTTTCTAAGACAAACCATATTAAAAATATTTAAGAAAAAGTTTAAACATTTCTTAAATTTGAAGATGAAGAAAGTAGTACACACCACCAAGTTGACAACAGTGTATGCACAGTTGCTGAATATCCAAAAAACATCTTTTCTTTAGTACCAATTCGAATTATACTATATATCTTCGAACAAAGTGAATTTCGATGTGAATAGGATTTGTGCAAAAGTAGAGATCGCGCGAATTAGAACGACCGTCCATAAAGGAAGTTTTGGACGACCGCTCCAACGTCACGACGGTCTAGTTTATATTTATTCCATTCGTATTTTACGGGGACGCCATCGGATGGTCACTCGAATTTATTACGATGTCCGGAAGAGGTCGGTAGTTAGTTCTTTTTTATAACCGAACTCAAGCGGAAATTACAAACATACATCAACTTAGTCGCAGCGGTCGATGTTACAACCTTCGATGGTAGAACCCGATCGAAGCTAAGAAAAGTAATGAGGTTTTTGAATTGCCTCCGGAGGGCACGAGCGCAAGATTTAAATTAAGTGCCTTGAAAGTGGGGGGTGGTAAAAGTTTAAAAGATAAATGTCGATCGTAAAAATTATTCCATTTTCAGCGTAAACATTTCAAAATTTCAACTTTAACGAACATGTTGATATTATCGCAAAAAGTGATTGGAATTTATGAGATGTCAATCACGTTCAAAAGCAGAGTAATAATTTACTGGCATTTCATTATGATTTTGCGATTATAATCGTTCATTATGCGTTTATTACAAATCGAAAATGTGTGATCAGCGCTATCATGAAAATGATCGTTAATTACATTGTACGGTAATAAAGAGAATTGGTAACACATTGTTGAAATGTGCAATCTGATGTCACAGCGATTTGCGGTTTCCTAATAGCAATAGATGCACTTTGAACGTTTCAGGGGATGCATTAGCGCTTTCGCAGTTAAGTACGTACATACCACAGCATTGTGGCCATATGTAGTAGATATTCAGAGCTTAATCAGTTCAAAATTAATAAACTAGCTTAATATAGCGTTCTTCAGGATCTCATCAATCAATACGGAAAAACAATTTCTCAATTTTTTTATGTTACAGAAAATCCATTTTTCATTTAAGATACATCAGATTTCAGCTATATCATAAAACCTTCATAGGTATTTGTCGTTTAAATAATATGGGATGTAGTATATTCAGAGATCGGTGTTTTTTTTGGATCCTCAAAGCAATAAATCGTATGTGTATTGGGGGAGATCGAGTGTTCCCGGAATTGAAATTATACATACACAGATCGTCGATGATCTGGTACGGTTCGCAAAACGGTCCTCGTAAATCTGCCATAGGGCCGCGTTCCCTCGCAAACGGGAACAAAAAGAGGTAAAATAAAAGGATAAAAACACATCGCAGTGGTGAACACGCGGCTTGGTCGACGACGAATCCTGCGATTATCCAATCGAACAAATTCGCGGAATAGGCTCGGGCAATGCGTTGAGCACAAAAGAATAACGAAATAAATCATGAGAGAGTCGCGATGATGTGCAGATAACGTCGATCCGTCGAACAATGATGCTCGTGCGACCGATAAATAAAGCGCACGCGGAGCAACCGAGCACATTATCGGGACGGATTTATGTTTGGCGGTACGGCATTGACGGCGTCGCCTATGCCCCATTAAACCGTGTTTAGCGGCAATGACCCGTACCGATATAATGGACACCTCCGGACGGCGCGGCGGCCGGCATGCTCCTGCAGATCCTGCAGGACCAAACGAAACGATTGTCGCACTTGATCGACCGGTTGAGACGAGTACACCATTCTCAACCTATGACGACGGCTACTCGACCTTCCGTTTCAACTTAAACACGCTCCAACGAGCTTTACGTCTATCTGGCGACGTTGAACGTAGCTAATTGAGTTCATAAGAGATCACGACACCACTGTTCACCGGAGATTAAACTTTGAAGGTCTTAAATCGAAAATGACTATGTCCAGCTATGGAGCTAATTTTTTTGATTCTATCGCTTATGCTTTATATTCTTTGTTCATGGTTGCATTGACCTATCTCCTTTTACATCAGATTTTATTACATTTATTTATCAAAAATCACATCAAAATTTTTCAATTTTGTTAGAACTGATAGAACAATACGACAAATAAAAATTGTAGACATGAAAATTAAGGAATGCAATAATGTAGAGCAGCGTTTCGCAACCTTTTTTTACTCGCGTACCCCCTGACCTATCATCAGTGCTCCACGTACTCCTCCATGATATACATATTATAATTACTAATATGTACTTATAGGTACAGTAATAACTCTATAACACTGAAATATTTTTATTTCTATCAGTTATTACAAAATAATGCATATTATATACTAATTATACACATTTAGTTAAACTAAAAAATGTAAATATGTAGATGCACATTAATGAGAACGTTGAAGCTGTTTGGAAGCACTCAGTAATTTGAAATCTGGGTCGGAAGTCACTGGCAAGTCTGTTCCTGTGCTTACTTTTTAAATAAGTATAGGACGAAAAAGCTCTCTCCACTAGTACGGTGCTTGTGAACGGTAACAAAATAGTTATTGCTTTGTTAAATAATTCAGGATATTCTTCTTTCAAGTCAGCACAGAATTAAATGAGGGATTTCTTTTCAAATTTTTGCTCAAGTGAAGAATCCGTTTTCAGATCGATCAGCTTAACTTTTTCTTGAAGTGATAGAGATGCACACTCGAAATGCTTTTCAATGAAAGGGTACGCAATCCGGCAATCCGGTAAAAACAAATTTGCTTCTTAATTTGATGAGCATCCGTTTCAGAGAGAAAATCGTGTAATGTTTCAAAAACTTCAGATTGATTTTTCTCAATACATAATTTCTAAAATTCTAGTTTTAGAAAGACTCAATTTTGTCTGTAACTTGGAATATAGTTACTGCACTGTTTTGAAGGGACACATTTAGCTGGTTTAATTTCGAAAAGATATAGGACATATATGCAAGGCTTTGAAGCCATTCATTATCATGAAATTTAAATGAAAGTCGGGAAGGGTGGTTCTCAAGGAACACTTTGACTTCATGCCTAAGTTCAAACAAACGTGTAAGAATTTTACCCCGAGATAGCCATCGAACCTCAGTATGCAGAAGTAGGGTTTTGTGAATACTGCCCATTTCTTGACATAATGAAGAGAATAACCTTGAATTCGTGGGGTGGGATTTGATGAATTTGACCACTTTAACTGAATCGTCCAAAACATCTTTCATACTAGTAGGAAGGCACTATGATACATGAGCTTGTCGATGAATGCAACGTGAATGCAATGTGTCCACTGCACTAAACGAGCTACTGCTTTGACACATCCCAGGAGACCAGAATAACAAGCTGACATCGATTTGCCACCGTCAGTACTTAATCCACAACACTTTGATTACTTTATTCCCTTTTTAGTAAAGTAGGAATCAATGGCATGAAAAATATCTGCACCTGTTGTGTGTTCGAAAAGAAGATGACAAAGCAAAAGTCCTTCTACAAATTCATTTCCTTTCAACTATCCTGCAATAACCATCAAAACAGCAAATTGTGCTACATCAGTACTTTCATCAACCTGAATGGAATAATATTGACTGTGATTGACTTTTCCTGGATTCTACGAGACACTGTGTCATTGGAGAGAGGAATAGCATTAATTTTCCGAACATACTCATTACCGAACATGCAAACAACTGCGTCTTTAACCAATCGTGTGATTTTTACCATTTCTGGTGATACGGTAACTGATGCGATAGGAGGCCTCAACAGCATATTCATTAGTACAACCGGAAGTTCAGTACGTGTCTATCTTCGAATTATTTTTATTTTCGAGCAAACGCTTAAAAAAGGTCAGACCTTTATCTTTGAAATCTACGTGTTTGGTTTACAAATGGCGACTAAGTAATGAAGGCTTCATACTACCGTTAGATAGCACTTCCCCACAAAACAACACACTCACGTCTAGGGATGCTATCAATAATTATGAATGAAAATCCATAGGACAAATACTCTTCACTATATTTTCTTACTTTTGTCGGTTGAAAAACTGGAACTGGAAGCTTGATTTCGCTGACACGCGGCAACTTCTCTTTAGGATGCTCCTCACAAGGACTTGTACTCGATGATGGAGGATCACTTACCAAACCAGTAATTTTTCTTTTTTTAAGAGTGCCAAATTTTAATCATTGATCCATGTTTAGAAAAACAAGTTACAATAATTAGAAAAGTAAGTAGAGCACTTTTCACTTTGAGAGCAAACTGGGAACTGCTTCAAAAGAATATTACGATAATAAAAATACAGAGACAGTTCGGGGACTACCCTTCCTAACACACCAGGATAAATACTATAATAATTGTTCATCCACCGCTTAGGCTACCCATTGTTAGATGGCGGCGCAAGTAGTTTTTCAAATTATAATTTTATGGTAATGTTTCAAAATTTAAATAAAGTAGGTTTCAAGTTATTGTCGTTTTGTGTAATAAAAATACTCGGCATCTTTCAGAAAACAATTACTTATTTTGATTTGTCATAATTAAATGTTATTTGGATAGAAATGTTATTTACTACAACAGCTTTTTACCTTTTCTCTTTACTTAGTCCTCCATTACATCCTTTTTTACGCATACCCCTTGAGACCATTTCACGTACCCTTGAGGGTACGCGTACCACAGGTTGAGAAACGCTGATGTAGAGGACAAGTAAGGAGAATGGACTAAAGAATTTAACTCAATAACAAAAAGAGAGAGGACTGTTAAACCAATAAAGCTGAAATATGAGGTAATGATGACGAAAATACGAAATGAAAAACATGTGATACGTCCATTATTAGTACATCATGTTGATATCATTTCACTATTACTACACGTTAAAGGATGTAAAATACTTAAATAGGTAATAGTATATACCAGAGGTGGGGAACCTTTTTGTCGTTAGATGCCACAATAAAGTTAGGTAACAATAAAAGAGGCCAGATGAGTTTATAAAAGCGAATTTTTTGATAATATACGTTTCGTATAGTTTTATAAATTTATTATATTATATAGAAATAATACAAAAAAAGCATAATAAATAGAAAAAGTTAATACAATAGAAAAAGTTAGTGGGATATTTGCATTTGTTTCTTGCTTGAAAGTACTTGAATATTTGGATTAAACTTCGTAACGTGCAGCCCTAATTGGTCCTCTAAATTAGTATTTGTAATTTGCGTTCTTAAATTTGTTTCAATTTTTGTCATGATAGAAAATGTTGATTCGCAGCAGTAAGTCCTTCCAAAACAGGAAAGTATACGTCGTGCATATTCTCGTAGGCATAGATATTCAACAACATTTTTCCAGATTTCTAGAATATTATCTTCTATTATTCTAATTCGGTAAGAGATCCGATACTCCTATATGGTTCAAATACCAATTTCGAAGCAGGGGTGTGGTCATCAAAATCTGTAAATCTTTCAGTATATTCTCCTAACAAAGAACCAAGATTTCTATATATTCATCAAATATTTTATTTTCACATTTCTGCTCATTGTAAATTTTTGCTCCGGAAAGTATTCTGCAGATGTATCCGCGTGTTACCTTGTAGAGAAATGCTTAAATTGTTTTATTAAGATTTATTGATTCCATCTTCACCTTGTTGTGCTATTTAAGGGGTTATAAAAAATTAGAAAATACTTACTTGTAGAAACAAAGAAAATAAAAACAATCACCTAAGTATTTTCTAATTTTTTATAACCCCTTAAATTAAATTGTTATGTTTTGTCATAATATCAGGTATGCTACGGAGAGATATTCTATGGTTACATATCATCAATTGAATTTGTAAAATTTTTAATTTGGAAAAACTCCAATTCTCACATAGAAATAGGAATAATTAATTATCATTTGTAGTTGGAATATAAAATTTGTGGGATTTGGTGATTTGAACATCTCCGACGCATTATTTATGCTGAGATATGTTTGAAAAATCAGTAATAACTTTTTTAATCCTCTTTGTTACTCGATCCGTGGAGATACTATATACTTAATGCCTATTTATTTTCGACTGTACTGCTTTATTTCTTCTAAAATTGACCTTAAAACTCACATAAATAGTCTAAAAATGATTGCGCTCACGAAATCTTTTTCTTTTCCAGGAAAAGCAACCATTTCAACTACTTCTAAGAAATCTTCATCGTCGGTAAGTTCATTTAATATATTATTCATAATTAAAAACAAACTGCATATCGAACACTTACAAAATACGAAATTATAAGTTTAACAGATATTAAACAATGAAGTTAGTTATTACTATTTATTACCAACTGTAGTATAAACCTCCGTTTCTTAAACTTAGTTTAATAATTGGTTGTATAAGCATAATTGTTATTTATTTGATTAGTTAATTGGATGCTTATGATTAACATTGATTTTAAAACCGACCCTTAAAATCATAGTCATCTCTTCTCATTATTACATAATAGCTAGTTATACACACAAAAAACAATGAAATAAAATTGGGTATATAAATATGCATTGTCATGCAGTGTTTTACAAAGGTAATGGTTACTAGCAGTTATGTTAATTGTCATAATTTGTGGTTTTTGAACTTGTTATACAGGGCGTATCATGTTTGAGTAGAAAAAGATTGCTTCTTTTTCTGAAAAAAAAAATCTTATAACACAATATTCCATTATTCGTCCTTTATAAAATATGATACGATAAAATTGAGGGATCACAAGTTTGAGTATTACTGGAAAATGAAGTATACTAAGCATGCTTTGCTTTTTGCTTATGTATTGCTTTAATTGGACACAGATACGACAGTTTGAAACTTTATTGAATTTTTTTCGAACATAACCTCTTAATAATGTTGTCTACTAGCAATGAATATATTGATATGGTTCTGCTACATGATTAATAAGATTTCAGTGCTAATGCTACAAGACTACAATATTTTATGAAATTATCTAATCGCAGGTTGACAAATACACAAACATGTTAGTAGAAATGTGCATAATTACTTGAATACAATAATCCCCGGCTGCTGGATTGAACATCATGACCTTATTAATTGCCTTGAGAGAAGCAACGAATTTTTTTAAATATAACGGATTTTTTCTTCTAGAGTTACGAACAATTTCTCGATCAGCGAAAAAATGGGAAAAATGAAAAATTGGAGAAGTGATAAAAATTATCATTCGGATAAAATACAAAATACCTCAAAAAAGACGTTTATATTGCAAATTACAGCGATAGCAAATATAATGCAAACAAGATTTAATAAAAAATAAACTAAATACTTAAAAGACATGCCCACCAACTTATACATATAGCTTTACTGTTATATTAGTATATTAAAAAACAAGTTTCGTAAGACATTCTTGAAATGTATGAATTCAAATTAAAAAACGAGTGGTGAAGCCACGAGTTTTTTAATGAATGAGTGCTTTAAGTCTTATGAAATGAATTTTTTATGCAAGTTTTTTGTAATTCTCGTTTTTATCCCATTTTTTTAAACAAACTTTTAATCAACTGCTACGTATCAAATTTACCAAAAAATCTAAAATTTTATCTTATTTTTGTTAAATATAAAGGAATAAAAACGCGAAAAGTATAATAAGAAACATATTTCATACGACTTACAATTTTACTGGGTTTAAATTCCAATATAGATTCTCACATTAACAGCTACAAAAATTAATGCACCAATGTCGCCAACTTAAACTGATTGCATAAAATATCACTAAGAATTTCATTACAGCATCGGATGCTGAAAGAATACTCATTACATCACCCGTTTGAGTACTGTTGTAGCTTTCGTTACCGCATTGAATTACAAAAACTATGTTACGGTGGTTTATGCATTGTATCACACATTTGACACATTCATACTCAATTTGAATCAATTTCAGATGAAATTTTTTCTTCCGATGAAGAATCATTTATTACACTAATTTCTAGCTGATCTATTGTGACTCCAATTAAATTGTCAATCTGCAGACACATTGCTTACAGTTATTTTCCAAATAATGAGTATGAGATCCTTTATGTGTGGGTTTAGATCCTTTTAAATATTCTATTATTTCTTGCAACTTCACTCTTAATTTACCTCCATATTGGTGTTTATTTCACAATGGTATGGGGGCAATTGCAATACCGTTCAATTGTGTTGCCTTCCTATTTCATCGACCACATACCTTTGTGTAACAGCTGCCAGATCTTCTCTTTAAATAGTATCCATTATTTTTTAACAACCTATATGTATTTTGTAAAACAAAATAAAAGTAAAATGTTTAAGATACAACTAATTAAATCAAAGTATTTGCGAGAGAAGAAAAAATGTTAAGAATTGGAATGTAAAATATTAAAGCACAAGCGGGAAAATAGAAGTAAACAGTGGTAGAGATAAAAATATACGGGGTTAAATTAACCCTAGAGTACTATAGTGGTTTTGACGTACGTGAATACTATACTGTCGTAAATTTTACGATCATTAAAAAAACATAATATAGAAAGCGCATTTTTATTACAAGATATGTACAATCTATGAAGATATCTTACTTATATATTGAGTAACACAATAATATATAATAAAGCTTAATTTTTCTTAATGAGAGGCGCATTCGGTGCAGTAATTTCCACGATGTGTTCCACAAAATGCCTTTCTACACTGCACACAATAGGTGGTGGTCATTCGCCTTAATTTGCTCGGACAGTAAAAACAAATTGTACGTTTTTTGTCTTGAGGAACCGTATTTTCATCCACCACATCTACCTTGAGTATATCGCAAATACTTTGGCGTAGATTTCGACGCAAACTTGGAACGCTTATTCTGTGCTCCATCCACGGCTTTGCAAGGTGATAGGCCAATTCAATCATAAATCCTTCCCGTGATAAAGGTTTATGGCCCCTCTTAATCGTATTGTAGCAATATACTATATATGAATTAATACTAGCTGAATTTACCATTCCGTAAAATACACATAACGGCCATCTTCTGGTTTTTCGGCTGCAACTCATATTTGAAGAAAGCTGATCAAACGTATCGACCCCTCCTTTGGTATCATTATAATTAAGAATCATCAATGGTTTACCATTTTCTTCTGAAATTTCCGCTCCGTCATGCATCGTGGATAGCAATAAAACGATTTTATTTTTTTTCGGTTCGTAAGACACCAATGTTTTGTTTCGGTCAAAACAAAACATTGAAGTTTTAGGATTCCTTCCTTTCGTTTCTAATAATTGTGGGGGTATCTCCCGTTTATTTTTTTTTATTGTTCCTAACATCGTAAGTTTATATGGTTCTTGTAGTAGTTCATCAGCCAGGTCAACCGAAGTGAACCAATTGTCCATCGTGATATTTCGATTGGTGCCGTGAACAGACTTTGTTAGTTCTTTTACAAAGTAATTTGCTACTGGTAAACCTCCAGTTTTCGTTCCCTTTCCTAAGTATGGATATGCGTCGACTAAATATTTTGATGAAGAATCACATAGCATCACTATCTTTATGCCATATTTGGCTGGTTTAGTAGGTATATACATTTTAAATGGGCACCTGCCGCGGAAGCCCAGAAGTTGCTCGTCTATTGTCAGATAAGACGATGGCGTATATGACGTTCTGCAGGTATCGATGAATATTTCCCATATTTTACGTGTATGTGTAAAAGGATCATCTTGCTTTCTTGCTTCTCTACTTTCTTTATCATCAAATCTAAGACAATTAACTAGAAAGTTAAAACGTTCGTAACACATGCAACTTTTATAAAATGAACCCGAAATAGCAGAATTGAACATCCGTTTGGCGTGAAGATGATTATCTTTTTTCACGGCAGAGAGTAGCAGCACTGCAAAAAATGCCATTAATTCCTCCTTAGAAACATGTGAGATCCAGGTTTCGGCTTTAGCATATTTCGCAGATTGTCTCGTAATTTCTTCATTAGTGTGTTGAAGTATTATATCCAATATATCATTGGAAATAAAATGCAAGAAGTGATCCTCAACAGTTAAACACTCTTTAGCTTTTCCTTTACTACCTACCAAAAAATGTACTATATTGCGACTAGCTGTTCTTTTAGATCTTAGCGGTAATTTGGCTGACCATTTATGTCCGTTTTTTCCCTTTAGATTAGTTGCATTGGGCATAATTATACTCTTCTCCTTTCGGGGTATTTTAGATAATGGAAGATTTTGATCGGTTTCTTGTTCAACGTGTTGTAGTACTACTGATGAACTACGTACATCAGCAACATCTCTGGAAACATTTTTATTATTTTGTGTGGAAGATACTGGGGAATCATGGCGTGCAGTTCTAGCATCCTCATCCGAATTGGTATCATCAATGTCATCTGAACTAGACTCATCAATTTCTAAATTATCTTCTTCCCAGTCACTTCCGCTATCACTATAAGGTTCTGAATTACTTTCTTCTCCATTCATTATTCGTTCAATTTCCATTTGTAATTCAAGTTCAGACAATGGTCTTTTGGACGACATTTTACTAAAAGATTCATTAGTGTTCGGAACACAATAAATTAGGATAAAATTCTCTTACTTGTTAGAAAAATTGAATCTCTCGAAAATTGTACAAATATCGCGAATATACGTCAACACTATTCCGTCGTAAAACTGACGACAACCTTTCAAAATAACCAATACTGGAAAACAATTGCGCACGGTCACCTACACTGACGTATAGCTCACGACTAGTTATGAAGCTACTGAGATCGTTAAAACGGGCAATCACTCCCGAGAACCGGAAAACCAGATGGAATACCCTATCGCGGTAAATTTTACGAAGGAATAGTATTCTAGGGTTAAGACGATTTAGTGCAACTTATCTCTACGCCAAGTTGTATCCTTGAGGATGTATAGTTTTATTAAGTAAAGTTTTATTATAATTTTCTAAACATTCCACATCTCAGCAATACATTAAATTGGAAAATCCAAATTTGGCACATGTTATGAGTGTACCAAGAATATGAAGTGGTAGCAAGTTCAGATGAATTGACGTATTTCAAAAACTCCTACTTTTTTTGTAAGAAACTGTGATTTAGTTAAATAAGGAATAAGTAATGCCACGTGTTTCACTAATGTTACTTAAAATTATCAGAAATTATAAAAGAAGCAATAGAAATAATGGATTATAAAAGATGTCGTTGACATAAAAAGCAATTTTTAACCTGTATAATAATAATAATAATAATAAGAATATAAATCATTTATTTATCACACTCGCAGATACAAAAAAAAAAAATACAAAATTAGTATATATAAATAAAAAGGCAAAAGATTAAATAAATGTATAATCGAGACTGAAAATCACATTAGTTTACTGGTAGATCTAAGTGAAAAGCTCTTGTTGATCCACCAACAACCACTCTCGGAAATAAAATTAGGAGTCAATACGATCTCAGTAAAAAAGAAACTATACAATAATCTGCGCAAATTCATTACTAGTGAGAGACGAAATAAAATATTTTACTCTGTTTAAGAACACCCTTGGAGGTAGAGATAAATTAATTTGCGGGTTACTGATTAAAAGGTAATTGTACACCTTGTGCCCAACAAAAGAAAAATGCTTGACCCACAGCCTTCCTTCTCACAGGAACATTTGATCTCTGTAAAGTTGTAGATCTGGTGGAGTAATGGTGATCAGGTAATATAATCGGCAAACAATATTTGTTTTTATAAATCTGTCTGCAAGTAGCAATGACAAATCTAATTGAAAATGTTTTTGATTCTGCAAACAGAGCATCACTGGGGAAAATTCTACCTTTAAACAACGATATTTTTAGAATTGATTATTGCGCTACTTCCACCCGTTAAAGATTTCTTTAGCAGCATTGCCCCAAACCAACAGTCCATAATTAAGTATCGATTGTACAAGAGAGTAATAGAAAATACTTAGGTACCTCCAATTTACGCAATTCCTCAATGTAAGACACCATTTTTTAAGATGATATCACAGAACAATTATGACAAGTGCCTCTACAATCAGGACTGTGAACATGAATCACATCAAGTGACAGTGGGTAATTATAAATTTGAAATGGTATAAAGTGAGATTTTGTCGAGTTTAAAGTCAGATAATTATTATTTAGCCAATAATGAATATAAGTCATATGTGTGGAAGCCGTATTGGAAGCAGCCCCCCAGGTAACACCACTTACCAGTGAACCACTGAACACTGAACACTGAACACTGAACACTGAACAGTGTCATCTGCATAAGATAGTATTTTGGCATTTGTAAACTTATGGTTCAGCAAATCATTAATGTACAACAAAAGAAGTAAAGGTCCTAGTGTTGAACCCTGAAACACCCCACGAAATACCACGATCAGTGGTAAAATGTTGAAATATCTTAACCATCTGAGTACCACTCGGATCAAATTAGATCAAGACACACTCCTCTGACTCCATACAGATCCAATTTAGCGCACAGTGTATTATGAGAGACTGTATCAAACGCCTTTGCCAAGTCTAAAAAAATATTTTATAAATTAAAAATTATTAAAATATTTTAGATATGCAGGAAGGCAGAGAAATGGGCCTATAATTTGATAAATCGGCGGCAGATCCACTTTTATGAATAGGTATTACAACCGATTTTCTTAAAATCTGAGGAAAATACCCACGCGCCAGGCACTCATTGAAGAGATATAACACTATTCAAATTATTTAAGATAGTTACCGATAGATTGTGAATATCTAGTGAAGAACCACTTTTCAAGGATTCAATGGTGGCCGCAACATCCTCCTCACAAATTGGCTTCCAGAAGAGACTCATCGAATTCCTATTAATGTTGTGACTAAAGTTCCCATCAATATTAGTAATGCTTTGCGGTAACACCTCTCCAACAGACGTGAAGTAAGCATTAAATTGATTTGCAATCTTTAGTGGATCTTCCAATGACTTGCTCACGGGGGTCTCAATTTTTAAAATCTGAGAGGATGTTTTCTGAATATTGAGAGTTTGTTTAGCAATCTTCTACAAGTGTTTACTATTTGAAGATTTAGTCATAAGTTTTAGTCATATTGTTGACCTTGTTACGTTGGCCTTTATACAAATCATAATCTACCGAAGATCTAGTTTTCAGGTATCTTTTAAACAATTGATTCTTTTTATAAATTTCCGAAAGCACATCACCTGTCATCCAAACTTTTTTTTACATCTTGAATGTGGAAAAACTCGTATATTGAAAGTAGCTGATTTGACTGAATCTTTTAGCATACTGATAAAGCTCTCAAAATTAGTTTCTATATTTATCGAATTATCAAATTGCCAGTTAGAGCTTAAAATTGAGTTTTTTAATTTTACATAATTAATTATGGGAATAATAAAATCTAAATCTGTTCTCTTCAAGTGATGGTTGTTTTTTAAAGAGATATTAAGAATAGTGGGAAAATAATCCGTTATTGTAAAAGATAAAATCATGGACATAATGTTACTAGCTTGCAGTTTACTTTTGATGAAGAAATCATCCAAACAGGATTCCGCAGTATCAAAAATTCTAGTAGGCTAAGAAATGCATTGGAGAAATCCATTTTCAGCAAATAAATTCAAATAACTATCAAGAATATCTATATTAATATCCAAAAATTTCAAAGTGAGATCTACAATAAGTATTAAAGTATTCTTCCAGACTGTTTAAAAACTCGACGGCATCTCTAGCGGGCGAGCGGTAAAAAGATGTAATACTAATAACGTCGTCACCCAGACGACACTCTGTTCGCAAAAAGTTGTAATTGTTTATAGAAATAGTAGTGTTATTATGAATTAAATTAGATTTAATAAATATAATCACACCATCAAATGTATTAAAAGTACCATAGTTGTAATATTTGGTAAAGTTCTCAAGATTAAATTGTTCAATATCATTGCAAGTCCAAGTTTCAGTTAAAATAATAAGATCAAAGCTGCAATTCAAAAAATCCAAAAATGCTTCTAAATTAACAAAGTTTCTATGAATACTTCTAATATTAGAATGAAATAGTCTAAAACTAAATGTTGAAAGGCTGTGGGCTGTAATATGCCTATCAAATGTTGCTTTATCATTAATGAAAATATCTCTTACTTCCGGGAGTTCTCCCAAATTTAAATTTATTATAAAACAAAAGTAAAACAACAAAGAAAAAAAATTGACAGTAATAACAAAAAAAATAAGTAAATTTTATTTGTAAAAATAAACAGTAAAAAACAAAATCGAGTCTGCGCTGTATACAACAGTTACCCTCCATGCGTCCATATAAAAGAGAAGAGAAAAGAAAAACAAATAATCTGAATGATGACTAAACTAGAGACAATCTCGACGCTTTATGTAGTAGATCATCAATATCATTTCATTTTTAACAGTGATTATTCGGTTGTTAAGGTTTATTTTTATCGTACCATCTCGCGACCACGCATTTCCTCTACCAACTTTTTCACGTGCCCGTTGAAATAGTTTGAATTTGTTGCTTGTAAGGTCCTCTTGTATTCCAATTTTAGTGCCTTTGAGTTTTTTCCTAGCCGTGCAAACTAAATCCCTTGTGCGATAACTAACAAATTTAACTATAATCGCTCTCGTACCATTTTCTTTGTTCCTCGCACCCAGTCGATGACATCTGTCAATATTTTCAGCCTTTACTGGGACACCAAGTTTGTCGTTGAATAACGACAATATCTCAGTATCAACATTTTGTATATTTTCGGAAATACCAAATGCACACACACTGTTGCGGCGCGTGTATTGCTCGAGATCGTCAAGTTTTTCTGATAAATACCGGTTTTCATTCTTTAACGCGTCGTTTTCACTCTTTAATCCATCAATTTCCGTAATAAAACGTTCCTTTACCGTGTTTATCACTTGACTCATAAAAGAGTCATTCTTTAAAAGTTCGTCAACGGAACTATAGAATAGTTCCTTTAATTCGCGCAAGTTTTCTTCGGTAAAACGCATCTTTAATACTAATAAAACTCGATTGTAACATGCACGGGTAAGGTAAGCGAACTTACTCCCAAAATAGAAAGTAAAATAGACATTTTTAAATTAAGAAAGGCCATTTTAAAAAATGCACTTAAGGATTAAACATTTGGATAATGCAATAGTTTGGTGATATTTAAAACACGCATATTTTGTTTCCTCTCGATATCAGCTAGTAGCTACTGGAAAGTTGTTTTGAATCACTTGACCGATTATGGATGATGACCCAATTAGTCAATTGTCGATTAACCCAAACCATAAATTGAATATTAATTGATTCATAATGATATTTACATCTGATTCTTGTATTTGCATGTTGAAATTCACGTGGGTTGTCATCAATTCATCGATGATGATCACATAAATTTTAATATAATAGTCGTAAATCTATGTGATTTTTTTTGCCAAATCTTGTTTTATGTGAGAAGTTATTACTTCTTAATTGTTATTACTATTGTATGGGAAAACTTTCACAAACGAAAAAACGAAATATGTGCCAAAATTACTAATATTAATATAACATTAACCATAACGTTTTAGAGACATTCATCATCAAAAAAAAAAGGTTTGTTGTCACAGTAGCTGTTTTAAAGTCAACAGAATTATTTTTCATATTTTGTAAAAGCGGTGATAAAAAATAGAATGAGGATGCTTCATTTTAATAGAATTTTCATAAAAGTATGCAAAACAGCTGACAAGTAACCTTTACAGCTCAAAGCGGTTTAAAATTTTATTTATAGGCATTTTACCCGTTTTCTGGCAATTTGAATATTATCCACTGAGGAAGTTGTCCATAAAATATTACGAAAATTATAGGTTCATGAAATTTACTACAATATTTCAATGCATTTATAAGAGACTTTTACCCAGGTGACGAAATTTGCCAATTTTAACGTTGCCGTTTTATTTTTATAATTACCCAAAAAGAATAATAACTTTTGAGTAACTTCTCATACCTATATTGCTTTATTTTATAAAATAAAATTTTATTTTCAGTCCAACTAACGCAAGCAACCAGATCTTTTTCATTTCCAAAAAACTTCTTATGTTTCATATCAGCATATAAACGAAATCGTTTAAATTAAAAATAATTAATGACTATAATAAATTACATCCGCCATATTCTTCTTTATGTATTTACTAGAATTTATAGCTTTGTTCCAACAAGCGGTCTGACTCATTGTGTCCTTGTCCAATGCAAGTAATGAAAGTAACTCATCGTGCACATGTCAAGTAATGACGAGTTGGACCGCTTGTTAGAGCAACGTTTATGATATATTTTAACATGAAAATAGTATTTTTTTGAGGAATGTTGTTATTAAGCTATAGTATAAAGAAAATAAAATTATATACACTAACTCATTAAAACTTAATAAATTTCCTCAAGTTTATTAGCGGTAATAAACCGTGATAAGAACATGTCGAGTTATCGCATATTAAGCGTCTATAAACAGCTTATATGGAGCGTTATATAGATCCCGGCCATCAAAATTAGCGCTTCTGTGCTTCATTTCATACTTAATTGGGTTATAATAAACTGTTTATATTCTATTCAGTTTATTTGCAATGTATAAAGAAACCAATTTCAGAGTTACACGGAAAACGTTACTTTGGAGTTTATGGATTTATGAAAATAAGAATGTTGATATCTCAAAATACCACAGTTTTTCAATTTCCTTAGTGATAAGGATAAGGTTAGGAGATAGGAGATCATCTCCTTTATGGTTATGGCAAAACGTTGTTCTCATCATTATTAGGTCACGTTCAACTACCTGTGCAGAATACACTATTATCGCGTCTACAAATACCCCCGAATAATAATGCGCTAGGTTAATGGTTGTTGCATGAAGGCGTGTTCGGTTTAAAGCAGCATCATCGTCTCACACTAGTTTCCGTAGATATTCTCACGTTACAAACACCGGTTCAGTTGAAAATTGAAAGCATTTATAAATGACACGGTACCGCAGTGCAGACTGAACGTTGACAGAAAATAGTGGTACGGACATTCCTTCCTCTGTAGGTCGCATAGCGCTTGTGCAATAAGCATATTTCCCCGGTGAATTCGCGCAATAAAAATTCCCGGTTCACTTTTCTACATTCACATTTGAGATGTACCAACGTAGACGTAAAAGTAGTTTCGTTAAGAAGGAATTGGGAAAATATTTGGCTTCATCGAATATAAGATACAATTTGGAGTGTTAAGTGATACGAACACAATTCGAAGCTGTCCGTTTACTTGTAGAAGGGTTATCGTAAATGAGAGTTCGAGTATCTTAACAATGCGAACTGAGGTTCGGCGGTCGAAGCCACTAGGATTTCGGATGGCATGGGTGAAATTTGCATCCACCACAGAAGCTTTCAATCTCAACTGACGGATAATATATCTTGACGCCGCGGCGCTGCAGGAAGCCCTACGCGCCACTTTACCGCCGGGTGAAAGCCAATCTCGGTAGATCTTGTAAGCGGGATCTTCCATTTATATTTTACAACGAGGAAAATGCGCCGGTAATTTATTTAGTCGTTGCTCCAACGTTTTTCTTTACCCTTGTAGTTGAAATCATGGCGCTTCATGTATGGGGTATTAAATGTATCCATCCAATAAACTTGATTACATCGTAAAAGGATATTACAATTTTCTTATATTGTAGATTATACATATTGAGGTACTCTTCTTTTACATATTGTGATGTATTACAATACGTTTACTATCAGAAATTGTTTTCTCCAACAAATTTCATTTGTCTGATATTTAACATTTCGAGATAGCACAAAAATGTCTTACATTCACATAAGTTTATAGTAACAATTTTATAAAGTTAAACAAAACTTTAATATATTCAGTGCATAAGATAAGTGATGTCATCTTGAGTTTCATTTTTTATAGTATGATGATAAATGATGGATGGAGCTTGTCATAATATTGGCAGTTTGACAGCGCACTAAAGAGACATAGTTTGTATAAATCAGTGAGGTTTTAAAAAAGAATGTTAAATATTAACACAGATGCGTGTTACCCATTACAGATTTGAATTGATATTTAACCATTTTCAATGATCCCAAGTCAGGAAGTTAAACAATAATGAATAACAATGAGATATGAATGACTCATTGCTTAACACCTTGCCAAATAAGGTTTACACTTGAGTCTCAGAAGTGTTTTCAGGTTGCAATTTTAAATTATTAACAGCATGATTATTAATATTATTTACTTATTTCCTACTGTGCTCTCGTAATATACCAAGAGTTCTCTGGTGAGTGCAGCACAAATCATGAATCAGAATAGATGTGATAAAATTCATAACTTTTAATGGTGATACTAAATTCCCAATATGATGCACTGCACAAAATTAGACCATTGCTAGACCACTTGAATAAAAGGTTTAATAAAGTATTATTTCACGATCGAATATCGCTAGACAAGCAAATTTCTTAAAATTAGGTCCCAGCAAGAAGTGTTGGCAATATTTGTTCTATAAACCCCACAAGTAAAAGTCCAATTATTTATGTTAGCCCTCCGTTGGAGATGTGCAAACAGTTTTGTATACCTGGCAAACTAGGCCTCGAAACGGTATTAAATACAGTTATTTGACCAGTCTTGGGCATGTTAATCATGTAATTCATTTTTCTTTAATTTAAAGGACTAACAATCTTACTGGTTGGGTTTATGATATATATATATATATATATATATAGAATCTACCATAAATAGAATATATATAGAATCTACAAGTCCTCAACTTAAAAGTAGATATAATAATAATGAAGGTGTGAGTGCAATAACTAAGCAGCTCCACTTTGGCAAATTTGTGAGAAATAGGAAAAACTAAAAACGGAATAATTTTCATCTTTTTTTTTAGATATGATAATACTTGCTTTAAAGATATTAAAATAGTTTTTGATTTTTATTTTGTTGTACAAGAAGGAAACTAAATAATGTAAACTGGAAAGGATGAACTATGTGAAAGAAAATCCATACTTTACTACACTGTTCTTCAACCTATGTTTCGCGAAACACTATGGTTCCATTAATAAACTTTATGGGTTCTACGACAAATAAGACATATCTTCAAAGGGGAACTAGTGAATTGTTTGAAACACCACACTGAAATCTACATTTGCACATGATAGCATTGATCAATTTTGGATAAAATTAATGGCTGAATATCCGCCATTAATAATTTCTAAACGCGCCGTAAAAGAATTCGTACATATCGCAAAAACCTATTTCCCATAGAAATCCTTTTCTATTTACGTCGCAACAAAAGTATGGAAATCGAATTGATGCTGAAAATGATGCATCTCCAAGTAACATCCAAGCATCCAGATAATACATATGTTACTACTCTTGCATAGATTTTATATAACGAAGGCAAAGACGCACCTTTTTTATAACATATAATATGTAATTATAAAACGACACATCCATCATTGTCCCCTAAAATCAAATTTGGATGTGTTACCGAACGCAGGGTTCCATAGAAAAAATATCTTAAAAAACGAGTTCTGTGCGATGACTAAGGTTGAAGAATACTGCTTTCCTAGTAACATAAATAAATAAATGGTATTTATAGGAATAATTTACTGGAATTATTCATCTTCATCATCGGTCTATGATGTAAAACATTCTTCTATTTTTGACAGACTTAACTTGTTGGTAGTACCACATTGTAGCTTTGTCAACTTACTGTCTGGGCCGGAATCCATGGGATTTGTTAATTTATGTTTTTCTTTTAATGGTAATGTAAAGACAAGGTTTACAATGTTAAAATCTTAATACCGATATTAATACCGACAGTAGTGTTGTTTTTTACTAGTCCAAAATGAAAGAATGATGATAAATAATAAGTGACACGAGAGATGTTAGATGCGAAAGTACTTCGGTAAGCGTTTGACGTTTTGTTAAATGAATTTGTTGACTATATTCATCATTCATACATAGGTTTTGCTTACTTGCAGAAATAGGCTGAACTCATGAAAGATGGAACTTCAAGTGCATTTTGTTTCTATTAGGACAGGGTTGCACAATTTTTTTGGGCTGTGGAACAGTTATTATGTTTCGAATTTTGTACGGAATTGTAAAATCTGATGTAATCCTGTATATTTTCTATTTGTAACGTTCTTTGTTTAGTTATCCCGTGAAAAATTTAACCTGCAAACCCTTTGTAATAGTTCGTCTATAATCTAATGAAATCTATCCCTCCTTTTTTTGAAGCACTAATTGACTGTCTGCGGAACCTCTGTGTTCCGTGGAATACAGTTTGGGAATCGCATCATTTCCTAATATTAGGAAATGATGCCAAACAGACTGTTCATCCTGCCCTGTTCTGTGTTATAATATCTTCTATGTGTAAATTAAAGGTTCTCTTATGCATGGTGTTTACTGTGTCTAATTATAGATTAGTCCCACTTAAGACGTGCTATGAAGTTGGGTTGGGTTGGATTGAGCTGAGTTAGGTTATGTTGTGTTTATAAATGCGATAGCGGCAGCAATTGAAGAGTGTTCATACAGGGTTCTATCTTGACGTTCTTATTATGAAATGTCTATTTCGATCAAATACTGGAACAAAGATGTTAATATGGCTGGGGAATTGAAGAGCAATGATAGCAATAAGAAGCAGAAAGTGCGACACGGTTAGTGTCAAAGAATATGTAGTCGGATCGAGGGCATGAAAGACGAAGATGATGACGATAGTTATAAACTCTCTCAGTTCTTCCATGCATGCGAGTCTTGGAACCGTCTTTTAAAGCATATGTGGTGAGGCTATCTAGAATACAAAGAAGTGAGGAAAAGAAGAAGCTGATGGCCTGATTCTGTTGTGAAAATGAGAAGAGAGCGAACAAGTACTAGGTGGGTTGGGTTGGGTTGACTGTTAACAGCTTAAAGAAAACAGCTCATTGTGCAAAATTTAACTACGACTGATGTTTAGAAATAATTCTGATTTCAAAATACCAGTATTTTTAAGATAATATCGGTTGATAAAGTCAACAAAATTCAATACCGCTTATAATTCGTCCTGGATTCCGGTATTTGGAATCCCGGCATATCAATGTCTTCTTTCAGAAAATTATGTAAGCAACATATTACTTCATCAAACACATGAAAGTAGTTTTTTAAAATGGTGTAATTTCATAATTATATTGTATTCATATAAAAAAAGGATAAAACCATAACTGATGCTTTCAGAAAACGTCATTGCAAGGAATGTGAGCCAAGATGTTTTTTTCTCAAATTCAGTTTCTTTAAAGTTTTAACATCTTACGTATTCAAAATATTGCTGTTGCAAGAATCAGCAAGGAGCTATCCAGCTTGCAAGAAAAGCAAAGTTTTTATTAGATAACATAATAAATGTTGGGTATTGTTTAAGCTTAGAGAGTGTTGGTATCTTTTAAATGATTGTTCTCATGTGATCGTTCAAGGATTACCTTTTTGCAAAATAGAGAATATTGAAGTAAATTTGTCACGCTGAGCACAAGAATTAGTTAAATGTTAGAGGAGTTACCTTTTTCATTATATCAATATTCTTTCCTTTTCGTTTTATGTTATTGCCAATTGTTTTAAGGCATTTAGTACGCTTTTTTTGGTTGCATTTTCCAATTCAATCACTAAACACTCACTTTTCACATGAAATACTACCCAACTAAGAAACGATGAAAGTTTAGTTGAAAAAACAAAATAAAAATTGACATTATTCATGAAAAAACATTATCTCTTCTACCTATGCTCTCTACTAAGTGTCCTCCTATGGTATCTGATTTCATGCAACCTCTGGCTGATGTTAAAGTTCATCCAGATTCTCACGTAGCCTGGATATTTGTTACAATTTGTTACAACTTGTTATACAAGTTCTGTCATCGGGCGGGAAATGCAATCCAACCTGCTCCAGGAACCTTCCTGAACCACAGTAGTATGCGATATTGTACTATTCTGTTGCAAAGTGGTATTCTGCAATATCTGCATGAGAGATACTACTCCAGCTCCAAAACGTTGTCGATGTAACCACATGCATTTAATGGGGTTGGAATGAATGTAAAAGGCGACCTTCGTCCAGCAGAAATCATCTTTTAAATCAGCAATTCTCAACCGCTGATCCGGCGGACTTATACCGGTCCGTTTTATGCGTTCCAAAATCTACTAGTCCTCAGAAAAGCGCTGCTCTAAACAATAACCCCAAATATTAAGGCTGACCTTAACAACGTCACCGCACCCTTCTAGCACCATATTTTACCCATAAACAAAACCTTGATTTATCACCGCAGACGATGTTATTCCATTGATGAACACACCCTTGCCGTTTTTGCCACCATGCAGGTCTGGCTGCTTTATGAGAAGGTGTTAATGAACGCCGAAGGTAAGGATGGTATGAATGAAGCCCAAAGGAAATAGTTCTTCTGCAAATAGTTGCTATCAACAAGTGTTGGTTCATAGCTCTAGTGCAATCCACCCCAATCGACCGTATTGTTTGAAATCGATCAGAAGGACAGATCATATCCGAGTAACTGTGGTACGGTCTTGATTTCGTCTTCACCTTTAGAAGTATCACGTCTTAGGTTGTGGTTTGAGTTCTGACAATTACCGCTAATATCTTGAGTGTGTTTAAGAACTTAATGAAATACTTGGCTGGTCTGATGACTGCTAAACTCAAACTAAACAGCCTAATGAAGTAATGTGGTTATACCATACAAGGAAATTTAATTACATTTTTATGTGCACTAACACTTATCCTAGAACCTAATACATTCGATGTGAGTTGGTTTGGGTCTTGATTAGTTGAATTTCGATTCTTGTGAATTCAAGAACGAGAGAAAAAGAAAATACATAACACGTAATTTATATCTCCTTATCCGATAATGTGCATGAATATATTTGACAAATTATTTTAATGTTAGAAACTTAAGAAACATTACTTTGTAAAGTAATGCCTTAAACAAATAATTAGACATAGAGGGTATTAGGGTGCATGGTCTGTCGAGCAGATAAAAGCCAGTATACGTTTACTGGGTGATAAAATTGTAACGTGGGTCGAGCAATTACGCAACCACCGATCGCCACACGATTGTTTATGATTTAGCGCGCTGGCGAGTGTAAAATTTATACCTTTTATACGGTACGTTGCACTAGGTTTGGTTATGCGCTGACGAGTACTAATTGGTCGGTGATATACGTGATTGTTAGTAAACGAGTATTGCGTGTAGGTACTTTGCGTAAAACGCGATCTTACTCTATGTAAAACGTTGAAAGGACGGCTTAATTTAGTTTATAACCGAAACGTTTTACCTTTCGTGCACAACAACGTTGTCTTGTATCTAAAAATTAATCACGGTCATTTTACTACGAACAGGAATACGTTATATGGGTAAATTAAAAACCCCTGGAAAAACAATGTGAAAAAAAAGACGTAGCACCACGAAGGTTACTGCGTCATTGAAAACAATCGAATCCGTTCGAGGCTCTTTTATTCGCCGAAGGCTAATTGCAGCGATGGCTTTTTCAACGGCAGCAAGAAAAAACTCCCCTAGAAAAACAACGGACGAAAATATTTTGCCTTCCCGTAGGATAACTACTTTCATTTAACCCCACGTTAATCATTTTCTGGTTAATTATTTTGTTTAAATCCTTAAACCTCCCTTTTTTTCTCGCAGCAAAAATCTCTTTTATACCTCTAAAATAAGAGACAAATTGTGGAATTTAAAAACAGAAGATAAGAGAAAAGTTTCTATGGTATAGTGATAATGAGGTGTCCACATGGACAATTGGTTTGAACCGGGGAACTGGTGAGCTGAACGTGCCCGGGAGCTTTCCCGTAGCTCCCTCTATTTAGGGCAAACTGGATTATGTAAGCGATAATACGCCGCATACTCTCCGTGTCTTCCCGAGACGGTTTCCCACTGGTAATTAAGGAAACGCAGTCGGGATTCCCGGGAAAATTATCATCAGCCGGTAGTTTTATTCTGTTCCCGGTAGTTGTTTGTTGAAGATAAGAAGGTACCCGCGCGTATGCTTGATGCTTAACGATCTTTTCCTCGTATTTTTCAGACGGAAATGTACGTTTCCGCTTTTATCGTCCCTCTGTGTTTGGAGGAAAAATAGGGTCGTTTGGGTTTCCCTATAAAATCACTGTAATTTACGAATAGGGCATTGTTATGTGTTTTCGTTATTCGTATAAATTCCGCGAACGTGCAACAAGACCTATTAAAGAAATTACTGCATTTTATTGTAAAAATTGCAAATTACAATCGAAAAAATCGCTATTCAGATTCAGATGTTTGCATGAAAATCTGAAAAATTGCTTTCAACATCAAAGGGTACCTATATTTACCATTCCCTTTTGTTAATTCAAATTCCGATTTTTTATTGTGTTATTCACATTTTGTTGCGTGCTGGCGGTCTAAAATTAAAAGGGGAGGCGATAAATAGCATGTCCCATTGGTAGCGGATAAAACGTATTAATAAAATTCCACGGGGTATTTGCCGTTACAATCCCGGCCTCTACTGTGCCGTTTTAATAATCGGGTTCCGGCTGAAAAACATGAAATGGCGTCGCGCACCGGCAGCGAGAATAAAATGGGAGTACCGAAATTGAATCACGCGCAGATCCGCCATAAAATTTCGTATTACACCCGGGCGCAATGATATTATTTCAAAGATAACCGGCTCGATGACATCGTATGAACACCGTAATGGGTTGATTATATGGGATACGTTCCACGTATTGTACAATGAACTTTTATTATTAGGGTTATTTTTAGAAATTAGAATTTCATTGTTTAAAACCTAAACTCAGAATATTTTCAGAAGGTGAGTTAAATGTGTTAAAGAGTTAAATCTACTAATAGAAATCTAACGTTTAGTATTCCAATCAGTGGTTCTCAAATTTATGTCTTTGCGTACCAATTATGGCAGTTTATTATTATTATTGTCGCGCTGAGGGGAGCAACCCCTCTCATCACCGCAACCTGGCAGATCTATTGTAACTGTAGTCCTTCCGAAATTTAGGGTAAATATAGGTCTTGATAAACCTTAAAATTGTTCCAAGGTCTGGTTCTTTTATTTTGCTCTGTTGTAATTTGATGGTCATTGTAGAGGATATATTAAGCTAGAATGGATATGTGTTAATTTGTGATTTGTTGATGATGTTAATTTTTGTTTTAAAAAATGCTGTTCAGTGCTACAATTATTTAGATCAAATGTCTTGTAACTTATAAAGAGCCAGAAGGTGGTAATAATTACACACATTCACACAAAATAATTAATAATGATAAACAACCAAGACATGATAAGTCTAACAAGGTAATATTTACCATTGGAAAGATTGACCACATTCATTCCATTCCAAAGGTCAAAATTCATAATCTGGATGATACCATCTTTGCAGCCTAATTCACTAATATCAGCAATGCCACCTTATTGGACAGATATCAATCACAAGTTTACCCTCCCAAGTAACATTAAACCAGTAGACCTAGCCATAAAAATAGAATCTCAACCAATGCATAAATAACATAAAAATCGTAATAATAAAAATCACAATAGTAATACATTTTACTTTACGATACAAAAGTTTAAAGTGTTTAAAAAAAACTACATAACCTCTATAAACAGAAACCCAACAAACGGCATCAACAACAACATTAAAAGTTTGTAAAGGAAAATGAAATGACCTTGGAAAAATTTAACATTACCCCTCATAATTACAACGTTATAAATTCTAAAATGTTATATTAAAGTTAACAAAATAGATAAAAGCATTCGTCCCATAATCTTGAACAACATGCCTTCAAGTAAGATAGCAAAGTCCACACAAGTATGTTTATACAATATTTTACTGTGGATGGTAAAATATTATTGAAATTTGAACGTTCACTTTGAAAATCGATGTTCATTCTTAGAATGATATTTGAACTATGTCGTAGAAAAGGAAAATATAATTTATTAGTTCCGTTGTTCAATTCATTCAATATTTTAAATTTAAACACTCTCACGAACAATTTCGCACTGGGACTCCTTGAAAGGAACTGCGCCTTCTGCTGCCTACATAGCAATAATCAGACCTCACGGTCTCTTATACCTGGTTTGGTGACCAAAAATGAATCATAAGACAGCGGAACAGCAGCTGGCACAAATACAGCAGCTCGCATACCTTAACATGACAGGTGTTATAAGATATTGCCCTAATCGGTCTCATATCAAACAAAATACAAAAGAAGGCAACCTTGGGTGCTTTATCGGTGAGAACATGGCGTTCACTGAAGTTGTTGCAGGATAACCTCAGAGGACTCCTCGAAATCTTCAAGGATTCAAGTCTAAATCGTTTTTTCGACATTAAGACGGGTCTTATTCGAACAGAATGCAAGTTTGACTAGCTGTATAAGGTAATATTTAGAAGCAGGAATGACCAGATGAAAGGTAGTCAGCAACTAACAAGCAGAGTAATTGCTTGGTATGCCAATGCTTTAAAGATAGTTGAATCCGGAGTAAGCTATGCATGGGCACTAATAGTCACAACAGCAGCATTAAACTGCCACTCAGCTTGGTCATAACCATTTCTCATGCAGAATTTCTTACTATTAACTTTTGCACCAATTTGAACCTCCAAATAGGATAAATATGTGCATTAAAAAATATCTTTACAGGCAATCTGGCGACCCTGAAGACAATTCAGTCCTTCGTGTGATACTCGGAATTGATCAGAGGATGCACCAACAATCTGAGAGAAATTGCTAAAAGCAATGATGACACTTTATGGCGGGTTCCAGGTCACAGTAACGTTGAGGGTAATGAGAAGGCAGAACAAAAAGACAACGAAAATGCTCTTCATTGGACTCTAACCCAGTTGTGCACTACAAAATAGTCACATAAAGCATGTAGTTAACAATTGGGAGGCTTCAAAGGTAATGTCACGTTGAACACAACGTTCACGTCACATACAAGCGAAATATATGATAACACTTTCGCAAAACCAAACCCAATAGGTGAAAATACCCTTCTCAATTGCCAAACATCTTTCATCAAAGTGGTAGAAGGTTTAGAAAGACAATGATTATTTATTATTTGTAACTGTATTTTTAGGCTAAAGAAAATAAAAGAGTCGGTTCAAAATACTTGTGTTAGGACCTTGTTTTTGTAAAATAGTTCAATAAGATGGAAATCAACAAAATTAGCAAAATTTTACTGAATTTAAAACTCTTATAAGAAAGTAGTACTGACGTACTGAATTTAAAAAATGTGACGAGCATAACAACATCACAAAGAAACATCAACTCATAGCCCTAGATATAAAGAACCTTTATAATAATATACAAGAAAAAACATTTTAATACATTGTAAAAAGAATATGTAATGAAAAACGTGCTTGACCTAAGTTTGAACATCATCGAATTAAACATTTTTATTGATACACATAAAATTGCTTGCAACCAAAATATTTTCGTTTTTGAAAACCAATATATCTGCCATCCTATTAAAGATCTTTGAAAATATGATAAAATTGTTTTTTTGAATCTGGAAATATCAAAAAACTAATCAGGTAACAAAGTAAACTTCAACACATTTAGAAAAACAACCACTTCAGGCGGTGGAGACGATTTGGGAGACGATCTATCCCACGCGGAACACATTACCACTAACGTGAATATTATATATGAACATAATTTATGTTCATATATTATTATATTTGACTGATTTATGTCAATTCACGTGACTGACGCATGATCAGATAATCAAATAAAAAATTGAATCATGTTTGATAGAATGGCAGAATTAAGGAAGTTTAGTTATATCATGTTCTAAAATAAATGAGACTCTAGTTTCACTGTGGTTTCATGATATATTTTCAGAATCAATTATGTCACTAATTTTATCGCTCGAAAGGATTTAGTACATCCAGTTAAATCCAAAGCAATTTACATTTTATCAACAAATGTGTTTTTAAGTACTAGCTAAAAGATACATTTTATTTAATAGAAAGAACGAGAATTTCCGGACAGCATGTGTTGAAGAGAATATTAGTTTGGCCGTGTGGTGATACAACTCCTCCGTACTAAAATTGATGTTTTTACATGTTTTTACATTTGAAACTTCAAAGCAAGCTATTATTCGACATAACAGTCAGTCCAACGTTCGGTAAAATATTATTATTAAAGAAAAATTAAAACATCTGTCCAATTGGGTAACACCGAGTCCTGTTTAAATCGAAGTTGCTCATGGTCACGCTCACTCACGTGAGTGGTACAAAAATTGAAGTCCGTTCACGGTGGATCACGCATGACTCATCGTTACCCGGCGTAGTTCACGAAATTTGACGCCGTTATTAAAAATACATAGTTATCCTATACTATCTCTACCTTCACCTCGTACAATTTTATAACGTTTTAGTTACACTAGGTCCACTGGACCTACAACCAATAATTAGTTTTTATAAATATTTTGTATAAAATTATGATGGAACTTGTTATTAGGCATGTTATTGACTATGCAAACCTAGCATAGCGTCAGTTTTTGAAAATATGTATCGGTGCTCAACGCCGGAACGACATTTCCAATTGGAAATAGACTCAAAACACGAATTACGCGTCTCAAAAAAGAAGTCTGAGTTGGTTGCTGCTTTCACTCAATTGGGAAGTATAAACTCAACAGATAAAACCATGAACAATTTTATAAGCAAGCTCTTTTGAAAGCATTTTTAGTCTTCTATGATGCTCATAGAATCTTTTAAAGAATCTTCAAATCTTCTAAAAGTAGTATCAAGTAGTGTTTAGAGGCAATATCGTGTTTTCTGGAAGCACTTTAAATAAAGTTAATTAAAGGCTTTTGAAGTAATCTCGTCTCGGCATATAATTTTTCTTGTTCTCCATAAAAATAAATCTTGAAATAATGCCACATTCAATAAATGGCAAAATATGACCATGGTCATCTTCTACATTGAGCTGTATTATCGTAAGCATACTATAATACAGCAACGTCCACCCCTGATTTTATGTTATTATAAAATTGTATTATTAGATACAATAGCATTGACAGTAGCACAACAGTTACTGCCTCTTTTCTACCTCTCATATGTACCTATTTTCGTACATTTGATATTGATGTCTGTTTTCTGCTGTATACGAATTGACTATCATGTTATATCCGATTCTTTTATAAAACGAATGCGGAATGAACTTTCCGATTATTTCTTTATACGGTGCTATCATAAGATAATTTATTTTTCTCTAACTCCTTTAAAAGTTTTAAGCTGGCGAACCAGATATCACCGGTAATACTTCTACCAATTCCAAATATTGGTCCTGCCAATCTAAGTAAAACATTATCGAAAGAATTTCTGTTTACAGGGCATTTAATTTTGCTGACCGCATTATAATTCCATGTCGTATGTACAAAATATCTTAGCATCACTTAGATAATAGTATTTATATAACAAGTTTGCAAATTGAATTTTTATCGAACGAGGCTAACAATAAGTTTAAAGGCAGGTTTGATACAGACACTGTGTTGGCGTGGTGCATATAACATTTTACCGCTAACCGCAGAATTTAAGATATAATGATTTTGTAACTTGCAGTATTTAAGCCATCTGTCAAAATATGTTATAAACGATTTGTTTCATTGATACACCTCGGTAAAGATTCATTAAATATAGCAGCTCAGGTACCGGCTTCGAATCTAGTTGTTTTCTAATTCTTTTTCCCAATTTACAGCAATTAGTGGCATAAAATACTTTTTTTCTGACGCTAAATACACAGTTACTAAACTGTAACATAAAGTGTTTATTACCGCCACAAATGGATGCAATAAAGTATAGTTTTGCTGCCGGTTGGCGATACAAGATTTTTATTCCCTATTTACTTGTCACTGAAGAAATGTGTTGTCTACAGCCAAATCGCCCTTGAAGTGCTGGGAAAATTTCATCGATAGTTACATTTTCTCCATAGTTACTTTAAAACTCTCTCTGTAACAGCAAAACTTACAACTTTTCACAAAAGGGGTGAATATTTCTTTTACTGTAGCTAATTTATCTGTTGTACACTTTTGAGATCGCGTTGCCTTTTCATCAAAATGAACACATCTGAGGAGAAATTTAAATTTTGTTTTAGACAATCCCATACGAAATATTTCTATTTCGAAGCCATTGGTTGAACAAAACTCATCAAGGCATTGATGACTGCATCGAAATACACCTGCCAAGTATAGAAGACCCAGACAAGCTTCAATTTTAACACTGACTGGTATTGAAATTGACTGGTACTCTTTCAGTACATGCTGTATTCTTAAACTGAGTACAATCTATCCTTATGGTAGAGGTGAATAGTACTTACCAATAAAATGTAAAAAATTCCAACTTCTACTTACCACTATTTTAACTTTAGCTTCAGTTATATCTCGAAATAAGGAAGTTTACGCAATTGTCATACAATAAATTACAAAACTGTTTCACAGAAATAATATCAGCAATGATTACATTGGTAAAAAGATGAAACATATTATATAACAATATAAAATTTCTCATATAGTATGGATGTAACTAACGTAAATAGCCGTATACAGTACGTAATCCGATGAATATGATCGATAAAAAGATACGAATTTGTGGCAAGCTGACTGAAAAAGTATTCTAAGATTCGCGGAGTTAAAGCGTTATACTTTAACTAGTTTTTGGAATGAATACGATATACCAACCCATAGGTCTCGTGGACTTACAGGTGATTAAAGAAGGGTTAATAAACCGCACGGCCTACTCGTTCATGACACCACCAATTTCAACAAAACAGAAATTTCCTGCCTCATTTATTCAAATGCCCTTCATTAAATGGAGGGCATTTTCCTGCCTCATTGGCCAGCTTGTCCGCCGTCCCATTACCATTCAATATCACTGTGACCTCGGACTCAACATAGACTAACATCATTGCTCCTGACGAACTCTTTCGGGTTACTAGTACATCTAATCAGTGTAAAGTCATACGTAAACTAATTATGGCTGTTTAGAAATCAATTCCTATCACTGAAATCAATAACAATAATATTTTGTACAATATGTTCTAGAAATTATAAAATAGATACTCTAAACCAGTAAATAGATCTGAAGAATGATGCTTAGATTTTATATACTTGATGTAATATCTTCACATTAAAATTACTTTTAAGTAAACCGATTTTAGCAAACTTATCGATATTAGTGTCGAATAAATGATTAATGAAAGATGGCTTATGTTAGAATAACAGAGAGAATAAAAAAGTCCTACTACGAAATAAAACAGACTGAAAAATGAATAATAAATTAATAAACTATTAAGAAACAATAATTAGGTAATGTTATTATTACAAATTATTTCGGAGTAAGATTTAATAGAAAGAGAGGTGATATTCGAATTATTAATCAAAGAAAATGTATACGAGCTATCCTTAAAATATTTAGAACAGTATGAACTTAGCGAGCAAAGCTCTTTAATAAGACATAAGGTAGTCACAGGAAGGAGTTAAAATATTACAGGAAGAAAGAAATTTAACATACAAGTATTAATTGGCGCTTTAACTTATCTTGCATATTCTGCTAGACCAGAATGTGTGGTACGTAAATTAGGGCAGTTTAGTAATGCATGTAATCATAATCATTGAGATTGCTGGTTAACATGTGTTAAGATATTCAACATGAATGATATAGAATTATTTTTAGCAGTTGGCTATGTGCATGGACGGAAATATGCATCAAAAACTAAATTTGCAACTTTCTCTAAATTACTTATACATTAAGTATATCAAATATATATTGAGTTTATTTATAAATGCGGAAAATTCTATTTCCATTACACGATTCTATTACAAAATCTGACTGGAACTTTTATTGTATTTTTCCTCTATACACTTTGTTGAAAGATTATTGGTAATTTTCAACACAATCATTATTCACTTCGTATGGATGTAAACAACACAAATAGCTAAATGATACTTTAACTAAATTATTCACTTATTCAATGAAGAACCTTACAAATTATATAAACTAAATACTACTCCTTAATAAATTCCTTAAGTAGTCATAAATTATATCGAGAAGACGACGGTATTTCTGAAGTTATGTCAACTGAACAAAGGAAGGAATTTCTGTATGGTACAATTTGATCTGAATACCGCCTGAGCATATTCTCTAAATTTCTGTTATAAAAATGTCTTGGGTTAACCTGAATTATTGCTTTTTCCTACCTTACCAAATGTTTGAAATATTATTTGACCGTAGCTATGATCCTTTATATCTAAAATTATTCGTCTTTTCACTTCACTTAATTTTTTTATTCTGCTAGTCTTTACCACATTTTATTTTTAATAATATGCTGTCTATTGAGATAAAAAGTGTAATCTCGACTTAAATTTAATTTGTTATGTGCTTACATCTTAATTTATAATTTTTTCTTGAAAATATTCCAATCATAATAAACAGTGATGTATTATTTATTCTCTTGCCAGGTGTACCCAACTTAGTTGTACATTTTAGTACTGTCAAAGTCGTGTAATAAATAATAAGTAGACATTTGTGAACTAATAAAACCTATCGATGCTAAGAAATAATGAACTTGGTAAAATAAAAACCATTAATGACCACCTAATAAATAAAGAATGAAATCGGTTAGTTCGTTGGCAATAGAATGGAACACGAATGAGTCCCTATGGATTTACCTCTATCCGAGAAACTTAAATAAGAAAATCGTTACAGTGAGATACCAATTACCAATTTTCAAAGGAATTAAATTCTATTGACTGGTGCTTCCAATCAATTATGAATATAAACTTTTTCATCGAATGTAAAAATATAAATTTATTATATGGGAGATTTTGTGAAGAAAATTACCTTCATTTTCAGTTTTCAGGTGGGAGTTCACCCTCAATTTTATTATACTTGCACTTATATTTATGTATTCTTTTCGTTCACTGTGTTTCCTCTAAATATAAAATATTACGCTGTTATACGGTTATCTTACACAATTTACAATATATTTTTAATGTAATGGGTATACACTGTAGTCTAGACATATAACACTAAAATTTGAAAGGTATCATTAATTGTGTCTATGTTAATCTTTTCTTTCTTTCTTCTTATTTTTATGATTCCTAAATGAAGCAAGCGGCTCCTATCGACGATTCGTTGCTTGTTTTGATAGTGGGTAGCGAACCTCTCGTGTTTACCTTTTTAACTTTAGTTTCCATCCAGTGAGGTTTCAGTTTTGTCATCTTTACGACTTTTCCCTTCCATTTTCTTTTATTGTTTGCCTTTGGCTGTACTTGGTTCCATGTTATACATTCTGCAATTATATCCATTTATTTTAAGTGCATTTAAGTTTACTTTTAAGTCTACTGCATTTGACGTAATGTATATCGTACATAATCATTTTAAGATTTTAATTATTGTTTCTTCGTTCCGTATTCCTCTTTTTAGTATTAATTGTTTATTAGTAACTTTTTGTACCCAATACATGTTTTGTATTTGTATACAATTTTCCAAATTTTAAATGCAAACTTACCTTGTATTGGTATGTTATCAAGTATACGTAAATAAGTTATTTACAATGTCCAAATAATACAATTTTGCAAAAGATGTTAAATTTATACCCGATATCTATGGTTCCTTTCATTGTCCAGTCCATTATTATGACGAATATGAAGAAGCCATGTTTGGTTTTTTAGCTCCCTGATTAATTCGTTCTCGTGTTCTATTGTACTATTGGAATTCTCATATAGTGCATTAATTAACTTGATATATATTCCTTGTACACCATACCATTGTACGGTATCCAACATTCTCTCACAATTGAGTGAATCAAGGGTCCTCTTGAAGTCAATAAATAACAAGAGATCATTCTTCAAATTGCGTTTATTTGTGTGAAAATAGTTTTTGATGCATGCATGATCGATGTAGGATCTTTTTCTATTTCAGAGTATAGTTTATATATTATTCTAGTTAATTGTTCACGTTGGTTGTAGCAACTACTTTCCACCTGTTACAAATTTTTACAATTCCTGTTTTTGTTTTTATCATCTAATTCAATTTTTTTTTGGATATCTGTCGCAATGTCTATAATTATTTTAGTGCTTTGAGGAAGTTCCTTATTTTTTTAGTAGTATTTTACCGTATCCAAACAATCAGCTCATATATTGTAAATTTTAATTAGCTTATATGTTTTTTCCATGATTTATTCTATTTTATTTCGCGTGATCCAAGTAATCTAACTTTTATGTCTTCTTGCTTCACTATGTCGATATCGTAACGAATGTATAACACGATAAGGGTACGTATTAATGATTCATATTCGCAATAACGTTTGAAATGAAATACGTTTTTAGAACAAGATACCCATGCACCTCTTGCGCCTGTTCTTATATTTCCTAATTCTTTCCATTCATGCTCTACAGACATAAAGTTTACGTTTACAGTGAGGTTATGATTAGCTCTTTTCACTTTGTATCATTCACTTATCATTTAACTTATTAAGCTTTTAAATTACTCTTTTAATATATAACCAGTTTAGAACTCCGTTTATTAATTATAATAACAAAATTGTAATTCCACTCTAGGTAGTATTAAAATTTTAAACGAAATTAAGGCCTATTTTATTCATCTCTAGTTACATTTAACTACTGGATATTTTTCATGGTTACTCTTTGTTATTACTTGACATGATTGACTTTTGACCTACTATGGTAAATATACGATTGTTAAATTTAACTAAAGGTGCCTAAAAGTAATAATTGAGAATTTTGCATAATCGAGGATGCAATTAATGGTTTTCTTACTTCTTCCTCATCTTGAGAAGTCGTAAAATTTTCCCTAAGAATATTTTGTAATACATGTACATCAAATCTCAATGGTAAAATGACTTAAATAACTGATTTATATAGCAACTAATCATTGGCACAGCATTTTGTAAGTACGTGCTGGGTCCTAAAAAAACTAAATATTGAAAAGACTCAAATGAAGAATGACGGCTTTCCAAAAAAGGTTTGTAAAAAACGTTCACGGCAGATACTGAAACTGAATTGGGAAGAAAAAGGACAATAGTACATTAAAATTTAAAAAAATAATTTAAAATGGTGACCTTAATCCAGAAAAACTATTATAAATGTTAGAAGAAACTTTAGCCATATTCAAAAAGTTAAATGAGGGCGTCTATGGATCGTTGCAATGGACAAACAAGCAGTGACTGGTCTTTAATTGACAGTTTTTCATTTTTTGTTATAAAGATTTGGTATTCTGTTATGAGTTGCGTATTTTGAAAGTAAAATCAAATTTTATTAACACAATTTCTTGCCTTTTGCAATAAAAATGTCTTCTGCCATCAATATTCAGTCACTAATCAACACTTATTGGACTACTATTTAATATTTTCGAAGCAAATTTAAATGGTTCATCAACAGTATCTTATTTTTTGCAATGATACTACTTCTACAAGACTTGATAGTCATTCCAAAAGCCTTGAAATATTTCCACAAAAATGGCAATGCTCCCAGATGACTTGGTGCCATTTCTAGAACACTTGAAATGCTACCAGAATACTTGATACCTCTTCTATAAGTCCTGATCTGCCCCCAGAAGACTTGAAATTCTTCCAAAAGACTTGACATGCTTCCATAAGACTTGACAGTGTTTCTAAACGACTGCAAATACTTCTATAATACTTGATACCGCTAGTAAAATATATAAACTATAAAAGCTTCCAAAAGCCGTAAAGTGTTTCCAATAGACTTGATCTGCTTCCAGAAGACTTGTAGTTGTTATAGAAGACTTGAAATTCTTTTAGGAGTCTTGATGTTGCTTACTGAAGAGTTGTTCTGCTTCTAACAAATTTGATACTGTTTCAAGTCTTCTAGAAACATACTCCTTCCAGAAGCCTTGAAATATTTCCAGAAAATGGCAATGCTCCCAAAGGACTTGATGCTGTTGAGAAGACTTGACATGTTTCCAGAATATGTAATACCGCCTCTAGAAGGCTTCACCTGCTTCCAGAGGACTTATAATTCTTCCAAACGATTTGAAACGCTTTCGAAAGACTTGACAAACAATACATGAAATACTTCCAAAAGCCATGAAATGTTTTGAAAAGAAGTTATCTGCTTCCAGATGGCTGGATACCTATACCTACCTATATTCTAGAAGGACAGATCTGCTTATTTAAGACTTGTTAGTGCTTCTAAATGACTTGATACCGCTTCCCAAAGACTTTAAATGCTTCCACAAGATTTGATACCACCTGTAGCAGACTTCATAATGCTTTCCAAACACTTGAAACACCTCCAGAAGAGTTGAAATGATTCCAGAAGTCTTAAACTGCTATCAGAAGACTTTGATACTGCTCCTAGAAGACTCGATATTGTTTCTAGAAGCTTTGAAATGTTTCAAAAAAACTTGCAAAACGTGATAATCTTTGTAAAACTGCTGGTAGAAAATATTTTTATTGCAAAAAACAAGACACTGTAGATAAACCATTTAAGTTTGCTTCGAAAATATTAAATAGTAGTCTAATAACTGTTAATTGAAGACTAAATATTGCTGGCAGAAGCTTTCAAAATACTCAACTATAGCCAGAATACAGAATCTTTATGACAGGAGATGAAAAACTGTCAATTATAGACCAGATACTGCTTCATTGTCCATTGCACACAATCTATAGGCCCCAGATACGTAAACGTTCACATACAACATTTTTAATTCGACTAAAGTTTCCTCCTACATTTTCAAACATTTTTAATGTTTTTATCTGGATTGAGTTTACCATTTTCAACAATTTTTTTTAAATTTTAAGGTACTATTTAATTTTTCCTTCTCATTACAATCTCAGCACCTGCTGTGAACGGCTTGACTGAACTGATTTAAAAGTCTTCCAAGAGACTTGAAATGCTTCCAACAGACTTGAAATGCTTTCAGAAGACTTTAATTTATATCAGAAGACTTAATATTGGTTCCAGAAGCTTTGAAAATTTTCCTGAAAACTTACAAAGCTTGATACTGCTTGTGAAACTGCTGGCAGAATGAAAATGGTCATTGCAAAAAATAAGATACTGTTGATGAACCATTTAAATTTATTTCGAAAATATTAAATAGTAGTCCAATAAGTGTTAATTAGCGACTGAATATGGATGGCAGAAGACATTTTTATTGCAAAAGGCAAGAAACTGAGTTAATAAAATTTGATTTTGCCAGTAGCAGATCAATGCTTCAGGACGCAGTATCAAGACTCCTGAAATCATTTCAAGTTTTTGTAACAATTTCAAGTCTTCTGGAAACAGATCAAGTCTTTTGGAAAATTTCATTGCTTTTGGAAGCATTTCATATATTTTAAAAGCAGTATCAAGTATTATAGAAGTACTTTAAGCCTTTCAGGAACATTGTCAAGTCTTCCAGAAGTATTTCAAGTTTTTTGGAAGAATATCAAATCTTCTGGAGGTAGATGAAGCCTTATAGAAGCAGTATCAAGTATTCTGGTAACATTTCAAGTCTTCTAGAAACAGTATCAAGTCTTCTGAACGCATTGTCATTTTTTTGGAAAAATTTCAAGGTTTCTGGAAGGAGTATCAAGTCTCCTAGAAACCGTATTAAATTTGCTAGAAGCAGATCAACTCTCCGGAAACAGTATCAAGACTTCTGACAATCATTTCAAGTCTTCTGAAAGCAGATCAAGTCTCTTGGAAACATATTACGGCTTTTAGCTGTATTTCATATATTTTAAAAGCAGTATCAACGATTATAGAAGTATTTTAAGTCTTTCAGGAATATTGTCAAGTCTTCCGGAAATATTTCAAGTCTTTTTGTAGAGTTTTAAGTTTTCTGGAAGCAGAACAAGTTTAGAATCAGTATCAAGTATTACGGTAGTGTTTTAAATCTTTTAGAAACATTATCTAGCATCTCGAAGCACTTCAAGTCTTTTGGAAGCAGGTCAACCCTTTTAGAAGCGGTATCAAGTCTTGTGATACCGTTTCTAAGCATTTCAAGTCTTCTGGAAGCATTGCAAGTTTTCTGGAAACATTTCACGGCTTCTGGAAGGAATATCAAGTCTTCTAGAAGTAGTATCAAGTCACCTAGAAGCAGATTAACTCTTCAGGCTGCATTATCAAGTCTAATTTAAAAACATGTGTTCTTCAAAAACAACATTTGCAGCAGATGCACTGATTACATTGAGAAGAAAAAGCTTGATAGTACAGTGGACGAGGGCTCTCTTACGAGGGCTCTACTTACGACCATTTCTACTTACGAGAAGTATCATGAACAACAATTTTGATGGTAGAAGCATTCTTCTTAACTATCCTTCCGCTTCATCATCATTACATCCTTCCGCGCCTTTTTCCTGGCAATCGTTTTCCATGATGCCTTGTTGTAGAACACTGCAGAGGAGAAACTCTGTATTTTCTTACCTCCTCTCTTCCTATATACCATGGAGACGTCCCCAGTTAGCTTCTTCGTCCGTATTTTGTCCCATGCGCCCCTTTTTGGTAATCGATCTTCTGTTTATATGCTATAACCTTAGCAAACATAATAACGATGGCATATCATTTTGACTCTAAGCTCAGCATTATCTTGTCTTCATTTTGAAAACAGACAAGTTTATATGGATTTATTATACGCGAAAGAAAACCTAAAATACAAAGTTCTCCTCAACTTTCAAGTTCTACTTTAGAGGCTACTATGATAAATTAGTTAATATATTTACAAAAAAATATATATTTACTAAATATATATTAAAAATTTTTTTAATAGTTCTGAAAATACGATGCTTTTATCTTTAATTTTACTGTACGCATACCTATTCCTGTTTTTAATAAATTCGACTATGACTTACGAGATTTTTCGAATTACGAGAAAAATTACGGAACGAATGTTCTCGTAAGCCCGGATCACTGTACCTTAAAATTTTAAAAAAATAATTCATTCTCTGCACCCACTAAAAATTTTGTATGAGTCCGGCGCCTATGCAACTGATGAGAATCTAAATCGTAATAATAATCATTATAAATGTAGCTACATCATTAATTTTGGCAAGTTTGAAGTTGCAAATTCCACTGTAAGAAAATAATTCCATTTATGTTCAAAGTACTAATTGGTATAAGTATCATAATATTAATATAATAATATTAATTCTGATTAAGATAATGAGGATAAATCGTTATATTGTATTTGTGTAGATTCCCTTGTTTAATATGGATTATTTTATCTACAACACTACACAATATTTCTAATAAATTATTTTAGTGGAATAAATCATACATATTTATTTTAAAAAATTCGCTCTAATGATTAAATTTATATTCATATTAACTAAAATTTATAGCGACCATTTCTACTAAACAAACAATAATTTATGTTTTATAGCCCCCTTTATCAAATTATTCACCAATTCGTCGGCAATTAAACTCAGACTAAACCAATCTAATTTTTTTTTATGGTTCGAACTCCAAATGTGATTTGGAATCATTAACAGAAGGGGAAAAAACGATTTTCGGAAGTTTTGAACGCTCTCGATCGCACGTGCCTGATTAAGCAGGTGGGACCGGAAAATATTCGACTTTAAAACCATTATCCCCTCGATCGAAGTATGATTTAGCGCGAGCTAAAGCCAACTCCATCAGTCATCGTGCGAAAGCCCTCTCTCGCCGTGGATCGCTAATCTGGATGCATTATTCACGTGTAAGCTCAATACCGGTGACGTTTATGCGGTGTTATTTTAGCTATTAATTGACAGCGCGATACCGCATGTTAAGCACAGATTTTTTATACGCTTTTTGTACCACGGATACCAAGCTCGGATACTACGCTACACTTCATAACGTGATTTATTACCTATAATATTATACCAATATATGTACGATATTCAAAAGAACCATTAAATTTTAATGTAATGATTAAACTAATTTCACTGTAGATTGTGTTAAATTTGATTTGTACTAAAATACGTTAATAATAAAATGGATACAAATGGAATTACCGTTATCTAATTAATGAAACGTATACCATTAATTCTCAAGAGCTTTTTGAAATTTATTTTCAAAAATCGAAACACCCCTTAATTACCAACCCGTCACGTACATTAATTCGCTATTTATTCAACTGGCATCAAAATACAAACATGTTGCTGGACTGCTTTTGCAATATGTAGTAATTTATATAATAATATTTGTTTAATGTGAACGCTACCTCACTTCCACGCAGTATAATAAATGTTATTTTATATTGTATTAGGAATCAAATAAATTGTAAATAATATTTAATTGAATACACGAACAAGTTTTATAGACAGCGAATTTAATAAAATTGCGCCCACGACACTGGGCTGAATTACGATTCCAGCTGGACAAACTAATTTTGTGGAATTAAAAAGTTTTAGAAGGCTAGAATATCTTAAAAAATAATAAGATAAAAGATATAATGCAATTGATTCGCCATTGCATAGTCCAACGATGGCAAACCTTGAGTGAAAACTAAAAACCTATAGCTTGGTTAAAAGTTCCTTAAAATCTAAGCAAAAATAAAATCTTGAAACCTTTTTAAGTGTAAGTGATTAAAAATATTAATCTTGCTCCGTTCCTCGAGAACATTACTAAACATCATCTATCGTTTCTTTGATGATTAATACTGCTTCCAACAGACTTGATATGCTTGCAGAAGACTTGAAATGCTTTCAGAAGACTTGATATTGCTTCCAAAAGTCTTGAATGATTTCAAAAGGCTTGATACTGCTTCTAGAAGACTTGATACCATTTGTAAAACTGTTTGCAGAAAATATTGGTTAATTAATAAAAAATGCAAATTCTTAAAGAAGGTATTTTTATGCAAAAGGGCAAGAAACTGTTAATAATATTTGATTTGACTTCCAAAATACCAAATAATGTTGGTATGCAAATTGTTCATGTCACAAGTTCAAACAATGTCATTTAAAGACTAAATACTGATGTAAAACTGTAATCACTGCTGGCAGAAGACATTTTCATTGTAAACGCCAGATATATGGGCGCTTTTCAGTCTTTTTTTGAGAACCGTCATTCCTCACTTGATCAAATTCAGTTATTTCAGCACCCATACCATAAAATACACACCATAAAACCGTGTTATCACCACTGTTCAGTCACTAGATGCTGCGGCAGATGCTGCGGTTCTTCAGAGTGGTTTGGACAGTATCGTTAAGTGGTGTGCGAGTTACCGATTGAGGCTAAAAGTGTTTTTCTAAATCATATTGCTGACCTTTGCACTAAATGTTACTGAACGTACGGATTTATTTATCGCAATTGTAAAGAATTTTCGACCGTAGGGCTTCTTACTGTTTTTAATGCTTTAATTCGTTCGCGTATTGAGTATGCCGCATTGGTTTGGCAACCTTACTTTAACACTCATATTAATTCCGTGTAGCGCATACAAAGATTATATTTAAGTTGTTGACGTATCGTATTGATGCAATTTACCCGCCTAAAGATATTGATTACCGCTTATTACTGAACCGATTTGCTATGATGTCTCGATCTACACATGCATGGTAATGATTGTACTGATTGCCCACAGATTCTATGTAAAATTAATATATAAATAAATAAATGTTCTATTGTAATTTTAACAAAACAACGGTGGCTCAGCGTGCGCCTGTGGCACTGATGTGTAACTTTTTGTATCAAATTTCGGATGAATGCGATATTTTTCTTGATTCTTGGTCATTTCTAAATAATCGTCTTATCATCCAATTTGAGATTTGGTAGACCAGTTTGTGGACCGTATCAATTTTTTTTCTTGTAGGTCTTTATCATGTTTGCTGATTTCTCTTTTTTTGTTTCATTTAATACCGTTCAACTTTAATTTTAAGTTATTAATTTTTGATTTCGAGCTTTATGGATATGATTTATTCAACTTCTGTCCTCGGTCAACTTCAAGATCGTTCTTCACTTGCGCAATCAATAATTAAAAAACGGTCAATATGATCATATTCACAAGCTTACTTTTCTAGTGTTATTTATTTAGAATTCTGAAACTAGCACTGATTAACTATGATAATATTTTGATCTGAAATAATACTTTGATATTCTTCAACACCGACCAAGAGAATACCACAGAAAAAAGAGAATAACAAATTGTAAGTAGAAACTGACGATATTCCTTTTTTATCTATGGTAGCTGTCTTCACAAGTACTTATTTTCGAACGTAAGCTCCCTTTTCATAGACCAGGACACATATTTATTGACAAAAAATCACCATAAAAACAGTAATCTTATCTCAGAGGATGTACCAGAGGATATGCCATTCAAAATCTATTCGTGTGTAGGTTTGCCATCTCTATAACCAGTTTTCATAATTTTCGAATAAAGGGATATCTTAAAAGTGTGTTTATTTCGGATTTTTACTACAAAAATCGACCATAACTCCAATATCACACGAGTTTGAGAGAAACCCATCAAACGAATATTGTGTGTAGTGAACCAGAAAAGCATAATCAATAACCAATCACAACTTAAATATAAGAAAATTGCAGGAATACATCAGAAATCTTCAAAATATTATAGTTTGGAAGCTGATTTGCCGGATTGGTAAGATTTAACATTTTTATTTAAAACTAATATTCTAAAACATTTTTACTACGATATAGTCTACCAACATTTACATTATTTCTCTTAAAAAAGGCATCTTAAAACCTAGTTTTAAATTTAAATTATGTCTAAGCTTTAGTTGATGTTAATCGCTTGCCACAAGCAAACTCGTTTCAGTGGTCTTTTAAAAATGCCTCTATTGCACTTCACTTTTGCTACCCACAGTTATCGAAAGAAATGGCGGTGTATTATCTACTATGAGTAAAACTAGCTCTCCAAGTCGACAGTTTTCAGAAAGTAGCCGCTATCTGCTTCTCTCTGGTATCTGATGAAAACATTCACGCTTCCATCATTGCCAGGAGTACTGCTTTAGCTATTGAAATATTCATTATAGGTTAAAGGAATATCTCGTGTGATTTTAAAAAAATATCCTGCAGAATCCCAAGATGTGGTGCTCTTGAAGGAATTAAACTCCATGTTATTTTTATGTTGCTAAAGAGTTATGGATATCACTCTCATTTCCTCGAAGAAATTCATAAACTATTGCGAAGTGATTTCTTGCGCCGATGAAATTAGTGCCGTTATCAGAAAATATTTTTATACACAAACCTCGTCGTGCGATAAATCCATGTATTGCTGCTAACAATTCATCTGTTGTCAGATCAGGAACAATTCCCAATATATGTATGGCTTTGGTTGAGAAACCTGCAAATAACGTATTATATGACCTAATTAAATTACCTATAAGATTATTATAGGTTATTATTACAATAGCTTGTTTTGGTTTATATTTAAAACATTTTTTGATAGCCTTTTTTGCTCTCTTTCTAGCTGAGATAGGTCAATATTGCATTCTCCCAACAGATATTAGTATCCGTACCACAATGTAAAAGTTTTTCATGTGTATTTCTCATAATTAAATGTGTACTGTAATATTCATTAGGAAGAATAGAAGGATGTTTCTGTTCCACCTCAATATATAACCAACCCACTCTAATCAAACCTTCTTACCCAGGAAAGGGTTTAATTTCAACAATCGACTGTTTTTCTAAATTATTAAATTTTTCCTTAAATCATTTAAATCCTGCAAGACCTTAATCGTTGAACCATTTTAAATGCTGCTTCCTTTAACGCAGCAACTATTAAATCTCCACTTACACTTTCAATTAGCTGACATTTCCATCCACAACAATAAACTTGGATCTTTTCTTTTCTCGAGCAAAACTTGAATATCTTGCTAATACAGACAAAGTATTCTACTTCAACGTACTACTTTTCGAACCTTATGTTCTTCTGTTGTTTTACATTTTTCCGCTTGTTAAGGCAAATGTTCGGTTCGCCGTTGGACCAAACCATCACAACTCATGATTTAGTAATTCTTTTGTAGTAATTCCACGCAACACAACATTAGCTGGATCATCAAATCCGTCAACATGTTGCCAAATGTAGTTGGAAGTTAATATCTGTATCGCTAAAACTCTATTTACAAGAAAAGTTTGGAATGTATTAAAAGGTGGTTGTAACCATGCGAGAACTATAATTGAATCAGTAACTATTTTATTCGTTAATTTATTTAGCCAACATAACGCAAAGTTGCAACCGTGGTAGTGGAACTACCTTTATCAGTGGCATTTTTGATTTTTCACAATTAAATTGGCAATGTAGTTATCTTGATCATTTTTGAATACTGCATATAAACTTTATTAAACTTCATAAAACCCGCAAATATCAAAAATATTCTGTCAAGGATTTAAATTTCTGCGTATATGCAATTCATTAGTGTAATACAATGAGTTTATAAAACTTGTCCATATATGTTGAAGTTCTTCTGAAATGTTAGCATTCTAATCAATTTTCGACTACTATAATTATTGCATGAATATTTCTGCTCTTACAGCGATATATCTCGTATATGGCTGCAATTTTTGATTAAAATTTTTTTTTGTCATTTGAAAGTTTTTTGAAACATTTGCCTTGATGATATATGTAATGTTATCTGATTTAGAGTTTCACACTAAACCCAATGTTTTAATCGGACCTTCATCTTTTATAACTAATAATTTTTCATTAATAGCTTCTTTTTCTAAATACGCCTATAGGTCTTGATGATTAGTAAGCCATTTCCAAAACTTAAAACCACCCGATGAAAGTAAGTCACCATTAGTTCCAGTTAATAAATCATCATGTAAGAGTCATTTAATAGAACAGGTTTGAGTGTTGCAAGCTTATGTCTATCATCTTGCGCTACTTGTTTCAATGTTCGTAACGCTAAATAAGGAGCGCATGTTGTTCCATATGTAAAAGTGTTAAGTTCATAATATTTCAATGGTTTAGTTTCTCGTCAACACATCTTTTGATATTTCCTATCTTCTTTATGAATCAATATTTAACGATACATCATATATATGTTTGCTTTTAAAACTTACGGATTGGTCCAAAAACATAAATGTACATTCTATATATTTCGTTATAGAAGAACTATTACTACTGTTAAAAGACCCATTGAAAGTAAATTTCTCTTAATTCAGTTGTCATACGGCCTTGTTTTAATACTGTGTAGAAGTAAATAGAAATCATTATCATTCATGTCATCTTTATTTATTTCAGTCGTATGATTCAAATTCTCATATTCTTGCATAAATTGTATTGTACACAGTTTTTATTTTTATTTTTATACTTTTTAATTATGTATCCATCGAAGTACAATTTATTAATAATGCCTGTTGTTTGTCTTTAAATTTAATCCATCGGTTATAATAAAACCTAAAAAAATTTTGTTCTTTGTTGCGTCATATAATCCATGATTTGTCTTTCTAATAATGGTATTTGCCAAAACTTAACTGCTCCTAATAACATATCCATTTGGTTTCTTTGACAAAAAATAATGATTTGCCATTTCTATATTCCTTGATATATTGGCTAAATCTTTTCTGAATGAAGCTAATGGCTGTTACGTTTTCTACTATCAAACAATATTTGATGTATAATCTTTAAAATCGTAATTGATATACTCGGTTTTAAATTTGATTAAATTTGACATTGATTGTCCTACTCCACCAATGGAATAATTTGTCAGTCTTTGACAATTTAAATCATTTGCACATTTTCTTTGTTAAAAAATTGCTTTGAGAACCACTACCCTATACTTATGTAAATTTCAATTTATGTCTCCAACATGAATTAACGCCATTACCAACAACACGTGCCTGATGTTATTGGATGATCAATTTAGTTCTCAGAATGTCAAGTATTATATTTATCCGCATTTTAAAACGTTTGGAATAACATTTGGTTGAAGAATGTCTACTTCTAAGACAACTAATACAATGATGCATTTATTTTACCTTTTCAAGTATCTAGCTTTCCTCTTATCCAAACATTTCTTGCGTTTAAATAACGTATAATAGCACATAAGATAATCTATGGTTCCATAAGAAACATTCCTTCTTGATTACCCCAACCCAAAATGACTATTGTTGGCAATGGACCATAAACGCTTAGTCCACAACCAGATAAAACCCAGATATAACAACTCTGGGTGAGTTGTCAAAATCCTAAAAACAGTCGTAATTTTTAATAACCTTGCTATAAAAATTAATCAGAGCCGTTTGTATAAGGACTTATAAGAATTGTATAAGGAGTTTCTGGTAAGCTGGGCTCTGAATACGTCATGTCTACACTCCTTGTTTCCTGTGTCCCTCGGAAAGCAGAACAGTAATTTCTAGTACGCTACTGTTTGCTGTAATAATACATTTTTGGTGGAATTAGATTTCCTGATGCCTGCCTTAAGAAAAACTTCTTATGTCTGCAAACTATAAGTTTTAACAAAGCTTTTTCTTACTTCTATTCAGCTAGAATCCAGATTCAGGCCAGCGTGCGATGGCGTCCTGTACTAGCTACTATAAATAACCCACGGATAGCAAGCTTTGCATAAACTATCCTGTTTCTTACAATTTTAGTCCTCTGTGTTGTATCCATTATCTTGATGTTTGAAAAATTCATAATTATAACTCTAGATTCGTAAACAGCACCCCAAAAGATCTCGCCATTCCATGTTTTATAAACCAAAATCAAGAGAAAATGACAAAGTATCAATTTTACCTGAAGAATTTTTGTTATATCTCAATTTGTCATTCATTATGGTCTTGGAACATATCATTAATTGTATCACAATAAAAAAAAGTTGTATGTTACAACGTATCGAATTCTTAATTTCTTGAACTTTGAACTTTTTTTCAATCTGACGTTCTGACGTTTTTAGTGCTTGAAACTTCTTAATAAAGGGTATCTAAATAAGTTAGATTAACACATCAACAAAAACCTCACATCGACAATCACGTCGTCGTACATATAATGTCTAACGATCTATTAATATTCAACCGTTTTCAAAGTAACTTCTTACACACAATTGTTAGCTTTAATAATTTTTTTTGAGGAATTAGGTTTACTGAAACCCTCAGAAAAATTCCTCATATCTAAACTTTAAATTTAGTTAATGATTTTTTACTACTGGTCTAGTTAGAATCGGGATTTAGCGCGTCCCCATATTTAAGAAAATCACAATTTGTATATAGACACATATTTATACCATCAAGTTCTCCCTAGGTTTAACTTTCAACAGCATTAGTAACTCTCAATTTACACGTTAATTAACATTTCTCCATAACTTCGTTACCGGCATAATCCTCACTACCCGTACTTGAAACACAAATTCTACCTTCACTTATCGGCGAAACTTGAGAAGCAGTTGGGAACCTAAAATAAACTCGAGCAGCAGAACTGCTAAAGTAGGAAGGGAGAGCGCGTTTTAACGGAACTATCGGCAAGCACTAAGTCATATTAAAATTTCAAAAGATCACCCCCTAATCTCAAAGCTGCAGACAATAGTGCTGGACCCCATGCCGAAACTTCCTTTGCCCAAGATAAATAAAGATAATATTAACGGTTAAATAAATTACGTTCGCAGCGACGCCCCAGAACGGTATGCAAATTTATCCAGACGAAACTACTAGACTGGATTTAACTGCGGCATGTAATTAAACCGACGCTAATTGCACCCTGGGCTGTTAGATATTCAATCTGGAAGACGGCTTTCGGCCTTTACACGTTAAAGACCAACCCATTTATTCTATTGAAATATGAGAACAATAGATGTGTGATTATCCAAAATGATTCTACGTTTCAAAATAACCCACAATTGAAGACAAAAATATTAAATCAAAATTGTTCAAACAAAGTATTAATCGATAAATCCCTTTAGGAGTTAGATAATTTATTAAAACGTTAACACCATTGGGACTTAATAATCCCAAGTACATTTAAGTATCTGCAAGTACAATTTACAGGCAACTTATAAAACCATTATCCTAATTGCTACAATCTTATCGTCTAGGCAAGTCATTAATCAACGCCACATCGTGCCCAGATTCAACCGACCGCACTTCATGTTTACGGCGGCCGTAACACCTAAATCTAACATCGGGTCTTCCTTATTACAATCGCGATCGAAACAACCGCGTCCCTCCCGAAATTCGGGTCCAAAACTGTTGATTAATGAGCCAGATACTGGCACATCACCGGAGAACGAGACCCACGTGGAAAGAAACCGGGCTCAAACCTAGCTTCTCTAGAACCCGGAGCCCAGTCATCCTGCACCTAATTAGATTGGCCATCCTCCCGGGTTAAAGACGCAGTTTGGAAGCAGCCCCATTACCGGGAATCCGGTAAATTGATTAGCTATCTCGGCGAACGGGGTGTCTGCATCCCCGGAAAGAAGGTGGTGGCAATGGTGATGGCATAGTCGGGGATAAACTGGGCAGAATCACGTTTTTCGACGTCCGGTTCGTATTTTTTTCTGTCTACTGGACCCCGGAAAAAATACGCTCGTAAGGTAGGCCTGAAGGTTTTTCCGAACGTGACTAAATCTTTCCTAGACCTTTCCCTTTTCTTTTTTCGAAGAGAAATATACAATATATTGACAGTATCTACTGAAGTTGTCAAGATATGTCTATCCCTGATTTTTCAAATACAGAAACGGACAAAGTGTAAATCCCTTTTTTCCAAATATATTGATTTTAATATTTTTTTAGATTTCCAATAAAAAGATCAAACCACATTAAATTTTAAAAGGTATTTAGAGTATTTCATTTACTGTGTTGTACATTATATGTTTATTTCATAATATTGTTTATATGTGTTAATAATCAAACTGAATGGGATATGAATTATTTTACCCTAATTATTATCATGTAATATGTGCATACATTAATAGCTGTGCGAAAAGAATATGATGCGGTAGTCGCATTATATGCAACATTTATGAAATGTAAACGATTAATTGGAAAGCTTGCTTTATTACAACGTAATTTATTCGATGATAATGTAGCTGTTTCACAGTTGGTTTACGAAAATCTCATTTATTAACCACAAATGGTAAAGCTGTAGCTAAATTAATAGAAATGTGGCTAAATGAGAAAAACTGTTCACGTAATATAATCAAACTGTGAATATTTGTGGGAATCAATAATGCACACAGCTAGAAGGAAATATATGAGGTGATATTGTATTTAGAAATGGAATTTTCATAACTTTAAGCTTATCCAATTTCATTCACATGTTATCATTGATTATGCTGTTAATAGAATTGAGGTGATAAACAGACTATATATAAATCCGAATGAAAAGTATAAAATTTGATTATGTACTTTAAACGTGTTCGCATTATTAATATTAAGAGCAATCATTTTCTGACTATCGCATATGACATAGTTGGATTGAATTGTAGCCAAAAACGAATGTGTTAGGGGAAGAGATTGATATTAATTTTTCTCCAATTCAGGTTCCTTTCCTTGTATTCGTCATCAAACTATTCGTAGCATCTTCATACATATATATTTATCATGTTTGAAGAGCGAATTAACATATCATGATGTAACAATAAATTTCTTTTCACGTTTATGCATAATTTCGGCTTGTTAAGAAAATGTAATAATAATATTTTATATAAATCACGTGGGCTACATATGTAGATGTGACAAACCAGTGTATATAGTAGAACAAACATATACTACAGTTAATTATATGTGTAATACGTTATAGTTAAGAAGTGACTACATATTTAAATACTCTCAGCTGGAATAGAAAGCAGAGTCCAAGAAATACATTTAATCACTTGTTGATATTGATCTTGAGAGAGAACGAGGTTGTCTACATTAGGAATATCATATTAGTGTTTTCATAAACCACAGCATAAAATAAATAAATGTATGAGATGGTGAAAATTGAATGTATGTTGACAGTTTCCCTACATGATTCCTTGCCACTTAGGTCAAGCAATAATCTAATGTTGCAATTAAATTCGCAATCAGACACAGTACCAAACACTAGTATATTGTAGAAAAAGGAGAGTAGCATAATGCGTAACATATAATTAGTAACAAATTATTAAAGCGTTTACAAATACATTCAACAATAATATAATCTACCCTCCTTTATCCAACTCCTGGCCTCATCTCTTTCCCACAATGTGACCTCTTCACTTGTGCTCCAGTCTCACAGTCAACTTCACTAGCCTACATCATCCCTCCACAGCGTCCGCCCAATACCTATTTCGTTTCTATTCATTTCTAGAGCAAAATCTAGCAATCATTCTCTTCCCGAACTCATTCCATATTTCACTTCCTTCCACCCTTCTGATTTATATGCCAGTTACTGAATATCCCATTCTCCTATAATATCCGTCTATATCCTATATAGATTCTATTCTATTCATACTATATGTCCATCCTATATTAATCTTCCTTTCAGCGCTCTCCCAGGATCATGCAATGTTGTCTTCTTCGTCCTGATCTTTTCCCAGCCTCCAACATTACCAAGTAAAAGGGGCACTGTAAATTCTTCTCTCACAATATACACTGGTGTCTCTCTCGCTAACCCGTCCAACAATCCTTCCCCATACTTCTTTGCTGTACATTACTCATCAGGCCATAAAACACAATTTTTCTTTTTCCCACATCGCTTTGCCACTGCTCTTACATGCAACCCGACCTTATTATTTTCCGTGAATCCATATCTCACATATGTATACTCTTTAACTTTATCTATTTCACTTCCTTGCCACCTCCATTTCTCCCATCTTCTTCTGCCCCCTTTGCAAAACTTCATGATTTTGTTTTCTCGTCGGTTACCCTTACCCCTTCGCCTAAAAGTACCTCTCTAGAGATCTTATCATCTCCAGCGAATGTTCATTAAAATTCTTGTCCAATTTCAAATTGGCAAAATTGCATAGTAGATTGAGTTTAATTCCTTGCACCTATTTTCTATGTGTTCTGTAAATAAGTCTGTCATCTATTATCAAACCAAGAAATCGCCTATATTGCATAAATAAAAATTTATTCCCAAAACTAGCTGGCAAATCAAATCAGCTTTGTCAAAGAGCCGGGCAGGTCGTTAATAAAAAATATGAAAACAAAAGGAAAATTGAATCTTGTGGAACGCCCATGTCAACGGAAGACTAGAGCAATCATTTTACATGTTAAAACATTTATTAAAAAAACAAATAAACTATTATAGTACATATTTAAAAATGAAAAGACTATTCATTTTAAAAAATATATATAAATACAACTATCCCGAAAATAGGTATAGAAAATGGTACCACGAGATTCGATGGTGCAAAAGATTAAGATTTGAAAAAAGTGTACTCTCGTTTCTAGTCGTTGATGGCCAAAGTTCTTGAAAGAAAACATATTTTTTGCTATGTCTGGAGAATACCTCAACAAACTTTAATGAGATTCACGGTATATTTATTTATGAGTAGAAGGCATGATTTGATGAAAGATTCGCAGTAGGCATGCGGTAGCTTCTTCATCACCGCTTAACAATTAGCATAACATTTTATTGATCCCATAAATCGTATTGATTTTTTTTATAACTCACTGATTCACATTTGGCGACATTTTTCGTGATTTTAGTAATTTTTTTCTCCCATTCATATTTAGGTCTCAAAAAAATATTTTCTCTTTCTGGTCTGGAACATCAATTTTCTATGACTGCGGTAAGTACCCTAACAGTTACTGATATAATTGAATTCACAATAAAATAATAATTAAAATCTCTTGAGTTTAGTTCTTCCTCGGTATCTACAGGTATTGTATAAATCTTGATTTCAATGTTTTTCATAAAAAAAAAATCTAAAGGTGTCAAATCAGGAAACCTTAAAGCTTTGTACATTACTTAAATAGATATAATTACTATTTTTGAAAATAATTATGTCCAAGTTTTTCCCGGAAGGTCTGTTTCGATATTCAATCATAATTTGGCCCGCTTTCAAAAATACTCGTTCTGAAGAATAACTAGAACGCATGAACATTTTTTGTTAAAACGATTTAAACTATAATCCATGCTAACAAATAATTAAAAATAAATTGAATTAAAAAGTATTTTTTATCTGTACTTGTATTGATTATTTATTATAATGGGCAGCTTTACATGTTTCGACTTCTTATAGTCATCTTCAGAAGCTCTGTCATCAAAATAAAAGTAATGAACATTCCAAATTCCGTTAAATTTTACTTATCTTAATGTGTTTAGTTTTATGTGTAACAAGTCAATGTTGTTAACAAGTAACAAGTTTATTTCCAAATATCAACTTTATTTGATATTTGGAATGTGCATTATTTTAATTTAAACTTCTGAAGACGACCATAAAAGTCTAAACATGTAAAGCTGCTATTTATAACAAATAACCAATACAAGTATAGATAACAAATATTTTTTATTTAATTTTTTGTTAAGTTCGTAAATGTCTGGCAATACATTTTTGTAGCATATACAAAATTCAAATAGATTCTGAGTTCGTGTTATAAACAAGATCTTTAATTTCAAAGCTGCGCTCATGCTTGGTGTTGAACTGTTTTTTTTTCTTATATAAAATGTGATGACCTAAAATATGACCAAATGCCTTCTTTATTAACGATATTATGAATTACAGTTTCAAGTGTCTGTTCTTCAACTGTTTACTTCTACTTTACAAACCATTTTTCTCATCACCAAATTCACCTTTTTTTTTTAATTTAGAATCTAAAAATTTGATGATTTTAATATGCAGACTAAGTCTGTCAACATATCCCGTTCTGTTGCTGTAATAAATTCTGGAGCACGTGATAACAATGTTATGCATTGTGTATTTATGAATCTTTGTCATAATTAAAGAAGAATTAAATCCCGTAAACACATCTCGTTTAACTTTCAGCTGAGAGTGTCCCATTTATTTTTGCATGCTTTTTAATTTTTTACATTCCACTATGTTTTGCTTAAAATGAGCTAGGCATTAATAATCTGCATTTCTTTACCACTTGCAATAACGATTCCATTTAATTTACGGCATTTATAGCACATAGATTTAAAGTATAAGCAAAACTCAGGTGATTTTTAAGATCCCTTGTCACTAACAGTGGTAATTATTTTATCTTGAATTTCCCATACATTGAAAACCTCTGAAAAAGCAGAGGCCTTTTTTATACCTGTATGAGCTTCCGGTGTTTCTTTCATTGCCTAAACAACATTGTGTATTAAGTCGTTATAAAAAGTGGGTAGTTAGTGATAGCAATGCTTTATTGCTGTCAGAAGTCCATATATAGGTAGTTATAGCGACATGATCAACTTTTGCTAATATTATTTTAATTTTCTCAGATGACATCTTATAACGTCTCTTTGATATTGACAGTTCATTATTATGTCGATCTCCTAAATGTTGGATTTCATCTTGGCTAATTAAACTGTCTAATTCAAGATAATTAAGAAGGCGTTATAAGTGATCGCGGATGGTGTACGTTTTACGATTAATTTTTAATTTTTTCGACAAATTTCGCAAATTGTTGTAGTAGATGAATCATTTTTGAAACATTTCCATATAACTAACTTAATAATAACTGGTTTTTTTTATAAACCATTTACACTCAGCAGCAGAAGTCTGCGTACAAAAAACTTGAAAAAATAAGAGTCATAATCTAATGTGATAAACTTGATTTTTTTTTTATTTTGTATATTAACTACATATAATTCTATTAACAAAATATGCTTCAACAAAACAGAAACAGTAGTTACAGAAAAAAATCAAAACTAAAAATTCTACAAATAACGGGTATGCAAAAATCTGCGTACAAGTCAGGACAGTATTTATAAAAAATTCATAAATGAGATCATTGTTTCTATATTAATATGATGTCGGATAACCTTTACGTTTAATGACCTCCCTTAAACGTTTAGGCATAGAGTGCACTAATTTCTTCGTTTCGTCCGAACTGATTTTGGCCCATTCCTCAATCATAACATTTTTTAACGTTTCCTTCGACGTTATGTTGTGTTGCCGAATCCTGCGTTCCAGTAAATCCCAGAGGTGTTCGATGGGATTCAAGTCCGGCGATTGTGGAGGTGTTTTAAGTTGCTTTGGGGTATTGTATAGTAGCCAAAGCTTAGTGTTGTGGGCGCAATGTTTGGGGTCATTATCTTGTTGAAAAAAGTATTCGGGCCCCAAGCCCAAGTTTTCGATGCTAGGCTTCAAATTTTCTTTTGTCAAATGTCTATATACATTTTATGGTCCATTGTCGATGTTATGAAAACCAACCTTCCCACCCCTTTGGTGCACATACATCCCCAAGCCATAACTCCACCACCTCCGTGTTTTACAGTCGCTTTCAAATTTTCGGGATTAAGGGCAGTATTAGGTTTTCTCCATACAAGTTGTTTACCCTTAATGCCGAAAATGCAAAATTTGCTCTCATCTGTAAAGAGAACTTTCTCCCAGAATTCAATGGGCTTGTCTAAGAGTTTTTTTGCAAAGGCGATCCGCTTCTGACGATTGACCTCTGACACAAATGGCTTTTTTCGTGCAACGCGACTGTGATAGTTAGCTTTTTTTAACGTCTTTCTTACCGTATCTTTGCTGATAGTTTTATGAAATTCTTCTTGTACACTTTCTACTATTTTTTTTGCCGTCAGCCTAGGTTCATTTCTAACCTGCTGTACAATTTTTCGCTTCTCTCTTTTTGTTAAAAGGGGTGGTCTACCAGATCGCGGACGTGAGAGGTAATCTTCAGTGTCTTTATAATTATTAATTACTCTTTGAATGGAAGAGTGTGACCTGCCGACAGTTTCTCCTATTTTTCGAAAAGATTTTCCCTCTTTCCATAACTTTACAATAATTTTTCTCTCTCCCAATTCAATTTCCTTTCCTTTCGTGTCCATTCTAACTTTTAGCTTCTAAGCCTCTGCTAATATAATTGACACCGATTATCTTTTATTTAAATCGGAAAGCGTACATCGCCAACTACGTATTTAAGTAAATAAGTATATTTTGGAGAAGGCGTCTTTATTTGTACGCAGATTTTTGCATACGCATTATTTGGAGAATTTATAATTTTAATTTTTTTTGTAACTAATATTTCTATTTTATTGATGCATATTTTGTTAATAGAATTATATGTAGTTAATACACAAAATAAAAAAAAAATTGAAGTTTATCACATTAGATCATGACCCTTATTTTTTCAGTTAAAGTGTTAGAAGTTTTTTGTACACAGACTTCTGCTGCTAAGTGTATATGAAAATAGATACACAACTTCACCTGCATAACAAACAAATAGAATACACGAGAATCACAATCCAAGATTTCAACAATTCTTTGAGTTTTTTATTAAAGGTTAGGTAGCATACGTTGTATGTATATTATTTTATACGTACTATTTCTTTGTTATTATTTTATAATTGTTTGAATTGTTTAATTAATAAATTTAATTGAATAAATTATATCACATGGATTTTATTGGAAACCTATGAAGCATTAAAAAATCATTTGGCATTATCAAACAGTGATTTATAAGATCATATCATTGTATTCTGAACGTGGATTTCTTAAAGTCTCCTCAGCATTAACTATCGCAGGAGTGGCCCCATTGGATAGCATAACTTAAAACAATAAGTAAAAATACTATTAGGTTAACATTAGTGCAAATTAGAAAGAGAACTTTAGTTAATCTAAAATTAGTTCTAAAGACCAGAATACTTAATCGATCGTTATATAATGTAACTCAGAATGTAAGGTATTTGATCCTCGTACACGATAAGCTTCCCTTGGCTCCTTTCGTTTTATAATCTGCTAATTTGCTAAAGTAAATTATCCCATGAAACAGATTTTTGTGCTGTATATTTCCCATAATTTAAGTAAGGTTTAATCCTTTAACATTATAAGCTAACTGTAGCAGTAATATTAATGCAATATAGTGTACCATTGAGTCGATGTCCTTAAATTTAAAGGCCCTGTTAAGCTTAGCGAGATCCAAATTAAATTTAAAATTTAAATCGGATCTAGTTAACGCTTCGGTCCTTCGTAGAAATCCGGTCCCATATTTGCATGCACTGGAAAGCCAACTACTCCGTAAATATAAGCCAACATAGCATAAATATCCTGCTAAATCTAATACGAAGTTAATAGTTTTTTAAGTTTATACGTGTTTGTTATTTTAATTTAAAACTTTAACGAAACGACAAAAAGATTTATTATAATCCTCATTAATTATCTCCGTATTCTCAAAACCATTTCCCGTGTCATTCGCAGTGAATGTGTACCTGACATAAATATAAACTAGATATTTACATTTAAAATTGTAATTAATACCGTTACTTAATTATCAAACCTGTTTCCCACGCGTAACCTAGATTTTAACCAATTCCACTTGTTTTCTATTCTTTCATCGATTTTTGCTTTCTCGTTTCGTTTTTTATATGAAAACAAAAACATAAAAAATAGAATTAATGAGGAGTCCACCCAAAAATTAATTGGTACATAATCCAGGCGGTATTAAAATTTCGAAAGTTTTCTTGTATGTGTCAAACACTTCTTAACAGCATCTGCGTTAAAAAAATCCTACGTGCGTTTATATTTAACATTCATTCAGTCGAACGTTGTGTTTGTGGGAGTGACCTAATTAGAGAAACAGACTTGTTTGAATTAAAATAATACAGACACCTTCTGGTCAGTAAATAACATGTTAATTAAATAGAAAGTGTTACGAAATCCAGACAAAGTGATGTCGAGGAGACTAAACTTTGTCCGGATTTAACTCAATTCCCTCAAACCACATAAACATTACCAAATCTAGAAGCTCAATTATTCCGTTGCAATATTCACTCGACACCAAAGTTTATCTTCCTTCGAATCCTATAGGATTTCCGAAGGTTTACGTTCAACATGAGACGATGTGCACACGAGAGAATCACCTCTACACTCCTCCTTACTCGCTCAACTGTTTAATGTTTTAAACATTTAACTGGGCGACTTGCACTCTACACCTTTACTTCGATTGAACATCATGAATCACTGCCGATTGAACGAAATGTAAAGAAAAGTGATATTGGCAGACGTGAAATTGACATTTTATATAAAAATATTAACTGCATTACAAAGTTTAGGTTAAAGTTAGAATAAGTTCTTTTAATATTTTAAGCTGATTATTTCTTTCATTCCAAAATAACTCGTTTAAAATTTGCAAGAAATTCTGGAATGAAAAATTATCTTCTTCCATTATTTTTCTGAAATGGTGATATAAGTTAAGATCATTGGTGATTATATTCACGTTGCAGCCATACGTTTTGTCACAGTCTGTACAGAATGCATTAATTTATGAAGTACAGAGGACGATCGCTGTGCAAAGGCGTTCACCAAAGGCCATTTACATCATATCAAGCAGTGTCACGTAGAGGAGCGGTGGCGGTGAGGAAATTTGCATTTACCGGAATAGTGCGAAGCAACGCAGCGACCAGAGGGAACCATCTACATGCTCCGGATGACGACACGTATTTTCTACCCACAACGGTATATTTATTCTAAAACTGTCGTGGGCGCAAACTGAACACCAAGCGCGTGTTTCTATCTCATTCTCCCGCTTCCTTATTGTATTTTTACATCCAATTATAAATAGGATTGCAGAGACATTTTAAAGTTTGAAATGAACCAAACTGAACTTGAAAAAAAAACAAGAAGTAAGTAGTAAATCTTGATTTTGGACAGAGTTTAGAGGTGGTTACCGCTCCACAAATTCCAATACATTCCCACAGGAGGTAACTTTCTTGGTGATGTAGATTGTTTGTAGTTAGTTGATTTATTTATCGAATTCCGATTCAACCCCATGTTTCCCGGGGACATCGTTTCGGCCGTTTACTTCAAGTTTCGAATAAGCTAGGAGGTTTGCATCAGAACCGTGTTTTATTCAGAACTTGTACTTCCGCGGTTTAAGGCGTGGTCGAAAAAGTTATGATTCCCTAGTATTATGGAAAGATCATTCCTTGTCAGGGATTATGGAAAAGTTTGCGGTGTGCGCAGCAGTTTTTCTAGATAAAGTATATTTTCCCTCCCCGGTGAGGAATTAAAAAGTAAGATAATGACAAACATGACGGAGTTCCACGAGAGTAAGTAATTTTGTTGGCTCCGGAAAAGTTTGATGAAGAGCATTTATTTTTAAAAGGATACACCGGGAAAGAAAACTTTAATAGCCACAAAACTGTTATAGTTTACCGGTTTTTCTTACTTTAAGGTATTCATATTTTCAAAGTTATCCTATAAAATTGTTACTTTAAGAATACCTATAATAATTTAATATTTCCTTGCTGAGATTAGCGATATCTTTTTAGTTTTTGTATCATTTTCTGGTTTATAAAATTTGTAATCTTTCTCATTAATCTCTTCATCAGTTTGATCTACGAAATGGAAACTATGCTAATGACTAAAATAATTATTTCGATATAATTTTATTGTCATTGATTCAGTGGTTGTGTGTAACATAAAGCAATAACACTAGTTAATGAATTAGCTTGATTAACTAAAGCTGATAAAATCTTAAAATTAATATCATTATCGATGTTATCATTCATTACGGAATTATATAGTATATACAAATTAGTCAGTAAAAACAAATATTATTCTGTTAGAAGCTAATTATTCAATTATCCAGTTTTGTGAAAACTTCTTTGATAGACTTTCTTCCTGGTCGTCTTATTTATTGCAACAAGTAATTAAACCCTCTCATGATTTTCCATAAGACATGTTGTAGATTCTAATCAGAAACAGATGGTAAATATGAACTGCTCAAGTGCATGATATGATGACACCAATTTCATTTGGTCTATTGGTACTCTTTCAAAAAAGGAATTAATTGTAATTACAAAGTACTCTGTAAAAAAATTAATTACTTTTCTAACTACTTTTTTAATAAAGAACTTATGAGAGAATTTCTTGATTCTGAACCGTGGCGAATGAATTTCTGCACTAATTTAAAAAAGTGTTCAAATAAAGAATTAAGTGTTCAATTACTTAAATTAAATAAATCCCTGTACAAATATATCAGATATAATAATTCATCGTGTCAGACGGAATCAACCGTTTTAAAACAAGGAGTACTCGGTAAATTTTCAAGTTGAAAGGGAGTTATTTGTACAAAAATAATGCCAAGACATGCCGTTTGACATAGTGGAAAAAATAATGCCATCTTGGTAACATTCAAAAGGATGATCAGTTGTGCCCATAATTATGTGTTTCTTTTTCTACTCTTTTCTATCAATTTGTAATTATCCTCAGGGTTGTCCAAGTAATTGGCTTTTTTATTTTTATTTCTATTGACCTAAAACCACGATAATTTTGTAAATTAGGATTGATCCAATAGCAAACATTTGTGGTTTTCATCCATGTTAATGCTTCTTTGATGTTACGATTTTGGTTGAACAAGTACCGTATATCATGTGTAAGTTAGCATGTCTTTTTGAGTAGTTATATCCTCCATATGCGCTAAAATGCATAATGCTACTTTCTGTGCACCTCTTGCAGCTGCAGCTTCATCCCACAGATACATCTTGATATTGTCATCATGGAAATTATGGAAACCCAAGTTGCATATGTAACATGTTTCGCTTATAGTAGGTTAACGAAATAGACAGTTTAAGATGCTTTTTCCTGGTTCTCTGCAAGATAGTTCCTAGCTCATTCGGCATTTTGTAAATGTACATCATGACTTTCTCTGAGATGTAATTTTGAAATCGCATTTTTGATAAGTGTCATTTCGAGGAGCATGAATATTTAAGTTGATTTTAGTACTAAATATTTTCCTCTGGTTCCATTGCTTAATAAAGGGTTGGTTATTTTCCATGCATTTCTCTACATACAGGCTATACATTTTATGAATACACACCAGTGGCTCTCATATGCTGGGAAAATTAAAATATGTTCCCGTACAGCTTTTATCTTAATTTCGTCTGTTTTTCGCGAAGATCCAGGAATTTTTCCTTTCAGTTCCAAGTGTTTCAGTATTCAACGCACGAGATAACCACCCTACACAAATTTTATAGGTGTTTAAAAAAGTTCCTGCAATCTGACATTACTTCTGACATTTTATTTCTGGACAAAAAAAACAAGTATTTTTTTGCTGCATTGTCTCATAGATCTTTCAAAAGGTTTGCACCGTCTTTTTTTATTTTTATTTTTATCAATATTTGATGAACTGTACATAGATGCCGATTCTGAATTTCAAAACCTCTTAATTTCCAGAAATGATCAAAATTTGATTTTATTTCATTAAATTCTACGTGATTTAAACATTCTTTTGAGCAAAAGTTTATTCCAAAATGGTTGAAAATAACAACCATTTTGGCTCTCACTTGATTGATTTTTTTGTCGTGTATTCCTCGCCATTATTTCTCTTAATTTATATATATATATATGGTAATTCGTATATATATATATATATATTTTGGGTGTAACTAGCTTCATTGCTTGCCCCTTTTCTTATCTTTGTCTATCTTCATCATTTCTGAGACAGATGATTCATCTGAAGATGATAATTGTCATACTCTTTTCCGTGTCTTGGAAGCATTATGTGGTCGTATAATATTTGCAGATCACTTCATATCCGATCAAAAATTTTGACTTAGACCCACTTAGACCACTTTCTTAGTTATGTGTACAATTTTGAGCACTTTTTGTTGAAAGGTTGAATCTTTGAAGTTATTTATAGCTCAGCTTACTTTATGAGTATACATTTGGTTCTTTAGAAACCTCCAAAGGATGAAATCTTATAGTGACATGTTAGATGACCTGCCCTATAATTGATGGGGCGTTTAAGAAAATCGCGTAAGAATCACATATATCGCAAGAAGTACTGATATTTGATCAACAGCTGTTAGCTCGAAGGATAGACGGTAACATGCGGGAAATTGAAACTGTAATCAAGAGGAGGGTAGTCACCACATGACATTATTTTCCACACTTGTCTAATTAAATATAATTACAAATTACCAGAATAAAAGTAATTATAACTATTAACAGCATTTTAACTAGAAATTATACAGGTCTGGTCAGTAATTAACATGAAGAGTAATTTCAAATCGTATACACAGCAATCAGCAGCCTCCTTTATCATCCAACCAATTATTATACAAGGTAACGCGAAAAAGTATCACACTATTTACTTTAAAATTACAATGACGCATAATTTGAAGTAATAAATTTCATTTTTCATGCTGTCGGAAACGATATTTGACAGGGGGCGGCTATCAGTGTTAATTTGATTTGAGCAAATTCTAACTGTTTTATCGATTGTTAGATCGCATTCATCAACATTTCTGTTTACGTCTGACTGGGTGATCTCACCAATCATATGCTTTGAATACGCAGCGTATCACACTGAGAGATTCGCTGGTTTTCCAAAATTGGATATTATGATTGTTTACATATCCAGAAAGGTGTGATTGTCTAGTTGCTTATCATCAATATCCTAAGGACTAATGTGGCCATGTCTAATAAACCTACTCGTGGGTTTGGTGGGTGTCTGACAACAAAATCAACCACATAGGTTTTGATGAATCATATTGCGACACCGAAGAGAATATTCGAACATCAAATCATTAGGTGCAGAACAAAATTCGGTTAAAAGACATAATTTTGAATACAGAGTGTATGATGTCAATTTAGAAGCTATAGAAGCATTCGAAAATGAAACTGTACAGCATATGACGTAACAAAGAGTCGTATATTTCAGTATATAGTGATTCCCAAAAGTGACAGATAATTTTATCTCAACGGAAAATCATTGACACAGATCTAAAGGCTTCATCGTCTCATCGTCAAGATCAACCATCGATGACGACATAACTCGTTTAAAAAGAGCGAAAAATTAAAATTAAGTACATTAAATTTTTCCATAAATTGTTTTCGGAGGTTTTGGTAATTCACCTTAGTCTAGATAATATACTTTAAATCGTTAATAACTTCATATAAGAATATTCATCAGCTTCTTTTGGTAGCTGATGATTAAGTCACTAGACGTGACAAACACGTTTTGCTTAAAATTTGCAATGTTGGAGTCTCTCTGTAGTATAATGCAGGTAACATTACTCAGAAAGAGGTGCCCTTCTTTCTCAAGACTGCTTTAGCGACAGCAGAATCATTTCGATTTAAAGTAAAAAGATTGACCACAAGACACAATTGACTACAAGATAGACACATGCCACGACAAAGAGAGCGTTGCCGTCGGAGGAGTTTACTGATGCATTCATCGTTTATTAGTATTTCCCAAGGCTAAGTTACTTCTTGAGTGTCAGCATCCTTTTCTATTAAAAATTGCTTGATGCTGCCATATTTTTAAAAACCATGAATTTCATCAATTTACCAGATGTTATACCTATACATTTTTTGGCCTTGTTGAACCTACCGATTGTCAACAGTTCTATTCCTGCAAAAAAAGTTAGCAAACCGATTTCAGAATAGCCTTGATCATTTCAGGATCCGCAGTGCAATTTTTATATGCACCCATGATCCATAGCATAAAGGTCTTAGTATTTTCAGAGAATCTTGCCTCTAAAAAGGAAAATTGACGGAACAATTGCCTAATAAGTTTGCCTATTTCTATTGAGTTCTTGGTTTTTATCATAAATCTTAATAAATTGAAACGAATGTATTCTAATCCAGAAACAGTTTCGTTCTTTCTCTCCCCCTTTTGGCCTTAATTCCTTCCAGGAATTCCCATAGTGTCTCCTAAAAATCCGTGTGCACTTCATCCAATACGAAGTCCTGGGTTGAACTTTCCTCATGATCTATCAATTCCTCATTTTGAGCCCTCTCATCCTAGTTAATATTGATTAGATTCCCAATGCTGCCCACAGAGATCAGTTGTTTATTGTTGTAATGGAGCCTAACCTTAGCAAAGATGTTTTCTTCAAATGACTGCAGTTTGTACTTTAGAACGGAAGAGATATGTGTCTCAAAAACTTAATCCATCCCAAGGCAACACACCTTGTCAGGGTAATAGATAGAGTTTTGAATTGAAATTCATCAAGGGTCTCCAAATCCTTGATAAACTGGGCCTATCATCCCAAACATGACACTGTATGATGAGTATAATGTGTATGATAATGATAGATAATAAGTTTGCAGAAGGAATAAGATTGAAAATGACATTAACCACTCAAATAAAACATTCGTAACTGACAAAATAACGTGAATTCAGCGGTTGACATTTTCAAAAAGCATGTTTTCGTAATTATTAGTCGTAATCAGTCATAAAAACCAAATTAGACCATCAAGTAGAAAGGACTAAGACAGTGTTTCTCAAAGTCTTTGGCCCACGGAACCCTTTTTTAGTCAAACCTTGCCGACGGATCCCCAGGGTGAAAAACTACATTAAATACATAATAGGAAAATGGAGACTTTAACTTTGTTGTCTTAATGGTAAATGGTGACGTAAAAATAAAATATAAAGTAAACATTTTGTTGAAGAAGTATTTATTGATTATAACTTTTGTACTAAAATACAATAAAATATTAATGGCTTGTATGAACCTGATGGGATGTTATGAGTTTATTTATGTCCGGCTCGATGTTTGTCAGTAGCAACCGCAAATGCCCCTGATTACTAATTTCCAGTCTGTTTCTTTTCTTTGTGACGAGGCTCATAACGGCACTGAATCCACGTTCTACGAAATACGAAGGCGGAAAAGCAATCAACAGCTTCTGTACAATAACTCATAATGCTGGATATAAGATTGGGATCTGTTTTTGTTACCAGAAATTTTCGTATCCTTGCTTAAACATTGGTTTCAGCTCCTCATTTGTAGATAATTCAATAAGTCATTCCTGTACTGGCATGTACTCATCTGCATTTGTGCTCTGAGTTTGACTACTTATAAAAGGGTTGAACACCCAGTCGGGAATATCCAAGTGAAGAATGTCTTCAAATCTTTGAGTAAGATCCGATTGGAGTGCCGTTAAGTGTTGACAATAAGCAAGCAAATCTTCGTCTCTATTTTGCAATTTTGAAAGAATTGGAAACCGAGAACATTCTCCTCTTCCCAAGTTTTGTTTGTATAGCAAAAGTTTTGTGACAAAGGCAAATATTACACTTTTAGTTTTGTTTAAATTTAGTGCGTCACCTTGTAGTTTCAAATTAGTCTCGTTGAATCTGACAAATAAATAAGTCATATAAGCGATGTCATTTTTCGAGATCATTAAATTATGACGCAAATCATTGTCTTTACTCTCCAGGAATTCCAACGCTGAATCAAAAAGCGAATAGAAGCGATTCATTCACAAACACGCACCTTTAACAACATTCATCATCATTTTCCAAACAAAGTTGAGCAAACAAACTCTCATTTAAGGCATTCTATCTAAGTCCACTAAGGTTTTTTGACACCAAATGATGTCGATGAATAACGCAATGTACCGATAGGAAATTCGGTATGACTTGTTTTAAGTACGCCAGAAAGCCTCGGTGTCGTCCTACCATTGCCGGAGCACCATCAGTAGCAACGAAGATGATATTAGTCAAGGGTATAGCTTTTACACCAAGAAGTCTTTTTAATTCAGTAAATAATGTTTCACCTTTCGTGTCAGTTTCCAAACATTTAGCAAATAACAATTCTTGGGAAATTTTCTCTTCTTTCACAAATCTCACATAAGCTAAAAGTAAAGCCTCATTTCCAAGTAATGTTGACTCGTCAAGTTGTATAGAGAATTGAGATCTTTTTAAGTAGTCACATAAAGAGTTTTCCACACTCTGAGACATTTCGTCGATCCTTCTTCGTATTGTATTATTACTGAATGGAATTCTTTTTATAATATTGTAAGCTGGTTTGTGCATCACGGTGCGTATTGGTTCACTTAAAGCTGGTAGAATAAGTTGTTCGCCAATAGTGTGCGGCTTTTCGGACTTCGCAATCATTAAAGCTATATTATAAGAAGCACGCAGTCCATCGTCATCTCTCTGAGATGTTGTCCCTATGAGTTCTTGCAATTACGGTGTTTTCAAATATTTTTCTTTGAATGTTTGAAAAAACGGTAAATCCTTATCTTTTTTGTCACTATGGACTTTTATTAAATGTTCCTTAAGCTTAGAAGGTTTCATTAAATCGTTTGACATCGTTTTATTACATAGAAGACAGAAAGGTAAAGTACTATTTCAACACTGTCACTGTCACTGTGTTCAACACATTGTCTGCATTTTATACAAGTTTATACAAGATCGAGCAGGCATAAGCCTGTATCGCGATGCCTGTTATTACTTGTATAAAATACAATTACGTACAATTTAGTACGATAAATTACAATATAGTACAACACAATAAAGTACAATATAGTACAACACAATAAAGTACAATATAGTACAACACAATAAAGTACAATATAGTACAACACAATAAAGTACAATTTTAGGCATCTGTCTATATTTATATTTTACTTGAGATGTAAAAATTGCTAATAATTTATTAATAAATTAATAAATAATTTGCTAATAATTTATTGACGATGTTTTATTATTATTTTAACTTCTGTATAAAAAAAGTGTCTCAATTTATTTATTTTTTATTAAACCTTGCGCGGACCCTCTGACGTTGTTCAGTGACCCCCAAATCGATTTTAATTTTCCGAGGACCCCCTGAATGACCCTAGGGACTCCTTGGGGTCCGTATGGACCACTTTGGGAACCACTGGACTAAGAGATACCATTGAATTTTGATATCGGATCATTAAAATTTATCTTTCGCATAGAGGCTGATTGGCACTGCACCAGATGTTGAAAACACAACTAAAATTTTTGAAATCTTTTACCAATCGCTGATAGGTGCCGTATTCCATTAGTTGTTATCACGATATGTTTGGATACGAAACATATAAAACTCAATAATTTAGTTATTAATCGTGGTAGCTGTGCAAATCTGCAGCAGATATTTTACAATTTGCAAAATAATATCGATTTCATCTCTAAACCGAATATAAACAAATTATATAGTTAACGGTAGCGGTGATAGGGCATTCAATAATATGAGTTGTAACAAAGCAAAACGTGTATTTTATAACAAATTTCCTACAAAATAGTAGAATTCAATAATACTGGTACTACATTAAGAAACAAGACAGTATTAACAGATTCGAACGTCAAACATACCGGCGCGTATACTAAATGTTATTGATGACATACACCAAGGGGATTATAGAAAGAGATTTAATATATTAGATAAGAGGATTCACCAAGTCCTATCCTATTTAACCTACTAATGAATCGTATAATAGAAGCCATTAGACCCAAACCAGGATATCAGATAGGGACCCCAAAATATTAACATAAATTACTAGGCTGACGACGGAATTTTAATTGCAGGTAACGAAGATGACCGAAGTTGTGATATCTATACTACATGTAATAAATACTATGATGATATAAATAAACCAACATCTCTATTAAACATAGACGTAACATTTTGGATGTAATTAAATTGACAAACTAGGAACAGTGAGGAATAAAGAAGGAGTAAGGAGAAAATGGCAAGAATTAGTATGTGTTGACGACTGGAGGGTAGGAGACCATAAGGACGACCTCCCAAGAGATAAGCTTAGAGCTACTAGTCTTCGTCTGCGGAATAAATCTTAAGCCACGAGGCTTGACAAACAGAAAATAGTCCCTAGAAAGTAGAAGAATGATTATATCGGAAAATTCTACCACTAGTTCGTAATAAAAACAGTCTGTTATTCATTATTTTTAATTAAGTCGATTTTATCAGTAACTTTTTCCTATACTTAGTTCTCAGCTAGACTAAGTTAGTACAAAATTCAATTAAAGAGATATTTTTTTTAAATAAAATATTTTTTAATGGTTAAAAGTATGAAAGTTGATTTTATAAAATTTGATCACAATTCTTAGCAAATAATTTCGACGCATATTCCACAAATGTTAGTACTTCCTTCGAAATCAGAATGAAAAATGAATGTAATGGGAAGATGTAATAATCATCATTTGTGTATGAGGTAAAGTTAATATTTATAAACAAGAAAATTATTTCTAAATGGAATACTTTTTTTCTTAAAATGTTTGGGCTATATGTTGTTTTAGAAAATCAAATGACAAACAATGTTCAATTCCATTTACTTACTTACAAGCTTTTTTAATCCATTATTTTTTTTTTGTGATAAGAAAATAGCGAGACATTTGTTTTTTTTTTAAGACTCCTTGAGTCTTAAACTATTTTGTACGGATCCAGTACCGTCATTTATTTAGAAAATATTTCCTCTTTTCCCTTGGTTCAATATAAGCAATTTGATACTGTGCTCCGTAAGATCGGCAATGTATTTGAGAAAATTGCGGCCTCACGAGATAAACAGAAACGTACAAGACTTCTTTGTACCGAATTACACTACTTTGTTTGAAAGAAAAGGTTCTTTCTTCTTTCTCAAAAAATCTTTTCAAGAGAAACTCTTCCAGTGCATTAACTTTTTTTGTCTTAATCAAGGGACTATTATTAAAACTACTCCAATTAAATCTCTACGGTCTCTTTCAAATAAAACTTGAGGGTATAAGTCTCTTTTTACGACATCTATTTGCTATGAAATGGCTTAAGTTTGTTAGTACATCTGCATCAACCTTACAGAAATAATTCAACCCTAAGGCTAACGTTTAACTTGTCAATTAGGTATTCCACCCTAAGGGGACGTCTGCTATTACGAATATGAACATCCCCTTTATGAGGTCTATTAAGTTGAAACTTTGTAGCTTATATGTACTAAGTTTACTTCCTTACTCGCATTTATAAGTAAAAGTTTAAAAGTTAAACCGAAATATTTTAGATTCTTTTCTTAATGATAACACAGTAAATTATGAGTTCATATATCACAAGTTAGTAGAGAAGTATTAATAAAACCCTTGTTTTACGATTGAGGATTATATTCGCGCACAGTTCTCAAAGACATAACGTTGGATTAAATACAATAAAATATCAGTGATAGCACATAACCAACCGAATCTCTTTCGATCTTTCTTTAATAATATTGCTAACTCTGTCTTTTCGATACGATCGTTGCGTAAACTATTGAAGTTCATTACATTTTCACAGATGCCGCCAAACTCGGTGCCAATTTAATTACACAACAGGCTAAATTGTCGTTTTATTCGCTTCGACGGTCAACAACAACCATAGTGGTCATATAAAATTCACGAGTGGCATTCGCTCGAAAGTTCAACTCGATTAAAACTATCACTTAAATAGATTATTTATTAAATTTTAAGTTCGATTTATATTTTAGTATCTTTTTTGATGTCTTCTGTTTGTTTGAGAAAGTCTTGTGCATTTAAAAATATAAACAAATTAACGGGCAGAAAGTTTTGCGTTGCTCGTATAACGAGATAATGATATTTTCCCCGGAAAACGAGTTTACCGAAACCCAACCAGCCGTTCAGTTAAAGTTCTTTTTTGGCTCATGAAATTAAATTAAAAGGACTGTCTCCCTCGATTCCTTCGCACTGCGAACAAAGAAAAAAATCTTTGCCTTGAGGTTCAGTATTTAAGGAAACGAAATCATCTAGCGTTCCTTTTAAAATTGTACCAAACCTTTTTATGTAATTTTTTTTTCATAAAGTAATTTCTTAGTGATTTGAAATGTTCAAAGGGACTTAGTTACTATCGTAACACGGTAACCGAATGTATTTATAATAGAATGGGTGTATCCCTGCTCAAATCCTGTAACGCATGTTACGTTAAATGCTCCCATGTGTTGTGTTACGGCAGGGTAATACCTCATGCTGCTTTAGGTAACAGTCCCCCAAGATTAGATAACGTGGGGGGATTTGTACTAGTTACATACCTACGTATCCGATGTGCTTATGATATATTCATTTATAATACCCATGATGAATTCTAACTCAAAATGTTATGCAAATGATTGTTAATATATACATATATTATTGATTAATGATGGTCAAAGATTAACCAAATAGATCTGTAATACTTTGTAGGAGATGCTGTATATTGTCAATATAGTTTTATTAACGCCGAATTTAAGAGAAAGTAAATTTAATCAAAATGATTCAGCGGAGCTAAATATTCTACAAATGTATATGAAATATTTAATTTGAATGGTAATAAGATGAAACAACTTTTATTGTCTTTTAATTGTGATTAATATTATTTGGGAGAAAATGTTACACAATTAATAAGATGGGTAGATATCTCTCTCAAGGGTTCTCTAATCCTCAAGTACGATTAATCATAAACCACTAAAAAAGCAACATATTGGTTATGGTACAATTCCTTTTCTCACTAATTGCTTTAATCTAGCTGAATTTATTTTACAAATTTGTAGAAGTTAAGTCATTATTCCGGATTTATCATTATCTACAAAGAGAAAGCATGATCAGCCCAAGTTCAGGGTCGAGGCCATCCAGCTTATCGACGAGGTCGTCCTGCGTAGACTTCAAAGGGTGATGACTGGCTTAAGATACTAGGTTACTAAATCGTATATAGTAATTTAGTGTCTCAAGCCAATCGTCAAATTAGACACAGATGGGTGAGGTGACGCAGGGTAGCTCACTAAGAATTTTTCATGATTAGTGAGTCATGGCGACTGTCATCGCAAGTAGAATCGCAGATTCACTACGCAGTTACTGGCAGTTATTCCATTTTGGCAGTAGTCACTTTAGAAATGTTAAAGATTTCGATTTAAGATATTTAAGAAGATATTTAAGATTTATTGTGAAATTTGAGCTCAGAGTCAGACCCAGATAACGAAGTTATGTTCGAAACTTTGTGTTACGCTGATCTGATGAAAGATATACTTAGAATAAGTGCATGCATAAAAAAATGTCGAACTTATAGAGAATTCGCGTTATCTAAAGAGCCTGATAATCAAAAGTTTATAATCTCCTTTAAGATAAATCGAATCAGCTTAAAGAAGTTCATGACCATATAAAAATGAAAAGAGCGCCCCAAATAGTTGAATTTAGTTTCGGCATACTTGTTCTGCGTTTTAGAACGTTTTGAGCATCATTCGAAAGTAAAATCAGCAGTGTGATCAATGTTGTAAAGTTGTAATAACAACATGAAATATAACATAGCTGACAAAGACCCACTGGAAGACCTGTCAAATGAGATTAAGAGTAGCAAACGCATCTGAGGTACCCAAAAAGCTTTTAAAACAAGAGAACATTTCACAGATTACTTCCACATCACAGGAATGATTTCTTATAGAGATAAGCGATATTTTTGTAATAGTGATGATTGCACAGGATTTAAAATGCTTCTACAAGACTTGGTGTTACATTTGGAAGGTTTGATATTGCCTCTACTATACTTGAAATGATTCCAGAAGACATGCTACTGGTTTTAAAAAACTTAATATTGATTCCAGAAAAGTTGGTAAAAAAAGCTGCTTTTAGAAGATTCGAAATGCTTCCAAAAGACTTGATATTACTTCTGGAAGACTTAAAATAATTCCAAAAGGCTTGATAAGGCTTCTAACAGATTTGATATTGTTTCCAAAAGATTTCATATTTCCCCTGGAAGACTCACAATGCTTCCAGAAGACTTAATATTGCCTTTGGAAGACTTGAAATACATCCAGAAGACCTGATTGACTTAATTGCTTCTATAAGATTTCAAATACTTGATTTTCAAAAAACTTGATATTTCATTTGGAAGCCTTGAACATTTCCAAAAGACTAAATATACAATATTTATAATGGTTTTATTTGGACTGAAGTTGTCATTTTTCATTCTTCCTAACTCAATTCCAGCAGCTGCAAATGCGAAGGTTTTTTTGGACAACATGTATGAAATTTTGCATTTTGTCATACCCAATTTAGACTTGTTTTGGAGTTTAAGGCTATTCTCAATTCGGGGTTTTCCGGCTACTAGCGCCCATCCGTAGTTTGGAACCAAATTGGTTCTTCCAGCTCGATTTAAAAATAATCAAGGAAAATCTACAATTAAATTCGTCAAATCCGTTCTTTGTTATTGTGTAAATTGTCCAATTCTCTTCTTCTCCCGTAATGTATTATATGCATTTCAAATATTTTAGGGTTTTCATAGTAACGTTTTAATAAATTTGCATATTCAAGGATTTGGTTTCTTCTTTTGGTTAGTTCTTTTAGTATGCGGTTGGTACCGAATATTTTCTTTACTACTTTCTTTGGATCTTTCTATTGCATATGTTAGTTATTCGTTCTAGTTGGTTACCATATCATCACTTTATACCCTTCTTTATAAACAACTACTTTTTCTTTTTCTTGGTATCATAATATTTCTGTTACTTATTAATATTGTTGTCGATAAGCTGGATGGCCTTGAGGTTGACGTTAATGCAATTTCTGATGACACCAATGAGAGGTCTCTGTTTCTTACATACCAAAAATTATCCACTATGCACCTCAGTACCTCTTTGTTTTGGAATCTTTAGATCAGAATAGCATCAGTCTTGCAGCTAAAACCCCACAATTGGATAGCGTCTATTATATGTCTATTTTAGTTTTAATATTTACTTGTATGTAAGCAACTTGTTTTTGACTGATAACGTTGATTTTCTGCCAATAAGCCAATATAGATGTTCAAATACAATATTAAGTTACTCATGTTTTTTTAACGTTAGCTTTCCATTTGAGTTTGACACCCAGCGTCATATCAAGATATTTCCCGGTGTCGGCGTAACTGACTGCATTAGCCCTTATTTGGTCCAATGTTCTATTAAATTTAAGGCTAATTGTAATATATTTGCTGCAACTACTTCATTTCTTGTAAGTGCGATGATTCGAAATAGGTCAAGTATGTAGAGTAAATGCAGTGTTGGGACAAGCGCGATTAGAAAGATACCATTTTAACAAATTAACTAACTTTCAATCATCTTAACCAAATTATGCCAAAACTTTGTGCAACATCCAAAAATACTGCTAAGCAGTATTTATTTTCTTCCATTGCTATTTCGATAGCATTTGTTATTCTATGCATATGGTCTATTGTTGCATGTTTATTCCAAAACCTAGATTGATGTGTTGGTATTAGGGCCTTTTACTACATAACTGAAAGTTGTATATTATTCTAAACATAGTGATACAGGCACTTACTGCTTACTGCTCTTTATTGGATATTAATATATCCATGGACGTTGTATAAATATTGTTAGTGTATTAGCAAGTTCTGATAAAGTTAAATACAGATGACTCCAGTTAATTAGTTTTCGAGTTATAAGAAAAATTCCTGTGCAAAATCACGACCTTATATTGAATTCAGAGTTTTTTGGTTTAATAATTTGGTTTAAAATCTTTTTCTTCCCTACTGTTTAATTTTGCATAAAAGAAAAATCTTATTGAATGCTTAGAGTGCAAAAACTACCAGTTAGGTACCTTGGAAATTATTTTTTGATAAACACTTTGTCAACATTATTTGAATAGATTTTAATTTTTAAAATAAATATCATTGCAAAAACTAAATACATACAGAATAATACACAAAGTACACCTTGTGTTTATTGACACCGAACTAGCTTTTGATACTATCAACGGAGATATGATTGCCATATCGCTATATGGCAATCACAGTCTGTAACGAAAATTTTTGTTACTAACAAAAGCGTAAAGTATATAAGTGGTCTGAGCTCTCTTCCATTAGTGAGTGACGAGAAAGTACTTGGAAAGAGTAAGAACGTTTTTAACAAATACTATGTAGGATACTACAATTTCGGACCAATAAATATTACGATCTGGATATTTGCGGACGACGAAGTATTGATCTTCGACAGAGAAGGGAAGCTCAGTTTAATCAGAATGTTTGGAGTGAGATAGCAGGGCAAACATATTACAAATTGATATGGTCAAAACTGAAGTGCTAAAGATTAAAATGACATTTTTTCCCATGAGTTTCTCAGTGTAAGTACCTCGGTACAATTATAAATTACAGAAAAAACAATGAAGATGAAATAAGTGACAGACAATCAGCCAACAGATTATGTTATACTTTAAACAGAAAAAGGTTTTTACATAGCTTATATCCATTGAAATAAGAGTGAGTGCATACAGTTCAACATATCTTTCGGAGGTGACATTACAACAAAAACCAGTTACAGTAAGTGACACTTACGCAGAATGGGCCCACCAAAAACTGCAAAAGTGGTTTGGCAAACCCGACCGTAAGCTAAAAATCATAGAGGAATTCATAGACCGAGAAGACAATGAAACGACAACATAGCAGAGATTCTTGCTGAAAGAAATATTTCTTGAAGTTCAAAATAGCGATGCATGCAGCAAATTCGCACAGATTAGTTAATTAATATATTAAAATCGCATATGTTCATATTGTTTATTCATTACAACTTGACACCGCCAAAAGTAAATGAGGTTTTTGATCGGAAATAAATATTTTGTTTTAAATGTATTATGAATAATAATGTAATTATTAGATTGATTCTTTAATATATAAATAACATATATTACAATGTGCAAGGTAAATTATTATAGTCATATTGACTGGGGAACTCTGATGGCAACTTTGCATATTTGTGATGGCTTTTTGGGAGATAGTGACGAGGAGTGGATTTTAAGTATTGGTTAAATTCTAATCAAAGAAAAACAGGAAATGAGTGGATTTAAAACATTCTTAACACACTTTTAACCAGTGTCTTGATAGGCTACCTGCGGCCACGTATTTTAGCAGTTAGCGTATATTGTTATTCGTTATATCCATCAGAAGAAATTTTCATTTCGTTATGTTCATCACATCATTTTTTCACACGTCACATTCGTCTCATTCAATTCTATGATTGCGTTTAGGATTGTACATAATATTTAGTGAAATTTTGTTGAAAAAATAAAACTTTATATTCATTATTTAACTTGAACTTGCAAAGAGGATGGAGATATATGGTAGTATTATTATTTCACAATGCAACAAATAGAAAATAACTAGTTATAGCTTGCTATGATAAATTTCAAAGCATGGAGCTGGGCATAATCCCGTTTTATATTCTTCACACCAATACCTCAATTCATTCCAAATTTTCTTTTTATAGCATACATGGCAGCGTTTCGTTGCTTTAGCTTTAGTGGTTGGTGGTATAAATGAAGGAAAATGACTTTGAAGGGGTCTTGACTGTTTCGGCGTTTTTGCTTCTAACAAAGACGTAATAGCCTCTGCAAGATCGAGAATAAAATTAATTCTATGTTTTTTTCCGCCTAAGGTTTTATAAATTTTACAGCAATTCAAAGTTGCCATAGCAAGAAAATGTCAACAATTTTCAGATAATATGCTTTAAAACTGTTTCTTGCAGAGGAATAAAAATGTATATTACTCTCAGCCAAGTCTACTCCTCCCATATTGGCGTCATAGTCTAACACTACTTCTGGTTTCTCAACTAATCCTCCTCCTTTAACTGGTACAGGTCTCTTAGCATCATCATTCTGGCTGCTTGCATGTAGGTTTTCAAGGTTTTTAAACTTTTAATAAGGTTTTTATTTTTACAAGAATGTTGACATGATTTTTTCTTATTTTACCCACGCAATCAGTACGTTTTGTTGCTAACTTATCCAACAAGACAATACTGGTGTAGTAGTTGTCAATATGTAAACAATATCCTTGGTTCAATAAAAGATAGATTAGTTCTAACACAATTCGTGAAGAGATTGGCTCATTGGTACAGTGCGATTCTCCATATGTTGTACTTGCGCCAGTATATATGAAAAAATTATAGACATATCCACTTGCGCTTTCACAGAGCGCGAACATTTTGATCCCAAACCTCCGTCATTTAGATGGTATATATTGTTGTTGTATGTTGTATATTGTTGTTGTGTACCACCATCACGGAGGTCCTAGATCAGTTTTAATAACTTTTACGCGTACTATTATGTGTTGCGTTATGCTGGGAAACTGACGCCACATCAACAGTACCAACACATTATAGCTACATATGATGTTAAAAGTTATTATTAGAGATCAGACATATATGTCATAAAAATAAGCAACATAAGCTTTTTATATGCTGTTAAAATTGGTCGAGATATGCAGCAAAAAATGCCAAAAAAAGAAAAAAGAACGTACGTGCATGGGCAAGAATGATAAAAATACAACATTGAATAGTGTTAGTTCGTGTTCTGATGACTATAGAAAGGTTAAAAATTTAACATCACCGTGTCTTATAGAGTCATCTGTCAAGTGTTTGATGTAAAATATGCTAATATAAAAAAATGGGAACTCCAAAACTAATCGTTATTTTCATTATCGTGGGTATTATAATTGGTGTTAAATTAATAGCATTTATGTGCAGTACAAATCTATATGGAACATATGTCAGGTATTACAATGTAAAAATGAGTGGTATTATAGTTAATACAAATTAAAATTAATTATTTAAAGGTTAATTAGGTGCCTATTCATATTTTTATCTGTTCACTTTAGTTCCAATCAGACGGGATGATCCATTTAAAATAAGGTAAATACCGTAACATAAAAACTACATGCGAACACAATTGTTAACATTAACATTTGTATAAAGGATTTAAATCCACACTCAAAATGATAATTCGACCAAAAATTCTTTTCAGCATTTAAATACAATTATTTCTCAACCGTCTCGATTTAGTACAGACCGTTTGCTGTATTTACATAATTGATTGTATAATCATTATGCAGATAGGATTGTACTCTATGGGAATTTACATAAACCCAAACTTCATTAGCATGCCTATTGTCACCAAATCTGGAAATTGAACAGGTGGACATAATGATTTTTTTTTTTATTATTTTAAAATCTTTTCATATTTTAAAAGCAAACCATTGAAGAACTTCACACATTTCTAAAAATAAATATTTCTTTTCATTATGCATAAGGGTGCCTAATATCAGCAGCTTCCACCTATATATGCAAATTTGTACTGTGAATACCAAGAGATTTTCAGGAAATTGATGGTATTTACATTTTACCGCAGCAAACGTTGAAAAATTACTTATTTCGCATGAAAATAAATCGATATTCAGAAATTCTTATCTGTTGACGTTAAAATTAATTGGATTTTCTTTCCACATTTATATTCTTATATCGACCAATATATACAGGGCAAGTCAAGACAAGTTCTAGAGCTTTTCAAGCATTATCCTTTTTCATTTTTCGTAATTATCCTTCAAGATCGTTTTTTTGACGTAAATTGAAAAATTTCGTTATTTTAGAAAATGTTGGAGTTAGTAAAAGAGACGATATCACCACCCCTCTATGTACTGCCAATCGTAAATTTACATTTCCATAACCGTGAACGAATTCTCATTTCAGATACACGTTATCTCGCCACAAATATAACACTTTATATTTATGCAAAGTGCAGCGCGCTCGGGGGCCTTTTTATTAAAAAGGCGACCGCGGTTGCGGCAAGAGAGCCGAAGCCGAGGTTAGTGCTTCTCGGCGTAAGATGTTTTATGTCCGTCTCGTAATTTGATGCTTTATGCGGCAGTAAATCAGTTTTGCGGGCGTGTACGCGCCGTCGCCGTTCACTTCTAAACTTTGGAAAGCCGCGGCGGATTTTGTAATTTGTATGCGCGAACGGTTGAACGAAAATGGAAGGCAAGTGTGTATTAAAGGAAACTGTTTGCGTCTACCGTTCCCCGGCTATGGTTTTAAGATATTGCTCCTTTAAGCTTCCCTCGGTTTCACCTCCTTCCCATTAAAGTTTTTCATTTTCTATTTTTCCATGAACTACGTTTTGTTCATCCAGCTGGATGCGAACCCTACGAAGTAAAATTTTAAATAAACTCCGGGATAACAATTTACTTAGAATAACAAGAAAAGGAATAAACCGAATAATTTCTTCTTTTGCATTTCCATAGAAATAATAAGTTTCGAAAGATAAATATTTTCATATATAGAGATAGGAAGGTATTTGTAAACTTTTGAAATTTCCATTTCCGTGTTGGGTCGAGATTTTCGAGAGTTATAAATTTGATTTACGCACGGAATTACCGAACACGTGCGCAAAATTTATAACGTTTCGCTTTCCAATTTTGATAATGTATTGTTTCGGTGTTTCTATGCCGCTGAAAAATTGCCGGGACCGGTGCCTGTCCGAAAACGTGCGATAAATTGACGATGCCTCCAAATTGTTCTCCAGCTTTGGAATACCAAAACAAAGTAAAGCCATTTTCACGCATATATCTTTCTCATCGATATTGTCAAAATTTATTAATTAAAATATTTTCTTTTTTTTCAGTAATTGTACTCGACTGAAGGTGTTAAGAAATTGGTAAGAAATCATTTATTATAATTTTACATTACATAAATTACATATTGGGAGGGCGAACCAGCAGAGATTACACCGCGACCCTAAGGATGTATTGTACCTCGCTAGATAACATTATCAAATTTCACCCCACAATGCTTTTGACGAACATTAATACCTTGCCCGGTAAAAATTTTTCAGATCCTTAGGGGAAACACACTGCAACCCAAAAACCGTGAATCTGATACGATTGACAGCAGTGACATAAGACATGCTTAGTGCTTAAAAAACCAGACGAAAATTTTAATACCGGATTTTGGTATTTCTATTACGTTAAAACCGGAATACCTGTATTAATACTTGTATTAATTTAATATTTTTTACTCATCCAAAATGAAACAATAGATGATGATAAGTTATCATCACAAACACATGGCTCATGCTTTCTTTTCGAAATACGGCCATAAATGGTTTTTAAATATGTGCAAAAACCACTCGTAAAAATTCCGCTGCATATTATTTTGTTTATGTTAGGAAATAACTTTTCATCGTGCCTCTTTCATTGTTCACTAAAGATTTTCTCATCCATGGTGGATCTGAAAAATTAGTTCATACTAATATTGTACCATTGGGTTGGATTGAACTGGGTTGGGTTGTGTTCGTTGGGTTGGGTTGTATTATTAGAAAGGAACGTCTAGAGTCCACCTCAATGTCTTTTTCTGAAACAAAATGTATAAGGTATAAGTGTTATTGTTTTATTTGAAACACTGACATATTTCTCAACAGTTAGGCGTTGATAGTTTTTAGATAATTTTGGAATATTGATTTATAATTTATAACATGCAATCGACTTTGTTGTAACACGCCACAATCTTTCTAGTTTTTGTTTTTCATTTTAATATTTTTCTATTTTATACTTTCCACTTCAATAGGTCCGTTACTCCCAATTGAATAGATAGACCGTCTTTAAAAAAATCTATTAATTATGTAAAAACGGAAGGATTAGTAATATATTCAGATAATAAAATTGTTTAATTTTTGCAGTAATATTAAAATTTAAAATCTCCACTGGATGCTATTATATATACATTTCTAAATATCTGTTTTTTTTGTTATTTGTTCCAAAGAATTGGTTTTCTAAAATAAATTAAAGATTTAACACTATTTTTTAGTTGTAAAAGCATAAGATTTTAAAAATTTAGAAAAAACCGCGACGTGTTATAATTAAATCGAAGGCACATTTGAAATCAAGAACACAAAATTATCTAAAAATCCTCAACAGTCTAAAAGGTTTGTAATAAAGTAAAAATCCATATTAAATTTAAATATTCATAATAAACCAAAGAAACAAAAATAGTTTTTTCCAATAAAAAAACTTCTTCTTTTTCTTACCAACTAAATTAATTGTAAAAATTTGCTTTTTATTATTTCTAAATAGATATGATTTCGAAATTATACATACCCTCAAAATCGTTTATTAATTCCGCCAAATCCTACTTCAAAAGTAGTGCGTTTACGTTTTCCCCGATAATGTTTTCCATGGCGTCCCACAATTTATGTTAATGTCTAAATTATTTTTCATAAATTATACTTATTATTGAATATAAATTATGTAGCGAAATTCCTCGCCATTTACCACCACTACACTAATGACTGAACTGGACCAAGTGAGCTAAGGGAGTAAAACATAAATGCAGAATAAATGGGGAATAAATGTATTTCGGGTACTTCACAACATTACCAATATGTAAAGAACTGGGTTTCCCCAGCTTGCACACTTTTAATCCGTTGGGCGTTTTTGCGTAAAAAAATTCTATTTTATTACAGTAACTACATTTTATATAAAAAATATGCATTCTGCTGGAAACCTTATTAGATCAATAGAAATCGGTAAAATTCAACAATTTTTGATATTAATTTTACTTATTTTCTGTTTGACTCAAAAGAATTTTGTAAATTAAATCAAGAATTTTCTTCGTTTTAAAATAATATTGCGATTTTTTAAAATAACAGTCAATTTCTTTTAAGACAAAGGCTTCTTTATCGTTACAACAGTTTTTCAATTTATGTCAAAAGGATATGGGTTCTCAGTGTACACGCATTCATTTGAAAGTTTATTAGATATACTGATAAAGTTGCTTTGGCATGCTATATGCTACACAATTTTCTACGGAGTATAAGACATCTTGTGTCTTATTTGACGTTGATGATATTTGATACAGTGCTTTTATGAGTTTCTTGGTCCTGTAAGAAGCTCAATAACTCAAAGTACCACAAACATGGAACATATACATCGTCTTCACTGACACCGGACCTCTCAGAATCAAAAACTTTCATCAATTTTTTTCTGTATATGGTTCTCATAGAATTTATTTTCTTCACCACGCTTTTTCTATCTACGCTTCCGTTCACAACATGCATTTTTTTCGACGAGAACATCATAAACCTGAGATTTTGCATTCCTATTACTATATTCTTTGGATTTTATTTTCCAAATACAAGGAAATCATCTATAAAGTGCAATAAACTCATTCATAAATAATTTTTCTTTTTTGTTTGACATATTGGTCAAATGTGACCATGCATGAACTGGAGTGTTACTTACATGTTCAAGCATTTACGTCAACAACATGCAAATTATCTAGCCAACCAGTTTTTACTCAAGCCAAACATTCTGGCTTGTCCAAGTGAACGACTTTAGTTTTCATGTAACAAATCATTTATACAAATTGAGATGCACTAGTCAATTTGAACAAATTGCATGAACGTGAAAACTTACCTTAACATAAAAAGGGGTAGTATATTTTTGTACCTTAATGTGCTGCGTTTTGGATTAAAGTAAATAGACATTTCCTATGCCCTGAGTATCATAACAGGGTTAATGTGCATATTTTTTAAAGAAAGTATAGCTTTGTTTATAAAAATTACGGATTCAAGAATCACTAAGAATGGCTTTGAAAAAAGCCTGAAAAAAGTGTTCCATCATCCTAGTTAATTAAAATTTGACTAGCCACATATTTCAATTTATAACTCGACCTTTCCATAATTTAAAAAATAAACATTTTTTAACTGGATATGTCCGGTATTGGTACTGAAAATGGGATTTGTCCCGTTTTGATAACAAGATAATATTTAAAGTTCGGAATGTTATAATTCTTTACATTTTGAATAATTTTCTTGTTATTCATTTCTTGCACGAACCAAGAAACCAGATGTATCTTAACCGTTGTATTGACAGTGACGATTCAGTTAAACCTCTATGTCTTTTATATGAATCCAACCAGTTCTCTAATATACTTTAGTGTAAGCACTCTTTTTTGTTTAATTAAAACAATATGAGATTCTCAATCAACCTCAATTTTCGTGAATTACTGTTCAAAAAGCGATATGAAATTGGACCGGCATCTGATTAGATATGTTTAATAAAAGTGGTAACATACTTCCAATGGTCCTTGATTTAAACAAAATACCAACAACAGAAACACATTGATTGCAGCAAAACGTAATTTATTTTGTAATAGTAACATAAAAAAACTTAAATTAAACATAGCCAGACTCTTACACAAATACACAGAGATGCTCATCGTCTTCGCCATCAGTAGTCTCCTTAAAAGGCAACAACTGTGAATAGAATCTCTCTCTAGAATCACGTCTTTCAGTTTTTGGGGGTTGACTTCATGTTTTCCTATTTCTACTACCTGTGATTCTATTTGCGAAACATTTTTCCCATATTTGGTAATAGATTTTGGGTTATTAAGAGTATTGTTATAAAAATGTTCCCCATTTACTGAGATGTTACAAGTTGTCTTTGTTCGTTCTAAAAGGACACGTTTGATTTGTGATATCTTAAAATGTAATGAACTTGGTGGTTTCAACACTTTTTTGCCACACTTTTCCAATTTCGAACAAACCAGTCTCGTCCAAATGGGAACAAAGTGCCTTGTTTTTGAAAAATAGTATTGGTGGTATTCCGGGAGATCTACGATAGTCTTCTTTTTTTTGAACTTTTTTTCTAACATTCCAAAACACAATCAGGAGACATGAACGAATGTCCAGTTATAGAAAACACTACTTGCACCTTTTTAACCTGCTTTACATCTTCTAGTAACCATTTCATTACCATTGCCAAAATAATAGTGTTTTTATTTTGGTCGGCATAGCCATCGGATACCCAGCCGAACAATGACGTTTCCGATTCATTACGTTTCAGATAGTGATATAAGGCTGATGCTATTTCGTTAGAACCCTTCGGACATTCAGTTTCTAACCACGAGTATGTGAAAACATTTTCTTCTCGAAGTGGGTCTTTTGACGAACCCTTGACTACACAAAAGTTATAGCAGTATAGCTGACGACAACAATATGCTTTTTGATTAGGGACCTTCGGCAAAACTAAATTTTTAGTAATTTTTTTTATAGTTCCCAACTCGCCGTTAATGTTTTCAGAATGAAACAGAGAATGTTATAAAGCTTTAAGATATTTCGTTCCAATGATACATACTGTATTGACTTTCTTCTGCAATAATGTGACTCCAGTGCTTTTAGTGATTTTATGAACCCTTTAACAGCTTCTAGCTTTTTAGAATAAAGGTGGTTTTTGCGATTACCGCCTCGGTTTTCTAATACCTTCCCAGTTTTATAAAAGCGATCGAATACCCCCAAAACTTGGTGTTTAGTGATACCCAGTTTAGTATTGAAGAATGCGTCTTCAATACTGCAAAGGATGGCACTTCTATACCATCCTTCTGAAGTACTCCCAATCATCATATGTTTGTTTTCCCTACATTAAGTTGAAGGTTGTTAGAAAACCAGTTGTGCAGTAACTTCAAGTTATTTTGTTAAGTGCTGACAATTGTAGTTCCATTTTCCGCAGTTTGTATTGTAGTAAACTCATTCGCGAATCATACCAGTAAATCACCAATTACTTCCGAAAGATCATTGATGTACAAAAGAAATAGTAACGGTCCCAATATCGAACCTTGCAGCACTTCTTGTTAGGTCTAACAATGGTTTGAAAGTCAAGATTTGAACCGCTCTAGCGCGATGCCTCGAGTTCCCATTGCTCTCATCATCATTAAAGGAGTACTGTCAAATTGATTTGTTATTGATTCCAGTTAGAATTCTTTCCATTAGCTAAAAAATTGCTTCACATATGGATTTACCTTCAATATAATCATTTCTTGACTTGTTCAGTATTTGATTTTTGTAAATGTAGCTTTATCATATCAGTACTATCTTTTCAAAAACCTTTGCGACATTAGGTATTAAAACGATTGGACTATAATTCTAGAAGGCTGCTTTATCACTTTTTTATACGATGGCCTTACTAAAATATTTTCAGGTGAAGAACCTTGACTCTGTTAAATCAAATAAAAAGTTTATAGTACTAGTTATTAGGTTCAGCAAGATAATCAATGCAATCGTTTAGAATACAGACCGTTTAAACCGTTTTATGTTTAGAAAATGTATTTAAACACATTTTGACAGATTTTACCTCACACGAATCAATCAGAATCAAAATTAATATTTATTGCATTCAACATTGTATTGAAAGTCGTGCAAATTGAGATCTTCGGGTTGCTTACTTTGTCTATGCAGCTTTTTTTATCTGCCCGGTGTAGACTGCAATTAGAACCCCAATGCTGCTGTGAGCAAGTCCTAAAATATTACCGGATTTGACAATTGTGATGTCAATAAATAACTTCGTATATGTCATTCCAGGAAAACTGGTTCACCGTAGGCCATTATAGTTGGCCATCGCAAATGCTACACCAGCTGCTGGCTCTAGTCCCACAAACATATTAGCGCTGGTTTCTCGTACTACCTCTGCCGTTTCATTGCCAGCTACTCCAAAGTGACCTGAGACCCAGCTCAGAGTTATTACAACTCAGTGTGTTTTAAGTTCTCCTACAATCATTAACCATACAGTCAACACTGTTTCTACAGCTTGTAAGGTCTGGAGAGTGAATTGACTATCTGAAAAAATCATATTGTCCTGTATTTCACGTTTCTCTCTACAAGGATTATAGCTCCCATGACATTCACTTGGTATACAGTACAATAAGTACTTAGGCTGTCAACTTACATGATCTGAAGTTTTTAGCAGTTCACTCCCACCCCGCTTTCTTCCAGCGTTTTTTAACAATCTGTGTACATGCAAATATCTTCCTAAACTAAAGAACCATAGAGAATAGTAAATAATAGATTGTCAAAGTGTACGAATTAAAATGAATTGGCGAAGGCCGAAATATACCGAGATCTGATTTTAGACCGGAAAATCCCCACCCTACACCAAGAATCGACCGCAACGCAACCGCTCCTTAATTAGGAATTAATTAGGTTCATTACTTGGGCATTAATCACACGAACTCCTGCTTATAAATTATGTTTTTTTCAACAAGAGATAAACGATGAATAAGGAAAAGTTTTATGTTATCCATCTTTTAGTTGGATACAAATTCCTCTAATTTATGATAATAAAGTTCAACGAGCGAAGCTAAAGTTTATTAAATAAATCACATGATTTCTCCTGAAATAAATTGTGTGTAAAAATTTATCGTTTTTTATATTTATATCTATTTTATTGTGCATAATGTTAATATTTTATAGAAAAAACAAACCAGAACAAAGTGGAATATGGGAGGGAGGTTTCGAAATTTATAAGACTCCCCTATTCAACCCCTACGGAAGCGCATTAATTGTGAATCGTTGAAATATAGCGGAAATATACAAAGCCACAAAGTGAACATGAAATGTTAAAAAACTGGCAAAAACTGGGTCATAAACTTTATTTACCCGGACAAATGTATAATAATAATAACAGATTTATAAACCCCTCAAATAAAATTTCAAAAATTTTACAATATGTAAAATCGCACGGGATGTAAAGATATTAACTTTGCAGTATTTAAAATATTTAAGTTCAAAACATTTTCGAGTGTATTTTAATCAATACATCGCATAAAATTTTCTATACGTATTTTTCTTCACTATGAACTTCGGAAATTGTCTGAATTGTAATAATTTTTATTACAATTGTGATCATTTTAAATTTGTGAATCAAAACATTAATGAGAAAGGCAAAATATTTTGCTAAAATGACTTCAAGTGCCGTTTACTAAAGAAGATAAATTTTACGTTCCACATCTAACTTGTAAATCATGTGTTAAGACCCTACTACGCTGGAATAATGCCAAGAGGACTATCATAACAATGCCTTTAGAAACACCAATGTTTTGGTTTGAACGTTTCACTTAGGATAACTTCTATTTTTGCTTAACTAAAACTATGAGCAAAAAAATTGTCATAATATTAAATATTTGTATTACAAAATAATTTGTATTGCAAACTATCGATATTCCTTCATTTTCGCTAAATTCCGAGAAAAAGTTGAACGCGATATTAGTTGGTTCATTGAAAATCATCGTGAATTTGATTACATGATTTACTTAATTATGAATATTGTTTTTGTGTGTTGAATATAATAGGCTATGTACTAAATGATATGGTTAGAGATTTAGGTTTACATAAAAATAAATCTAAATTGCTAGGTTTATGTCTAAAAGCGAGAAATCTCCTTGCTCCTGGAATTAACTTCTGTTGTTATAAATACTGCGAGAAGTCATTTATTAAGTTCTTTACTAATGAATGATTTATTGATGAGTTCTGTTTAATGTATTGATGTTAACGCCCTCGTGTAATAATCTAGACTGTTGTACCAATTGATCGTACAATTACTTAAAAATAAATAAAATACTTAAAATGCAGTCAAGAACTATGATATTCATCGCCAGCGGAATACTGCTGGTTGCAACGTAATGAGTCACATATTCTATACAAGGGACAATATGGCATAAAATATATGGAACACAAGCAAACGAGATTTTATTAAAGTTACATAACATACGATACAGAATTTGATCTGGCTTGTTTATAGCATATCACAGCACTTAGAAAACAAAATACAAAATTATGTGTATTTTTCAGATGAATTTATTAAATATCTAGGCTCTACCCATTGCGAATGACATAAATATCAAATTCATAATTTGTTCACAATAATTACATTGAACTAGTTAAAAAATAAAATTTAAAAAAAATAAGTGGTTTAATTCGTTTAACTCTAGTCAACCTTCATTTTTAAAAAAACATATTTCGGTAATAAAGTTATTTAATTTATTTTTCATTATTTTGATATTCTGTTTGTTTCAGTAGTTTTGTTTGAGGAATGTTTCACTATTTTAATCTTTTAAGTACGAAGGCTTTCACGACCGGTGTTAACTGAACTAAAATTAGAACTAACACTAGAACTATCACTAGGACTAACGCTAGATCTAAAACTAGAAACGTTTCGGATATCATGTTGTAACCTTCTTCAGAAACTGGTTCGAAATGACAAAACCGGGAATTGTAAAACAATATATAGGTCGAAAAACTAATTAATAATTAATTTTATATTAATTGCAAGCTAATTACTAACTAATTACTGCGTTGCGTCCAGTTTGGGAGTCGTATTCGTCTTCACCACCACCTTCCATGTTCTGCTGAGTTTCCAGCCATCTTCTCTGTTAATGTTGTTTTTATGTCGGTGGATTTCTATGGCTTCGCTTGTCAGCCGTTGATGATATTTATTATTCCTAGCCAGAAAACTTTGTTTTGTCGAAGTTTATTCGGTGACCTTCTGAGTGGCAATGTTCCACAACAGCCGACTGTTAATTTTCCTCAGCCTCACATCCCTCTCGTGCTCCTTGATACGGCATTCGAAGTTTCGTCCGGTTTGGCCAACGTAAAACTTCCCACAACTGCATGATAGCCGATAGACACCCGCTCCTTTTAAAAGAGGTAGCTTGTCCTTGGCTATCGGGAGTGTATTCCGAATTTTGGTGACCGACACGATGTCGTTTTTCTTTAGGTGTCTTGCAATTCGTTCCGTTACAACGGAAACGTAAGGAAGACAGATGATCCAGCTGGTTCTGTACTTGCTGGAGCTTCTTCTCCCTGCTTCCGCTGCTTGGTGGCTCAGTTGATGTCCTTTAAACTATATCCACTTTTCTGTAGTATATTCCATAGAAACCGTTCCTGCTTCTTTAGGTTGTCTCCTTTACATATTCTTGCTGCTCTCTGGAACAGAGTCCGAATGACCAACCTCTTCTGTTGGGGTCATAATATTTAATCTTTTACTTTTTGCTTTGATTAACTGACACACACATTTATTTGCTTTTGAGGTTAAGTTTAAAACAAGTTTATGTTCTTGGAATTGGTTAAAAATTCTCAGTCAATCCCACCACAATATGCAACTGAAATGCTTTATATAAACGTTAAAAAAATATGTGTATTAAGGTTTATTATAATTAGGTTTAGTAAAGAGAAAGAAAAGGACAGTAAAATGGAAATAGGGGAAAAATGGATTGAGAAAAGGAAATGATAGTTAGTTGCCAAGGGACCCAGAATGTTGCGATGTCATACTGCAATCGTGGTATTGCGTGGTATGATATTCTCGTATATCTGGGGGTATACGAGGGGTGGTTTATAGGGTGTCTTTAATGATGTGTACAATGGTCTGTTTGTGGTGGTTATTTCTTCATTTAAGCAGATGGTGTTAGGGTTGTTGAATTTAAACTTTTTAATTTCGGAATTTTTTAGGTGTTTCAATACATGACTTTTATTTTTGTGATGTAATATATGTGAATTTTTCTCTTCGTCAAATTCATGATCTTTGTTAAAAATTAAATGTCTAGCAAAGATAGATTTATCTTTGCTTTTGTGCTCTCTAATTATTGTTTTAAAGGATGTCCCAGTTTCTCCAAACAAGTATTACATGTTAATTTGCATACTCCGTTATTTTCTAGTTTCTTGATCTTATCCTTGCTGTTCAGGATCAATTGGTCAAGTGCGTTATTGCTTTGGAAGCGAGTGTTACGTTAATGTTGTTTAAATATTTTTCCTATTTTACCGTTTATGTTTCCTTGGAATGTAATTGTCCTGTATGTATCTTTCCTTTCGTTCTTTTGTTGTGTGTGCAAAGTTGTTAAATAATTACGCGTAATTTTAGTTTTCTTTCTCTTTATTAGTTTGTCTATAATTTTTATATAATTCTTTAATTCATTCTCTTCTGGATTTATTTCAAACATTCTGTCAATGTTTGCCCTAAAAGATGCTATTTTATGTGTGTAGCAGTGTTGTGAATTGTTTGGTATTATCATATCTGTTTGTGTCGTTTTTCTGTAAATGTCTTTGTGTACCTTTGCTTGTCTTTGTTAGTACCAAATCTAGAAAATTGCTTCTATTGTTTTCTTCTATTTCTTCATTGAATGTCATTTTTTCGTGTAAATTGTTTATGTATTCCTGTAATTTTTGGAAGGATATCTTTGCTTGTTGTATTCAGAATGACAAATACATCATCTACATATCTTTAGCATTTTATTACATTATCTCTGTAGGATAAATTCGAAACCGGTAGAGCCTAGATTTAATAAATTCATCTGAAAAATATTTTAGAATAGTTTTTAGAATAAAATGGGTTCTATGTTATAAATTTGTTTATTTTATGTCCTTAAAAACACAATAACTAGACATCAGAAACATCAACTGTCTTTTATTTATATAAAAGATGTTATTGAAACAAAATTGTTAATAATTCTAACTTCTTTCTAATTAAAGATAATTCTTTTACATAATCTTCTCTCTATGGTAGACCATCAGTGTTTCTGGCTTCCCCGATATTTTAGATCGAAAGCCCAACAATTGTTCGTCGACAGTAACGTACTCTCCTGGAGAATATGTGAATGTATAGAAAGCTCTCAGACCTTTCTAATTGAAATAAAACGATCTTCTTGTCTAACAAGAGGACGAAAAGACTTATCATCCAACCTAAGACACCTAATTAGGAAATCAATCAAAACGATCCCTGCTCATTACTGCTACGTATCTCGTTCCCGAAAAAGTACCATCAAGCAGCTCTTCAGGTGATAAGTAATTGTCTTTCATAGTAGCAGTTAAAGCCAAGATTCCAATGAAAACTTGAAGATCTATTATGGATGTGTCATTAAACGTGGCTTTGGTCATATTGTCGGAGATTTTTGCTGCGACTTGTACGTTAGTCCAGCGGATAACTCTTCGGTTATTATATCGGTGATGAATAAATCAAAACATAATGCAACATCAAATATATTGCGACACATACGCGTTGGACTTTTAGCTGTGCCAATTATGTTGATGGCAGATGTTCTTCCATGTCTTCGACCCTTGATCATAGACCAACAATGTTTGTTTCTACCTGGGAGTGTTCTTTTAGCGGTAATAATTATGTAGGGACCGTGTTCTGAAGCGGGCTCTGAGTACAATTAATGGGACAAATTTTCCTCGTCACATACATTTTTCGATTCTTCTATTAGTACGTCGATAACGAGTATCGGCGTACTCGTCTTCATATTCACTCTACACATTATCGTCGATTAGTTGATCTTCTACCTCGCTGTCACTTTCAGTACGTTCATTTTCGTTGTATTCATCTTTCCAACAAGTATGGCACATATTTCATTATTCTGCACGTCATGACAGAATATTTCATTATTTAAAATGGTCACTAAAAAGTAGAATATTCGCCTCACGCCTCACGAGCTTAACACATGTTCATACCTGCCGAAGTATGATATTTACCTCGATAAAACAACCTTCTCGCGATAGAGCTGGTCAACGACTGAGTTGGTTGTGAAACACACGGTGATTTACTAACAGAATAAAAAGTTTCAGCAAGTAATTTACCGTATGGGCGCCTCCGCGACATAGGTTATCTTTCTAGGGTTAAAATGTAAGATGAAAAGAAAAATTCTGAAAAATAAACTTGCAGTACTGTTCCATATGCTGGGCTTTTATTCATTACATAACTTCCTAACATTTTTTCGCAAATTGCTACAAAGTTAACGTTTGTGACACAGAAAAAAAAAAGAAATCAAAGAATTCACCACAAAACGTATCTATCTATAAAATAGTAAGAATATGTCCATAAAACTCGCAATAAATGTTTTGTCCCTTTCAATTGCTTCCGTTATGGGATTGATAGCTAGAAATGGTAGTTATTTTTCTTTTTTTACTGTTTTATTTATTTACCATTTGCAACATTAAGTTACTTCAAAATGTATTCTGTTTGTTGATAAATAATTTGATTCCATTAATGGACTATCACTTACGCCGCAAAATGGTTAAAGCACTTCGAAACAAAACTGAAAAACGGCAAATTTCTTGTTCTTCCAAGAATTAGAATTGGATAATAACAATTGAAATAAAAAAGAAACAAGAATAGAATCGAATGAAAAGAAGTATCATATCCTAAGAAATTGTATTCAAGACCGTCTTGAAACTTTCTTTGGGAATGTGAAGTTGCATGGATACCGAAACAGAAGAGAACATCAGTACGTATATATTGTTAGTATACAGAACTATGGAAAGTCACCTTAAAGAAACTGAAATAAAATAACATAATTTAAAAAATTATGTAAATGTATAGAGTTTATTCACTACTATCTGCTTTGCTAATATTATTCTTACACGAATAATGTAACATATCATAAACAAAAAGAAGTCAAGATCTGCGTTGTGCAACGAAATTATTAAAAAGCAACCTGTGTAAAGGTGGTAGAAAAAACAATAATCAATAATGGAAATGCGATGAGTTAAATTTTTTTTATTGAAATGTATGGAGTTTATATCGTTACTTAAATTAGTTTAATGTATGTGTAAGTTTATAGCTTAAAATAACAGACACAATATTAGTTCTCTATGCGTTTTCACCATTACTTCACCTACATTCTCCAAACCAATTAATTTACCACTACATTTAAATTTAAATATTTCCAAACAAGCAGTTTCGTTGACAGTGCTATTATCTATGGTGATTGGATTTTACTCCAATCACGTATGAAGTGATGTGGCGTCATTAAAGTTTGTTAAATTTTCATTGTTTTTTGTTTGAAAACACTGGAGCTCAGTTTGAATAATAAAAACTTACATAAGTCTTTAATTTTGTTAAACTATCAAATAAGCCAATAGAAGAGAATATGTAGCTCATTGTAGCTCTGATTTTGATTTCGTAAAAACAGCTTCTGAACTAATCGACAGCCATGCAATAATCAACATTCTTTTTTTGTTGTTTATTGTTATTCTGCGCTGTTTTAAATGGAAATGTATTTCCTTGTATTTTTATTTTGTTTAATTTTCCTACGATTACTTTTTTTATTTTGTGCAATTTAACGAATTTGTTGCCCAAAATTTATAACTATTCTGCTAAATATATCAACTTTGTAAATAATGTACAGGGGAAATTGTAACAGCGCTTCCATTTACTAACTCTCAATGTTGATTTGAAACTAAATTTGTATACATACAAACCGCCGATAATACTCAATGGTTGATGATCTCGAAATTCTCCTATACAAATCCAGATGTGTTGATTTTGCAGAATCTACATAGTATTAAAACAATAAATTATCAACTGCAGTATTTAAGAAAATTTGACTAAAATTTCACACTTAAAAACAAAGTAATAATCAATTAATAATAATTCATTATTAACCGATATCTCTGGCATTTAAAATAAAAGCACTTAATAATTGATGCCAATTAATATGTAAATGTGTCAAATTACCGATAAATTGCGACTTTATAGATTAGCAATTTACAGACGTTAAAAGCAATCATGAAGTTAAAAATTTGTTATAAAATTTGCAACAATTTTGAGCTAGAGAAAATGACTGCAATGTTTATTGTAACAAATTCAAAATTGAGTTCTAAAATTGCATTTTCACATTCGTTATTTTATATTAACAAATCCTATCAATTCCTGCAATTGACTACGTTTCAGATGAAATTTAAAAATTCCAGCAAACTTTGTTGTAAACAATTCATTTAAAACAGAACAGAACGATATGTTTGTAAATTTAATATTACATTACAAGGATATTAATAGGTTTTAATTCTAAAAGGGTGATGATTCATATAAAATTAGTAACTTATTTATTCATCAAGTTGGAAACCAACAATTTTACTTGAATCAAACATCAATTAAACAGTAATTTCATTCAATATTTATAAAGATATTCACAGATACATATTATAATTTATTTGATATGATTTTTTTTTGTTCAAAATCCGAGCTTAGTCCCAAATTCGACAAGAATATAAATGTATAGTATAAAGGTTGTAACCAGCTTTCAATTGATTCGGTGGGCAATATCTCATTCGAGAGCTTAATCCTTAGCCAATGCTAAAACGGAATTTCCCCATTCCAAAACTCTTTGAAAATCCACTAAGAGGCCAAAATATTGCGGAAGAAGATAAAAATAAATGGAATTCTTTAAACGGTCATAACTCCTATTCTGCTTGATCACCAAGATTTATGCACCGTTCACTTCTCCATAACTTTAAGCTAACGTAAGCCTTCAGAATGTACCGCTCGTCGTTTATACATATATAGACACTCAAAAAAGAAACTAATTAATGCCAACTAAATATCTTGAGTTTAATAGAATGAGGATGTGATAATAAATGATTCGAAACACGTAAGTTTGAAATTGGTTTAAGTATCGTTAAGGGTGCCGAAAATTAATTATGAATACCCGAAAAAAAACTGACATACTATGCACTCGTGTAACTAAATAATGTATACGAAGAATTAAAGTAATTTTTAAATTACAAGAGCAAATATTTTAATGGTGTTCTGTCTTATTTGTAATTCCATGAGGATGACTTTTGAATGTCACTAATTGTCAGGATAATAAAATTGGTTCTTCACGGGGTGTCTTCAAATTATTATGAATTTCCTAAGTTACATCGGTAAGGAATCACATCGGTAAGGGATCATGTTGGCAAGAGATCACATTGGGAAGGGATCATGTCGGCATTAGATCACGTCGGGGTCACCAATATTATTTATCTATCCACCGGTGTAACTAAATAATGTACATGAAGATTTAAATTAACTTTAAATTGCAAGACCAAATATTTTAAGTTATAGAATTAAATTCACGGTTATTTATTCATGATAACACAAATAACTAAAATTTCCTCATTGATTCAGGAGCAGACATTTCCGTTCCACCAGTTAAATCATTTCCTTCTAACAAACAAGACAGATAGATTCAACATTCCTTCTTTCAGCGGCAAATGGTTCTACGATTAAAACATATGGAAAGAAATTAATATCAATTTCCTTGAATCTACGATGTAACTTTCCATTTATATTTACTCTTGCTGATGTCATCAAGCCAATTATTCGCGCTGACTTATTGACTATATAAATATAACATTCTTGTAGACATTAAACATTTAATCGTATAATCGCCGTTTAATCAATTCTAAAACAAATTTTTCATCGACTTTTCTCTATTGATAATAAATTTACACAACTTTTTTTCCAAAAAATTTTCCTAAATTAACTTCAAGTGCAGACTTCTCTTCTCCCGTTATTCATTCTACATCAAATAATTACGAATTCTCATTTATCTTTTTCGCCTCTACTAAATCTATCGAAAAAAGATTCGAATAAATGGCGACCTTGTGGTGATTATCGTCTGCATAATCTTATCACATACAAGATTTCAATTTTCATTCGTGTGGATGCACATTTTTTTCCAAAATCGATTTAGTGGGTGCACCTGCATATCATCAAACTCCTTTTGCCGATGCAGGTGTTTATAAAACAGCTATCACTACTCCTTTTGGTTTATTCGAATTTCTAATATGACTTTTAGTTTAAGGAATGCTGCACGAACATCTCAACGTTTTATTAATGAAATCATTTCACGCCTAAATTTTTTACTTGTATAATTAGATGTCATATTAATTGCAAGCAAAACTAAAGAAGAACACTTACTCCATGTTAATAAATTATTTGAAAGATTAAGTGACTTTAATATTAATATACAGATAATAAAGTGTATTTTTGGTGTTTCTAATTTAGATTTGTTGAATCGTACAGTCTCTTTAGAGGGCATCATCCCTCTCTATCTAGAATAGATCTAATTACAAAATTTCTTAAACCATCAACACTTAAAGGTCGATAACGTTTTTGGATATGTTAATTCACCATCGTTTTATTCCCAAAATGTCTGACGTACTTATTCTATCACATAATTTAGTAAATAATAGTAAATAATCTTCAGTCTCAAAAACGCACAAATATTAGTTCTTAGACAGATGAACAAGAATCTACCTTCACTAAAGCAAAAGATTTATTGTCAAATTGTACAATTTTAACTCATTCTTCGCCAACAAGCTTATTATCACTATCTATAGATGCTACGGATACCTCAATGGATGCTGTCTTATCTCAAACAAACAATAGTGTTCCCAGTCCTTAACACTTTTTTCCAAAAAATTAACAAAAGTTCAAATAAAGTATTTAACCTTTGTCACAGAACTTCTGGAAATTTATTCTGCCATCAAACATTTTAAGCAGTTTTGCATGGCAATCAACTTCAAGTATTCACAAACTTTTAATTAGCTCCATTTTTTAAAAGTCACAAAAATCTTATTTGGTAGAATATACTTTTAATATACATTATGTAAAAGGTTCATTAAATACTGTTCCAGACGCACTTCACGTATCGTTATTGATTCACTAGATACATCAAATTCTTCTCTTGAAGTTCTTAAGGAAGCTCAAGCATCCTATGGAGGTATGTTATTCATCTAAGATTGGAATTCAACAATTCTAATTTACATCCTTTGTATTTATTAGATTGCCATTTTTGAAGCAATTTTCTTCACGAACCTTATATTTTCGATCTAATAATAACTACACATTTCGTTCATTTTCGAAGTCGCTACAACACCGTTTACAGTTTTCATTTTTGTATATTACATCTTCTTCGTCTCCGTCATGCCTGTTTCATGATAACAGGATTTAACTGCGAAGTCGTCAGGCTTACAAAAGGTATAAATATGACTACGCCTGATGGATATAAAACAAGCAGTATATCTACGGATCGATTACAATGCAGTATCGTTACAAAGAGGAAAAGAATTATTACTCTATTTTCAAACATAACTCAGCATAAATAATGCAAATTAATAATTCATTGAAATAATTTTGTAACATATCCAAATATTACGGCTGATTTATATTTCCATCAAAGAAATATGACCCAATTACCCTATGATATGTTATAGCACACCACACATTCACTCATTAACTACACAAAAACATAATTCACTAGTGTCATGGTATTGTATACTAAAAATAGAACGCCAACACTAGACCTAGAACTAGTAACAGTTGGGTTTAACTGTATATCTCTTAAGACGGAAATGAATCCAGCTCAACTTAGCTTCAGAACTAACACTAGACCTAGAACTAGAAACATTAGGGTTTAGCGGTTTTAAGAGATGTACGACTAAACCTTAATATTTCTAGTTCAAGGTCTAGTTTTAGTGATGAAACTGGGTTGTAGGTCTAGTCTTAGTTATACCTTTAGTCCCAGAAGAATTTAAAATAATCTAGAGTTAAACAAAAATTAAAACTCGAGCTAACACTAGACGTACGGCTAAGCCGAAACTTTCTAGTTCTAGGTCTAGTGTTAGTTCTAGTTCGATACAAGTGTAGGATCTTCTTGTTGTCTAAGAGTAAAAAAGGGGCCCGGTTGTTTTAAAAACAATAACATGAGTTTATTAAAGTTGAAGTTCACAAATGAGTTTGAACTGACATTAGAACTAACACGAGCACTAACACCAGAACTATCATTAGAACAATCACTAGGAGTAATACTACATCTAAAACTAGAAACATGTTGCAACCTTCTTCAGAAACTGGTTCGAAGTGGAGACACACGGCAAAACCCGAAAGTTTTTAGTTTTAGATCTATATTTCCACTTACACTTCTTATTCTTTAAGTTTATTAAAGAATAAGAGATCTTTTAAATTCTTCTTGTCTTACACGATCTTTTCATCACTGCTTGGTTTACAAGTCTTTAACGTTTTTTATCCTTACGTCTCTGAATTCTTCTCCACATCTTAACTTGTTATGCATGTCTATAGACGTCTTGGCGTTAAACTTAACCTAACCTATCTCTCCTCACTAACGCTCTCTAGTATAAAAATCCGACAGCGTATCTGTCTCAGATTCGGTTTGATTTTCGATCCATGGTTTCATATATTCAAAACATGTAGAATTTCTTATCGGTCCCTCATCATCAGTCATTTTCACAACATCGCATCTATCATTTTGTTTCACCAAAAAACAAAATGATATTATTATAATTTGGTCCATTCTGTCCTGCACCAAATTGTACATAAGCTTTCTTCGTCTCAAATTATAACCCCCTTCTCTTCTTGAACCTTTAATATTTGTTTCTCACACGCCTTATTTTCTCCCTTTCTCCATTAATATCTTCCAAAAACATTTATCAATCAACTCGGGCATACGCATATCTTCTTTGTTTTTCATTCTTATTCCACCCATTAGTTCGAAGGGTGTTGTATAAATGCTTCTCTGGTGTGTAAAGTTTAATACTGTTTGCACCATATCTAAACGTCGATACCACTTTTTAGGATCATCTAAGCTAAGCTTAGACAAGACGGACATAGTTGTGCGATTGATTCTTTCGACTTGCCCGTTTCCTCTTGGTACTCCTAGTGTTGTTAAAAGGTATCGTATCCTACCCTAAATGATCTGCATGATAGGTGTTCAAGGGTGTATTCCCTTTATCTATTGCATGTAATAGTCCTTCCCTTCTCCCTTCCTTCTTCATTCCCAAGATGCACGGAATGCAATTTCGAATGCAACTCGCTATCTTTTCTTTTATTTTTGGAATGTAGAACTCAATTATATCTATTGTTTTTACTATGGAAAAATGACCAATCTTATCTATCTTTTCTATAACCTCTCCTTGCATGTTTTTCTATAACACTAGGTCATTGCCATCTTGGTATTTATAGAGTATCGTATTTCATATTAAGAAATTTTCGGAATCTTCTGTCTGCAAAATTGTCTTAATTGCTATCAAGTGTTCGGCTTTTCTTAAATTATTCAAATATAATATATTAGATATGATTAATACCTAAACATGCTTATGTCTCTGTCTGTCTAAACATTGATATTTGCGTCAAATTCTAAATCCGCCATTTGAAAAATATCTTTTCGAACAATAGCAATATAACATGTTGCGTATCTTGATATAACGTGGAATCTGAGTAAGAACTCTTCGTCATTTACAGTTGCATTCACAATGAGAGAACCCAAAGTATTTACTTAATTGTCACCTAGCTCTTGTAAATTAATTATCATAAAATATCATCTTAGCATATGTCGAAGAACTTTTTCGTATAACATCCTCTCGAATTCCACTTATATCACTTTCTGTGTTTAATACAGCACGTTCTCCTATTTCGTTAATACTCAATTTTACAGTTTTCTAAACTTAATTCTTTAATTTCATCTTTGTCTCGATTCTTGTGTTTCAGCATTTTCATGCTTTCTTGGACATTTTGATGCTATATGGCCGAAGTTATTGCAGTTGAAGTAATGGTACCTTTGCCTTTACTCGGACAAGAAGTGGATTTATGACCCTTCACACCGCAATTGAAACAGACAGGTCCACCGTTGTTCGTTCTATTATCTTGCTGACTTTTCTTATAATTCTTATCATAATTCTTGAATTTCCTGGTGTCGGATCGTTTAGTCTTAATTGTTTCATATATTTTAAGTTTAATGTCGTTGTTATCTTCTTGTACCCCGTCAATGACTTATTGTAATATAGTTTTGATGTCAATATCCGTTCGCCTTCCTATGTACACTTTTCCTTCTTTTTCTTTCGTATCATTACCAATTTTTGGTTTTGTGCAGTGACGACTTTTAACTCAAACTCCTCTATCAATCTATTTATTAAAATCGACCATGATATGATTCCTTTTTGTGGTTATATAAAAAGTTTAGCGAAGCCTTCCAAACATGTCTTTACATATATCAGCTTTTGTAAATGGTTCCATCCTGTGTGGTCTGCAACCTCTTCAAAACCATTTTGGAGGTCTAATGGAAAAAATTAATTTTATAGTTTCTATAGTTACATATCATACATTGCACTTAAAAAACTTTCAATTTAGAAAGAAGTCCAATTTTTACATAAAAATGGGATAATTATTCCCATTAACTAATAATTATATATTACTAATAATTAATTAATTTCTATGGTCAGAGTGTAAAATTTGTGTGATTTTCGATTCGAACATATCCGATGCATTATTTATGCTGAGATAAGTTTGAAAAATCAGTAATTAACTTTTTTCCTACATTATAACTTGATCCAGGAACATTCTGTAGATAATATGTTAAGTTATAAAATATTAAATTAAACAGAAGTGATTTAGAAATAACAGTAGAGTATTTCTCCAAATTGATTATATTTTTTGTTTTCTTTTTTGAAAATTTCCAATTTTACAAATTTGTGCTTTCTTACTTTGATTCTTACATCAAACTAAGAATCTTTTTGAACTTCCAATTTTCTTTTGATAATAACAAACTTAACCTAATACTTGCATAAATATTCAATTTTATGATAATATCAATTAACATATTTCAATAATCTTAGTAATAAATATCAAAATAATATAAGAAAATAATAATAAAGTACATTTATTATTCGAGATCGATACGTGATGTTAATCTTCGAATATGAATATACGATATTTTTCTTAAACACTTTCTACGCGTTGTAAACTGTATGATATTTTTACTTTCGGCTTCGATAAATTAATGGACCCGATATAATTGACGATGATTTTAAGTTTCAATAATTTATGCTCTCACTTTTATACATAGTACTTTCCGAAGTCGAGTAACGTTTTTATAGTTACACGTGCGGCACCGATCTACAATATGAAACATATTTCATCCTTTATCTTCTTATTATCTTATACACATAATTCTAAGAAAACCTAAAATGCAAAGTGCGATACATCATGGCATCTTTTTAAACCATTTAGCATTCATAAGTTTACGCTTGGAGATAACGGTTTAATTTTATTTATAAGAAAAAACTTCCACTTCCAAAGAAAGTTTTCTAAAGTACATATGTGGCACACAATTAAAACATACGATTATATTATGTCGTTTTGCTTACATTAAAAATAATCTCAACAGACGTTTCTGACCTTAACACTGAATAGTTTTGGTTCCAGCATCGTAATCAATGTTCTTAGTTTGTAGGTTCACAAACATTCCTCTAAGACCACATGCACGAAATTCGTAATTTTCGGGGAATACCGGGTGATCCAGATGACTGAACTAACTAAAATCAATGAACGAAAGTTTTAAAATTAATTGCCAAAAACATTAAAATGTATAAAGCTTTTAAAGAAGAAAGCAAGAGTTGAAATAGTTAAGCAGTATAAAAAAATTTGATTCAGTTGTGTCAATTTCATTGAAATTTAATGAAATCCTAGCAATCATACATGTCCCTGGATCCAGGAACAATGAAGAAAAAAAAATTGTATACTCTATCTATAAATAACTAATTATATTTTTATGTAAAAATTTTCCAAGTTCAATTTCTGGTCGGATTATATTCGGATAATTTTGCCTAACTACATGAAACTATTATCCACCAGTATCATAATACTGTACACTGTAGAACTAAAAATAGAACCAACTCTAACGCTGGATGCAACACTAGACTTAGAACTAGAAACATTTGGGTTTAACCGTATGTTTCTTAAGATGAATCCGAACCCAACCTAACTCAACCTAGTTTGAGAACTAATACTGGGCCTAGAGATAGAAACATTATGATTTTACCGTTAGCTAATACCATATTCATTAATATATACAATATTTAATTTAGAATTGGTAAAATATTTAAAGTTAACATGAAAATAATTGCACTCGAAAGAGCAAATTGCACCAGACAAATAATGAACGGAAATAATTAGGAACTGAAAAGATTACGTAAGTGAGATTACTGCAGAGAGCATTCCGAATCCAGTTTCATCAACTCGTCTGGAACAATTTACCGTAAAGCGAATTTATTTCACAAGAGCAGCAGAAAGGTTGAAACATCACTGTGTAATAAAGAAAATCTTTTTCTTTCATTCAAAAAGAGTACACTTTGCAATTCATGATACAAAGCACAATGAAGTTCTTTTACTTTACCAATTTCCAAAAAAAAAAAAATAAATAAATAAATAAATAAAAACAAGTTAAAATAAACAGCTTAAAATTAGGTACATTGTAGATATCTAAAAATTGCAACGAAAAATAGTTTAACGATAGCAACAAAAAGTTTTCGCGTTCGATATAGGAACGAGCTTTGACGGTAATAGATGCAACGAAGCTTTAAAAAAGATATCTACCATCGTTCGGCATGGAGCTTTCGCCTCTACAAAAAGTGCATTTGCATTTTATTACATCGCGAGAGTGGAAATTGATGTCAGGGGAATTCAAGGAACTGCGGTGAGAGAGTTGTTTCTCAGATGGTGTACATGGCACCGTATTGTGCTGCCAGATCGTTTTCGCAGTTTCTTGTCGACCGTGGGGGGCGGAACTGCTCGTAAATAAACCAAAAGAAATTCATTACCGGTGGGAGTTTCAGCTCTCAAAATTAACCGGCTACGTCTTATATTGGCCCATTGGGTCCCCAAAGCTATTTCATTCTGAAATGTCAATTTCACGAAAGACCGGATTTCACCAGCAAGAAACTATCTTGGCTATTTTCTTTACATCTTACCAGATTTCTTGTAGCACAAAAATCGACTTATATTAACGGATATTCAACACTGAAAGTTTTATATTTCGAGAAACGGACCACATTAAAGTGTTGTAAAAATTGCTTTTCTCTTATCGTAACCATTTAACCATCTACCCGCGATTCTTTTTTAATCTTTCGGATTTTCACCGTGCCACAAATTACTAAAGCTCACTGTTCTACGGAGTCTTCGGGGATGATTTAGGGTAATGACTTGGCGCTCAGATCGCAGACCGTATTTATCAGACTCAGAAGTCTTACAAGATGGGAACAGTTTCTACGAAACGACTGTTTAATGCCGGTATGTCTTAAGTCCGGGTCGGGTTACGACTTAAAGACCGAATTCCAATGTTTTTGTTAAAGTTCCATCACGCCCCACTTAAGTAAGCTATAATTACATTACCCCTTCAACTTATTAAAACATTTTAACGCAAACGTATTTGAAAATCAGATAACATTTTTCCATCATATGAAATTGAGGAAGTCATAATTTGATTTTCATAGTGATTGATGAATGATTATGAAGTAGTCATTATGTAAAGGGTTATTAATTACATTACCTTGTATAGCGTAGTTAAATAATGATGGTAATTTTTCATAAGTGTACAGTTAATATGACCGAATGTTAATTCCAATATATTTTGTAAATTTGTTATTTAATTATTCAAACAAAAATAAATTATTTCAAAATTTAAAGATTGAAAGGAGCGGTTTATTTAAATCAATATTAATTGATATTATATAATAAATATTTATCTATCTGTATTAGGGAAAAGGATGCTGAAAAATGTATAATATTATATAGTTTTTCATTCAAATATTATCAAAGCTAACATAAGAGACATCTAAAGATTTATGTTAAGATTTGCGTAGTAATAGTAACACAACTAATATTAACACATATAGAATTAGAAATGCATTAATACAATTATCCCCATGATTTGTGTAAAGTGATTTGCATTAACAGTCCCATAATCCCAAAGTGATTTTTGAATACTTTTCAAACTGGACGTTTTTGTACCTGTATATTAGGTGTTGTATATTAATAAGTAAGACAAATAAGAAGTGTTATTTTCTTTATTAAACTTATTTCAGTCACGGAACACCCACAGGACTGAGTGATCTCTTCATATCCTACAGGTTTATTGTGTTCTTCATTGATGGATTTCTATTTTTCTTGGGGGTTAAATAAAGGAAGTACACGTTTCATTATGGTGTGGGAAATGTTTTTCCCTCGCGTTTTTCATTTCAAAGAATATCCATATAAAATATCAGCTTTTAACAGGTGTATATTCTTAATGAGGAGCATATTTTATTTTTTCAACATTCCCATACTGCCATCCTAAGAGTAAACATCGATAGTTGAAATTTGAGACATTTAAATGTCTATTTACATACATCATTGACATGTTGTTGCGTATCAGTGCCGTATTAGTTCAGTGTGACGGATAATAGTGAATTTTAGTGACGCATATCAACAAATGTCTATCAGTATTACATACGTTCCGTTCTTTCTTGATGCTATTGGTCAAGATATTTACAGACTCAGTTAACAATGGTGGTTACAATCTTGTATTAGCAAGAGTTTTACCAGGGAAAGAAGCGAAAGTGAATGCATGAAGCATGGAAGAAAAAAGGCAGTGAAGAAGAAGTTGGTAAAGAATTAGTGGATGATGTAACAAAGTTTTTATGACAAGGTGGCTACACAACAAGAGATGGTTTTTGAAATTGCATGTTTTTGAAAAAGACACTTACTGTTTTATAGATACAGGGTCTCTAAAACCGTAAGAAATATCGATCACTTTTCCTCTGTCTCTTATAAGAATCAGTTGCCCTTTACGATGTATCCAATTTGGTCCATCTTTTACATTTTCTTTGACTATAGAATTTCTTTACTTAAAATTTTAATATTTACTTTAGTTCTTCTATTTATATGGTTTAGTTCTTTTTGCACTAGCGAGTGAAATTTGAAAAATATTGTTACTGATGTACTCTTATTTTCATGGATTTCACTAACACTAAAAAAACACAGAACTGACACGTCCCTGATGTGTGTAAAGAAACCCTTAAGCTAGTACAAACAGAGCTATATATATATATATAAGATATATAGTATATCTTATATATAGATATAAGAATGTCTAAAGGATAAATTAATATTTTTTGTAAAGGAATTTTAACAACATATTCTTTACTCCAAATTGAATAGATCTTAAGGAAAACTCTTGATTCTATAAGAAATAGTGTAAAATGATATCAGCGTCTGAGGCTCGATATTTATAATAAAGTTAATGGTGAAAACCGCATATCGCTATTTGTTAGGATTTCAGAGAAGGAATGTTTCTTAAAAAAATGTAATTTCAACCATCTCATGTTGTATTGCCACCTTATCCAAACAACCTTGTTACATCATCCACTAACTCTATTCTTCCATGCTTCATACATCCACTTTTGCTTCTTCTCGTTAGTGCAACTCTTGCTCTTCCTCATTCAAAATTATAGCCAAAATTAAACAACTTGAATGTTATGTTTTTATAATAAATGGAAAGCAATTATATATTTTTTTGGGAAGTAATAAGCATTCTAATTACAATGATATCTACTTAATCATCCTCTATGTTATCAATCAGGTTGAGCACCTTTTTTTTTCAAAGTTTTTCAAGAATAACAGTGATGTTTTTCAAATAATTAAAAATTTTATGTTTTCTATCTGAAGATATTACTCGAGATATTACTGCTTCCCCTAGCCTAAACTAATACAATATCCTTCAAAAGAGATCAATCATAACCAATTTTTTGAATTTGATGATTGGTACTGAAGATGGGAAAATGTTTGAACTGTTCAAATTCGAATTGTTTTACAAATTTTGCATTCTTCTTCTTCTTGTTTTTTTTTGCACCACATTGGAAAAATGTTTATAATCATATATTTTGGAATTGTTTCATAATCATTTTTCCACTAAGTGATGAAGTCTGTGTCTGGCATAAAAATGCGATATGATTTAAAAAAATTTGCGGTGATCGTTTCCGTTATATGTTCTGAAATTACCCAGTTTTTATTTTGTACCCTGTAATTGTCAGCCTAAATGTAAATACATTCCTTGGTCCCTTGGATAAGTAAACAACGAACATATAAGCACTAATGATGTATTCTTCCTTTCGGTGCGATACCCCTTGCCAAATCACTGAAACAACTTTCTTTTTGGTAGTCATAGCTCCTAGTGGAACAAACGATGGGTTGAGAACTATTATCCTCGAAATGAATACTACTACTTTAAACATGATCGTGAGCAAAGTGATAACTTTCTGCGTGCCTACCGAATACATCATTTTTTTTATCCTTATCCAATCTGTACATATTTCTTGACAATTCTACTTTTTGTTTATGGTTCACCAAATTATATGCAGTTTTCGCAGTATTCATTTTCAGCAGTATTGTCTTTTGTATACTCTGTATTGTGCAAAAAGATATGCTCATTTCTCGAACTCTTCATATTTTAGCTATGTGAAATATACATCCATGTTATTTACAATTTTCCGATAATATTTATAAGAAATAGGCGAGGAGAATTAGAATTCTGTAACGTCATTGCACAGGGTATCCCAATTTCGTTGCCCGCATAGGCTGTCTAAAAACTAAACAAGCTCAAATTCCGTGTCTTCTTTCCGGACAACTTGTGAAATATAATTCCGCTGCTAGCATTGCATTCTTATTGGGTAGAATGTAACACTACATCAAGTTAAATTTTTCCAAATTTTCAAAAATCAATGTGAAGTTTTACTAAGCTATGTTATACAGGTATCAAATTTCGTATCTTGAAACACTTTAACATCGACCTAAGCCTGCTACCTAAAAATATAGTGACTTAAGAAGATTGGTTTTCATTATAGTAAGGTTATTACCATAGCAACGTTAGTTGTTAAGATTATGTTAGAAAAAATACAAATTTTTGGTAATAATTCAATAATTGTAAGGAATATTCCTAACAAACGATTCATATTTGATATCAGGAAAAAATTACGATTTGTTTTAAGCTATAATCAACTATGCTTCTAATTAAAAAAAAGAAATTACTGATAAAATCCAACACGGGAAAAATCTACTTACGCCTTTGAATTGTTCGTTACAAGTTGCTCATGTAATGTCTTAGTTGTAATACACCATCTTTGGTAACAACTGAAATATGCACGATTATCGTTTCTGCAAATTTTTCACTTTTTGCCGCTGGGGCGAAAACAAAAGACGATAGCAGTTTGGAGTTTGCGTTATTTCCAGTTGCTCAACAAACGGGATCATGACATATTAACATCGACGGATCATAAAGTTATTTATTGTGAGATAAATATACCTGATCTAAAAATTAAACGAAGACAAATTACTAGCAGAAGCTATAAGTACTTTAGCACGGAGTTATTCGAGCATGATGCGACTCATTTACCATGGGTGATGTGTATCTTACAAATAATATCAACGACAAAATCGAGCTTCTAAATGAACTTATAATATTTTTATTTGATGCACATGCCCCTGTGATACAATTCACTCCTAAGCGAAAATCATGTCCTTACATTACGTCTACGATTAAGGAGATGATTAAATTAAAGCAAAAAGCTTACCAGAGGTTTTCATGTACTGGTAACAGCAGTCACCGAAAATATTATACAGATATTAGAAATCAGGTCACGTTGGCTGTACGGAATGAGAAAAAAGCTTTTTTTGAATCGAAGATTAATAGCAATATTAGTTCTTCCTCTAAGTTGTGGAAATTATTGCATACTAATCAAGTGCACACCAAAAACACTAAAACTATTGCGGAGTCTCTTAAAGATCCTGAGATAATAAATACTTATTTTATAAATAACATTCCCACTTCGATGGTAGCACCTGACTTCGACTCATATTAAATTGCGTATTATTAACAATACATCTAACTTCAATTTTAGTACGGTGGATTATAAAACAATCCAAAATGCGTTTAATGAGATAAAATCCAATGCTTGCGGTCATGATAAAATTGACCTTAAAATGATTAAACTTGTCTTAAAGTTTTGCATTCAAGAAATTACACATGTTATGAATTTTTCATTACTACTCTGCCTAAAGTTAGCTGTGCTAAACTGGAAAGTGATCTTCGCCCGATTAGTTTCCTTCCGGTAATATTCAAAATTTTTGAAAAAATTGTTGCCGCACAACTACAGCATTATTTAGATCACAATGAGCTACTGCCGGAATACTCTTGATTTCGTAAAAGATATAGTACAACGACTGCACTCACCAAAACTGTGAACGACTGATGCTGCGCTGTGGACTCTTCAAATGTTACATTTGTAGTTTCTTTGGACTTTAGTAAGGCATTCGATGTCATTAAACATGAGTTTTTATTTGAAAAGCTTGCTCGTTATGATTGTACAAATGATGTTGTGCTTTGGTTCCGATCCTGTCTTAGTAATAGAATACAACATACAGCGATTGATGGACGTACGTCTGGTGGTATCTTAGTCCAGCAGGGCGTTCCTCAGGGAAGCGTATTGGGCCCTATATTGTTTAATTTATCTACTGCTGATATGCCTAATGTTGTGACTAGTTCCTCAATTCACCAATATGCCGATGACACTCAAGTGCACATCTCGTGTAGTGTCGCGAATGTTAACGAAACAGTGCGTGCATTGAATTCTGACTTACAAAATATAAATGCCTGGTGCTTGGGTAATGGGTTAATTCTTAACCCGAAAAAAAGCATCTCTATGTGTGTCGGATACCCTGATACCTGCTGAAAAGCAATAGAAGCCTTATCAGCCCCTATAAGCCTCAATGGAACAGCATTGCCGTTTTCCCAGTCGACCAGCAATCTAGGTCTATCTATTGACAGTACCCTAAATTTTGAGAAGCATGTAAACAAGAAAATCAGTGTTTGTTATTATAAGTTAAAATCTTTGTACAAATTTAAAAGTCTGTTGTCCCAAGAAATCAAATGGAAACTTGTTAATAAACTAGTCCTAAGTCAATTGGACTACTGTAGTTGTGTGTATTATAATTATTTGTCGGCGAGTTTGAGAAATCGAATTCAAGTACTTCAAAATACCGATCTTAGATTTTCTTACTCAATAAATCGTAGTGAACATGTCACGCCTTACTATATAAAATACTCCATCTTAAAAATGCATCCGAGATTTGTCCTTCTATTGGCTGTTATGCTGCACAATGTAATGCTACATGGCTTACCGCATTATCTATATTGTATGTTGATTCCTAGATCGCAAGTTCACAATGTAAAGCTAAGGCGAATAAATAACCTTACTATTCCTAGCCATAAGACGTCTAAATTCCGTGGAAGTTTTGCGTACAGAGCACCCACTGTTTATAATAAGTTCATTGATCTTTATAATTTAGGCTCTGTACAAGCTTTTAGGTGAGCTTTGAAAGAGAGTTAGTAGAGCTAGATTCTCTTATATGAAGAAACCTCTAATATTTATTGATTTTGATTTTATATTTTTGCAATATTTTGTTTTGTTTTCTTTTATTATGATTATGATTATTATTGCTTTCTTTCTTTTATTTTATTTAAAAGTTGCATAATAATTGTTTATGTTTTATTAGTTTACTTTAGTCTAGGGAAATTAATATTTTTATAACCAGCTATGCTGTACCTATGTTTTTTTTGGGCAAATATACAATACAATATCAGCTACTTTTTTCTATCTCTTTGTTGTTTTTGCGAACAACAAAATTGAGACACCCTGTATATGTGATTGAAAGTACTTGGCAACTATAATTTCTTAAGAACATGGTCCCTTGGATAGTAAGATATACGAACCGAAAATTTTTCAATGTGCTTGCGAATTATTTTGTGATCTTTTTTTTATATTCTTGTACGTTTTTCTCGGATTTCCTGAAGTGCGCTTCCTAAGATTTGGAGAATGCAACATTGTTTGTTTTGTGCCCTAACGTCGTTACAAAGAATACTTTGTAAACATCAACTCCCCTTCCATTTTCTCCTATATATATAAATATTTTTGTTGATATTTATTTCTCGCCTATTTTTACATATCCAGTCTATACGTACTGAGTAAGGGATGCCTTTTGTCCGTAGACATTTTTGCTTCAGTATTTTTTATTAATTTTATGACGTAGGCAAGTTGTTGTTTTTATCAAAATACTTCATATCAGAACTACATATCTATATGAAACAAATATTTTGTAGATTTTAATGTGAACACTGATTTTTAACAAAAATGTCATATACGGTGTTTAGTGTTGGAACAGCAGTATAGTTTCGTGGAAAATCACCATTTAGTTGCATGCGTTATGTTAAATGATTACGTTTGTTGACTCCTATTATCAGTTTTTCAGTCATATCTCTATAATTCTTTAGAGCGATTAACCCTCGTATTCCGGTGCCTGGGTCTATTTGGACCCAAATAAATTTTTGCGAGAAATTGTAATAAATAGATTTGTCGTTACTCAAGGAGTGCGTTAAGTTAGATCGGCGTCAAACGGACGTCCCGACGAAAAAATTCGACGTCTCGACCGTTTCTTTACAGCGCCAGGCGTCTGTCTGTGTAAGAGGCTATAGCGACAATACAATTGCCATTAAATTCTTGATTTAGTTCACAGAAGGTGTATTTTAGAGCAACGATCTACATCGAAAAATAAAATGTTTGCTAATTTTGTAAATAATAATGATGATTATAACAATGAAGTGTCTTCTGATGATGAATGTTCGTCATTGACTTTTAGTGATGCAGTACCAGAAGAAGAGGATTATGAAAGTGATGAGTTTAGTGGTGAAAATAGTAATAATATGTGACACTGTAAAGGCCAAAATGTTTGTGGACGAACATGGAGATATATTTCCCCCACAAACAGAGATGCAGAATTTGGTAAATATGATGCTACACTCACAGCAAATTCTGAGGGTGTAGAAACCATGGAACAATGTTTTGATTTATTTATAAATGATGAAATCATGGACATTATAATTACTTATACAAATGAAAAAGCGGTTAAATATTATGAAATGTTTTCAAATAATATATGGAAGCCGGTAGACCGTGTTGAATTGAAGGCATTTTTTGGGATTTTACTAATTACTGGCCGTTTTCGGGAATCACGTGAAAGTAAAAAAGATCTATGGAAGAAAAAGATTGCTTATAGTCGACAAATTTATCGAGCATCTATGTCTCGTGATAGATTTACAAACATTTTACGATTTTTGCGTTTTGACGACTTTCAGACACGAGAAGAAAGAAAAATGACCGATAAGTTGGCAGCTTTGAGAACCATTACAAATATTTTAACAAGAAATTGCAGAGATAATTACCGAGCGTCTAATGTAGGCACTATTGATGAACAATTAGTAACATTTCGAGGAAGATGTCCATTCAAGGTGTATATGCCGAGCAAGCCGGGGAAATATGGGCTGAAATTATGGGCCCTATGTGACGCTACTACATATTATTGTTGTAATTTTGAAGTGTATTTAGGAATATGCGGAAACACCGGAGAAAGGACAAGGACAACGAGTAGTTAGAGTTCTTTCAGAGTTTTGGAAGGGATCTAATCGAACTATCACAACCGACATTTTTTTTACGGATATCTCACTTGCAGAGGATTTACTCAAAGATAACATATTTATAGTGGGAACAATGCGGAAAAATAGAAAGGATTTACCAAAATCTTTGATAACAATATCCGGAAGAGCTCAATTCTCTTCCGATTTTATATTTTCTGAAAATCTAACACTTGTGTCGTATATCCCAAAACCAAGAAAATGCGTAGTTTTACTTTCGAGCGTTCATCGAGAACATGCTATTTCTGACGAAAATAATAATTACAAACCTAATATTATCAATTATTACAATTCAACAAAAAGTGGAGTGGATGTTTTAGATAAAATTCTAAGAGAATACACTTGCCGGAGATGTACACGACGTTGGCCTCTGTCGCTTTTTTTACATTATATAGATATTGCAGCCTATTTTGTACTATTTGTACTATGGCAACTCAAAAATCCGGATTGGGCAACTGGTAACATAAAATCAAGAAGAAAACAATTTATAGAAAATTTGTCTGAACAGTTAGTTGCTGCAAACATAGATTCTAGAGCTAGAGCATTTGAAACCAATGCAGTAGTATTTTCGAGACACATTGTGGACGCCATCGAAAGTACAGGCCGAAAAATAAATAAACAAATGAGTACAACATTAGAAAAACGCTCAAGATGTAGCTTGTGTATTGGAAATGACAATAAATATAAATCAAAATGTGATGTTTGTCATAAATATGTATGTAATATACATTCAACATGTACAAAAAATATTTTGTGTACAAATTGTAATGATTTAGAATAAATATTTTTTATGTAATTTTTTTTTAATTTTATTTTTATGTATTATTTTATATCCCTAATAATAGTTCACCTTTAAAATAAAATAAGTCAAAATCATAATGGCAAAAGCTTCATTTTTTATATTCTACGTAAATAAAAACTGTTCGGGTGTCGGTTGACCCAGGCACCGTCCGCAACGGTTGGCGAAACGTCAGTACTGCGAGGGTTAAAGTAATCATACAGAATGTATTAAAAGAATGTTTACAATTTATGGAGATCATACCACAGACCAAAATGCCAAAATTAACGGTTATCCAGATACAAAACTTATACATTTTGTGAAACTTAAAAAACCGGAAAGAATTAGTATTACATTGTGTCTTAAGCTAGACATACAATTTTTGTTCGCATTATTGTTGTTCAAAACTAAGCTATTCCGTCAATCCTTAAATAAAATTGAATTTTCAAAATAGTGGTATTTATCTTCACTTCAAATCTGTCGTAGTAATAGTTTAACACGTTCGCGACATCATGTACCGTGTCACCATATGCGATGCATGATAGTTGGTAAGTTTCACACATCCAAAATCGACGACGTCGCAAACCTTATCCGAACATGTGACATTTTCTTTACACAATAAACCATGACTTATGTAATAGACTACCTACCGTAAGGGATAAGAAAGTATAAATTTCTTGAAATGTTATGTGTTAAATATCGAAATCTTATATATGCTCTAAATATATATTATATACAAGCTGTTCAGAAATTGGCGGGTAATCTATATGTAGCGACATTCTTCATTCAATTCCAAAGCGATAATCTTAATTTTAATATGTTGTGTTATGCTTAATTTGTCTTCAGGAGGTTCTCAAGAATTTAATAATTTGTCCATAAATAATTATTGGTATTCAATATTTGTTGATAAATAAGATGTAATTTACAATAAAATAAATTGTGAAAACTAGTTTTTTTGTTAAAATTATTTTCTTTAGTTTTAAAGTTCGTTTCTTTTTTTATTATAATATTTTCATGAAAAACACGTTTAACAACATAATAAAACGAGTTTATAATTTTCGAATTTTAAGGTCATTTAAACATGACTGTCAGATTTGAATGCTTTTCATTACAAATTAATTAAAATATGAATTGTTACATACGCTACGTCGCAGATAACATTTATGTTTTACCACAGACGAGTTTCAGTTTCAATTCAAATCATATTATTGTTAAAATATAAATAAAAATATTAATTGTGTTAGGTACATAATTTGTGTTACTTTTGTTATGTGTCACGTTAACAATAAATAATTATTTATCTGATACTGCCAGTGATGTGAATTTGTAATTTACCTTGTTAATTACAAAAATATTTGCGTAATTTATTGTAGATTACTAAACAAATTTTTCATAAATTATCGCTAGGATTATCTCTGTGTATACGTTTAACTGCTTGTTTGAAGTTTAGATAAATGTTTTATTAAATCAAAATAATAATAAAAAGCTTACGCACATGTGCAGCTACATTCATAATGTTCTTTTATAGTTTGTATAAAGGTTTTATTAAATCAAAATAATAAAAACATTGCCCTCATCATTTACCAAATAAATTATTACATTACGCAAGAATAAATTTTGAGAAAAAAAGCGTAATTAACAGCACATGTGTACATTATAAGTTACCATAATTTTACATCGCTGGATACTGCGTACAATGAAATGACAAGTAAAATGTTTTCGTAGTTTAAAATTGGAAAGGATATTATGGTCGATTATTATTATCGTTTATTTACAATGTTGCCATATCTTTACGTTTCATTTAAGTGCTTCCTGAAAGTATACGATGCATAATACAAATGTTTTTATAGATTATCCACAAATTTCTGAACACCTATATAAAAGAAAAGAAAACAGTATAATAGAAAACATTTTATATTTATTCAAACCAACGTATTTTATAATAATTATGCTAGAATAATAACGTGCAGCAAAAATATTGTGTATACAGGTCTTAAATATTGCCTTTATCTACACAGGTATGTCACATAATGGTTTTAAACACGGCAGGCAAATTGATTTTCTACATTCTACATACAAATTCTTTGCCATGCGGCGTTTCGCTCGTGGACATAAGTGACATATTTTGCGCTTTTCGACTATTAGCTCCTCTTCATATTGAGTTAGGTTGTATTCTGATATTCCAAGAACTCTTATAATGGTATGTTGTAGTTTGCGATGCTCACCACGATTTGTTACTCATCTTTCTATATAGGTCTAGCTAATTGAGTTCTAAGTTGATTCGCACACATACATTCATGGATAATTTTTGAAGCTTTGATGCAGAATATACGAGTTGATAATAAAGTAGAATAGAACAATAGAACTTTTCATCTATTGTGCTAACTCCACCTTTATTACAATAACAATAATAAACTTTATTTGTATAAATACAAGAAAGCATAGAAAACGTCAAAAAGAATTCACAATATTATATCATTGGCAATTTTCTAAACACAGACGATTTAATTTTTATAGTATTAGGTATGTGGTTATATACTTTAACACAAAAATGAACGATACTTTTTTGTACTTTCGCATACTGTGCTTTTGGTGGTAGTGAATTGTAATTTTCCATACTGCTTGTTCCATAACCATGATGCTATCATATTTTGAAAAAAATTGTAATTATTCGTTACAAACATTGCAGATTCAAGAATTATTATAGATGGTAGTATTAGAATTTTATATTTAATTATATTGTTAGAATTTCATTTTTTTAAGCAAATAAAACACGCCTCATTTAAACTGAGAGTCCCCAAAAAATAATCCCATGCCTAAGTCACGATTCAACATACACATAATACGCTGTAATAGGTGCGCTGACCGACACTAACCGTGTGATTGTTCTCAACGCAAAACCGACACGATTTATCTTGATGACCAGATCATTGACGTGGTGTTCCTATTGACAGATTCGATTCAGTCCTCACTTCCAAAAACATGTGTTCTTGGTTGGGGGTAAATTGTTTACCATTGAATGGTAGATCTATTCGGTAGTCAATATTTACATTCCTAAATATCATAATGTTTGTTTTTTCAATATTTAGTTGTACATTGTTATTAGAAAACTCCAGTTGTCCAGTGCTGACATCTGTCCTTCAGTCACTTCATTGTCCTACAATTATAGGAGATAACAAATATGGAATAATATCTGACTTTTGTGAGTCAAGGCTGAAAGAGATTTTTTTCTTTTGTCCATCCTCCTTTCAGAATTGTTAAATCTCTAAGCCCTTACAAGAACTTTCTTCGAAAGCCCGAGAAAGACATGTCATGTCTAACGTGAGTGCTACTGTTTTTATCTTTTATTCTCAACGAATTTGTCAAAGTTTATTATTTGTCCATTCAATTATCTCATTTCAAATATCTTCTGAAAAGAAAAGATCCCACACAGCGGATGTATTCCCACAGTCGCCGAGTTCACGAGCTTTTTCTTTCAGTTTGGAACCTTCATTACTATTAAATAAGTAAGCTTATTGGGAACTAAACCAACGAGGGGGAAGAATTAAAAAACCTCCTTTAATCAAAACCAAGCTTTCGATAAATTTATTCTTATCTTCTTTACGATACGCTACAAACGAGAGACCGTTAACAATTTTTTAGATAAACCGTAACTAAATTTACATTTAGAGGTTAAAATGTATAAAAATACATGATGTTATCATTTGAAGTCCCCAAAGACATCAAGGGTGGAGAAACACTAATTTTTCCTCTAGAGGCCAACACCAAAAACGCTCCACTCCACTCAGCCTCATCTTGGCCACTATACTCATGGTTTGGACTCTAGATGTGTGCATTCGCAGATTGCCTTTCAGCCTAGCCTTCATATATAAATATGTTGACGACATCAATTGTGATGTCCCCTTTGACAAGCTCCTTCTTGTTCAAAGGGAATTTAACTTTGTTAACCATCGTATACAGTTCACCATCGAAACTGAAATGAACAATTGTGTACCCTTTCTTGACACCCAAGTTATCAGGAAGCCTGACCAACGGGTTCTATTAGATTGGTATAGGAAGCCGATCTATTCAGATCGCTTCATTAAATTCTATTCTTGCCGTCTAACCCAGATGAAGATTAACACTCTTAGCGCCATGAAGGATAGACTTCTGCGTTTGACTGATGAGGGTTTCTGGGATAAAAACCTAAAGATCTGAACAGATATATTCTGCAATAATGGTTTCCCAAAATCCTTGGTCAACCGAATTCTTTACCACTAAGATGCTCCTTTACGTCCAGCCGCTGTGTCACCATCTTCTCTTGCCTGGTCGATGACTCATCCTCCTGATGATTCCTTGCCTGTCACTCCACCTTCAATTGTTAAGGTTCTCTACATTCTGGGTTTCACTGAAAATCTAATCAGGATCTTTCGAGATTGTCCCTTAAAATTTGCTATGTACACCTGCAGACCTTTGAGGCACATCTTCTCCTCCCTCCACCTTTCAACATCTGATGTCTCGGTTGTCTCAACACGCAAGGGATTATGCTATATAACCACGGGTCATAATTTTGATGTTGATGAGGTCAAAGACAAATTTTTTTTCTTTGCAGAAAAAAGGTCTATAGTAGGAGATTATTTATGAAAATGTTCTGCATTGTGTCATTAGAAAACACAGTTAATTTCCTGACTGATTCACAAGGGTTAAGTGAAATTTATTGCCACCTCATCGAACTAACCAAAAAAACCTTCCAACAACTCTGTTTTGTCAGACCTCTCATGAGAGGTCTGACAGGGTTCTGTTAGGTTTTAAAATAAAAAAGAAATCCTTACAATTTTTGTGTGGATACCCACCTATTATACAGCTGTTCCGTAATGATATGCGAATATTGAAGGGGGTGATTCTACATCGAAAATTAATGATAGTTTCTTATATAAACTATGGTCCCAAAATGTCCCGTTATTAAAATACAGGGTGTTAAAGTTTTCTTTTAAAAAAAGGATATTAATTAATATTTTCGCAATCGCTTTAGGTATTTTTATGAAATTTGGCATATAGTAATTATTAATAAAGACGCATATCTTTCAATACAAATCAATCTCTATCTTTAACAGTGGCGTGCGTACGAGCACTGACCTTTAAAGAAAAAAAAATGGTACGCCACTGGCTTTTCCCAAATAAAAAATATTTTTAAACGCCCCCTTATCTGTTTACTGTTAATACCTTATTTGTAAATACCTTTTCTTTAAAAAAAACTTTAACACCCTGTATTTTAATAACGGAACATTTTGGGACCATAGTTTATATAAGAAACTATCATTAATTTTCGATGTAGAATCACCCCCTTCAATATTCGCATATCATTACGGAACATCCTGTATAACGCGTTATGCATATATTCATACCTTTACTGCTTTGCAGTCTGATATTTTTATGATCAAAAATTCTACAACAGGCATGTTTCGACCATTAGTCTTGCCTTTTTAATTTTGTTTTATATATAACATTCCCATAGTTGTGAACCAACATTAACTTTTGTGTCTGTCTTCTGCCGTATGTTACTAACTTTTTTAGTCGAAATTTGAAGTTTTTAATTCCAAATCTAATATTGGGTTAGATTTTTAGGTTGAGTTGTTTGTAAATCTCTGTATTTGTCAACAACTTATTCCATCCTTGTCTGTTAAGCGATGTTCTCTTCTTCTTGTGTTGTACACCTGGTGATTTTCTTTCGTGAAAGTTTTTCCCCAGAGACAGTTGGCGTACCTTGTTTCGACCTGTTTTTCGCGCCTTTATCAACGCTTGATCGTAATCCACGCCGTTTTTGGTGTTGTCCTCTCGAGGAAAAATTAGTGTTTCTCCACCCTTGATGTTTTTGGGGGACTTCAAATAATAACATAATGTATTTTTATACATCTTGACCTCTAAATGTAAGTTTAGTTACGGTTTATCTAAACAATTGTTAACGGTCTCTCGTTTGTAACGTACTCTGAAGAAGATAAGAATAAATTTATCGAAAGCTTGGTTTTGATTGAATGGTTTAAGTGGTTTTTTAATTCTTCCCCCTCGTTGGTTGAGTTCCCAATAAGCTTACTTACTTAATTCTTAACTAGTGCAACCAGTACTTCCACCTAAATCTACTTTATAATTATATTGTGCTTTCTTTGTCTGCATTGGCTTACCAATGTTTACCAAGAACCAATTAAATATGCTTTTCGTAGAAAAGCACATTCTTCCTTCGACATTAGCACTATCCTGTAATATTCCTGTGACATTCTCTTCGCAATTATCACTATCGCAGTTATTTTCAGGAAACTCTGAAACGATATCGTGTTCACGTACAATATTTTATTCCTCTGATGGATTCCACTATCAATATCACTTATCACTGTGAATTTTACTGCTACTTCTAGTTTCAAATCACAACATATATGGGACTGACGATATAGTGGGATGCATTGACTTAGTGATGTGGATCAATAGAAGAAAGATTCGGAAGCGTGAAACGTAACGCAGAACGATGAAAAAATTTCAACGTTCTGTATCTCGAAGTAGGTTGATTTTCAAACACATCTCGGCTTGTATTTAACTGCTTTACTACCATTATAAATATTTAAATGTTGTCTAAAAAAAGGCTGTATATAAGGGACAAGTAGGGTCCATTCCATCTTATCGGAATAGGTGAGGCACAGGTGTGTTCCAGAGATGACGTATTTCTTTATGGAGGTAAAATAAAGGCGTCAATTTTTGATCAACTATGATTGATCACAGTTCAGTGTTTACAAAAAATTTCTTATAATAATTACATTAAAATTACATGATGAAAGACTAAAATTAAGAAAAAAAATGAATTAACGCAAAGAAAAGTGTCAGTTAAAATCAACTAAAGGAAATTTATTATCTAGTAATTTTACTAACGATCCCATTTCTACCTTTGCCGAGCAAGAAATCTAAAATTAAGGACATCCATTACCCAACCGTGTAACCATAGCTACGAGGGGCTCTAATGTCCTCCTGCAGTAGGATTATTGTTTTGCATCAACTGTATTAAATTAGTCGTACGAGATAATTCTGTGCTGTGTTTTATATGCGAATAACGAATGCCCGTCGACTGACTCTCAGGGATCTAGGGGGTGCTGTAGGGATTTAAGGATGGCACAAACTAGGGGAGCTAGTAAAAAGCCGCCCCTTCCCCCACTGAAACGGCAGTCCGTGTTTCACTAATTAAATGCCGACTCTATGCCATACGAATGCCGTCTCCCCATTGTTTTGTACTGTTCCCGATAAGAACTATTTATATTAATGGGGGTGCGTTAAGAAGCCGCTGCTTTTTTTAGGATAAACTGATTTTAAAGTTATCTAACAAAGAAAATTGAAAGAAGTAATTGTGGCTTTAAATTATACTTAACTTGAAAAAATTTGCATATTAAATGGAAATTAATTAAGGGTTGGTAATAAATTTGGTGCAGCGGTTCGAAAAACAACAACGAAGGTAGTTCCTTAACTCCCGGTCCACCCGGTGGTGAAGGAGAAATTTCGTGGTAGAAAAATAAAGGCAAAGTCGCACCTCGTTAATGCAGTTTTTATGGGTACTCTTGCTTTTCCCACGACCTAAACCTAACTTAGTAAAACGACATAAACAGCCGTGGAATTAACTCTCTTAATATTCTTAGTTTTAGGGCACCATTTTAGAAAGTTACGAAATAAAAATAAACATATTCATTAAAGTATTAAAATAGCCTATAAAACTGAACATTACCCAAATATGTGCATCATTTAATGTATCAACATAATGCTTCAAAGGTGCGATCCTTACTAATGGAGACACTTTTTAATACTTTTAAAAGTTCTTTTGGGTGCACTTTCTGATATGGTCCATGTGACGAACACTTCAAAAACTTGGTAACGCAATAAAAGGCCGTATTTCACTCCAAGTTTTACTTTGTTATTAAAGGGATTTATTGGATTTCTTTTCGTAAAGTGGGCGGGTTTGTGTACACAGGAAACTTAGTACGTGAACCGCACCTTCGAAGTTTTTGTATTCTTATTGACGGATTTTCTGTCGTATAAAACGTACAAACTCTTAACAATGAAGCATGTGAAACCTAATGGGAGCTCGAAAATAAAGTACTAAATTTATTTTAACACCAAATTCCCTTAACTTCCATTTCCTGTAGCAATAATAAATGATGAATTTGAGGTAGCATGTAAAATAAATAATATTTACATAAAATGTAACTTTTTTATATAACCGCTTTTAACTTCTACAAGCAAACAAATTTACGATGTAAACTTTTCCCGTTACGTATCAGGAGGTTTTGTTAAAACTTTTTGCCATAAAAGCGATGGAATACTTTATTTTATTAAGGGCCTTTTTTGATGTTGTTTGATTTAATTGTCCCCGATATGAGATTTTATTCCATATTTAATGGAACTTATGCTAAACATAAATCATTTTGCACGAATTATAGAACACAGAAATATGAAGAATAGTAGGTTAGTTTTTTTTATTTATTTTTTGATGTGATTCCCATTTCAGTATGATGGAGAAATGCACATTTGCATATGAACCGCTTACACGAGATAAGCAGCGCGACAGATTGCCTTTGTATTTTACACAAAAAGAAATCTGACTATAATCCAAGTTCATAGGAGACAACTGTATGATCTTATTTTGCTTTTATCGTATTTTTTAGTCGAAAATGGTAAAAAAAAATACATTTTAAAAGCATACGTATTTATTTTCGTGGAAAACATGAAGTTTTGTGATAATACATAAAATAAAACTTTTAAAATGTTATAAATTGTTTGTTGTTAATATTAAATTTTTATACAGCTTGATATGTTTATCTGTGTACGATACGGAAACGTATGTAATCTAATGTTTTCTTTTTTCATGGTTTTCCATTCGGAACGCACTCGTATGCGCAGGTTGTTTTTTTCAGTTGGTAATCCGCATGGTAATCCTTGTTTATACAGAATCTTACTGATCAATATTTTCCACAATTTTTATTATCAAGTGACCCCCAATGAAAAAAATTACTGCAAATAAAACATCATTTTAAGTAGGGCGTCATAAGCGGCAGTCTTTGAAAATACGTATAGGTGCTGAAAAAAACTGAAATGGGAATAGACTCAAACAACTAATGACCTCTCTCTAAAATAAGGGCTAAACTGGGTCTGAAAAGATCTGAAAAAATCATATGTACTCTCCAAAAAAAAACGTTCGTAGCGGATGCTAGCACTGAATTGGGAAAAATAACCTCAATGGTACATTAAAATTAAAAAAATAATTGAAAATGATAACCAATCTGGATAAATCTATTTCCTAACAATTTTGAATGAGTCTTCTGGAAGCATTTCAAGTCTCCTGGAAACAATATCAAGTCTTCTAAAAGCAGCATTAAGTTTTCTGGAAGCATTTATAGTCTTCTAGAAACATTTATAGCTTTCCAGATGCAATATCAAGTCTTCTAAAAGCATTTGCGGTCTTTCAGAGGCAATATTAAGTGTTCTAGAAGTATTGCAAATCTTCTAGAGGCAGCATCAAGTCTTTTGGGAAGCCTTTAAAGTCTTCCAGAGGTAATATCAAGTTTTCAAGAAGTATGTCCCGTTTTCCAAAGGCAATACCAAGATTTCTAAAAGTATTTTACATTTTCTGGAGGTATTTTCAAGTCTTCTGGAGGCATTTCAGGTCTTTTCGAACCCACATTAGGTCTTCTAGAAGCAGCATCAAGTTTTACGGAAGAATTTCAAGCCTTCCGGAGGCAATGTCTTCTGGATGTATTTCAGGTCTCCTAGAAGCAGTGCCAAGTTTTCCAGAGATATTATCGGGTCTTAAAGAAGCATTTCAAGAATTCTAAATTTCACTCTAAAATAATATGATTTTTGTCGACATTTGAGTCTACAGTATAGATCAAGTAGATGTTATCACTTTGGATTACGTAGACGAGCACTCATTGTGAACTTAATCTTCGCTTTCCATTTTTAGTTTCAGGTCTTCTAGATATTATCGAGTCTTGTAGAAGTATTTCAAGAATTCGGGAAGCATTTCAGATCTTCTGGAAGCATTATCAAGCCTCGTTTCAAAATACATGCCCTCCAATAAAAACGTTCGCAGCAGATGTTAGAAATTAAAATTAGAAGCTTATTTGAAAATCGAAACTTCATTGGAGATGAAATCATTAATCATTTTATATGGGATTTTGCACATCTAGAGATTCCGTGTGTTGGGCCGTTATCAATGTGGGTGCTCTGTATCCATTAATAATCGTCTAGATGCAATACCAAGCCTTCTGGAGGAATTTCAGGATCTTTTCGAAACAATATCAAGCCTTCTAGAAGCATTTCAAGTCTTCCAGAGTTAATATCAAGTCTGCTTGAAATATTTCAAATCTTTGAGAAACAGTATCAAGAATTATAGAAGCATTTCAAGTCTTCCTAGGGCAATATCATGTTCTTCTAGAAGTATTTCAAGTCTTGTAGAAGCAGTATCAAGTCTTCTGAAAGCAGCATCAAGTCTTCTGGAAACATCGCAAGTCTTCTGGAAGCATTTTATGTCTTCTGGAACCAATTCAAGTCTGCTAGAAGCATTTCAAGTCTTTTGGAACCATTTAAAGTCTTTTGAAAGCGGTACCAAGTGTTCCAGAGGTATTATCAAGCCTTTTGGAAGAATTTCAAATCTTCTGGAAGCATGTCGGATCTTCTGAAAGTAGTATTAAGTCTCGATTCAAAATACGTGGTCTCCAACAAAATCGTTTGCGGGAGCTGTTACAGATTAAAATTCCTGTTTCCTTCATGCCAAATGGAATCGCCAACCATTTTGTATGGGTGTTTGTACATCTACAGAACCTATGTGTATGGCGATTATCCATATGTGTACCCTGTACTCTTACAGTATATTACCTTGAAAAGGAATGGATAAGATGTTAGGGTATCTTTTAAAAGGATATCAACTGCACGTGTACAACATACAAGCAATAGGAACACGGTGGTCTTTTCTTACAAACTTTTCGTGATTGTAACTTACATTAATACAATTTCAAAAATATTTTCTCGCTTTTTCAGTATGGTGTCACAAAGAGTACTACTATGGACTATCATTTTATCTGAAAGTCTTTCTATCGATAATACTATGTGATGAAACTTGACCTGATAAGAAAATTATTCTAATAACTTCCACAGAAATCAAGCTTATAATATCCATTGCATAATTATTGACCTTAATTAGCATTGCGAATTTACGTCCACAAATACAGAGCAAAGTAAAACTGAATAAAATCTAACATAGCATGATTTTTGTCGCCATTTGGCTCTACAGCTATCATTCGATGTTTATTATTCTCCAGCATAGATCAAGTAAAACATTAAGTTCACTCATTGTGAACTTAATCTTCGCCATGGAGAGGTACTTCAAAGTGGTCTTTGAACTATCATTAAGGAAGTACAATCCGTCATGTTTTTCAGTACAACTAATCTCACTGTTATTAAATCTGTAGAAATTAATATTATAGTATTTACTTTTTCTAAACATTTTTAGGCGTATTGTATGTTATAATTGGATAATAAGATAATTGCCATTTTATTTTCTGTGTAGTATTTATTCTGCTATAAAAAAAGCAGAGTTTGTAAAATAAAATTGATTTTCCTTTTCAAAAATTTAGACAAAAGGAACTAATTATACGGACTCTCACCTTCGGTTCCACAATCAATTTTAAAATTTAAATTTTCATTTAAACTTTCCGACTTTTTATAGGTATTAATAACCATGGAAACATCACTTTAAGAGAAAAATTAAAATTTTAAATTGGTTATGAAACTGGGCGTTAGCCACATTTTAATTCCGGATAAAAAGTTTTTTGGGTTGTTAGTAAAAGCTTAATGTAACTATGTTAATGTATTTCGAACTATTTCAACCTCAATTTCACAAAGGTAATGAAGTTATTACGATCTGTCTTCATTTATCATAATAACGCATCTATTAAGTAGGATATAACTAAATAGATTATATGTAATGATATCCAATACATGGTTACTTCATTTTACATAAATATAACATAAAAGTTAATAAAAGTCAGTGAATTACTTCAAAGTGGATTTTGTCGTTTGTTTGATGTTTAAATATGGGAGAAATAACAAAATTGCTTGTTTTTTAACGGCTTTTCTATGAATACTGATCGATGAGCCATTAATAAACAGTGTTTAGGTGCGATGCTTTGAGAATGTGTGATAGGATAATGTGTTTGAGAGGAGGAATTCTTAATTTTCTTATTAACCTACCAATTGAACTTTATTACATCAATATTTAAATTTTGCACCACATTCAATATTTTATAAACAAAGAAAACGTCGTGTTTTGAGAAAGTTATCAATTTCTAGAACCTCTCATTATTATTTGAGTTAACTTATATTATATTTACATGTTTAATTTTTTGTTTTTATATTTATGTTATATTACACTTATGAATATTTGTGTTTATTATTATAATTTGATAAAAATAGACGAGTTTAAAAATGAACCAGAATGTTTACAACAGCTCATAGTATTGCATTACCTTAATTAAATAGTAGTGAAACATCTTGTATACATCGATTTTCAATGTAACCTTACTTTATTACGAATGCATTACTGATGGGGTTTTATAAAAGGTAGTTTTTCAAAAGAACTGATGGAAATGCTCAATTACTTTGCATCCCTGCAACCACAACATTTAATTTGATTGGAGCGTATGTTTGCATTCAGTGATGAAAAATAATCTTTTTGACTCTCTTTTACATTACATGAAATACATTTTTACTTGTTATTAAATTTATTAGATATGAACATAAAAAAATAATAGCAACAGCAAAACCCTTTCAAAGGATTCAGATCACATTAGCAGAATCCGATGCGAAACAAATGATGTTTCTCGGATAGCACATAAATCTTGAATTATTAGTGCAACAACAAATATAAGCCATTAAAATTTTGGTATATCGTCATAATTTTGCAATTATGCTATTAAAGTTATACTTTCAAGGTGATTTTAAAGGACATGATCGTAAAACTTGCAGTTAATTTTAATGTATAAATATTAATATGTAAATGGCAAAAATAAGGTAAAGTTCACGTTTACGATCGTATTGAATTAATTACACCTGGTAAGAATAACCAAAATTATGGTTTCGAAGCTTCGATTATGCTTCTTTAGTTCTATAGCTCTTTAGCTATTCGTTAAAATCACCTCTACGAAATTAAATAAAACTTACTTAACAATATTTCTATAATAGATACGGATTTTGCCTCATCTTTGAGGTGAATACAGTATAAGTAAATTAAATTTTACATAAAGAGATGAACTACATCTTTTTGAATTACGTTAAATCAAATTCTATATAAGGTGTATTCACAAAAAGTCTTCTGTCGATGTCATTATTTTGTGCGGAATCTAAAAGTAATATTTGGATCTACGTAAAATTTATTGTAGTGATAGAAGCCTTGGTTATCTAAAAATATTACGACTGCAAGCCGTAAAGTGCGATCGCATTTTAGTGCTTTGAAATTCAGTGACCCTTTTGAGAATTGTTTTATAGGTGATTTCTACTAACAATTTTGTCTTTTTGCTTTGCTAAATATTGTTCGAAAATAAAAATTGTGACCCCAGTTACATGTTACCTTCTATTAATAAACTTAAAGTTTATTGATTGTTTACCGGGTAGTATATGAAAGGGTGCGTTATTTTAACATTGTTATTCATAAAATTTACCACCTTGTTTTCTCAGACTGGATTGCAGATTTTTTATTCCAATCCATGTAAAAACTCTTTTAAAACATGGGAAAATACACTCACTTTTACAATGAAAGTTTACTTGGAGAAAACAAAATAAAAATTAATTTTTCAAGAAATAGCTGGTGGTAGCCCCACCCAACCCAACCCATGCTATCTCTTACCTCGGGGATACCTCGTTCTATGCAATCTCTACATGGTATCGAAATTCATCCAGATTCGCAGGAAGCCTGGGTACTTGTTTTAGTCCTCCACCCATCATATCCCACACATGTTTAAACGGTGACAAGTCCGGTGACCCTATTGGCCAGGTCATAATTTGCAAAATAACCTTCTTGTAACCACAGCAGTATAAGGGCTTGTATCATCCTACTTAAACCACCGCTTCCAACACGTTCTAACGACGTGCCCCTCAAACTATAACTCCAGGTGTTAAGGCTGTGTGTCGCCTTTCAACGAACTCCAAATCTCCTCGATGTCGCTGCACCCTTCAACGAAGAGTTTTGGCAGGAATTTGTTCTGGGCGTAGGTGTCATAAATAGGAAGTCAAAGTACCCATGATGAACCCACCCTTGTCATTCTTAACACCATGCAAATTTGGTTGCATAATGTGTTAATGGAAGCCGAATGTAAGGATAGTATGAATGAAGCTGATGAAGAATTATGCTGATGTTCTATACCAGCGTTTCTTAATAGAGTCGATAAATGATGCTGTGGGGTCGAGAAAGCTTTAAGGGTCGATAAGGGATCAATAAATCTTGAAGGGTCGGTAGGAGATCGATAGGAAGATTATGTCAATTTGCCAATTATCTGCAGAATTAATATTTTGATTTCTCCCAAAATCCCAAAAAAAAAATTGTCCTCAAACTATGAAAAGCACTGCTTAACTTGTTTTGGTTTCTACACAAATTCCGATTATTTAGAGAGCCGTAAACCGTAACCTCTGGCATATAAAATTATATTAGGATTTTTAATAGGGTCGATGCAATAACAAAAAATTCTTACAGAGGGTCGTCAAAGAAAAGGTTTAGAAACTCTGTTCTATACTATCCCGTTATTTTATTTCCGATAAACTAAAACAAAATGCAAAAAGTGTAGAATTCTTGTTTGCGATTGCTGTTTGGACTAAGTCGAAGGGACCGTGGCCATTCTTGACGGTTGGTGCATGCTATTTAGTTCTATTGAAAAATAACTTGTATGAGAGGCCTCTCCTCTGTTGTTCTGCATCTTATCCTTTAATGGATTTAACAGAACTTCTGAACAACTTTCTTGCAACTGCCTTCTTAACAAACACGATGATAACAAAAAGTCAAAAAATAGCAAATTCTGAACGAGATTAGAAGGTGATTAGAAAGGGGTTATTTCTTGGGAGTTGAGTTTCTTGGTGACAGTGTAATGGGGCGCACATGGTAATCTTGTACCAATATGATGACTTTTAATTTATTTTGCAGTTGATTGACAACGTCGAGCTTTCTAAACGTTTTGTAAAAACTTTTAGTTCGGGTTTTTTATTGAACAAACAATTGTTCTTTATTAGTTAGCAATTATCACTGGTAGTATTTTGATTTATATGTTGTCATCCTCCACTGACGGTATTCGTAGATTAGAATATAGTATGGTTTATTTATGGCATGATGGACCGACTACCAAATCATACCATATGATCGGTTGGTCATCGGAAAATAGTAACTGAGTTTTATTGAAATTGTTATTATTATATTTTCTTTGTTATTTTCTGCTTGTCAAGTGGTTCAATAAATTGCCATCGACAATTGTCTGTTTAAAACTCTCGTCCAATCTACAGCAATCCACCTCGTTTGAAATCCATCCTTATCAAAGTCACTGATATGGGCAAAATTTCGATGACATCACACTGACAATCAAATAAATTGACATTTTGTGGGCAGAAATTCTTTAATTGCTGGGAAGAAGAAAATATTGGAAGTTGGAGATAGCAATAGTGCAGGAAACATAACAGTTAGTTTCATTTGATATTAACAGTTTCCCAATAATATTCTCCTATTCATACAAGAATGGATGTATAGTCAAAACATTTTGGTGACACAGGATTTTAGGATATATTAGAAAAGTAGTACAGAACATCTTGTCTACGTGTATTGCTTGTGACGTTTGAAATTAACTTTATGTCTTAGTAACATTCTGGTATAGGTGAGAAAGTTATTACTCACTCAAGGTTACGTAAGTAAGTCCTACTGCTAACCGTAACTAATCTTGATATTTGAAACGTTTCAAAGGTATTTAATTCTCTCATTACTCATCGTAATTCAAGACTGGTTCCCACAACCCAACGTCGTTTAAGTCATCAGGTACAGTACAATCAGAAAGTCATTATATGATTTTCTTGGGTCATTGTTTAGTTTCCAGTATTTAATTTTGATTAAGTCAAGAAGGTAAGTTCAGGGTGACAAGTGAAAATTCAGACTTGGATTGGCCTTGAAATGATTAATCGTTTCAAATTTATTTAAATATATGTGTAATACTTGTTTCAACTAAAATAGTCATCTTCGGGCACAACTGCGGATATAAATGTAAAACAACACTATATTGTAAAGATTAAAAACACAAAAAATGTAAGTAATTATCGTTAAATATTGCTTAACTGTACCTACTTGATTCACACGCGATCTCTGTTAACATCTGTTAACAAACCAAAAGATGAACAATAAAAAAAAAGTTTCTTGAGTAATTCATTCTCACAAAATCACGTTAAAAATTTGGAAATCTTGATGTTAGGTAGATAAACTTTAAGGCCAACAAAACTAAAAACCACACCCAATTGAAAATTTTGCATGTTTCGGAATAAAATAAATTTAAAAAAATAGAGAAAACGACTAACAAATTTTAAAATTTCAATAAAAACAAACTAAAGAAGTCGACATCTTTAAAATCTCAAAAACAGACAAAAAAAAACTCTTCGTTATATGTTTGAAGAAATTTTGCTGTTTATTCACCATCTTCTTCAAGGGAAACTATCATTTATTGAAAACACTATATTTCACCTCACTATTAAAGAAAAGGAAACTAAAAAGAAGAAGATTAATCTACTTTTAAGGAACAAGAAAAATGAAGTAATGCAAAGGAATGGAAAGGACCCTGGGAAGTAGGGTGGGTCATCCTCGCGCTGGGGGAGGGTGTATATATAAAAAAGATCAGCTCCAAAAACGTTATTCTGTTGCAATATGATAATAAACTCATTCAGGTTTGCCCCACGTTTCACTAATTTGAGAAGGGTGGAGCTGGATGGTGGCGGTGTTGATGTTTTGAAATGGCGATGTTGAGACGAAGCTATATATATTGTATGTCTTTACAACTCCACCCAACTCACAATTTTATAATCTCATATATGAAAACAAAAACTGTTTAAGAATATTAAGACTACCTTATCTAATAACAAATCAAAAAATATACAACCTTATACTATTAAATGTAAACTTAAAGCTCTTCAAGCCAAAATTAATAACAAGAACCTTAGTTATTAACTACCAAGGCTTAGTAGTTATTGATAACAAACCTTATTTATAAAAAACCTCAAAGTTTTTTATAGAAAATTAAATTAAATAAGTAAGCCCAACTTATAATTTAAAACTAAAGAAGTTTTTTAAAGATAATAGGTTAGATTGTAGGAATTTGGGATAAAGTTCCCCACCGTGCCTTGCATAAACCCATTCCGCCCTTTATTGAAATATTTGATAATCTACACAAGCCAGATGTACCGATAAGACCGATCATTACTAATAGAAATACTTCTTCAGGGAACCTAGCTAAAAGCTTCCAAAAATTTTTAAATAATACCTTTAAAAATACTATAAAATATAGAATCAGTAGCTCAGATGAACTCACTTCAACGCAGTTAATCACATTACTTTGGATACTAATGACTAATTTTGAGGGGTCATCTCGAGAAGACTTAAAAATACTAATAGAAGAAATTAGATTAGTTTGTAAACAAAATTTATTTTTATTCGATAACAATTTTCATATGATCGGAGATTGTTTTCCTATGGACTCTTCCATATCTGGCATACTGTTTAATAATATTAACAATTTAAAGTTTAGATTAGAGAAAGAAAACAATGCAGAAATCAATTTCTTGTACAAGAAGTGATTCTGTAATTCCAATGGGGTCATAGAGTTGCACTCATACAAATTACATTAAAGATATAAAAAGCAATGTAAATTGGTTTCAACAATGGATACAATGTAAATTATTTACAAAACTTCTTCAACAACATTCACAACAATAATTTTAATTAATTTAATTTATCCGCATATTAATAATAAAAATCTCGTTACAACAAAAAATGAGAAAGATTTTTAGTCATTATGGGTTTATAGGGAAATTATTTAAAAATTATCTTAATTCCCACTATAATTAATAAAGAAAATATTCTTCCATAGGTTTCCATTATCTTTTTATTTTAGTTGATTTCACTTTACATTTTAATAATTTACTTTAGTTTGTAGAAATGACGCTACACGGTTAATACTGGCATTTAAATACTCTGTAAAGCTAGGAAACTTACTAACTAACAACAAACACAAATTTAATTGTCTCCAAAAGAGTGGAATTTATAAAATCACTTGCGGGGAATGTGAACAATTTTATATCAGGCAGACCGGAAAAAACTTAGAAATACGTGATAAAGACCATATATCGAAGGGGGTTCTTCTAATTTTCATAAACACCTTGTCACAAAGAAGTAGTCCAAACAAATGTACTTGTATGGCGAATTTTTCATTTGAATAGCTAATAAAGACGCACCGCTTCTCGTCATTAATGAGGTAACTATATAAATAAAAATAGACTTCTTGTTAATTATGCAAAATATGCCAGTATATATGCCTTTTTCTCTTATTTTTACGCACTGCATGTTTTTGAGACCTTAAAGACGTCGACGTCTTTAATTCGACGTCTTTAATTGTAATTTTTAAATTTGTCGGTCCTTTTCTATAAAATTTTTTTAAATTTATTTTAAATTTAATTAAAATTTAATTTGTGGTTTCTAGTTATTTTTTTTGCCTTAAAGTTCAATTGATCTACATAATCTTCTTAAGTAACTTTTTTTAAATTAAATTATATCATTTTGTTTTTTATTGTTCAGTTTTTGGTTTGTTAACAGATCATTTTTCGCGTCTGAACCATTTGGAACAATTAAAAAATATTTACTTAAATTTTTTGTGTTCCAAATACTGACGATTCGACTCTGCTGGCGAAAGACAGAAATGAATTTACTATATGATAATTGAGATTGTGTTATAAAATTAGTAATAACAAGGTAATACGTCGACGGGTTCGTATTCATTCAGGAAAACACGACAAAAAATTTGGAGTGAATAGTGAAAGGAACAAAAGTCAAACAAGTTAGTACGCTTATAATGGCGATCTTAATACATGATTCTGGATAGTCATTGCTGATCGATGTGATATATGTGATAGATACGCTGCTTGCGTCTATTGTCAATTCCCTGGAGAGACAGATGCATTAACATATCTATATTGAAGGAGCTCGAGATCAAAGACAGTATGTCCACAAATTACCGGCGACGAATCCTATAGTATTATAATCAGAACAGATGAAACAATTAATAGGTCAAACTAAAGGAGAAGGCAGAAGACTAAGGGTAAGATCGCTAACTAGATGACTGAACTAGATAAAGGAGATAACAGATACCCAGCAACAAAGCGCATTTCTAGCTTTCTATGCTCCAGTTTTGGAATAATGGAATAAAAAGATTTATGAGAATTGCGAGATTACGACGCTTAAGAAAGAAATATTAATGTGTAGAAACAATTTTGTAACATTATTTTTCAGAACGTTTCACAATAATGCAACAAATAAAAACGAGGAAAAATATTTGGTGTGAATAGCATTTCGCTGTGGGTGTATAAATAAAAATAATACAATGGTCAATATATTTGTTTATATGCTTACTTTTTAGAGACAAAATAATTGAAAAATTGTAACTTTTTTTGTTAAAACTATTCAATATATATTCAACTGGAACAACCACAAACATAGGTATAACTTATAAAAAAATCTGTTACTACATTCCAACTCAAGTAAAATAGTTTTTTCACTAAAATTCAAACTACGATTTTGAATATTCAATAAAATAAAGCTTTATTATCGACTCTGTACTGTATACAACTGTTATGTGTCCTGTATCGTCGTGATTTCCAAATTTTAATATTTTCTTCTTGTCAATTAATGAATTTCTACCCACAATATGTTAGTTTATTTGATTCAACAATCCAACAGTGCACCATGGTCGAAATTTTGAACCACCCATGTGAAGACCGACTTCTGTTGCGGATGGCCACCTGAGGTCGATTTCAAACAACAAGATCGATTGCTGTGAATTGGACGAGAGGGTTTAACCGATTTTGTCGATGGCAACATATACAGAAGAAATTCGTCCTTTGGGCTTTCTTCACATCGTCCTCATCTACAGCTTTCATTAACACTTCTCCATACAGCAGCCAGATTTGCATGGTGTTCAGAGCGGCAAGGGTGAGTTAATTAATGAGTTGCGATCACCTTCAGTGATTTATCAAGGTGTGAGGTGACTGATTTTATCAAGGTGACATCGAGGGAAACAACCGAATTTGGAGTTCGTTCAAGACGACACACAGACTTAACTCTCAGGGTTATGACTTGAGGAGCAATTTATGCTAGACAAAGCTCACTCTTTACCTTCATTCCAAACACTTTAAACTCATATCATTACATCGATGATATTCAAAAACCTTTCACGCAGACGTTGCAGAATGCTACGTTTCAACAGAATAATGCAAGACCCTATACTGTTGTGTTTACAAGAAGGTTCCTGGAGTAGGTTAAATTGCAGATTCTCCCTGACCTGATCATCGACCTTGTCGACGAATGATAATGTTGGCGATATGATATGTCTGGATGAACTTCGACACCATCTAGAGATTGCATGAAACGAGATAATCCAGGAGGACATCGACCACTTAATAGAGAGCAGGGATAGTAAAATTAATGCAATTTGTGTTTGGTTTTTTTTTTGTTTCTCAGTTGATAATAAAGCACTATTTTCCCGAAATTTCAAAATTGTAATGCAATTCTTAATTTATTTCTTGTGAATATGAATGTAATTTATTTATACCCATGGTTATTGAACCAGTTAATAAAACTGCTAAACTAAAAGTTAATGATAACCATAATTAAACGGTTTAATTTTAATCAATTTTCATTATAATGAAAACTGTTTAAACTCCAAAGGTTTCAATTAATTAAATTACGGGTATGTACAACTTCAAAAGGATTCATTCGCCGTTGATATCAAGCAGTGGATCGGTTTAAATCAGAGAATTGAACTCTTGCCGACTGAATGATTAATTTAGAACTTCTACGAACGAGATTTTAAAAGCATTTGTTCCGGACTAACTCGGTTGCGTTGTTTATGTGCAGCTTTTTTTGCTATGTGTGTGTGTTAGCCCGTTCAGCCGTCTGGCGATTTCAGTTCGCGATCCACTTCCGGGCACCAGTATATTTATAGATAATGTCAAAAAAAGCTGGCTTCCGCTCCGAATCGAGTTTATTTTGTTATTTTACTCCGTTTGAAAAGAGAACAGCGAACGCGCTTTTGGTTAGTACTTAAAAAAATCTGCTCGTATTGTCAGGTTACTTGAAAACGTCTACTGATTTAGCTTTTTTATAATACCTTTTGATTACTTTATACTCTTCTTATATAAGGGGTAGGATGTATATCTAAAAACCTTCGTAGAAATACAGACACGTAATTATTGGTGAACGATTTTCTTTGTTCTGCCTCATACCGGGAGTTGTTTCGAATAAAACCGGCTCCCGATGTAACAACTTTTAATTAAAAGCAATTTTGCCTGTTGGAAACACTGCTGTTTACCTTTATATGGTAAGGTAGATTCCAAAGTAAATATCTCGATACTACGTAAAGACTACATTGGATCGTATTTAGGTTCATTCCACTTTACAATTATTTGTTAGTTAAGAACATACTAAGAAGAAATAAAATGAACTTTAGATGTTTAGTGTTTCTTAGTTCATAGAAAATGTTTAATAGCACTAAAATAAATCGCTTGTTTCATTTAATTTATTATCTGCCTTATACGCTTAACTTAGAAAATGTTACAATTATATCCTTAATAATATAAAGTTTGAACAATATTATTTTAAAATATTGTTAAAAATAATAGATTTTAATGTAATATTTTATTTCATATTTATTTATACTTCCTGTGTTCCCATACTCCTCAGTTATTCATTATTCAACGTTTTACTTCATTTTAAATGCCACGAATATTTATAAATTTATATTAATCGAATTTTCAAATATTGACGGAAGGCCTATATGAAAATTTAGTTCCAGTCATTACTTTATCTGCAAAAACCAATATTTGAATTTTATTATAATCCCTTTGATAATTCATAAAAATTTGATACATGATATAATATTATTAAAATATTGGTACAAAATTCACAAATTTAACTCAAAATTTATTTACATCTTGGATGTTACCAAAGCGCCAAAATATATCTTCTGCGTGAGACAAGAGCCAGGTAATATTTCACCCACAGTGATCCTCGTTCAACTTAAAAACTAGGCATGAATGCGAACTGGAAAAATTATTTCCTCTCCTCAGAGAGCTATTTTTCTTTGGGGAACGGAATTCGCCGTATTTAATTTGATTCAAACTTTTCTTATTTAACAGAAACCATTAAACGTTAAAAAAACAAAGTTTTATTTTCATAAATTACTTTAAATATTGATAATAAAATGATACTTATAGTAAAACATTGTTAATAATAAATTTTGTATAAACAACTATATTTTCATTATTACAATTGTTAACACACGGTTTGCTGTTTGCATTCTGTACCGGTCGTGCATGTTTATGCAGAAAGATTAAAAATATCGTTATTTTAACAAAAGCACTCGTTACTTTATTTTTATTGCCGATATCGCATATTGTACAGAGATTGAACATGAAATTTATTGCTTTGGGTTTTACATATAAACATAATTGATTTATAAATATAACACTAACTGGAAAAATTATGTACACAAGTTTTTATAGATTTATTATAATATCATAATATACTTTCTTTAATAATTAATGACACTTACAGGCTTAAATTAAACTTAGAAAATCAATAGGGTATACATAAATGTTTCTGGGAACTTGGGATAATTAAATTATTGACAAAGCTAGAAACAAGTAGACAATTATTCCACAGCTTCACGTTAAGTATCAATCCACGAAGATTTATTTATTTTCTTGATGAATGGTGTGCAACTAAAAAAAGTTTGTTGATGTATTCTCAAAATGAAGGATTATGACGAAAAAGAAGTGTAGGTGTGATTATTGCGCAGAAACAAAACGTGAATGTCTTGAAAATCATATGAAGACATCGGGATGATATCGTTTGACTTGCAAAACGTGTAGATGCATATGTATCAAACCTTTGCCACAAACATAAATTCAGTGTATATAATTTAACTGCACATATGCAGATTGCATAAATCTGCAAAATTGTTACAGATTTTCCGAAATTAAAAAAACTATTTGTATGGTCTGATTTCAGTATTTTTAATAAATATTTCTTCTTGGTCACGTTTCAAGATCGTAAATACTCCTTGTTGTTTACATGATATAAAGATCGCCGTATTCTCTTAATGGGTGCAAGTTAGTCATTTACCATTCTAAATTTCAATTTTTTCCAAATTTCAGTTGAGGAGTGTAAATATTAGATAAAAGAAAAATTTTGTAAATACAATACGAAAAATTGTATTTATACTGGTATCTTTCACAAATGATTTAACTCTATTTCGGCATACATTAAAAATTGTAATTTCAATAAATTCATAGCTTAGAGGGAATTTAATTAAGCAAGGAAAATGAAAATAACAAGACCTCTTTAACCCTCAGTATAATTATCTTTTTATTACTTGGGACCGGTTCCGGTAATTAAATTACCATCTTCACCCAAAATCTACAAACACATGAATTAGGATTAATATATATATAAAAAAAAATAAACTTCAAAGTCTAATACTATAAAAATTAAATCTAAAAACAAAATTCTTTTACTTAGTCAATAATTAAAAGAATGACAATTAATGAGCATAACAAATATTTTAAGGTAACTGTACTCCTAGTAAAAATCGAAAAACACAAGAAAACGATCAAATTGTCAGAAAGGACAAAATGCAAAAACAAAAATTAATTATAAGCTACAAAATAAAGTAACTATTAACATACTGCTTATAAATAATAAGATACTGAGTAAAATTTAATTGATAACACGAGAAATTATGATCTACATAACTTGAACTCGGGAGGAGAAATAAAATGAATAAAAATATGACCAGAAAAACCGGAATTTTTTTGTAATTTATGACAAGGTCAAAATATTTAAATCTTTAAATATGAATACAATGGTTCGAAAGAATATCTATTAATTTATTGTGATTCTTGAAACTAATGTTGATGTTATGATGTTTCAAAATGTTTTTAATATTATAGTTAATTGAATTGAAAGGTAGAGATCTGTAAATGGTGATGAATCGTATTGTGCTTTTCGATACAGGAGGTGTTTTATTAAAATTCGATTTATTCAGTTATTTATGGTTTCTATGCAGTAACCATAACGTAATGAAGGAATATTCTTTTTATCTTTCATGATAGTTAGTTTATATTTAATTAATCTGTAAATATAATAGTGAAACGTTGCCATTTTTTGACTGTTTGGATGGTAAGAGTCACTTGGAACGATAGTGTTTAAAGCAGTCGGTTTCCTGAATATATCTATGGAGACCGAGTTGCCGCAGTCTGATGTCAAATCTAAGAAATTAAGTTTTTTGTTAGTTTCCTTCTCAGTTTATTATGGATGTTATTCATATATGATATCATATTATCGAATTCTTCATTACTATCACTCCAAATGCAAAACACGTCGTCCACATATCGTACCCACTTTGTAATTCTATTAAACCAAGGATTATTTCTATTGACGATAAATGACATAAGCCCTTCATCCATTTTATATACTTTATTGGCGAAAGAGCAAAAACCTTCATTTATGATATGAGTAATGGTGATAATCAAGTTTGATATAAGTAATTGATCGTTATAGTGATCAAAAACAGATCATAGATGATATCCCTCAGATGTATCGACGTTGGTGTAAAGATTTCCTACATCAAATGCGATCATAGTTTGTTTTGCATATTTATATATTTGATTTCAACTATAAATTCGATAGCATTTTTAACGGAATGTAGAAATTTAAGTTGATTTCATTAAAAATCTCACAAAAATAATTATACTGAGGGTTAAAGAGGTCTTGTTATTTTTATTTTCCTTACTTTATTAAATTCCCTCTATGGTATGGATTTATTAATATTCCAATTGCATATAACCTCGTCCACCACACAAAAACTTTTCCAATGTTTAGAAAAATCTAAAAACATATTAGCATCACTAAGAACCATATCTCTTTATAAATACCTGCCTTAAGGAGAAAGTGATTCCTAATTTTGCTATATTGAAGTCGAAGAAAATCAAAGAAAAGAAATTGTGGAACATACAAATTAATGTGATGAAACGAGAAAGACGTAAACATTTCAGAATTATGGACAACCTCCACATAAAATTATCATTACTTCATTCTGAACTGAGAGAAGGATTTCATCATTTACTAATAGAAGAAATTATTATCAAGATCCAAGAAGTTCATTAATATAGTTTTCAAGACAAGACTAATAAAAAGTGTACTAAAAACAGGATAGAAAATATCACCAACTGAATCTCCACAACTCAACTAATAACTTTAATAAAAATAGTAAGGTAATTTTAAAACCTATCTGTTGTGAACACGGTTCTCATAATGTAGAAATTCCTAACAAAATTACAGATGATAATCATAAATTCGATTTTGTTATTAATAATAATACATCATTAAAATATGCTACAAATCTTACTAACATTGTTGTTGACGACAAGGAGAAAATATTTCTAAACAAGGGTCATAAATTTGCCCTACAATTACATTTTGATTCACATATAAATGCCATTGAGATTGAATGTGCAAGAAATAAATTACTTAATTATAATGACATTAAAAATGAATTATACCAATTATTAACAGACCTGAAAAGATGAAAAAAACATAAAATAGAACCCCCTTTCCAATATTGTATAAAATCTATAAAAAGAAAATTAAAACATAATAATGCTTTTTTTTGTCAAAGCTGACAAAAATGCAGGTACAGTTATAATTAACAAACAAGAATACATTAATAAAACAAAAAATTTTCTCAATGATAACGGTTATACTTAAGTCGTTAAGAAGCCGCTCAATTTTATTATAACCAGAACAAGTGACATTATAAAAGAATGTAAATATGTTTTTTAATAAATTAGGGTTTAGTAAATATAATCCCATTCCCATGAATCCATCCGTACGTCAACTAACGTCAGACCTATTACAGCCTTTTATAACTCTCCGACTTCAAAGTAAACAAAATTAATATACAACGTCTTTCATGAGATCAACTTCAAATCTCTACATTCCCTAAAAAAAGCTATCAAATTTATTGATGAAATTAAATATATAAACATGTAAAACCAAACCATTGTCTCATTTGATACATGAAATCTATACACCAACGTTGATACAACTTTTCCATGGATATCATCAATGACCTATTTTTTATCGATATAAGGACCAGTTACTTACATCAAGCTTGATGTAAGTAACTGATTTAACTGAACTCGACAATAAAATATATAAAGTGGATGAAGGGCTTCCTATGAGTCTTTCAATTTCCAATATAATTGCTGAAATATATTTAAATCACACAGAAACTAAATTTATCGTCAATAGAAATAATCCTTTGTTTAATAGAATTACAAAGTGGGTACGATATGTGGACGACGTGTTTTGCATTTGGAGTGGTAGTAATGGAGAACTCGATAACATGTTATCATATATGAATAACATCCATAATGAACTCAAATTTACAGTAGAAAACCAAACAAACAAAAAACTTAATTTCTTAGATTTGACCCTATCCAACTGCGTTATCCAGATCTCAAATTTAAATTCCAAATTCCTCCTACCATCCAGTCAAAAAATATCAACGTTTCACTATTATATTTACACATTAATTAAATATCTAACTAACTACCATGAAAGACAAAAAGAATATTTCTTCATTACTCTACTTACAAAGTAAAACGGTTACTGCATAGAAACCATAAATAACTTAATACATCGAATTTTAATAAAACAACACCCCCTGTATCGAAACGAAAAACACGATTTATATACCATTTACAGATCTCTACCGTTTAATTTAATTAACTGTAAAATTAAAAACATTTTGAAACACCATAACATCAATATTAGTTTCAAGAATCACAATAAATTAATAAATATTCTTTGGAACTACAAATAAAAAGTAGACGGGTTCCAAAAAAGTGGAGTTTACTCCATAGAATGTAGAGATTGTAATGCCATCTACGTGGGTCAGACTGGTAGAAATTTATTGAAACGCGTTTATAAACATAAAAATAAAATAACATCAAACATTTTCAAACACAGTTTAGACACTGGACATGATATTAATTTTAAAAAACCAAAATTATTACATAACTGTGGGAAGAGTAAAAAACTCGACCTTTTGGAACATCTAGAAATCGCCAAGATTTTAAATAAGAAACAATTTTGAAGGAACAAATCGATTTATGTTATAAACCATTGTGTTCATATTTAAAGATTTAAATGTTTTGACCTTGTTATAAATTATAAAAAGAATTCCGGTTTTTCTGGTCATTTCAATTCATTTTATTTCTCCTCCCGAGTTCAAGTTACATATATCATAATTTCTCGTGTTATCAATTGAATTTTACTTAGTATCTTATTATTTATAAGCAGTATGTTAATAGTTACTTTATTTTGTAGCTTATAATTAATTTTTGTTTTTGTATTTTGTCCTTGTGTGTGATCGTTTTCTTGTATTTTTCGATTTTTACTAGATGTACAGTTACCTAATATATTTGTTATGCCTATTAATTAGGATTCTTTTAATAATTGACTGTAAGTAAAACAATTTTGTTTTTTATTTTTAATATTTATTGTATTAGACTTTGAATTTTATTTCTTTATATATATTTATCCTAATTCATGTGTTTGTAGATTTTGGCTGAAGATGGTGATTTAATTACCGAAACCGGTCCCAAGTAATAAAAAGATATATATACTGAGGGTTATAGAGGTCTTGTTATTTTCATTTTCCTTGCTTAATTAAAAATTGTGACATCTAAACAAAATAAAGGAAGATATTTTAGTTTAGTACATGCATCATATTTTTACAATTTTAAAATTTTCATATATTTTCCAGATAAAGAGTAGATGAAAAAGTTTACATTTCAAATTATTCAATGTACACTGAATTGTAGCAGCTAAAAATATATAATTTTAAAAAAAACCTTTTTGAACAGAGCTGTAAAAAAATTTTTCAGTTGCAATTTAAATCGCGCTTTTCTATACTTTCGTCGTTGCAATTTTATAAAAATATTTGGCTTTTGTAAAACAAACCGTAATTTGTATACATATTGCTATTATACAAACTTAACAATACCAAAATAAATGTTTATCTAATTATTTTGTACTGTTTACACAAATAATCACCATTTCTTTTAATAACTTAAATTTTGTATTCATATCCGGTTAAATTATATGATGTTTGCCGAAAAAGTTGAATAAAAGATTCAGAAATTATTTATGTTTTGTCAATGTAACGCAGTTAGTCAACTAAATGTTTAACGATTAATAAATAGCTTTCTCTGGTTTCTTGCAACATTGCAACACTTAATTGAAGGGCTGCGTTTTAAAAGGAGAGTATAACCTCAATTTGGATTTTAGTTATGTCATTGTAAGAAAATGTTATCGTCGATACTTTTAACATAGTTTCATACAAGAATATTCGTCACCATTTGAAAAAAAAGTTAAATTCCCAAATGGAGCTACGTGATTTTTTCCATTTACTATATTTTTTCCTGTTTATTAGATAAAAAGGCTTTGCCTTTTTTTTTAATTTTTAATTTACAGGGTTCACAAAATATCAAAGTATTACTTCTTTACTTCAGTATTCCAACCATTACACTTCAGATTGTTGTCTTGGATTTAGGAGTTCAAAACTTTAAATTGTCCAAAAGGGTTTCAATCCATTTTAGAGTATATATTTTAATATTCCAATCTGTATGCTTCAGACTGCTGCCTTTGGTTAGATTTGGTTAGTAGACCTAATCAACAAATTTTCCGATGTTCACCTGAAGTAATCTCCACAAATTTTCAATTGGATTTAATATCGGATGATTCAACCATTTTGTAGTATAATAGAGCTATCATATTTTAAGATGTACTTTTAAGTACATCTTTTTGGGGGCAAAATAAAATTATTGAAAAACGTCAATTTTAAATATTTTTTTGCATTGATTTCTTTTAGCATTTTATATGTTTCAATCATATCATACATGTTTCAATATGTCGAGGAGTAAAGATGCGTTTTTCGCTGTTTCGAGCTTCGTCCGTTTAAACTGTTATGTGAAGTATATACTATGCATATCATGTCTTCTTTGATAGTGATAATTTCTTTATATCGTATTATATATTAGATTTACTATCTAAGCTTAGGTTCTTTGCAACCTGTAAAGAACCTAATGCGACTGTTCGTTCATCTAGATTTGGCAAATCAACCTGAAAAGATCAAGAGGGAGGAACCAAATAAAGAATTTGCCACTATTCGATGGAAATATAACACCAATATTACTCTATTGTGTAATTTTCTTTTGTTTTATCAAATGGAACTGCCAAAATATACGATAGAAAAAAAAAGATATACTTACTAACGTAAGTGTTATGATCAAAGAATATAGCATGTATATGGAGTATAGAACTACATAACAACGCATTGGAGAATTATTGGATTGGATTCGTGGTAAAAATAAGCGGTGGCACACACAAAACACACTCAAATATGTTAGTAAATGCATGGAAATTTAATGTACTAATTGCAAACTATGGAAAGGTTTCGGGAGTGTAGCCTTTCCTAACAGGACAAAGATTAAAAACCGATTGTTAGTCTCTTCTGCAAGAGTAATAAAAAAAATTTGCCATTGATATTGATACAAATATAACTAATAGTATTGAGTTGATGTTGGATAGAAAATTTATTGATCTTATTTTATTTCATCTTTATAGTCCTATTTTTTTTTGTTATCTTATTTTTCACCTTTTTTATGATTAGTAAATTATTTATTAATTATTCTTCTCCAGCATATTAAATATATACATTTCAACAACATAACATATACTAATTGTTTTGTAAAACAATTTATTTGGAGTACAATTATAAATTGCAGCGGCTACAAAATTAAATGAAAATATATCGACACCAGTGATTATACAATATTTATGTGTTATTTAAACTTTTTAACAACTAAAAAAAACTATTGCTTAATATCAAAATAAATACGAGACCAACAGAGCGCGGTTTACGCATTTAATTAAAAAATATCATTTTGAAACCAGTTGATTTTGGGATATCGATGCGGTTAAAGTATCCAAATATACACTGTGCGTGTAAATAAATCGGGGACGCAATTAGCTAATATATTTATTGAAAATAGACGAACGTTAAAATATCCATTCGCGTCGACTAGTTTATTAATTGCGTATTTATTATATGCAGCAAAACCCACACTAAAATTATGCAATCATAAACTATTTAGCAATACCATTTCGAGTTTTGTTTTACTTTCCCGGTTAGATTTACCGTTTGCCGGTAATTGCGGAAATAACGTCGGCGCAAAATCTTGATTGGAGACTAGGATGATGACTAATCTTAGTACAGAAACTTATCCACCTTTAAAGTCTAGACAGTATCTCCGTTGATTTATCACCAACAATAATGTGCCAGGCCGGTTTTTAATGTTTAATTGACATGGAACCTACCGCATTATCCTCTTGCGAATGAAGTGCTTAACTTCCGCGACGTTAAGTAGATGCAGATTTGTACGTTTCTGCACACTGACGTTGCGTGTTCTTTCAACTGAAGTGGATAGATAGCGCATAGCGTAAATAGTTAAGTTCGCTTGTGTTTCTATTGATTTCAAGTGAAGTGCTCCGAAAAGATAAACTTTAATGACAAAATTTAATCGTAAACTTATATTCTTATTCGAACAAATTAAAAATCATTGAGAGTTTAAAAGGAATTTTTATCTGACCCGAACATATGTCACGGAAGGTAGTACCCATTTCGTGTTTGTTAGAACGTTCCAACGTCCGCGTTTCCTCTTTTTTATGCAGAATCGGTGCTTTTTTGTGACAGCTGACGACAGAGAACCCTGGGTCGACCCCAGTTCAATTCAAATACGCGGAAAATAATCCGTTCAATTTGGCGTTATTAGGGGAATTTATCGATTCATCAGGCGGTGCGACAGTTTTATTCCATTAATTTCTGGTGATGTTGATAGAGTATTGTCCGGGAAATGGTGGAAAGAGAAGGGGTCAGAGAGGCGGAAACAATTGCCGCGTTCTCTTCGTCTGAAATTAGGCCACTTTGTTCCGTACAATAAAGCGACTGGGTTGATGTTTTACATTAATTCGCCCCATCAGCTTTTTAAAAGCACTCAATTCCTGATAATAAGCTCACTGCGTTAAAATAAATTTTCAATCATCACATACATTTTATTTAAAATTAATTATAAATCATATTTATAAAATACAAACTATCTACATGATGAGACTACAAATGAAATAATGAAATAAATGTATCTATTTGACAAGAATTAGGCTGATTAGGCTGGTTTTAATTAGAATCTTGCTAGATAACTTAAATACGGTAAGTAAGGGTAAAGTATAAAAAAGTGTATAATGAATATAAGCAGCTAGACAAAAGAAAGTCACTTCCTTGTTGACTAGGGTGAGGGGCAACATACATTTCTATAACGACAAGCCCAAGTGGATTGCAAGCTTGACAGATATTAATATTCCTGGGGATGCTGTAACACTTTTGTCAATGGGGCCAAATTTTCAATTAATTTTTTATTAATTAAATAAATAGATCCAACTTTTGCTTAAAACGGTTTCTAATTTATCTGGAAAATATTATGTATGACCTGAGCGAGAACAACGAAATATAGTAAGAAGAAAAATTCAGGTCAGAGTGGACGAGTGGCAGTGATGAAGAAATAGGAACACAAATAAAAGAGGGAAGGTATAACGAAGGGTATAAGGACATAATTACAGAAGGGCTGCCTAGATACTTCGTATTGGATGAAGATGAGGAAGGGGGGAAATTGGTGGCTAGGTTCCAATGTTGTAACGGGAAGAGTGCTAATGTATACTGGATGGCTGATGAGGAGAGGTGGTGTAGGCTGTGCAGAGAGGAATGGGAAACATTGGAACATATGTTGAATGGGTGCAGTGAGTTAATGTAGGTGGAAATCGACCGAGAACGGGTCCTGGGCAAGGGGAGAGGGGAAACGATGAATGAGAGGGGTGGTGGGGGTGGGGAGGCAAAAGGCTGCTGGAAGCGCGTAATTATGGGGTAGCGAGTGATGGAGCCAAAAATGAAAGGTGTTAAAATAGAGGTAGACGGTAAGAAGAGTTAATGATATCTCAATGAGGGCAAATATTGTAAACAAATAATTGTACACAATAAAACTCTTATATATAAAGGAAAATCCTTCAATAATTATAACTAAGGCTGATAAGGGTTCTTCCACCGTCATTAGGGATAATAATGAGATCCTGAAATACAGTGATTTTTGACGTACGTGGATGCTCTGAAATATAAAATCTTTAATGGATATATAATGGATATAGAGAGAATGTATTTTGTATTGAGACATGATACTGCATCTAAAAGACCTCAAATGATTTCGCATGACTTAATACTGCTTCCAAAAGACTTGAAATGCAACCAGAAGTCTTGAACTGCTTCCAGAAGAATTGATAATGCCTCTGCAAGATTTGATATTGTCTCTGGTATACTTGAAATACTTCATACTCTTCTAAAAACTTGATATTGCTTCCAGAACACTTGATACTACTTCTAGTAGATTTGAAATGCTTGCAAAAGACTTAATAGTGCCTCTGGAAAATTTAAATGCCTCTAAAAATCTAGAAATTCTTTCAAAAGTACAATTATCATTTTCAATTAATTTTTAATTTCAATGTACCATGGAGCTTATTCTTCCCAATTCAATACCAGCAACTGCAGAGGCGAACTGTTTTTTCAGAGCATGTATGATGAAAATATTTCGCATTTTTTACAGACAAAATTCAGGCTTTTCATTGAATCGTCATACGTCGTTTTAGTCTATTCCCAATTCAGTTTTTTCAGCATCCGGCACCCATGGAAATTCTCCAAATAAATTCTTCAAAGCCTTCCTTTGTTCTCCTGTAAATTGTCCAATTTCTATTGCAAAATAGATGTTTAATTGATTTAAATTTAATTAAAGAGAAGTTTAATTGATTTGACACGCAATCATTTCTATTTTAATTATCATCTCAACAATTTCTCGCTTAAGTGTCAATTATTCTATATCACAATTTTTCTATTCCATTTAAACAGGGAACTTTCATCTTGAATTTGATCCGTGATTTTTTAAAATTTGCCCATTTTTATTATTTAAAATGTTATTAAATAATGTTAATTACTGTTACTTAAAGTATGTTTCATTTTCGTAAACCGTAAATACTTCAATTTTCATCTCAATAATTTTAAAATAAAATAGCTGTTAAAACGCAATAAACATCTTCAATCTAAACCATGGGTACCCTCTTTATCTACATTATTAAAGCAAAGGCAATTTGTTTGAGTATAATTGATTTGAAATGCAATCTTACACGTTTTAATTTCTATCTCAATAATTTCTCGTCTCTTGTCTTCAATTTCATCCATGACTCATCTCATTATCTCCATTGTTTTAGCCATGGCGATTGTTACTAATTTTCCCATATTTATTATTTTACTGTTATTTATATTGCAACGCACTCTGACATACTTTAAGTTTTATCGATTTTTTAAGGTTTAATTGATTTTAAACGCAATTTTGCACATTTTAATTTGTATCTCAATAATTTTTCTTTGAAACCTCAGTTATCCTATATCATTTTAGACTGAAAATTTCCGTCTTCAATTTCATCAATGACTAATCTCACTATCTCCATTATTTTATCCTCGAAGATTGTTTTGAATTTTCCCATTTTTATTTTTCTACTGTTATCTAAGTTGAAACGCAATCTAACATACTACAATTTTAACATACTACAATTTTAACATACTACAATTTTAACATACTTTCAATTTGTCGATTATTTAGAATTATAAATATGTTACAACATATCTCAAAAAATGGAGACAATTTCATTTTAGGTATTGTTGTTTTAGCATGGTATCTCCTTAAGCTTAGATTCAAGAGCCCTAGGGTTATATACAACTCCCCCATATTTCTCTGAATCGTGAACAAGAAATCAGTCCGCAATCAAGAAATATCCTGTATCATGTTCAATCATTATATCTGTTTTTATAAGATAATAAAAAGCAGATAGAGAGTAAAACGACAATTTATGCAACAATCAATATAATTGTAAAAATATGTAAAATATTCAATTTTATTATTGTACATCATATATTATCGGTATTTTTATATTATTCGTACAGTAACTAATTTTGAAAAAACATTCCAGAAAATAAACAAGCATATATAATAATAATATATAATAATAAGCATTTTGCATTTTTTTATTTAGAAAAATTGTTTTTTAAGCAGTTTTTAGCAGTCGTATACAAAACGTTGTTTATCACACATGGGCTGCAGCAAAAATTACAGTACTCTTGGTATTATACGATTCGGTCTAAGTCCTCGTCAATTTTCGTCAAACCCTGCCAAGGCTTTGGCTTACCACCAAAGATATTTACGCCTGGATAATGTAAACTAGAGGTGTGTATTTATTTTCGAGTTATTTCGACTATATCTACTCCTTCATTCAAAATCTCCCGGCATTATATAAAATACACGCGACACTTTTTTGTGTACGAAATGTTAATATAAAATATTCGGGTTTTAACATCTCTCTTCAACATCTCCAAAAACCAAATCGGTCATTTCTTATTTGAGATGCGCTCGAACAACTTTTGTAACAAAATTACTGCTTACTTTAATTACTGGCAAAACTTACTTCGTCCGCTCCTTCTAAAAATTTTTCTATGATGGTTTTATACACTTCTGTGTTTTTTACATCTTTCTGATGACACTACTGAATAAAACGTAAGTCTGTTCATATTTTATCACGACTCTTCTGACCGTAATGTTGAAACTGCATTCGTTGCGGGTTCCTCTACGTCAGAAAGATTGTTTTCTGAGTCACTCATTATACCTTGGATTAAATTGATACAAATTAAAAGATTGTTTACAATAAATTACTGGTCGTAGACAAAATGTATTCGTTGGACTCTCCGTATTCGTGGGATTACATGACTCGGTATACGACCTCGTTGTGCAATTTCTACATTCGTACAGAAATTATCTTTATCTACTCTCGTTTGCAAAATCGTCATTTTAAAAACATTTTCAATTCGTAAAGGACATCATTAAGGACAGCAAATTTCTAATGTCATTTCATAATCATTTCTAATAGGATTTACTTTAACGCACGATTTTGCAGCACCGTTTAACCATAGTTCCATTCCATACTAACAAGACACAAAGAAATCTTAAATAATTTCTTGACAGTTTCAAAAATTGAGAATAATTATTAACATTCATTTTTGGTTTTTAGATAATACATTGTATAAAATTGTGTGTCAAAAGCAATATATAGTACCAGCTTCGCTCGTGCCCTGAACATCGAATTCATTCCAAAAAAGCTAACTTCACCCACTCTTTCATAAATAACTATTTCAGCCCACTTGTAATATAATAATATAATATAACTATTAAATAATGTTATAAAGATAATTTGAAATCGATTACTTAATTGTTGAAAACGGAGAAGATTTTGTGCATTAATTAAACTTGAGTAAAGGTAAAATTTATAATTTATTAAAGGATTGTAATTGAAGTCCAGAGGCGAGAGATGTAATTTTCGTTTCAAGTCTTAAAGTTATTAGAGTTATAAACTACTGAGCGCTATTCCGCGGCGTCGTTGTCATACACAAAATTTAAATCAGCTCGCTAACTTTACGTCTCTCCGTTGGCAGAAAGACAAATATCTTTTACGTGCAAAAGTGGAAAGACGACGACAACCGACCTGCACCGCAGAAAATGCGATCCCGGAAAAATTCCATTTCAATCCGGCAAATTCAGCGGCTTTATTTTTGTTTAAAACTTGGTCTGCAAAATACCCGGCGTGAATAACGTTCGTGGCCGAGTTGGCCCAAGTGCCTATTCATCACTGGCGAACTAGTTACCAGAAACAGCAAATAAAGCGCAAGAAAGATGCGAATCTAACCACGGCTGCGGCAAATGTCTTGTTGTTTAACTGTCTTGAATCTTAACGACCGTCACGAACTCATTAATCAACTATGAACAAGCCGTTTTTATGCATATCACTTTTCAAGTAGAAACTGTTTAAAAAGAAAATCTTCGAGAAACTGAAACAAGCAAAGTGTGTAGAACGATATAGATGTAACGGTGTATTTATAGACCCTCAATATGGAACTATTGGTACACGATTGAAAATTAAACATAAATAACATGGAAAGTTTGTTCAGCTTAAAAGGACAAACTTTCCTTTCCTTCGATAGGGCACGTGCGACAGATGGGTTAAAACTTCTACGTGATATCGTTCAAAATTGGATATCGATTTACATGAGTTGCTTTTTTTCTGTTGATTGTATTTACGTGGGTAAACTTTTATGTAAATTAAATAGAAATAATATTCATATAGTAGCAAGATATTAAAATAAGTTGAAACGGTACTAAACACGCTGAAAATTGAACTAAAATTAGAACTAACACTAGCACTAACACTAGAACTATCACTAGGACTAACATTAGATCTGTAACTAGAAACTTTCGGGTTTTGCCGTGCGTTTTTTGAAAAAAAGTTTGACTTTAAAACAGCTAGAACCAGTTTCTGAAGAAGGTTGCAACATGACATCCGAAACGTCAAACATTTTTTCAAAAAATGCACGGCAAAGCCCGAAAGTTTCTAGTTTTAGATCTAGTGTTAGTCCTAGTGATAGTTTTAGTGATAGTTCTAGTGATAGTTCTAGTGTTAGTGTTAGTGTTAGTTCTAATTTTAGTTCAATTAACACCGGTCGTGAAAACCTTCGTACTTATACGCTGAAAATTGATATTACAAAGATAGAGCTTAAAACTGACATATCTAAATTTAAATCCGTCGATAGTGGTTGAAAATCTACGTTGTTCATCCATTTTCATGTCTCGTTGGTAAAATAAAAGCAGTTGGCTGTATAAAAGCACATTCGTTTGGTGTAATATGCCCTCCAGAATGTTAGTTTTTTTCGCACCTCTTTCAATTTGTCCAACGGAAAAAAGTTCTGTAGAAAATTTCGATGTAGTTACATCTTTATTTTGCTATATTACGTCAACTAGGGTTAAAACATTCAATAATTATTGACTTTGTTATTTTTTTTAACTAACAATGAGTACAATTCTGAACAATTTGTCTCCTTGAAGACAACATAACACTTTAAATAAAAGAAATTAATGCTTTTAACGAATTACAAAATTCTTACAACCTTGATAACCTTGGTCAAAAATAAAGTTTTGCTCTTATTTTTAGAGCAGAATCAAGTTCTTCGGGAAATATTACATTAACTTGATCTACAGTTTTTATGTTTTGCTTCGCTTACAAGGTGTTATGACATAAATTTTTAATTTAATTTTTCTCAACACACCACTGAATTAAATTAAATGCTCGAAATGGTTACTTTCCACTACGATGTGCTTATTTGCTCGTGTCATAAATGCCCTTCACAATCCGAAGTGATATTTTAAATTTAGAAACTAAAATGTAACAAAAAAAATTTATCATACCTTGTAGGCGAGGAAAAACAAAATACCTTAACTTAAATTAATGCAATTTTCTCGGAGAATCTCATTCTATTCTAAAAACGGCGATTTGTATTTTAAATTTGTAAGTTGTTTTTCGTTCCGCTGTCAGAATGTGATACATGTTCACCTTCACCATCATTGAATCGATCCAATTTTATCCCAAACATTTTTAGGCCGAAAAATAGTCTTTGAGATATTCTGTTATGTCAAGTTAAATGGGTATGAAATTGGTCGACGAAAAACTATTTGGTCGAAAATTCTGTTGTGCTACTCCTATTTCTATGTATACAATTTTATCTTCCATTATCTTCGTCACCAACAATGTTCTTAAGAGATATAATCTTCGATAATTTCTGGAGCAACCTATTTATTCCTTCGGAAGTACACTTTACTTGCGGGATAGATGTCAAGATTGAATCAATCTTTTTCATCATCCTCCATAGTAGTGTTATCTAACTCTGTTTTTTCCATTTATCAGTTACCAGGTTGTAGTTTATAAGCATAAACTACAACTTGGTAATAAAAATTGGTTTTGTTTTCCCACATAATTGTCAAAAAGCGATTTTTTTTTCTTCTGTGATTATCTTTTTCTATGATCCATAATGGTCATGATCGATGATCGGAGAATTGAAAATGTAATTGTTACGGTACAATACCGAAATTAATGACAACAGTCACCGGTGGCGTATCTAGAAAGTGTAGTTGGGGGCGGACAAAACAAAAGTTTGGCAATCAAAATTAAAGGTAATATAATATACAAAATTGTAGTAGTGTTACAGATATGCTACTAAAGTAACAAAATGAAAACAGTCTGCATGGCGGGAGATGCAGAAAGGGCAATTGCCACTGAATACGCCACAAATCACAAAAACCAAAATTCTTTGAAAAATATAAGCCCTGATAAAGAAACTAGAACAAATGCTCAAATTGGGCATCTCTTATATACAAACAGTTTTAAATGTGACGTCTAGAGCTTTTTACGAAAGAATATCGAGTGTGACTTGTTGTATTAGACGTGATATTCTCTTACATTCTCTCATCTGATTAAGATTATTATTAATATTATTGAGTAGAAAAAGCTGAATAGTACATTAAGATAAATAGAAAATGGTAACTTCAAACGAGATAAAACTATTAACAATTTTATATTTGTGTTTTTTTGGAAGCATTTTAAGTTTTGTGGAAGTACTTCTAGTCCTTTAGAACCAGTATCCAGTCTTCTGGAAGAAATATCAAGTCTTCTAGAAGCAACACTAAGTCTTGCGGAAGCGTTTCAAATCTTCTAGCAATATTAGAGAAAGTATTCATAGTCTCTTAATTGCATTTAAAGACTTTTGGAAGTATTTCACGACCTCTGAAAGCATTTCATGTCTTTTATCAGCATTTTAAGTCTTCGGGAAGCATTTCAAATCTTCTGGAAGCACTTCAAATTTTCTGAAAGCAGTATTACATCTCCTAGAAGCATTTCAAGTTTTATAGAAGGAATCCAAGTCTTCTTTCTTCAAAGTGTTCTGGAAGTGTTTTCAAAGCTTTTAGATGCTTTTAGTATCAAGTCATCTAGAAGCGGTATCAGGTTTTCTGGAAGAATTTCAAGTCTTTTGGAAATAGTATCAAAACTTCAAGAAGAATTTGAAGTCTTCTGGAGGTATTTCAAATTTTCTGAAAGTATTTCAAGTTTTCTGGAAGTATTTCTAGTCACCTAGAAGCAGTATCAACTACTCTGGAAACAGTATAAAGTCTTCTGGAAGCAATATCAATTCTCCGAGAAGCAATTCAAATCTCCTAGAAACATTTCAAGTCTGTTGGAAGTCAGGACTTCTGGTAGCATTTCAAGGCTTTTGGAAATATTTGAAATGTTTTGGAAGCGGTATAAACTCATCTAGAAGCAGAATCAAGTCGTCTGGAAGCATCGCAGGTTTTCTAGAAACAGAAAAATCATAACTCGGAGTTTTAAGAATTTGGAGAAACAATCTATGGCACGTTAAATACTAAATAAGTTTGCTACAAATTGCTTCTTGTTTCATTGCGATATCTCAATTTTGATCTTGAGATACAATTTTGTAAAAATTGCTTAATTTTTAAGCAACACATATAATCAGATTTGTAGAATTTTAATTAAAATATCATTACTCGGAAGCTTAAAGATTTGAAGACATTCGTTGGTCTGAAGAAGATTATTCCTTTTGCAAATGGCGTTTTGCGCAAAACGTGATATTCTTAATTAATCCAATGATGCAGATAGCAAAAAATCTATTGAAAAGAATCTGAACTTATCACGTCTTTGATTCAAGCATTAACTAAACAATAACACGTCTTCATTTAAAGCATTAACTGAATATCACGAGTTGATATCTGCAAAAAGGTCAACCACAAAAGAGAAATTTTACTTCAACCAATATTAAAAATGTTAAAAATCATCTGAAAATTTCTGTCTGACTAATTTGGTGACATCGTATGAATACTAGACTCTTGAAATATGTTGGTGGTAGTTTTTGGAATACATAGTTCCGATTTTTATAAATGACCCATTAAATGACATTTTACCCGTAATCATATCGTAATTTATAGTTAACTTTCTGTGGATGAGGTTTTTATCAATAAATATCGCTGCAAGAAGCAGCTTCAAATAATTCGAAAAGTGGAGGGACATATACATTGTAATTGTAAAAGAAACGTTCTAGGAGTATATGTACCTGTAAATGAAAATGAATTTTGTGCAATTTAAAATACCACAACAGTTTAAGTTGTTGTAACAAATAAGATTGTATAACGTTACCATACAAATATCTTTGCTGTGTGCAATTACGTCATAAGATAGTCCATCTTATTATTTTATAATAAATCATGAGTAAGTGAATATTTTATTTTAGATTAATTAAAACTGTTTATCGTTTACTAAATAGCGGATGTCGGCATTTACTAGAATTGAGTAATATATTACACTTGCTATCTCTGCTTATTCTTAAATTGGTTACTTTGAACTTTTAAAGTTTTCATTTTTGTAAAGATTACAATTTTTATTTGTCAAATAGCACTTCCGCTTTATTACATTTCATTTTCTGCTTTTATCTTATTAATCTTTAATATTTAGTGATTATTTTAGCTTCCGTTTACAATTAGTTTAATTCTTTAATTTTAAGTTTTCCATATTGATTGCTACACAGTATTACTTTTGCAGCTTTACACCAATTAAAAAAAATAAACTTCAATTTAATGCAATTCTCTTACAAATTTAAAACATTTTTAACTTAAAATTATTTTTCCAACATTACCACTTGTATTTGATATTCTGCACCTATAGTTTTTTGTAATTTCGGATCTTCCCCTTAATTTCTCGACGGTAAATATAATTTCTGTTATTTTTTATCTATTATTAATTTTATTTATTATTTACTAGTCGTGGTTGAACACGTTCTCGCAGAGAATGAAACCTATATAGCACCGAATGCTTAATTAATAAAATTTATCATCATTATTTCATCAATATTTGGTTATTATTATTTTTTTATCCAACATTTACGATGAAACTGGAGAGTTTTGCCATAATTGTAAGGATTAAAAATGTTGCGATAGTTCTGCTTTAAAATTAAATGAATAAAAAATTGAAATACATAGTGGGTAAGCATTTTTATTTTAATAATTTTAAACCAACTTTCTCATGAAACTTCATTCTGACGTTATCAGTAACACCAGGACAATGATTTTTACGGATGGTAAATGCACGAAAGGAAGCGTTCAAATCAAAAATCCACATAATCCTTATAAAGTAGCGCGATAAAGAGACCCCTGTTCCGGCAGTATTATAAATGTCATCTTCTCTGAAATTCTGTAGAAGGAATTAATAAAGAAGGAATTTCAACTTTTTTTTTCATTGCGTTGGGTTGGGTATTGCTTTTTTTACTATCGGCGCTCATTTTCTCCGATCCGAAAAGTTAATACTTTGGTTTAAACTCGTTAGAGCCCTGTTTTTTTTTTATTTGTTTTTCAATATTGAGTTGAGTTGCACATTTTATTGTTTTTAACAAACACGTTTGAATGTTTTGTCTGTTGGTTTTTTGAGACAAATTTGAACAGAACTATATATACATATAAAATATAATAAATAATAAATTAAATATAATATAATATATATATATATATATATGGTAAGGAAATCAAGCATCGACAAATTACAGAAAAAAACATTATGGCCTATCTATTTCAAAATGTTAAAGTGATGTTAAAAAATATCAACTAGTATATAATTTATTTAACTAGTTTATTAGTATATTAGCCAAAAAATTTTAATAGTACAAACCTCAAATTTATTATATAAACAATAGTTAGTAAGATATGAAAAATTTAAAGCTTAAATATTGCAGATTTTACTCATTTCTGTCAATATACCTGGTGAGGTACTTATATTGAGACGCGATCTTATATCTCATAATCCATCGATTTTACCCAAAAAAGATTCAAATACAATTTTCTTCATATAAAAGGGAAAATATTTCGCGTGGTTTTCATTGCCTTTTAGAAGCGCCATCTATGTCTTCAATTGTTAAATAAGTTTATATATATATAGTAAGTTATTCGCAATGACAAAATAAATAACATTTATTAGAATATTTTGTTTAATCAATACTATGTTTATTAACAATAAAAAATGCAACTAGGTACTATCGCAGTTAACATCAATTACATTGGAAATATTAAGATGCTAATGATTCATGGCAGTTATTTTAGTACTTGATGTTAATTGCCATGTACCTTGATAGCACTTTCAATTTCTATTATACGTAATATTCATGGAATAAAAAATGTTTCAAACAAAAATTAACTAAATGTACATTGTCATAAGGAACAAATATAGTGATGAAACAAATATAGCCTTTGAAAAAAGCTGATCTAACAATTGATGGACATAAATGGCGTTTCTAAAACGCAATGATAACAATATGTAATGATGTGTAATGATGCAATAATATAAAGAATGTTTTCGCCCGTCATATGATGGATGTTTTAGATGAAACTTTTTTTCATAACATTGTCGGTTGTTAAGTTATAAGCTCCTCCTAATTTAACTGCCTCACTCAGTATATTGATTAGATATTGGGGATTCCAAACACAGTGCAAAAATTGAGAACACTGAAAACATAGGCAAAGTACATAGTTTTAACTACACTTTCATAACAATAGTATCAATGTGTTGAGCGTAGGAAAGCTTAGAATTGAGAGTTTTTAGTAAGGAAAAGACGTGTTAAGGTTTGCTCCAGAGATGCTAATCATTGTGAATAAAATATTATTTATTATTATTATCCTTATTGAAAAAAATAACATAACATTTAGATAGATTTAGGGTCAAGTACTTTTCAGTGCAAATATCAAAATACTTATATTCTTAAATCTATATTCGGTGACTGCCCTGAGGGACACCAAAGAGAACTGTGATAAGGTCAGAACATACTGGCTCCTACCCCGAAAATATGAATCAAGCCAATCAGCGGAACAACCCACCATGAACACCAAAACCATGAAGTTTAGACAAAAGAAGACTGTGATCCTCACCTTGATGGTGTGGATCACAGTCTTCTTGCTAAAATCGGAATAAACAGAATTAACTTGACAATATCGATCAAACAATGTTAAAATATAATTTGTGATACAAACGATGTGATTTTGGATATAGTAATAATTAAAAGTTTAGAGAAACCCATAATCTTATCAAACACAGACAATATAGATATACCTATATCTATAGTTCGGCATAAATGTGTTAGGGTTTCTTGTTGCAAGTTGTAAATATAAGTTTGAACAATATATTAATAAAAACTTTTCAAAGCCTAAAAAGAGGCATAATGCGCGTGTTAGTGATCGGTACATTAAGGCAGACATTCCGCAGTTAAGATACTCCAATAATACCAAATAGCGTTGGGTATAACAGCAATAAGGGAGATTAAATTTGTGGGCTAGAGATTTCAAAAACCTCCTCTGCAAAGCCGCAATGCGATCCATATATACAGCATACGAAGGACTCCAAACAACTGAAACAAAATTCAAATGCTAATAACGTACGCTATATATAAAGAAATGATGCTGCCCATATTAGTAAACGGGCGAGATGTGCGAATAATAATACCTAACCGTTTTGAAGCATTCGATACACCGTGTCTATGTGCCCACAGAAAAGAAGTTTTGTATGAAACGCAATACCAAGGTCTTTGATTTGAGAAGTAGTTTTTACGTAAATAGATCATAAGTGGTACCTAAAATTTTTAGAATATCTCTTTCTACTAAATGTAATTGGATAGGACTTATCATAATTAAAAAACAAAAAGTTTTTAAAGCAGTAGTCTTGCAGACGTTTAAGGTCCTCCTCTAGTACCAAGCTATCAGATATTGAATCATTCCTGGAAAAATTCGTAAAGCCCTTAACTACCCATTAGTACATGAAAATAGATCAAAAGAATTCACGTATATCTATGAACCGGCCAAGGTTAGATTAGATTTCCATATAAGGTTACTAACCCTTAATTAAGCGCGCTGGTGTATTTTGTACACCATTTATGCGCTAGAAAGTGGTTATTTTGAGTTTTAGAAAAGTTAATAGGTTAATGTACTTACCAATTATGTAAGTACATTTTTATTTTGTTTACAATTATTTTTATTACATCATTTTTATTTTATTACATCATTTTTATATTATTACATTATTTTTATTGTATACATCTTTATACATTTTTATTTTATTACGGATTTGGTATTTTATAATTTTTTCTGTTTTCGTTTTATTTATTTCTATTTATTATAGATAAGATGGAAACCAGAAGTTCAAAAAAGAAAGAAATAAATCAAGAGCTGGGGCTCCTTATAGACGTTGAAAAAGACGAAACATTTGTAGAAATAGATGACGAAGAGGACGATGATCTGGATGATGAAGAAGTGTCGTTTAGTGAGCATGGCAGTAATTCTGAAATTTCAACCGATGATAGTGAAGAAGAAAATTTAGATACTGAAATTTTCAGTGATAAATTTTATTTTGGCAAAGATAAGACGACGAAATGGTCTAAAGTAAGTTTAGTTCGTAAGGCAGTAAGAACAAAGGCACGTAATTTAGTCAAAATATTGCCAGGGCCAAAATTGGATGCTCGCAATATAGAAAACGAGATAGACAGTTTTTTGAAAATATTTTCAATAGAAATGATACATGAAATTATTATGTACTCAAATAAATATATATATAGTATAAAATAGAAATTTCAAAGGGAAAGGGACTGCTAATATATATCTAAAAATGAAATGTTAGCATTTATTGGGTTACTTTTCTTATCTCGCATGAAACGAGCCAATCGTACAACTTTTTTGGAGTTAGGGGCAACTGATGGTACAGGTATTGAGATATTTCGAGCCTGCATGAACTATAAGAGATTTCTTTTTATATTACGAGTTCTGAGATTTGATGACATAACGACAAGGGAACAAAGACGTAAACTGGATAAGCTAGCACCAATTAGATCGATATTGGACGCTCTAAACGAAAACTGTAAAAAGACTTATTGCATAAGCGAGTACATGACAATCGATGAAATGTTAGTTCCATTTCGAGGGCGTTGCAATTTTATACAATATATACCAAGCAAACCGGCAAAATACGGTATCAAAATGTTTGCACTTTGCGATGCTAAAAGTTTATTCACTAGTAAAATAGAAATTTATTACGGAAAGCAGCCAGATGGGCCTTATTTTATCAATAACACACCTGCAGATATTGTTTCAAGATTAGTGGATCATGTAAAAGGAAAGAATAGGAATCTAACATGCGATAATTGCTATAGCAGTTATCAGTTAGCAAAGTCATTACTTGCTAATAAAATCACATACCTAGGGACGTTGCGAAAAAATAAGAGAGAAATCCCTCCTGAGTTTTTGCCTAATAAAAAGAGAGAAGTTGGGTCCTCTTTATTTGGTTTCCAGCAAGAAATCACAATTACTTCCTATGTACCCAAGAAAAATAAATCTGTTGTTTTAATTTCAACCATACATAATGACAGCTCCCTAAATGAGGACACAAAGAAGCCACAAGTAATTCACGACTATAACATGACGAAAGGCGGTGTAGATACCGTTGATCAACATTGTTCAAACTACTCAGTATCAAGAAGAACAAAGAGGTGGCCTTTGTGTACATTTTTTCACTTGCTAAATATTTCCGGAATAAACGCTCAAATATTGTATAATAACATTTCCAATAAAGCAGTCACAAGAAGACTGTTTCTAAAAACACTTGCTATTAGCCTTATGAAGCCTTATTTCCGTGATCGTCTCCGTAATAAAAGTTTACCTTTAGATATAAAACTAATATTGAGGAAACACGTCGAGGAGGAAGAAGAGAGGGAAAAAGAAGACGAACCACCACCAAAAATTAGAAGCAGATGCCATATTTGCGGCCGAAGGAAGAATAGAGTAACAACTATGCGGTGTGATCTTTGCCATTTATTTGTGTGTAAGGAGCACAGCAAAAAATGCTTACGTTGTAAACAATGCTCAGAGGACACTATCCAAGAAGATGAAAATTGATAGAGTATTTCATATTCTGGAATATTTTTTAGGAATCAAAGTATTAATTTATATTTATTATTTAGAGTTATGTTTATTTTCTTTTAAATTTTTTTTGTAAACGTCCATTTCTGATTTAGTCACAATAAAGTCTATGTTATTTTGGTAGTTTATTTCCTATAAACGATATTTTATTATATCTTAAATAAATAAAAACCAAAAACATAAAAGTATTTCATTGCAACACTTGATAATTTCACTACATTATTGGTGGTGCTTAAAATACACCGCGCGACCAATTATGTTATTTTTTTGACGCGCCTAATTAAGGGTTACTAAACTTCTAGCTAAAATTAAACTTCAGAAAGATTGTACTATACTTACTTAATATGTACAGAACCTAATATATTAACTTATGCATTAATATTAATAATATTATATTGCTACTCAAAAATGTTTTTCCAAGCATAATATATATTCGAAAATTAAATCTTAAATTGTTATATGAAAAAGAGATATTCTAGACAAATGCGATGTTTACTCTTTAGTATGTTCTAACTGTAATGGAATGTACCTAGGGCAAATAAGAAGATTAGGTAGATGAATACACGAACACAAGAATAAACACTAAACACAAATCAACAATATGATATGTACAAATTCAACAGATAAAAGATTACATATTGTTCAATGATCAAATTGATGATGAATAAGAATATAAGCCACCGATTACATATTTAAAAGATCACCAGCACATACACCTATTGCTTATTTTATTGTGTTTAAATTTTTAAAAATCTTACAGTCATCGTATCCGGTTTTATTGTTCTGTCTTATAATTGTTTTGTCCCGTGGTCATGCTTTAATATATTGTGCTTTAATATGTTTTAGTCATATTAATTTTTATTATCTATATGATTTAAAAGCAAAATAATAACACTTTAACATGTATGTTTTCATACATTCTATGTTTATGACGTATGTTTTATTCTTAACTTGTTGACAGTAAGTTTCCGAATATAATTCTTTTATATATATATTTTTTTTTGAATATCTCAATTTAATTTTTAGGATCTTATGTTTTGAACTCCACCAAAATGTGTAGCGTTTTATAAAAATAACAATTTCCTTAGTCGTTCTTGAAAAAATCGTAAAAAAATTCAATTCTTATATCTTGATGTAATTTTTCATAATGTATAAAGCAAAGTATGCACTTTCGTCAGAATAAAACCATACATGAAAATCTTGTATCGTGTTTGAGATATCAAGCTTTGATCTCAACCTAAATTTGTAGAATGTCATAAAATTAAAAATTTCCGTAACCATTTTTAAAAAATCGTAAAAAATCGAATTGTTTTCCAAACGAAATGTATGCGTAATCATGGGCAGGAAGACTAAGGTCTATAGCCCTTTTGGACTTGTATATACAATTATATATATATTATGTTATGTTATTGTTAGTATGTTATTGTTATCATATATATTTGTCCAAATAAATATTGTTCTCTCTCTCGAATTGTTAAGATATCTTGATGAAATTTGTCGTGATTTATTATAAAGGAAAATATGCAGTTTCCTCAGAACAAAAACCGTACATGAAAAGCTTGTTTCGTTTTTTGAGATATCAAGCTTTGATCTCAACCTAAATTTGTAGAATGTTATGAAATTAAAAATTTCCTTAATTATTTTTGCAAAAATCGAAATCTTAAAATACCTTGATGAAATTTGTTAAAAATTACAAAGAAAGGTGTGTACTTTTATAACGACAAAATCATACTTGAATATTTCAATTCGTTTTTGAATTTGGCCAAATATGTTGCACTTCATAAAAATAACAATTTCCTTAGCCATTTTTAACAAATTAAAAAAATTAAATTGTTAAGATATCTTGATGAAATTTGTCGTGAATTATAAAGGAAAGTAACCACATTCCTCAGAATAGAACCATATATGAAAAGCTTGTTTCGTTTTTTGAGATATCAAGCTTTGAACTCAACCTAAATTTGTAGAATGTCATAGAATTAAAAATTTACCTAATCATATCTGAAAAAATCGAAATCTTAAGATATCTGAAGGAAATTTGTTAAAATTTACAAAGAAATGTGTGTACTTTTATCCAGACAAAACCATACTTCAATATTCAATTCGTTGTTGAACTTGACCTAAACATGTGCAACATTCATAAAAATAACAATTTCCTTAATCAAACATCTTGATGATATCGTGATTTATAACGGAAACTATGCACTTTATTTATTTATTTATTATTTATTTATTTGTGTTCTTTGGGATGCAAACAGGACAAGCCCAGTGAAGCATCCACTAATAATACATAATAGAAACAATAACAAAAATTAATGTTAATAATACATACAAATATATATAAAAGTAAGCAAAAACCAGCAAAAAGGAAACTAAAAAGATATGATAAAAACAAAAAGAAAAAATATTTAACTTTTTTTTTTTAATAATGTGATTATCAACGACTAAAGACGACTAACGCAATGTAAGTGGCGAATGTTTTTCTTGAATGTCGCCGTAGAGGTATTAAACATATCAACATTTGAGCAATAGCGGTTAAACAAGTGCATAAGGCGAAAACTTTATGAAGTAGGGTTAAGTCATTAATATTACGTTTGGTGGAAAGCAGTGTAAAGCCAAAAACTGTGCATCGTTGCGCATAACTACAGTACGGTAAACAAAATTTATGCGACAAATACCGAGCAAAACGCTTCTGGACTTGTTCTAGGCGGTCGATGTAGATATGATATTGAGGATTTCAAACAGCAGATGCATAATTGAGGACAGAGGATACAAAGGCAGAATAAAGAGAACGAATACATGATAGATCCAAAAAGGGAATAAGTCAAGGTCCAAGATAACTCCAAGGTCAAGGTCAAAGATAACTCCAAGGTCCTTCACGTATTCGGATTGTTTGAGGATAGTTGAGCCAAAGAAGTAATCAAAGACAACAGGATAGCGTTTGCGCGTAAATGTGATTTTACTGCATTTATCAAGGTTTAAGCACAAGTTATTTGTTATACAATATTCATGCAATCTGTTTAAATCATCCTGCTGTCTTGCACAGTCGTCGGTAGAACAGATGCGGCTAAATATTTTGCTATCATAGGCGTAAAGGAGAAAATTTGAATGGTGAAAGCATGCATGGATATCGCTTATATAGAGTAGAAACAGAAGCGGTCCAAGATGACTACCCTGAGCGACACCAGAAGTAATATCCCTAAATGCAGAGCGATAGTTACCGATACTAACAGCCTGCGATCTGCTGGAGATGTAAGATGAAATCCAGGAAATTAAGCCAGTTGGAATGTTAAAATTGGTTAGTTTAGTTAAAAGGATTCCGTGATCAATTTTGTCAAACGCCTTGCTATAATCAGTGTAGATGGCGTCTACCTGGCAATTGTCATCAAGAGAGCTTAGTAAAAAGTTGGAGTAAGAGATTAGATTCGATTCCACCGACCTGCCACGGTAGAAGCTATGCTGTTCAGGGATTATAGATGATTTAACGCTAAACATTACACGATCGTAAACAAGACGTTCAAAGACTTTAGAGGCAATTGAAAGAATGGAGATAGGTTTGTAGTTGCAAACTAAATTGCGTTCGCCACTTTTATGTATGGGAAGTATTAGGGCTTTCTTTCATTCAGAAGGGAAAGTGGCAGTATAAAGAGAAGTTTTGAAGATATATAATAACGGTTCGGTTAGCTGCAGAGCGCATTCATGAATGAACAAGCCGGGCAGTCCATCAAAACCCGCTCCGTGATTGGGGTCCACAAGTAATAGCACGCGCAGGATGTCATCACGCGTAAACCAATGCATGAGTCCCAGATTGGATCGCTCGCGGTCGCCTCCCAGGGAGGCATTAATAAAAACAGAACCAAAGTAATCGGCGAATAGGTCACAGACATCTTGCCCGCCATCTACCGTTCGTTCGCGATAGGTGATTCTACTAGGGATGTTCATATTACCCTTCTTTTTTGATTTAGTATAAGACCAAAGAGCGTTAGGGTTGACGCACATATTAGACTGTGTGACGTCAAGAAAAGCCCTATAATCGGCTGCGATCAATGCTTTAGTACGAGCTCTGAGCAAACGGAACGTTTCATAATAATTATCGCAACCAGTGGACTTCCATTTTTTATGATATTTTAGCTTTTCTTTAATAGCTTTAATGTTTATACGTAGTTCTTTGAGGAACGAATTTGTTGACCGCTCCTCGAACAATAGAGTAAAATATGCTCACTGCTTCATCAACCGGCAGACGACCAATAGCCTCGTCCCAATCCACAGACGCGAGACATGAACGCAGACCCCCATAATCAGCTTTGTGGAAAATGTATTTATGTAAACAATTTTCGCGAAGAGGGCGCAGCGAGATGCAGTCAATTGAGAGCAGTAAAGCGGGATGATGGGTGTCTACGCGTACCAATGGTTCAAGGCAGTGGACGACAGCGATAATATTGTAGGAATTGCTCAGGATCAAGTTTAAAATTCTATCATTAGCATTGCGTACACCGTTAAATTGTTCTAAGTTACAATAAAAAAGCGAACTTAAGAATAAAAGCGAACGTGCATCGCCGACATTTGACCCAATTAGAGACTGCTGTTGCGACGGATACCATGAGATATCAGGAAGATTGAAGTCTCCAAAGACGAGAATTTTATGATCAGGGTAGCCGTCATAGACAGTTCGCAAATTAACAAGAAATAGCTCAAGCGATTCTAGATCCGCAGGCGGAAGATAAACACAGCAAAGAAGCAATTGAACAAAACCGCACTGCACCACAACCACAACTCTTCAATATTCAAGGATTCAAACAAGTTGCGGCAAATGATATTGGATTTAACCGCAATAAGAACACCTCCTCCGTCAGTCTTAGTAGATAATGTTGATTCACGATCCCGTCGGAAAACGTTATACTGCACGTTACTTACTTTCCTCAGAATAAAACTATACTTCAGTATCACACATCGCTTTTTAAGTTATCAGGTTTTGAACACAACCTAAATTGGTAGCATTTCATATAATTAAAAGTGTCTTTAATCATATTTGAAAAATCGTAAAAAATCAAATCGTTAAGATATCTTGATGAAAATTTTCGTGATTTATACCGGAAGGTATGCATTATCCTCAGAATAAAACCATACTTGAGTATATCACTTCGTTTTTGAGATATTAACTTTAATTTGTAGCATAAAAATAGCAAAAATCGAATTTTTAAGATATATATTGATGAAATTTATTATAATTTAAAACGAAAAGGATGTACTTTTATACGCGCGAAACCATACTTGAATATCTCAATCCGTTTTCTTTTCTTGTAGAAGGAAATGCTTTAAACACATGTCTTAATATCTGACTAATGCCGGATATTCAGCATCTATTTGGTATCCGGCCGTGTCTTAAAAACTGGTCAAATACCGGATAATTACCGGATACCCGTTCTACCACTAGTTACGCCTATCAGATTTGAAAATAAGCAATATCGTTCGTTTCTAAAAGGTAGGAAACTTTATATCAAAGATTTATTATATAAGATGCAAAGTGGCAGAGAACAAGATTCAAAACTTGGTTTTATTAGTATAGAAGGAACCTTCATTTGTATGTAAAATGATAAATGCGATAACCGATAAGTTTTGCAAACCTCAGACCACTCAAACCACATCAGACCCAAACATGTAGTCATTAAAGTCAACATTGACAGAATTCAGTGAATTAACGGATGGAAGGACATACACAAAACAGTTCAATGTCATAAATGTTGGAATTGTATTTGTAGCATTTTTGTTGTAATATCAGACCAAAAGTATTTAGGATCAATCTTACTAGTTCTTTTGACACCAAAAACATACATGCCATAATCATTCCGAATGATAAACTTGAAACACCCTGCAATAATAGAAAAGTCAAGTCGTTTATTTGTTTTCCATATCATATATAGTTAACATGAGCTCTTCGCTTTTCTCTGGTCATGCTCATGGTATCCTGCGAAACCACGGAAAATTAGTGGTGAGTGCAGTAAATTTTTGATTGGCAAAATTGAAGTGGCAATAAAAGTTCATAATAGATATTGTTTGTTTGATTTAGATTTTAGATCATGAAAGATAATACCCCAATGGATATCACCTAGAAGTTTGCGGATAAAATATTTGGTAGTTCGGATTGTACGAATTTATCACAGGTATTACTATGAAAAATATGCAGACAGTTGGTTGGCACAGGTGTGTCCGACAGTTGGAAGATCGAGATTGCAAAAGCTTGCCGATTCGGCCCGGTAGTGGTGGCATAGACAGGCGCGTCATGCTTTTCTTGTCGATAGTAATCTCGCTCCAGAGAGGTCGGGATTTGCCAAGATGTTCCATGGCGCTTGTAATTTATATTACTACATAATACCTTTATTGATCGCCCGTCTTTTACTACAAACATCTAACTGACAGGCGAATATTTATTTTATCTCAAGATTAAATTATATACAATAAATCTCTTTCTTTTCAATATCCATATAACACCTAAAACAAATTGTAAAGCTAAATTAGACATTTTCTATCAAGAATAAGACCTAATCTGAATATCTGGTATAACATTGTTGATTTGTCTTGCTAGTGTCGCAGTGATTAATATTTGAGAAAACTTTCAAACAATTCGTTACCATGGCTTTTCGAAACAAATTGGTCTACGTTCGAGAGGACTGGTTCCCTTGAAATATTAAAGTCGAGATAACTCTGTTATGTATCGAAAAATAGAAAAGTGGCTCGTGAAGCGTAAGATTGCAGTAGAAGCGGTACCAGTGGCGTTCGCTGCACTGCCGTAGTTCTCCGAAACAATCGGCCCCGTGGTCCCGGCCGTATAAAATACCAATCGACATAAATAAGGGACCGGGATAAGCTTCAAACGGGTTCCAACGGGGACAGTACGGGACGTCGTCGATAAACCAACGTATTCATTATATCTTTCGCCGTCGCCACATTTTACAGCCGTTCTCTTTCCACTGCTACTGGCTTTAACCCTGCAAATTCAACTCACCCGAACAAACCAGATAAAGTTACCCTATGGAATAAACAAGACATTTATCAGCGGTTGATTGTACCTCTGATTTGAACAAGGGTATACTATCTTCCACCAAGAATGTATAAGTTGAAATTTTTAGTAACACTTATACTGAAAAAAATCTTTTTTTGGTTCTCTCTCAATTTCCCCCCTTTTTCATATATCCACCTATCGAGCCATTTAGATAAGCCTTGGGTTCCGTAACCGACTCAACTTTCGTCATAATTCCGAAAATATTGGACCATAGTAAATGATCGTAGGGAAGAATTACGACTCCCTCTTAAAATCGTTCATAGTTTATCGATTGTCAGAACGGAACGGGCAACGCAGCGTTTCCACTTAGTAAATGTATGCAAACACCGTCTTTCGTTTTCTTTGTACTTCTTCGGAAACGGGCCTTTTGCATTCAAAAAGAAAAGAAATTGAATCTGTAAACGCTTTCCCTCCCTTTTGTAAATCACATTTCTTTCACTTCCCCGACCCTTTTTGTGACAACCTTTTAAATTTCCTGTTGTTTTATTATGCATTCTGAAGATTTTTTATCGGTTGAAATATTTTATTTTCTTTTCATTCTTTTACGTTCCGAAATATTACAATATATAAATTTAAGAAACCGTTTTGAATATCCATCATTTCAAGCCTATTTAAGCAATCGATTAACACATCACGAGGTAAATCATTCAGTATTTTGTTGAAAATAAAGTTATCTGTATACTAAATAACAATTTTCATTAACAGTTACATTTTGAACAACTTAATTTTCTTCTTACGCCAGATGGACGGGAATATTCAATCTCAGATTGATGCAAGATCATCATCTGGTATCGTGGCCTAGTATCAAACGTTAAAGAAAAGGCGAATACTAATTAAGTTAACCGTTAAACAATTTTCTATTTCAATATATTTAATTTCGCATCGAGCATTGTCGACGAACTCTTTATGCAGTTTTCTAGTGCTCAGTACAGTTAGAATGGCCGTCGTTTTGCATACCACGGCGGTTGTCGACGTAGTTGGCCAATACTTTCGTCCCTTTGAACACAAAGGGATGCCTGTTTGAGTATAATGCGTCAAGCGAAATATGCCAGTAATGTTGGTTGTACTACGTTGCGCACTGATCGATAGAGTGAGCTTTTTACACCGCTAAAAGCTAGCATAAGTAGATATGTTGATACGCGTATACCGCATACCACCAATTAGTCCTTTTCAATGTAATGTAACTGTACAAACATTTACATTTAAATATATAATTACACTATAATCATAATGTATTGTATAAGTTTTGCTAACGAAAAAATTCTTTATGTTCTACCGTTTTCAAATTCATATGATTCAATTTTTTAATGTAATTCAACGTTAATAAAAAATGAAATTATTAATGTCGTGAATATAACCGCGTCTTAATCAGAAAATATCTACAGCGATAATAAATACACTTTCTTAGAATTGTTATCCGGTTGGTATAAAAATAAATACAAATAAAGAAAAGGAACAAACACAAGAAATAAGATCAGTGAACGAGGAAAACTTCAAAGAAACAGTAAAAAAGAAAAATAAAATTTACTTTAAATGCGAACTGGAAGCATCGTATTATTGAAGCATTTGAGCTGTAACATGAAAAAGACAACAGTTTATCTTAAATTCTAAATTCAAAATTCTGTTCTTTCAAATGTTTTTAAATACCTTCGAAATATTTGGCTATATCATAAAAATTATTGATCAAGTCTTAGGGTAAATCCGTTTGGGTAAAACCAAAACACGCCACTTATTGTTAGTTTACTTTGTTGCAAAATACTTCAGTTCGTGTTGCACCATAAAATATGCCCTGCAACTATTCGTAGGACTTCCTAAATGTAGTAATGGAAGTGCTATGAGATTGAAGGTATAATAAGAGATAATAACTTAATAATAATATAAGAAGTAATTCTAAACTGCTGCAGGGCGCATCTATGCTTAAATTGTATGCAAAATTTCGTTATTCAAAACATATGAACGTCATAAAACGTGAAATTCTAAATTCAAAAAGTCGTATCATCGACTGATTACTTAAATTTATTACTAAATATAAAAAACAAAATTAAATTTTTCTTTTATTGTTGTACATTTCAATAATACAAGAGTGAATAACACTAAGCGAATTTGTATTCGTTCTGAAGTTAAATGAAGCTAATTATGGAAATTATCTCCTTTATCTAAGATTTTGATTTCAGCCAAATTAAAGATGTGACTTGTATCCAAACTACGGTGTGATAACGCATAACTTTTGTTGTGCACTTTACATCACTTTTATGACCGCAAAGGACATGATAAATGACATTTGATTTGCACTTAACGGGTATTTTATTCTTCAAGTTGGAAAAGTCTTAAGCAAATTGAAAGGGTAATATCCAATAATCAGTAAATTCTGATCTATATGGCTAACTTTAAAAAGTTTGACAAGTTTATCTATCAACTGAGGTATAAACGTGATTTTGTATTTGATAAGTTCTATTTTTTATGACCGAGGGTTTCTTACGTGATTTATAACGTATTGAAAAGAAGCTTGTTAAGTAATTTAAGGGGATATGAATTTTCCAAAAAAATGTGTTTCAATTTTGCTAAATTGGTTTGTATTAGATGAGCTTTATAGATGTTATGATCCCGTGTTTCATAGCTAAAGCTGTGTCTACTTTGTGTTTGATTTTATGGAGTAAACTAAAATGTCTACCTCAGCATAGGCGTCGGTTTTTGGAAACATGTATGGGCACTGGGTAACGGAAAGAAGTTAATAAGAAGTTATTCAAAAAATAAAACGTTCACACCTCAGACCAAAGTAAAATGAACAATACTTTGATACTTCTTCCTTGGTGGTGGGTGTTACACTATCATAGCTCTATGTCATAGATCTACTGTAATATATCTTTAATGAAAAATATAGTATTAATTTGCCAAATATTATAATAGTTTAAATATGATCGTATATCTATGATCATGTAGTGTATCTATGTATTACATGTAGTGTAATAATTTAAAACAAAATAGCGACAGATAAGATTCAGTTGACAGTGGCTGCTACAAAGCTACTAATTTCCGAGTATGAAGGGAATGCAAGTATGAATATAACGTTATGAGTTGTAATTATAAAAATAGAAATAAGCGTTTGGTTGTTTGTAAATCAATTCCAAAACTACTTTCTGTCATCCTCCTTGCGCGAGATAATCGGTAATTAAAAACAGCTTCTTCTTGAGTTGTTGTTTAACGGGTAAGGCTTCATGACGTTAGGACTTGAGGAAATGCGTCGTCTACAAGTACAACATAGGATAGCTCCACATTTGTATTGAGTAGTTTCTTGCTCTTTGGAATATTTAAAATAAAGCTGTTATTGAGACATTGCTTCAATGTACTCTTTGCATAAACTCCAGCAATGCCTACTCTGCCATTAGTACAAACGTCAATATAAAGAAACTTATAATTAAAATGGCCATACAAAAGCTGCTTATACGATATAATAAATGCCTAATATTGGTGTGAATAAAGTAGAATAGGAGCTAAAAGTACAGACATTCATGTAAAAAAATTGTTAAGGAAAGTCTAATGGTGCATTTTTATTTGAAAACGGAACTTACTTAAAAAACTTACTTCATAGTTTGGATTACATCTTCTATATCGTTAACAATTTTAATGAAGAAATAATCTCGTCGACTTTGAAGACGTTCTCAAAGTCGACTCCAAGAAAAATGAACAATGCTGTGATACTTCCTCCTTAAGCTATAACTAATGTTAACTGACTAGTTTGGTTGGGTTAGATTGTATGAACTGGGTTAAGATTGATGGCTCAACCCAACCCAACAATATATAACAACAATTTTTTTTGCTAAATAGCGTTTAGATCTTCTATATCATTAATAATTTTCACAAAGAAATAATCTTCAAGTAAAATGAACAATGCATTCGGCAGCCGATGTCTTCTAAGTTAGCCGAGACTATATATTCCATACCATTAATAACTTTATCGAAAAGGATTTTTCCCATATGATGATAAGAACAACCCAAACCAACTTGATTCAACCCGATCCAACCCAATCCACTATTTTACTGGAATCGTTCCTCAGAGTACGGAGTAGAAAACAGTAGTTTCAGCACGTGCCTTTGGATGATTTGTTTTACATATTTAGGCATTATTTACATATATATATTATTATATTATTTTAATGCTTGGTTCAGCTATAATAATTGCTTCATACCACTCTTTTCGTGCAACTCCGAATAACATAGGAAAACACGCGGGTGAAACAATACAACGAAAAGATGATATTTGAAAACAATTTTTATATATCACACACCTAATCAGGTGTGTAACTCCCACTCAGTCGGTGTTAATACGTATACATAGTATACGTATACATAGTATGACATATAAAAGAAGGATTTCTGGATAAGATAACATCATGGTACAAACATACTCAACAAAATATTTATCGCCGTGTCATAATGAGATATCACTCTCATATTTCTATGTATAAAGTGAACGATAAGAAACACCCAAATTTTAGTAATTTCGGTCGAATGGTGAATGGAAATCAACTACGGTAGCCAACGTATGAAAATATTCTATATCCCGAGAAAATCTTGATTTTTCGAAAATTTACCTGGACATAGTGATTGGGTATGCTTTGGACGTTGGATACTGTTTCATATCTTGTTTTGATGGCAGTCTTTGCTTGGGCAATGTATAGCTATTGCTTATCGTTCTTGTCACACAACGAACCAACAAGCAGTTGGCATCGGTGAATGTGTCGGCCATAGAGAGCCAGGGATGTTCTTAGTAACGAATCTTGCCTTGGTGGAGGAGACGGGCACAGTTTCTCCTCATCAACGGAACGATAGTGGTCTGAAGTATTGCCTGAGACTCGTCCAAGGTCATGTTGCGAGAAGGAAAGGAGATGTGCAGTTTAAGGAATAAAAAGAACGCACCCCAGCACATGATGTTTCTCCAGCTGAAGTGTATGGTCACTTACGGAGCTCACGCCAGTAGCAATTATAGATATCCCGACCATTGATGCGTTACGTAAGTAAGAGGGACTTATGTGGTGGTTGGAGGATGGGTCATGTGTTCAAGACTCCAATAAACAAAAAGTGGGATGATTCACGTGATTTCTGCATCGAGGAACGACAAAGCCATCGATTATTAACTTCTAGTTGAGCTGGTATTCTAAGCAATAATCTAAGCGCCCTATCATTATGTTCTGAAAACTCTCAGCGGCCGAGAAATAGAATTTTAACAATTTCACCATTCGACCGAACACACTAAAATTTAGGATATCAAATACAATACCTGTATTTGATATCCTATCTAAAGTACAACTTTGGATTATTGAAATATCGATACTATTAAGACAAGAATTGAAAATCGTGGCATTATGATTGAATTTAGGCACCAACGTTATTCAAACAACTTTTGCAGAAGAATGCGTTAAGAGGAAGACGAAGTTTGTGAGTAAAGTTGTGAAGGTTGTATTGAAGTTATATGTAGTCTATTAAATGTTGCTTAATGTTACTATTATCGGATTCAAAAGATTTTACCCCTCACTGTGAACGCGAATAACAGAAATACTACTTTATAGAAAAAATCGAGACCGATTTCGTTGGATACGAAATTTAATTCTTTATAATGTGGAGAAATTTCAAATTACGTCGGGTCTGTTCGTGATCATGCGTCACATAACAGCGAAGAGGCCCGGCGAAGCCTTCCCTCGACTCCAGTTATAAAATCGGATTGAACACTTGCTGTACAATGAAGATTATGTTTTTATTCTTTTATTCAGTTTCATCAGACTGTTAGAACGATGTTTGTGACAATCCCATACGATAAGGCGTTATTGAGATATCACTACTTCCCATAATGTTTTATTGAAGAAGAGAAACTGGAAACTGGATAGCAAAAATCAAAAAATAACTATACTGCATGTTTACGAGTAAAAAAATTACAAAGTCGAGCTTCTTCACATATCGGCCGAAATCGGGTACATTTTTTCGTTTCACCTATGATAATTACTATATGAGTGAAAGGAAAAATTTGAAATTTCTCCACACTATAAATAATTAAATTTTACGTCCAAGAAAACGGTCTCGATTTTTTCTATGAAGTAGTTTTTCTATTACAGGCAGTAGTTATAATGACAAGAAACAAAGGTATCGGGTATCAAATGTATTATATAAGTAATTTTGGGAGACCTTGAGAGTAACTTTTTAATGTATAACATATCATCGATTTCAATAAATATCCTTCATATTACTATTTCAAATTATGGCTGCCCTATATGAGAAACGACTTTAATTTCGCAGGTAGTTTAATATTTTGTTGTACAAGCAACATGACATCCTCCACCATCAGCGATGAAAGTTAAAATCCGAACGAAACAATTTCAATCTATTATTCAATATATGCATTATATCTCTGATCAGATTTAATGATGAGAGAGGTTGCCATTGATACATAGATGCTTTCCCTTTAAGTAGATCCCTTTATATGCATTGTAAATATTTCATCTTTTAATGCATATCTGCAATCTCCTTCCTATGGAAAAGTTAATATTTACTCATTTTTCTATAATCCTATGTCGCCGTAAAATATAGATAAAACGTCGAATATTAATAAAGCCAACCTGCATTTTATTCAATCTGAAATTTAGGAAAACAAACCGGAGAGTCTACCTTAAGCAATCAAAATTGAAATACCCGACAATTCCGACGAATACTTGTAGTTTTCCAAGAAATACAATTATAATTCTCTTCTCTGAATCAGTTTCTAAATTACATTTAACCATTCGTTAATTAGAATTTGAAATTTGCAGAGTTCATCGTTATTGGTTCAATTAAGTTCGTTAGACTGCAATCGAAAATTCACTATTTTTCTACTTTAATAAAAACGTTTCTGTTTCTTTTTTGTGAACAATATTTCATAAAAATAAATTGATTTCTTTGATGTTTCAACTATTATCGATGGCAGTATTTCACAAAGAGACCTTATTCTGATAAATTCCACAAAACATAAAAAAGTTTTATTTCTAAATATGTATATTGTTCTACAACAAAAAATTATATTGAACATAACACATCCACTTGTTTTTCATTTACAAATATGATTAACTATCATATTCTGAATTTAACGCTTTATTGCAAAAAAAATTTTTTTTCATAGGGCTTTTCCAAAGGTACTATTTTAGCTCTTTTCGACGTTGTTTGTGAAGTGTTATCGAGGGGTAAAAAACTGTATAGGCTGACCCATTTTATTCTTAAAAGCATTTTTTACCGTTTTTTTTAAGATAACGCCGGGAAAGTGATGAATAAAGAATACGTAACTTGATAGTTTAGGAAATATACATAAGAGAAAACGTGAATAAGCTAAAAAAGGGATAATAAAATATTTTGTTGATTCAAGCGAAATTAGTTTTAACGAATATATAATATAAGTTATAAATAACATCATAACGAAAATCTAAATATTTTAATTAATTTTTGTCTTTTCATTAATGTTTACGAGGTAAATGCTACTTTCTAAATTAAACATTGGTTTATTATACAACATTCTCATCATACTAAGAGAGAAACCTTACTTATGGATGCTGTGGGAAATACTCCTACGCGCTCATTTCACCTTCTATTCCATACCAGGTTACAATAAAGTAAATAAAGAACGTTCTATTAACACGTCCATATCGGATATATTTAATTGACCGACGCCAGTTTGCATATATAGTATTATAATATTCACAATTTTGTAATGATGTGTACTTAGGATATAATTTGTAACTACTTTATTCAAATTTGATCTTGTTTTCAGCTAACTAATAACATCTCTGTTTACAACTAATAAGTGCAGAATCGATCATATCTTTAAAGGACGATAAATGATGACATTTAATGTAATTTATTATTTAAGGGCTCAACATAATTTATTTTTTTTATTAAACTGACGCGTTACAAGCGTTATTGGCACCTCATAATATAGGTGTCATCTACATACATGTCATTCTCACGCAAAAAAATGGGGTAAGTCGATAACAAGGAACAAAAATATTGAAGACCCAAAATTAAGTCTTTGAAGAGTACTAAAAAGCTTTCTCAAATATAACATCTTTTTTAACACTCACTATTTATTACTTTCAACCGTAATAAACAAAAGTAATTATTTCTATAACACCATTTCATTGAGCAAATGCGTCATTGATGAGATAAGGACAATAAAAGCAATTAAACAGGTTATAAAAGAGTGTCCAAGCAGGAGAGTTTAATTAATATAACTTCGACCAAATATCTTCACTACATTTTACTTTTGAGTCTTTATGCTCTAAATACAATTTAATTTATTTATGTGTCCCAAGCAATATCACAAAAATAGAAATAAAATTAATCCCAATAACAGAAAAAATACTGTAAACATTTTATGCTTAAGTTCTAGGAAAATTGAAAAGTCATAAATGATAAGATGATTTTATATTTCGATGCAAGGAATAACAAAAAAAAATAGTATATAAGAGAGAATCTGAATCTAATTCAGATGGTGGTCTCAATATCAATCCAAAACTGGTGTGTGGGAAATGTGCTAAGTGTGTACATAGAATATATTTATATATTATTTTAGTATATTGTAACTGATGGCTAGAGTAATGCCGATAAGTCAGTCGCCAAGTTTGTTATGGCAATGGATTATTCGAATATGTTTCAAATTTTTTTGACGTATCTATGAAATGAGGCTAGTTTCTTTGTTGGCATGTTGGAAGACTCACTAAATTTAAAAACACAGAAATATCATTATAATATACCATGTTATTCATTGTAGTAAATAGAATAATGTCTCATTCTCCAGTTTGATGAAAATCTAATGATATATCAGGCTAAAGGCAACGAATTTGATTAGATCCTAACGTAACAAGATTAGCTAAGTACTTACAATCTAAATCTCAAATCAAGTCGTTTAGCTCGCTGTGAGAAAATTCTTGCAGTGTGGGACTGCATTCTCCGTATTCACTTTTACTATTGGTTTAACTCTGATTTTCTACCATTTCAACATTATCACGGCAATCATCTAATAGGAAAGTTAATAAACGATTGGTTAAAGTCAAGATCACTTTCTGTATCGGTTTATAAGCTTTACACAAACAGCACAAATATAAATAAATTCTGATTTTGTGAAATTTGAATCTTTTTATAATTCTTCTTTGTGTTGTATCATACTCTTTTTTAATAAGCTGGGCCAAGTAAAGCTAATAATGTAGTGTGACGGGTGATTTATCCTGGTTACCACTACATGCAATCTATCCTATAATTGATGTAAGTCAGAAAGTACATTTTTTAAACACACACCTTTCCAAATCCACTGTTCCCGCACATTTCGATGATGATGGAAATATTAATGATTATTTCGTGAATTCCGTTGATCATGTTGATGTGGATGATGATTTGTTTACTATTTATGGTATAAACATGCTTTACCCAACTTCCCATAAGAGATTTTCATTTGGACTCAGTGACATCATTTTGATCAGTAATATTTTAAATGTTTCTGTTTTGCCAGAAGTCTGGAAGCCGGACTACTTTAGTAATGCTGCCTTGAAAGTTGCATAGAAGTCTAATTGCATGTTAATATTAGTAAGCATAACATGTTGCACACCTCGCAGTCTGGTTTTCGATCTCACCATAGCAGTGCAATGGCTTTATTAAAGGTAACAGACGATACTATTAAAGGTCGTGATAGCGGATACTTGTATTTCTGGACTATTAAGGCCTTTGGCAAGGTTTACCATTCTATACTTTTAGCTCTTTTAGGTATGTCCCCACTGCCTGTGAGAGTGGGGATGCCATAGGTGTCTATTCTGGCTCCTTTATTGTTTTCCTTGTATTCATCTCAGTTGCACTTAGGCGCATTCAATATTCTCGATATACATGTACACAGATGACATTCAAATTTACATAACCTTTCTAAAGGAACATCTTGAATATGTAGTTATCAGGCATTTCCAACTGTAGGTTGAGTTGAACAGATGGTATCCATCGTTATGGATGTCTCTCTGGACTCCGCCTTTTGACCGTAGATTGTAATTAGTTTTACATATAGAAAGAATTTCTTTATTTTTTTAATATTATTGTTTACCTTTTTTATTTTGGTTGTTGCGGCCAATAAAGTACAACTGAATTATTTGAGCATTATGATAATAATAATATTATTAGAGATATTGCCTCCAGAAGACTTGAAATTCTTCCTGAAGAGTTGATACTGCATTTGTGATAAAGCTCGTTCTGTACAAACGAAATTTTGAACGAGAGGTATACAGTTAGTTCCTAATTTAGTAAAAAAAAGATGAAGATATACTTTCTTATTATGAGCACTTGAATGTCCTCTATTCAGATTTTATTCAACGATTTGATGATATTTTGAACCTGATTGAATTATAATAACAATAATGTTATTATAATGCTCAAATAATTCAGCTGTCATCCTTTATAAACGATTCTTCACCATAGAATTTTATACCCAAAACTAATATTTTATCTATCTTATAAAAAGTCATGACATACTTTTAACAACAAATACCGGACTTAAAATGACGGTTCAGATAAATGTATTAGTCTAATCCAGTGATTCTCAAAGTGAGAGCGGTGACGGTGAATGGGACGATGAATTACATAGAGGAGGTATACAACACATTCTCAATGTGTCTGATTTTCCAGAAATTTTTATTAAACGAAGCTATAAAGCATTCTAGACTACAAGACCATTTGACTAAGATTGATGGTAATAAAAAAAGATAAGGATTTATTTTACTACCTATCATTAAAAGAAAAACTTTTCAAACAACCGACATTGACAAAACTTTTTCAACCGCAAACATACAAGATGGTGATGGCTTGCTTGCTTCTTACAACATTTCCTCAATGATTATGAAATCTGGAAAACCTCATATAATTGGTGAAGAAAATTAATCATACTTGGCAGATTTTGAGTTGTGCTTGTATGCTAGCAAATGAGCGATAAGTAATTAATACTATCAACACCATCAGAAGTAAATCATTGAATAATAGAAGATCTGATACTGTCTCGGGAATACTTGATACCGCTTGCAGAGCTTCTAGAAGAAATAAACTGCTTCCAGAAAAGTTGCTTCTGGCACTAAAAGACTTCAACTGCTTCTAGAAGACTTGCTCTTGCTTCCAAAAAACTTAATAGTACAACTAAATGACTTGATACTACTTCAAAAAGACTTGAAAAGTTTCCAGAAGAAGTGATATTGCTTCTGGAAGACTTGAAATACTTCCCAAAACCCTTGGCACTGCATTTGTGATAAAACATCTTGTGTAACGGCCAGTTCTCAAATTGAGTGTAATGATAAAAAGATGTACAGATACACTTTGTGAGCACTTGGATGGCCTCTGTTCAGATTTTAATCAACAATTTGGTGAGATTTTGAAAGTGAATGTACCTGATTGAATTTTGAATCCTTTTCCAAGTGCAAACACAGTAAAGACTTTGCAATTATAAGAAAAACTCCAAATGGAGATCTCTACAGATTATCCTGAAGTATGGGCGGCAATTTAAAAGTTCTTTATTACATTTCTTTCATCATACTTAGTAGTCATATTAGTACTAACTTATTTACAAAAACAAGAAATCGATTGCAAATAGTCAATCGCGGTAATTTAAGATTACGTTTATCTGACTCCACAGTAATAAACTTTGAGCACAACTATGACAAAATATCTAAATATATAATAAAAATATTGTTTTATGACAATTTTTGCAATCGTATTTTGTCAATTGTAGTTTACTGGCTGGAATATTACAACCCTCATACCTTCTCCTTCTGACAGCACTACCATCATGTTATTGTCTGTTTTCAGTATCTTCTTCGTTATCATCAGTTTTTAGGCATTTGTAGAGATTGCTGAAATCTTGTGCTAATCTTTTTAGGAACATTTTTCTGTTAATGGATTTTTAATTATTCTCAAAATAAATTATCGGTGTATTTAAGCCCGCAACGTTCAGCATGGCAAAAATTACTACTGTTGATTAGTGGATGTCGTCTTATATTCCTTACAACATTATATGATATTGATGCTTTTTTTGACTACATATAGAGGCATCGCTTGAATTATTTTTACACATTTACCTTTCAAGATTTTCTCCAAGATTGAAGCATTTTTGGCAATTTTGCACAATGATTGCAAACACTACTGTCTGTACTTTTTTCTTGTCATGTACTTTTATCGTCAAATCTTTAACATTTCATGATAAATTTGAATCTGTTAATGTTCATCACCAGTCGATATTTTTCAACGCCATATTCAGAATCCCACAAATCTTCTAAAACTTTGATTATTAGCCTTGAAAACGCCATCTAAGAACAAGAGACCAATGAACGCTTTCAATTCAACCAAATCGACAATTTTGACATCTCTGTCGCGTTGGAATTTCGATTTTATATCCGCGATATACTGGTTCGTATACTTCACAATTGTTTCCAAAATATCATCTGTTACTAAACAGCTCCAACAATCTAAAGAAGTACGTGTCGATCTTGTTGCACCCACTGCTCCTATGCGCTTGTCTCTGTTCCAATTCCTTTTGCTTGTTGATTGAGACTCCATTTCGTTTTTTGTCATTTCCTAAAAAATACTGATTGCTTTCTATTGGCAAGCAATCAACTTCGTGTTCAGAATCTTTTTCTATCGCTTTCATCTCCAAAATATTCTTTTTCGCTAACATTTAATATTATTTTTCAAAATATTTTTTCCAAGCAGTAATAACAATATAATGTAAATATTATGAGTAACAGAAAGTATTTTTGAAATAAAGGACGCTTTTAAAATAAAATTAAAACAAAAATGGTCATAATATAGTAATATAGAAATGATCAAAATAGAATTCGCTTTTACCTAATATTCTGGAATATTTCTAATGTTCACATTGCAGAGAGTCGCAAAATAAAAACCGCCAAAAAAAATATGTTTTTGATTGATTTTGTCTCAATTTTGTCTCTTGATTTCTTCTTATATCCACTATATGTTGTAAAATACACACATGACATGACATTTATTGATATTTATATTACGTTCTATGTTTAACATTTATAATCATTCTGAACGAGGGCTTGATACATGCTCAAACTTAACGAATCCCGTATATGTAGTGATATGTACCCCAAACAAGAATTTTGTACTTTTTTAACCGTAACCATATCAGTCTTGGACAGTCTTGTCCATACCAGTTCATACAATATAGATATTTACGTAGACATTAGATAAGTGAATTGCAATAAAACTGAGGACTTACATAATAGCCTCTTATTTAGCTCAAAGGTATACATATGTAAAATTTTGAACATTTTACAATAACCACTATAAACTAGACTTTATCTCAATTTGTAGATCAATTGGAGTTAAGATTATTAAATTGAAATTGTGATTAATAAACATAAATTATTTTTTTCCAATTTCTGTTTCACTTTATCTGCTACATTCATTCCATTATTTTTGAAATAATATCAAAATAATTCAACATAAAAATTAATTGCCCTGAAATTTTACGATGTCGATTTTATCGAAAGGTATGCTCTTGAGAATATTAAAATCCCACCATTCTCTTTAGTAGAACAAAAATGAAGTCGTTAATCGATACCTTGTAGCAGTAATTTCGATACTTACATTTCCTTCGCAATTCAAAACGTCCATTAAAACACAGAGTTAGTCGAACAAGTACGTTAATAATCAAAAGTAGTTGAATTGTTGAAAATTAACTCAACGTTCACATGCGAACATTTAATCTTTGATTATTTCAAAAAAAAACATTCTATATTAAAAGGATTGTAGTAATTAGGATTTTTTAAGTATTTAAATTATAATAAAAAATATAGAATTAGAATTAAATAATTTTTTAAATTTTTAGTAGATGAGAATCATTTTACACAAAAACTAATTAATTTTACTTTTATTATTTTTTTGCGATTCAATACCAGATGCAAAAGGTTCTACCTTTTGTAATGAGATCCACTCAATATTTTTTTACCTCTGTTCACCAGAAGTTCAGCGCATTCTCAAACAAAACCTAAACGTATAATTTAACACGCACACATCGACATATCATCCAGTAAGAGAAGAAGTGGTAAGAACCGGGGGCAGGTTGAGAGAGCTTTCAGGGAGGCCTTTGTTTTTTTTCTTCTTCTCGGTAGCAGCGTTACCCCAACCATGGTAAATTGAATAGAACCAATCTTATCGTTCGAATCTCGCCGTCGTTAAATCGTATCCTTGAACAGCCAGCAGCCGTAGTACCACTACTGTTTGTGCGTTCCCGGACTAAACGTTTTGGACGTCACGTTTGTCGACAAAGAATAAAGGCGAGTAGAGAAAGGCGAAGTGAGTGCGAGAAGGTCAGAGATGCAGGAACTTCCGTCCGAACCCTTAATTAATTTTCAAGACTTGTTCGAAAACTAATTTCTGAGGGACGGACGGGGTTTGATAATTTTATATAGACGTCATATCGGCGGCGTTATTCGAAAAGTTATCGGAGAGTTAATTTTCGAACTACGTCGGCCCCGGTTCCGTGTCTTTTGATGACGGCGAACGCGAAGTTCTCCATTAATCTTTAATTGACAATGGAAAATTTCTTCTATAATAAAATTTCTTCGACATGCTTTAACAGTTTTAAGAATGCCTACCAAAACTATTAGTTATAAAAGCACTTATAATACAAAACCAAACATAGATTGTGAAATAGTATATTACAGTACTAGTGAGGAAACTAAGATTTTTCATTGACCCGTATGTCCGATATCTCACAAGCCGAAGTTATGAAAGGGTGCGTATAGTTAGCTTTGTACGCACGAATGCCATGTTTAGAGTACAACCGAATGCTATACATCGCCTGAGTGCGCAAAAAACATTTTACGCACAATTTCATAGAATATTTTATCTACGAACAAAAATTTAATATCAATAATTCTTCACAATTTTTGAAACTATGAAATTATTCTTTGGTTCTCTAAAAGCGTGCGTTAAAGTAAATCCCACTTGAAATACATACTGTTGTGAATAATGATACACCTTACGATCTAGAAACGTCTTTAAAACAATGATTTAAAAAACGAGAGATAAAGAAATTTTCACTTACTCGTTGCACAAAGTAAATGGAAATAACAACTTTCAATTCCCGTATCCACACTAGAAACTGACAATTTCGAAGGTAGGATTGAACAAATAATATTGGATTTGATTCAATATTATTATGTAGCTCTTTAATTAGAAACCCACGCAGCTTTTAAATAATAAACCTGGATTGTGTTCAAATTATTACAGACATATTACAGGCCAGTTAATTGCGGTTATTGATTACTTGATTGAATGTCAAGTTGCAAGCAATATTAGCAATTACTGGCACCTACGAACACAAACAAGAACGTAAATATTTAATTGCAATCGATTATCGATTAAAACGCGATCGACGAACGCATGCGATTTCAACTCTCGCAATTATATAGCAATTTTCATAAAGCTCGGCTAGTTTATAAATTTATTTTCCATTATTCGTGTTAATATTTCATCTCTATGTTTCGTAATACATGGACAATGTAAAAAGTTACTAATTGCGTTTCTACTCTCAAGTTGTTCTAATTAACGTACATGAAGTGGTTGAATGCGTGCTGTTGAAAATGCAAATTTAATGTATTCCAGTAAATAATTGTAGCTCACATAATAATTCGATTGGTTCGTCGATAATTTGATTAGAGTTAGTTTACGCTTGCCTATACAATTCACACACATTATATACATATGTAGTACTTTATTCAATGTGCGTTAATAGCTATTAGTTTCCTTTGTTTAACGTATGATTTTGTTCACAATTACGATATAGAGCTGGGTAGTTTATTTTAAAATAATATGAACTGATTGTTTGCAATCTGAATTTGAAACAAAATTAAAATGAAAATATAAATAAAAAATAATCTTAAAATATTATTGATGATTAATTTTATGTTTTTAAGTTATGGTACAAAACAGTTTCTGTCTGTTTATTTCCGATTCAATGAGTAGAGATGTTTTTTTTTCGCAATTAATTGGAATAAAATTGTAGTAGCTCAGTAGGGGAGTTTTAGTCCTACTAAGGCCCGTTACTACCACTCATAGTTAAAGTTGTAGTTAGCGTTATCTAAAAGATAACGTAAAAATCGATTACTACCACCGCATTTATTTCACAGTTAACGTTACCTGAAAGATAACTTTTGTGTTAACCATAACCAGTGAATTCGGTTCGGGTTAAGTCGGTATCTCATAGATAAAAGAAGAAACCTAACCTCACAAATCGCCTGGTGGTGTAATGGTACGCATGGTTTTTCCATAAAATGGATAATTTTATGGATGCTGGCGATGAAGAAAATATTTTCGAGGTCATAAATGAATTATTTCTAGGGGTGGGTTAAAGTATCGATGTATAATAATAATAATAACACATTTATTGCCTCAAAAAAAAAAGAAATTACAAAAAGAAAAGTATACATTAGCAACATATAAACATCAAGACAAAAGGATCAATTTATCGCTGTAAGCGATATCTTCCAAGAGACCCAAGTGCTACTGTGTATAAAATTAAACTCAAAGATTATGGCTAGCTGCGGTAATATGATATCCTTTGCAGGATTAGAAATGGAGCAAACATCAATTATCATCATACAGGATAGACAATAAACATAAAGAAGTCAAGAAAACAGTTGGAGCGTAAGAAGATGGTATTTCAATAAATTTTTAAAAGACACAAAACTTGTTGCATTGCGAATAGCGACAGGTAGATCATTCCATAACGCAATCGATTGTACTGTAAAAGATCTGTGAAAAATCTCAGTAGCATGAACCGGAAACATTAAGGTGGTATCAGAACTGGATCTGATGGACAAATCATGCGACGACAAAAACTTAAATGAGTCAGATAAATATGCAGGAGTGCAGTTCTGCAGAACCTTGTGCAAAGTAGAGAGTATCCGAAAAGACCTGCGATTCTGCAGAGTAAGCATCTGCAAATAATTACGATACGGCGTTATGTGCTGAAACCTCCCCAGATCAAAGATGTAACGAATACAATTATTCTGAAGTCTCTCCAATTTATTCTGGTGAGTTAAAGAAAGATTAGGATATACTACATCACCATAATCAATATGAGGCAAGATAAGAGAGTAACAAAGGTTGCGACGAACAACAGGCGGGAGGAAACACCGAAGTTTTCTCAAAGTGTGGAAGCAGTAGTAAACTCTTTTACAAACACTCTGTACCTGAGGTTTCCAGGACAGTGTCGAATCCATAATCAAACCAAGATTCTTAACAGTGTCCGAAAACTGAATAACATTGCCATCAAGCATCACTTGAGGAGAAGAGTGAAAGTTTATCTTTGATAGTAGAGGACGAGTGTCAAAATCAATGGCTTGCGTTTTCGACGGATTTAATTTAAGCCCATAACGATTAGACCATTCAAGAATACTGGCAAGGTCATTATTAAGACGAAGCATCTTCAAGGTTGTCAATAGGTGAAGTGTAAATTTGAAGGTCATCAGCATACAAATGATAATTACATGAAATATTATCTGTAATACCATTTATAAAAATCGAAAAGAGTAAGGGTCCTAAAACACTGCCCTGGGGAACCCCACATTTAATTCCATAACTGGAAGAGAGCTCAGAACCAACACGCACATATGAAGATCGAAAGGAAAGATATGATTGGAACCAGGATAAACAAGAAGAGAAACATCCAATAGAAGTAAGTAAGGATAATAAAATAGTATGGTCAACAGAGTCAAAGGCCTGACTAAAATCCAGAAGAACCAGTAAAGAAACACAACGTTCGTCGCAAGCAGATCTAATATCATCGGTAATTTTAATAAGAGCTGTAGTTGTGCTATGTCCTTTACGGAATCCAGATTGCATCTTATTGATTAATTTAAATTCCTCTAGATATCTGGTAATTTGTAAATAAGCTAAACGTTCAATTGCCTTTGACAATGTAGATAAAATGGAAATGGGCCGATAGTCACTAATATGAGAGGGATATCTAGTTTTAGGGATAGGAATCACATTAGCAATCCTCCAGTTTGAGGGAAATATAGACCGTTCAAAAGAAAAATTGAAAATATGGGTTAATGGTGTAATAATAACATCTAATATTGGTAATAGCATTTTAAGGTCAATTCCATCCGCTCCCACACTAGTAGATTTACTGTATAACAAGACGTCACATACTTCAGAAGCTGTGATTAAGTTAAAAGAAAACGAACAGGAGTTGGATGATGCAGGAATATCAGCAATAGTGCTAGCTCTTGCTGTATTATCAATAACCAAGGGAGGCTCAGCAAAACTTTTAGCCAACGTTTCACAATCAAAAGTAGTCTTATCTGCAGGAGGTTCGATCACTCCAAGAGATCGCATGGTTTTCCAAAAAGTTTTAGGGGTGGCACAAGATAATATATCGATGTGTATCGAGACAGCAGTGCATGTCGAATGGCCGATACGCACATCACTGTAATATCTGTATATCGCCACATTAGTACATTGATACAAAGAAAATATCGATATCGATATGAGAAAAACATCGATATATCGATACAAAAGCAATTATGCAATTTAGACTTAAATTCAACTAAAGTATAAATAAATTTTTAACTTTTATGTTCTTCATAGTTTCTTTTTATTAACTGTCGATCTAAATATCGATACGAGATCGATATGAGTATCGATATAATATTGCGTGTATATATGTGTGTATAGAAAATCGATGCGCTTCATGCTGTATCGCACACCCCTGATTATTTCCTACACGAAGTGAACCAATAATACGAAGACGATTAAATCATCTAAATAAACATTCAGATGGGGAATTGATGAAAAGATTTCGTATTTCCAATGAGACTTTTCATTTTCTTCTCCATGAAATAGAGCTATTAAACCGCCATCCATGACGCGTCAATTCTTTTATTTTCTATAACATTTTTTTATTATTTTTTTTTTATTTTTATTATTAAATCGATCAATATTTCCATTTCCTATTTCAAATAATTCGCAGTTCTTTTTTCTTATCGTTTTCCGTTTTCTCTGTTCGAACGATACACAAAATAAGAAGAATGACAGAAATTATAAACGCTCGATTTACGATGATCGAGGTTAGAATATTAGGCCTTTTGACTGTATGGTCACCAACTTAAAAAATCACCCCAAATAAAATCACTAGATTCTTTAGATATCTTAAGGATATCCTAAAAATGAGATAACTTGAAGTGGTAGTACGGCCGAGTCCGTAAACTATTAGTTTAGCGGTATCTTATAGTCAGCTTATCTAATAGATGTCAACGATTTGGTAGGAATGGGCCTAAAAAGGAAGCTGTTACCCAAACATCAGCATTCGACTTCCAAATGACGAACAATCCAGGTTTAGATTTTTTAAAGCTAATGGCTTTTACTGCATTCGCGCAAACCATCACTAATAATCGATTTTTACCGACTTTAAGCTTTTAGGCATTTTTTCTAAAACAGATCAGTTTCATTTACGTTGAATATATAGCCATCTTTTTCTGTTATTGTCATGAGTATCTCTGGATAAATAGACGCCGTTTCTTTAACAGAGCTTATTGTCTCTATACTTTCTGCGGTGCTAACGTCTAACTAGCTTATACTAGTTTCCTTCCCAACTCCTTCCTTTAATTTTTCAAAAATTAACTTTTATTGAGAGAACTCCGTGTTCTGATTAACAGAACAATTTTTCAGTCTTATTCGATAATATCACGAAATTTATGAAGCGCCATCATAAATCTAATAGAGAAGAGCTAATAGGGTTACAGCCCTGAGACGTCAACTCTTGGGGGACGCCTGTTTTTCCAATGAAATGGTGCTGACCGTTTTTTGTATTGAATTCTATATTAATGGGGCGTCGAATATCTTAGGACGGCTCTGGTCCAAATATACATGGTTGGCTTGGATTGGGTTTAGTCGTGCATCTGAAGACACATTTTTTAACGAAGACTCTATTAAAGCCTGAATTCAAGTAAAATTAGAACTAACACTAGACCTAGAATTGGAAAATGTTGGGTTTAACTGTGCATCTCCAGATGCATGTTCCGAATATTAGAATTGAAGTAAGGCTAGAACTCATATTAGAGCTAGAGCGAAAATTTTTTTTTAATTTTCTCTGAAAAGGAGCGCACTCGTTTCGTTCATTTAACATAGCCCTGGGGCGCCAAAATATCTTTGAACGGCACTGCGGTTACGAATGATGCTGGAATACAAAAGTTGAGTATTTTTTACAGCTTGAACAATTTTGTATTCATTTTTTTATACATTTTCTGGCTATTGCTTCTGATAGATTAAACGTCTCTACCAAGTCAAAAATTTAAATTTTTGCATCGCATTTTTGAACCCTTTTCTTTTCTTACTTGATGCCAATTATTCTGCAAACGTAGTTACAAACGTAGTCTTTCACTGTTAGCTCAGTAAGGCACTGTAATTAACGTTTCGACGCGTAACAAACAGGTTTGAACTTATAAAAGAACCACTATTTGTTGAGGTGGTAGAGCCCACTTCATCTCAAATCAAATTAAAATCGCGTAACTACGAATTTTACTGCATTCTTCCATCTATTTATTATGGAACATTTACTTTAACAATTTTTCGAGGGACTTAAGCCCCGTGGCACTCAAATCCCGCAACCCCCCGTAATCTGCGCCACTAAGTGACTACGATTTCAGATGAGCTTTGTTTTGCCCCAATGGATCAAAATCACTTCCCTTCTTCGAGTAGTATGGAGAAAAATGTGTCTCCGTTGCAATTGGAAATAGATATTCATTTGGTCTTTATATTTAATAAGTCACTAAAAGGTCACAGGTACATCACAAAGGTACAAGAAAGTCATGAGTTTTATGATAAACTATAACCTTAGGGATTTTGATGTTGGCAATATTTTACGCCATACTCCATTTAAACATTTTAGCGAAACATTATCCTAAATCGACTTTACATTATTAATGCATTTTAATATATCGTTAATCTTTAATTATTTTATCGGACTTGTTCAAAAATCCCATCATTTCCAAGAAAATATTGCGGAGATTGACTGCAAAGGTAACGATTTCATCCAGGTTTTGAGGATGTCCTGCAGCATTATCCAGGAGAAGAAGTGCCTTGGGTGTTAATTTATTTTTGTCACTATAACAAAGTCTTATAGTGACTTTAATTTGTGACTTTTTTGTAGTGACACAGCAAGAAAAAATTAATTTGTATACCAATCTTTTTTTGAGAGCTTTTAAAAAACGTGGTATCTGAATGGAACACTAATATCGATTTGAATTTCAAAGTTCCTGAAACCAAGTTATTCTATCTTTAACAACTTTAAAACCGGGAATAGGTGCAAACCGCTCTTCACTAGAAATAAAAATTCGTGCTGGTAATCAATGTTGAAAATTGATTCTAGAGGTTGCCTTGTTCTACATATATTTAAAATTTCTTAGGATAAACAGCTGCCATCGTAACATTTCCTGCTTCACTATATAATGTCACACTATAACAATTACTTCGGGATTTAAATCCACTGTCTGTTTCCTTAAGAGTATTAAACATTTAATAATAATATTATTTTGTTTTTTCTGTTATAGTTGAGTCAATGTACTTTTTTAATGTGCATCATCCACCCCCAAAGTTAACATTTTTTTCATTTTTCAAAACATTTATCTCTGCTTATTAACTATTATGTTTAACGTTTAATACTGTGGATAACATGTTTAACGTTTAATACTGTGGATTGTTCAGTAGAGTGCTTAATATTTGTATATTGTTCATGATTGTAGTAAGTTCATGGAGACAAGTTTAAAGAACTAAAGACATTAAGGCGTGTCTGTCCATTTTCCATTCTTCGAATTATTTCCATTTTTGTTCTAGAGAAAGAGATTGCGGCGCCTTCTTAACACGGCGTTATCCCGGCGTAATAAGGGTGTACTTTCCTCAGAACAAAGCTATGCATAAATATCTCTATCTGTAGCAAATTTATGGAATTTGTAGCATTCCATAACATTGAAAATTTCCTTAACGCTCGTAAGACCAAAATGATTGAACGAACATTGACGACCATAACGAGTCAGTTTAGATCCATGCATGATAAATCATTTTGGAGTATGTTTAAAAAATTAAGACTAGACATTGTATTGGAAATATTTATGGTTTAATTAATGGTTTATATTTATGGTTCCACTTCTTCGATATTGATGACAACCCCGCTTATGAGTTGCTGATATTTCGAAACTTCGGTAAGTTACTATTCTTCCTGTAATTTCAAATATACTATTGGTATATTGGTATTGATACTGCTACCAAAAAACTTGAAATGCTTCCAGAAGATTTAACACTGCTTCTAGCAAACTTAATATTACTTCTGGAGAACTTCAAATCCTTCCACAAATCTTAATATCGCTCCTAGAAAAATTGAAATGCTTTCATAAGAATTGAAATGCTTCCAGAAGATATCAAATGCTTCCAGAAGAGGAACTGCTACCAGAAGACTCGATACTGCCTCTGGAAGACCTGATACTGTTTTCCAAAAGACTTAAAATGTTTCCAGAAGAATTGCAATGTTTCAAGAAGACTTGATATTGCTTCCAGAAGGCTTGAGATTGCTTCTGGTAGACTTCAAATACTTCCATTAGGTTTAATACCACTTTATAGAAGTGGTATCAAGACAACTTGATATTGCTTCCAGAAGACTTGAAATGTTTCCAAAAGACTTTATATTGCCTCTGAATGACTTGAAATGCTTCCAAAAGACTTGATATTACCTCTGGACGACTTGAGGTGTTTCCAGAAGATTTCATATTGCATCTAGAAAACTTGAAATATATCCAAGAGACTTGATACTGCTTTTAGAATACCTGAAATGCTTCCACAAGACATGATATTCCTTTTGGAAGACTTAATACTGGTTATAGGGAACTTGATATTGTTTTCAGAAAGCTTAGAATGCATTTATATGACTTGAAACTGATTCTAGAAGACTTAATATTGCTTCCAAAAAAATTGAACTGCTTCCCGAAAACTTGATACTGATTCTAGAAAACTCGATGTTGTTTCTAGAAAATTTCAAATGCTTCCAAAATAGTTCCCATTCAAAATTGTTAATGGTTCTATCTGGATTAATGGTATCATTTTCAATTATTTTTTAAAAATTTAGTGTACTGAGAGCACGTTCCTTGAATCTTTTACACCTTTTCAAACCAAATTCGTCGTTTGACTCTTTTTCCAATTAAGTTTTTGTCAGCACCCATACATATTTCCAAAAATCTGTACCTATGCTCTCTAATAAGTTTATCCAAGGCTCCACTCTTTGTTTCGTTATATTCCAAGACAATATTTTCATCTTCATATATATTCTCATGTATATGATGCATAGATTATGTGCTTTGGAGATTAGAATCAGCACGAATTACGAGTTCGGTTGATTATTGCAAGTAATATGATTGCCAAATCCTTTCTCTTTTTTCGAACAATCCGAAATAATGTAATATTTTTTTGCAAGAAGTTCTTCACCTAATCCTATCCACCATATTTAACTATTATTTTCCAAAACTTACAAAAAATTTTTCTGAACTTTTATAAGCTTCTCTACAATTTCTTTGAAAAATATCGGTAAGTTCTCCTATAGACCTATATTACTGGGTGATCTATATTATCGAATCGTATGAAGCCCAAAATATCGGTTGACTGTACTATTTCGTTTCCAAAGCTATCTGATAATCACAATCTCTGTAATATAAACTTGCTAAAAATTAAAAATTAAAAACTAACAATTATAAAACTTAAAATTTCCTTAATAATATTCGCTATCTTGCTTCGTTTTTGAGATAATATGTTTTGAACTCGACCTACATATACAGCATTTTGTAAAATCAAAATATCCTTAATAATATTTAAAAATCGAATTCTTAACATTTCTTGATGATTTAATAAAATGTATGCAGTTTCCTCTAAATAAAGTCACACTTGAGTACTTCGCTTACCAACATTTGTTAAATAAAATTAAATATTTTCTAAGAATCTTCGTTCGCTTAGCACATATTCGAATTGCTAATATGATGCAACAGTTAAGATACTTAAGTTATATTTGTAAGTTCTATGTGCATGAGTAATAACGATGCCGGTTTGTGTAGAGTAAATGGTAAAAAGGAAGGTAAGGATGTATTGTTCTAGAATATTTGAAGAATTGAGATAAAACTTCAGTATCCCTTATACAATTCTGGACATTAAGTATAAATTTCATTAAATATTCAGCTTCCATTAACCTTTAAGGACTAATTAAGTATTTTTTAATTAAGTTTTTTCAGTTATCAATCATTACGATAATCTGAAAAGTGCTTATGATTCTTCTTGATACATTCGTCTTGCCTTAACTTTGCAGGTTTTCCAAAAGTTGAACTTCTGCCATATTTTTTTGTAGTTTCTTGAATCAAACTAAATTCTTTCCATATTTCTGCAGTTTCAAATTTCCAGTCCGTTATCGGTTTCTTTAGTCACAGGTTTCAGTAATTCTTATTTAATCTTTTTACGATAGGTAATTTGCACATCAACAATATCGGTTATTGCTGTACAGGGTGAGATAATTTGAGTGTTTTGGTGTTATAGATTATCTATCTCAGAAACTATAAGAGATACGAGAAAAGTTGGTGGCAAACCTATATCTTCTTTTATTTCAAGTTATAGCCATAAAGGCAACTTCGTTTGTTATAGAATTTGAGGAAAAGCGGTTAATATAGTCTTAGACAATTTTCGAGTAAAACAGACACCCTAAATTTTTTTTAAATATAACTGACAATTTTATAATTTTGAAGGTAGTCTATACCACCCAAAATTTACCCACCTGTATATTCCGGAATCATTTTAAGTATTTATAATACAAAGCTATTTATTAGAATGGAATTAAATCTTATTTGAAATCATGCAAAACAATAAATTGCACAACCATAGTTTCAGAAAGCTTTGATATAACTTATAAAGTTCAGAATAGTTTATGTGCAAATACAACAATAATCTTACTACGGTGTTGGTATCCTGGTAACATATTTTTTTCAAAAAATGATATATTTTGTAATTAATATACCTGTAAATCTTTATCACCTTTAACATTAATATTATTTAAAATAAAATTTTTTATTTGAAATTTCTACGGAATTAACAGTTAATTGAAGTTCGTAATCCGGAAAGCATTTTTATTTTATAAAATTATTAGCATTTTTCTGGTTACATATCTACTATAATTTAATATTAGTAGATGTGTCCATAAGATTATTGAGCACATTCAACAAGGAATTTATAGCTCCAATTATACAGTTCTCTCGCAATGAAGTTGTAAACGCTAATTAAAAATGAATCGAATTTTTTATGGGGTGAAAGAGAGATCACAATAACTCAAAATCAAAAAAAAAAGTAATTACAAGTACTAAATCACAATTGATTTGATTACTGGGGAATCATGTGTGAATTTCATGTATACTGGTGTAAAGATGTTTTAATTACATCAGTTTTCAAAATAAAGTGGTAAATAGTGAACTATAAATAAAACAGTGCGGCAATTCGCGTTGTTAAGTCATCCTTGGTATACTGCACTTGCATATTAATTAATACACAATACAAACAAACAGTTCAAAAAGAAGCGATAAACAAATCTAACAAGTTTACGCCAAAACGTGGTTTACATTTTAATCAAATTTTAGTTCATGTAGCAAGAATGAGTTCTATTAACTTAGTAATACCTTGTGGAGCTGCAAAGAAAATTAAAATTAAAGATATTTTATGCGGATTTGAATACTGTAATATTGAAACAAAAATGTTACTGTTAAAGTAAAAATTAAGTGATTATTGCTTCAATAAATAAATAAAAATATTTATAGTTGCGCAAATAATTGTTTTTTTTTATTTAAAACACAAATATGTTTTTAAAAGGTTTGAAATGGAATGTGGCTCTTCATGGTCATTATATAAAATTATCAAAGAAAGGAGTTGAATTATTACAGGATGAAACAAGTTCACCATTTGAAAAATTAATTGCCGCTCTAACTTATCTTGGGTAGTCTACAATACCTAGTATTAGTCATACGGTAAGTAATCGCGGGCAATACATCGTACTTAGATTGCAGCTATGTATGTGTTAAGATATTCGAAAGGAATGTTTAATTACTCGTCGGCTATTTCAGGTATTATGCCTGTGATTACACAAGATATCTGGAAAACGAATTCGCTTAGGTATAGTGACCGAATTAAAAGCATTTAGATTAAAATTACAATCCATGAAACAGGAAATGGCACTCTATGTAAACTGACAGTTTAAATCAGGCTTTATTCATCAAATGTTGAATAAGCCTTTTGAAAGATGAAAACATTTTGATATATGATTTCAATCAAATTGCATAACTGAAACTATTACTTTATCTATATCTTATTAAAGAATTTTTAGTAATTTAAAATTCTATTCATTTGCTAATGGACGTTTTCTATATTCTATTTGTAATTCGATAGTATATAAAAATTACAAAAAATTATACGGTGTCTTTAAAAGGTTTATTGTGACTTTTCCGTCATCTCAGTATTTTGTGATTGGGTCTTTAATTGTACATAAACTTTCTCTCAAATTTCTAACTATTAGCTGTGTAGTGTTTTTGTTAGAGCAACACTACATCTTGGATTTCTTCTTCCTTAACTTGTTAATAAAGAGGTATTAAAAGTTGTCCACCGTTTATGTTTCTTCATTAGAATAAATCTTAATGCATAGATTAAACGAAATGAGTGACAGTTGTTTTTTTTCCAAAAAAATAATTGACGTTATACATAGTTCCTAATCAATAGTTAATATAGGTCAAATGTGAGCGAAACTGTGTCGAGATAACGTCTGAATAAAAAGAAATAAAAATATAGGTTTATTTTGGACGTTACTGTGAGGGAAGTTCATATCCTTGAGCCAGTTTTTTCGTTCAGACACTTGATTCATATTAGATTGTTAACTTTAATAAAACTGGTAAAAACAGATTTTACAAAAAATGCATTCGCAAAGCATAAAAGTTTCGAAGTGGTGCTGTGGTCTAAATTAGTTCGCATACGAGCAAAAATCCGTAAAATTTAGCCAATTAAAGCGACTGTTTCAAATATATTTTCTAACACATCAATTGCATAGCCAATTTTTATGCAGTATATAGTTTGCCTAACACAACAGTATATGAAAAAATCTAACGAAATTAACTTCGGACATCTGGCCGGCTAAAGTAGTACTGTCGGAAAAGTTTGGATGCAGTATCGGGGGGGCCCGTCAGGTATAATAACAATAATATCTCTAATATCTCTGTGTCTAAACCAGTTTATTCTATCTACTTCAAAAAAAAAACATTGGACTGTCCTAAAACTGTCCTCTACCGGATAGTTTTCAAATAAAAATCATCTAGTGGTTTGTAAAATATATATTAATACACTACTCATTTGTATATACGTGCAATTTAATGCTTTTTTAAATGTAGTTGAAACTTTATTTGTTCAGTAATATAGATGTTGGCCTCTCTATCTAAAAAACTAAACAGTGTAACTAAATTTGAGACCTAGCTGATTTGAAACGTTATTTATTGCTTCTACTTGTTGAAATGTGTGTGCAAGACATCATTTTCAGTATGCAGTAGACCACATTCCAAATAATGTGGTAATGGTAATAGTTAAGTACATCAACTACAACAACCATTAAAGTTGTAATAATCTACTAGAATTGTATATTTTATCTCAAACCTTTATAGTGCGATTTTTTGTGAATACTAATAACAATATCAAAAGTTAGTTTAATTAGGCAACATATTTATATACACCAAATGTTTAAAATAGCACAAACATAATTATTTATTAGGTTGCGTCACTAAGGTCCGTAAAGTATTTTATAAAATGGACTAGATGAAGGATTTTAATGTACGAACAGTAAACAATGTTTATTGGTCCAGGTTGATTTGGAAGTTCGAGTTGGTTTCTGTTAGATGCATCATCGTTCAATACATTTTTTCGATATGATCATGAATCACAAGATTTGGTTTATGTCGCGGTTTTTGATATTTGCTTGGGAAGCCTATGAGTATAAAACTGTTCGATCTTGCAATGTCAATAAAAGTACCAAACATAGTCATAGGTACAGTGACGATCGATAATGTTGATCTGGAGTTAAACAATCATCTCAGGATTCCCGTTTTCTTCTATATTTGGTGAATGGTGCGCGGTACTGGTTGAAATCAGTATAACCAGTATCTTACCTACATATGATACTATTGTATCCACCAGTAAATCCAAAAATAGATGATAACCGTTCAAAATGTCTGCTTGGGAGGAATTGCGGAGAAACACTCAGTCCTTTGATTAATTCAGTGGACATTAATTAGTTGTCTCCAATAACATTTCGGTTGGTGTTCCTAATAGGTTCTACTAACTTTAGAGTACCTTAAGTACCCTCAATCTACAACAATGTCACCTCCAATGGCCCCCATTGCTGTTCACATTAGCCGGTAATGTTGAAGTTCCCGACCCATCATGTTCCAAACATGTTTGTTCTTCAATCGGACTCAAACCTGCAGAAAGAGCTGGTCATGGAAATATTCTTTTACGGTGCTCGTCCATCAAGGTCTGTACAACACGATCGGTGTTTAATCGGCGTTGTCGTGCATGTATAGAAGACGATGGCTCGTAGCACCTCATCTAAGTATCGTTGCCCCTTCATAGTCTGCTATACATGCAACAGACGTATCTACCATGTATAATCCACACCCCATACTCCAATGAACCTAAATTTACGCGTCTCGGGTGCTGAATTCGAATCTTAATTCGTCAGAAAACAAAATGTTCTTCTAATCGACAACCCGCCAATGTCAAGCGATTAGATTTTGAACTAGTAATTCGCTGTTTTACAAGACGTGACAATCTACATGTTTCATACATGCAAGACAACGTTCGATCGCACACCGGACGTTTGTGGATGACCACGACATATGAATGCTTCTATGGGTAGCTCGTTCTCCGAATATGAATCCGATCGAGTATGTTTGGAATATGATGGGTCTGATTCTTTTCAATCACAGTAACTATAAAATGTCTCTTCTAGTGTTCAAACTGTCAGTAGCTACCACAATGATAAAAGTGGGAGAACAAACCAACACACTAGGCAGACCCATTTTAAGTTCTGTATGTGAACAACCACCTAAAGTCCAGTTGCTATACCAAAGTTGATTCTGATATTAGACTGGATGGTATAAGTCCAGTAATGACGAAATGAGAAAAAAAAATGTGTGAGACGAACTCGTAACATTTGTGAAAAATGTTAAAAATCATCTCATTCATAAAAAATAATTAACGTTCGGCAGTCTTTAAAAAAAGAGTAAGTCTTTTTTTTTCTCGCTATAAAAACATCGTCCCTGAAGAGGTGACCGCATACCCACTATATAAACATTTTTGTTTCCATTGGGTGTTGAATATGTTAAATCTTTTGGAAATTGCAGCTACTTCGTCCCCGCTTTCAATTCTTCGTAAACTGTCGGTACTAAGTGAGAGTTCACATTTTCATCGGTGGATTTGCGTACTCCTGCTAGAAGGAATTCGTTCAGATATCATCTCAGCTGCTATCGAAAGTGATCAACATTCACCTTCGTTAATCTTCATCTTCAACATCCACATCATCAATCAATTTCTCGAAATTTTTTCAGCTTGATCAGTTATCAAAAACCGATTCATTATTTTGTACACTGAGATTTCAAGTCACAAATTCGTCGAAATTTCTCGAAATTTTTTCAGCTTGATCAGTTATCAAAAACCGATTCATTATTTTGTACACTGAGATTTCAAGTCACAAATTCGTCACTAGGGAAAAAACTCATAACGGAACTGCGTAGACAAAGGTTGACGAATAAATGAAGTGGAACCACTTGGCCGCTTTATAGAAAATACAAAACACCGGGGAATCACATATGTATCAATTGTGCTGTTAATTATCCCGACGCTTAAAACTCGAGCATTAAAATATTGTATCGGTTTTTTATGGTCTTGGCGCCGAAGTAGTAGCACGCAAATTATAAACAGTCGAAACAAATATTCAAGTTGAAAAGAAAGAAATAAGTTTATAAGTACGAAGGCTTTCACGACCGCTGTTAACTGAATTAAAACTAGAACTAACACTAGCACTAACACTAGAACTATCACTAGGACTAACACTAGATCTAAAACTAGAAACTTTTGGGTTTTGCCGTGCGTTTTTTGAAAAAATGTTTGACGTTTCGGATGCCATGTTGTAACCTTTAGTAACTAGTTAAGTTGTCAAAATGGATATAATTTAAAGGACATCAACCCAGCCACCAAGCAGCGGAGGCAGGTAGAAGAAGTTCCAGCAAGTACAGAACCAGCTGGATCATCTGTCTTCCTTACGTTTCCGGTGTAACGGAACGAATTGCAAGACACCTAAAGAAAAACGACATCGTGATGCGATACGGAACAGTCAAGAAAATTCGGAATGCACTCCCGATAGCCAAGGACAAGCTACCTCTTTTAAAAGGAGCGGGTGTCTATCGGCTATAATGCAGTTGTGGAAAGTTTTACGTTGGCCAAACCGGACGAAACATCGAATGGCGTATCAAGGAACACGAGAGGGATGTGAGGCTGAGGAAGATTCAATAGTCGGCGGTTGCGGAACATTGCCACTCAGAAAGTCACCGAATAAACTTCGACAAAACAAAGGTTCTGGTTAGGACTAATAAATATCATCAACGGCTGACAAGAGAAGCCATAGAAATCCACCGACATAAAAACAACGTCAACAGAGAAGATGACTGGGAACTCAGCAGAACATGGAAGATAGTGGTGAATACGACTCCCAAACCGGATGCGACGCAGTAATTAATTAGTAATTAGCTTGTAATTAATATAAAATTAATTATTAATTACTTTTCGACCTATATATTGTTTTACAATTCCCGATTCTGTCACTTTGAATCAGTTTCTGAAGAAAGTTGCAATATGGCATCCGAAACGTCAAACATTTTTTCAAAAAACACACGACAGTCCTAGTGGTGGTTAGTTCTAATTTTAGTTCAAGAAATAAGTTAACCGTTCAAAATTACAACCACTATAATTAAAAATTATCTACGTTTTTTCGTTAAAACCTAAACAGTATGACTTATTCACATAATCAACAAAATGAAACACAAAAAGTGTGAAGAATTACCATTTATTTTTTATTGTAGTTTTTCGAATTTATGGTTATAATTAACTAGATAGTTAGAAAGGTCGTTGTTGTTTTTAGAAGTAACAGTGAAATTATAAGTAAAAGAGAAATACGTCTACAAAGAGTCGTACTTTGTAGTGAATTAACTATAGGGTTGTATTTAGGAATAGAAATGAACCTGTTTGGAGTTGCTTGATGAGGGTACAGTTTGGAAGTGATTAAATTGTTATGGATTTTATAAAAGATCTGTTGTATATCTTTCAATTTGAAACCGTTATTCAAACCAATATTTATAATGGCGAGAATTTCATTATTGAAATCTTTTGAATTCATAGGGATTTTTAAGGCTCTGAGAAAAAGGAAATTAAAGACAGCATATATGTATTTAGATGAACAGAAAGAACTTCTAGGAATTATAGTATCAGTGGATTGATTAATGGAATTTTTTGAAATGTTATTCCCATGTATCTGTGGTTTTTTTTAAATGTGCCCACTAGTGTAGTGTTATAATTTTTCAGCATGCTTTATGCTAGAGGTATTACGCTTGCATGTATGGAGGAGATGAGACGGTACACTATTTTCTCTGCTGAGTTCTCAATGCGATACTGATCTTCAGGTCGTGTTCCTTCGTAGATTTTCATATTGTGAAGGTATTATTATTATATTATTACCTTTATCACTTTGCATCTCGTCATTAGAAGGATGACGCTGGTGTCATCTGTAGTCCAAAGATCAAAGTAAATCAGATGAGAAGATTTATGAACAGGAGTCCTAAATATGGTTTCATTTCTTCGACTGTTGTAAATCTCGTGTCGCGTTGTCTTCCAAATTTTGGTTAAATCTTCTGGATAAAGATATTGATGCATTTCACAAGAATTTGGAGTACACGATCGTTGCAGGAACACCTATAAATCTCTTCAGCAGTGATTGCGTTGACACACTTTTAAGTTATACGGTTTTTCTTCTTTAGAATATTTACAACACGTATTCTGGCTTGCTAGTGGACAGATTTCTTATACGACTCGGATTAATTTTCTCAATGAAATATTCGGCACTACTCAAAACTTCGTTGTTTACATCGTTACTCTCGATTTCAATTTCACTGCAGGAATCATGAAGTTCATTCGGTGGATTCTCGGGATCGATTACGAGTTGGGTGTAATCGTCACCATCGCCATCGGCATTATAACTGTTGTCAATTACAGTTATCAGCAACACCTAACGCATCCATAGCAGCATCCACATTTTCTATAACACAGTCGTCATCATCCCAGATTCTTCCTCCAACTCCGCCCGACTCAAATAATGCACGTATTTTGCCATTACGGTCATGATGTCTTTGACGATGATTCTGTAATTTTGTAATTCTGATTCTGATAATTTTGTAATTGACTTCTTCCAGCCGGTCTTGGCTCTTTTATGCACCGGTGGAACATCAGAACGTGTTGTTCCTATGATTTTAGCAACAATTCCGGAATTATCCAACGAAATTATTTCCGGGAATACAAATTCAGGATTGGCCGGGGAAACTTTGTATGGTTGTTCTTTATTTGCCAAAGAATTTTGCTATTGAATTGTTTTTCGTGCTAAGTTGTAAAAAACTATTGCACGGCTGTCAAATGTCCGAGAAAGCCTTTTGTCGGTTATAAATTCTAGACAAATCTAGGCATTTCCGAATAAAAATATTGTAATATTATTATTATAAAGAAATTCTCAAAATTTAACGTCAATATCATCTAATCAAGAAAGTTAACTTCTTTCATTCTATCATTAGCTATAATCATTTTTTTAGGAATTAGGTATGCTGAAGCATTGAGTATAATTTCCTATTCTTACTTGAAAACTTTAAATTCTCTCATTAAGTTTCTACTTTTGTTTTACTAGAAACAACTTGTGTTTTTGAAAATAAAATGTCTAAAAGAAAATTGTCTAAGTTAGACAAATGTTAAACAAAAATAATTAAAGTTTTACATAATAAATAATTGGGTTTACTTTAAAATACTTCATTCAAACTTAGATTAAATATATTAAATAAGTTTGATTTGTATTTTTAAATTGTAACTCCATAAACCATTTATTATTATTGTATATTTTCTTTAATTAAATAATAAAGAAACAAAAACGTAACTTTTATAATCACAGTTAAGAGAAGCAGTGTTATTAAGACAAATTACATCGTTTTAGTTTCTAGCTCCCAATGCTCTCGAGACGTCACCCCTTTAAAACGCGTTCTGCTATCTCTGGCCAACCTGGCACTATAAGCTTTATGGACCTGGGGTGCACGAGTTAACAACCGTCTTAACTCGAGTGAGTGTATAAAAAGTTTAAGCATGTACATCCTGAAGGCTCATTATGCATTTTCGAACTTTGCATTGCGAACTACTCTTGCAGATGATTACAGGTTTTGCAGATGGTAGTGCTCATTGATACCATCTGTTTTAATGGCAGATGTTCAATCTCTGATGACTATACTTTTAAGGTACTAAGATAAACATAAATATTAGCCATAATGTAGTTATCTCTAATTTTACCGTGTTCCGATATATGCTTCGTCATTGGGTTATGCATTATACCAGTTCCTACTAAACCTGATTATTATTATTTTCTCCCAAATTTTTAGTATTAAAATTATGAGTGCATATATGTTTCTCAATATCATAAAATGTTTCTATAATAATAATTATTGCTTATTTTCATCGCTGCTTCATTTACTTGATTGTCATAAGTATTTTTTATAAGTATGTAAAATGAATGTGAGGTTTTTCTGAATGTGAAATTTTTCTTATCAAAGAAAAGATTTGATAAGATGCGATTTTATTTTGTATATAATTGAGACAATCACTTGTATTAAATTATTTATCTCTATTAAATTAGAATGAACAATCTTTAAATATTTACTCAAGCTGTGTTATAAAGATTCCAGGGATGGCGTTGGTATTCATGAACATCCCGTTACAGTCGTTACATCCCTTTCATTAACATCCTGTTAAAGTCGTTCAAAAAAGTATGAAAGTTTAAAGGGATACGTACCATCTAGTTACTAGATTTATTATTCTCTTTACTACCTCTCCGTATAATTTTACTTTTATTATTTCTTTTGTATCTACATTTAATCTATATAATTTTCAGTAATATCAATGCATATATTTTTTATATTTTAAGCTGTTTGAAATACATAAAATTTAATAACTTACACTACTTCAGTTTTCTACGGCATAGGTATATGATTATAAGTGTGGTTTATAGCATCGTTATAAAACACGATACGTTTTATAATTGAATCTCTCGACTTCTGCAAAGGTAAATTAGTTTAAAAAATAAAAATCTGCACCTTAACGAGATTTTAAGCCAAAACCAAATTAAATCATTTTAAATTAATAAATTTCAAAAGGGGGGTTGTCCGTCCGGAATTTGTCAGTATGGACTCAACCCTCTTATTTGCCTTTCATTTTCTACAACCCCGCAGGCCCGTATTTTCATTTACCGACGCGAGAGGAATTCCCGGTGATCTCGGACCGTCGTTATTTGTCGTTTACCCAAAAACACGGCGGTTTTGTTTACGTAAAGCCCCCGCAACAACAAACGGCACCGCACAATTTCCCCCTCATCCGCGAGCACTAAGCACACAGAATGGTCGACGTTAAGCCCAACGAAAACAAAGAAAGTTTTTATTGCCGGCCAACCCCCGCAACTTCAGCGATAATGCTTGCCACCCCTAGATTTCTTTACCATCCCTTTCTCACTGCGTATATGTGTCTGATAAGTTGAGGTGTTCATAAACCGGCATGATTGTTGCGGCCGAAAGAACATTTTTCCGTGCTACACATTTCTGAGGATAACGAATATTCTCCCTCTGCCACTAACTTTTATTGTGGGCGTTTATACATTCTTGAGGAAAATGTAATCATGACACCGTAATAACATCAAATTTATTTTTTTTGTTTTGCTAAGATTTGTTTTTATTTTCCGTATTACAGACTTTACGATGTATTTGATTTTAATGCGTATATTTATGTATGTTTTTACATAAAATAACGAAGTTCACGCTGTCATAAAATGTAATTAAGGTTATTATTTTCGTAAAGTTGCACTTTTACTCAAAACATGGAATGCATTCATTTACAACTTTTTAATTATATGTTTTTTCACGTCCATTTTTTCATGCCACTTAATCTTTGGAATTTCATTATCGTTCCTTACAGAGACATGGCTATTTCCGGTTACACCCGTTTGCGTAATAATTACTTCTAAACTTGAAAGATAATTCAATGACACATTCCTTATGATGGATTAACAGTAAATATGGAAATTTATAATTTTTTAGTCACCTAATCATATTTTTTAACCTCATACTTAATCAAAGAAAACAATCCAACCTTTATTAGAATATTATACAAATTTCCATGAATAATTTATACCACGTCAACCCGTTTAAGTTTTCATAGGTTTACAGACATTAATACAGTACTAATAGAAGCAAGATCCAGTTTATGCAAATCATGTGATAATATTTCTAATAAACGTAACGTTAAGTGAATGATGCAAGGATATCTTTTAATTTTCTTATGGCTAGTGGAAAGTTGTGTTTAGATTTGTTTTTATCATCGTACATGTTAAAGTATATTAAAAATAGTTATACGATGAAATATTAAGTTTTATTTTTCAGTGTCTACCGGTTTCGATATAAATTATCATCCTCAGGAAACCACGTTGTTACGATTTAACTGCAAACTTTCTTTGTCAGTGTGTTGTCGACATTTACATCATAGGAAAATACAAAAAAGATTTTTTATGCTCCATATTTATCTATTAATTCCCATTACTACTAAAAGAACAAAAGATGAAGATAATTTTCTTTTCCAAACTAAACAGTGTGAAAATCTGGTTTCGCCGCAAAGGAAGTAAGAGAACTACCTACACCAACAAAGATAACGCGAAATAAAACGCACTTTTTGCGTGATTTCCATCTTCCTCGTTTCCTCCTCCACACCGCAGACTTGTTGGTCGTTTTGGCTGCCGGTGTTCGTGTATTCGAAGTAGATTCTCTCATAGAATAGATAAAGAGGCCCCGCTAGAGACGTATCTGGTCGTGAGATCTTGTTCTCAAGGAAAGTTCATAAAGGATCTAGTATATACGAAGAGGCTTTATCTTCCGTGAACTTGAATGGTTAATTATTGTAGTGTTTCATGGAGGCCGTTTTAATTGCGTTTTCATTGTCCCTGGCAAACCCTTGCACGAATATAAATTACCAACTATGAGAAACTTTACGGTCATGAACCTTGACATTGACCGTAAGGTATTAATTTGAAGCATTAAATTAAAGATTCTAATGAAAGCGCATTTTCTGATAACTTTTATATGGCTATAATTTATTTATAACATGTTATTAAAGGAATATTAATAATAAATAAGTAATAACAGAAATTAAAAAATACACTTGCAAAATACTGAAAATTATCATTACACAACTCTCGAAATTTATATTTTCTCTACCACAAACATTTATGGAAGATATTTACAAAGACTGAGATCAAAAGTATTGCAAATCATTTCAGGAACACTACTATTTAACTGAACCATAAATTTTCCTGAAATACGTTTGAGTTGAAATTTTTAAAAGCAGGCATATACCAAATTTGGGTCAAATTCAGCCAAATTTGTCACAAAAACTGGTTATTAATAACCAAAGCAATACTTTCAAATATATCTCAAAAGCTTTGTTGATTAATACCTATATCAATTTTGTTTTCATTCATATATTTCTAAATAAGTTTTATTAGAGTAGGGTACTATAGGGTAGGACACGAAGCGTGTGTACTGGATTGAAACCCTTGTTCTGCAACCAAGTAAATTGTACTTAGCATGCACCGGTAGGTTAATTAAAGTGTCCGGTTTCCTTGCCTAGATCTCGAATCAGTCCGATTAGGTTTCTGTTAGGAGACCCTTCCCTGGGGTTACACGGTACTTGTAGTAGATTTATTTTCCTAAATGATAACCGAATAAAATACACAGGGCGTCTTCGTTTCCACCAGAATATGAACAAACTCTCTTATCTACTTCATAGTAAAGGTTGATACTTAAAGATATTTTTTGACATCGCAATGACCAGATATTGAGTGCACCGATTTTTAAAAATACGAATGGGTGCTAGATGTGTCTGAAAAGGTCTAAAACTATTCGAAATAACGTGCTCTCCAAACCAACGTTCGCAGAAGATGCTGGGAGCAAATTCAGAAAAATCCCTATCTGTCTAACACATTATAATTAAAAAAATAATTGAAAATGGTAACTGTGCACTAATTGAAAATGAGTGCTCTTTTGAAACCATTTCAATTCTTCTAGAGACATTTCAAGTCTTCCAGAGGCAATATCAAATCATCTGGAAGCATTTCAAATCTTCTGGCTGCAATATCAAGTCTTCTAGAGACAATATCATGTGTTGTGGAAGCATTGCATGTCCTTCTATATTAAGATTTCTGGAAGCTTCCAGAGGCAATATCAAGTCTTCTAGAAGCAATATCAAGTTTTTTAGAAGTAGGTCTTCTGGAAGCATTTCAGATATTCGAGAGGTAATATCAACTTTCCTGGAAGTGTTTCAAGTCTTCTAAAAGCAGTCTTATATCTTCTGCAAATATTTGAAGTCTTCTAGAGGCAGTACTAAGTCTTCTGGAAGCAGTTCAAGTTTTTCAAAAGCAATATTTAATCTTCTGGAAGCATTTAAATCCTTTCATAGGCAATATCAAGTTTTTTGGAACAATTTCATGTCTTCTAGACGCAATATCCAGTCTTCTGGAACTATTTTAAATCTTCCAGAAGCAGTATCAAGTCTTGCGGAAGCATTTCAAGTCTTCTAGAAATAGTATTCAAGTCTTCTGTAAGCATTTTAAGCCTTCCAGAGGCAACATAAACTGTTCTTGAAACAATTTTAAGTTATCTAGAAGCAGTATCAAGCCTTCTACAAGCATTTCAAGCCTTACAAAAGCAATTTCAAACCTTCTGGACGCATTTCAAGTCATCTGGAAGTGGTATCAAGTCTTCTGCAAGTATTTCAAGTGTCAAGTTTTGGTTTTATTCCAATTCTTTTTCAAAAGTTTCTTTGTTTAATCTTATGACAACATTTCATGTTTCTAGAGACAATATCAAGTCTTCTGAAAGCATCCCAAGTCTTCTCGAAGCAATACAAAGTTTTGTAGTTGTGTCTTTTGGAAATAGCGTAAAGTCTTCTAGAAACTGTATAGTATCTTCTGGAAGCATTTCAAGACTTCCAGAAGCAGTATTAAGTCCTTTAGAAATAGCATCAAATACTGTGTCAGAATTTCATATCATCTGGACACATTTCATGTCATCTGGAAGCATTTCAAGTCTTATGAAAACAGTATCAAGTCAGCCACTAAAAATTTTGCATAATTTTTTAAAGGGTGACTTAAATAATTTATTATTGTTATCTTGTAATTTATCTTGCACGCATGCGTAATGACCAGGTTTTGTTTGCTTTTTTGCATTTAATTAACTGTAACTTTTTGATTTATTATGCATCTACTTTAGCGAACGAATGAACTTAACCATCATCGATTTGTTAATGTAACATTTTCATTTACTATATCGGGTTTCTCATTTAACCTGATAATGCGAAATAACTCATATGACTTCTATACTAAGATCGTTAAGTGACCCTCGTTTACAAATAGATGGTAGAAAAGATTAATGTATCCAACTTCAATTTCTTGGTGAAAGACACAACAATTGCTGGTTCATCGAGAGATCCTCTTCTTTATACCAAGCGCAAATGGTATATAGTATCATCTGGAAGACCATGGATATCCTCGTCAATCAGGTTGCTTCGACCATAACGACAATCTGCTCCGCATAAGCTTCTATTTCTGTACCAACGACCTCGATTATTGCAATCATCAGGTCATCAATCAGTAGGGAAGAAAGCACCCTCTATATCCAGAAATACACAAACCAAAATGTCCGATTCGAATTTTATTTGTATCTCTTTTTAGTCCGATGGGAATTTTTGGAAATATTCCATTTTTATGACCTGATAATATATATATAAGGACCTGGTACACAATTCAGAAAATTTATTATATATACTATATTGTGCTCAATCTTATTCTTAAGAATTAACCTTAATCGAAAGAATCATAATCTCTTTTGATGTATTACTGTTTCAATTATACATTATCAGTATCTTCGTCAGTTTCAAATATTAATATGATAAAAATTATCGCAGTGTACTTCATACAAAACATCGTAACATACAACGTCACTTCCTAATCACTTTAAACATTGGAAATAACTTTACAGTCAGGTTTATTCCCTACAAATGATGTTTTTATAATGACCTCCGTTCCAAATATTTGGAAATATTTATTGATTTATTGTTATCTTGTCTCTTTACCAATACTCGCATTTATCTCTATAACATACAAATCTTCTTCAACAAATCTGAAAGGGATGTAATAAATCTGAAATTAATCACCAGTATAGATAACTATTGTCCGATGTAACACTAATTCCATGCGGATGCAGGTAAATCACGCACATATTTGATTTGCTTAAAATATACATAACAACCCTATTTTTGAACATACTCTCTTCACACCAGGTATTCATTTGATAACATTGTGCCTGTATGACCTCGCACGAGTGGGATTAACATTTAACGTTAATTTGATTAAAACTTAATTTGAATTAATTTAACAAATGCGTCACTAATAATAAATAAATAAATGAGATAAATTACAGCTGACCCTAACAGATTAAATGTAATTGCAGTGTATGTGGTATTATATTGTAATAAAATCGAGAAAAGAAGAAAATATATTGCAGCTATAAAATACATAAATCCTACTTTCGGTTTTACACAAAAATTGCTTTTGCTTACTACGTCATGCGTCAGATAAATAGGTTCATTATGAGTTTTGAATCCCGTCAAAAATAATCGACCATTGAAAAATACGTGAATTTTTTTGGTAACTTTAGTTAGTACCAGGACCTATCCAGGATATTATGTTTACTTTTTGCCAAAACGTTCATTTTTTGCTCCCATCCAATACAGTTATTACCGTCCGGATTATTGCGTTGCATCCGAAACAGTAATACATCCTAAAAGTATCAATTTCCAATTAAGCGGATTCTATTTTTACCATAAATAAAAGGCGCTATATCGTAATAGAACATTCAATATGAACTTTTGTTGCGTCATAATCCCACTGTCTTTTCACATTTAAAAAAAACAAACAATAAGCACAACAAAAATTGTTTAACTAATTTTATAATTAAAATATAATTGCGATTATTAATTAATCATTTCCGGATATATGCAAGAAAGTAATAGCAAACTAAGATTTGAGATCTTATCTGATGAGATCGATATTAAGCAGATTAAATCTTGGCACATAATCGATTACACACTAAGTATGATAATCAAGATGTTCATTATTTTAGAAAAATGCGTTTCCTTCATTACATAATTTTGTACTGATTATTTTTGATGAAGCTTAATTAACTTATATTTCGTTTCAGGTTTAATTTCGCAATTTTCCTGGCGAGGTTCAATTGATGAAAAGAATATGACCCAAAGCATTTCAAGTAAGTAATTAAATTTGTTAAGTAATGAATCATATAAAAGTCTATAAATTAAAAAAATATTGTGTTTGAAATCGCAAACGGAGATGGTTTGAAATTGGCTTTTTTCTTTTAGTTTTCATTTTCAATCTATACTCCGCTCCATTTAGTTTCTACCATAATATAACGATCACGTCGTTCTCGTCCGTTAATTAAAATGTTCCGACCGGTTAATCTTTAGTTTGCAACTGATTCATCACACATACGTTACAAGGCAGGAGCCGGCAACGTTCAAGTAAAACTCTCACCATATCCCTAAAGTCCCATATTTTTATGTAAAATTTGCTTGGTCGCCTTTCACGCAGACCCCCCACAATGTTCTCTCTAAAACATTGCTCGAAGTACTCGTTTTGTACGGAACCGTGACTACGAAATTTTCAGGGTGCTTCCACTCCTCCCGCAAATTAATCGCTAACTTGCTCTGTACGGCACGCAAACTTTTAGACAGCTGCTCTAACTAGGACTAACTAGGAAATACTATGCTAACCTGAATATGTAGTATTATATTGTCATGGATGTCTTTTCAATTATTAAACTAAAGTACAGTAAATTCAGAAAGTTTCAAAATAAAAATTAAGATTTTATGAAATATGCAGATTAGATAACAATATGTTACAAAATAACGGTCTACAGCAATAAAATATGTTAACCACCCGGCGTAAACATACAGAACAAAGCCAAGTAATTTCGAGTATAATTACAGCTTTATTAATTATCAACCATATACGCCGTGTGTGCAAAGCTAATTTCATTTCCTCCTCTTCCCTATATTCTGCTGAGTATGTATTTCGAGAGGCGAGGTTGTGTGGGTGGTAAACAGCCAAACCACATGGCGTCCTCACTTCATGCCTTCGACGCGCTGAATGTGCTATAAAGTCGCGTACTACACCCTATAAACTAAACCCGGCCTAGTAAAACCGTCTTCATTGCAGTACTACCTATACTAGGTTCCTGCGGTAGTTAAACGCGAATTCTACGTGGCACAGTGTTTGCAATCTTTTGCGGTATCCGTCTACAGCAGTAGAACTTGTGTAAACATTAAACTACTCGACGACAATGCAACCGCTTTATTAACAAACCATTAAAATTGTTAACTGGTCTGATGGCGCATTATCACGTCGACCTGCGCTGTTAGCGTTAATCCTTAAGGGAATACGTAATGTTGGTATAATTGTCTAGAGATTGGTCGCATTAGTATTTCATCATTTTAATTATTCCAGCATTTATGCATAGGATAATAAAGAATTGGATAAGAACAATTAAAACATAATTAATGAACTGAGAACAAAGTAAAGAAAGTTTTAAGAGACACACATACTAAATCCCAATATTTCTTGTTCTTAGAAATATTATATAAGACTTTTTATAAGACTTCGGTGCAATAAGCAGGTAAGTCACAATTTCCAAAGTTTTGGGAAATCGAAAAAAACATATCTCAATTTGTAAGCCTAAACAAAAAGATATATATTTTAAAATAAAAGAATATACTGGGAAGGAGACTAATATGAAAAAACAAAAAATGTTAATTCAAAAATTATGATATTTACTTTGGAAAATTTGAACTTTTGATTGTTGCCTCCAAGATCATAATGAAACACAATGTAACAATGCTTTTAAAAAGTTTTGTTACTGAAAATAGCTTAATATGGAAACTTGAACCGAAAAAATTAAAAAAAAAATATATTATCTAGGAAGGTATTACATAAATGAGGAGTCCGACTCATATATATCATCTCCTTGATTATCCATATCTTATGGAGATTCAATGTATTGTTCTCCAAATATCTTAGCGGCCGGAATATATTTCGATGACAGCTGTTTGACATCTGCAACCTTTTTCTCGTTGAGAGGTATAGGATAAGTTTGCATCATGTTTGAAGTTTAGAAGCTCAAATGAATATTTTCCTTTTGTCTGCAGAACCTCGTAAACACCGGAACTGTTGTGGAAATGCTACATTCCACATAATTAACGCCTTTCTGGTACTGTAAGAGTCTGTATGTAGAAATGCAAAACTAAGCTTTATCTTTACTAGCGAAAGTTGTTCTAAAGAGAGGCTTAAAATAACTTGCAAATCCATTATTATTTCTTGACTAACATTTATTACTCTTATATTTTTCAAGGTTTAGCGCTCCAGTTCCTTGCATTCATCTGGAATATGCACTCTTTCTTTGTGCCTTTTGGCCTTTTCAATTAATGCAAACGAACGGTCGCATGGAAGGAAGCTATGTCCTAGCTCCGCATACTGATGAACTCTCTTTAAAATGCCGTTCTCGTTGATATTGGTTAAAGTATACAAATATTTTACCAATGTTTAATTCTTGTTCTGAGCAAAAGCATTCTCAAAGAATAGGTATACGGTTCTAACGGTATCTGGCAGAAAATTAATTATATAGTGATGCAAAAAACTGATGATCGCGTTAGTACCCTTTTTGGAGATGATTTCGTCATACATATAGAAGGCAAAGTTGCGTGATTTTGCAGAATGTATGCAAAAGTTTTAGATCCAAAGTTGCCTTTTATAAAATACGTGGAAAAGAAGTATCTTCGACCGACACAACGTGAGTAGCAAGTAAACGATTATTCGGGGTGCACGGTCCAGGTCAATTAATTAAACAACTTTTTAAAAAGCTAATATTTCGGTTATATTTTTTAACCTTCCTCAGAGCATTTTCATTGCTACAAAAGATCTTACAATTAAAACCGCAACAAATTCCAAATTAATCAAAAAACTTACTTGTTTCAAGAAACCACCACCATCAAAACAACCAAACAACATCACGATCATCAAACAAATCTAAATTTTTTTTAAATTTAATCTTTATAATTTTTTAATATTTTAATAAATTGGAAAGAACTGCAATATCTTTAACAAGACTTCAAAAAGATGGCGAGGCGTTTAAAATGTTAAAAATTAATCACAACGTGTGTGCGTCTCAAAACTTGAAATTTACAAGAAAAACCACTTTTACCAACAACGTGTGCAAAACGGGTCAAGTGCGCAAGCGTTAAAATCTGAAATGTTTCTCGGTGAAGCCGCCAAATTTTAAAAAATGAACAAAACAAGTGAATTAACAAAACCATCAAAAAGAAACTTCTACAAGTCAAAACAAGAACAAAACAATTTAAAAATTTTATCAAAGTTAAAATTATCATTAAGAATCAATGACTGAGTGATCAGGTGACATTTTGGACTTATCATTCGCGAACAACAATGCATAAACAAGACTGAGGTTTTGAGTGTCCGTCTTAAAATTAATAGCGTTTTCAGTATAATTAATGTGAACCATCTCTAAAAATAACCTATTGTGATAATTTGATTCATTATCTACTACTTTAACATCATCAAAATCAAACTTATGTCCTGTGTCAGTAGCATGTTGGGATAAAGCACAGGTGGACTTTCTCAATTTGCAGTCACTTTTATGTTTGGATACGCGTTTTTTCAACCATTGATCAGTTTGTCCGATATATACCCCATTACATGCACAACATTTGATGCTATATATAAGCCCTGATTTAAGTTGGGGATCCGTCTTGTCTTTAACACGGGTGAAGACTCTTTGTAGCTTATTATCATAGCAATTCACTATCTGTACATCATTTAATGGATTCAACACACGTTTTATCTTATCACTTAAATCAGCAATGAAAGGAACTTTTTTGTATTTAAGTGTCGTGTTTTGTTCAATTATACCGTTGTTACTTAATTGACTATGCAAGTTAGATGAAAACAGAAGCTTCCTGACTAAGTTAGACGGATATCCATTGTTCAAAAAAGTGTTACACAAGAACCTCAAGTTTTCTTCAACAAATATCGGATCACTGATGTGTATCACTCTACGTTTCATGGCTAAAACTGTCGATATTTTATGTCCAAAGTTATGGTTTGAATGAAAATGCAAGTATCTACCGGAGTAAGTGGGCTTTACATACCAATTAAAAAGAATGACGTTATTTTCATTACGTATTAATCTGGTATCAAGAAAAGGAATAGATTTATCTGTTTCAACCTCTAAAGTAAATTGAATGCTCGGATGAAAGTTATTAAATGATTCCAAAATCAACTCAACATCGTCCCTGTGTACACCCAGAATTAAGTCATCAACATATTTTTTAATAAAATCAACTCTAAAAACTCTATTGTTCAGTTTCATTACTTCATCAATAACATAATCCATAACAAGCAAAGCTAGAACCGGAGAAATCTTTGAACCCATTGGAGTACCCTCTACCTGGTGATAAATTACTTCATCATAACTGAAGATGGAAGTGTCAAAAATATGTTTCAAACCAAGTATAAATGTGTTCTCATCCCAATTACAATGTTGTTTAACAATGTTCCATTTACTACTGATAATCTCATTCACCAAGTCCAGAGGAATGACAGTAAATAGGCTCACCACATCCAGCGAAATTAAGACATGATCCTGCGGAAGTCTATAACCCTTAAAATCCCTCACGAATTGAAAAGTGTTGTTAATGTTGTAATCAGTTCTGTTGCTGAAGGCTGAAGTTAACAAATCCGCCATATGTCCCGACAGAGCGTACGAGGATGTGCCAATAGACGAAATGATCGGTCTCAATGGTATCCCATCCTTATGAATTTTTGGTAAAAAATAAGCTTTTGCTAAAATGGAATTATGTTTAGATAGTTTCCTTACCTCACCATCATCAATAAATTCTTTATTACGTAGATGTTTAACAAAGTTATTAATTTTATTTTGTATGTTGTGGAGAGGATTTTTTTTTATTACTTTATAAACTTTTTCATCCCCCAACATTTCTTTAGCTTTGGTGAGATAATCATTTTTATCCATAAGGACTGTGATAGCACCCTTATCAGCCTTAGTAATTATGACTGAGGGATTGTCTTTAATAAATTTTTTAGTGTTTTTCACCATTTCATTAAGCCCAACCCGCAACCCATCACACGCTCCCCGGGAATTATAACTAATTACCAGTGTTCCCAAACATCTACGTAATAAAGAATTTATTGATGATGGTGAGGTAAGGAAACTATCTAAACATAATTCCATTTTAGCAAAAGCTTACTTTTTACCAAAAATTCATAAGGATGGGATACCATTGAGACCGATCATTTCGTCTATTGGCACATCCTCGTACGCTCTGTCGGGACATATGGCGGATTTGTTAACTTCAGCCTTCAGCAACAGAACTGATTACAACATTAACAACACTTTTCAATTCGTGAGGGATTTTAAGGGTTATAGACTTCCGCAGGATCATGTCTTAATTTCGCTGGATGTGGTGAGCCTATTTACTGTCATTCCTCTGGACTTGGTGAATGAGATTATCAGTAGTAAATGGAACATTGTTAAACAACATTGTAATTGGGATGAGAACACATTTATACTTGGTTTGAAACATATTTTTGACACTTCCATCTTCAGTTATGATGAAGTAATTTATCACCAGGTAGAGGGTACTCCAATGGGTTCAAAGATTTCTCCGGTTCTAGCTTTGCTTGTTATGGATTATGTTATTGATGAAGTAATGAAACTGAACAATAGAGTTTTTAGAGTTGATTTTATTAAAAAATATGTTGATGACTTAATTCTGGGTGTACACAGGGACGATGTTGAGTTGATTTTGGAATCATTTAATAACTTTCATCCGAGCATTCAATTTACTTTAGAGGTTGAAACAGATAAATCTATTCCTTTTCTTGATACCAGATTAATACGTAATGAAAATAACGTCATTCTTTTTAATTGGTATGTAAAGCCCACTTACTCCGGTAGATACTTGCATTTTCATTCAAACCATAACTTTGGACATAAAATATCGACAGTTTTAGCCATGAAACATAGAGTGATACACATCAGTGATCCGATATTTGTTGAAGAAAACTTGAGGTTCTTGTGTAACACTTTTTTGAACAATGGATATCCGTCTAACTTAGTCAGGAAGCTTCTGTTTTCATCTAACTTGCATAGTCAATTAAGTAACAACGGTATAATTGAACAAAACACGACACTTAAATACAAAAAAGTTCCTTTCATTGCTGATTTAAGTGATAAGATAAAACGTGTGTTGAATCCATTAAATGATGTACAGATAGTGAATTGCTATGATAATAAGCTACAAAGAGTCTTCACCCGTGTTAAAGACAAGACGGATCCCCAACTTAAATCAGGGGTTATATATAGCATCAAATGTTGTGCATGTAATGGGGTATATATCGGACAAACTGATCAATGGTTGAAAAAACGCGTATCCAAACATAAAAGTGACTGCAAATTGAGAAAGTCCACCTGTGCTTTATCCCAACATGCTACTGACACAGGACATAAGTTTGATTTTGATGATGTTAAAGTAGTAGATAATGAATCAAATTATCACAATAGGTTATTTTTAGAGATGGTTCACATTAATTATACTGAAAACGCTATTAATTTTAAGACGGACACTCAAAACCTCAGTCTTGTTTATGCATTGTTGTTCGCGAATGATAAGTCCAAAATGTCACCTGATCACTCAGTCATTGATTCTTAATGATAATTTTAACTTTGATAAAATTTTTAAATTGTTTTGTTCTTGTTTTGACTTGTAGAAGTTTCTTTTTGATGGTTTTGTTAATTCACTTGTTTTGTTCATTTTTTAAAATTTGGCGGCTTCACCGAGAAACATTTCAGATTTTAACGCTTGCGCACTTGACCCGTTTTGCACACGTTGTTGGTAAAAGTGGTTTTTCTTGTAAATTTCAAGTTTTGAGACGCACACACGTTGTGATTAATTTTTAACATTTTAAACGCCTCGCCATCTTTTTGAAGTCTTGTTAAAGATATTGCAGTTCTTTCCAATTTATTAAAATATTAAAAAATTATAAAGATTAAATTTAAAAAAAATTTAGATTTGTTTGATGATCGTGATGTTGTTTGGTTGTTTTGATGGTGGTGGTTTCTTGAAACAAGTAAGTTTTTTGATTAATTTGGAATTTGTTGCGGTTTTAATTGTAAGATCTTTTGTAGCAATGAAAATGCTCTGAGGAAGGTTAAAAAATATAACCGAAATATTAGCTTTTTAAAAAGTTGTTTAATTAATTTTATAAAATACATCGCCAGCTGGAACGTGTGGCAATGGTAGGTTCTATTCGTAATCAAAACATAAAACATTTACAGAAGCCTCATATACAGCTAGATTTTTCTTTCAATGAACCATCAAACGCGTCAGATTTGCGTATATGTAACTCTGTTTCCATTTGCAGAAGTGCTTTATTCTCAACGTTTTGCTCTCCATTTATCATATTTTGCAATCGATCGCACTTTTGAGAAGTGTCTGACCTTGGTGTTTCGAAGCTTATATTAAAGTTGTTTACGAAATATCTATGATTAAAATCATATGTTACCCGTGGTTTACTTCTTTCTGTACAAATGTACTCTAAAAATAATTTATGCATTTTTGTCACATTTAGTTCTGCTGGTAAATACAATCTCCCATCATTTTTCTCCCTACTGTAATGGAATGATCGTCTAGGAAAAGATTTAATATGGTCATCGACGGATTTAACAATATTCTCAGGAATCCTATTTGGTCGATTCTGGTGTCTTCCTCTCACATCTGGTAGAGATACAATATTTGACTTGACAAGCGCGAAAAAGCTATTCTAACTCATTTTCGTGCTCTACAGAACATCGGGTGGCTGGGTTTCTGTTACGGGGCCCCCAAAATGTTGTGGGCCTACTTTATATTTAAAAGTACATTACCTCTCTTTTTCCGATTCATCACATGTTTAGGAATAATCAACCCAGTTATGTCTTGTTTTTGTTTATCGCCAATATCGTTGAATTCTTTCAAAAATTTTTGACGTTTTTCATTTCCAATCAGAGCAAAACGTCTTAAACGGCATTTATATTCGCTACCGATACGTCGTGCTGGCATAAGTATTTTTTTGCAGGTCTAAAATAAATACTTAAAAATATATTTTAATTTTACGTATTTACTATTGAGGAAAAAGACTAGGTGGAAGACCTGCAGTTTTTAGAAAATCAAAATTAGACCTACGCAGGTCTGTATGAATAAAAGTTATCTATGATAAAGAAACTGGTTTAACGTTGGAAAATATTTCTTGTAGATTTACAAAAAGTAGTTCAGTTTCAAGAGAAGTATGCGTACCATTAACTCCAGCTAAACGAAGAGGCTGACCATAAACTAGTTCTTTGGAACTAGTTCTTCGTTGTTCCACCTGTTGTTCCTTCGGCAACAATGTATGTTTTAAAATATCATTCCATTGCTATTAGGATGATAGGAAGATGTGCGAATCTGAGAAAACTAATTAGCTTACAAAACTGTTTGAAAAATTGTCTTCTATGATCAGGTGTAATTGTGTGTGAAACACCGAATCTTGAAATGTAACTCCGATTTTAATAAGATCTACACATCATAACACTGTGATTTCTCTGTATTAAATCTTCTGTATATAAATCGTTTTCAGATTTTCTGAACACATCTGACACAGGTTTATCTATTTTGTGGCCTCGGCAAACAAACATTTTCTTAAGCATAACAGCAGCACAGCTATTAGTCTGCTTTGATGTACTAAGTGTCCCAATGCCAGAACGATTCAAATCGTGTTTTACTGGTTTCTGTAATGTTTATATTGTACTTCTTCTTTTCATGTATTATATACGGAGAATAAAAGCTACATTTTCAGGTGCATTACCCACTGAGTTAGTACGAGTACGTGCGGTTACTTGGACCTTTTTATATCACTCGGTTATATTCAAAACTGCATTTTCTTGTAGAGAGATATCGCCACTGTTTGTGGAAGTATTTCCTTCATTGGCTTGGTCCGATGATGAATAAACAGAACCAAAAATATCACTCATAAAGATTCTGAGTTTCTTCTTACTTTTGGCTAACAGTCCATCGACACTGTCACTATCGTTGCAGTTCGAACTGTTACTGCTCAGAAATTTAAGTTTCTCTTTAGGTTTTTTTAAAGTTTAATAATTACTTAAAAAGTTAACCTTCTTTTTTTGATATCATGACCAAATCATTCTGAATAGTTTTTACTTTATCACATGCTGACAAAGAGTGATTAAAATATGTAACAATTTTTCCGGCACAAGTTATCATATTTAATATAGCTTTTTGGACAAAATGGCATCCGTTACTACAAGCTGCAGTGAATGACTACAACAATTTTCACTATCTGTAAATGGATTCAATTGTATACCCCATATATGATTTCCTGGAAAGCTCTCAAAGCAGTGGCGGATCCAGAAAAATGTTTTAGGAGAGATTTCGTTAGATTTTCATGATGCATTTTTCTGAGTATAAACCTTTTTGCATGCAATATTTTCTGAGATGAAAGTGTATCCAGCGGCTGGGATTTCGGCGATCCGGCTTAAGAATTGGCCAAAATTCCAGTTTCAGCGATCCGGATGGATGCCATCATTAGCGAGGAGTATGCGCAATAGCCAAAATTAGCACATAAAAAGCTAAAAAGTTATTATGTGAATTTCATCAATTATTAGAGGTTGAAATTTCCTTCATTAATTGAAGAATACGATAGAATGTTATTCCATATTGTTGTTGATTTAGAGGACAACAAGAAGAGATTTAGAAGTGTCAAGCTATAGCTTCATATATTTAGATTCATATATGAATCACCTTAAAATCATCAATAACTGTTCAAAATATGTCTCTAATAGTTTATGATTGTCTAATGTTATCTAAAGTCATCCACAAGTAGTTTAAAAACATCTAAGATTTGTCCAAAATATTTTTCTAATAGCTAATAATTGTCTAAAGCTGTTTAAAATCATTAATACCCACCTGATAACATCCCAGATTAGTTTAAAATCATCCACAAGTTGTCTAAAATCATCCACCAATTATTTAAAAATCATTCAAAATGTGCCTAAAATATATTTCTAATAACTAATAATTGCCTAAGATGTTTAAAATGATCAAAAGCTATCGAAAATATGTCTCAATCATCTATAATTATCTAAGTTATTTAAAATCATCGAAAACTGTCTAAACTATGCCTCTAATAGCTTATAATTTTCCAAATTTGTCTAAAATTATCTATAAGTTGTTTAAAATCATCCAAAATGTGTATAACATCATTATCTAATTATGGCTAGAATATGTCTCTAATCGCCTATAAATGTCTAAAGCTGTTTAAAATTATTAATAGCCAATTAAAATCATTCATAATTAGCTTAGGAAATCATCCACAAGTCGTCTAAAATTATCCAACGTTAACTAAATTAATCAACTTGTGTAAATGTGCCTATTGTTATTTAAAATCATCAAAAATTTTCTAAAACATGTCTATAATAGCCTACAATTTTCAAGTTGTTTAAGATATATCTTTAATAACTAATAATAATTATCTAAAGATATCCAAAATGTTCAAAAACTGTCTAAAATATGTTTCTAATAGCCTAAATATTGTTAACATTATTTATAATATTTGAGAGTACGCTAAAATTGTTATAAATAATACAAATTTGGATGGTAATAACTCAGTACTTACGCAGGCATTTACGATCATAGCCGAATATGATTGAGACATGGAACTCCCCTTAAAAATTTATCTGTTAAGGATATTAACAAAGTGCCAAATATCAAATCCATTGCAGCTCTAACGTCTCCGTTCCCTTTTTTTCCGTGCGACGCCTGTATTCTTGCTTCAAGATTTTTAATACACTTATTACAAGCCAATAAATTTGTTGATGCAACACCAACGTATTCTAGTTTCCAGATATTAATACAATTATTGCAAAAAGATGAGGTTATAGACACAACATACTTGCTATGAGAATATGTGGTTTTTCTTCACTCAACAAAATGATCTTCGAGTTGATAGAGAAGAATAATAATCTTGGCTAAAGAATATTTTTTCCCAGTGTAGAGGTTGATCTAATGGTAGGTTCATGCAACCTGGTTTAGTTTTAGTCGTAGTCATAGTCATAAGAGTGAAAAGTTAAGGTATTGTGTTGTAGTAGTACTGTTCATGCAATATCTTATAGCTGAAATGGTTTTTGTTCTAGTCACAAGAGTTGCCCAACTTTTAACTTCTTAAAGCTAAAACCCCCGGTTACAACATGGCTCATGCACATTTTTCTCTTCCGTGCCTTTAATGGCAATGTTTTGTTTTATTTTATAATTTGAGGTTAGGTTTGTATTTACCAATATCTTATCTCCAAAATATTTATGATACAAAATACAAAGATCATAAACATATATTAATGTTAATTTTTTTCTTCAATCTTTGAGTGGTTAATAAAGCAGTATTCAAGCAAGGAATTTCAATCCCGAAGCAAATATACAATTCCGGGAACTTTGACATCACATTATATAAACCGTTTTCAATGGTTTCTCCTAGTCAAGTTTCTTCTGCAAATCAACAAACGAAATATCGCCTTCATCTTCATCACACTTCTTCATAAAATATAACTATCATTTTGTTTTAATTCGTATTAAGTAATGCTAGAAACAAAATATTTCTAATAAACAAAACGGTTTCACTCCAGATTTCGTTTTGTATTTTTAATTTGTAACTAAAACACTTTGAATGAACCCAAAAATATTGTGTCCGTTATATCCGAAGTTTGTTCTACCAAAATCCATTATATTGAGATTTTACTTTATTTATTATTATATTATTTCCTTGATATGTAATTAATATTGACAACCAATGTTTTCTTAGTAACTATCTTGATTGATGTATTATCAGTAAACACGCTTTGATTACACGAAATGTGTACAAATATACATTACACTCGCCACGTTATAAGCTTAGAAACTTCAATAAAGCTTCCTTTTAATATAAATTAAGGGGATTAAGCGAATGAGGTTTAAAAATAAATCTCATCTCCGAGACGGAAATAAAAATTCCCGAAAGACTTTTGTTACAAAACCAGATGAAAGGCGAGTTCGAAATTTCGAAATATCTTTGTGGGCTTAATGTAAACATTTACGTTGGAAAATTATCTTAATATTTCCATAAATAAAAGAAACAAAGAAACGATTTTAACCGTAATATATTCTATATACAGTTAGTTTATTGTTTTATTGAATAGGAAAGATAATAGATTAAGATAACATCAATTCATTTGCTGAATTCTCTCTTTAAATCAATTGTTCTTGGGAGTCTAGACAGATCTCAATTACTAGGTACAAATGTTGAGGGGGGAGTGGTTAAAAAAAGTTAAGAACGTCTTCTTCCCTACTAATGAGTCATGCATAAACATCATTTTGCGACGGCGCACAATCGTGGGATTTTAAGAGTTTTTCACACCCAACGCAGGGAAGTGTAACGGCCCCAGGGGCAATGACGTAACCCACGACCCCGCGGGGAGCTGATCTACTCCTTCTTTTAAAAACGACGATGAGGGGTCAAGGGGACGTCGTCGTGGACTTGTGTGAACGGAAGAACCCTTCCACGGCCCAGAGGAGACAGGTGAGCTTTTATGAATTGTTAGATATGCTCTTCTGTGTTTTGAGTTGAACCCGAAGGCAATAGAGGATGTTAGCTATGATCCTTTATGAGTACTTAGACGATGCATGGGAGATAATAAGGTTTCTTTCATAAATTAAAGCGTTCACAAAAATAAAAAAGAAACCGAGCATGTTGGAAAAGTTTATTGAGATAATCCAGACGAAATATGCATATTTATAAATATAAAAAAATGTTGCAATTACTACTTCAATAAAGTGGACGAAGAAGCTTATCATCAAAACGTAGTCTCAAGTGCTTGCTAATTGAAAGACGTAATTAATTCGTATCTGCAAAATTCTAATTTACATACAACAAAAACCACTCATTTGGTATAGTTGTTTATAAAAATAAAAAAATTAAAAGTATTTTGAAGAACTCATAGTGGAAAAGGAAAGAAAAAAAGAGTCATTTTCGTGTTAGTCTAATTGGACCTTATGAGTCCCTCTGCTGCACTAATTGGTGTCGGTGCTTTGCGAAATGAGTACTAGGTGGCGCTACCCGAGCTGTTTTATATAACTTTTTCCCTCGACGACCTGAGGTCACGACTCTTATAATGAGCTTCTAACATGCGGATGGGCGAAGATAAAAAGTCGCCTTGTATTCCGCGCAAAGTGCCTTCCTCTCTTTTTCTTTTGTAGCCAACAAGCGCACATCACCGTCGAGTCTGATGCGCATTTCGTTAACGAGATAGTCTAAAATTCATGGCACGTTCGTCGAAACACGCCAGCGGCGCGGGGGGAAGTGTGTGTCGCGTAATCTAGCGGCCTCTTCACAGAATCCAATTTCGGGGAAAACCGCAGCAGACGGGAACGGTGACTGATTCGGATAATTAACCGTACGGTCTTAAGAATAGTCCCTTCACACTTCATTGAAATTACAATCAACCGGAGGAAGTACAAATCTGGTTTTTAAGCGATTCAGAAAAGCCACGTGCCGACACCGCATCCGCTATATAAAAAAAATACTGAAATTTTATAAAACGTCATTGGTTTTTACTTTATGGATCTGTGTGAAACCATTAAAATGAAAAATAAAGTAAGAGTAAAGAGACGCAGTAACGAGAATTCAATTAATTATAACAGAGTTGAGTAAAGGTATTAATACTCTTAAAACAGGTTAAGCCGATACATAGGCATAAATATAAGTCATACGTAATAAATCATGGTTTAGATTTTAGTTTCGATTAAAGGTAATACCATAAATTAAACCTAAATGTATTATTTAAAATGAATTCTTGTTTAAATCAGGCTTAATCTAAACAGTTGGGAAACTAAGTTATTATACCAAAATATGAAATTTAACACATGCCTCATACCATTTTTGCTAATTTAGAGGTAAATGCTCACTAGCAACAAAATAGCGACATCTATTTCAAGATCGAACAATAACACTTGTGTATCCACTTCTACCTGTACATATCTGAGTGAATCATCGATCGAAATTTGATTGAATAATTTATTTGGGTCTATTTGGTTTATCAATGTTGAGTTAAATCTGTTAGATACGCAACTGATAGAAAAACTTGCCTAACAGTTAACCTCAGTGAAGCGTTTATCAACTTTGTATACGACAAGCAGGAAACAAGATAGAAAAGAGATGGTACCCCTGACTGTTAACTTACGAAAACCTCGTTCATAAAGGAGTTCTTACATGAATATTTATTAGACAACAATGAAAATGAGGATATAGTCAGCTCAAGTGTCAAACAGCTAACAATGAAGATGATATGGGCATAACATGTATGTACGTCTACTATCCTGCCAGTCAACAGGAAAACATTACAAATGTAGACTTTCATATTGTAGTAAAAATTATATAGTCATTTTAAAAATATTTGTACAGTATTTTTTTGTGCAACAATTAATTTGTGAAGATTTTGCGATGAAACATCAACCTGAAAGTTAGTTCTTTACTTGTTTATTATAATTTCAATTTTATAAGTTCCAACGACTAAGAACTTGTAAAGGTTAAGTTTTGATAAACTTTCGAATTAATATAGTTTTATAATTAATTAAAATAGTTTGCGCACATTGTATACAAAAGTATCTACGGATTTAACACTATAATTACGGGCGCCACTTACACTTAGGTGTAATTGCTCAAAAACTTGCATGAAACTAAGATTCAGATAACTTCAGATAACATACGTCAGAAAGATCAGACAAATCCATTGCGATTTTCTTATTATAAAGAAATTCTGTTCGCACAAAATGAGAATATCCATTAGAAGAATATCGAATTATTTTTAAAATATCATTATTTTAAAAGGTGATGTTGCAAGTACTGTTGGATTACACCAGTTTTCTACATTCTGTGTTCCGCGGAACCCTAGGCGTCAAATTTTGAAAATACAATGGGTGCTGCCTGCTGAAAAACCTGAAATGGGGAAGAACTCAAACGGCGAAGTGAGACTAAAAAGTTCTAAAAAATTCCAAGTACGTGCTTTCAAAAAAAAACATTCGTAGCAGTTACTAAAACTGAATTGAGAAAAAACTCAATAGTAGATTAAAAATCTACGATTATTGAAAGTAATAACTTCAATCCAGATAGAACCATTAACAATATTGTATGGGGGCTCTTTTGGAAGCATTTTAAGTCTTTTAAATGTATTAAGTCTTCTAGGGGTGGTAACAAGTCATTTGGAAGCAATTCAAGTATTCTAGCAGCAATTCAAGTCTTCTGGAAGCATATCATTCTTTTGTTGGAAGCAGCATCAAATCTTTAGAAAGCAATGTTAATTGTTGTGGAAATATTTCTATCTTGAAGCATTACAAACATTTTGAAAGCAGAATCAAGTCATCTAGAAGCAGTATCAAGTCTTCTGGAACCAGATCAAATTTTACAAAAACAATATCAAGTCTTCCAGAGGTAATATTTAGTCTTGTAGAAGCATTTCAAGTGTTCTAGAAGCAGTATCAAGTCTTCTAAGAGCAGCAGCAAGTCTTCTGAAAGCAGTTCAAATCTGCGGGAATTAGTTCAAACCTTCTATAAGCAGTACCAAATATTGTGGAAGCATTTCAAGTTTTCTTGAGACATTATAAGTCTTTTGAAAACAGTGTAAAGTCATCTAGACGTAGTATCAAGTCTTCTGCAAGCAGTTTCAAATCCTTTAGAAGCAGATTAAGTGTCTTCTAGAAGCAGTATCAAGTCTTTGGGAAGCAGTATCAAGTCTTTGGGAAGCAATATCAATTGTTGTGGAAATATTTCAAGTCTTGAAGCATTACAAATATTGTGAAAACGGAACCAAGTCATATAGAAGTAGTATCAAGTCTTCTGGATCCAGATCAAATTTTACAAAAGCAATATCAAGTTTTCTAGAGGTAATATGTAGTCTTCTGAAGCATTTCAAGTGTTCTAGAAGCAGTATCAAGTCTTCTAGGAGCAGCAGCAAGTCTTCTAGAAGCAGTTTAAATCTACGGGAATTAGTTCAAATCTTCTATAAGCAGTATCTATTTTTTTGAGGTATTACAAGACTTTTGGAAACAGTATAAACTCATTTAGACGCAATATCAAGTCTTCTAAGAGCAGTATAATGTCCTTTGGAAGTAGATCAAGTCTTCCAGAACAGTATAAAGTTTTAATTCAAAATAAACTCTCCGAAAAAAAATGTTTACAGGAGATGACTAAATCAAGGAAGAAAAAGTTCGATATTACATTAAAATTAAAAAATTGATTGAAAAAGTCAACTTCAATGCAGATAAAAGCGTTACCAATGCTATATGTAGAAGCCACGTATTTTAGCGCCTATCCATATGGATGCTCTGCACCCGTTAAACATTTTGTACACAGTATATCAGAAGTCTATAGTTCCAGGAGTCAATGACCCACGATGTCGATCTCACGACGAATTAAAGATATGTTAGATTTCTACGAAGCTTCTACATTGGTAGATGTAAGAGATTGGTAAAAGAATTGATGCCTTTCGCAACAACATATCTCTATGAAAAATTTAAATGCATTCATATATTGATCCAAATATACCCTTGGATAGAATTTTTATAACGGTAGAGATGCACCATACCAAAAACCGAATTCGGGTGTGTTGTCGAGCGAAGGGTTCCATAAAAAAAAATTTTAAGAAAGGAGTTTCGCGAGATGAATAAGGTTGAAGAACACTGTATTACACAATAAAATACATTTTTCAAGTACAATAAGATCTATTGCAATCAACACTAAAGTTTACTAAACTTCAAAATGTGAATTTGATGTATCGTTCCAAACTTTTTTATATGTGGTTTGCATTATTATTAATATCATCCAACATAAACTTAACCTAGTTATACCTTTTTCCAAATTTTTCTTTGCTTCTCCTCACTGTGCTCCCCAAGGCTGGGTTAGACGAACGAAACGAGTGTGCCCCTTCCATACAAATAAAAAAAAAAGGATTCTATTTCTGGGCTTGAAGTTAGTTCTAGTTTTACTTCAATTCAAATATACAATTTTGCCAAATCAGTTGATAAAGTACTCTGCTTTGTAGTAGAGGCCTTCGTTAAGCAACATGTCTTCAGATGTACTCAACCCAACTCAACCCCGTATTTTTGAATTGAAGTAGATAACTACAAATAACACTAGACTTAGAACCAGAATCAATCGGGTTTAGCCGTGTTGAGAGATGTACGACTAAACCCTAGTATTACTAGTTCTAGATCTACAGTTAGATTTAATGATATAAAACTAAAACTAACACTAGACCTAGAAGTGGAAAATGTTAGTAAACTTTCCACTTCGAGGTCTAGTGTTAGTTTTAATTTTACTTCATTTCAAATATACAGTGTTGTCAAATCACTTCGGAAAGTACTCTATTTCAGAAATTATTCATCCTAGGGCCCCCATTAGAAAAATATCTTCAAATGCACGACTCAACCCCGTATATTTGAACCAGAGCCGTTGTAAGATATTCAGCGCCCCAGGGATGGGTTGAACGAATGAAACGAGTGTACTCCTTTTCATGCAAAATTCAATGCCAAAAAAGATTCTTTTTTTGTAATATGAAGAACAAAAAATAAAAATACAATAAAAAATGCATTCATAAAATAACATAATGAAGCATAATGAAATTTTAAAATCGCGTTATAATAAGACCATGTTATGTGCCTTGTTATAGGTGATCACATTGAGGTGTGATTCCAACTTCTCAAAGTCCATAACATTCGTCGTTTTGTTTCCATGTTAACTAAAACTATTTATTTACTTCAAGGGATGCAAACAGGGTGAACCCCCAGCAAAGCATCTACAGTACAATTAACAAAATTATAATAAAGAACAGAACATAAAATAAAAATAGAATACACAATAATTATACAATAGCTCTAACAAAAAAAAATAATAATAGAAAGAATCAAGAAATACATTTTTTTAACTAGTAGGTATAAATTGCAATGAGGTCTTTCCGCTTATGCCCCACAAAAACCGTCTAAACGCAGTATACGAGATATTAAACAAGTCGATACTTCGACAGTGAGAATCAAATGAGTACATAAGAGAGCGTTGGTATTTGATCTATTAAGTCTAAAAATCAGCAAACTATCAGCAAGTATTTTCTGTTGTAAATATAAGAAATACTTGAACTATATGTCACAACAATTATAAGCTTTATTTTAAGATGTATTTCGATTTTTTGTCATTTAATTTTTTCACTTTTTTAAATTTCCGACACTATCTAATAGGTATCTTTTAATTAGTACTTCAAACAGGTAGGTACCTAAATGTCATATTTACCTATAAGATAACCCTAGACTATGTATAGATAAACGATTCGTCGAGGTTGACTATAAGCTACAATTTTAACTGATGGATAAATCGTCTTAACTAGGTATTGATAAACTGGTCCTTGTGTGGTGTGGTAGTGAGCCCGTTGATGACAGAAACTTAAACTTTCCTAAACGATTTGGAACGTTTAAGCAAGAGAAACAAAACAAATGACGGATAGAAAATTGTGGTCTAGATTTTTCTTGCTTCGTAATTGTCGGCCATACAAACTTCCAAAAAATGGTCAAAAAATAGTAGCTGTTATTTGTAACAAATTATCATGTAGAAACGAATTTTCTAAATTTAATTCTGACAATACCGATACACAAATTGAAAGATCATATTTTCGCAATTCCTCATGGACATTTTTCTTTTCTTATTCTGCTTTTTTAGTACATGTAATACAATGCGGCATTGCAACTTCAGTATAAATGTAGAGAATAAATCTGCTTTAAGCTATTCATTTTCTTAACATAATTTTATTATTAGTGGACATGTACTTTATGTAGACAAATCACCAGAAGCGTTGTCATGTAACAAAAATTCACATTAACAAATATGTTTGAATTAATTCATCTATTTCGTGTATAATAATGTATCTGTAACGTTCTGTTAATGTAAATTTTATAATTTGAACAAAATTTTAATTGTTTAATATTCTTAATGTATAACCTGTATAAATAACAAATATTTGTATTTCAATGGATTTTTAAAAAGTTAGAGTCCAAAAGGCATTTTGTATTAAATGTAATTGTTTGTTAAATCACTATGCTTCTGAAGATGAGTGAAAACCGAAACATGTAAAGCAGCCTTATTTATTAATTTTTAAGCTGTCATAAAGTAGAGAAATTATAATTTTAAATATTATCTTTTTCTAAAAGTCATTCAAATATAGTGGTAAATGGATTATACAATAAACATTGTCATATCAAGCAATTACGACTCATTCCTATGTCTCTATCATTCCAAATAATGAGGCGTGCGATGATCTCGCGCGTATTATTATTGTTTTGTAATTAGTCAGAAATAATACTAATAACAAAATACTGGTGCGTTTAGGACAATATCGGGTTTCAATATCGTTCATAATTCGTTCGGAATCCCAGTATTTGGAATCCCGGAATGTCGGTATTAAAAGCTCTATTTGGAATACTATGACAAATCAGATAAAGGAACTTCTATAATTTTGGAAGGAGATAACTAATCAAAAAGAAATGAAAACTGTCGTTGAAAATCGTTTACTAATACACTAAAGTGCCGAATAACCATGATAACTGGGTGAAAATGGAAACCGAAGAACCAAAAACCACCAATCACTCAAAATTCCTGCCTATACTAGACTGTGTATGTGTGTCCATCTTTTGTCGCATCAATTTTTGCAAAGCTGCTTGTTGAAGCAGATTATTGCTTCGCCAGAAACATAATTTGTTATAAAAATTCTGAGTTATCCTTTAATCGACACAATATTGTCTGTCAAAACTGGATCCTCTAATCTTGATCATTTTCATTCAATTTTTGAACAAATTGTACGTTATAAGGGTTCCATATTTCGTTTTTTAAAACCGTGAGTAACTTCGACAAAACTGGTGGAAGCTAGTAATAGTTGGCAGTAATAATAATAGAAACAGCAAAACAGTCCGCTCTTTAAAACTATCGTAAGTGTATCAATCAACCTCGTATCTGGGGCAGGTTAGTACACACCACGGGGTTGGTTGGTATATGAAAAAACAGGACTATCTCAAGACATTTTAAGCCGACATTTATGCGAAAACTGCAATTTACTAGAAATATATGTAAAATATGACAAAATAATGTGTACACTGTATCCACTTCTCTTTGGGTAAGTTGTTTGGCCAAGATTTCGCACAAATAAGACAAGGTATCTTTTCATCTTCCGAATGGGGCTCATCCATATATTTGTTTAATTTGCTAATTTTTCCTTTCCTTTCATTCCTTGCTTTCCTTTCCTTCTTTCCTTTCTTGGCGGTTTTTATTTTACCAAACATACCTTTCTTCACCTGTTTCGTCCATATTCCACACATCACCAAGTCCAAACTTGCATCCAACTTGCAAATTTGCAATAAAACGTAGGAAGATAATAATTTCTATTAACATGTCTGTTTTTAATATAGCCAACAGTACTTGTTGATGTAATGCTAGCGAGGCTAATTTCTTCTAAACTAAGCTTACGGACAAAACCTTTGCAAAGTCATTAAAGGTATTTTGTAATCTCTAGACGCCGATCTAAAAGAAAATCCATCGTTTTCACCGCTTTCACAGCCTTTAACAATGTATCAGGAAGCGATTTCCCCCTCTACAAATTCATTTTATAATTTCGCATGATAATTGGATGTCTAAAACATTTTTTCTCCATCTAGAGTTCTGCAAACAATATCCAAATTGTGTGAGGTCTCAGATCATCTGTATCAAACAGCCCCTGTACCCAACCAGCCCTGGTCTCCTCTGCTCTGCTAGCCTTACGAGGGGTTTCAATCACAGATAATAAAGCGTTTGTTATTATTTTTTCTGATACAAAATAACGATCACTTTTTGGACGTTCACGTGTATACTGAATTTCCGCAAATTTGATTATGATCTTCGATACAGTACCAGATCCAACAGGCATAGATTTTTCATACTTATTGTTAAATATTTCAGTTGGAAAATCCCTCGTTTATCTTATCATGATTAAAATTTTAATTCTCTCCCAATTCAACCCAACCCAACATCATGTTTTTAAATAACTGAAACACAAAGGTTTAAAATTTATTCTAAAAAAGGTTAGAAAATTGTACAATGAAAAAAATAAACTGGTGTATAATAACTTTATTTACTATAAAATGATGCAACGGATAATGATATGTTATTACGACAACCGGATATCAGGGTATGATATCTTGATAGATATAAAATGACGACGGAATTTTATGTACTATTACAAACCATTAGATAGTGCTGCATACACAATTTGCAATGATTTGCAATTTACGTTACCGTTAACGATTAATGGGGACATACATGATTCTTCTCTATTACATTTTCTGAAAGTTCGTATAAAGATTTAATAACAAGTATTCTCTTTTTTAATACTTTCGAATATATTTAAAAAATTTTTTGAAAATATAAGTCCTTTAAAAATTCCGCGTTGATGACCTAAAACCTCTCCTTAACGTCCTCTGTACCCCGCACAAATAAGAAAGAAAAAGATGAAATTAAAATTAGGAAAATAACATCAATTTTATAAGAGTCGTAGGTAATACCAACGGAAATCCTAAATAAATTATCTTGACAGGTATTGTAGAAAAAAATCAACTATAGATATCAATTCTGTCGAAAAAGTTTCATATAAAATTTTCACCATATGAAGGGGAAAAATATGCTGTATGGGTAACATTTTCAGAGGCGCCATATGTACATTTCGATTGTTACGTCAATTTTTTTAAACGGATACATAAATTTTTTGTTCAGTCCTTCGAAATTGCCAGTTTCTAGCGTAGATACGAAGTTGAATGTTGTTATTTGCATTCACTCTGACATTCATAGCAACGAGTGAGTGAAATTTTTTTTAATCACTCTAATTTTTTCCAACCACTGTCAGCTAAATATAGAACTTTTAAAGAACTTTTTTGTTTAAAAGCAACGGATGTTAACTACAAAACGGTGGAGAACATACATGGAAAGTTAGATTAAGTATTTCACTTCATTTATTAATTAATTTGATTATTTTATAAATTAATTAATTCTTTTTTGTTACATTTATGAGGCATTGACTCATCTTAGAGCTAAAATATAACAGCAATATTAATTGAAATTAAATTTGTTACAACGTTTTTTCTAAATGTTTAAAACGGTATATACCATGCATCCCTGTTATTTTTCATATTTCATTCTAAAAATTGAAACAGATACTCTTGTGATGTGTACGTAATAAAATAAATATAGTCATAAAAGCAATTGATTTTATTGATTACTACACTGTTATACCCTTTAAGATATCAGCATTGTTTCTCAATGCTGATGTAGAACAATAAATATATATTAATAAAATATATATAATAGACAAAAATGTTATGATGAAGAAAAATTGAGTTTTATTTAATTGAGTTCGAAGTTACATATGTTTATATGTTTAGTTTTATTTTATCATAAAATCGTCTTCAGGCATGACATCTTTAAGTAGGTGTAGCATTTCGCAGGAACAAACTTGGTCGTTACATCATATAAATATCATTCATTTTGTTTCACGAAGCAAACAGTAATAAAGAAAAAGAGATTGTTGTTTTAGTGGTTGAAAAGACATTTTACAAATCAGATTTTCGAACCAAAATTTAATTAATACCTTTCAATTTCAAAATTGTTAATAATTCATTTTAATATCTTAAAGTTTTTAATTTTTTACATTTTCAACCACTTAAGCTACCAATTTTATGTTAATATTGGAAATTTTCTTTTTTCTGGCTTAACCACTAATGTAATCAAAACTAAATGAACTATGCAGAAAATATAATTGTGTAATTGTCACTAGGTCAGAAAATAAAATATGGAGTAATCCGCTGAAGTGACGTGTGCTTCCATACCTATTGACAGTATGACGGAACCAGAACTCATCTAAAAAGTATAGTTTCGATTTCAACCCAACCCAATCCTCTTCCTACAAAATTACTTCGTAGTGTGTTTTAAATACACTACGAAAAGACACACCTGAATCACAGTTTCTGATGACGAAATATGGAAAAAGAGAAAAGTCTCATCTGCATCTAGAAATTGAGTCATATAATTTGCAAAAAGGGACGTTACATGATTGGGTCGAAGATCATAATGAAAAACGGATGTTTAGGAAATAAGGAAAACGGAATCTTGGTAATGCATGTTCTGCTTGGACTACCTTCTTTGTACGGGTATATAAAGAAAGTGGCTAGAGTTACCATTTATAAACTACTACCGCTAGTGCTTAATGTTTGACACCAGACAGCAGCCCAAACAGCACACAATAGTCCGAACGGAATGAAAGCCCGGTAGAAAATATTGTTGTGCTGGTAACAATTATCTATCATTGTGAAACTTGGCATATGTGTTGTGTGAAAATTGGAATTAAATTCGTCAACCTGAAGTAGCACTACGGATGATTTTTATATCTTCAATACACGTTCATTTTCTTTTCATATAAATTTGATAACAACTTTAAAGGAGAATACTACTTTAAAATTTTGTATAAAACTTTAGACATATATTATTTTACATTCTTTCGTGAATTTACGTGACTGGAAGTTAATAAGCACATATATCAATTGTTTTACAGAGAGGCTATATAGTTGCCAAAAATTGTATGCACATTTAATAAATCGATATAAGGTAAAAAAGAAGCCTCTTTTGAGTGTAGTGGCATTATGTCACTTACGCTCAAACCGGAAATTAATTCTATGGAAGTTGGACGCAAAGCATACTGCATCGTTTAGATTTTGAAGAAAGAAAAACTTGAAATATCGAATCTACTTCTATTTGATATGCTGATATGCTTCCTCACTTTCGTTATCGTCATCTTCTTTACCTTTTGCTTCTGGAGATTCGTCCAATATAATTTTTCGCTATAACATACGCATGCTCATAAAAAAACCACATAACCACTCACTCCACTCATATCCAAAAAGCTACACACAAATAGACGACTTCCACATCTTTGAAAATTAAGTTTTTCGCTATATTTCCCCAATCTGATAAGAATAAGCAATTATCCACATAATTTTTATAAAATAATTTAATAACATAACCTATAAATCAGCAATGTGTTTGAGAGAGAGAAATGTTCGTAAATAAAACCAGAGAAAACCTAGAAAGAAAAAAAAATTAATGAATTTAAACTGCAAAGCTGAATTGACGCAATAGACCTGAAGACGAGACTGTATAGTCTCGAAACCGGTTGTCGAGGACGAAATTAATAAAATACATTTTCTTCAGAAAAACTATTGGAGTTTTTTATTTTTATCATTATTCATTTGCGGTTACGAAGATATCGATCTCTAAAGTGACGACAGAAATAGGGAGTCATCTCTTTCCTTATGATTTTCTGGAATTTTTTTCTTATAAATTGCATGATTTCCGCTACCATTAAAACCCATTTAACCCATTTACAATGTAACAGTAAATTTCATTCTATTTCATTCTGGATATGTCTTTTTTGCGTATTAAACCGTCACCATTTGGGGTTCCAAATCATATCCATGTCCATTACCCATGTCCAGTATTAGGTTTTAGTTGGATTAAAGGATATATTATTAAATCAAGAGCTTGTTCAGGAGCTAATCGAATTTAGTGTAGTTTTTCTAGACACTACAACAAGAATATGTATAAGAATTTATCTTACATTTAACAAGAATAAATGTAAGATTAATTAATTATGTGTTCAGTAATATTTGACTGTCAATTTTGTTTCGGCGCAATTTGGCGCAAGATTTCTTGTTTATTCTATGTACACCATACCCACAGCAATGTAAAAATATTAACTACTATTGTGCTTATTTGTTCTTTCACAAGGTTTTTAATTTAAGAGATTAAATGGCCGAAAATTATAAGTGTTTAACATTAATAGAAATTATTGCAATTTTTTTAGCAAAGTTTTTTAAGATGTTGAATGGTAAAATAAAAAGTTTACTTATTTTAACTTATTTTAAATTTTACTTATTTTAAATTTATAAGAAACCATCGACAAAAAACATTCAAGTAGTGGGATACCATATTTCTTATCTATTATAAAACACCCAAACATTTATAATTATCACTAAGAGTCTCTAAATAGTTAAAATATATGTAACATTTAAAAGAGGTTACATCTATTTTATTCTTCCTTCAGCTCAAACAAGCTTGCTTACTATACTGCATTCCACGCAGGAAGAAGCTAGTAATGGGTGCTAAAATCTTTCTATATAGAAAGGTGCAGAACATGACAGTATAATTTTTCACATGGATAAGGCGCTCTCCACATACTGGTGGTCGTGAAAACGGTGTCAGCTTCTTTAAATGGGGTTTAGATGGGTCACTCTGAGGTTGGATTGGGTTGTTGGGAGGATAAAATGGAAGCGCTAATAACAAACATATAAGCGCCAAATAGCTGTTCGTAATTGTTTTATTTTTTAAATCAACTATTAATCACAATTGACACCATTCGCAAACCTATTTTGTTTTACATTTGATCTTTCAGCATAACATTTATACTTTTGAATGCTTTTTCCGATGCCATACATCTGGGTTTCCCCGAATTTGTTTTAGGTTTGGAGGCGTCCGGGGAACGGTTTTTTAAGAAATCGTTAACTTTTTTCCGAATTTATAATAAAATAGATTTTTTTCGAAAAAATTAAAAAAAAATTATTCTTAAAGTTAATTATATAAATCGCAAGCACAATACTCTCAATCGACACTTTACTGTATCAGCCATGCATTAATTAGTAATATTCATAATAGGATACAATTAACTTTATTAAAATAAACTATATTAAAGTTATTAATACAAAACTTCAGCGTTTTTATATAATATTATATTGTTTGATCATTGTCTGCACAATTAATTTATGCAGGTTTATAGTACAATCACGATTTAGAAAGTATTATTTTTTTCAAACTTTGGTATGCGATAACCTTTTCTCTTTTAAGGACATAACAAATAACATAAAATTGATTGATGTTTTGAGTGACTTAAAATAAATTTTCGTTACGTATACAGATGTCTGTGCGTTATTTATGTTCACTTTATTATTTATGGACAACCGTTTTCTCATATCGTAAAATTTTTATCAACTGTAGTATCTGTGGCAATATAGCACAAACTAATACTTTATGAAATAACCATTTAGATGATAAATGATATCGTCAACAATAATTACTTTAAAGAAAATGTGTTAAGAAAGATGACATTTCGTGAAGGTAACAGAACGTAATTTCGTTACGTTTCTCTACAGAAACGGTAACTAACTATACAGTTTTAAGGGAGTGTAGTTGAAGTGTCCCACATTTTAAGTCGATACGTCAGTAAATTATTACTTGTGTTGATCAGTATTTAAAACATATATATTTAATTACGAAAATTGAGAAACTCAAAACGCTTTTTGTCGTAGATTTTTACTAAATTAAAATTTGGAATGCAGATAAACTAAAATATGTAGCTTTAACTTTTTTAGGTGGACATTATCAAATTAAAAGTTACCCTTTGAGACTTAAGTGCTCCCCAGTGATGTTTCATAAATTAATAAAATATGTATTCAGCGGATTGCTAAAAATACATTGCTCTCTCTCAACGATTAAATACAACATTTTCGAAATCTTAATCTCCACGTTACCTCCTCTAAAATATTTTTCCTTATAGTATTTATTTAGGTTTAAAATTAAATTTTTATTCTCTATGTTTGAGTTTATACTCAAATAGCATAAATTAATTCAGAATCGTGCATTCGAATTCAAATCATGTATTATTACCATAGAAACAAACTTTATTCATTGAACATATAGTAAATGAATCGGATTTACTGCCAAGAATTTAGTTTATTATAACCAATTAAAATCCGATATTAACAACATTACGAATACTAAACGAGTAAATTATATTGGTCAGCCATGTTTATTTCCAATCTCTCGCAATTATACTGTTTTACGACAATTTACGTTAAACATATCGTCTACCAAATGTTTTTCAACACGGTTTCTATTTTATTGATTTTATCTGTTTATGCGCTCTATTTGTTATAGGCTTAATAAACACAAATATGAAAATTAATAATATATACAGATATATATGTGTATATATTGTAGTTGAGCTGCATTGTTTTTAAAGGATTAAATGTTGTTGTTGTAGATGTTTAATTCTGTTAACATTGCAAAATATTTCAATGGTATTAATGCATATATATAGATAACGTATGAATTATTTTATATCAAATAACACCCATTTCTCTCTCTATTCAGGACGTGTCGGTGACGCATTATCTATATATATACTAGCCCATATTTTTCCATGTTTTTCTGTATTTTGCTGTCATTAACGTTTTCCCTTGATGTTTCCTAATATTATAAACCCAACGCAAATTGGACGTCTTGGATTTCTTCTTTGTAGGGTGTGCAGTTCCGGTATTTGGTTCCGGGTCCTTTTCGGAATTCATGAATGAAATGATAGGTCTGAAAACGTTATAATATCTGAAACGATTTTTCTACCGGCTGTTGTTTTGTAAAGAAAATACGCTCCGTGTTATGGGATAAATCTATAAACGCATTTATAGAATCTTTAAAAGCACTTAAATTTTATTTTTGAATATTCAACTTTTGTCTTTTGTTATGTTTTTCTCATTCTATATAAATATATTTTATTCAGTGAACTAAAATTAGAACTGACACTAGAATTCCCACTAATACTACATTTAAATCTAGAATCTTTCACGGTTTGCCGCGCGTTTTTGAAAAAATTTTTGACGTTTCGCTCGCCATCTTGCAACTTTCTTCAGAAACTGGTTCGAAGAAAGACTTCGAAGTACAAGTATACAGTATCAAGTCTTTTAGAAAAATTTTAAGTTTTCCAGAGATTATATCAAGTCTTCTGGAAGCATTTTAAATCAGTTAGAAGTAGTATTAAGTTTTCTGGAACCAGTTCTAGGCTTCTGGAATGAATATCAAGTCTTCTAGAAGGAGTACCAAGTATGCTAGATGCAATATTAAGTATTTTGAAAGCATGTCAAGTCTTCTAAAAGCAGTATTAAATCTATTGGAAGCATTTTAAGTCTTCTAGAAGCAGTATCAATTCTTCTGAAAGAATCTCGGTTTTCTAGAAGCAATATCAAGTCTTTTAGAAGTATTTTAAATCAGTTAGAAGCAGTATCAAGTTTTCTGGAAGCATTTCAGGTTTCTGGAATGAATATCAACTCTTCTAGAAAGAGCACCTCGTCTTTTGGAAGCATTTCAAGTCTTTCAGACACAACATCAAGTCTCTTGGATTTCAGGCTTTTATCAAGTCGTATGGAAGCATTTCAAGTCTTTCAGAGGCAATACAGTTTTCTGGAAGCATGTCAAATCTTTTTTTTTTTTTGAATTTGAAGTCTTTTGGAAAGATTTCAAGTCTTTATCGAGTATTCTGGAATACTCGCTAAAGGATTTAAAGTCTTTTTGACTCAATATAAAGTCTTCTGGAAACATTTCAGATCTTCTAGATACAATATCAAGTCTTCTTAATGAATTTCAAGTATTCTGCAAGCAATATCAACTTTTCTAGAAGCAGTGTCAAATCTTCTTCTAGATCTATTTCAAATTTTTGGTAACAGCATCAAGTCTTCTAGAGAAACTATCGAGTCTTCTAGAAGCAGTTCAAGTCTTCTGAAAACATGTCAACCCTTCTAAAGATATTTCAAGTTTGCTAGATGTATTTCAAGTCTTCTGAAAACATTTCAAATCTTTTGGAAGCATTTGAAGTCTTTAAGAGGTAATATAAACTCTTCTGAAAGTATATAAAGTCTTCTAGATGCAATATCAGGTCTTCAAGAAACATTGCAAGTCTTTTGGAAACATTTCAAGTTTTTTGCAAGCAATATCAAGTTTTCTAGAGGCAGTGTCTAATCTCCCAGGGGCGCTAGCAAATCTTCTGGAAATACTTCAAGTCTTCTGGATGTATTTCAAGTCTATTGTAAGCAGTATCAACTTTTCCAGAGTGAATATCGAGTCTTCTAGATGCAGTTCAAATCTTCTACATGCGTTTCAAGTCTGCTAGATGCAAATTCAAGTCTTCTGGACTGGTTGCAAGTCTTCTGGAAGCAATATCAACTTATTTAGAAGCATCATTAAGGCTTCTGGAAGCAGTATAAAGTCTTCTATAAGCAGATCAAGACTTTTAAAGCGGTATCAAGTCTTCTGAAAGCATTTAAGATTTTCTAAAAGCAGTATTAAGTCTCCTAGAAGTAGTAACAACTCTCAAATCTAAATACGTGCCCTTCCTTAAAAAAATTCATAGAAAATGCCAAGACTACATTGGGAAAAAAGCTCAGTAGTACATAAAAATTTTAAAAAGTGGAAAATGGAATTTCATTCCTGAATTGGACACCCTATTTCTTTCTCTCCATCCTGGAGATGTGACCCGCTCAAAGCTTCGGATTTTCCATCTCATTTTCGTATATTACGTTTTCCATCTTAATCTGTTACCCATTTAGATTACATATCACTTATTATATGGCTTGTATCATGCTTCAGTACCATGTATCGAAATCGGGATAACATATTGTTTTAGAAACATTACCTGCATGTTGGTTCAAATATTTTAACCTTGCTTTATTACTATAAAGCAAGGTTGTACCAAGGTACTCCTTTGTACTCAAAGGAGTAGTAGCTCTAAAATTTTTCTGACATTGCACAAACACTGGATATGTTCTAACAATGTCACATCGATGTTTCCGAAACCTGTTTTCTATGTATGGAATCGATTTTTTTCTATGTATGGAAGCGCTATTTATATACTTTGCATAGAACTCATTAGTCAGTAATTTGTTTCGTTCTAATTTGTCAGTTCTCTAATACAACAATATCATTATTATGTGTTAAGCAGTAAGCAGTGTCTAAAGAGGATTAGTTTTCAGAGAATTTCCAAACGTCAAGTACCTAAAAAATACGTCCTACTATCTAAATTATTCTTTTTTATTATAATGGCTTAAAACAAAATTGTGAGTCGCCAAGACGACAACAAAAAGTGAAATCTTACAACTATCACCACAGTTAAGCTTTTTGACAAATATTTTCGAAAACAGAATGACATCGTACAACATTACCAGCAAAGTAGACGGCCAAGATGATAGTATTACCATTAACGAATTAATATGTGAATATCAAGATATTTAAGCCCAAGAATATATGTGAAAGCAAAGAACGATCTCCACCAATTCCTTTTTACCAGAAATGTTGGTTAAGAATTAATTGAACTGGTATTTTGAATTGGTCTAGCATCCCTGATTAAAATTAAAAATTCATTAAAAACGATAACTTCAATAAGATAAAACCATTGCAAATTTTGTATAGTGCAATTTTTGGAGGAATTTCTAGTCTTGTGCAAGAATTTCTAGTCTTCTGGAACCATTTCATGTTCGAGCGATATCAAGGCTTATGGAAGTGTTTTTAAGTTTCCAGAGGCTATAACAAGTCTTCTGAAAGCATTTTATATCAGTATTAAATTTTCTTAAATCTTCTTTTCTGGGATTTCTTTTAGATGTAATATAAAGTCTTTTGGTAGCATTTCAAGTCTTATGCTACTATTAACAACTTAATATTTGATGATAAAAGTATTCTAATCCAAGAAAATGGTGAACTAAACAATATGTGATATCAAAAATAACGATACGTATCAATCTCTACTTATCAGAAAGCAGCTGCTGTTACTATTACTCTTACAGAATACCTTGTTCAATGGAAATAACATTAAGTGAAATTATTACCTGTTTGTCATCATTACCACACAATCCAATGATCAACATTTTCTAACATTTTCTCTAATATATTGAATATGCAGCCTCTATCTATAGAAAACTTCCATCAATGTTTATAGCTAACCAGTTTTAGCAGATTTCTTTCAGAGAGTAGTACTTTAGCTATAATAACCTCCTACTTATAACTATTTTATAGAAATATTCTGACATTCAAAAATGTTAATAAAATGTTCCCTTGTTTACCCACATCCCATCATCTGACCTCCATATCCTTTTATTCATCCAAAACCAACAGTTATGAGAATTTCATCCACAAAAATTCACCACGATCTTATACACTGTAAGACAACCGAATTATGAGTTTCATTAATTTTAGATTACGCCCGGTTGAATCACTAATGACTGTCGTGTATAAAACCAATCAATTTTCAAATCACGGCCGGTAAATCGACCTTAACTTCCTGTCTTGATGCTCAATTTAGTTTAATTTCATCAATAGCTTCCTATATTTTACAATGAGAGGTATTTCTTCTGATCCGACGTTTGTTATCTGTTTTTTTTCTGAGTATCTGGGATTTCCATCTTATTAGAGTTACTGTAATATCTTTCATTATTCGTAATAGTTCTTTTCTGTCATTTGTTACCATTCCTGTTTTCCTTTATTTTATATTTCATATTTCATTTCATATATTCTATTGTTTCTATTTTCCCTCCGTTGCTAGTTCTTGTTATTTTGAAATAAATTAGATGTTGAGTTTTCTTATCTTGTTTTTCATGTATTAAATTTTTCTTAATTTTTTTACAGATACTATAATTGGTTTTGTTATCTTATTGTCAGTATTTATTGTTCCAAGATATCGATTTATGGTGCAAAATACAAACATTAAACGGCTAATTTATTACATATATTATTATTATTTTATTGCATAAAATCATCCCTATGCAAACTTAAGTTTAATATTCTCCTTATTTTTGTTTTTCACTTTCATTATAAGTTTAATCAAAATGAACTTCCTTTAGAAATATTTTGAATATTTAAAGGTACTTGATTAACTAGAAAATTTCAGCAATGTTCTCGACTCGATTAATCTTAAGTGGGTAGCACAGGAAGCTGGTTCACGGTATTTTCCCTAATAGCATACGCAATGGTTTAATTTAAGGGACCGAACAGGTAATGACTTGCTCCTTTTCGATCTCATTTATATTTCTTTTTAGCTTTCTCGAGTGCTATGCCGGAAGTCAATGTATCGCTTGAATAACGATCTTGTTAATATGCATGAATATTTAGTTACAGTGAAAACTAAATGGTACTAGGTATTTTTTATAAACAACTTTTTACTAAATAACAAAATAACAAATAAGAGATCATTTCGAACAGATTGTAGTGGTACTATACGTGACCTTTTGTGATATATGTGTCACCAGCATGCGTACAGAATACAATGGGCTGTATTAAATGGGTGGTGAGCTATTACATTTTGACAGGTTAACAGAAAACAGCGAATGATTTGATACGCTGCAATTGCGGAAAAAATAATGCCAGTTGAATTTCCAACCTGCATATAAAACACAATCGGTCGTACGTGCAACAAAAAAGTTATTGTTAACGCACGAGAGGCGCATTTTAATGAACGTTTTAAATCGCGGCTTCACCGAGCAAGCGATTCCGACGGTTTATAGTATATGAAATCTCTCGCCACTCCAACTCGTGTGCACTTCCGACGAAAAATTTTAAAAAAAGTATTAATAAAACGAGGGCATGCTGTATTTCGAAACTGCATATTCAGCAAGTCGGTCGACGAATTGTCACGAACCTCCGACTTTTAATTCATACTTCAAGTCGCTCGTTATCTTCAACTCAAGCATTAACGTGTTCTTCCTACATTATTATTATAAATCCTATTCATATTATTATTAACTAAAACCTCGAAATAACCTACCATGGAGATAATGAACCAAAAGTTTATAGTCATTAAAAATACATCAGTATATTAAAATATAAATGTAGCGTTCATAGATATAATCTAACTCGGGGTATTCCCTGAGTTATTAACACAATTAGTGCTTGTATATTATTCGTCCAAAATGAAAAAAAAAAATAATAATAAGAAATAATAAATGACAGGCAATCGTGAGCCGTTTTTGTCAACTTGTGTTTATCGTTTGCACATGGGTCATGTGTTCTGTTAGGAATACGCCTACCAATGGTTTTTAAATATGAAGACCATTAGTAGTGTAGTGCATATTATTCTGTTTCTATTAGTAAATGGTGCCAAACAGGCTGTTCATCAATCCCAGTTCTGTGTTCACGAAAGGTTTTCTTATCCATTATGTTTACTTTATCTAATAACCTGCTAGCATTGAAATGGTGGTGTCGACTGTACGAAGAGGATTAGGAAACGCTACAATATATGTTGGGAGGAACTAGGGAGTTGAGATAAGAAAAGAACTGAGGGCAAATTTTGTACAAAGGGATTAAGTGAGACAAACTAATCCCATTTAAATTATACCATTGGGTTGAGTTGAGCTGTATATGATTGCAATGAGGGGTGCCAAATAGGAGCTATAAACAGCAGTAAAACAGCTCAAAACAAAAAAAAAAGCACAGGGGAAGATGCGATCGCCAATGAAACACTGAATAGCTGTATAAATTCGAACGCAGAAGCCTTTATTGAAGTGTTTAATCAGTCTTTGAGGGAGGGCAACTTTTCCAGATATTTTGAAAAGAACAGTGTTGGTGTTGATCCTAAAGCCAGAAAAACTAAACCAAAATAAGTCTTATAGGCTCCTATGTCTTCTTAGTGCAGTAGAAGTACTTATAAAGAGTTCAATTAATAATAAACTGATTGCAAAATTAAAGATGAAGGAAATTATTAGTGATGCACAGTATAGATACAAGAGGAGTAAGAGCACGATTAATGCTGTTATGACTATGTTGACTGAAACAAGAGAAACAAAATAGTATCTTTGACGTATAGAAGTTTTAATGATAGAGTTATTACACGTAGGTAAATTAAATTTGTACCATAAAGTGCAATAACAGTAATGGAAGTGTATGGAAGTGTACTTATTTTGGGCGGAATACAACGAACAATTATTTCGGCAAAAAATAGTGGTGTTCGGATTACTGGGCACACCGATGATGTCGCTACAGTAATGTAGGGATTCACGAAAGAAGCGATCAAATATGTGGCTGAATATTCTATAGCAAATACCAAGTGGATTCTAGTGTCGATGGGCCTGCAGTTAAACCCGAACAAAACAGAGTGAGTAATATTGGCAGGAAGGAAGCAATTACCAAGCAATTGTAAAAAAATCATTTCAGGGTATAGTTGTACAATGGCAGAACACATAAGATAAAAGCAGGACAAAATATCTAGAATGCAAAATACCTTATTAAGAATTATACTAGGAACAAGAGGGTTGAGACCGGGAAAAAAAACAGATACAACAATAATAAAATCGGTTACATTATACGCAACACCACTATGGGAAACGGCGCTATGCTACAAAAAATGTAGGCATGCTTCACGCAATTAAGAGAAACACAGACGTCCATTATTATTATGTCAGCGTACAGAACTGCGTCGACACATTCAGTAAGCATATTGGTAGGTTGTCCAGGAGACCAGGAGGAAAGTAGACCTCAAAATAAAGAAGAAATCTACCGGTGCTGGCAAGAGAGATGGAGTCAACACAGAGTTTGGCAGGGAATTGATAAAAATATTGGAAAAATGTGGCAGAAGATTTGTCCAAGTATGAATTATTATTCAACACAAGCCATTATTGACATGGCATTTTGGTCAATACCTTTAGAAAATTCTCAAGGTATTGTCCAAATCGTCGGGAGCAACGTCAGAACTATACTGGTATGGATTCGGACTGAAGAACAGCTCAAAACACACGATCTGTGAATGTACTCACATAATACAGGGAGAAAGTATCGTGATTGAGAAAATCCACAAAATGTTGTTGTAGTGGCAAGAAAAAGGACATTGAAACTGACATTGTGAAAGAGAGGAGATAGGTGGGAGGAGAAAACGAAAAGTAAATCATGATGGAAGCCGAGAAAGAGAGTTGTGAAGAAATGACGTGTTAGACATAAAGGAGTAAATACAAGTTATATAGTAACAGATGGAAAAAGCTTAAGGATTTCTTTAATTTGCTTTTGTTTATATCGCCGTCTGCATCCTAATATCGGAAGGAGCTGTACATCAAATATATGGAAGGATAAGGACGGACTTAAACCATAAAGTTGAAGGATTCCTTTTGCGTTGTTTTTGCCCTCAAAACCATGCAACGTCACTACGAGAGAAGAGCATAAAGGGCAGAAGAGTGACGGATGGAAAGGTTTCGTACCACTGAAGTAAGAGGGGGATAAGAAAAGAACATATGGGATGAGTATACAAGAGAGAAATGAAAAAAATTATTATTAAGCTATTTTTCGAGGAAGTAACAAGCTGAGAGAAGAAAAGAACTGGGATTGATTAGTTTCACTTAAGACATATGCAATGATGTAATATGTAATAACATATGTACATTGAGAGGAAGTAGCGAGCTGAGAGAAGAAAAGATTCGGCAGATTTTGTCGTACTATTGAGTTAGGTTAAGTTAAGTTGTATCGACTATTAATTAGTTTAACTTACAAACGTCATTTTTCAAATACTTACATTTATTTTATCGTTAAGCGATTTTTACAACGATTTAATAGAAATCTATGAAGCCTGTTAAAGCTTCTATTAACGAGATTCTTTTTTATTAGTATTTCTATTTACAAATATCAATAATAACATTTATAACATCTGCAACTAATTACATTCATATTATATATCAACTAACTGGCGTAGAATATTTAACAATTTATAACTCATCAACAAATCACATATTATTGAGCAAAATTGAATGCGCTTCTAAGCCAAAGTGATCATTTCATATTTATATTTAATTACGAATGATTCGTGTGAACCTGTTATAACTGGTTTCATATGATACTAAGAATTTACAGGTAAGCTATTATACATCTGGAGGACTTTATATTGAACTAAATCTAGAACAAACACTAAAAATAGATCTAGAACTTCCGAATTTTGCCGTGCACTTTTGTAAACAATTTTTGAGATTTTGGACACCATGTTGTAACCTTCTTGAGAGGCTGGTTCGCAGTGATATCGAAGCAAATCTACTTTTGTGCAGTAGTGCAGCTTGGACTGTTGATGATACGTTTGACGAAATATAGAACTAACGTGAATTGGGCTGAGTTTGGTTGTGTTGTGTTTATATGTGCGATAGAGTCAGTACCTGAATAGAACTACTTACAGGTTTCTATCTCGTGGCCCATATTATGGAGAGTCGTTTTGGATCAAATGCTGGAACAAGAGCGAGGAACTGGATAAGGAGCTGGAACAAAGTCGGTTGTATATTTCATGTGAAAGTGGGTGTGTATATCCGTTTGGGCACGAAACAAAAGATGGTCTAATAAGACCATCTTTTGTTTCACATTTTGATAACACATAATAATGTGTTATCAACGTCGACAGCAAAAAAGAATTGTTAAATTAAGAAAAAAAAATGTGTATTTTCTTCGATGAGATGGAAATACGAATACCATAACGTTACGATGAAAGCAGTGATGAGCTATTACCATCATATAATTATGAGCAAGTTTGCATAATGAGAAGTTAAATATGCAACCCATTTCCTTTATGATTCATCATTATCAAATTCAGTCAGCATTTGGTTTATCAGTAGAAAAGGACATTCTTCCGGAAATGTCAGAGACTAAAAAACAAATCTGGTTAAAAGAAAATCATCCATGTTACCTTTTCAAAAAGGCATGTTAAAAAAAGTTAAACTGATAGATTAAGTGTTATAGAGGTGATTCAAAAGTAGGTGTCAACATTTAAACGCCATATAAAATGTAGCTCAAAAATAATAAATAGCATCCACTTTTGACACACTCTCTATATAAAATATGAAATTCTACCGGGACTATCATCACGCACATAGCAATACAACACATATATACAATGATTTACATCAAACATTTGGTATTAAATATGTGTTAATATACCAACTATACCAAGACATTTTGGAAACATTCTTTGGTTCAATGTAACCAAAAGGAGGATTGTACAACCAGCCAGATCCTTTAGAGTTTAACTAAATTACGAAACTATTTACTAGAAATAGATTATGATGCACTCTACGAAGCTGGCTTCGACTCCAACATTAGAAGTTGCAGATGATGCTTTTAAGCAAAATGTGTTTACCTCAACTAGTGACTGATAATCAACGGCTACCAAAAAAAAAAGAATGTTAATCGATTTAAAGTATTATGCAGTACTAAAGTATACAGTACTTTTCTGGAGGTGTATTAAGTAGAATAAAATCCTATTTTTATATAGACAGATTAAATTTCGGAAATATAAAATTAGTTATATTTATCGAAATTTCGTAATTACTGCCAAAACTACTCTCTTTGTGACGGCATTCGTTTATATTCCTACTATCATGACTAATATCAAAATACCGCTTTCGAATACTGCTCATAAATCGTCCGGGAATGGAATGTCGGAATATCGGTGTTAAAAGCCTTAAAACCGATGTTTAAATCAATGTTTTTTAAAATGCTAAACTGGAACGTTTCTAATCTTATGTCTAGTGCTATTTCCAGTGCTAGTGTTAGTACGAAACGTAGACCCCTAGAGCTAGAGCTACAACTAGGGACATACTACAATTAATAACGTTAGACTGATGGCTGATAGTGATATTTTAGGTAAATTACAGCATTTATAATCGAATGACAGCATATACATAACATTTTTTAAAGTCCAGGCATCGGGAAAAATTAAAAAGGTTCAAAACTCGTATATCCGTTTAATTTTCAGCCTTAGGGAATATGGTCATGTGTCTGAAGATCTGTTTATACTATAGGGTCATTACTCAAGTTACCCCTCAAGTACGTACATAATATTAATGTTCGCTTCTGGAGTACACTAACACCTCCTTGACACTGTACAGAATTCCTCAAACGGTGTTTCTCTCATCAAATATTATAACATTTGATGAGAAAAACAATTTACCAAAAATAAAATAATTTCATTAGTATTGGTACTTTTTTTATTTTTTTAAATCTATATTTGTCTTTCTTTCTCTTGGGTAGAGTAAAAGATTAGGGTTAACCTCAATTCAGCCTGAATTCGCATTCAGCCTTGGTCTCTTAAAACGGCAAAATTTAAATGTATCTCGATCTTTTTTTTGAGCAGTTTCGGCTCTGCTCATTAGTTTGAAGATGTCATAAAATGAACTTTTGGTTATAATTTATATTTTATTATATTCTTTATACTTATTAACATCAACAATGTAATTATAATGGAGTAATTGAATAAGAAATTATAAATTTGATTTCATCATTTCTTGTACCTCGAGTATTACGACTCGTTTAAAAATAAAACTTATTATCTTATAGTAATTGATAATTTGATTATAATGGGTTTTCCAACAATTGTTTAAATTACTCCTTTAATAAGCCATTTGAAATTTTTCCATTAAGAAATAAGGCAATTAAATGTCATCACGTTATTAAAGACGCCGTAGTTTGGTACAACCATAAATGGAATCGATAATTAAAATTCTTCTAATAGTAATAAGAAAAAGTTTGATAGTTTTATAGAATAAATAGCTTTTTCATCGCGCGTATATTATTAAGGTCAAAGATTAATCTATTCTTAAACAGAAGATATTCCTTTCTATTACGATTCGCGTGAATTGTAGAAAGGGTGTGTGTGAGAAAGTGAATCGCCCTTTTTTCCGATGATCACTTTTCTGGTTACGTGTATAGGTCGAATTCTGTAATTTAAAACGATTCCTCTTAGTCAATTATATATACGTTAACTAGTACATTTGCATTTTCATTAATATTTCTGCATTGAATCATTTCATGTAACCGAAAGGTTATGCTTTCATTATTGTATCATTATCTAGACTTTTAATCTGTTTTTATGTACCCTCACGGGCAAGTCTTCAATTATTTTTTATTGTGGTAGTTTAGTTACGGTTCTAGGTCATTAACATTTAATTATTCCGCATTCACTTATTCGTATGCATTTATACGGAAAAACAGAGAAATCGCCTTGGTGAATGGAGGCAAAAAAGGGAGGAAAACTGGTCGTAACAGCTCCCGGACGACTTGATAACGTTTTAGCTCTTTTCCCTCTAGTGTATCACTACCACAGTCATCCTACGAAGATTGTACACAAACGTTTGCAGTAACCTAGTTTATCTACCGACCATTAGTGGCCCTGTTGTTTTGCTCGCGTCTCACTGAACTCGAACAGCTCGGACACGTATATGAAACTGGTTTAGAGCATCCGGTCAATATTCTTACTTTATTTGCTTTTATTTCTCCATCCTTCGGGCGATTATTATTCCGGTTCTGCGTCGCAAGACCATCGACCTGGCCGTCCACGTATGATTGCATTATTTATGAGCAATCTGTATAACGCCCTATTAATTAACACCGATGCGATATCATACGTTTTATATCTACACCGATTTCATCTCTATCAGTTTCTAAATCAAGGATAAGATACTTGATTCCTGCTGTACACAACGAGAATTTATAATCTTATCGATATGTTATTAACAAGAAAATGCTTTTTGTTGAACCCATTTCGATTCAAACAACATGACAGCGTATCGAGAAACTACACGCATCTTTTAAATAGAGTAGCAGTAAAATGAAAGATATGATAGCAATTTGAAAATGGAAGAAATAAAATATAACTGATTTAAATTCATCGTTTATTATTACTTTTATTATTTCCTTTAAAGTCGTTTAAGAGAGAGCGCAGCTTGATTTTATATGGTTTTTCTACAGCAACATTTTTGAATGAAATATTAAAGATAAATAAGATAAAGCATATCAAACTGGAGATACAAAAGTGTTTTAACGTTATAACATATGTTATTGAGATAAGGGAAGCTATAAACAGAGCTATAAGAGCTAAAATAAGAGCTACAAAAAGGATATCTATACTTGTTTTAATTTGCGATTTAAATACGAGATGGCGTAAGAGGTACTCCTGTTATGCCATAAATAACGAAAAGGATATTGCAATTTATTTATTTCCATAGCATTAATATGTCACATCACAGCAATTAAGAGTGGCTCAATTTTCTTTAGCTTATGGTGTTATCTCATCTGCTTCAATTGAAAATTTCTGATTTTGTTGGCAAGATTTAATAACTTTGATGAAATTATTTGTCATTTCGCCCAAACCAAAAGTGCCCCTTATATCATAGGCGCCAAATACGTGGGTCGCAAGCAACTTTACACTGCTGCTTCTATAAGACTTGATCTGCATCCAGATCACTTGTTACTGCTTCCAACAGACTTGAAATGCTTCCATACAACTTGATACTGCTTCAAGAAGACTTGAAATTCTTTCAGAAGACTTGAACTGCTTCCAAAAAGCACGATACTGCCTCTGAAAGACTCAAGTGTTTCAGAGGCAGTACTGCTTTTAAAAGACATGTAAAAAGACAATACTTTCAGAAAACTTGACATGCTGCCAGAAGGCTTGAACTTCTTAAAATTTGATACTGCTCCTGAAAGACATTGATATTGTTTCTAGAAGCCTTGATATTGCTGGAAGGTTTGAAATGTTTCTAGAAGGCTTGCAATGCTTTATAGGACCTGATACTACTTCTAGAGAACTTGAAATACTTACATAAAGCTTTACATTGTCTTTGCAAGACATGAATTGCTTCCAAATGATGTAATACTGCTTCTAAAATACTAGAATTGATTTAAAAAATCTTGACGCTGAAGACTTGATATTGATTACAAAAATGGTGGCAGAAAATGTTGTTTATTGGACAATATGCAAAATCTGGTCATAAGTAGTCCATAAAATGTTAATTAAGGACTGCAAAAAGTAAAATACTGTTAATGCGGTTTGATTTTGCCTCTAAAATATCAAATAGTGTTGTCATAAAAAATGTTCATATTAGAAATTCAAAAAATTTCAATTTAATACTGCATTCTGCTTGTAAAACTGTAAACACGACTACCAAAAGATATTTCAGTTTTTTCTTGAAAACCGTCATTGTTCGTTTGACCCTTTTTCCAATTCAGTTTCTAAACATACGTAAAAAATACATATGTATTTTCAAAAATCGGTTTCTATGCTTTACACGATGATTAACACGCAATACCTTGGAATATTGACTATAATATTGATCCTGTAATGTGAAATATATTATTTTCTGTGCATATTTTGATAGAGTATTTATAAAAATCCGGATTTTCAAGCATCAATATTGAAAATTGGAGGTGATTAAATTAAAATGAGAACTAACATTAGCACTAACTCTAGAACTATCACTAAGACTAATACTAGATCTACAACTAGAAACATTCGGATTTTGTCGTGTGTTTTTAAAAAAAAATTTTGACGTTTCAGATGACATTTTGCAACCTTCTTCAGAAAGTGGTTCTATGTATTGACAATATTAATGATCGTGTAGGGTTGGCGTCAATATTTCCATAAATAATCACTGTAAGAAACTCAACAAACACAAAACATGTGGTAATGCGTAGTGTTTTATGGATGGAGAAGTATGTGTTGTGGTCGAGTTGAGGTTTTATCCGTTCCTCTTGATGGCTTAGGCAATAATACTGCTCCTTTTCATAGGAAACCAACAGGAGGAATGGTAAAAATCTCTAATCAACTATAACAACAAAACCTGTCTATCTAATCCTATTTAAAAATATCAAGTTATGAATAGTATCTCGCATGATATCTTAGGACATTATGAAAGAAGCCTTCAACTCTTCAAAATTTCTTCCTGTGGCCAAGTACCTCAGGCTTAAAGCTAATCTTTCCCTAATTATATTAGCTTATATTCTCTCTCATATTGCACAGAGAAAAATTATGTGACCATCTAAAATTCGGATAATTCACCTAAAATTTGTAGACAAAATATTAGTCTTCTACTCGAATTCGACGAAACATCGAAGTAAGTTAAATCACGTCATCATTGTATCACATTTTAGGCATTCCAAAAGAGTTAACTAATTATGTAAATTTATTGCTTGTATCATCTAAAACTCTAAAATTTATTGAAATATTGACAAGTCTTACAGCATCTAAGTTTTTAGGTAGTTTATTTAAATTATTAGATATTTCAGTGACTTTTAATCTATCTGATTTAAATTAGATAATGCAACTGATCTTAGTTAATGAATTCTACTGATAAATAAATAATCTATTTCGAAATCAACTAAATTTAGATGATTTTGGTAGATGTTTTTTTTTTCTCTGTGTGCTATCCTGTCTTCTAAGAAATGGCTCAAACAAATTTGTTAAATACATAGTTTGTTAAAAATACTTTTATACATTTGAAGGTAGTTCTTCAAATCATCAACTTCACAGAGGCCGATTCCTTTTAACAGTACTAAATGAGAATATTCATCTATCTTCTTTAACCATTCTTTCAAATTTCTCCAAAATAATAGATATGCAAGCAATTATCGGCTAATAACTGACTAAAACTGCTTAGATTCACGCTATTCGTGGGAAAAAGGTAACTTATTGAGCAAACTTGTTGACAAAAATATTGATAATAATTTTGATCATATAACGTAGTGAAATATTGAGACTGGTTATGATGAAGGTTGATGGTTGTATTATCAATACCGATTTTCTATTAACCATCAGTGGCCGTGTTGTTTTTCTGGACATTGGTGCTTCCAGTTATTCTAATCGATTTCTTCAGCTTACGTATTTTATGTAGTCTAGAAATTACTCAAGACCCTTTGTCCTTTTATTTTTTTATTGTTAAATATGTGTGATATACAAATAATTCACTGTTTAACGTAAACAATCATAAAAGTAATGAGTACCCTTTTATTATTGATGGTTGTTGACAAGAGTACGGCTAATAGGTATATGTTTATGCAATTTTTCAGGATTATCTTCCACAGATTAAGTCTATGGTAGATATGTATATTGAGATATCTTGACAAGTTAACAGTTTCAAATATGGATAAAAATTGCGTAAAAACAAAGGAATAACCGAATATCCGCATCTTAATCATTGTCTGCTTCGGTCTCTAAATCTACTTCACGAGTTTCAGCTTCATCTTAATCTTCTGTGCCAACTTTGGCATCTGTGCCAACTATACCACCCTTGAGAATTTAACTTTCAATTTTTGTGCTACTCAATTAGACAAGATTTTACATGTATAGTATTTTGATTATAACAAGAACTATTCAATCGATTTCGCTAAACAATATTTCATTCGAATACGAAAGTGAAAGTGCCAGATTCGAAATCGCAGAAATAGTCTGAATTTATTTCGTCCTATTTTTTCGGACTATGATGTCAGTCTTCAGTCGGACTTGAACGTGTTGATGAAATAGTGTAAGCCAGTGGTGACCAACAATTTTTCCGGGCCGGATGAATGAAAAAGTAGACCACACATTATTTGATTTTTAAATGGGATTAAGTTCTGCTGTAAAGCTATTATATTTGAAGTCAAATGGCATATTAGTTTTCCTTCTCCCTATAATTTTAAGTTCAATGTCAAATGATTTATTAAGAAATCGTTGCACAGCTATGGAGAATTATGTTTACGTCTTCAGACTCAATTTTTGAAAGAAACACTTTGAAACAGTCGATAAATAAATCTATTAGCTCTTATAAAGTATACGGTTCTTACTACTACGATTATGACATTATCCACAAGTGACAACCATACCAATCAAAGGATCTCCTCTAATGTCACCTATTGATTGGATATTCGTGAAACTAAGCCAATATTTTTACCCGTTATGTTACGTGCGCCATCAGTTGTCACTCCAATTAAACATTTTAGATATAATCTTTGCTTTCCAAGAATAGAATTAGAACTCTTCAATAGCTCTTCGACATTTGTGCGACCATGTAAACTTTATAAATCAGCAAATTCTCCAATAAAATGGAAATTTTTATCGACACTCTGGCCAAAAATAAGTAATTACGCCGTCTCTTTAATATCATTACTTTCACAAATGTTACAAAATTTTATTGTACTCAATTTACTCGAAAGCTAATCTAATAAGATTTTTCCAATGTTTTCAACTCCGACTTATAGTTTGTCGAGATAAACTGATATCTTCCACAAGAGAAGATGTCACTTTTCCGGGCACATAATTTCTGTATTATTTAATAAGCATATTGCATCAAAATTTAATTGTTGTTTAAATCTATTTAACATGTTTTGTTGCTTTTTTTTTAAATCGTTTAATAATTGTTCGTACTTCTTTTTACGACGTATATTTTTGTGGTTTTTTGAAATTGTATTCTTTAAAAACTTTTCATCTCTCATTTCATCTCTCATTAATAATCTGGCATTCTGAATTAATTTTTCTTTTTTATGAGGTTATAACGAAAGTATTCCCCGATTTTACCGCAGTAATGAACTAAGAACTCGTTTTAGATGTAGAAATCTAATGATTCTGTTAGTTTTACAAGCAAGGTATTTCCTCTTCCATCTTCTTATTATATAAAAGATGTTCTTCTTGAGAAACTGTTTACATTCAAGAATCTAGGAGTTACTTTTGATCGCAAATTGTATTTTGAACTACACATCGATGATATTGCGTCTTTCGCAGTGAGGATGGTGGTTTACCTAACGTACGATATCTGACAATAATGTGTAGAATTCCCAGTTTATGACCTTTGTTTTGTCTAAAACGGTATATGGCTCTGTTCTTTGATCACCACAATATATGTGTCATAAGCTTATCTTGAAGCGAATCCAGGATAGATTTCTCACATATTTGTCTCTACGTCTGGACGAATTGGATTACGAATCTCTACTGCAACGTCAGAACTTTTCTGCACTGGACGTGAGAAGAGATGAGCAGTGCATCAAGTTCTTACAGAACTTGGTGCAAGGTGATTTAGATTGTCGATGATCATTTTCTCAATGCCTACGCGTACAACACGTAGTACCAATAAGTTTTATCAGAATTGTTAGATCCAATATTTTAGCCAATTCCCTGGTTGATAAAATGTGTAAACTAACTGATAAACTAAATAACACTAATAGATTCGGAATGTTTTGAGATAAATTTGTTTTATAGGCTGGATTGATATGACTGTGCATTCTGTTCTCAAGATTAAACGCGAATGATACCATCTGATGACATTGGGTGCTGAATAATGTGAATTACAAAACAAAAGGTCCTCACCTCTGAGGGGACGCTACATGTATATGTGTTCTCCAAAAAAGAATCTAAAACGATCTAAGAAATGTCGATGATATCTACTTCGATGCTTCATCGAATTCGAGTAGAAAAGTGATTTTTGTAAAAAAATTTTAGGTGAATTATCCAAATTTTAGATAATTAGTCCACATTATTTTTCTCTCTGCAATATGAGAGAAAGTATAAGCATTAGGGAAAGATTAGCTTTAACTCGAGGTACTTGGTCCCAGGAAGAAATTTTGAAGACTTGAAGTCTTCTTTCATAATATCCTAAGATCATGCAAGGTACTACTCCTAACTTGATATTTTTAAGAAGGATTAGGTAGACAGGTTTTGTTGTTATGGTCAATTGGAGATTTTATCCAGTCCTTTTGTTGGTTCCCTATGAAAAGGGGCAGTATTTTTGCTCAAACATGACAGATACAGTTATTTTTTCAGTACAAACCTAATTTAAAAAACGAAAATTGACGAATTTTAATTTATAAGAGATTTGGAACCTTAACGGTATCTACAATCTTAGAATTAACGATATGTTGCCGTTAATTCTAACTTCTTCTCTTCATTCGTACATCAAATGTAATGTCTCGCTCGCAAGCGATCTTGGCGATTTGAGGCGGCATCGTTCATTACATGTCCTGTTAAAGATACCAAATCTTTCATATGATAACATTTATACCCAAATCGCCAAAATCGCTTGCGGGCAAGGCAATCTTTAAATTGTCGATTTCTTGTTGACACATCGACTTTAGCGCCTCGCCCACAAGCGACCTCAGCGATTTCAGGCAAAATCGTTCATTACATGTCTTGGCGTTTATCCGTATCCGTTTACACATATCCGGCGTTTATGAGTACGGCTGCTCTGCACCAATACAAAATATTTTATACAACACCCAGACCACTATGTTATTTCTAAGTCGCGATGGAGGTGGGTATTTCTTATGTACTAAGGTACATTCACTATGAACCTTAGTACTTTGTTTTGAAATTTTTGAATCAGACTAGCATTTGTCTCGTACGTACAACCTCACAATTGAATTCCGTTTTGGTTTTAATATTTGCTTGTATATTAGCAACCTGTTTCTTAATGATAACGTAGATTATCTGACAATAAGCTAATATATATTGTTTTGTTTAACGCGTGCTTTCATTTATAAACGCCCGAAAGTATAGCCCCCAATATAAAAAGGTAGTATGTCATGTTTTTTTATCGCAACTAATGATTCGTTTTCAAACAAAACTGAAATAAAATCTGATTGTCGGCTTATACATTGCGCTCGATGTAATATTTTTTTTAAAGGCAAAGTAAATTTAATTCATTGAAAGCCGTATGAGCACAAATATGTAGAATCCATTTATCAGCACAACTAAATAACAAAAATAAATATTTAAAAGCTATGCATGGCACTGAACAAATTATCAATATGCTCACTGTGAAAGCGATACACAAATAAAGCAAGGAAAAAGAGAACGCAATGAAGAGTAGTGGGAACCAACCTCGATTCATAATATGAAAGGGAAGTAATGTCAGTACGCATCAATCAGATCAACCGTCCCTGACAGAAGGCTAATCGGAAAATCTTAAACCTTTAAAGGGGGAGCTTTATAGATATATCTCCATATGTATATGGAGATATGGATAATCGCAGGCGTGGTGAATTGAAATGTATGCTGTATTCCCTTCAAGATTCTGTTCGGTATTTGATCTCAAATAAATTGGATAAATATACAAATAAATAATATGGTTATTAGTACATCGTAAATAATCATTCTAAAAATTAATTCTGTTTAATAAACCTACAAAATGAAAGCAAAGTTAAAAACGAAATTTTATAAAATATGTAACAACCTAAGTAAGAGTAATGTATGAAAATCTCAACTAACAATTTAACCTGAGAAAGTTTCTTCATTGTAATATACATACTTATTAAATTTTCAAACTAAAATGGTCCTTCAATTAGCAGTTATCATTTAAGTAGATCCCAGCTACTTCATACACGCACTAATTAACCACTACCGGATAAGTTCCCGAGTAATCATAAGTACTATGCTCTTGTATTAAAGGCACACAATGGAGCATACACATCTATAGTGGGAGATTATTATTTGTTGCGCCCGTTACAAAGTAATTGCTGTTATACGGTTTTCATCCTGGATGTTGACTTGCAGCTTTACTTGGAATTTATATGTATGTACGTGTTTCGAGTGGTTTGCAAGACTCATTTTGAGTACTATTTCATGCGAATTACGACTTTTACAATTACTTTGAACGGTTTTTTACCGGAACGTTAATTGAATTTGAAATGTCAGACGTGTGAACGGCAATCAACACCGTATTGAAGCACTTTTAAGCTTATTATTAACACCTCTCGAGTCGTTTAATATGTATAATAATGTATATTTTATGACCACGCCCATACGATTCTAATAACTAAAAGTAAATTACTGTTTCCATTCGTATCAATTAAGATAAACGTATAATTTACGAGCATTCTCATTCAAATGACACGTCTTTTCGATTGTATCAAGTAGAAGTAATCAACTGGAACATTATGATGTTGCAATGTTAATGTAAGTTGAAATTAAATTAGTTGTCTAAAATAAGGCTTAAAATAAAATAAAACCTTGCTGTGGCATAAAGATATATTTCGAATTTTTATTGTGGATGTAATACTTCAAAGAGGTCCTTTTAAAGGAAACCGATATCGAAAATAATATAAATCCTGTCGAGATGAAAGGAAACGGAACTGCCGCATAGAAAACTAGAGGTTGGACTATACAATTACCTCATATTGGAGTGGTACCGTTAAACGAGAGATTATCCGCAAACAATGACTCCTATTCATTAATATGTATGTACTCCGTGTAACAACTCTACATATTTCATTGTAATGCCAACAAGAACAATATTAATACCGCCAATAAAATTTGAATAAACGACTTGCATCAGACACGTTATTTATCTTTTATCCCACTTTTCTTCGAAACTATTTGAATTTATACCAAGTTGAAGTGAGAGACAAGTTTGCTTATTGAGTTATCGGTGAATAATCAACCGTTTACGGATGGAAAAACTTTTAAAACAGATTCGCGCCTTTCGAAAAAAAGGTTCGAAGAGCAGGGCAACGATCCATCTTGTTTGAGGGGAATTTTTACAGGTCATCGCTTTAGGGCACGCACGAGGAAAGCTCCATTTTGATAGATAATAGAATAGAAATTGGCTACTTGGTCCCCAAAAAAATCGTTATAACTTCGTTACTACAACCAGCAATAATATACAACCTGTAAATGTCCTTCTTTAATGCATAATCTATAAAACCGCTATAAAGCGTCTTTTATATCGAACTGGCCAAAAAAAACATAGATTGAATTCATAAATAAATAAGATTAGATGTTCAGGAAACAAGGATGTTTTAACATTTCCAATCTCATTTTTATTCTTATTTTCGGTTACTTTTCCATTACAACTTTTATAATGAGTAAATTAGAACTGAACCAACTTCAACTATCAAGAGACCTCCGAAACGGAATATAAAAAAATTCATCACGTTCCCATTTCGCTCGGCGGTTAATACAAAAGTTTAAATGACATTAAATCTGCTATAACGCGATCTCTTTAAGTTGACCGTGCACGCCACTGAAGCTCCAATCCTTAATCTTGTCCTCAAGAGAGAGCAAACGACTCAACCTCAACGGAAATGACGCAACCGGTATCAATTTTTCTGTTTAATTTCTTACAGCCGCGCCGCTATGCGATCAACGATCACAGCTTTCCGTTCTCCTTGTAATAATAAACGGGTACTGGCCACCTGATGTCTATTTACACGCTTATTGGCTCTCGGAACTGACAAATCTTTAATAGAAATGATTTGTTTTAAAATGTCAATTTAAATAAGGAATTTCATTAAAATTATTATTACGTGTAGAAATAAATGGAAAATCTTGTTCCGTTTACATATTATCTCTGCAATTATGATACATCATTGTAATGTCACTACTTCGTATGTTTATTATCTTTCAAACGCAAACAAGATTGCACTTCCTGGAATTATTCACACTAACCCATTGACTTCCGCTCTCATTAATTGAGGATATAACACTTACATATTTCTTTTCAAGAGTAATTCTCGCTTAGAAATTAATAATTACCGTTAATAATAAACAATATTAAAAAATAACTTTATAAGTATTATTACAAATGGTATTTGAGTAATTTTCGTTTTGACACGTTTACATGTATAGTTGATGCATAAATAATTGTTATTGCATCTAACATCCTGTTATTCTAAAGGAATCTTGTATGTTATGCGTAACCTTATTTGTTTTTTCTGACATTATAATTTATAAAATACTTTACATATCGTGGATAATGAATGATCATTATACAGTTACATTATGTTTTTAGCATAATTCACAAATGTTATGCTAAAAAAATAATGAAAAAAACCCATTTCTATTCGCAAACTTCTACAAAAAATTAACAAGATTTTTAACAAAAATGATTAAGTTTTAAGAAGAACTTTTTGTGAAAAGAGTTATATGATACATGCTTTGGATTAGGAACTCGTATGAATCCCAATACGCATCAACGAGTTTCACGTAGTGTCAGTAACGGAGACGACGTGAAGGTATCGGTGATATTTCCCGACAGTACATGAGAACTTCGGCGAACTTGTTGCTTATCAATATTCAAGATTCGCACATTTCACAAGTCATATCACCTGGAAAACAAAACTATTGAAAATACATGAAGAAATAAATTTGACTAGCAGAACTGGACACAATCTTAAGAAAAGTACATACTTTACAAAAACAAGAACAAGTCCATAGAGAAGATGAAAATCGACAAACGAGTTCTTTAAAGACAATAAAAAAAGTTGACGCAACAAATCATTTCTTCTGAAATATCTTATCAGCTGACGTTGCTGTTGAATTGATAGAGTAACCATTGCAAAACATGATTTTGGTCTTATATTTTCTTTAGAGATCGTTTATCTCTAATGTTACTTCTCTGTTCATACTGTTTTCTTGTATTCAGTGGTATGAGATTTTTAAATTTAAAGCAAGTATTTTGCCGCTGGAAATATTCTCGTTTTCATTATTTCAACGATACAGGAAGACCATTTGTCCTTTTATGTGTGTTGCATCGCCTACGGGATAAACGTGAGTTTGATACATTACGCTCATTGGAATAATTTATTAATAAAGTTTTTGGACGGTTGTGGCCTCATATTTTTTATATCCATTATTAAAATTAAATTTCCTATTGATTTAAATAAAGCCAAAAACAATGGCCTGCAAAATTATTTTTAAAATTGTTTTAGTTTTAATAACTGATTTTTATCAATTTTGTGGTGCTGATTTCAGAAATGATATTAGTTTCTATCACGTACGGTTTGTCTACAAAGCAACGTAAAACGCTTAGGGATAATCATAAAAATAGACATATGTGTTCAATATCGATATTATTTGGGTATATGTTATTGAAATTACTTTACACAAAGGTAGATCTTCAAAATAACGGATTCATTTTTATCTCTCGTTCTATATCTTGGTAGAATCATACTCCCTGTTTCTCACTTACTACTTCACAATTTTCCTGAAAATAGTCCAGTTGAGAATGAAGGCAACATAACTTTAACGCGCATGTAGCCGTCCAACAGTTTATAGTTGTATAATATATTTATATTTTTGCAGTTTTGGTGTTTTTTATTTCCAAGCAAGTCAGTTACCATTTGTTTAAAAGACCACCATACTCTTCTTTCTTGATCTTCCATCTTTAAGTCGAAGTTTGCATTCAATATAAATTTGCTTATGTCAGAACTAACAAATACCCCTTCATTAAGTTTTATCTTAGAGAGGCCGGCAAACTGCTCAAATAGACATCTGAAACACTTTCGTTCTTCATTTAATGCTGATGGATTGTTTCATCAATCCCCGTTTGTGTAAATTCTCTTTTTCAACGCTCTTAACTCCAGTGACTAAAGATGTTCAATGAATGACAAGTATAAGTCAATGGCTTTCACAACCGGTGTTAATTGAACTAAAATTAGAACTAACATTAACACTAACACTAGAACTATCACTAGGACTAATACTAGATCTAAAACTAGAAACTTTCAGATTTTGTTATGAGTCTTTTGAAAAAATGTTTGATGTTTCGGATGCCTTATTGCAACCTTCTTAAGCCTTCGTACTTATATTATTAATCTTTATGGGGAGGAAACAAATTGAAGACTTGGATAACTCACGGATTAGACAACGCAAGCTGTTAAGCAGTTTCGCCTTTCTGCGAAGATGCAGAGAATCTTGATTAGGACAGAACACTACTACGAGAAAGAATATACACACTTCGAACTAGTTTCTGAAGAAGGCTGCATTATGGCACCCTGAATTTTCAAAAGACACACAAAAACATCAGTTCCAAAAACTAAGGTCACTTATGTACCAAGAGAAAAATGTTGCAAGTTCTCAACCACAGATATTGCAAAACGAAATATTTTTTTATTTTGAAACCATTGGCGCTTAGTTCTTGAATACACACAGAACACACTTTGCAAGGAACCCACTTCTTGTCGTGATCCCCAAGCATCACACCAACGTAGGCCATGTAAACTTTTTCAATAAAGTCACTAACGTTGCTCTGTTATTTCTTATCAGTATAAATCTACCAAATATGGTACGTAGAATCAGAAGAGCCACAACCCGTAGAAGCTCTTTCAGGTTTGGAAGCAGTATAATGACAGCAAATCTAGTATGAACCTGATTCTACTCAAAATGTTTTAAATAATTCTTTCATCGCAGACAATTCTAGATACTTTACATTTGATAATTGCGAATATTTTTTAAATGGATTAAACTAAAAATTTAGAGATTTATCAAAGGTATTTCAGTTGCCTATATTTTGGTACAGATAAAACTTTTAAAATAAATTTTTACATTAAACGATAAATTTTTCGTAATTAACTCTATAAGAAAAACGAGTTTCTTCTACATTATTCAATTTTCCAATGGATTGTATTTCTAATCTTTACTGATGCATAATAATTTTTAAAAATCTTGCGAATTTTTGGTTGACTATTATTTAGGTGATAAGATTAAATTAAAAAATAATTTATGAAACCACATTTTCAGCCAGGAAACTTTAATTGAGAGTGATATATTGAAAAATTATCACTATCGTATTAGATATATAAAAGTAATCTTTTTATTATAGAAGGTAAATTGCCTATAAGCGCCTTACAAGAAATAATAGTATTCAGAATAAAGTGGCATTTGCTTTGGTTATTAACGTCATCTCACACCATGTCTTAAGTATAGATATTCCTTGCCCTGAAACCATTTCGCGAAACACCCTCGAGGCAAGCGTTCAAACATCGACAGTCGCTCCAAGGTGAGTAATTCAAACAGTTATTATGATGTCATAAATGGGCATGCCAACGGAGAATATTCTGTAACAACAGGTGGAACTACAGGTGGAAGCAGAAATAAGAACCGAAAGAAAAAAAAATTGCAAACGAAAAAGGCAAGAAGGTTCAGCCACAGATAAGATGGTAGCTGATGCACCAGAAATCTTGCAGTTAACTCTCAATTTATCAAATAATCCTTACTTAATGTATGTCTTAAATGTAGACAATGACCTAAAAATTTGATGCTCAGACACTCGCATGCCTCAAAAGAGCCATCTCAAATATTTCGTTTAAGGTAGTTATAAGAAGACAAGGTAAGGTGGGTTGGGTTGAGATCAGATAAGGTTGGTGGAGCAAAGCAAGTAATATTTAGTGTTAGCTAGCTAGTTGTGTTGCGTTGGGTTAAGATTAATGGCTGAACACAACCCAATTAATATTTAAAAATTTGAAGCTAACTAACTAGTTGGGTTGGGTAATATCTAACCCTAATTAACTAGTTGGGATGGGTTCAGATGAAGTTGATGGCTCAACCCAACCCAACTAATATTTTATGCTAATATGGTCCTATGGTGTTATGATCTTCAACTAATTACTATTGTTAACGTACAATATTTTAATAAATCACAAATTAAAAGAATTCCTCAGCTGCATTATTTCTGCCAAAGAGCAACTGCCAAAAATTTATCGAATTAGTTCCTTTTAATGTGAACGCATTGTGTATAATGAATAAATATTACTAAAATTGCTGATCATCCTAAAAATGATAAAAATTCGGTCCAAATTGCTAATAATTTGCTAACATCTATTAAAGTAAAACCTGACATTAAAAGTCTAATGGTGAAACTCGCGAATAATGAGAGGATTCGATTTCCGCAATCAGCGGAAGAAGGTAACATCTTTCACATCATACTTTGGATACTTTGAAATTATCAAATATGCACCATGACTTTACGGACACTGTACGTCTTAGTATAAATTTTTTAACAAGGATATAGTAAATTAGCCGGGACTTACTTGATTGTATTGATTCGTCTAATTTCTGTTTCATATTGAGATTTATCATGTGTGATTGTTTTTAAATTTATCTATAGTTTATACTTTCATAAATAGAAGATTCCTGAAAATGATCTGGGTGATCGAAACCGATAGAACCGAAAATAATGATTATATCCGTGTAAGTGCAAAATTGAGTTTTTATTAATTCCATATTTAATAAAATCAGCTTGATCAGTAAAATAGATGTTTTAGCAGCGAATTTGACTGTTCAGCAGCTGTTCAATTTGATATTTTAAGCACTACAATGCTATTACTTATATTACTTATAGCGTTCTGCACATCTATCATAATCTTGGCCAAATGACGTTGTTAATTATAAAAAAGCTTTATTTTAGCAAAAACCGAACATTTCCCGTTCTTCAGTAAAGGTTTGTTCTTTTCCTATTTTTTTACATAACGCTCAACTGCATAATGAAAAATATTTTTTGATACTCTTCAAGATGCAAAATAATCTCATTAATTTCATTTTCGGTCTCTCTCATGTTTTTAAAAAACATTGGCCAACTATTTACACTGCATTTACGTTAAGGTCTTCAACTAATAATGTAAAATTCGATAATAAATCGCAAATCAAACGTTTAAATTGGTTTAGTACATCATTTCTGCCCAAAAGAAGTTGCTAAAAATTTACCGAATTTATTATTTCAATCATGAACGCAGTATATATTGAAAAGAATGTTAATTCAAAAGAATTGCTGGTATAGATAACAACGTACACGTCTTTTATATCAACATCGGTTTTTATAACTCCATCTCAAAATCGATTCAATCGGGTCACGCCGGATCCCGTCGAAACCAAAGTCATTCACGAACACGCACGTTCACGTGTGTGGTACAAAAATTGATGCCCGCTCACGATGGGTCATGTATAACCTATCGTGACCTGGCGGGACTAACGTAATTTGCACATTTCTAGTACCCATGCACATTAAATAATTATCGTGACCCACGTAAGAGCTGTAACTTTGGTTACTTATCTCAATGTTTACTCTCAATGTGACCAGAAGTTGACAGCTGATCGGTCGAATGTTTTTGTTATGATTTTTTGATGCCTTCATGTTTCGAAACAGTTCTACGAAACAGAATTACCATTCTCATATAGTAATATAAATACTATTAAATAATAGGAATTTTCGTCGCGTACTATACCAATCTTGTGAAATCTTGTGTGTTTTTGGGTACACAATTATTTAACACTCTGTACATCTCGACATCATATTTGTTACAACAAAATTATGTAGCATATAAGCGCATCCAAAAGTATGCGAACCAAAGTTTCCAACACGTCCAAATTTCGGTCGGAATGATCAGGAAAGGCCTATCAAGTAACATTCAATTTTACTTCTGTATTCTATATATGCCGAAGAATTAAAAAACTTTTCTTCGTAAAATCATATTGGATTCAGACAATCGGCGGAATGTATCCAGAACATAATCAACTAGATAAATAGTATTTTCTTAAGTAATCCAGAAGATTTCCTAGTAATGAAAAAGTTTTTGTGAAAACCAGAACTAAAAAACAATTTTTTTATGAATGAAGAAACTGAAGGCAAGATTTTGATAGATTTCGAAACATACAAACATAAATTCAGTCAGAGATTTAGCGAAATATAGTGGACTACAATTTTGTGTAAATGGAGATTTCTAAAGAATAAATTTGTGTTCTATAAGCATTACACAAAATTGGTTCTGTGGATCTAAATGTCAATGTTTTTCTAAAGGACGATGCAACTAAAATTCATAGAATCCACCCTCTACTAACTCACATTATATTTTATTAAAAATTCTTAAATATATTGGTACATTTTAGGAGTCATTATCAGATGAATTTGCATCTATGATTCCCTCTGAATCCTGTTTCTACACTAGCTTCGTAGGGTCCTACATCATCAAGTTTGTTAATGTGCTGAACACGATTTTTGGAAAATATATTTACGAATAGATTGTGTTCGCATCCAGTTTCTGAAACCTTTAAGCTAATCGAATGGTTAACTTTTACATGTAAAATCTAAAATAATGATGCTATCTAGAAGTATCCACTTTTCGATTCTTGAAATTAGTCTGTACGGGTCAAAGACCCATGGTGTCCTCAATGGCACTTTCTTTTCCCAAACTTGCTTTTGTCTATCTCGATAATAGCTTCAGGAGTAACAACCTTTTCAAGTTGCAGCAAGTACCCATCATGTGCTTTACTGCACTTTTACAATATGAGTGGGGTTTCACATTGAGGGCACTTACACGCACCTTCGTTTTCCGGCATATACCATGTGTCAGTGCATATATTAATGTCTAGTGACACTCAAAGCAGACTCATATTTTGTTAATAGATCGCAGATATGTGCAAGAAAAATGTAAACACTTTAATATGCGTTTTGTTTACCGATGAAGCAATTTTTACAAATTTTTTTTATACTTAGAAATCCTCAAAACATAAAGGCACATTTGTCACTTTTGTGTTTGTTTTTGACAAAAAGAAGAGGCGTTGATTTGTTGTTGGAATTTCTAAAAACATATTAAAACTATGTCAACTGAGAAGCACACAAGCGAATGTGTTTCCAAGAAGATGGAATTCCTCTCCATCAGTTAACCGACTTTGTACCTCCACTAACAAAGTTACCAATGGTGCGCACTTAATTTAGAACAAGCTATATAAAAGTCACGCCCTGCGGACCTTACACAATAATTTTACTTCAATTCAGCACGGATGGTGATATATCTCTGGGTGTGTCCTAATTGCGCTACATTTTTCTTTGTTATATTTATTGCTTATTATTATTGTTTGTAAGAGATGTCAATAATAAAAAAATCACATTGTATAAAAACATTGAGAGGAAAATAAAAAAGCAAAATGCTTTCCAATTAATGCAAAATTACAGAAAAGCTTCAAAAAGAAAGCAGTATCGATTATGAATTATTTAGTAGTTTATTAGAAGTTAAGTGTAGGTCATTTTAGTTAACTTAATTAGTGTTTACCTTTGATGTTTGAGTAGCGTTCTCCGTTTGATCTTTGTTACCTCTTCCCCGTTTATCACATCCCCTAACAACAACAGAAATTAAGGGTATATTATGTTGTTCTTCATTAGAAACCGAATTAGTAAGCAAATAGTCATTAGAAAATCTTATAGTAATATAAATTTATTTGAAGTGAAATAAATGAAACATTCTAATTATTACTATTATTATTACTTTTTACAATATAACCTTTTATGCATATACGAGAAGTTATGTTTCCTGGATTACTCAGACTTTAATTAAAAGTGCTGTGTGTAATAAAAAAAGGAAAAAGTTGCATTATACAGTTATTACCTTTCTAACTTTAGTTCATACATATAAGAGAATAGTTGTTCATGAAAACGGTATTAAGATATTTCATAACAAGTAATTTAACCCGTATGAGATGAACAAGTTGGAAAATCTCATGTTATACCAAATGAAAAGGAACGAAGTAACTGAGACCTTCCACATGATGGTTTAGTCGATATGCATGTACACGCATGCAAGCGTTTGTAAGTATAGATGGCGTTGATTGTGAGATTAAAAGTTTGTCTCTTTCCGAGCTATTTCGTTTCCGTTATGGGATGCGCTCACAGAAACAGGTAACTTTAGGAGCTTGCCGTTCGTGGGTAACAATGTTAAGCGTTAATCCGTGTGAAGTTTCCACTTTTAAATCGAATTTCGTGGCGCCGTTGCGAAAGTTTTCCAGCGATTTTCCGCCGCCCGCTCGCCAGACCAGACAATAATGGAGCCTAATTTAGCTGTAAGGATAGTGAAAATTCGATTTTCCTTGTGCAATGCCCGCGCCAACTGGCGGTCGAAACAATCGCGTTTGTCGAATAGAAAATTAACGCCCGAGCTTAATTACGCTTTAATTATTCTGAAAATCTGCGAAATACGTTCTACGGTAGTTTAACTTTGGTAGTTAGTTGTTCGTTCAATTTTGAAATTTATGGTAAAATGTCATCGTTTTTTATTCGCGCGACCTTAATGTTTCTTTTTAAAAGATTTCAAAATCCCAACAAAAAAATTCTTTCAAAAGCTACATCGAAAAGTATCCCATAAAAATCCATATAAAGATAACGATGGTTTTAGAAAAGGATAATTTAAAACAAAAGATCTTATTTCGGAACACCATTAAAACTCCAAATGATTTAGTGTTTCATCACAGTCGATTTATATTTAAATGAAGAAACGAAACCCAACGAAATTACTGTGAAGATATTTTTATTTTTATTATTGCAAAATAATAAGGAATTCCTCTCATATCTAAAACGTCAAGACACTAATGTATAGTATAGAAAATCCTTTAGAATGTGCCTCGCTCATCTTCCATGATAAACGTTGGAAGTCAATCAACCCAACACCGTCAGAAGACTAGAGACGATCGCGAGAGGCGTAAAACAAAAAGGTAGAAGGACTACCTCACTTCGCATTTCCTGCGATACTCTACTTGAAGAGTGAGATGCAGTGATTGGAGGACTCCAACCACACCAACTGAGTACTTGGTTGGTATGAATAGAGAGGTGTACCAAGAGACTGAATGAACTTTCCCATCGGCGGAAGTGAACGAACCGAAGATAAGAAAGAAAAAAACGGAGAAACCAGTCTTCGGGTAACAGGTGTAGTCTGAACATTGAACTGGTTTCAAAATACAGTGGCGTGGGTAGAAACCAAGCAAAAGCAAGCGACCAATCCCGGGGCTTGTAGTGTTTATTAACTTTTCATTTCGCATTATGATTGAATGGGAAAATCACGCGTAGACGAAGATTAAAAAATGAAACAAAACCAGTTAATACCGGATATAAGGTTGTAACCTTCATCGGTAATGAGAATTAGTGCAACCGCTGTGAAGTTGAAGCGGTTTAACATATCTTAATGCGAATAAAGCTATAAAATGATTTATTTACTTTGTATTTACAAATTGAAACAACCTTTATTATTAGTAATTGAGTAAATATATTCTTGTCAACGCTTTCAAAATACAACCCAGACCTACATCTTTTCATTTAATCATGATTTTGTATTAATTTTGTTTTACTTGAAGCTTTCACAACCTGCTCAGGTGTGTATACAAAAAAAATTAAACTCTAAACACTACACACGTTCTACTCTAATAATAAGTTGCCGTATTTAAAAAGAAATCGAAACGTATCTATTATTGACGATAAATCATGCACGTGGTCCACATTCATTTTTAAGCAATTACTAACGTTGCAATGCGGTAAATAGGAAAGTAAATCGATCGATTTAACTTTACCGTTAACAATGAGCTTGGTTCTAAATAGCTGCTACCACTACCAGATGGTTGCTACGTAGATCAAGTTCTTTAGCTGTTCAAATAAATTCAAATAAACTAGGCAAGGAAAAGTGTTTCCTCGTTGTACACATGTTCAATAGTGTTGATTACATTGCGTAAAAAAAATGTAACATATCAATTTTAATCACACAAGTTTCACATTGTCGGATACCAACAAACAAAGAACGTTATTAAAACAATTTTCGTTTTAATTAGGAAACTTCATTCTGTTTCTTGGTTTCAATTCAGGTTAGAAAAATTTTTTTTGTTGCATTAATTTCCTGTGAAGTTCACAGGAATTATAATTAAAACATTGCTTATTTAAATTAAGATAATTTGCTACGAATTAAGTCCGTTGGTTATCTATTAATTTGGTTCAATTTAATTAGTTTCTTGCGTCGAGGATTGCGCATACGTTTTAAGGGTGATAGAGATAATAGAAATTTAAAAGTGTGGTCTCTTAAATTTTTTTAATTTGTTTTTTTTAAGGAAACCGTTTCTCCATTTTAATTAACAGCCATCACCAACCAGGATGTAAATTAATCAAAGATTTACTACATTAAGGTAGATATTATAAACTAATTGAAGTCATATTTGTTCATTACATATGCTAAACCGTCATATATCCTCAAATATACATATGATACTGGTATTAATACCGGTATTAGTTTAATATTTTTGACACGTTCAAAATGAAAAGCGAGCTTTCATGTGTTAAATTACTTCGGCAAGCTTTTGAATTTTGTTGTTAATTACTGAATGAATTTGTTAATTTGATTACATATTTTGTGAGTTTCTTACTTTGTTTAGGTGCAGTATGGTCATCAATGGTGTTTAAAGATTATGACCACTAGTAGAACTTTCAGTACTTATTATTCTATTCTTATTGTGAAATAATGTCTAACAGACTGTTTAACATTCCCATTCATGTGATCACTAAAAGTTTTCTTCTCCATGAAGTTTACTTTGTTTAATGATTTAACATTAATTCCACTTAAGTCGTACCATTGGGTTGGATTGGGTTAAGTTAGATTGTGTTGTGTTGGGTTGTATTGGTTCATGTTTTTGCTTAGTATGATGAGGTAAGGGACAGGTTTAGGAACATCAAGAGACGCGAGAGAAGGACTCTAATAAGAGAAGGAAGGTGCAATTAAAGAAATGGAGACACAAAAACGGGGGGGGCGCACTAAAATACCTTGTGATGGAGCGGGTGAGAAGCAAAGAAGCTGGCAGCCAGATACTAATGTGGCAATGAATGATAGCGAATGGATATTGGCGGGATAATGTGGTAAGGTTTGAAACGCTATAGGTTTCAATATGTTAAGCGGATGTAATGAGCTAAGAGAAGAAAAGAATTGAAGATAGATTCTAGCAATGGGTAACGTTAGTCCTAAGTAAGTCGAACTATTGGGTTAGGTTGAGTTTAGTTGGGTTCTATTGGATTATTTTTATTAGTCTTATTAACTCTATAAGACTTTTATTGTGTACAATTACTTATTTACAATATTTTCCTTGATTGAGATATTATTTACCCTCTCTACCCTCTTCCTGCACTTTCACACCTTCCACTTCTCGGCCCAATTACTCCTTACCCTATTATTCCGCGTCTCCAGCAATCTTCTATCTCCAAATTCCTATCACTCTTCTTATACATCGTTTCCCCTCTCCCCCCGTCATCAAGAACAAAACTGAACGTGCTTCTATGCCAAAACGTAGACCTGTTACAACTGATAACTTATTTTCTTCAGTTTAGCTGAGTGTATACACTGCCTGTATTTACACTGAACCCTTCATATTTGGAAACATCCACAAACAAAATAACATAAAAAATCACCAAAAATGTAATCTTTCAAATAAAGAGGTCTTATGAGCAGGAGGGACAATCAAATTGCTATTTCTAATATTGAGGGAAAGAATATCACACCTATATCCTACTTTTATGCCACCAACCCTTAGCAATGTCTCAATTCGCATGTTTTGTTGTACTCACCACGGTTGGAGAGGGTACTTCGGTCCCAGAGGTTTTTAATCAGGTCTTAAAGAAATGTTGTCTTCTTTTTCTTGATGACCTCCCTCAAAGCTGTCGTCCCAGCATATCACCGTTCTAATCCAAACGAGTTATTGAAAATAAAAATGCAAACAAAAGTTCTTTTTTTATTTTTACTTTTTATGTTTTGACGAGAAATCGTACGCCATTAAACGGCGACTCTTCATCGTCGTACGGGTTCCCCCTTCGTCGCCTACTCTCGCCCATCTGTTAGTATAAAACATATTCCGCTACAATTTTTCATTCTTGGAAACGGGTGCATACAACAGCATTCATTTCCGTCTTTGTAGGCTTCAGGACCATGACAATAAAGGTATATTTTGTCCAAAGCTTATTTGGTATGCGGGGATCTCTGCTTTGCCGATGATGAACTTATTAAAATATGCATGGCCGGGCAGGAAATGAGTAAGGAAGTAGAAAACTCTCCAAAATCTCTCTCTTTCCATGTTGCCTAGCGTCCGTAGAGAAGGGTTACATGAGCGGTCTTCATTATTATCTTACATTTTACTATCGTTAATATTGCTATCTATAACGACACTAATTAATTAATTTTTAATAAATAATTTAATAGCCTCTTCAGTGATAACTTCAGTATCTTTATGTGCTTTACGCACTGATCATTAGAGGGATGTGAACCGACATCCTGCGACTTGTAGAGCTCGATCTTTTCGGCTACAAGTGTAAACCTCCGATCTGGCGTCCATGTATGTATCCTTCTCATGACCCTAGTGATTTAATTTTTGATAATCGACATATTTGATTAATAGCAATATTCCTAATTGGCTGAATATGTTCCTCATATTCAGCCAATTTAAATTCTTCAATTTATGTGAAATTTTAGAGTTTATTTTTCCTCGTTACGTGTAAGTGTTACTTTATCAGTCGCCAATACAAGTAAAGATAAGTTTGCATTTCAAAACCAAAAAAATTGCAAAGTTGTAGACGTAATGGGTGATTTTTCAGTTTGTAAAGCCCGTACGTTTTGTACGCGAAAAGATTACATTCAATCTTAGGCAGTGTTTTTCAGACTACTAGAGAGATATTGTTCTATTTGTATCATTCTTCTATATAAAGTATGGGCACTGAGTAGTAGGGGTTTGAAATCATTTATTTACATCAAAACACTTTTAACTGTAAAATATTTCTAATTATGCAAGTTTTATTATGACATTTTTACGTTAACAACCTCTTTTTAAGTTGATCAAGCAGCCCTTGAAAATAATATCACAAGATCGTAAACACCCTGAATATATCAACAGGCATTCTAGACTCTCTGAACGCTAATCGTGTACACAGGATCTAAAGAAAGGCCATAAATAGATAAGCAATAGTTTAACGAAGAGGGAACCATACTTTCACACAAAGCAGTTTTATGTATTGTATTAAAAATATTGGTTTAAGGCTAATATACAATGAGTCTTTTAAAATTACCCCCTTATGCTTCAAAGTAACGAGTGCATACGAACAACACATGATAAATTTTCTGGATCAGTAGTAATCTTGTACACGACATACTCCAGATCAAATCATTTAAAGCTCAAGTACAATTATGTGTCATCTGCATACATATGTATGTTACAAAAGTGAATAATTCTAAGTAAAAGCACAGTGCAGACACAAAACAGTAATTGCCCCGATATAGAGTGCTGCGGTACACACCTCTCCAAGAGCAAAGTTGCGGAAATGGCATTTGACAATTTAACTAATTGTTGACGATTAGCTAAGTAGGCGTTAATAAACTGTACAAATGATGTGTCACAACCAATGTGCCTTGGAAAAATTTAAAAGCACGAGAGCAGTAAATGTATTATATGTATTTGTAACTCGGGTAACTTATCAATTTTAATCAATAATGTGACCAGTTGAGGGAAACGGACTTAAATTCAAAAATATCTGGCGAAAAACATCAATACAGACATTAGCTAAGCACAGTTTTGTTAAAATTCTGTTTTAAATTATTCCCCACATACAATGCCACTTTCCGTTGTTTACTCTACAATAACATTACTATACAAGCAAAAGCTATTCACTAAGCATAACAATTCAATTTCCGTTTCAAGCAATGAGAGCTTACTGAAGATATCATCAAGTTTTATTATAATCTTAGCTACTTTGAAAAAAGGAGATATTGTAACTGTAATTTTATGATAACTACTTACACAAAATGGGTGTTTAGAAGAACAGCTAAATGAACATAAAAAAAATCTGTTAAAAGAATCGTAGGCTGTCACTACGCTATTAATTTTGTTCAGCAATTGCATATACGTGAAAATGATTATTTAAAATTAAGCAAAAAGCACCTCATGGACTAGCAAAATCTCTCAAGGATTCCAAGTTTGCTAGGAATAGTGATGAAACCGACATCTATTCTATTTCGTAAGTTGCTTAAAATTTCGTAAATAAATGATTTAAGTGAGCTCGCCCTCTCAATCAGGTCCACGGAAAATGGGACACCTTATGACTAGTATGGCTGATGTTTTTTGGTATACCATATGAACGTGACCATATAACGCACTTATGGCCACAAGTTTATTTGTATTGTTTCCTATATTGGCGAATACTATTGCCTCCTGAAATATCTGCACGTCATTCATTAACACACTGTAGATACGTGTTTAACAACACTGGTGAAATTAATCAACCTTAAAATTTGGTAAAAGGCATGTTGCTTAAAAAATTGTTATGAAAGGATTAATATTTCTGATTATGTCGCTTCAAATACAAATCTTAATCACACCAAGTCTTAAATAAGAACGGATATGAGATTCGTGGGGGTGTGGGAACAAAGAAGTTCGTAAACACTTGCTTAAATACCTTTGAGGAGGGGAACACTGTGTAGCTATATTCTTGGATCTGTCACAAGCATTTGTCTGCGCATACCATTCTATTTCACTTCAAAATCTTAATAACGTTTAAACTTTCGATAACTATAGCCTTAATCTTCTCAGATCATTTTTATTTAACAGATTCCAAAGTGTAAGTTGCAATTAAAGATCTTCTGGTTACTTACACTTGAACGGAATATCCCGCAGGGCTCAAATCCAAAGATCGCTTTCTGCTCTTCTATAATAATATTCCATTCTACATTGGTAGTAGCGCTGATAGGTTAGCGCTATCGTTATTTTAACGATAATATCCAGTTACTTAGTGATCAACATTGATTCTTTAAACGGTTACAATGTCCCGAATCCAGTCACACAAGCTTCTTTAGGGCGTATATTACACCATCAAACTTATGATCATGCTGTATTTTGGTATTTGGTAACGTCCATACTAATTATGTAAGAAAATAACTTGGGTTTGTATCCTGGGCAATGGGGGTTGCGGAGAAGACTGCAAATTTCTATTTAAGAACTTCAGCCCCATTTTTGCGCTTTCTTGTAGGTTTATACTGGAGTCTATAGTTTATGCGCACCGTAACAATTTAGTGTACCAAGCCTATTGTAAAGTACATGAGTATGGGTACTTGAGTTGAGCAAAACTTTAGCCCAATATGCTGTCGTTTGAATGTGACACAACGCTTTTTTAATTAGCAATGCATACTACAATGTTCAGGATTTTTTAAATGCGAAATGTGTTATTTTATTATCTATTATATGTTATTATTATTAAAGTTTTCATCATATTCCTAACCAACAATGAGTTTCAAAATCTGTTTGCTATTGGGAAATATTAAGGGCAAGAAGTCCGAAATTCAACATAGTCATTGGCACACGGAATCCTGTCTGATATATATTTATGCATAACATTTTTAAAATCATTTAATTACTTTTGATTATTGTACCAATCAAAACCAGAATATCGTATGTCTCGTTAAAGTTCATAGATTGCCTTAAATTGGAAAACTCTCAAATTTACAACTACAAAAAAATAACTTCAATTTTAGCACACTGTATTGCAAATTTATCGATTGCCAAAAATAACATTTTTTTGGAAGCAAATTGTTAAAAATAATTGAAGCACTTATCTTGGAGATTTCAACTGATAACGAAATTCTGAATCAGCACAAAAAAATGTAAAAATAACAACCGTTTTTCGTATATCTATTTATAAACCTGTGATTATAAAAAAGATTATTAGATTTTTAACAACTCCGGACATGAAAGTTTATTAAATCGACCTCAAGATCATATTTACATACTAAAATTCAAATTAAGTACACCTTTCATTATGTACAATAAAGACAAATGATCTTGTTATGACGGTGACAATCGCAAAGTTAATTACTCACGTTAGTAAGTACTAACCATATTTCAATAAATAACTGAAATGAAATAGGATACAGTATTATAGATTCAAAGTGATTGGTTTATCTTAAACGTTGCATTTTCTCACGCCTATTTAAATAAATATTTTCATTGTGCAATCTGCAAAAAAGGTGTTTTAGTATTGTATTGGTGATTAGTTATACTATCATATGCACAACAAAGTAACAAAACTAAAAACTTTCTGGTATTTGTATTTATTACTGGGTATTTTAGATACCATATTTTGTTACAGCCTTCTTCAAAAACAAGTTCACAAGTGACGTTATGGGTGAAAGATAACAATATAATGATGTAATCACTAATTATTAACTCAAATATGATAGAATGTCACAAGCTTCATCTCACCACCATCAACAGAAAATATTCATAATTTGCCATTCTTTGATCATCTAGCAGATTATTCTATGGAGAAGATTTAAAAAATGAAAACGACTGCTATAGGGTGAACTCCACAAAGATGGTTGGTTATACGGTGAAGAATATTCATAATATATTGTGCATTCAATCCGTGGGTTTCACATCAGTATTCGCTATGTTCAAGAACTGAAATAAGTTTCGATAAGGTCAAAATACTTTCCAAGAGCAGCTATTAAACTAAATGATATAATAATAATATATAACATATAATAGATATAACATATAATTATAATAAATAGATCATTCACTGACCTGAATGACACATAGACAATAATAAATTATTAATGTCTTTATCAACATCTAGCTATATCATGTAATCATATAAATCATATAATGAGTAAATATTTAATATAAACATAAACAAAAATGAAAGTTTAAACATCGAAATAAAGATAACAGCAATGTTCGTGAATGTTAGCAGAACTAAAATACATCAGTAAGGAAAGGAGTTACCGGAAAAAACCAAATATTTAAAATATCGGGGAATTCATATGAGATTTAAAAAAAATTCACGTACAAATCTACATTTAGTTGACATCTGAAGTTTTCTGGCAAAGTTGAACTGCAACATGAATAATAGGAATCTTTCGAAAGGTCACATTACATTATTTCTAGCGATGATTGCTGTATTTTGGTCACGTCATTGTTATTTATTTAGATTAATTTCATTGTTATAGTGTTATCTGCTCTATTTATAATACGTTAAACAATAAGTTAGTCAACTTAGAGTTTAAAGTCTTATGTTCAATTTTAAGTAATAATGCAAGTAGTACGATTGAGTGCGATACAATTTGGACTGACATAACACTGTAGGGTAAAGTGTTACGTTATGTTGTTATTTTTGGTGATCGTTATGCATATTTTTCCCACTCAAATCATCTATTTATGTCTTAACAGTACAAAACTTCCTAATTAAACAAAATTGTTTTCTTTAGTCCCATTATCCATCATAACACTTGCCCACATTTCATACGACCTTCCTAGCTTACAGTTTCAACCAGAAATCCTATTACTGCGTGATGGGTTAATATCCAACGCCGTTAATATCCATATCATATCATTTAGGTTACAAAAATGTTTGTATCATTATTCTATGGTGGTTGTCGTGTACAATTATAACAATGCTATAATTGCTCTTATAATGTTATTGTTACATATTGTAATGTTATTGCTCTTAAACGCAATAACGGCCCATGGCGTGGTTAACAGATGTGGGTTTAGTAACATAACAATGAAATATGCAGGGTGAAGATTTAAAATTGCATATGAATATGTTGAAGTAGATATTAGAACATCTTAGAAAAATGTTGATACGCAAAAGAATAGTTGTTCATTGAATTTCAAAATTCAACGAATAATTATTTGATTGAAAAAACTTAAGAATTTAAATTTTAAACATTCAAAATACAAAAATAATAATAATGATATGTGAAAAAACGAGATGTAATAAAGTTTTGGTATGAAAAAATTAACTATATTAAAATAGGGTTATGAGAGAATGACAAATCTCCTCTCAACAAATCTCAAGAATTATAAACTAGTAAAAAATGATTCGAAAATGATTCGTTTAATTCATCTCTCTTAAAGTAAAAAATTAAATTAGAATGTGATTCTTTTGCGCGCATATTTTAATCATTCTTAAAAAAGGAAAACTATAGAAAACAAAATAATCGGAAATCAGATTAATGAGATAATGAAATACAAAAAACAGTGAAATATGTTATCAAACTTTACAAAATGGAGAACTTGAGAAAATTAAGAAGTTGGAAATGAAAAATAATCAAATACCCTTTATTTAACATCAATTAAATAGTAAACTCGAATTAAAATAAACATTTAAAAATTGAAAAAATTAAAATTAAATCAATATAATTAAAGAAACGATGTCTGTTACTAAGTATGATGTTACTAATTTTATTATTATTTTTGAAAGCAGCTTCAATATTATAATTAGATAAGTTTTTGCTGTATTAGAATGTAATATTGGATTAAAAGGAATACAACAAAATATAGTAGATTTGTTTTTAACTTTAGGATAAATCAAGTTATTAATCTGTATTTTATGAATATTGTCATAAAAGATAAATAAACAATAGATAAACCATCATTCATGTTATAAAACTTATTAAGATGGAAATGTTTTGTTTTAAGATAAGATATAAAACAATATAAAATTCTTGATGATAATTAATATTGTTGAAATTGAAATATCTGTGATCAGTAAGCTGCTTAATTATTTTTACTGATTCAAGAATAGGAATACAAATTTTTGAAACCGAAAAAATAAAAATTGATTTTTGAATTTAATAAAGTAAATGTCATCGGAAGAAAGTACATCTAATAAAATAATTAAATATGAACTTTTTGTTGATATGTTTTTAACAATGATAGACTGATCGTGATTAGAATTATGTTTACAATGTGTGTTAATGTTATTATGTTTTTTATATGTTTACAATGGTTCTTTAAAGTCACCCCAGTTTGTTCTTCGTGGATCTTCTTCTTGTTAATGAGTCTGACGAGTTTCTTCTTTCTAACCTCTTTAAATTTCATTGTTCTGTAAGTAACTTCGTTACGGAATTTCTCCAAGATGAACTCATGTTCAATAAAGTGTAGATTCTGTTGTAGACGTCTGTGTATCATTTTTTAGAATTATGTCTATATTTGTATTGTTTTTATAATGTTCCTTGAGTTGTTTCTCCATGTAATTACGATATATAGTAAAATTATTAGATATTTTTGTATGAAAGGATCGTGGTGTAACTTGATGTTCTAGGCATTGGTGTAGGGTGTTGGCTTCAACATGTTTCCCCTTTGATGCTGAAAATTTTTCATTCTAATGACATGAGGATTTTGGTCACTGCCTAAAAGATTATTGTGAACAAGATATTTTGACAGAAAAATTGGTATTCTTTGTAAGTTTTCCAAGCAGCTATCATGACCACTCCATCAGAATAATTATTTTTATTTTTATTCATTTTTCATCGATGTATTAAATAAATTGGAATTATTATAAGATTCTCCAACATTTGACGATGTAAGTTTCGATAAAGAATTTATGTTGTGTTAAGAAGTGCTTCATAACCTAAAATTTTCATCTAATAATTTTGTTTTACCAGATAAATAATGTGTTATCTTGTTTTACCAGATAAATTTTGTTTATAAAAACCCTCTGATGATGGCTAAAAATAGCCGAAACATGTAAGGGACGAAAAATAAATAATAAATACATCGATTAAAAGTAAAAAAAATGAAGAAATTTATTTTAATACCAACATATATGACCACTCCAGTTTTGGTGAGCAATCATGTGGTAGTATATTGGAAACGTTGAAAATAATAAGGATGAATAATAAATTGAACTATGAGAAACTAAAATGAATTGGATTCACAAATTTTCTACTAACGTATTTTTTCTTAAAATTGCTGCTTTGATCAAAGTTTGGAAAAAACAAATTCGATAGATAATGGATTAATTAACCACTTTAATATTCATCGTAATTTTTCATTTATTACCTGATTTGGAAGTGTTTCAGCGGTTTTTTAATCACCCTGTGTACATTAACTACAACCTACAAAATAATTTTAATTTGCTGATCTGCTGCTGTGTTCCTTAAAGTTCTGGGTTGGGATTGGGCTGATCAATAATCGATTATAATATCGTATACTTAATAGCAATATGCCTATTTGTAGATAGTCAAAATTTGTGTTTAGTCAAATTTGTTTTTTCCAAATCTGAGTAAGTCATCTAATATAAAATTAACTCATAACTAAAACAGCATATCACGCACTTATTCATCAAAATAATTACGCAAGTATGTAGGGAAGAATACGAGTTAAAAAATAAGTTATGCATAAAAAATGAGTTTGCGTAATTTAATCAAAGTTGTTATAAAAAAGATTTAAAATCTCAATCATACCAAACAAAATGCATTTAAATACCAGTTCAGTTTCTCACGGCTCTTTATCTTAACATGTTTAATTTTTTCCTAATTAGTTTTTATTAAATTAATGTTCTCATTAAACTCCATACCCAATAATTAATAACCAAGTTTTACGTCAATCTTTGGATGTTCATCTCATAAGCCGTTTATGAAAAAGGCCTTTAACAAGGCCTTTATATGGTCTTCAATTTACGAAAATCCAGAACCAAAATCCAAAATAAGAAAAAGTATGAAATAAAGCCAAGCTATTAACACGGCAAAAGCAATCTCCACAAATATAATAAAATCATGTCATTGCGCATTGCATTCTGGTAGCATACTTAACTACGTTCTATCATTTACATCAGCCATCATATATATTTTTCCACTCAAATCATCTATCTATATCTTAAGCATACAAGACTTCCTAATTAAACAAAATTCCTTTCTTCAGTCTTAATACCCATGATAGCTCTTGACCACGTTTGGTATAATCTTTCCAGTTTACAATTTTAAGCATAACATTTTACTGTTTTGAAACGGGCTGCGTGGTATAACATCGATATGTTGAGTATAATGCCGATAGTATCCATATCATGCAGTTTAGGTCACAAAAATTGTTGTATCATCGATCTGTTGTGATCTCTGTATACGGTTCTTGCAATGCCAATTTTACTTTGAAAGAGATAAGAGGTATTTATCAAACAAAAACATTCTTAGGATGCATTTGATGTTAACGTAAAATTTGTCGCTAAAAAATATTTTTTTAAAAAAATGTATATCAATTTATAGCTGTTTCAAAGCTCAATAATAGATATGGTATAAGATTGTAAAATAATCTTAAGATAGAATAATTCTATAAGATAGAAGACCCTCTATATCTTTTTGTTTACATATGTGATTTATTATTGATAATTATTGTTATTTATATTATTGATTTTACTAACAGTTATATAAGTTTTACATGGCAAGAAAACTACCTTTTAAACTTTCTAAAGAAAACTAAATCCTTTCTGAGAAGATAATTATCAATGCTGATAAAGGAGAAAAAACTGTAATTTTTTATAAGGATGTATATGTAAATAAAGCCACTGAAATGCTTTAAGCAACCTATAATAAAATAACTAAATATCCTATACACACCATTCAAAGAAAATTTATTAATTTAATCAAAAAACTTTTTGATGAAAAATCCATAAATGAACATGTACATAATCTTATATGTGTTAAACATTCAATCTTATGTAAAGTATACTTTCTTCCTAAAATGCATCTCTCAAAACTTTATTATTTCATTTTATGTAATAAGTCTTTTTACGAACACTCCCCTGGATATAGTCCCAAATATTGTGAAGGACAAGTAAAATTTGGTTACAGATTATTGATAAATGTAATTGTTATATCAGTGTCACCTACCAATAATAGAAGAACAGGATTAGTACACATAAGAGTGACTTTAAAACGAAAAAAACTCACTGTACTTTAGCTGTACTGATACTTTGGATTACGATAATGTGCCGATAGTTGATAGTAATCCCAATTATTACGATAGATTAGTTTTAGAAATGTATCACATCAATATTACTGATAGTACTGTTAATTTTAAAACCGATGCAAATAATTTATATCTAATGCATCTTTTACTCGTGTTTATTTCATTGCGAAAAGGGGAGAAGGAAAAGAGTATAGTTAACAACAATAACGTTAGGGATTCGAATGTGTGACGATTATAAAAAATAAATATTAAATAAAAAAAATAAAATAAAATGTTGTAAGAACTGATTTTTTCGGCATGTTCGGTTTTTGTTTGTTTACAATTTTTTACCTGGTGGAGAAACAATTTTGTTTTCGAAATATAGCAAAGAAAAATTAAGTTTTTTTTCTTTCTAATATCGATCTACCCAATAACCTCTTCATAAATGCAGTTCTTGTGTTATGTACGTTGACTTCCGGATTATTCAATCTTCATAGTTCTGGATTGGGTTTGGATTGATCAACAATCGATGATAATATCATGCTTAGCACCAATGTGCCAATTTTTATGCAGTGTATAATAAGTAAAATTTGTAATGTTCAAAATAATTTAATTAGCAAGGTCTTTTATAGTAGTTACGACTAATAAAACATAAGCTATGATTTTTCCAATATTTAGTAAGTCATCTAGTACATAATTAAGTCATAATTAAAACATCATATCATGTACTTATATAACAAAATAATTACGGAGTGTGTAGGAAAGAATACTCGTTAAAAAATAAGTTCTGAATAAAAGCCAAGTTTGCATGATTTATTCGATCAAATTTGATATAAAATGCTCTAAAATTCCAATGCTACCAAACAAAATACATTCAGATAGCAGTTGAGCTTCTCACGGCTCTTTATCTCAACTAGTTTAATTTTTTCTTAATTAATTTTTATTAAATTAATGTTCTCATTAAATTCCATAATTAATTATCAAGTTTTACGTCGATCTTTGGATGTTAATTTCACTAAACTGCTAACATGGCCTTTATATGGTCTTTAATGCGTTACAAAAATCCAGATCCAAAATTGAAAATAAGAATAAGAATCAAATGAAACCAAATAATAGAAACCGTAATTTCTACAAACAACTAAAAACAGAGCCAATACTAACACTAGAGGTAACACTAGACTTAGAATGAAAAACGTTTGAGTTTAACTGTACTTCTCTTAGACGGAACCCAAGCTATCCCAACCCAACCCAGCTTTAGATTTAACATTAGAGTAAAATCTAGAAACATTACGGTTTAGTCGTACGTCTCTTAAGACGGCTAAACCCTAACGTTTCTTGCTCTAAGTGTAGTGTTAGATCTCAAGCTATAGTGATATATCATTATAGTGAGATATATGACTGGAATATCTAATACTAGATTCAATATACCAGTGATTCCTAAATTGTGCGCCGCGGTTTTAAAAAGGAACCGCTGATTTAATTAGTATTTAAAAAATAATGTAGATAATCGTGGTCTATATATGGTCTATATGGATTAATATCATCATTTCAAAACTACGGTCAGTGAAATTTTGCCTTGTGCCCAGAAGAAGGAAAGAAGGAAGAGGAGTGTTAAATTTTAAAAACATTTTTTTGTAATAAGAAAGCAATGCAAAGCCTCAATGCTAATAAAATATAAAATAAAATGAGTTTACTTAAAAATCATATTTCACTAAAAGTGTGAGAGTGATTTTTTTTCACTATTACTAAAAGTTTAGTGGTAATGCAATTTTTTTACTTTCACTAAATTATTAGTGATAGCGGATTTTGCATTTTAACTACCACTGAATAAACAGTGGTAGTGCAGTTTGGGTTTGATGTTGGATGAGGGATTGACCTTTTCAGATCATGTTATTAAATGTAGGCAACGGTCTTATGCTTCACTAAAAATGATGCACACTTCACGTAAGTTCTTGACTTAAAGGGCTGAAATATTGCTATGCGAAACGTTAGTTTTCTCACATATGTATTTTTGTGATGTAGTTTATGGCCCTAACATTTCTGCAAGAGATGAGAGTAAGCTGCAAGCCATTCAAAAGTGTGCTTGAGAATAATATACGGAGTTAAAAAGAGACAACATGTGTCACACCAACTTACATTTGTTGCCTGGATAAATATGATTAATCGAAGATTGCTACACTTCGCTTCTCTGTTCTATGCTATTATTGTTAATGGTAAACAATGGGGTGTTCACTTTAGTAAGATCACGCGAGAACCTGGTTGGAAACTGTGCTATAAGTTAGAGACAGTCCCCTGAGATGGTTCATACATGGCAAAGTAGTTAAAATAGTAGTCTTCGTTCATTCAAATTTGAGAACGTGCAAAATTTGATATTTGAATCAATTTGACTCAAGTAATGTGTTAAAAATTGTCTATTCGTCCGTTAGATGAATAACATTAAGCATGGTAAGAAAAAAGGTCCGAGTTTAACCGAAATGATAATAAATTGTAATTATTATCATTACTAAAATTTTAAAGAAAGAACGATTTGGAAATGTATAATGTGAAATTTTGTGGAAATAAAAATTTAATGGGAATGGATGCCAAGGAGATATATCGCAAAAAAAGAGTATGTACCTCTCATTTTACTTCAATGTGGGAATCAACCAAAACATTTTAGAAAACTTAAAAGAAATTTGGCGATTGTTGACTCCAGGTTCATTGTGTATATCAATAATAAAAGAAGAAGGATAAAACATTAATAAAAGAAATACCACGTTTTGCCTTCAGCCATTACAGTCACGCTGCCCTTGGGCTTTAATAATTTTAATTCAACGTTAACATCAGCGTACATTATTAATGTTTTTATCACTAATAATACTTCAGAGTTTTGCATTTCAACATTAATAATGTCAAACTAAAAACACATTCTTTTTCTTTTAACAAAAAAAAATTCAAAGCAAGGTATTAAATTACCAACCAATCTGTTTGTTAACTTCACTACTTTCAAAATTTCATATTTTTCAATAATCTTAAATTAAATAATAGATTGGTATTTGCTTCTTCAATGTTTAATGACGAGAGTTCAAGATCATCCAATGTCTTCGCATTTTTCTCTTCGCTTAATTTCTTGCAACCTCTGATGTAACTGACGGTAATTATATCTTATTACATAAAATCAACTTATTTTTAACTTTTCTAATTTTAATTTAATACAGTTGTACCTGATGACGCTGTTACGAAAAAAGCGAAACACGTGTAGTACAGATTGAAAAGAAATAATTAAATATTTATATCATTATGAAAAAAAGGATTTTATCCTTCTTCTTTTATTATTAAAAGAAATTGTTTTACCATTCATACCAAATGAAAAACTATGTGTATTGCTTTTTGACGAAATGGCTGTACAATCGCACGTATCATTTTGCACAAAAACAAAATATTTTAATGGGTTTGAAGACCTAGGTGATGTATCATCAACCAAAATTGCTGATCATACTGTTGTTTTCATGCTTAGAGGGATTACAAGAGACTGAAAACGACACATCGCTTTTGACTTTACAAAAAAGGGTCTATCAAAACAATTGATTTAGTCCGATTATTAAAACGAATCAATCTACGCAGTTAAATAGAATACTTAACAGAAAAGATTATAGATATAAGGGAAGTGATCCCATATATTCAAAAACTTTATTTCAAAATACAAATCATTTACAAAAAAATCGTTTTATTTTTACATCTATCCTACAAAATAAAGCAATAAATTGTTTTATTGATCTTCTTCGAATAAATTTCTGTTTGATTTTTCAATTAATACACTAATAGTGCATTATTAAAAAATTATGATATATTTTCATTCTTATAATTTTTAATAATACAATATTATTTTATTAACAGAAATATTCAAAAAGAAATAAATAATATAGGATCTAAATAAACATATGTTACTGCATGTATACGCAATTGACTATTTACACATACTGTATGTATACGCAATTGTATGTTTATATATACAAAAAATTGAAAACTAACTTTAATGAATGAAATTATAATTATAATTGTGTAGTTATTAGCACAATATTAACAGAAATAATAGCAGTATCATCTGTAATAATATATACAGGATTCTGCAATTGTGTGTCAGACATCCATAGCTCCTATATCAATTAAGTTAGCAACACCATATATTTTTTGCATATTCTTATTAGCTGCCTTAAATGCTACAACGGCACATCTTGTTTTCAAATTTTTATGAACCATTATGTAAAAATTTTTGAAAATGTATGTAGTTACTTAAAATAGATATCACAATGCAATTTGTGATAATTATAGTCCTCTATAATCTCATATAATCTCAGCATTTCAATGATAGAAGTCATCATTTAATTGGTGAGATGAAAATTCTTAAACAAAATCGTAGTTTTTAAGAAACAAATTGATGCGGTCGTATTTAAAAAATCGTACCTCAAGAATTAATTAAAATATCACATTAAAATAAGAAGCAATTTGAAGCAAATTTTTTTGGATATATTTTTTGATATTCAATGTGCCTTAGATCGTTTCTTCATATCTTTAAATATCCGAGTTATGATTTTTAAAACTCTGCAAAAACGTAATCATGTGTGTTTGATAAAAACAAAATATTTTCAAAGAATCGTATCGCAAGAACAAATTTAGATGTCGCATTGAAATAAGAAACAATTTGAAGCAAATTAAATTAGTATTTAATGTGTAAGATCGTTTCTCCAAATCTTCTTTGATCCTTGCCTCAAATATTTAAATCTCCGAGTTATGATTTTTGATTGAAACTCTGTAAAATGTAATTATATTTGTTTGATAACAATCAAGAAATTTTCAAAGAATTATATCTCAAGAACTAAATGAGATATCACTCTGAAATAAAAAGCAATTTGAAGCAAATTTTGTTACTATTTAACGTGCTTAAGATCCTTGCTTCAAATATTTAATTCTCCGAGTGATGATTTTTGATTGAAACTCCGCAAAGTGTAATTATATGTGTTTGATAAAAATCAAGACATCTTCAAAGAATCGTACCTCAAGAACTAATTGAGATATCGCTCAATTTTGTTGCTATTTAACGTGCTTAAGATCAATTTAATGATTTTTCCAAATCATTAAATCTCTGAGTTATGATTTTTTGATTAAAATTTTGCAAAAACGTAATTATATGTATAAACATATGTACATATAATATATATAATTACATTATATGTATATATTTATCTCAAGAACTAGTTGAGACATCACTTTGAAAAACAAAATCAAGTGAATCAAGTGCATGGTCAGTTAAAAAAACTAGAACATTGGGAATGCGTATTAGAAACAAATCAACAAGGGTGTAATTTTTTGATTGTCTTGTACTCAGCGGATAATCGATGTTTCATAAGAATTATTATATTAACCGCCTTAACCTTCATTATTACGATACTGTCAACACTAATTATACAAGAAGCAACCCACGACATTGATGGTCCTAACACGTCTGGGTTTTAGAATTTTATTTGATCGACCATATTTTTTCAAGGCAACCGTTAACGCAGAATGTTTTTGAATTTCTTAGCAAATCAATTGCCAGCCATTCAAATAGAATTTCTGAAAAATTATTTTTGAACTTTTTATATATAGCCAATTACATATACATACTGTATGTGTAAATAGCCAATTGCGTATACATACTGTATGTATAAATAGCCACATCCTTAAATTAATTATAACAGACAATGTGGCAACACAGCAATTTAGTTGGAGATGGTGTCCATAGATGGTGCAAATACTACTCAAAATAACACATTGTGTTACCTATCTCTATGTTCTATTATCTCTGATGGTAAACGTTCTTACTTGTATCAAAAAATAATTCTTAGAACTGATGCGTATACATTGAATCTCCGGTTCAGGCATACTTTAACTCCTACGTCACGAAGACATGAATTTTTTAAAACATCTTTCATCTTACTTGATTGCTCACATCTATAACAGAATCTCTTTTCAGATAAGAGATTGCACATCTATTGTGCTATTTAAGCGTAGATTAAAAGCTGCAAGCATTGCTGGTGGGATAAGTGACTAAAGAATATATCAGTGAATAGCTTACATTTAAGTTATAATTATTCGTTTTTTGTACTTTTCCTACACTTTTTTTATCTTCTTGGTTTTATTATGTGTGTTAACTTTTGTTTAGGGCTAGGTGGAAGAACAGATACTACATTTTAGTAATTTGAACCTAGTACCTTTTTTCGCCATGAATTTGTTTCATCTTCTTTTTTTGTATTTTTATTTGTTGTGTTCATTTGTTTATTGTGTTGCTTGATTGGAAATAAATTCTATTATTATTATTATATAGCGGTAGTGCAAAAATGTCCAATCCTGACAGAAACATTCTGGGGATATATTTCAAGATTTCATTTAAGATAATTTATCTCATTAACAGCCCATGCTGATTTATCGTACTCTAATGAACAATTTATAATAAATATGATAGATGGGGCTTTAGTAACATCACAATCGATTATATCATGTTTAATGTCAATTTCTAGACAGTCAAAATTTGTAATTTTCATGGCTAATAAAATATGAACAATACTTTTTTTCCAAACCCGAGTTAGTCATCTAATACAAAATTAAGTCTTGATTAAAATTTTATATCATGTACTTATTCATCCAAATAATTACTAACATAAGTATGACTAAAGATAAAAAAGATCTAAAATTCCAATCTTGTCAAACAAAATACATTCAAATACCAGTTGAGTTTCTCACGGCTCTTTTTTCAACATGTTTAATTTTTTCTTAATTACTTTTTATTAAATAAATGTTCCCATTAAACTCCATATCCAATAATTAATTACCAAGTTTTACGTCGATCTTTGCATGTTCATTTCACTAAGCTGCTAACAAGACCTTTATATGGGCTTCAGTGCGTCACAAAAATCTAGAACCAAACTCGAAAATAAGAAAAAGTATGAAATAAAGCCAAGCAATTAACGTGGCAAAAGCAATCTCTACAAATATAGTAAAATCATGTCATTGCGCGTTGGATTCTGGTAGCATACATAACCACATCCTGTCCTCCATCATTTGAAAAAACGAGAAGAAAAAGTACACATCCTCAGTAAACCTGTTTCTCGCGGCAATTTTAATTGCTCGCTCGGTTATCTTTCGAGAGAGAGACTTGACTCTTTTTTCCTCATACACCTTTTTCCCGTAGCCCAGCCCGCGCAATTGTCGCGAGTGGGTACTTACCTTGGAAGATTAAACTCGGCGGCATTATCGGCCGGAAATTTCAAATTACCGAACGATCTCTCTTCTCAGAGTTCTGAATGAACGAGTACGCGGGGGGAGCAATGAAACGGAGAGGAGACTCTGTGTAAATGAAGACTGGTTTTTCGTTAATCGAGGCATGGATTTAAATATTCTCTACTAAGCCATGGAAACCTGTTCTGCGGGAGCCAACAGTCACTGACACGTTTATTAACTCCGTCAGGCTTCCAACGTTGGACATTTTACTACTTCTAACACGAAGAAGGGCTTTTACACGCTTCAGGTAGCAAGTATATTATAATGATGGTGCTTCTTTGAAATATGTTATTGTTACTTTTACTAATAATACAATTTTGTTACAAAGAAACATAGGTATATTATATTTTATTATATCCTGTTATACTAATTTATTGTTAACCCTGCGGGCAATCTAAAGTATAAGCGTCATCTCTAAAATTGATTATGAACTTTTACATTTTCATTAATGCTTTAGATCTCAATGGCATACTGTACATCTAATTCTCTTTGTACGCGAAAACATCTTTTACACAAATTGTTTGGTTTTAATAAGACTTTCGCTGTTAATCACAAACACAAGAGTAAACATGGTGATGATTTGTATAAAAAAATTTTGGTATGAACTTAGAAAACGTTTAGATATTACTTAAATATGGAGCTTTAATGTTAAGAAATTTTTAAACATTTTCTTCATTACTTTCAATATGATGTATACTTTAAAGAAAAAATGTGGTAGTTAGTGCAACTTAGGCTAGAGATTTTTCCTGGTTATAAATTCAATGAAAAAATAAACAGAAGATTATGATGAAATAATATTTATTAAAATGAATTCGGTGTATTAAATAATTAATAACGTATTAATTAAAATTTAAGAAGAAAGAAAGAAGTTTGTTAATAAAATGTTGGATCAAAATTATAATTGGGCACATTTTTTTTAAATTAAACAATGAAAAGTTAGTTTTAAAAAAGAAGTTTAAATTTTGAAAATTGGAATAAGAATGAATATAATATGGAAGTAATTAGAAGTGTTTGAAAAATGAAATTAAAAGTTATGCAAAAAAAATAAAAAATTAAATTAAAATATAAATTCTTTACAAACCACATGGGCGGTTTGAACGTAAAATTTAAATTAAAACTCTTTTGTCTTTTAACATTTTCTGCCAGCATTATTAATTTGAACATAAAAATAATAATAAGTTTTTTTTAAATAATAATCAATACAATTTTCTAACTGATTTTAAAAGGCTGTTTCGGTTTTAAAATTATTTCTACTCTTCGAACACTAGAAAATTAGGTTGAGTTTGAAAATGTATATCTGCAAAACAAATTGTGATATTCAATGTTATATTTGTTTGTAGGAAACTACATACATTCCTTTATAAATAACAAAAGGATTTCATCAAGATATCTTAAGAAGTCGGTTTTCGACAATTTTTCAAAAATGATCAAAGATATTTTTGAATTGAGATACTCACGCATGGTTTTGCTCTCATAAAAGAACATACTTTCCTTTATAAATAGTAAAAAGTTTCATCAATTTATCTTGAGAATTCAGTTTTTACGATTTTTACAAAATAATTATAGCAATTGTTAATTTTGTGAAATACTACAAATTCAAGCTATGTTCAAAAATTAATATTTCGAAAACTAATTGAAATATTCATAAAAACTTAAAAACAAAGTAAAATACTCAAGTATTGATTGCTTTATTTTCATTAGATTGTACACTTTTTGTCTATAAATCATAAAATATTTCAATAAGATATTTTAATAATAAGGAAGTTATTATTTCTGTGAAAAGCTGTAAAATTAGATCGAAAAAATATATCATATAAAATCCTAAATCATAAAAATGGGTTGCTTTCTTAGTTGCTTCTTACAAAATGGATTTACTCGATTCTAGTATTAGTGGTTAAAATTATCCCACAACTTACAGACACATCTATGAAAGCACGAAAAAATTTGTAAATGAACTGTTATAATAACTATTTAATATAGTGATTAAGGAATTTTTTATTCTATGATATGAGACAAATTTAAGTTGGTTCAAAACCTGACATGTTTAAAACGAGTTGCCATACTCACGCATGGTTTTGTTCTCGTAAAAGTAGTTAAGTTCTTCAAAAAAACTTAACTACTTTTATTCTTAATTTAGTTAATCGTTAATTTTATGAAATGCTACATATTGAAGTGAAGTTCAAAAATTGATATCTGAAAAACTAATTGAAATATTCAAGTATAGTTGTTTCATGAAAAAGTACATACTTTTAGTTATAAATCATGAAAACTTTATCTACGTATTTTAATCCGATTCTTTACGATTTTTTCAAAAATGATTAAAAAAATTGTAATTTTTATGAAATGTTACAAACTTAAGTTGAGTTCAAAGCTTGATATCTCAAAAACGAGTTGAGATATTTATGTATGGATTTATACTAAGGAATGTACCTACTTTCACAAACACTTCATCATAAGGAAATCTTTAATTTTATTAAATGCCACAAGTTTGAGTTAAACTTGTGTTCGTGGTCAATTCGTGTTCAAACACGAATTGAGATACACATGCATAGTTTTGTTTTCGAAAAAGTACATACCTTCCTATAAAATTACAAAAATTTCTTTAAGATATCTTAAGATTTTGATTTTTTACGATTTTTTCAAAATAATTAAGGAAGTCGCTAATTTCATAAATGAGAATAATTACATCAAGATATCTTTAGAATTCGTTATTTTACGATTTTTTTAATGATTAAGGAAATCATTAAATTTCCTCTTCCATAATTACCCTCTTAAACAATGTGGTTATAACTCGGAACTGAAGTAAAAATAAAATTAATAACTAAAATAATGCAAGATTCACAAAAAAGATCAGATCCCTTATATGTCTAAACCAGGAACAAAAACCTTTTCATATCTATTCCTTATCATCCTTCCCTAACGCCTTTCAAACATATTCTCTCAAAATTTAATCTAAATCTATTATTCCATAATAAAAATTCCAATTTAAATATCTTATCTAATCACAATCCTAAGACTGACCTTTTAAATCAAAGTGGTATATATTCTTTTGATTGTCTTAATTGTAATGCGAGATATATAGGACAGGTTGGTCGGAAGCTACAAATTAGAATTGACGAACACCAACAAAAACTTGAATCAAATATATTCCAGCATCAAGTTAAAACCGGTCATAAAATTAATTTTAAAGAAGTTAAGCTTTTACACCGATGCAACATGGGTCATAAAATGGATCTACTAAAATATCATGAAATCGACAAAAACAATAAAGGCCCTAAAATAAATAAAATGAATGTTATAAATAATCAGATTGAACTTCAGCGCAAACCACCTTTCACCTATCTTCGTTGATCTCGCTCCATCTCTTTTTTAATCCAGTCTTATTATTTAATTTCTTTTATGTCTGTTCTTTGTGGTGAGTTTCTCGTGTTGTTTTATCATTTTTAAACATTTAATAATTTATATTGAAATCTTTATTATGCATCTGACAGTAAGTTCTTTTATTTTTTAGTTTTAGTTTTATCAATTATTCAAGATTTCTTGTTATCATTTAATATCACTGAAGATTCAGCTGATGATGGCTTATTAGCCGAAACCGGTTCTGAATAAATTAATTTTATAACGTGATGGAAGTCATTTATTTATTTCCCAAATTTATATTTATAACACGCAATATGGATTTTCAAAGATTTCCAAAGATACATCAATCATTAATGTTATGAAATGCTACAAATTTAGGCTTTGTTCATAAGCGAACTGAGATATTCAAGTATAGTTTTATTTACGTACCTTTATAAATCATGAAAAACTTCATCGAGGTATCTTAAGAATTCTATTTTCTGCCATTTTTTTAAAAGCAATTAAGGAAATTTCCTGAATTTTAAGGAAATCTAAGTGAAATACTCAAGTATCTCACAAAACATTTCATCAAAAAGTCTTAAAAATTTGATTTTTCAGAAAACGTTCTTTTATTGAATACTTGAATATCAAATTTTGCTGGGAAATTTGTTTTGTTTTCAGGGCCATCTAAGAGGAACTGTCCTTTATCACCTTTTCTTACTTGTTTTAATAAATATTCTTATAATTTTAAAATATATATGGGGTAAAATAATTATGTGGTTTTATTTTTTTTAATTTTAATTTTGTTAAATAAGTATAAGTAACCCACCCAATATCAGTTAATGTTATTAAATAAAATATTTTCTAAAACAGTTTGAGATGTTAAAATTAGAATTTTTGAGAAACTTGTTTTTGGTAGTATGAGTTTATTTTAATGATAAATAAATAAATTAATAATATTTTTTAAATTAATTAATATGCTTCTAGAATGAGCAATTTAAAAGGGAACATTCTTGGAAAGTTTCATGGGAAGAAACAAATTACAGAACCTAACATCCAAAAATTGTTATCCTGAAAGCGGTCAATATAAGAAATACCCTTCAGTTCTTCCTGGATGTTCGTCTGGAAATCATCTTCTCAGCAACATTAATTCAAAGAAAATTAAGAAAAGTTAAATTAAGAAAATTAATATAAAAATATACTTAGAAATAAAATTAATTTCACTAAATTTATAATTAAATTCAATAAGTTTTTTATTATTATCTATAATATTATTAATTTTTCGTTCAAAATGAAATTTAATTTCAACAGACGAATACGAGAATTCATTGATTCTTTTTTTTACTTTTGATTTTTAATAATTTTCATTCATCTAATTTCCTAATTTCACTCGTCTGTTTTTTCTTTTATAATATCTATCTCTTGATTCGTGAATTATTATTTTTATTTTTGTATATGCATCGTGTTATATTAATCAGTATTGATAAATTTTAATTACTTTATAAAATATTGAACCTCTTCTTTTCGCAATTAGTTTTATCGTGTTTTATTCAATGACATTGTATTTTATAAATGAATCACTCCTTCTCCATTGGTTGTAGCTCGAGCAATTGTTGGTCGAGGTGTCGCGACAAATTCAATTTTCAAAATTAACGTTAAGAAATTTGGTTGGGATAAATTGGTTATTTTAGTTTTGATTTTTTTGTGTGTAATACAGCGGCAACACAACTTACAAATACCCAGTATAAGCACAAAGTAAATCCTTAAGTGAACTCTTTTAATTTATTTTTCTTTTAATATTGTTTACAACAAATTCTCTTTTTACACGAATTTTATTTTACATGATATTTTTTAAATTAAAAAAAAAATACACGACGGTTCTTTATTAATTTTCTAGAAATGAGAAAACTATTCCTTAAATGTTGTCTGCAACAAAATAATAAGAGTCATTAAAAGTAATCAATATTCGATTGCAAATTTTTAAAAGATTAAAAAAAATAAAGTTTCTTACTAGGGGTGGAATGGAAATCCAGTATCCGGCCTATCCGGCCATTTCTTAAAATCCGGCTTTGGCCAGGATTTTTAAACTTCATTCAAACACAAAAACTTCATCAAGTTATCATAATATTTCGATCTTTTACGATTTTTCAAAAAATGATTAAGAAAATTGTTATTTTTATGAAATGCTACATAATATTCGTTTCGTTCGCAAACATTTCATCAATATGTCATAAGAATTCGATTTGTTTCAATTTGTATAGATAACTGCGAAACAATATGTAGTTTGTATGTACGATATTGCGAAAAAGATTGATTTTACTGTAAATATTACATGATACATTCGAGAATTTCGTCTGCGCTATTTCAAAATACAATGAAAGACAAAACGGAACTAATATAATGGCACGGCGTAATGGCACTTTTATTACTCATAATTAGAGCAATCACTATAAAAAGTAAGATCCGGTATATGCTACAAAACAAATTGATTAAAAGCATGCCCACAGTAAAAAGGTGAAAGAATCAATTATATTATTATTTTCATTATTAAGTTTTCAATAAATAAAAACAAACATATTTTATCTAATAATCTATCTTTACCAGTTGTTTTCAAAACCTCAAATTTGTTATCAAACCTTTATTAACGTTACGTTTGTCTACTAATAACTACATCCACATTATTTTCGAATTGGTCATCAACTTCGCATTAAGTTTTTCTGATGTGGAGATCAATATTTATTTTTGATTCGTATACTAGAAATATGAAATTCGTTCTTATCTACTTTATCTTGTATTTGTTAGATACACTAATATTTTTTTTTGTAGAACATCGACAACGTGATGTCTCATTACAAACAGATTTCTAATACTGTATTTATGACCTCAAGAAATAGATCTAAAGCTATATAATTATTAAATGATCAAAATATAAAAAATTTGAATACAAGCATTTACATTAGTTTTGCGGGCAAGGATCATGAACTTTGATAATTTGAGGTTTGAATATTTCTTTAGTAATTCTTTCAATGCCGAACCAAAATCTTAATACCAGTAGTAGATTTGGTATGTTAGATTTGTTAACTTATTTTGTTTAGATAAAACCTCTAGTAGTACCTCCAGCATTTTATTTCTTATCAATAAATTTTGCGATTTTGACCGATTTGCTTTTTTTTATTAGAGCATAACACCAAGGAGACTGTTCATAGTAGCCGTTTCTCTATTAACTAAAGGTTCTCTTATCTGTGGTGTTTATGTACAGTCTTATACGAAAGTTCTAACAAATTTCTTTATGTTCACAGGTTGCTAAGGTAACACGTGGGGTACGGAGTATAACTTTTAGATCAAAACTTGTAACAAATTTTATTCTCAACATTTGTATTGCTTTCTTGCACTTTTGGTAAATGGTAAATAGTCATATATCGGTATATCAGTAGGCAGTCTTTTATGTTGGTAGATCTACGATTGTGGTATACACCTTTTTGTATGTACTACTTATTGTTGCACACATACATTTTCTTGGTTTTTAATTCCACCACCACAGGATAAGACTTTTCCCCCAATATCTTTTTCTACGATGTTGTTTTTTTAAGTACAAATTTCAAAATTAAAAAGATAATCATTCTTATCAGCTAATTCCCAAACCTCTTTGAAACCTCTTTTTATACTTTTTGGCATGTACTACTATTATTTTAATCGGGTGAATTTTGATTTAGTACATGCATATTGTCATTCAATTAAATATAGCCAAAGTAATTATTCCCATTAGAAGATTTAATCCCAAAAATAATGAGTACGGAAAGTTAGCCCCCATTTTGATTTTAAAATTTTTCATTATTGTTCTAGATTGTTCTAGAGTTATTCTACCTTGTTCCAAACTGGTAAATAGATATAATAAAAACTTGGCGAGGAAAATCGAAAAACCGGATTTTTTAACTAGTTACCCATATTTACATTATTTCATCTTTGGAATAATCAGATTTTCTTTACTGTTCTGGTTTGTTCTAGTTATTGTTCTAGAAAATCAAAATTATGGGGTATAGTATAACAAAATTAGAATATAAAATAGGTATGGCTGCCAAAATGTCCAGTAGATTGCTGTGACCATGGTTTTTCTATTTTCAATTCCATACTATAATTGTATCATTATAATACCTAAGGCAATCAGAAACAGCTATTAGTTTCACTAGAACAACTCTCTAAAATTGTTGTTTTCTGATGTTATTTTCAGTTATTTTTACAAACATAATTAGTTACGAGAAATAAAACAACAAATAAAATCAGAAAAGAAATAACAAAGTAATAATGATGGGAGAAGGCAATGTAAACCAATCAAACATTGAGAAATCAATATAATGTGGTTTCCTGATGATGGCAAAAAAACGAGACCGGTAGAAAACGAAAAATAAAATTAAAATTTATTTCATCGTTAAGTACGAAAAATTTCTTTTAAACTCCTTCCATTACTCTCTAAAGGGCACTCTACTCTTTGAAAATTGAAGTTTCTGGTGGTTTTCTGTCAGTAATTTTTGCCTCACAAAATAACAATTAAAATACCGTAGTGAATAAATAAAAACACCATTAATAAAAAAACTGAAATAATGAATATTTTGGAAATATTCACTATTTGCCTAAAAACTGACAAAATGTAGATTGTAACTCATTATTGATTATGATATTTTTGGTTCTATATGAACAGTTTTTCTACATTTAAGGGTGTTCTCTCTCTACTTTCGCTGTAGTCATGGATTATTGATTAAAAACTAAAAAAATGAACATTTTGTCAATATTCACTTTATGTCTCGAAAATTGTAAAAGCTAATATATTCATGATAGTGGATTATGCCTTATTGGTTCAATACGAACTATTTTGCTCCTTTTTGGGGTGTCTTATGGATTGTAGTTTTACTATAGTCATGGATTATTGATTAAAAACTAAAATAAAATAAACATTTTGTCAATATTCACTGGACATTATGGTTATTATGGTTATCTAATGGTTCAATACGAGCAATTTTGTACATGTTATGGTGTTTTATGAGAACACCTGATGAGAGCTTTGCTGTAGTCACGGATTGTTGATTAAAAACAAGAAAGACAACATTTTGGCAATAATCACATTATGCCTACAAGATGGTAAAAGCTAAGATGTAACTGATTATGGACCATTTTTCACATTTTTAAACGCAAAACACATATAAAACAATTTGTATCAGCAAGGATGAGTTATTGTAGTTTGGTGTGTCTTTAAATTATTATTGTCTAATTTAAAACCGCTGAGGCAAAAACTACTGGCTGAAAACCACCAAAAACCTCAATTCTTGAAGAGTCAAGTGGCCCTTTAGAGAGTTGTTCTAATGAAAATTATATTATTCCATATGTAATATGGAAGTTAAGTTAGAAATAGTAATCAACTAGATATTGGGCAGCTAAACCTATTTCAGTTATAACTACGTAATGCTGAATCCTATAATATTAATTTCCTTGAAAAAAAAACTAGAATACCTAGAACAACCTAGAAAAACTTTCTTCAAGAAAAATATAAAAAACAAAAAATGGGGGGCTAACTGTCCACACTGAAAAATGTTTTGATTTCTGTATTATCTGTATACTTGAAATCCGAGATCGGATTTCCAATTCGTTTTTGATCCTGTATCGAACACAAGCTGATTTAAACACAGCAGTGCCAATCATTTTATTAAATTAGATTCCATATTACTCCAAATTTATATTTTTAATTATTTGTGCATAATCATTAAGATCCAAATCAACAGATTTGTCATGCCAATTTGGATTTACAATGAGTTCAACTTTTTGAACATTATTTTAATAGAAAACAATCTTATCGAAAAAGTGTCTTCATAATCATGCTCATCTTCAATAACCATAGATTCGACTCCTTCATAACAACTTTCATCGTTTGATATGTTCTTAATTACTGATTCTCAGATGGAAGGGTTTCAGATGCGGAAGGCTACCCATTGATTGTCATGTTAATTAGACTTTTCATCATTTATTATAAAATAAGTGTGAAATTATTTTTAGCAAGTTTAAATATAATTTAATTTGTAACTTTTTCTTAACTTTCGGAGTGATACTAATAACGCACTAACAATTCAAATCAAGGACCAAATAAAAATAAGTTATAATAAAAATTCTATACAAAGTTCTTATCAGAATTGTTAGTGATTGTTATGTTATCACAATTTTTTTCACCTTTGTTTCGTTGGAATAATTTGTGATCCAATGTACCACCTTCACGTACTAGGTCTAATAAAGGACAACAAACCAATGACTCAAACATATTACTCACACTCTAAAGAAATTGGTACGTTTTGTATTGCGCGTACAATGTAGGCATAATATTTATTTGGATATACCTTATTCGCACCACCATGCTTATAAGAGTAATTGGGCATCTGAGACTACATCAGTCATGTGAACCTGTTAGAACGTGATTGAAGAGAATCTCTCTTAAGGCTCATGGCAGAATGGATTAAGGCCTATTGGATTATTTAGTTCTTATTTTGTACTAATTTGTACCAACAATAAAATAATTTTAACATGTGCCATTAAAGAGAAACTCGTGATGCTGCAAGCTTAATATTAAGCTAGCATGATGACTTTTTTTAAAAATACGGAAAAGAATAGATCAAAGCTGAATTTAAGAAGACTTGAATTTGTACTCATTTGTATTAACGATAAAAAATTGTACTGTATGTCGTTAATAAAATGCAGGGCGGTATTTTTAGCATTTTGAAAAAAGATAAAAAAATGAAACAAAAGTAGAAGAATATATATCTGGATATATGTGAAAGTCATTAACGGTAAGTTACTGCCAGAATTCTTAACAACAATTTTTTTATATACATCCATTTTTAACAAACTTTTCTGATTCATACTGGAGATGAATCAGAAAAGTAATAAGCCATCAAGATGGAGAGAAATCCAACCCAACTCAAGACAACTTTTGTCAGAACCAAAGAAAAAATCGTTTTGTTCCCGATACTCATAATGTCCAGTATGTAGCCGTCCTAATAGATGGAGAAAAAAAAATCGTTTGTATATCTTGGTTCCAGTTGTATTTTTCCTATCGATATTTGTGTATCCGCATGGAATCTATACTGTCTTTTCCTGTTAATATCAAATGTGAAGTTCCCCAGGGCAGTGTGCTGGGTACTCTCCTCTATTTTCAAAAAATTATATTAGTAATGATATCTCGTGTAACTATAATTTGTATGCAGTTGTCCTTTAGCTTTATACTTTTGCAACTATTAACAACCTCTCACATGCTTTGTTGCGTCTTAACAGTGATCTCTCTAGCATACTTGACTAGTCTAGACGTCATGGACTTCACCTCAATTCAGGTACAACGCAAGCCATTGTGTTTGGCACTCGCTCCTAGCTGGCACAATCTAATTCTTTAATTTACGTTCTACTGAGGTTCGGCGACGCCGTTAGTTTGTTTTCTAATACGGTCAGAAATATTGATATGGTAATGGATTCGGCGATGTGTTGCAGGCCACAAGTTCAGGTAGTTTGAAAGAGAGTTTACTTCTGTTTCCATACTTTGAAAAAGCTCCGATGCTACCTTCCTCCTGTTGTCCTTCATAATCTGTTTTCGTAGCCGTTCAAGGTAAATTGGAAAGACTTCAGAACAACTGTATACTACGATAAATTTTGATTTGGGAAAGTTTCAGCACATCATTACATATCGTATCAACTTGTAGATGATGACTGCGAATACCAGACACGTTGATTCTTTCGTATACTTACTATGTTATACAAAATTGTCCATACCTGCACTGCTGCTTATTTGTCTGAAGCCTTTCACTTTTTAGCATCATATGATTTGTCAACTCAATCGATGTCGGACACTACAATCATGTTTCCAGTTCATTGTACTGAGATTTTTCATATAGCCTCCCATTGTTCGATGCAGCTAGTTTAACAAGTTTTAAAGAGGCGCCATCTACAACTATCTTCTTCTTGACCTATACGTGTTTGTTTTCTTCTCTACTCTGCTTTTCATTTATCTTGTAGTGCACTTTTTCTGAGTCTATCTTCCTGTCTTATAGTAACCTACTATCGATCCGTAACTGACTTCTCAAATCCATTTTTGTTTTATTTTTCTGTTTTTTCTGTAATGTGATCCTGCTAGTTCTTACCATTAAACTACCGACCGCAATTTATTAACGGCTAATAGTACACATTTTTTTATTGGTTGTGCAAACTAGTGCAAATACAGCTCTTCTCAAATCTAACTTTGTTTCTGTTTAGCACTTTTTATTAATTTTTTTTGTAACTATATTTGTTCAGCTCATTCCTCATATGAAACTTATTACTTTCTTAACTTTTTACTCAAATTTATTTCAATTTATTTTTAAAAATGTTGCATTTTGTTTTGTTAATTTTATTGTAGATAGAAGTCCCCAGTCAAGATCACAATGTAAGCCAAAATCAACGTATGAGAATTAGTTAGGCTTAAATTACAATGTAGAACAATTTAACAAACCAGTTGAAGTTAATAAATTTTTGGTCAGCAGATCTGACTATCGTTGGCATATATTGCGTAATCCTACTACCCTCGCTGACTAATATCCAAGATTAGCTGTGGAATAGATATAATAAGATGGATTATCTTTAAAAGATGTTTTGAATTATGAAAATTAATCTTAATCTTTTTGTGTGTCATACTTTTTAAGTCCAAAGATATTAAATTCCTACCTCAATTTCTATGGTCGAACAAATCTAAATAGATGTTCAAAATAAAAAAAATATTTATTTAATAACACGAATTTTATGCTAGATAACGTATAATCCAGATAAATCCTACTAAAAATAATTAATTTGAGTCGTTTAAAATGTTATTTAAGATATTTTCTTCATTTCAGAACTCATTTCCACACCTATACCTTTAAAACGTCATGAATTAAATTCCAAGAAAGGTAAGACATTTAACTTGATATTATAAACTTGACGTTAAACAATTCAAAACATGGTTTATTAAAATATTACAAGACTTTAAAAGCTTATGCTTATCCATTAACCTCATCTGTATTTTAGTTATAAATTAGTCAGCATGACTTAACATTGCAAGAATTACCTACTTCTACTCTGGGTATATGTGTAACTTTATCGATTTAACATTTATATTTTTTTCGTGATGTAAATTCCTTTGTAAATGGCGAAACCATATAAAGAAACATGACTATTATATTGTTAAACATTCCTGATAAAAAATACATATCTTAGGCATATATGTGTAAGTTAATCAGTACAGGAAACAATTTATTCTAAACGGGAACGCAGGAAGGTATCTGTCAATTATCTTGATAGATAGGAAGTTTTGAAAGTAATTGCACGTAAGGCACAAATTGGCACATACACCTATAAATCACTGGTGACTGCTCCTTTAAAAACCTCGGCATTTCCCAACGAACCTTGAACAGAATAAGATTTGCACTTGACGTTTTGTTCTCAGCATTGTCACAATTCACCGGATAACAAAGTCGTGGAGGCACAATTAAATGGAATGTATGTCATTAGATGGAGAACCCTATGAAAGCTGCGCTTGTCCTTGTGCTGGGTATGGAACATGAGAGTGTCGACTCATGGAACTCAATCCAACAAGGAATTTCATTGAGTTCATTAGCGCATTACGTCTTAGTTACATATAATAAATTAACATGACACGTATTTACCGTTACAATAACAACGAAGTTATATTGTTGAAAAAAATTTTAAAAATAATCTAATTTTACACATTAAAAAGTTATACGTGTTCCAAAAATCTAGAATGTTTACAAACAAACTGCCGCTTAATTTCTACGCCAGCTTTCAATAGTAAACAACAATTAACTTACTTTTCATTCCCATACAATTCGTAATAAACGAGGGCAATGTTACAAAAACTATGTGACACAATGCACTGCAAACAATGAAAGGTAATTAAATTATGACTACTCCAGTAAAGCATTCAGAAACTGTGGTACACGAAACAAAGAAATATCTAGAAAAACTGTTTAAGCAATTTTAACAGTAAATTTTCGCATTCAGTATTTATTTTTATTCTATAATAACACTTATACAAGGCTATTACACGAAGTGTGAGCCATAAGTTATTATAAATACGCAATTGTTACTGGATATTACAGGAAAATAATTACTATGGCGGACGCTGAATAGAAATTATTACAACAACTAGAACATTCATATTGTAAACATTGAAACGCTTCCAATAATTAATTTCCACCGTTAAAATTTATTCTATACATTAACTAAATTGATTAATCATAAACGTGACCGTGTCTCGGAAAATTAATTTAAACTAGTACGTAATTCAGTTATCACATTTTTTTGATTTGAAATTCGATTTTCGATGCGAAATGTAATATTTAATCGAAACGTTACGCAATAGTAATAATAATACAGACGTATAAGGTAATGACCCAAAATCAATAAACGGACTTTATCGGCGTCCAGTAGAGGGTAATACGGCGCAAAATTGTACACACGGCTGCCAATCGATCAGTAATAAAATGCACTCGGATCGGTCGGGCACTTGCTTCGCCCGGAAACAGGGCTATCAACTATCGAACGCTCGAACTGCGTTTCATATTTATCGCTTTCCATATTTCCAATGGTTAAATTCGGACGATGATAACATGCGCGGTCGTCTGTAATAATCTTTTGGCACGTTAACGGCAATTTCTCCAATTAAAATAATCGCTCGGGCGCATATCTATTGTTAAAATTACGACCTATCATTTTCGATTGAAACTTCTATTAACACCATATTTTATATGATTCAATACACTTATGTACTGTAATGTTTTAATATCTCATTACAACTTCTAAAAATAACAAATATAAGTAAAATATTATAGTAAACATTTTAAATTCAGTTAAAGTTAGGACGTAAGTTAGTATTGACATTCTGAGTTACAAAGTTTATTATAAAATAAAAATATTTATTTAATTATTTTTGTGCTTTTTCACCAAAGGTGATAAAAACGCAGATTTAATAATAATGAACAAAGAAGACTACATAAAGAAAACTGAAGATTTTACAACAATTTCAAAAGATCCGACTACAAGTTTCCACAAAACAACTAAAAAAATTATAATTGAATCCAAACAAATGCTACAAAAATTTAACAAAAACATATATCCTATTTTGCCAATGAATCCCAAAACACCAAGATATATAGGGTATGCCGAAATTACATAAACAAAATATACCGATTCGCCCTATCATTTCCTCAAACGACACTTCCACTTACAAAACAGCAAAATTTTTGATCAACATATTTAAAGATATAACAGGATTCGAAACTAAACACACCATAAAAAACAGATACGACTTAATTAATAAACTTACGAAAATCAATCTACCTGACAAATACAAAATGATCTCATTCGACATCGCAAACCTATACACCAACATTCCAACTGATGAAACCCTTCAAATATTGAACAACATACTTAAAGATAGAATTCATAATGAAACCGACAGAAAAAATATATTTAACCTGTTTAAAATCTGCATACAGCAAAACTTTTGTAAATTTGAAAACACTTTCTATACCTACAACAAGGGCCTTCCAATGGGCTCACCGCTAAGTGGATTACTTGCGGATATATTCTTAGACAGGCTGGAAAAAGAATTTATAATGAACAATAACAACCCACATAGTCACAACCATGTTATGATCATGGTTAAGATATGTAGATGATATCATCGTTTTCATCGACAATGACAGACAAGAAACAATAACCAACTTACACAACTACATTAATAATTTACATAAATACATCAAATTTATAACCGAAATAAAACATAACAACCGCATAAATTTTGTGGACATAGCAATTTTAAAAACAGACAACGGACTTCAATACAGTATCTTTAGAGCACCAACATAAATAGATATTATCATCCCAAATGATTCTTTTCATGATTATGCTCATAAAATGGCAGTTATCAAACAAATTGGCCAAAATAACGGATATAAAACAAAAATCATCAACAAAATGATTGACAAATACAGAAACAAACAGAATCACATAAAACATACCACACTTACAGATACAACAAATAACACAAACAATATTTATAGAACAATAGATCTCAACAATAGATCAATAGATCAACAATAGATCAAATGATCAAGCTAACATACATAATAAAATCAAAAAAATTTTAAGAAACACAATATAACTATAACATCCAAAAGCAACAACACACTAGGTAAAATTTTAATTAACAACAAAGATAGAATCAATAAAATGAACGGTAATGGAGTTTACAAATTAGAATGTGATACATGTAAAGCCACTTGCATTGGTGAAAGAGGGAGATGTTTAAAAACTCGTATAAAAGAACATAGAACACAACAGAGATCAAACTTTGGAAGACATATAATATTTAACAAAGAACACCAAATTTCATAAAAAAAAAACACAACATTACTTCACAAGAAAAACAAAAGTAACCTTTTGGAAATACTTGAACTATATGAAATAAGAAAATTTAAACATAATCATCCACACATTTTATGCTTATATGATCAGATAAACAATATAGAAAGACCTCTATATATGTATTTGAAGAATCCTTTTACTCCACCTAAAATAAAAATAAAAAGATCCCGAACATGTACGAAGAACTCAAACCGCAATAACAACATATCCCTATATTTCCCTTCCCAAATTTAAACCCCCATTTTTGTCTCCTTTTTATTAATAATTAAATTTAAATTATATTTTTATAATTTAAAACTTTAAAAAGTTTAAAATTTTCTTTAAAATTTGAAAACTTTACAATGGATAGACTTGTCTTTCAACCTCAAAACGAGTTTTCATTGTAAATTCACGACATGAAATGAAGTGTTCTTACCAACAGCACACAATAGATTGTAATAGATATTCCCTACAAATATTTAAAAAGTTTTTCAGCATAATTAAAGAAAAGTTTCAACATTGATTTATTACATATTCAAGAATCTTTGACAGGAGATGTCTGCTTCTGACTGGCGAAATACACTTAGCAGCAGAAGTCTGCGTACAAAAAACTTCTAACACTTTAACTGAAAAAATAAGGGTCATGATCTAATGTGATAAACTTCAATTTTTTTTTTATTTTGTGTATTAACTACATATAATTCTATTAACAAAATATGCATCAATAAAACAGAAATATTAGTTACAAAAAAAATTTAAATTAAAAATTCTCCAAATAATGCGTGTGCAAAAATCTGCGTACAAATAAAGACGCCTTCTCCAAAATATACTTATTTACTTAAATACTTAGTTGGCGATGTACGCTTTCCGATTTAAATAAAAGATAATCGGTGTCAATTATATTAGCAGAGGCTTAGAAGCAAAAAGTTAAAATGGACACGAAAGGAAAGGAAATTGAATTGGGAGAGAGAAAAATTATTGTAAAGTTATGGAAAGAGGGAAAATCTTTTCGAAAAATAGGAGGAACTGTCGGCAGGTCACACTCTTCCATTCAAAGAGTAATTAATAATTATAAAGACACTGAAGATTACCTCTCACGTCCGCGATCTGGTAGACCACCCCTTTTAACAAACCGAGTGAAGCGAAAAATTGTACAGCAGGTTAGAAAAGAACCTAGGCTGACGGCAAAAAAAATAGTAGAAAATGTACAAGAAGAATTTCATAAAACTATCAGCAAAGATACGGTGAGAAGGACGTTAAAAAAAGCTAACTATCACAGTCGCGTTGCACGAAAAAAGCCATTTGTGTCAGAGGTCAATCGTCAGAAGCGGATCGCCTTTGCAAAAAAACTCTTAGACAAGCCCATTGAATTCTAGGAGAAAGTTCTCTTTACAGATGAGAGCAAATTTTGCATTTTCGGCATTAAGGGTAAACAACTTGTATGGAGAAAACCTAATACTGCCCTTAATCCCGAAAATTTGAAAGCGACTGTAAAACACGGATGTGGTGGAGTTATGGTTTGGGGGTGTATGTGCACCAAAGGGGTGGGAAGGTTGGTTTTCATAACATCGACAATGGACCATAAAATGTATATAGACATTTTAAAAGAAAATTTGAAGCCTAGCATCGAAAACTTGGGCTTGGGGCCCGAATACTTTTTACAACAAGATAATGACCCCAAACATTGCGCCCACAACACTAAGCTTTGGCTACTATACAATACCCCAAAGCAACTTAAAACACCTCCACAATCGCCGTCACATTAGATTATGACTCTTATTTTTTCAATTAAAGTATTACAAGTTTTTTGTACGCAGACTTCTGCTGCTGAGTGTATCTATATATCCCTTCCCAAATTTAAACCCCCATTTTTGTCTCCTTTTTATTAATAATTAAATTTAAATTATATTTTTATAATTTAAAACTTTAAAAAGTAAAATTTTCTTTAAAATTTGAAAACTTTACAATGGATAGACTTGTCTTTCAACCTCAAAACGAGTTTTCATTGTAAATTCACGACATGAAATGTTCTTACCAACAGCACACAATAGATTTTAATAGATGTTCCTTACAAATATTTAAAAAGTTTTTCAACATAATTAAAGAAAAGTTTCAACATTGATTTATTACATATTCAAGAATCTTTGACATTTCAACTTTACACATTTTCATTTTTCTGGAGATGCCTGCTTCTGACAGGCGAAACATGTCAACATACCATTAAATTATTTACATTAAACCAGTCAGTGTGCAAAATCAATAACAACGTATCCTATTATTTACAATAGATATTTAAACTTTTGGTTCGGAAATATTTAATTTTATTTATTTTATTTTAATTTTAATCCTAATTTTATTTTCACATAACGAACTTCACAATCATGTCATTTTATCATGTCATAAATCACATGATAAAATAAAACACTATTTAAAACAACAAATATTAAATAGATTTTCAAGATCAACAATACTCGAAAGATGGATTTCCTGAAGATGGCCTAAACAAGGCCCTAACTAAGGTTTATTCGTTCGATACAAATCGGGAACGAAAGAAAAGAAAAAAAATCAGGTGCTGATACGATTTAAAACAAAATAAAAATAATTTTATGAGAAATATAATTTTTACTTTTTGTTTATTCGGTGCACTTGTAACTTTGTGTTTTTTTGTTGAGATGAGACGGGTCGGAAATAAAACTGATGTTTATCACACGACGGCTGTATTGATAAGAGGTTGAGTTTTACAAATTTTTGGCACACGCGTACGAATACAAAGTCATTGTATTCGTCGAACAGTCGTCGTTGAACAATAGAAAGCAAATAACATTCGTCTTAATAAAAAAGTACAAAAATAATTAAATAAATATTTTTATTTGTTCAAGACGAAAAAACATTCTTTTAACAATATAAAGTTTATTCTGTGATGTACTAATACAGTAGTGTAGAAATGAGTGATTTTTCAGCAACAGTGATTTTTCACCGTTGCTAAAAAATCATGGTTGGCAACGGTGATTTAAAATAAAAAAGAACGGTGACAGTGACTTTATGGTCCATACGTCTTACTATTATTTCTATTATCATCATAGGCGTAGCATATGGGCTACTCACTTGGTTTAATCACGCCTAAGTTAGTTAAGAGGCTACTTTACCAGGCCGGTTAGTTTCTGAGGGGCGCAGATGACGGACATTCGGAAGCAAGAAGTCGGAGTTATTTTCTATTAAGCCCTACCCCATACGTAAAAAACATCAAATATTTCCTCTTCTAGAGGTATTTATGTACATTCTTACGACAAATACGAATAATTTTTTATATTAAAGAAAGAGGTTGTAATCAGAGGTTGTATGTGCTGTGAGCTCTGATCAGTCGTTGCAAAGTCGACCAATTTGGTCCTAAGCTTATCCAATGTGGAAGAGGTAGTATTTATAGGTGTATATTTTAGGGTCACCTTGTCAGACAAGATATCATTGCACCCATTATATTAAAACATGCTATTTTAGACACCTTCGATTTATATAACAGTTGATTAATAATTAAAATTAATAAAACTTGAATAACTATTTTCCATTGTATAATAGGAAACTTGTAAAATTGTATAATACACAATTCACTAATAGGATACCTCAGTTATTATATAAATTGAAAATAGGGCAAAATGTCTTCATGAGCTCATGACGCTAGTCAATATAAGTTGCAAGTCTTCTTAATTGAAAACAATTTTATATTTGATGATCATCATCAATGATTTTAGATTTTATAAAAATATGTAAAAAAAAAATATTAAGAAAGATTCAATAAGCATTTTAGGATACATTAAAATGCTTCAAGACATCTAAGATAATTTGAAAATGACAAGCAATATGTAGTTATTGTCAAGAACATATGGGGAATAAACGTTAGGGAGCTGAATTTATTTCTCTTTCTTTTTACCTTTATGTTTTTTACCATTTTACCCCAAAATTAAAGTCTACAAAGAAAACCACATAAAAATGTACTTATTATGTACTTACTATATTATGTTCTTTTTTTATTATACGGTACAGATATTACGCCCGTAAGTTAACCTGTGTTAGAGTGAAATTGTCTTCAAGCTGGTACGCTGTGTTAAATAATTATCGTAACCTACGTCACGTTGTAATGTTGGTTATCTATCATTGTGTAGTGGTAACGGCGATATTTTTAAATTAGTAACCAGATTTTAACCAGATGTTGACAGCACATCGAACGTTATTAGGTTATTATTGTCGCGATTGTCGTATGCTTTGTGTTTCCGGATTTTCTTTATTCTTTAACCATTTTTTGCTGCCTATATATTTCTCCAAACAGTTCTTCTTAGAGCTATCGTTGTTTCTAGTGATTGATTTAAGCGGTAAGTCAATAAACAAATTAAAATAACGAAAACGTTCAATGAGAACATGATGCCTTTATTTTAATGGCACATTATCGAAGCGGTACGCAGAATGCGGACGATAGTTGGGTTTATTCCTTACAAAGCTGTATACAGCAATTCAACCAACGTTTCCCAGATTTCGACGTTGATTATGACGCTTTTAAGCATAGGAAACACGTTTTTATAGTCGTTAATTACTATACAAGTCAACTATTAATAGCATTTTTCGAAAAAATTATTTCAAATAATAGGAATATTCGTCGCATTACAATACCAATACTGTGTATTGGTTGTCTGGATTTCGGGTACGCTAATTAGTTAACATACTTGAACTAAAATTAGAACTAACACTAGCACTAACACTAGAACTATCACTAGAACTACACTAGGACTAACAATAGATCTAAAACTAGAAATTTTCGGGTTTCGCCGTGCGTTTTTTGAAAAAATGTTTGACGTTTCGGATGCCATGTTGCAACCTTCTTCAGAAACTGGTTCTAACTGACAAAATCGGGGATCGTAAAACAAAATATAGGTCGAGAAACTAATTAATAATTAATTTATATTAATTACAAGCTAATTACTAACTAATTACTGCGTCGCGTCCGGTTTGGGAGTCGTGTTCGTCTTCACCACCATCTTCCATGTTGTGCTGACTTCCCAGCCATCTTCTCTGTTGACGTTGTTTTTATGGCGGTGGATTTCTATGGCTTCTCTTGTCAGCCGTTGATGATATTTATTATTCTTAGCCAGAACTTTTGTTTTGTCGAAGTTTATTCGGTGCCCCTCCGAATGGCAATGTTCCGCAACCGCCGACTGTTGAATCTTCAGCCTCACATCCCTCTCGTGTTCCTTGATACGGCATTCGATGTTTCGTCCGGTTTGGCCAACGTAAAACTTCCCACAACTGCATGACAGCCGATAGACACCCGCTCCTTTTAATAAAGGTAGCTTGTCCTTGGCTACCGGGAGTGTATTCTGAATTTTGGTGACCGTTCCGTATCGCACCACGATGTCGTTTTTCTTGAGGTGTCTTGCAATTCGTTCCGTTACACCGGAAACGTAAGGAAGACAGATGAAACCGGCTGGTTCTGTACTTGCTGCAGCTTCTTCTCCCTGCTTCCGCTGCTTGGTGGCTCGGTTGATGTCCTTTAAACTGTATCCATTTTTCTGTAGTACGTTCCGTAGTTCTAAAACCGTTCTTCCTTCTTTAGGTTATCTCCTTTACATATTTTTGCTGCTCTCTGAAACAAAGTGCGAATTACGGACCTCTTCTGTTGGGGATGATGGTGCGATGTTGCCTCTAAGTACATATTAGTGTGGGTTTCTTTCGATACACCCCCAGTTCTATATCACCATTTGTTGTTCTAGTGACCAATACATCTAAGAAGGGCAACTGCTTGGCGGATTCTGTTTCCATGGTAAATTTGATCATGGGATGTTGAGCGTTTAGATGACCTAGAAATTCAAAGAGGCGTTCCCTACCATGTTGCCATACCACAAACGTGTCGTCCACATATCGGAGCCATAGCTTTGGTTTCCATTGGCTCTTCTTCAGAGCATTTTCTTCGAACAATTCCATGTAAAAGTTAGCTATCACCGGCGACAAAGGAGATCCCATGGCTGCCCCCTCAAACTGTTCGTAAAACTCTCCGTTCCAACTGAAATACGTCGACGATAAACAAAATTCCACTAAATCTGGCACGTACTCTGGCAAACCCTCCGGAATGAGTTTTTGGCGAAGACCCTCTATCGCATCCTTAATTGGTACTTTAGTAAAAAGAGATTGCACATCGAAACCAAACCAAAATATCCTCAGCATCTAACTTTACATTTTTCACTGATTCCACGAAATGTGTCGAGTCCCTAACATATGATTCCGTGTTGTCTATAAAAGGAGAGGGAATTTTTGCGAGATGTTTGGCTAGTAGGTACGTTGGGGAATTGATGGCACTGACGATAGAACGAAGGGGGACGATAGGACGAAGGGCACTGACGATAGGACGATACGGAACGGTCACCAAAATTCGGAATACACTCCCGGTAGCCAAGGACAAGCTACCTCTATTAAAAGGAGCGGGTGTCTATCGGCTGTCATGTAGTTGTGGGAAGTTTTACGTTGGCCAAACCGGACGAAACATCGAATGCCGTATCAAGGAACACGAGAGGGATGTGCGGCTGAGGAAGATTCAACAGTCGGCGGTTGCGGAACATTGCCATTCGGAAGGACACCGAATAAACTTCACAAAACAAACAAAGACAAAACAAAAGTTCTGGCTAGGAATAATAAATATCATCAACGGCTGACAAGAGAAGCCATAGAAATCCACCGCCATAAAAACAACGTCAACAGAGAAGATGGCTGGGAAGTCCAAGAAGTGGTGAAGACGAACACGACTCCCAAACCGGACGCGACGCAGTAATTAGCTAGTAATTAGCTTGTAATTAATATAAATAAATTATTAATTAATTTTTCGACCTATATGTTGTTTTACGATCCCCGATTTTGTCAGTTAGAACCAGTTTAGGAAGAAGGTTGCAACATGGCATCCGAAACGTCAAACATTTTTTCAAAAAACGCACCGCGAAACCCGAAAGTTTCTAGTTTTAGATCTAGTGTTAGTCCTAGTGATAGTTCTAGTGTTAGTTCTAATTTTAGTTCAATTAACACCGGTCGTGAAAGCCTTCGTACTTATAGTTAACACACTGTACCTCTGCTTCGTACAATTTTATGTTCTGAATGACTATCTCTTATCGAGGTACAGATTATACCCAATGTTTATTCAATTACATTGAGTATTAAATTATTATCACTCAGCTCGGATACCACTATTTTCAGATGGGAATTCTTGCTATAAATTAGTGCACTGCTTTGGACCTATAAAAGGGACAGAAAGGTGCATCAATAAACATTTTCACCGATAGTCTTGTCAAATACACCCTTCAAATAGCACCTCTTCCACAGTGGACAAGTTGACAATCAAACCTATTGACTTTGTAACCATGAGCCAGAAAGAGCAATAATTTTAGTACAACTTTTTGAAACCCACCAACATAAAAAAAACAAGACTTGGAATCAAAACCTTCGAAGGGCTAAAGTTTCAATAGACCTTATAGCACGCAATGACGAGAATGACTTCAACAACCTTTAAGGGCGAAATATATGGGGTATGAGTGACTTCGGCTCCCTTAAAGAGATATAGCCTTATATCCGATTACCTTGAGTAATTACTCAAAATACTCAAATTCTTAATAAGACTAAGGAAGCATACTATGATAGTGCTTGCTTTATTTTTTTTTAACAATTTATCATTTTTGGAAAAATTTTAGAGACAAAAAAGTTTTAGGATATTTTCATCTACCTAATTAAAATTTTTCTAATGTATTTATCATCTGCATAAAAAAATTTCAAAAATGTGACGGGGGTAGTCACCTTTAGTAATTTAGAAAGGTAGGTTGAAAATACAAACAGGGCCAAGACGTGCATTATTTAGGAGTGGAACATATTCCACAAATTTTCCTAATATTTATGGTTTTTGAGAAATAAAAGTAAAATCAAAATTTTCCGACATTGCATAAAATGGCAAAGATACATATCATCAAAGTTAAAAGTTTTTAAGACATTTAGAAAATCTTTTATTAAATCAAATTAAAAATGGATTTAACTAAATCTACATTTGGAAATATTGCGTTCATAACAGTTGTGACAGTTCGATTTTCACTTGTCATTTCCATTTTCAATTTGTTTATGGCATGAGTTGGTTAACATTTTTCCATTTATTATTGAAACGGCGATATTACTGTGTAAACAAATTTTTTAAACACTTGTATTCAACTCATAAATTGTCCGGTGATTTTACATGATATTTGTTTAAACTGTGCCAAATTTCAAAGCTTTATCATAAATGGTGTTTGAAATGTTTAAAAATATGTCCAAAACTTTTGTAACTTTGATGGCCTGTGTCTTTGCGATTTTAAGTCTTTGACCAATTTCTTTTACGTAAATTATCATCACATTTACTCAAGTATATGTGGTTAATATTATTCCCCAAGACACCGAAACATCCTGTATAGTAATCTATAAACTCAAATATATAGTTAAGTTAAACAGAATTCAGAATACACTTTTATGATTATTTCCCTACCGCATTAAAAAAAACCATATAGATAAAACAAGAATTTAGTAAGTATTTAGTTAAGTAAGTCATTTAGGGGCTAAAGGCGACACTAACGCGGTGGTAATGCTACGGGTGAAATCTTGACCGAATATATTCAGTTTTACGTTACGTTAAAAATAAAAAAATAGTAAAAATATTACTATTATCAAGTATACTATCACGCAAGCTAAAAAAGAAACGGCAAAATTATGTAATATAAAAGAGAAAATGCTTTTCTTTGGAAAACAAAAAATTTTTCACCATGCGTTATTGAAATTGTTAGAAGAAACTATTTGCAAAATTTCATTCAATTATTTTAATAAATAATGTATGTTTTTGTAATTTACCGAATTACATGATAAAGTAGCCTCTTAAGCGTTCTTTTTTACATCTCCGTCTGAAAGTTCTCATATTTCTTGGAGATTGTGAATATGATTTGATTCGGATTAGAGATGAGTAGAGATGTAAGGAATTTTGTTTATCTTCACTAATTAAGTAACAATAAATCATTTGAGCTTATGTTTAATTTGCATATTCTTTCGTTTTCATCTCCATGCATATTAATAATTACATTGCATGTTTGAGGATATTTACATTTCTTAAATATTTCATCACAAAAAACTGCATGAACGTCGCATCATTTTCTTCTGAGGACTTGATGGCTATTCGAGACTACAAAATTATGCTAAGCAACACTTCAACTCTGTCTCCAGATTTAGCATTTGATAAAGCAAATTACTCATTTATTTGGAAACTATTGAATAATCTGGGAACTTAAGGATTGTAACTCATCGAATCCATATAAATGATTGACATATTCAAAAGAACAATCAGAAAAGTATAGAAAATATTTTAAGAACGAAGTTTTTTAATTTCTTCAAAAAATATCAAACATAATCTAGGGAAAGATTGAAAAAGGTGCTATTGATATAGCACCGTATATGGATCCCTCATTAATTTTTTAATTTCCAAATCAAAATATGCCCAATTACATTGATCAATGTAGAAATGAGTTTTTCTTTTCATCTCGTAAAACAGTCATCCAAAATAAAACAAAAAGTCAACAATCTAACAGAAACTACACAAAGTCCTGAAAACCTGAGGGAAAGTTTGACTTCACGTATTACACAACGTGATTGATATGATGACTAATACGTGAAATATACTTTAAACAATACAAACAACTCATTTTAAGCTCTGGCCATTTTTGTTTTACTACATTTAGGAAAATTGAATAGCCCAATTTTTGAAAATAGCACAAATTGATAAACTAAGTTGGGATTTTGCGTGTATAATTACTTTAGATAATACTTGGTTGCTCAACTATATTTAGCTTATAAACAAGTATCACCATTTGTGATGAATCACTCTTATCTGGTTATAAATGCTGCAATTTTGTGTACACTTACATTTAGTCCTTATCTCGTAACACAATAAATCAAAATAAAATTAGATAATACAGTAGTTTTGGGTTACTCCAAAATCAGCGACAATCTCTCAGAAGCTAATAATGCTAAAATCATGTGAAGGAACGTAAGTTTGCTTCGTCACATCCTGGTATCGCTTCGATTATATTGATCCATCATTCATGTAAACATCTTGTTTAAGCATATATGATATCTATCATCTACTGTATCTTTTCTTTGTTTTTTTTTTATTTATAGGTAAATAATTACATAATAAGCTACCATTTCTAGAATATAATAATGCTGATTAATGGGACGAAATTGCTTGTATATCTACATAAATATAACTCAGAGTAAATAACAACTAAATCTAGATCTGCATTTTCCAGAATCAACCTCTAATAAACATTTCTATTGCAAAAATTTTTTATGACCAAATTTTAACTTGCGTTATATTTACACATTTCTCAATAAATTTTTGTAAGGTATTAAAACATTTGTGATCAAGAAGTAATTTAAACTTTAAAAACTTTAAAAAGCTTTTGGCGAATTACCCAACGTTTACCTTTAAAGAAAAGTTTTAATTGGTTCATTAGAAAATTTTACTATAGACTATAACTGAAAAGCTGCTAATTTCAGAAACTTTTCTTTCTCGAAATACCTTACTACCCATTCTTTGGGCTTGTTACGGAAAAAGGCGTACAGGTAACTAGTCTTATTATAATATAGTGATTTATTATTCTAAGATAAGTGACAACTGAGGACAGTTCCATTTACTCTAATAAAGCGAATGTCACTCGCTCGTTATAGAGCCGCATTTTAATTAGTACCAATGCTTTGAAATGTTGACATCTGGTTTACGACGTAACCTAACGGGAACTTCTTTGAAAATATTTATTAATTCGCATTCTAGTTGCGTTTCCTTCGTGTTGGCTCGTTGTGGGTACAAACGAAGCGGACCCAAGTTCGTCCCCTAATTATACAAAGCTCTAAAATGTTTAACTTCGGGTCGCTTCGACGCGTTTTCTTAATGTTCTGGTGGTAAGCGGGGAGTAGACGATTAATTAGAAAGATCTCGCTCGGGGAAAAGCCCCGCCGTACCGGAGATGTTGGGTTTCATTTTTGGTAATTTATGTCGTGAACGTGGACTAAAGCGCATCTTCAGTATGGTTCTATATCGCGAGAAACTCGCTTCAAAAGGATGTTAAACGCGGCAGTATCATGGGTTCTTAAGCATCCAGTTCAAACAATACCAAAGCGGCGCGGTAAACATCGTCGATTCCCTGAAGTGTTTCCCAGATGCATGAAACGCGCAGATGCTTCCAACGGCAAACGGTATTTATTTGTGTTCGGGCACGTAGATTAAAATTATGTGGGCGTTTAATTATTTTTTTTAAGAACAAAGATACGATGTTCACGTAAAGAGATATAAAACAGATGGAGCTAAATAATAATATGGAAATGAAAATCATAATTTTATTGCGATTGTTCTCATAAATCCAGAAGGAAATCAACAAAAATATTCGGATTTGATGATGATATATAATAATCTAATAATCTCATAATCTTTAAATTAGAGATTCCCAATCTTCTTCGGGCTGCGGATTCCTAAATAATCAAATACAAACGATTCTTTTTTAAATTGTTAACTTTCTTGAAAAATTGAAAAATATTCCGTACGTCGTTTTAGACGCCTAACCCGAATGTTTCCAGTTCTAAGTCTAGTGTTAGTTCTGAAGCTAGGTTGGGTTGGATTGGATTGGGTTTCGTTTTTAGGGACGTGGTTTGGTAGTAGATCCAGTTTTATCGGTTATTCGGGTTTATTGGATTTAATGGATTTATACTTCTGCCAAACTAAAATATGAAACTAAAACACTAGACCCAGTAGAATGTTCCACTTTGGCCGTGCGTCTTCAGACGCATGTCTAAACCGGGACGGGTTAAACGCATCTGTCCTTCACCTGAATCTTTCAAACATCATAACTCAACATCATTCTGAACACCTTAACTGGAAACACTAAAGGATATCCAATCTTCAACTTCATCTGTTAGAAACCTTGCTTCCAAATAAATTAATGAACATATCATAGCACGATTTAGCACGCTTTATTGTTCCATACCGAGTTTCTAAGATATTACTCTTTAATTTTATTAATTTTTGCATGAGCAAATTGAAAAGTGTTAATGAAATAGGTGTTACCACCAGTCTTTCAATTTACAAGAGAAGGCTCTGTAGCACAATGGTGTTGTACCAAATTTGGACATTCTGCTTTAATTTAGCTGCTACACTTGTTGGTTATCATGATAAAATTGTAAAATAGCAGAAAAAATTGTACAGCCTGATGTCTATGAATCGGTAAAAAGCATAAAGTTAGATGCTGTAAATATTTAGATTACGATGTGGAATCTCTTTTTACTAGAGTACCAATAAAGAATGCTGTAGATGTTCTTTACCAAAAACTCATTCCGGTGGATTACCAGAATACTTGTCAGATCAAGTGGATTACACCATATTTTCGACATTGTTGCCGGTTATAGCTAATTTTTTATGGAATTATTCAATTAAACCGCCAGTGAAAGAACAGCCAGTGGAGACTAAAATAATTGCTTCGATATGTGAATGATACATTTGTGACATGGCATCATGGAGAGTACATCTCCAAGAGTTCTTAGATCACTTAAAAATTTAACATCCTATGATCAAGTATACCGGATACTGCCAAACAGTTGCCCTTCCTAGATGTATTATTCAGTAGCACGACAAATGGTGACATGGAACTTGGAAATACCAACAGATACTTGCAGGCATCCTCGCACCATCATCTACAACAGGAGAGGTTCGTGATCTGTACTTTATTTCAACGAGCAGCCAGAATATGTGAAAGAGTAAACCTGAAGAACGTAGAACGAACATAGATGAAGGGACATGAATCAAGTCACCAAGGACCAGAAATAGAAGAAAATGCGGTAAGTACGGAACCAAATGAATTTGTCTGTCTTCCAGGGGCTTTATCGGCTAGCATGCAGTTGTGAGAAGTTTTACGTTGGCCAAAACCAAATGTAACATGGAATGCCGCACCAAGGAGCATGAGAAGGGTGTGAGGTTGAAGAAGATACAAAATCGGTTGCTGAGGAACATTACTATTCAGAGGGACACCGAATAGGCTTCTACAAAACAACGGTACAGGCTAAGACTAATAAATATCATCAAAGGCTGACAAGAGAATCCATAGAAATCGGCCAGCATAAAAGCGTTTAATGTTAGTTCTCATATTAGTATAGACCTAGTAATAGTAATAGTTCTACTGTTACTTCTAATTTTTGTTTAATCAGCACTAGTCTATGCAACTTTTAATTTCGACGTTTCGTATCCAACTTTCAGACATATTTCAAATTTAAAGATTACAATGCATATACGTTGCATATCTAGGTTCTTGAAAAACTGTTCAAATTCTTCTTCGGAGTTAGCCACGTTCATTTTTCATTTCATAAATTATATTAAGAATGATTTTTAAAGTATGATTTAAAGTACGTTATCAGTTTAGGTAGTTTTAAAATTTTATTCAGGTTAAGTGTGTTATGATATTTGGGTTTCAGATTGCTATTTTTCTTCCTTATTCTCCTATGCTCTTTCCTACGCATAGTAAGACAAGTTATGTGTTTACCCAACGCACAGATAATTAGAAAAACACGAATAATCCAAACATATTTATTGTTTGTACAAAAATTTTGATAAACATAATAAAAACTATTATAACTTACAATTAGAATATATTTATATATATTAAGTAAGTTGTTCTTTGATTTAACGAGGCCATTGTCAGTGCGTAATTGTCAATGTCAGATGATGATGCAATCCTAGGTTAAAAATGAAGACTCTCAAGTTCAGGCAGATGTATGTTCACAGATTGATCAAAAACGCCAGAAGGAGTTGACGCCAGATACTTTGCATCAAGAAAGGCTATTATAGCTTAGACACTTGCTATACTATATTGCAGGCGGGAGTATTTGTTGTGACATGGGAGCTAAAATCTTTCTAGTGAGTGGGCTGAAGAACATGATATACGATTTTTCTCAGACAGTCAAGCCGCTCTCCAAACGCTGCAAGTTGTGAAAATGGTGTCAGCTCTGGTTAATGACTGTAAGATAAGTTTAAACATACTGAATAGCGATAACAGAGTTTTTCTGATCTGGGTCCCAGGTCGCTCTGGAATTGTTGGAATAAAGCGGCAGATGAGATAGCACGAGTAGGCACCGTTAATGCGTTTGTGGGACCAGAGGAAGCAGTTGGTGTATGATCCGCTATGTCCAAATACAGGATTTGGCTATGGGTTAAAAGAGACTTCATCTACTATGAACCAGTTTTGTTGAGAATATTATAGGACTTGCTTGCACCAGCATTAGAGTCGTTACTGGGCATTTTCATTTAAAGACACACCGCAACTTGTTGGGTATAGCCGATGATGTTGAATGTTGTCTATATGCGGAGGACGAGGAGACGGTTGAGCATGTCCGAGGAACTTTATCTATCGGGACACAATAGTTCCTCAGGTGATTTATATCTCATAAAATCTTAAGGTTGCGGAGCAAGGTTGGTTGGTCCACTCACCTGATATGTAATTAATATTATATAATCTAAGTTGTTCTTTCAAAAAGGTATATCGGTTTAGTTTTAGTTGTACATTTTCTATTTTTTTGCTAATACAACATTTTCAGCTTCCATTCGTCATCCCAAACGTTATTCATTTCCGATGAATAACGCTGCATTGTATTAGGTTGGTACAAGACTTCTTCAATTACATCATCGTTAGTAAGCCCGTCGATTCCCTGGTTCATTTTCATCATACTGAGACCATATTTCGATTTCATAGTCATTAGTATCCTCGCCAATTGCCAAGCCATTGCCGTCTTCCTTCGGTAAATGCATTTCATTATGTCAATGAATTTGTGCATTGGTTGTGCAGTTGACGTAACATTAAGTGGTAAGAAAATAAGATAGAAATTTCAATCGGAAGATTTTAGAATTGGGTTTTTTGAAATCTGGATAATCCCCACAGATAATCAGGGTTATATTAAATGACTTAACATTTTGTGTAACTATTTATATTTATTCAGCAACACCCATCTATTGTGGTCCCATTTTTTGTATCAAATTCACTATACTCCTAAAACAGCTTCGGAGAAAATAATTCATTTCAGTTTTCAGTCTAACTTTTCAAGAACCAGTAGCTTTTTAATCAATTGATATCAGAAGTATAATTTTGAATAAATTATAGCTAAAAAATTAAAAATATTTGAATACATTGTAGTTTATTAACATGAATCTTGCACAAAGTGTCGATTGAAAATTGATAACAAAGGGTAAACGTTAGGGTGAAATATCAAGAAAACCAGAAGTGAGTAAGGCATAAGCAACGAGCAAACGAGCTCAACGTGTCCAAATAACGTGGGCAGGACCTGTATCCTGAGTGGCTTCCGGTCGTGTGCGCTGAAAATTCAATCTCGCTCGGTGCGCCTAATGACATTTATTCCGCGGCATACCTGTCTAGTTTTCACCCGCTGATGCAAATTTAATGCAGACGGGCCATTGTTATTGTTCGCCCTCTTCGTGTAGCGACGCCACCGTTGTACGAAATGCAATATTGCGAGACGAGTATGAATATTGGATGAACATTGCCCAGTTTTGTGGGAGTATTATTTAGATTACGCCGGGCCGAGGTAAATTATTAATATTAGGGGACCGTGAACATTTTAGGGTATCTCCCTACCATATGAAAATTCATAATAATTTAATGTTCAAATAATAATTACACTGCACTTTAAATTAATAAGTTTTGTTGTCTTAATCTTATCGTGAAAGATGATAAGGCTGTCTTTATCTTGATAAATGGCAGTCGTCACAGGTGAATTGACTACGCAAGATGTATTCGTGCACCTTTTATATTAGCAAAATATTAGTACTTTCGTTATTTATAGTGATTGTAAAAGCTGAAGACAACGGTATGTGTTTTAAATTTCAGAAAAAAATATTGTTGCAATTGTAATAATTTAAATTTTATTAGCTGTATGTTTGACTCATCAATCTCGAACGTTCTATAATCTCACGAATTCAAATTGGTTTTTAAAAGAAAATACATTGGATTGCATGCGCAATGTTACCAACCAATCTGAAATTTTCGCTATTAGTTCACCAGATGAACTATTTTTGTTAAATCCGGACGACATTTTCGTTTTTGGAGAAATCAAGTTAAATGAAAACGGTAATTATTATCAAGTATAATTTGCATTTACATCATTTTTATAACTAATACACATTTATTTTTAAGCATTTGATAAAAGTCAAAGTACGGTGGTGATATCATCGAAAGAAATAAATATAAGGAATTTAAAAGGATTAAAATATTGCCATCCTGGTGGAAGCGTTACAACCCCTCCATGGGTTACAAACGAATTTATCACAACCATTTTAGAATATCAAGAATATGCTAGAAATATACATAAAAACGAAACTCTGTTGGACTATACTTTCAACGTTTTAAATTCGACTCTAGGACCATCATGTTTACAGAATGTTTGGAGTGATGACAAAAATTTAAGTAATTTTATTTTGATTTTGAGTTCATAGGCCAAAAATTGATTCTTTTTTTAGAAATAAAATATCCGAAGCTATTTGCATTATGTGCTCGATACAATCCTGAATATAACGCGTTTGAACAATCTTTACGGTGTTTAATAAATGGAGACGGAGACATAGCTGTAACGTCTTTAGAAATGATGCATGAACTTGAACAGGAAATATTGTCAGGGTCAAAAGAACTTTTTTCGTTTTGTAAAAATAATACACGGCAAAAATTAAATAATCCATGCCTTTGGAAAACCACTTCTTGGCCTGTTCTCATCGGAAATAGGTGACTTACATTGATTGAAAATATATTTAAATATTATAGCGTACATTTTTCAGAAATAATAGCGAACGACTTGCTGAGATCGTAAATGCATTAAAATACTTTTCTCCTTTTCCAAATAGCATATCCTTATCAAACTATACTAAAGCACTTAATAATTCCATTTTTAACACATCTAACAAGACATTTTCTACAAAACAAAACAGAATATTGTCTTGGTGCACCATAACTAAAGGAGAATATGAGAATTGTCTCTTGCTTCAAAAAATATTTTCATCATACGACATACCTATAAAAATTACATCTTGTGTGAAAGCTGAAGCAGACTACTTGGACAAATACGAATGCATTAGAACAATTAATAAAGGACTCTGTAGTGCAACATTTCTTCATAGTGATCAACTCTTCACAGCTAAAAGGTATTGTAACAAAAACTTATTAGCAATGTTCGTACAAATAATTTTTCATATAAATTTAGATCTAATCTGAAGGTAGCTGTGTATGCAAATACAGGCCAAAGTGTAATTAAATCCATTCTATTCGTTGATTCAACCAAAATTAAAAGTATTGATGATCTTAAAAACAAAAATGGCTGCTTTTCTGATTTCGCATCGATAGGTATCTCTTGAAACATATCTCTTAAACGAAAATAAAAATGATTTCTGATTTTGCGTTTCAGATTGGTTGTCTTTTGTAGCCGCTTACAAAAGTAAAATCCTTAAAACATCTTGTTTTTATGACGAAGAGCTGAGTAAATTTGTTAACGCTTCTTGCATGCCCGGTGTGAAAGATGATTTTCGAATGACAAAAGGGTCGGTCGATCTTGAACACGTTTGTAGAATTTGTGAAGCTTCTTCGAGGTCCCCGAGTAAGTTAGTCTCCTTTTATTTTGTACACATTTAAAACTGAATTATTATATTTAAGCGGCCGTGAATTGCAATTCGGATCTAGACGTAAACATTTTTGCAACTAGCAATGGTGCAATGGACTGCTTAAAAAAATCTGTTAGTCAATTTGCAGTCGTTAGGATTGATAACAATTTTAATGGTACTTATTTAAAAGTTTGTATTATATTTGATATTATATATTATTTTATTTTAGTCTCCTCTAATAATATTGCACAAGATATAAAAGTAATGTGCAAAAATGGGACCTTACTCGACTTTAATAATATTGATGATGAATGTTATTTATCGATAACACCTTATGGAGGAATTGTTACTAGAGCAAATTTGGTTGAAGATGTTAAATTAGCATTCACAGAATTGAAATCACGCAATTTGCAATTTGGTTGGTTGCCACGTGAATATGTTTCGAATTTATTTACGGATCTGTTTCCTGTAGAATCAATAACAGATCTGGTCTCTGTTGAATTTTGTAATAAAATTGATCAAAGCGATTTTTGCAAACATACCGTAAAACTTGATCATATGATAGAAGAGGCGGATTCTTGCTTGATTGACAAACCTGCACATAAGCAGAGTGATGCAATCGGTATAATAGTAGGAGTAGTGCTTGCTTGTTTAGTTTTAGTAGGTGCTGCAATTGGTTACAAAGTATATCAAAGATACCAAAAAAGGGAAAACAACAATGAAACTCAACACAATACACAAGATGAAAGTGATAATAGAGAAATTAGTGGAAATGAGACTGAAAATGATCCATTAAATCGGCAAAATTAAACAACATTTTAATACTCTCCCAAACTAAAAATAATTTATTATCGTTCCTAAATAAATATACTATTAGTAACGTATTACTGTTACTAATATTAATTGTGTTAAATGTGCTGTGTCATCGTTATTGATATTATTGTTTCGAAGTAGATTGTGTTGTATTTTCGCAGTTTGTTACGTACAAAATTCGATTATTTTATAATAATGTTATTTCTACCCTACTATCATGTTTGGAATAAAGAAAATTTCGACGTTATTTTAACCTTAAATATCTTAACGAAAAGTTCCTCAATTCTGATAACAAGTAATTATAGCTAGTAATTATAACAACAATTGTTTACGAAACATTTTTTGGTTAAAATAGTATATGACGGTTGTTACTCAAACTTTACATTAAATTCTTTTAATAATATCAGCAATGATACCAAAAAAATGCAAATGTTATTAGTAATGAGGTTATTAGTAATTAATTATGAGGTGGAATATTTATAAGTTGAATAACTATTTTAATATTCTTTTCTTTGCAATACCTCTGCCTATCGACAAGACCAAGATGGTCCTATTAGAGATGAGCAAATTACGTTAGTCCCGCCGGGTCGCGATTGGTCATGTGTGACCGAGCGTGAGCGGGCACAAATTTTTGTACCACCACGTGAATATGCGTGATCGTGAGCAACTTGGACTGGGACATGGCGTGACCCGATTCCACTGGAATTGACGTGACCCACACGTGAGTCACATAATTCATGTATGATATTCACGTAAGTGGCGTACGTGTCGCACGTGGGTCTAGATCGTGAGAGGACATAAAAAGTCACTCACGCGCACATCTCCAGTCTAGTGTTAGTTCTAGTTTAACTTCAATTAAAATATACAGAGTTGCCAAATCAGTTTGTAAAGTACTCTATTTCAGAAACTATTCATTGTAGAGGCCTTCATTAAAAAATGTCTTCAAATGAAAGGCTAACTCCAACTTTTCAAGAAGTGGAATATTTTGGATATAGTCATACGTCTGAAGTCATCATAATATAAATTTCAATAAATTTACAAACAGACGGATTTGTTTTTTCTTCTAGTTAGTTCTTTAAGTATAAGTTAGTATCTGTTATTTTCTTTATTTCTTTCTTTAGACCTTCCTATTGCGTTTGTAATTTATTCGTTCTAGGTAGTATCACTTTATAACAGCTTTTGCATTTTTATCATAATATTTCTTTGATGTGTTCTTTGCTTCTTTCATATTAATTTATATAATCTCTTGCATAGTTTTCTATTGTTCTAGTTATTTGAAAATATCAGTACGGGTTCAACGGAGATCTAATTTGCTTAACATAAAATATATCCGTAATGTTGAAACCATGTGTTGCACTTTTTATGGCATTTAATGCTTGCTCAATATACTTGTCCCCCTCTTTTTCATGTTCGCAACTCAAAACTTCGTGTATTTTCTCAAACACTCCATGAAATCTTTGCACTGCATTTCGTAGTTGGGGTACTAACAAATACTCTTCCCAGATCCGTTAGTATTTCTGAAGGAAATCCAATTCTGTAAAATATGGTCAATTGTCCTTTTATCACATTTATTTCTCACATGATCAAATGATCCGCCTATTTAGAGCAGATTTCGTAGAATATTGTCACATATTGCAAGGTCAGCTGAGAAAAAAATTAAGTACCACGTCAATAAGAATATACTAAACACAACAACTTAAATGAAAATAAATTAAACTACAGATTCTACACATTCAGATACATTGGCATCTGAATGTTCGGTCCTCTAGTTTGTTTATCATTGTAGTTTGTTGGTAATATTTTTTTAATATAATCCATATTGAAAATAAATTACGTAACTTCCAGCCTACATAACCTTGAAATGTTTGGTGTTTTACTCAACTATAGCAACATATGTATAGCTAAAAATATCACAAAGAGCAATTAGAAATCAAAATAAGAAAAACGCAAAAATGTAAAGCTTAGGTATTTTATTGCCTAGTACCTTAAAATATAAACTTATATTCATCAAATGTATGCTACGTCATACATCAAGATTAAAGATAAGTGTGTTTAAAAAATATATACACTATTTTACGCAATATATTACATTAGTTTATACAACATATTTCAAAAAATTTTCATTTCAATTATAAAATGATAAGATAACAATTCCTTGAAATGTGTTTATTTCATAGCAAAGTACAAGTTGGTTCACCGCGAGCAATCTTAGCATTAAAATAAAAGCATTAAATATATAAGAAATGATAATATTTTTATTTTTATTTATAATGAGCGTAAAAGCTCAAGACAATGGTACGTATTTTAATTTAGGATTTAATATATACAACATTTATAATTTTTAGTATTATGCGTGCCTCATCAATATAAATCACTCTATGAGCCCACAATTTTAAATGATAAGTATTTAAGGGAGAATACTATAGATTGCATAAACAGTATTAAAAATGGCTCCAAAATATTCACGATTAGCTCAACCAACGAACTATCTCTAATTAATTCGGATGATGTTTATGTTTTTGGAGAGTTTAGACGAAATGAAACTGGTACGTTTTAAACATAACTAAGTATAAAATCCTCTTTTATAAAAATCTTATATTAAATATGTAATAACATTTAAGCGTTTGATGAAAGTCAAAGTACGGTGGTGATATCATCGAAAGAAATAAATATAAAGAATTTAAAAGGATTAAAATATTGCCATCCTGGAGGAAACGTTGCAACCCCTCCATGGGTTACAAACGAATTTATCACAACCATTTTAGATTATCAAAAAAATGATAGAAAAATATTTAAAACCGAAACTATGTTAGATTATGGTTATTACGTTTTAAATTCGACCCTAGGACCATCGTGTTTACAGAATGTTTGGAGTGATGATGCAAATTTAAGTAAGTCCACTTGATATTGACTTCATAGCAACCAAAAATTAAATTTTTACTTTTAGAAAAAAAGTATCCGAAACTATTTGAACTATGTCCTCTCTACAATCCTGAGTATAACGCGTTTGAACAATCTTTATTATGTTTAATAAATGGAGGCGGAGATATAGCTGTAACATCTTTAGAAATGGTGCATAAACATGAACAGGAAACATTGTTAAGATCAAACGTTTGTTCGTTTTGTAAAAATGATACACATCAAAAGTTAGACAATCCATGCCTTTGGAGGAGTACTTCTTGGCCTGTTCTCATCGGAAATAAGTAATTTGTATTTTTGTAAAGTAAATTCCAATTTAATAACAATCATTTTTCAGAAAGAATGAGGAACGTCTTCATGAAATCATAAAAGCATTAAAACAGTTTCATCTTTTTCCTAATAACACTTCGTTATCAAATTATATTAAACCATTTAATGAAAATGCGACTTATAATCCTTCTAATAATACAACATTTTCTACAAAACAAAACAGAACGTTGTCATGGTGTACCTTAACTAAAGAAGAATATGAGAATTGTCTGTTACTTCAAAAAATATTTTCGTCTTACGATATACATATAAAAATAACATCTTGTGTGAATGTTGGAGCAGACCAAGCTGATTTCTCGGACAAATATAGTTGCATTAAAAATATGTCTGAAGGGCGGTCAAGTGTAACATACTTACACAGTGATCACCTCTTCACAGCTAAAAGGTATTTTAATATAAATTTATTAGTAATGTTGTAAAATGAAATTTTCCATTTAACTTTAGATCAAAGCTCACGGTAGCTCTTTATGCAAATACTGATCAAAACGTGATTAAATCTATTCTGTTCGTTAATTCAACCAGCATTACAAATATTATTGATCTTAAAAGCAAGAATGGTTGCTTTTCTGAATATGGTTCTATAGGTATTTCTTCATACATTTTTCTTATAAGAAAAAAATAACGATTTCTGTTTTTATATTGTAGATTGGGTTTCTTTTGTATCAGCTTACAAAACTGAAATTCTTAATACTAAACTTTGTTTGTACGATGTAAACCTGAGTAAATTTCTTGGCGATTCTTGCATGCCTGGTATAAGTGACAGTTTTAGAGATTTAAATAGTGCTTTTGATTCTGTACGTATGTGTAATATTTGCCAGTCTTCTCCTGAAGAATCGCCTTGTAAGTAACGATAATCTGTTTTGAAATTATAAAAAGAGTGTTAATGTTCTAGCTGACAGAAATTGTAAGGCAAATCAGACAGAAAATATATACGCAACTAGTTTTGGTGCAATGGAATGTTTAAACGAATCAGCGGGGCAACTTGCCGTTATCAAGATAGACAACTTTATGAATACGAGTATATATTAAAAATCATATTCTACATATTAAATTGTTTTATATTTTCGTCTTAGGTTCAGATATTAAAATTGGAAAAGATATAAAAGTAATGTGCAAGAATGGGACCTTACTCGATTTTAATGAAATTGATGATGAATGTTATTTATCTATAACCCCCATTGGAGGAATTGTGACTGTAAAAGAATTACATGGAGATGTTAAACTGGCTTTTTCAGAATTAAAAAGACGTAACTCACAATATGGATGGCTGCCAAATGAATATATTTCTAACATATTTAAAGATCTTTTTCTTGAAGAATTTATTATCGATTTTCTGGATATTTCCACTTGTAATGAAACCCCACTAAGCGATTTCTGTAGATATTCTTTAAAACTTGATAATATGATAGAAGAAGTAGATAGTTGCCCAAATCAGAAGCAACTGGATAATGTACACATGACAACCCAACGCACAAGTACATATGATGATACCATTGTCATGAGAAACGAGGCAACCGAATCGACCACAATCCAACCTGACACAAGCTCTCCCAAACTCTCGAAAACCAACATAACTATTATCATACTAATAGTAGTAATAGTTGTAGTTGTAGTTGTTATTGGATATAATTACAGAGAAAAATGTGGAACTCAACAAAATACGTCAAACACTAGTGGAGATATTCTCCGCAGCGAAAATGAAAATGAGACCAATCATCTAGAAATGAATCTTCTAAAAAGAAAGTGATACTATAAAACTCATTACAATACAAAAGATATTTTTTGTTTTCATTTTTTGGTATGTTGTTTAAACTATTTTCAAAATCTTAATCTTACGTAAGGTTAAATTCGACGAAGATGCACTCTTTCTATTGGCTCTTTTTAGATCAATATATACATTTATTATTTTATAATTTTTTCATTTGGTTGTATTTATGTAGACATACATAAATTTGCTTTACTCAAGTTCAGAAGTTCTTCTTAAAGTTCAGAAGAAGTAACAACTAATTGTTACGGTACTATCAAATGTCACAAAATTTGCGAATGCTATCTTGTGTTAACATCAGTTGCTGACAAAAATGGAGACTAGCAATCAATAGGAAAACATAATTAGAACAAATCAAGTGATTGATTTACAAAGCAAAAAATTTTAACCAGTTACTGTGCTCAATTAAAATTTGCTGAAAAGAGTGAGACTATAGAAAATCATTCTTTTAAAGGTTGAAATACTTTACTAAGCTCTATTTGCGATTAAAGAAAGAAGAGTATCAAAACCACTGTAATGTGATGTTAATCGATGTGTAACGAAATGACCATGAAAACAATGGATAAAAAAAAGTTATATTAATCTTCCCGTCAGTTTAGGAGCGTAAATAAACGTTGTTTGCATCAGTTTATGAAAAGATTTATGCACGTTGAATTGAAGCCTAACTTCAATCGTTTCATTAATCCTTCACTATTACTCCTAGACAATTAATCCAACAGTCTATTAGCAAACTAAGTGTCATTTAAGTACAATCAAGTTCATCGGATAATTACGAGATATTTTTCAGATTTGAATGATACTGAACATTTGTACAAAATTTGATCGTAGAACCAAGTTAAACATGTTATTTCCTGTTGTTTCTAGGTTTAAAGTTTGTAAAATATAACGCACAATTCTATATGAAATGCCCACCCACTAAAATTTATATTTATATTAATACAAATTATTATATAAAATTTATAATTTTGAAAGTTCGGTAAAATAATGGTTTATTGTATATATTTTATGTACCATTGCTATATCCAACATTTTTGATTCAGTCTTGTAATGACTGTCAAAAGTTTACCCATACCAATGACTGATCCTAGCTGGAGTATGCAAATCCAAATATGAAGACGTGAACTGTCTTTTTAGTACCAACAGTTTAAAGAGATATATTTCGCAGGACTATGCCCAAGAAGAGGTTTTTATTTCTGTTTGTACTTTGAGGTTTGATGACTGGAATTCCCGGCAAGAAGAATTGAAAGTGTCTTCAGCCGCACGGCTAAACCTAAATCTTTCCAGTTCTAGGTCTAGTGTTAGTTCTAGTTTTAATTTTTGTTTAGGTCTAGATTGTTTTAAATTCTTTTGGAACTAACAGTATAACTAATATTAGATATACAATCCAGCTTTAGAACTAACATTAGCCCTAAAACTAGAAACATTAGAAAGAAAAAATAATATTTATACTTCTGAACTTGCTTTATTTATACAAAACGGTATCGGTTTCGGAAATTTGCTCCATCATCAGCCGAAAAATACACTTCTAATATAATTTAAAAATGATACTCAAAAGACGAACTTATTGTCTCATTACTTATTGTCGTAGAAAGAGCTAAGAACTAATAAAGTTGAAAAAGATGTAACACATGTTCTATTAAATATAATATAAATATAATTTTTTTTTCTGAAATGGTAAAATTTTGAAAAATAGAAGGAAATAAAAATTTTTTAAATATGAAAGTTATGAAGAGAAATGTTGAAGAAGTTCCAAAATGTTCGTTAACAATGTGGTTAAATTTTATTTTAAATTTTCCAATTAAAAAATATGTAAAAGCTGAATATAAAGAATAAGATAAAGTTAATAGTAAAAGAAAAGAAAGATAAACTTACATTGATAAAGTGATGGTCTAATTAAAACAGAGAGAAAATTGAGTAAAAGAAACTAAAATGTGCGCACGACTATGTTGGCGGAGCGAGAAGACGAAAGTGTTACAAACAAGTTACATAAAATTGAACGCATAGTAAGAAACCGGAACTTTCAAAAGATTTAAATTTTTAAGTTGAAATTTTTAAGATATGAGAATAAAGGTTTACGAAAGAGTTGAACTTGCTCATTAAGTAAATTAAATGCACAGTAGGGCCCCGACATTCGCGGCTTCAAATTACACGGATTCGCATATTCGCGTTTTAAATTTTGCTGCCTTTTTCAACATTCACGACTCGATTATTCGCGAATACATAGCAAGTATGTATGTCATTTTTTAAAAATTTAAAACGAAGTTTACCGTAGGTTTACTGTACAAGCAACCAGCTTCACATATGCGTTTCTCTGGGAATCCCTCATTTATGATCGATTTTAATGTTTGTGTTAGGTGCTTATTTTTGTGTTCTGTATTTCGTTCAGGTTAGTGTTTCGCCCGTTTTTTTACTATAATTTTATAAACAATAAATTAATCTCACAACAGTACTCAAAATGGGTACAAAAAGGCCTGCGATGGAAATAAATTTAATTGCCAAACGTGCAAAGTCAGTTATGACTCTAGAAAGAAAAATTCAAGTTCTTGATATGCTCCGGGAAGGGAAAAGAGCTACCGAAGTAGGCCGGGTCTTCGGTGTCAATGAATCTACGATAAGATCTATAAAGAAACAAGAAGAGGTAATTAGAAATAGCGTAAAAAGTGGCATACCGTCATCATTAAAGGTAACGTCACAAGTTCGTGATGTTAATATTGAAAAAATGGAGAAGTCTCTTTATCTTTGGATTGAGGACCATGGTCGCAAAAATATACCATTAACTAGGGCTAGATTAATGGATAAAGCCAAGGAATTTTATCAACATTTTTCGTGTGGAATGGACTGTGCTGAAGACGATTGTAAATTTAAAGCCAGCAGAGGATGGTTCGAAAGATTCAAAACTCGTTTTAATCTCCATAACATTAAGTTGTGTGGAGAATCAGCTTCAGCAGATCATCAACAGGCTGCAAAATTTCCTGATGAAATAATAAAATTAATAGAAGAAAAAGGTTACCGTCCTGAACAAATATTTAATGCGGACGAAACCGGGCTTTATTGGAAACAAATGCCCACACGAACATACATTTCAAAAAATGAAAAGACAGCACCTGGTTTTAAATCGGCTAAGGATAGAGTTACAGTTTTATTTTGTGCAAATGCACGCGGAGACTTTATTACAAAACCAATGTTAATATATCGAGCAGCTAATCCACGAGCTTTAAAGAACAAGGACAAAGAAGCTCTTCCGGTCTATTGGCGAGCTAATTCAAAAGCTTGGATGACTTCTCAGCTATTTATAGAGTGGTTTAAAGAGTGCTTTGTTAAAGAAGTGGAGCGTTACCATTAAAATCTAAAAATTTAGCATTTCACGTTTTATTGATATTGGATAACGCCCCATCTCATCCAGTAGATGCTCTCAAATTAGCTCATCCATGTGTCGAGGTGGTATTTCTTCCGCCCAACACAACATCCTTATTACAACCTTTAGATCAAGGTGTTATAAAAGCTTTTAAAAGTCATTATATCCGGCACATGTTCGATTTTGTACATGAGAAAATACAAAATGATAGTGTTTTCTCAATAAAAGATGTGTGGAAATTATACAATATTGACCATGCGATTACATCTATAAAACTTGCTTTAAATGACATTAAAGTATCAACCGTAAGTAATGCATGGAAAAAACTGTTGAAAAAAGACACTGCGCAAAGTGTAAGCGAAATTGATGAGGCTATAGAGAGAGCTGTTCTTTCTGCACGGTTGCTACCGGGAGATGATTTTCATACCATTGTACCAGCTGATATCGAATCTCTCGTCAATGATCAAGAGGAAGAGTTGTCCAGTGCAGACTTAGAAGCGCTACTAATAGAAAATGTTTCAGGAACGGATGAAGAAGATAATAGTAATTCCCTATGTAATAAATTAACGTTGAAGGAACTTAATTTATTTATACAAGAAGCAAATAATCTTGCTGAAAAAATAGTAGAATATGATCCATCAACGGAACGAAGCACAAAATTTAAAAATGGTCTGAATACTCTTCTTGTTCCTTACAAAGAGCTTCAAAAGGATATGCAACACAAAGCATTGCAACCTACTATCCTTTCATTTTTTAAACCATCGTGTTCTAAAGCAATTATTATTGATGAGTAGAAATGTTAACTTTTATTTCTTTTTTTAGTTTATTTTGTTGCAGTTTGTTATTGCTATCGAGTTTAGGTTTTTTTATATTTTAAACAATTGTAATTATTTTAATATCTGTATTAGTTCCGAATACAAAAGTTTTAAGACCAGTCGTTTTATTTTGCAATTTTAAGCGTTTTATTTAGTATGTATAATTTATTAATTTTTGAAATTTTTAATTTTTAAAATTAAATTAAATGAAACTTTTGGCGTCGGTGACCATTTGGCGGTTAACGTGTTAAAAGAACATAGAAGTAGTAGTTTATCCTTCATAATATCTAGTGCTTCAATATTCGCGGATTCAACATTCGCGGCGTATTTTTAGAACCCAACCCTCGCGAATGTTGGGGCCTTACTGTATTATCATTTTTAATTTTAGTAATTTCAATGATTTGTAAAAGGTCAAGTTTAGTACCTTGCTTACAAGAATGTAGCAACTTTATATCTTTGTAATTAATGTTATGACCGGATTCAATACGCTGTTTACAAATGTTGGAATTACTTTTAGTTTTATGCTCATTCAATCTTGTCTCTAGTATTCTTAGTGTGACTAGTTAATAAATTCAATATAGTACTACGATTAGAAAATGCTAAATGAATGTCGTATTTGGCAAGAATATTTTGAATTTTAGAAGTTAAAGAATTGAAAGGTAAAGGTTTATAAAATAATATTACGTGATCGTTTAGAGATAAATAGAGGATCTTTTTGAGTACGAATCTTATGAAAACGTTGGTTAATTTCATGTATGGGGAACCATTGCATCGAGCTAAATCATAAATGAAATTAATTTTTTTAAGTTTATTTTGATAAGATAAACGGTAATCGAAAAATCTATTGATTAGAAAACGAAATTTGCGAATTTATGTTGGTAAGGATGAGCAGAATCAAAAGGAATAATATAGTTAACAGTGGAAGACATTCTATATATATCAAATTCAATAAAATTGTTAATGTTACGATATAAAGTCAAATCTAAAAAATTTATCTATTTATTTATCTCAATCTCTAAAGTAAATTTAAGGTTTTTATGCAAGTCATTGATGTAATAATGAAAATTGTTTAGAATTTATCCATCACACTTTTAAATACAGAAAACATCGTCCACATATCTACATCATGAAACAATATGATTAAAAAAAGGATTTACAGAATATTGATGAAATGTGAATCAAATAATTTGGGGACAATATCTAAAACATAATCCAAAGGTACATCAGTATAAAGATTAGTGACATCAAAAGAGATTAAAATACAAACTGCGATATTAATATTGTTAACCAAATTTATGAATTGAACAGAATTACTTATATTAATGAAAAGTTTAAATTGTAATTGTTTGAAAATATTAGAGATAAAATTAATAAATTTGTGTATAGGTGAGTTACCAGATAGGCCTGATGGACATATTTTCTTTGTGAAGTTTAGGCAATGAATAAATTATGCGTAAGTTAGGTTTGTTGTGTAAAAAACATGACGGTTGAAATTTTCTGTTGGTATTGATGAAGAAAGGGCTTTTTTCGGACAAATTTGGCCGAATTTTTATATTCGGCCAAATTTGTTTTACATACATTTGTAATTTCTCTTGATTTTCTAATTATTTTATCTAGAGGATTAAATTTAATTTTGATATAATTATTTGAATTTAGGAAATCATGTTTTTTGTAAGTAAATTTCCCTGTTTAAAATAACGGTACCTGTACCTTTATCAGCCTTAACATATCTTTTATCATCATATCTTTTAATTTACATTTTATGGATTTTAAAGTTCTCCAAGAATTTAAATTTTCTATTGTAGGTCCATTAATTATATTAACTTTATTGTTATTATTTAAAATATATAAAACGTCATTTTTTATGTTATCATATGATGGTTGCTTTTATTGATTACATCTATGTCTACAGCTGTAATTATTGTATTTATTTTAGGTGATAAGGCAAATTTGAAACCATTATTAAGAAAATCTTTTTCATTGTTTTCATGGTTTTTAAATTGATCTAATTTATTACTTACATTATTGTTATTTATTATTTTGTTAAGTTTCTTTCTTCTGTCTTCTCGACCAGCCATCTCAGCTTCGTCCACAGCTTGCATTATTATCTTTTCTATTTGTAAAAATGTAAGCCCCTACGTATATCCCTTTGTATGAAGGCTAATTTTTCGTAAGTTTCGTTGAGATGTATAAAATGTTTCCTCTTCTCGCTCCGCAAAATTTTCTTAACCAGTTTGGCTTTAAATTTATCATCCAGTTTGTTACATTTAATTTTAGCAAAATTGGGAATGAGGTCCTCTCTAATACAAGTGTTTATAAAATTTATATGATTCTTAATTATTCGACTTAGATACAGGTCTAGTGTTAGTTCTGAAGCTGAGTTGTAGGAAAGTTTTGGTTTAACCATCTTACGACGTGTGGCTAAACCCAAATGTTTTTTGTAGGTCTAGTGTTAGTTTTGGTATTGGTATTAGCTCCACTTTAGCTGATTTCTGTTTTAGATTATTGTATACTTCTATCGAACTAAAACTAGAACTAACACTGTTCTAAAGTTCTGAAGCTAGTTTGTAGGAAAGTTTTGGTTTTAAATTTTCTAGGTCTAGTGGTTCCTAGTCTACATTTGGAATTAGCCGTACGTCTCTTAAAACAGCTAAACCCTAATATTTGTAGTTATAGTTTTAGTATTAGTTCTAAAACTAAATTGGGTTGAGTTCGGTTCCGTCGTAAGAGATGTACCACCCAATTTTTCTAGTTCTAGTGTTAGTGTTTTCTAGCTCTAGGGTTTAGTGTTGGTCCTATTTTTAGTTGTACAGTGTACAGTGTTATGGTTTTAATGAATCATTTTTTGTGTTATTAAGTAAATGTGTGGGTTGCTGTAGCATATCACAGGGTAATTGGGCTATATTTCTTCGATGAAGATGTAAATCAACTAAAATATTTAGATGATGTTACAAAATTATTCTCATAATAATTATTTATTCTATATATTATATCTACATTATTCTATAATTATTTGATTCTTAATAATAGAATTTTAATTTAGAAAAAATGTACAATTTTTATATAAAAACGGAAATGGTTAGTTAATATCCTTTTTTAATATCTATATTATTATTTATGGGGAGTTAAGTTTGAAAATTCAATAATAATTTTTTTTCCGCTTTGTAACTCAATCCGGGGACATACAACGTTACATTACAATGAGTTGAGACAAATTTTGGTGACTTTGTATCTATTATTATGACGAAAGATATGATAAAAATGCAATTGTTTTATTCAAATTTTCGTATTTGTAGAGATCTGATTATAGAGATATCTGGTTGTAGAGACCTTAACTTGATAAGGTGAATTTCCAAACATTAACAGCTTAGATTTCGACATGTAATTGATATCGATATCATTTCAGAAGGTGAGCCTGATGTATAAATATACGCGTGTGCCTTATCAAAATATATTTATTTTGTACCTTATACTAAACAAAAAGAAAAAAAAACATAAAAGTGTTGAATAGAATTTATTAATTACATTGAGTAACTATTTTTATTAAATTTTTGCATTTATTGTTATCAAATTATGCAAACTAGAGTGGTACAAACAATTTATTTCCATTTCAAGCGTTTCTGAATGACAACAATTTTAATGTTCCTTAGAAAATATCGCATAAAGTTTCACATGCCGTTTAGCTTTCTACTTAAACAGCTAAAGCATTTCAAATTTTCTTGTCTTACTTGTCGGTGTAACTAGCATTCTTATGTAAATGCAAGTAACCTTACAATTAGTATTTACTTTCCACGCGGCTTTGCTACTTTGTATTTAAAAACATTGTCTTTGATGTTCCGTTAATCCGGCATTCTCCGACAAAACGAAGCAATCGTATATTATCTCTCCTTCTCTCTCTATTTCCTCATCGTTTTTGCGCACTTCTTAACAGCCAACAGTGTTCTAAGAAATCTACTTAAACGTTGAGAAGGTTAGTTAAAGTCGATTAGTTATACACAATGAATTAGAATCACCATAAATAACGTATTTTATGTAATCCACTTTGAACTACAACAAAATCGTGCGTGAAAATGATGAATCCTGTGCTGAGTTTGCGACATCCTGCGGGGGCAACTTCCGCCTTATCTACAGGAAAACGCTAACAACACCGAACATTTCAGACGGATACACTCGATCTGTGACGTTAATAAATTAGAAATACGTTCACCGCAGGATGCTGTCAAGGTTACTCGTGGCACCCCAGTTTACCATTAAAATCTGGTCCCCGGTGAAGAAATCTCGAAGCCACCAGACCAGTTGCATACTGTAAAAATTGATTCATATGTGGTCTTGAAAACTGGAGGAACGCCGCCTATAGATTCAGATTTTAATTTTAACGAACCAACCAACAAGTTTTTACCTTTGTACAATTTTATCTAAATTACATTTCATTTCTACGTCACCGGTTACGATCAGTTTGTTACATTAGTTCAATTTGGAAAACGTTTTGTTAACAATCATTTTAAAATATTTTTATAAATCGTATTCTACAATATGTGCCCTAATCGGGTTACAAGGAGGTTAAAAATTATTTACTGATATTTCGTGTACTCTTAAATATAATCGAACATGTTAAGAGGACAAGATTTATCAGATTTTCATTCCATTAGTTTTAGTTTTTGTATCAAAATAATCTGACTTTTAAGCATAATATTTGTATAACAGTTCAAAAAACGGTTTAAAAAAGTGGTAATGGAAACCGATATATAATATTATGCGCGTTGGAATCCGCTCGGTCTTTTCCAAATAACCGTATCTTGCTAAACCATGATTTTCTACGAAACTGTATGGAACATCGATAAAATAAAACAAGCTCCACAGTAAGAACACATTAGGTTATCACCAATTCAAATTTGAAATTTTTTCGTCGAATAGTTTTTAAGAAAAAAAATCGCAAAGTAGACAAAGCTGTCGGCACTCTCAAAATCGGGTACTCTTTCCACTTAACTCGCGATAAAAGAACGTCTGCGACTCTGAAAAATTCATCGAAATTAACATATGATATGTAAAAATGTAGAAATGTTCACTGATTACACTAAACTTTACCGCAGTTTCCTTCATCGATCGATTTCGAAGATATCGATCTCTAAATTGAGGAGCCTTGACATCTGGCACGGATAATGGTTGCCTATAAAAAGCTTCATACAGAGTGATTCAAAAAAACCGTTGACAAACTTCCAGGGCAGGTAACACATATATAATCCTTTTTCTTTATAAAGATTTTATACACCACTGCCAATTTTGTCAAACGAGCAGAATTTAGAGTGATCATTTAGTATATTTGGTGGTAGGAAAAAAAGGAACCTAAAAGGACCAATGAGCGTATCGCTAACAATACCAGCATAATCATAGAAGGTTCATACTATAAAATTTATTATTGTACCAGCACAAGAATTTTCATTGCTAAATGAATGTCATAAGAGAGTAGATAAACGAGGCTTCATCTATGAATAAGATATTCGAGGAAAAATTGAGATACTTTGCAAGTTTTCCAAGAAACCATCTTGACCACTCTGGCATTGGTGGGTAATTTTGCGATAATTAATGTTGTACACTTTGAAAACAATAAGGATGCAATTGTTGATCGTGAAGTAATCGCCATACAGATGATTGTTAAATATTTGAATTTTTTTAAATTTTTCGAGCTTCTCTATCGTAGTTATTCATGTAGATCAGATAACTCTAAAACTCTTTCAGCAGTTGAATGGAATATATTGAAACACTCAGTATAATAAAAAGATGCTCTGGGGAGATTGCAGAGGCTGCAGCTCTGTTCTAACGATATTTTTGTAGAAACGTTTGTAATTCTTTAGTAGAATTACGAAAAAAGAGATAAAATTTGAAATATCATGGAGGATTCGACTTAAGAAATGTTAAAGGATAATGTGTTTTTATATTTTAGTGGAATCAAGATAAAGGTAATGAAGTTGGAAAGATCGTGGAGGTCTTATTTTGAAAATGAACAAACGACTTGTAAATCAAATTGAAGACTGACTCTGAGACTCTTTCAAATGATGTCTAACTCGTTGTTGCAATTTGAAATAGATTTCACTTAAGAAATGTTAAACGATGTGATTTTAACGTTTTAAAATGTTAAAGTGTGTTAAATTTAAAGAAGATTATAGACGTATTATTTTTGAAAATGAAGAAATGATTTGCATACCAAATTGATTTTCCCTTTAAAATGTTACATAACTTAACCCGTTTCATTTTGAAATCGATTCCACCTAAGAAATATTAAAGGATTATGGTTTTTGGCGATGCAGTTGAATCACGAAAAAAACGATAACTTCTGAAAAAGATCGTGGACGAATTATTTTTGAAAATAAAGTAAAAACTTGCATGCCAAATTGAAGGTTGAATCCTCCTGTTTAAAATGATGTGTAACTTAACACGCTATGTAAGTACGAAGGCTGTTAATTGAACTAAAATTAACATTAACACTGGAACTATCGCTAGAACTAATACTAGATCTAAAACTAGAAACTTTAGTTTTTTGAAAAAATGTTTGGTGTTTCAGATGCCATGTTGCATGTTTCTTCAGAAACTGTTCTGAATTGACTTGATATATCATAATAAATCAATAAATCATATAATAATGTGATAAATTAATAATACTTAAGAACGACATCAGTGAACCCTTCAACTTGAACACGAAGAACAGAATTTGGTGTAGATTTTTGAAAAGCTTGGTATTTAAAGAATTTCAGATACATATATTAAATGATTATAACATAAAAAACGAAAGTAAGTAGTACCCCTAATGAAAGTAAGTATGTAAGTTCTAAGTTTCAAAATTATTGAACCTGATATCTACCTGAATTTAAATTATTAAACTGATATCAATTTACCTTTATTTCTTATAGAAAGATTAGTTTCCCTTTAAAACTGTAAGATTTGGTCCACCCTGTACAGAACTATGTTACTAGTGGATCGTGTTTTCGTGTAATCATAGACAAAGATAGTAATGTAGATGAGGCTTGGTCTACTGCACATCCAAAAAATTTTAAGAGTTTTGATGGTGGCCATTTTTAGCCAATGTAACTGCTATAGCAATATATTGCTGTTTCTGGCTGCGAAGTAAGTTAGTTATTGTTTGTCCTTTTTCATTTATGACCTAAATAAATGATCGTTCGAATCTAACCCACAACCAGTGACGGAACGGGAAATAACTTACAAATCTTAAATGCCTTTTTCTAACAAAGGTATTTTTCTTCTTTATTCTACTCTAATTGTAAGTAGAATCAGATTCCCCAGAAATTTACATTAATTTCACCTATGGCTTTTATGTTAATATGATATGAGGTAATTCACGATTTATCCGAAATAAAAGAAAACTCATGAGCGATCAATAATGTGTTAACTTGTATAATTTCAAGCATTTAGTTTAATCCAGTTAGTCCAATTAAAAAAAATCTATTTTATCGTTTTCTGCTTGCATACGATAAATTTGCCAAGAATTGTGAGGCAAGTATTTAGGCAGAAGGTAAATACGACGCATCCCCAGGGATCCCACAACCTTCATATCTTTGATGAACTCTTTGGCTCCATGTCGACCAAAATAAGGAGCCATGCTTTCGTTAATACTTACTTTTTCATTTAGAACTATAAGTACTAAGTAACGTTCATTAAGCATGTCAAAAAGAGGACGATTTTTGCAAATTTACTATCCTTAGGTAAATTAGTGTTCTCATTGCATTTGCGACCATTGAATTGTATGTATTACTGTCAGTATCCTACAGCATACGCCATCGAGAAACTTGAAGATGTCCTCACACGCACAAAATAGCAATGAAACAATTAATTTCGCCAGTATCAATCTCAAAACTATGATCATCGTGTTGCTAAGCATAAACTACAAACATATCATTCAAGAAAGTACATATTTCTAGTGTGAGACTATGACGGACAAGATGAGTCCTGCAGAATGTGAAAAACCATGAAAATCGTGGGGTAAATCTGTCGCCGTTTCAATATTATATTATTTTCTTATATTTTTGTTTGTTGTAACTCTTATTTTTTTTTACACATTTTGAATTATGGTATTATATGTAGTCGATAAAGGTCCGAATCTAAGACGCATCCGATTTTAAGACGCACATGTATTAGGAACATCGGTGTGACAAAAATAATCCGCCTTAGATTCGAACGAATACGGCAATACTTAAAGGCTATTACTTACCAGAACTAATCAATTTTTTGTTTAATTATTTAAAATAATCTTAGAACGAAATTACTTTGAGACATGGAATAAATCTCAAAGTGTTAATAGTTTGAGCATTACCCTGGACATTAATTCACAAACAGCCATTACGGACCTGATCCAGCTACTTAAGTAAATTGAGGAAGACAGCAACATGTTCATATATTCCTATTAGAGTCATAATGGCTAAAAATGGCAGCGGCCAAAACTTTTAAATTTTATTTCGTGCGTGTAGAAACGCGCAATCTATATTCTTTTCTTTGCCTATGCGTGTTATTAGACAAGAATTCCAGCAAAAATATCTGAACACAAGAATACGTTGGGGCACGCAACCGCACTCAAAAAAGTTTTTTGAAAACGGATTCTGTATTAATCATAAACAAGCTTGAAGAAAAAGAATGCTTCTCTAATTAGAAAATAAGCGTTACAATATCAAATTAGTAAATCACAGATTTCCAGAATTTACAAAGAAAATAAAATTAAACTATTTAGACTACGATTCAAATAGACTTAGGATGTTGGCGATGATGCCAAACGTATGGATTTCTGTCTGGAGATTGGTAATGAAGTACAGTAATACCCCGAAGATACGTAATAGGTGGGACCTATCACTAAAATTAATGTTAACACGAAAAAACAGCTATTTAAATGTATTTATTAAAACAAGTAAATAAAAATATTTATTAAAACAAGTTAATAAAAGTATTTATTAAACTCTATGAAACGTTGATGTACCGTGATGTATGTACCTTGATTTAACTATTTAAATTTGATGGTTTTAGAAAATCGGGGATGGTAGTTTGACGACTTAAATTCGTTTTCTTCTGCCTCAGAATTTCTTGATAACGTTCAATCGATTGTTGTACATTCCTTTTTACTGCCATTACGCGCTCTACATTGTAATCTGCTTCCTCTAAAATTTCTAAACCATTCCGTATGGAATTAAGTGCTTCCGTTAATTTTGCAATTGTTAGGACTTTTTTCGGTTGCACCACTTCAACATTATTTTCTTCATTTTCATTTTGTTACTGCATTTCAATCAGTTGTTACTATTTCGAGTTCAGAATCTTTTTCTGGTACCGTTTCAGATGAATCAGTAAAGAAGTCCGGACAAAGCTTTCTCCAAACGTCCTCCATTGTGTTTGAATTTTTGATTTCCCTATGATTCTAACAGCATCAAGAACATTAATTTTATTCCAAAAATCTTTAACGCAAAAGTTGTGATCGTAATTCATAGATTGATTTAAACGGTTAAATGACTGTTGAGTTCATAGAGATCATAGTTGATAAGGTTAGCTGCTGAGTGTCCAAGTGCGTTGTCAATAATTAACATCACTTTAAATTGAATATCCTTAGAGGAACAGTACCGTTCAATTTCCGGGATAAAATGTTTTCCAAACCAGTCTTCAAATAAAGAAGCAGTAAACCAACTTTTTGATTGGACTTCCGAATTACTGGCAATTCTGATTTTGTTTTATTTTTTAGTGCTATAGGGTTTTCACTGCGATACACCAAAAAAGCTTTTAGTTTACAATCTCCAGCAGCGTTTCCACCTAGCATAACTCTTTATCGTTCTTTCAATGCTTTGAATCCTGGAAATATATTTTATTGACGTGCAATGAATGTTCTATGAGGCATTTTCTTCCAGAAAAGCACTATATTAAAAAAGGTCTGTGTGCTATAACTGCATTCTATTAATTTCTTCAATGCGATAGGAAAAGCAGATACAGCGACATTATGGGCACTTGCTGCTACCCCGCATCCTGCAATATTGTGCCAATCGTATCTTTTTCCAAGACGACAAAACCAACCATAGTTGGGTACAAAAGTTTCATCTTTTGCATCATATGCAGCTTGTTCTTTTAGCATTTCAAAAATCTGTCTGGCTTGATTACATATGGTATTCTGGTCTACCGGACAATTATTGAACTTCAATTGGTTTTGCACACCATACCTTAAGCAAGGTTTCCATTTCAGCTATCATACCATGTCGTTTATGAATTAAATTTGAATTAAATGGTTGAGCATTTTTAACAGCGGCAAAAATTTTAGTTTTATCTTTTATTATTGTATGGACAGTGGTGTAAGCTAGGTAGAATTTGTGTGCCAATTCACATGTTTTCATGCTTCCTTTGCAATACTGTGTTTTAACTCAAGTGTTAAAGATTTACGTTTCCTTTGAAAATTTGGAGAATCGAATTCGAATTCGTTCTTTTTGTTAACATAATAGCTACTATGTAACGATATAAATAAAGCTTTCAATTAATGTTTACGTATATAGAATATGAAAAACTTACATTGTTCTAAAACACTATTAAAAATATTCTTACAAATTGACTAATCAACACTCGGTGGATTCTCAAATGAAACTGATGTGAATGAGCTAAAAATATTACGATGCAGTCTTCTACTGAGCGAATTAGGTCCATTACTACTATCTTTTAGTTAAATTTATCTTATAGATAATCCCATCCACTAGCCAATCAGAATGCGTAAAATACCCGTAACCTTGGTAATAATCCTTTAGATAGTTTAACCAGAAGGTGGTAATAACGAGCCTTAGGTCAATTACTACCATCTTTTAGTTAAATTTATCTTATACATAACTAAATCCACTAACCAATCAGAATGCGTAAAATACCCGTTACCGTGGTAATAATCCTTTAGATAGTTTAACCAGAAGATGGTAGTAACGAGCCTTAGGACCATTACTACCATCTTTTAGTTAAATTTTTCTTATAGATAAACTGATCTACTAGCCAATCAGAGCGCCTAAAATAGCCGTAATCATGGTAACAATCTCTTAGATAGCTTAACTAGAAGTTGGTAGTAACGACCCTTACGAGAAGAACCGCTTAGGCTCGTTCCTACCATCTTGTGGTTAAACTATCTAAGGGATTATTACCACCGTAACAGATATTTTACGCATTCTGATTGGCTAGTGGATTTATTTATGTAAAAATTTATTATATTTATATATAATAAATTTAACTAAAAGATGGTAATAATTGACCTAAGGCTCGTTATTACCATCTTCTAGTTAAACTACCTAAGGGATTATTATCATGGTTACGGCGTTTCTACGTGCTCTGATTGGCTAGTCGGTGGGTTTATCTATAAGATAAATTTAACTAAAAGATGGTAATAACGGGCCTTAACTACGTATCTCCGAGTTTACGTAAGTCGGGATCACGTATGTCGAAGTATTACTGTATTAAATAATAAGATTTTTAATTCTGGAAACGATTGAAGCGAATAGTTTACAGTAAACAATTAGAAGACGATGCAGAATTATTAGAACTAAAACTAATTAATGCGATAGAATCTCTACCACTTGAAATTCGTTATTGTTGTAACGAATATCGAACTCGTCTTCAAATCTGTTTACTTACAAACGAATAATATTATAATATTAATTTTACTTAGTGGTTTACATGGTTACATATCATTTGAAAAATTCTTAATTTAGAAAAGATGGTTAATTTCTAAATTTGATGAATTCAATGAGATAAGTTTGAAAAATCAGTCATATTTTCTTTTTATAAATCGATTCGGGGACATACAGTATAATACTTCTTTTGAATGTAGGTGAAGGATTGACCATTTAAATCATACATTCTTACACTTTCATATGAGTGTAGTTTATCATTCCCAAAAATCTCACTGTCCAATTTAACTTATTTTAATTGCGGCTTTCGGCTCTTGGAGAACCTGTTTTCTTCGTTTCTGGCCGTAGAAGACTGAGAGGACGACTGGAACATCTGCCGTGGCAGGTGTTTCTTTGTACCTTCCACTCCCTTTCGACAGATCAAAATTGCCCAAGCGAAGCGTAAGAGAGAAATCGTCTTTCGTATTACAACTATCTACACGTCCTATTCGCTTGATACAAGATATCCAGTTTTTAAATATTAATCGGTCCAATTCAGAACTAACACGTTGCGTGATTCTATTTTTATCCATTTGAAATAGTTGCATACTTATAAGATGCGGGCTTCGAAGTTATCAAAGTTAATAGCACCAAAGAAGATTAAGGTAGTTTACATTTAAAAATATGTGCTTGTTTGACTATCTTCTTTCTATATCAAAGTAAAACGATTTCCTGAACTTGAATGTAAATCTATTCACTTTTCATCGTTGTAGAATGTAATTACCCGCTGTAAGGAAATTCTTCTGTTTATTGACATTCTAGATTTTACTCAAATAGGTATTTTATTTTATATTTATTCGATTTTTTAAAGATTTTTAAATTTCGTTTAAATGTTAGATATATTTTCTTAAATAGCTGATGGAATAACTGTGGTATCATTTAAAAACGACAGTCTCCGGTGAAAACACTTACAACATCACGCGGCCACATCCGATGTGCAGTCCTCTTTGATGTACGGTTTCCTCTCCTAATTCGCTGTCTACCATTAATGCACTTCCTGCGAACATCTGCTATATTCCTCCTTTATACCTGTTCTTCTCCAATGCTAAGCTTACGACTCACACACTTACATGCCAGACCTAGTAGATGTCACTTCGATCATTTAATTAATACTTGGGAAAAGGGACGACGTAATTCGATTGTTGAATGCAGAGGTAGCTAATGCTAAGCGGATTTTCTCCCCATCTTCGCTAATTTGGACATTCAACGACCCGTGTAATTTTTTTTTCAGGTTCATAATCCAGTTTACACCAACTGGGTTATTGTAAATACACTAAGACGCCGTGATTCATCGTACAATTTTTTAGGACAACAGCTTACGTTTCAATTCATCTACAAAGTATATTGTTAATATTTACACAGAAAATCAGATTAATATATAAATACTAATATAAGTACGAAGGCTTTCACGACCGGTGTTAATTGAACTAAAATTAGAACTAACACTAGCACTAACACTAGAATTATCACTAGGACTAACACAAGATCTAAAACTAGAAACTTTGTGTGTGTGTATTCCGAATTTTGGTGACCGTTCCATATCGCACCACGATGTCGTTTTTCTTGAGGTGTCTTGCAATTCGTTCCGTTACACCGGAAACGTAAGGAAGACAGATGAAACCAGCTGGTTCTGTACTTGCTGCAGCTTCTTCTCCCTGCTTCCGCTGCTTGGTGGCTCGGTTGATGTCCTTTAAACTATATCCATTTTTCTGTAGTATGTTCCGTAGAAACCGTTCTTCCTTCTTTAGGTTACCTCCTTTACATATTCTTGCTGCTCTCTGAAACAAAGTGCGAATTACGGACCTCTTCTGTTGGGGATGATGGTGCGATGTTGCCTCTAAGTACCTATTGGTGTGGGTTGCCCTTCTTAGATGTATTGGTTACTAGAACGACAAATGGTGATATGGAACTGGGGGTGTATCGAAAGAAGCTTAGTAATTAGCTTGTAATTAATATAAATTAATTATTAATTAGTTTTTCGACCTATATATTGTTTTACGACCCCTGATTTTGTCAGTTAGAACCAGTTTCTGAAGAAGGTTGCAACATGGCATCCGAAACGTCAAACATTTTTTCAAAAAACGCATGGCGAAACCAAAAAGTTTCTAGTTTTAGATCTAGTGTTAGTTCTAGTGATAGTTCTAGTGATAGTTCTAGTTTATTAATTTAAAAGAATTTATATACACAAGAATTATCATATTCATAAAGTAAATTGTTGTACTTAAAGTAATTTAATCGATAATTGAATTGATGCTTCCCAAAGTTGATACCACATAAAGTACGTCACTCAGTTTTCTAAAAAATTTTATTTTATCATCTGAAAATTTCAATAAATCTTAAATTAATTTTATAAACGGAGATAAACCACATTTTTAACGATAAAACTAAGTTTATTTATCATATAGTAACAAACATATGTAGTACTGAAAAATAAATAAAATTGCTTCATCGTTTAACATAGTTAAATTATTTAATATATTTTACTTTATTTTTTTAAATATCTATGATATAGATGTTGAGATATTAAATAAATCAATAATTCTTAAGAATATTGTAGACGAAAATAGTAGGAATAAAATTTGGTAGAGATTTTTTAATAACTTGGTACTTAAAAATTTACAGATACCTAAATTAAATAGTTATAATACAAAAAACGTAAAAATACATTTGGTATGTTAACAAACCTATTAAATTATCATGAAGTTGAGCAAATTTGTCATTTTTTACTGATAAATGCCTGGAACGAGATCTATGAAAGTTTTAAATTTGAAACTATTTCAGAATATTTCCTGAGCTAGCCAAATATCAAAGGTGTCACTTTAGAACCAAATCGCAAATTATTGATTCAACCACATTATTAATAACCAGCTTCTGTTCCGAAATGACTTATTTCGTTACCCCTACTTAATAATATTGAAGGGATTTTTTTAGGTTTTCTGATACGCCTTCGTTCCGATGGAGATTCTTCTGATAAAACGTTCCTTTATCATCTATAAGACCTAGTCATAAAGTAGTAGTAATAATAACACCATTTTTTAGATTCCTTATTTCAAACGCTCAAACCTAAATGTAATTCCGTGTAATACCGAAATATTAAAACAATAATAAGTAAATATTTATGTTTCCTTTCCTGTATGGATAATTTTTTCTTGATACCTGAATTGAGATATGCTTATCAAATCTACCTTAACATAGGTTTTATTTAAAATAAAATTTCTTGTTTTTCTTTACTTAATAATTGATATTTATTAAGAGAAATTAACATTATGCTTTAATCTTCAGAGGCTCTCCTTACTACTAGTTAAGTAGTAGTAAGTAGTATTAATTTAATCTTATTAATTTTTTTGTTACATGATTAAAACACATTAACATCAAAGATATGCAAAAATCTCGTTTTGTTCAAGTGCAATTACGTTTTTATTTATATATTTTCTTTACGTTTTTTTCTTGTAATTAAGTTTAATTTTGGTGTATTTTATATATTGATTAAGTGATGAGTTGTAATGAGTAATGAAGCGTAATGAGCATCTGAAGATTTTTTTAATAGAAACATGTAAGAATATGACATGAAAGATACAACATAAAACATACGTTTGTTTGGTCAAAGATGGTCATAACAAAGAATTATTATTTCAATAATAAACCTTTCTCATTACATCTCGATACAAAAAGTTATGTTTCTTATTTAATACAATCATTAACGTTGGCGACTGACTAAAAAAGAACACAGAACGCCTTATAAATAATCACTCTCAACAAGCTGTAGAAACTTTAATTTATTACTATAAAATTGTTTCCTACGTTTACTAGTACAAAGATTTAATGAAAACAAACAATCCGTAATCAAGGTGACTTGTGTAAGTACGAGAATACAAAAATGAAGTTAACTTACAATCTATCAAGACGGTTGTAATTATTTGTTATTGATATTGCCTATCAAGCGCTAGTCATTAAATCGTCTCGTGTACAAGTTACAACAGTTTCTACAGATTATGCGTTAATTATAATTTTCGTGCTTATATGGCACCCTGATTATGTATTGTTTGTTTTCGTTTAATCTTTGTACACATAATAACGCATATTTATTTACAAAACATTTAAGGTGCTCTCAGTGCCGTCCTAAGATATTTGGCGGCAACGAAACTAATTTTAGGTCTAGCGCTAATTCTAGTTTTATACCAATTCATATATACAGGGTTAAACACAGCTAAACCCAATCAAATTCAACCGTGTAGATTTGAACCAGAACCATCCTAAGATATTCGGCGCTCCAAGGGTGGGTTCGACGAACGAAACGACACCCCTTTTTACACAAAAATTAATGCCAAAAAAAGGTTTTCATAGTAAGTCTGATAAAGTGATTTACTGAAAAAGCTTTCAATCTTTTGTACACATCCATGACAATACACAGGATACGTTATTTGATATAAAAAAGTTGCTATCACTTCCGCCCAAACCGGAAGTAATATCTGGTTATATACGTAAAAAATCGCACAAAAAAAATTGAACAGTTGGAGCATTTTTGTCGAAGAGCAATTAATAAAGTTTTATCGAATTGTTCATTTCTTTTACTGCGAATGTACCCTATATTACTATCATTGCTTACATGCATCGATTAATATTATTTTCAAATACACCGCGTCTTTCATTATACCAGAACCGTACACAATACAATTTTTTTAATATATTCTTTTGCATATACAAGAATATATTTAACAAAAAAAAATGAAAGAAGAAAAGAAACGCTATATAAGAAATTTGAATTAAAATGAAAAACTTGCAAAAACACAAAGAAATCTTCGAGTTCATCGACATTATAGAACATGACCAAATTATAGAGGAATCTACACAAATGGCAAGAATAATTAAGGAAGAAGAAATGAGAAACAGGAGAAAAAATCTAAAACTAAAAACAACAGGGTTGTTTACAACAAAATCAAAAATTACATTAAATGATAATAAAGAAATGGATTTTTTAAATAAAGGATACAAATTCGGCATACAATGGACACAGAAATTGTCCGATATTGCCATCGAGTTTAACACAATATAATCAAAAATCATCCTAACAATATTGACCTTAAACCAACGAATGAAAATAACAACCAGTTAGATAACAAAAAGTCATAAAATCTACTAAAAATAAAGTTAAGGACAACGGTGTAATTTTCATAGAAGCTGATAAAGAAACTATAATAGTCATCCTTGCACAAATATTTTGACAGTTCCTATTTTATCAATATGATTCTGACGATTGTAAAGATTCATTCCTTCACATTATACAAAAAAAAATGCCGGTTCAACCCATAACTTCTTTCAAAGCTTCTACATACATAATTTGCTAGTTTTATATTAAACATATGCAAAGACAGATTCAAACTGAAATATGCAGTTTTAAACTCATAATTTCATTAAAGGTTTAAAAAATATAGATTTCACATATAACATTATAGTATCTGTAAGCATAAAAAAAATTATGGGTTTAAAACTTTTTAAAAGTTTTTGAAAATAATCTTATAAAATGGCATTAAATTTTTAAGAAGCATGAAAATTAAGGCACAAAATAATGATCTTATTTTTATTAATGTACTAATAAAATTTAAAAAAAAAGCATTATATACGAAAAATACTAAAGAAAAATATTAATTAAAAATACTAATAGATGCGCTTACAAAACTAAGGTTTTTTGAATGAACACAACAGTTTGTAAAAAATCAACAGGTGGAACTGTTCATTTTTTACATCTTTTAACTTGACGCTTTGCAATTGCTTGAGAAGCAGATTTCGGAATCTCCAATATAATTTCCTTAAAAGAGTCAAAATGGTCAGCATAATTGCAGGCAACATCTAGCCATGTGCCCCATCTTGTAATGACCGGTTCAGGAGGAAGTGATACCTAATCCAATGATGAAGTGAAAGATATAGAGATTCGATATCTACCCGATATCGAATCTCTACATTTACACATATCTACACAAAATCATATATAATTATTTCCAGTTTTCTTTTTATATCTTCGATCATATTGTTGCAAACTAAGTCAACATAGTTTTTGCGTAAAGTAAATTTGACAGGAATATGTATTCCAGTATATATTTGTAAAAAGAAATTAAATGAATTGTTGTTTAGCTTTGTAAGGGGAACATTGCAAGAAACCATCATTCAATACTTTATGCTCAATTTCCGTTGATGAGTCAGCTACCGACTACAGTAAAATTTGCTATTTATTTTTTCATTTTGTTTTCTTGGTGAAGAGCAGTTATTTCTGGAAATTAATCTATAAAACTTTTCAAATATTTTCTAACTACATGTAGGATGTTGTATTTGGTGATTTCAAATCATATTTGAATTGATATATTTTCAATTATTATTAAAATATAAACAAATATTCAATATCTTTCAATAGATTTCAATGAATTTTTAAATTTCAATTTTGCTGTGTTTATGTGATCTATTTAGATGTGATAAAAATTGTAATATAAACACTATTTCCAAAAAATATTTTAAAAATCCAGAAATTTTTGCATTTCTTAAGGGTGCTTGCGTGATATTACTGACCTAATGCAGTAATAGTACACAATTTACGAAAATTATTTTATCAATAATAAAAAGATGTATTAAACAAGTACTAAACAAATATATATGCACTAAAATTGAAAATAGGTATAATGGCACAAAAAAATTAAGCTGAAGCACTATTTTATTGTAATTCGTGTACATACATGGTCAAAATTGCTTAAACATCAAAAATTACTTATAGCATAATCACCAGAAATTCGCACGTTAGATATCACATTGAAAATAGCAAATTTAGCTTTTTACATAATATTTTAACAGTAATACAGATAAAATTAAACATCATTCTTACGCATGCTGAACTTTTGCTCTGTTAATGGAGAATTTTACAACATCATTGAAGGTTTACCCAGGCCTCTTTCAAGAATTCTTGCCGACTTATTCCTTCATCACATCGAAAACGATAACAATTATTAATAACTTAAACCCTTACACATTATCCGTTGGATAAGACGTGTTGAAGATATTTTTTGTGTGTGGGAGAATATATCCCTATCTATACTTTGATTGATTTTTAAATTATATAAATAATTTACATTAAAAATTAAACTTCACATTTGAAGTAGAAGAAAACAAGACACTGAATTTTTTTAATTTTTTTATTTAACTATTTAAAAAAAGATATTTTTAGATTCAATTTATTTTTCGAAAACTATGAATGATATCAACAATTATTCTATTAAAAAAATATGCTCAAACAGACCCATCTTAAACCTATCACATTTAATAACATCTCTTTTAAATCTAGTAAAATTGTTGTAAAGTTTTTAACATGCAAGATTTCTTTGGCATTTTCTAACCACAACAATTTACTTAGAATCATTTCCTATTATCATAATGATAACGATAAAATAAAAGAAAGTGGAATTTGTTCTCTTGCATATTCTGAATGTGAATATATTGGATAAACAGGAAAAGACTTGAAATACGAATCGAAGAACAAAACGAAAGAGAACTCCAATATTTACAAATACATACAAGAAACAAAACATAAATAAATTGATTGTGAAAACGTGAATCATGTTCATAAATGTGATTTTAAAGTGGTTTTTAACCTGACTTCTTAGTATCGCTAGAAAATCACAAACATGAGGATAAGTATTATGTTTGCTTAATGTACAAAGATAATTAAAACATAAACCAATTTACGTATTTAAAGGACCTAAAAGCAAATTCTTACAATAAACATTCCGATAATTTTAAAGATGTTTCTTTTGTTTAGTAATTGATTAATTATCAAAATTTAAATGTTGTTAATAATTTTAATTTATTAACGATAATTTATTAATGATTTATTTGTAAATGGCTTTTGGACAGTAAGTTCAATTTTATGTTTATTTATTCAATGTTAACCAATTAATTATATATGACGATTCGGCTGATGAAACCAAATATCCTGAAACTGATACCAATAACAATAAAAATTAACAGCAAGTTAGAAATTATAAATGATTTCAGCTCACGTTGATGATTACCTAATTTCCTGGCAAGATCCAGACCATCTTTAACTAGAATGGAAGGATCTTTTTCGTCATTATCGCTATGTTCTTTGGCATGGTGAATCTCAAGAGTATCTATAATTTTATTTTCACCCAATTTTAACAACTAATAATTCGTTTATATCGGCAAATGATAGATCAATGAGTCCATCTCCACCAATTGTATGTACCAGTGTTGTAATGTTAGTAAAAACAGCGTTATTATGAATGATAAGGTCAAGATTTTTATTTTTGACACTTTCTGGCCAAATATTGTTTCAACATGAGTTCAAGATTGATGGCTACAAATAAGCTAACACTAGCTCAACTTGATTAATGAAGTTCATAACACAAAAAAAATTATACAACTATTAAATCCTCATTATGGTCAATTTTATCTAGCACATATAAACAAAAAAAAGTAGTACAACTTAAAAATAGCAATGTATTCTTGGTCGACCGGTTGCTTTAAGGATGCTCCAATATATAATGGAAAAGTGCATTGCATTCTACTTTCAAGTAACTATAACTTATGGAACGAAGTATTTCTGAAACTATTCTGTAAAAATTCTACTGGTCATCAAGACGACGTTTTTGTTTGCTGTACTGTAAATTGGCAGTTTATTTTAATCTATACCTTTCATAAAACACGATTTTACAAGTAGTCATTTTAATGTACGTTCTACTGATGCATTGGAATAAAACAGTAGTGTTATACAGTTCTTTGCAAGTATAAACCCACCGGCAATTTTCCACGATTCTGTAACATAAATTCTGCTCGGCATTTTTGCCAAACAAGTTCACTTTTATTTACATTCCAAACTTGATTTGTGACGTAATCTCCATCTTCAATAATTTTTGTAAGTTGCTGGCAGCAAAGCTTATACCATTCGAACATCGCTTCTACTATTGGATTTTATTATACAGTATGTTTTCAAGGCTAAATCTAATTAGATTATGCAATTCGTAGAAAACCATAACCTTGGTATATTAAATGGAACACCCAGTGTTTTTCGAGTGTTCCGAAATGATCTTTAACATCGTTACAAAACTATGATGTTTTATGTAGACCTTGTTTTTAATGTCTTGCATTGCGAGATTCAAAGGCCACGGTTTTTACTTCTTTAATATTTTTCTATAATTGCAGCCTAGATGTTGTGCTTGATCGCCTATCAGGATTTCTATTTTAGATTTTTGCTTATATAGGTTATGGTTGTAGTCCACTACAGTTATGTCCCACCGATTACATCTGATTATATCTACATTCCTTTATAGAACAGGTTTCATTTAGATTTTACCAAAAAATTAAGATTTTATCATTTATTAAGATCAAAATGTTTTATTTCCTCTTAGATACGTTTAAAACTACGTCAGAAAACGAATATGATCTTGGTAAAAGCTACTTAAAGTTAATATCGTAGTAATAGGTTTAACTTGATTAAATTTTAAACATCGAATCTGTCAAGTTCGCCTTTATTATATTTATGTTATTGTATAAAAATACGTATGATATAGTTACATCTGGTTTTCTTGGTAACAGGATGATTTAATCAATGGAATAACTTGAATTATAACCAGCAATACAAAAAAAGATTCTCAATTTTATAACCATTTTATAACAGTTGCAGCTGTTTTTAAGGAAAGAGTTGCCATTTTTTAAATACCTAAAGATATGATTATTACAGATATTTAACACTCTTAAATTGACGTGGCAAAATTGCAACTCATTACATGATTGCTTCATGCTAATTGCTGTCTCTTGGTAAGGCCCTAGCAAGATTTTGCACCTTCATCAACACAACACTATAATTACTACTCATCAGATGGCCCCTCTCAATATGTCGTTGCCAAGTAACTAAAGTGTGGTTATTTCAGTAAAGTTCTAGGTTTTAAATTGTTACTTTTTAACATTTAAATAGTAGGAATTAGAAGAAAGTCAACTATATCTTTGTTATTAGCAAATTCAATTTTTAAAAAGTAGTTACTTTAGTTAATTTTTCTGATGCAAACCAAAATTAAAAATAAATTACAGAAAAAGTCTTGAATAAAACAACGTTTTCATAATCGCATATTCATACCTCGGAAACTGTATAGTCATTGCGTGTGTAGGAAACAATTTATCATATTATCTCTTATCGACATGTATGTATAAATGAATTAATTAAGTTCCATTCATGATTACTTGCAATGTAATAAATTACAGTTCAAAAGTATGATACGGAAAACGTTACTCTATAAATGCAAAGGACTAAAAATCTGGGTTGATTATGTTATTTTTGAAGAAGTTGGTTGAGATGGAGAATTTCTTAAGGTATGTTTAGAGAATGTTCCACGTTAGAACAGCGGCGGATGTGGATCGACGAAGCAAACAGGTTACACGATAAAAATATGACCGAGTCATTAGCCAGGCGACTTGAATCTATTCGGAAACCTGTTCTGCAGGCTCCGGATTGAATGAAAGTCCACACATCCGGTCACGTTACCTCAGCACACCGAGATTAAATTGGTCTCATCACCGGTATAAGGTGGTGATCTCGTTATGTCTTTGACCTTTTATTTACAATAAAATTGTTTATTTTTATATTAATGAAGAAATTAATTAGCTATCAATTAATAGGTCATTTTTCAAACTTCCTATTATTGATTTATTCAACTTGTACTCTCCATGTGTAGCCAATCAGCGTTCTTAACAATTTAGCAAAATCCTTCAGGGGGTATCAATAGATTAAGGTTGACTTCAATTAATTTCATCAAAGAAGACGTAAATTTAATCCCTTAAAGAAAATCGAGAATTTTTTTTAAGTTTAAAGATAAATAATATCCTGTAATCACATGTACTATAAATTTCTTTAATTGAGCAAGTCAATAATTACCGCCGACCTCAAAAGTTCATTCACGGGAACTTAGTTCTCTTATAGCCCCGCTACCTTTTCCCACAGAGTGCCGCCATCTCCATCTATTATGGAAATATTTATCTCCGCCTTTCCTGTGGAACTAGTTTTTAATATCACTCGGAGCGGAGATGCCGACTTCCGGCTGTATCGAAGCGATCCTACAACCTGGCCGCTTCTCCGGTATCATCGCATCACCTTGATTGCCCAATAAGCACGTTGGACCACTAAATCTTGCCTCAAGGTGTTCAGCTTCTCCCAACCAGGCTAATTATTTCCGTCGTAAACTATTTTTTTACTATTTACTACACGGGAAATACGTTTGCGTAAAACTCATGAATGAAAATAACATTAATACAGGTATTTTTAGCTACGGACGTACATGTAGAAAATTAAAGGAATAACAGTAAATTAATTTAATTCACTTTTTAGAATTAATTAATTATCAACAAGAAACCACCTTGTAATACCGATATTTAGAGATTCCAAATACCAAGATCCCGAACAAAACAAACGGCACAGTTTTAGAAATACCGATATTTTGATATTAGTATTATTTCTAAACTGATTACAAAAATGAATAACGAATAGTGCCAATCATCGGGCATTGCACATCTTGAATAGTACTGTCCAGTGATGGACGACAGGTGGAAATGCCCGGTGGGTAGATATTTACCCCGTCCTAGGGTACATACCCAAACAGTGCGTACTTTACCAATTAAAAATTTATACTAATATATGAACATATATTTTAATACGAATGTATTAATTTATTCACAAAGAAATGAAAATATCATTATGTGTGGTTAGTAAACAAAAGAATAAAAATGCCAAAAGTTGAGGGTAATATGCAAACATTGCACTTAAAAGTATAAATATGGCAATGTTTATAAAATGACAAATCATTGTTTTAAATGCCCATTACATTTAAAAAATAATCTTAAGAACTGTATTTGTTAAACGGAATAATTTTTATACTTTATAGTATGGGAAAGCATTCTCATATTAATAAAATAAAGTTTAGATCTGAATCCAGGTTTAGCGGTTCGTTTTCGGACGCACGGCTGATTTTAGAAAGTTTTATCTTAGGTGTTGAGGTCTTTTTTGACCAATACTAATTTTCAAAGTAGTTTAGGTTATACTTTTAGTTTCAGAAAAGTTTACAGCTAATTAAGAGTTAAAAGTTCTAGTTACTTCTAGCTTTAGGTCGATGCAAGTATATATATAGTATAGATAATATGCCAAAATTAAAAATAGCTTTAATAACCATTCACCAGTGGAACAAACTAAAAGTAACGCTATACCTAATATTCGAAAAACTTAGGTTTCAAATTCAGGCCATGCGTGTGAGGACGTACAGCTAAACATTCTAGTAGTAGGTCTTATGTTAGTTTTAGGTTGATGCAAGTATATAGCAATTTAAGACTGAATAACAACTAACAACAGAGCATATTTTTTATTTTATACGAATGTTTTTCGTCTTGAATTAAATGTTTATTTAATATTTTTTTGTACTTTTATTAACAAGACGATAATATATATAGTATTTTACACAATGTTACTACCGGTTTCGGTTACGTTTAAACCATCTTCAGGAATATATTTTAAAGAAAATTGTTGATGTTATTGACATTTTACTTTGTGATTAATGTCATGTTGTGTCAATGTGAAAAATTAAAATAGGATTAAAATAAAATAAAATTAAAATTGAATATTTCCCAAACCAAAAGTTCAAATATCTATTATAAATTTGGGAAGGGAAATATGGGAAATGTTATTGCGGTTTGAGTTCATTGTATATGTTAGGGTTTTTTAATTTTATTTTATTTTTATTTTTAGGTGGAGTAAAAGGATTTTTCAAATACATATATAAAGGTTTTTCTGTGTAGTTAATTTGGTCATTCAAACATAAAATTTGTGGATTATTATGTTTAAATTTTCTAATTTCATAAAGTTCAAGTATTTCCAAAAGGTTACTTTTATTTTTCTTATGAAGTAATGTTGTGTTTTTTGTTTCATTAAATTGGTGTTCTTTGTTAAATATTATATGTCTTCCAAAGTTAGATCTCTGTTGTGTTCTATGTTCTTTTATACGAGTTTTTAAGCATCTCCCTGTTTCACCAATGTAAATGGCTTTACACGTATCACATTCTAATTTGTAAACTCCATTATCGTTCATTTTATTGATTTTATCTTTGTTGTTAATTAAAATTTTATCTAGTGTGTTGTTGCTTTTGGATGTTATAACTATATTGTGTTTCTTAAAATTTTTTTTGATTTTATTATGTATGTTACCTTGATATTCTATTGTTCTATAAATATTGTTTTTGTTATTTGTTATATTCGTAAGAGTGGTAAGTTTTATGTGATTCTGTTTGTTTCTGTATTTGTCAATCATTTTGTTGATGATTTGTGGTTTATATCCGTTATTTTGGCCAATTTGTTTGATAATGGATATTTCTGTTCTAAGTTCTTTTTCACTAAGTTTTGTGTTGAAGGCACGGTGTATATATGCGTTGAAAGTTGCCATTTTATGAGTATAATCATGAAAAGAATCATTTGGGATGATAGTATCTGTTTGCGTTGGTTTTCTATAGATACTGTATTGAAGTCCGTTGTCTGTTTTTAAAATTGTTAAGTCTAAAAAATTTATGCGGTTGTTATGTTCTATTTCGATTGTAAATTTGATGTCTTTATGTAAATTATTAATGTAGTTGTGTAAGTTGGTTATTGTTTCTTGTCTGTCATTGTCGATAAAAACGATGATATCATCTACATATCTTAACCATGTTATGATGTTGTGTCTATATGGGTTGTTCTTGTTTATTATAAGTTCTTTTTCAAGTTTGTCTAAGAATATATCAGCTAGTAATCCACTTAGAGATGATCCCATTGGAAGGCCCTTATTGTAGGTGTAGTAAGTGTTTTTAAATTTACAAAAATTTTGCTGTATGCAAATTTTAAAAAGGTTAATTATATTTTTTCTGTCGGTTTCATTATTAATTCCATCCTTAAGAATGTTGTTTAAAATTTGAAAGGTTTCATCAGTTGGAATGTTAGTGTAAAGGTTAGTGATGTCAAATGAGATCATTATGTATTTGTCAGGAAAATTAATTTTTGTAAGTTTATTAATTAAATCGTATCTGTTTTTTATGGTTTGTCTAGTTTCAAATCCTGTTATATCTTTAAATATGTTGACCAAAAATTTTGCTGTTTTGTAAGTGGAAGAAACGATTGAGGAAATGATAGGGCGAATCGGTATGTTTTATTTATGTAATTTCGGCAAACCGTATAATCTTGGTGTTTTGGGATTCATTGGTAAAATAGAATAAATGTTTTTGTTAAATTTTTGTAGTGTTTCTTTGGATTCAAATATAATTTTTTTAGCTGTTTTGTGGAAACTTGTAGTTGGATCCTTTGAAACAGTTGTAAAGCCGTTTTCTTTTAAAAAATCTTCAGTTTTCTTTATGTATTCTTCTTTGTTCATTATTATTAAACCTGCGTTTTTATCAGCTTTGGTGATAGTTAGATTGTTTTGTTTGATTTTATGTTTTATGCTATTAATTATTCGTTTTTCTTTATTAATTTTTCGTTCTTTCAGTAACTCTTTATTTTTTGTTCTTCTTTTTGTTTCTTCTTTAATTAATAACTGTTGAAGTTCTCTATTAATTGTTTCTTTGGTTGCCATTTTCTTCGTTATTGCTTCCAATTCAATAGCGGTTTTTCTCAAATTGGGTTTAGTTGTTAATGCATATTTATGGCCTTTATTAATAAAGGCCTTGGCTGCTTAAGCATTTCTAATTCTTCTGGGTTAAATGTTATGTTCGTTAGATTAGTTATCCGTTTGTGAAATATATGTTGTTTCATGTTGTAATCTTTAGTTATCTTTCTATTTTCTTTTATTATTTGTGTTTTCTTTTCTTTTCTAAGGTTATCTAATTTCCTTTCTTTTGATGTCCATTTTTGATTGATTTTATCTTTATTCCAAATGGTTTTGTTGTTCATTATTTCTTGGATTTCTATATTGTGGTAGGACTTTGTTAATTCTTGGTAGACGTAATACATCTCAAGATTAATTTTGTCAATTTTCTTGTAATGTTTCTTAATTTCTGTTTTAATTGTTTTCTTTATAACTTTTTGCACTTGATTCTTTGTCATGTTGTTGGGATATTTGTGTCTTGTGAATTTAGGTTTTAAATTTTCTTCTAGACAGGTTTTCAAAAAGGATATATGTTGTAGTTCAGATATTAGTTTGAGATGTAGATCTCTAAAGTTGTATAAATTATAGGTCGACCAATCTTGTTCATATTTTTTATTTTATACGAATGTTTTTCGTCTTGAATTAAATGTTTATTTAATATTTTTTTGTACTTTTATTAACAAGACGATAATATATATAGTATTTTACACAATGTTACTACCGGTTTCGGTTACGTTTAAACCATCTTCAGGAATATATTTTAAAGAAAATTGTTGATGTTATAATAGATATCCTTCCCAAATTTATAATAGATATTTGAACTTTTGGTTTGGGAAATATTCAATTTTAATTTTATTTTATTTTAATCCTATTTTAATTTTTCACATTGACACGACATGACATTAATCACAAAATAAAATGTCAATAACATCAACAATTTTCTTTAAAATATATTCCTGAAGATGGTTTAAACGTAACCGAAACCGGTAGTAACATTGTGTAAAATACTATATATTATCGTCTTGTTAATAAAAGTACAAAAAAATATTAAATAAACATAACAACAGAGCAAACACTAATGCTAGAGCTAATACTAGACCTACAACGAAAAACATTTAAGTTTAGCAATACCTATATTTAGAACGAGAAACATTGGTGTTTAGCCGTCTAAAGAGAAGTACGGCTAAATCTTAATGTTTCAAGTTCTAGTTCTTTTAGTTAATACTAACGCAAGATTGCAGGTCTAGTATTAGTTATACGTTCCAGGAGAATTTACAACAATCCAGCAGTGGATGGCAATTAAAACTAGAACTAACACTAGACCCAGTACTAGGAATATTTAGGTTTGGTGCATCATCAGATACGAATTATTCTAGTACTAGGTCTAGTGTTAGTTCTAGTTTTAGTTTGGTACGCGTATACTACAGTTTAAGACTGAATAACAACTGAAAATAAAGTCAACACTAGCGCTGTAGCTAATACTAGAAGGGAAAATATTTAGGTTTAGTCATACCTCGCTTACGATGAAATCTAATCAAATCCAACCCAACCCAACCTAACTTCAGAACTAACACTAGACTTAGAACTAGAAACATTAGGATTTAACGGTTTTAAGAGACGTACGTTATGTTTTTCAATTTTTCGTATTACCTTGAAAATAAATATCCGGGTATGTAACAACACTGATAATATCACTTTAACTTTGAAGCACGTTCTAGTTCGCTCAATCAGCTATATTTTGTTTGAAGTTTTTTTTACGAGGTCGGGGAATCAATTTCCAGATATCCATCCTAGCATTAACAGCAAACTCAACCAAGTACTTATTCGTTCTCTATGCATTGCCACTGCAAAATCTGACCATTAGTTTCTTTCTTTGTTCAGTCTTCCTTCACCAGGTATTTTGAAAGCCGTTCCATAATTATGTCCCCATATCTTTCATTAAATCCTTCGTCTCTTATCGGCATCCTTATCTTGTGTCTCTGGACTTCCCTGTCTCTGTCGCTTACCTTCCTTTTTAAGTAACAGTCCTTTTATACAACTCTTTTTTTAAGAAGATAATCTGCTATACCAACCTCCGGGTATATTTATATTTAATTCTTAATTAACAAGCCTGAGTGTGATTCGGGCACCCAATAATGGCGAAATTGGTTTCACTCGAGCAAAATTATTCGTTATTATATCTAAAAATCTAATATACAGGCCTGCACGTTTTATAAAGTATGGATAAGGACTTGTTGGTCGTGGATCACGCCATTACAAACTTTTTATCACGACTAATATCCAGTTTGTAAAGTAAATATACTGGATCAACTTGGAATTTTTATGCACTTATATTTAACGTAAATTTTTATAATTTTCGAGCAAGAAATGTAGGTATGGTTTCAAAATGTATTATTGATTATTAATATATTATAGATATTATCGATATCTACAATAAAGAAATGAACTGTTTTTACCAACTTTTAGCCAAGAAAATGTACGTTGAGGGGTTAAATCGCATAGCCGTATAAGGCCGTATAGTGTATGGTTTGAGTGTACTGCATCTCTATCCACTGAAAACCCCTTACTTGTCTTCTTCGGACATTTTTTGGATCCTCTATCTCAGGGGACAATACGACGTAGTCATCTCGGGCCGGTCCTTCGCTATCTTCCTTTCGTTGATCTGTTCCCTTAAGAACCCTCGCCTTTCATCATTCACGGTTCAAGAAAATAGGCAAAAAAGAAACACATCCCTCATCGTTTTTTAAAGATGACAATGGCATGTCTGACTGGAAGAAGGCGTATGAACCCCTTTTTCCGGTCTTCCAGTTCTTCTATATCTACCAACTTGTCATACTAAGCCAGTTCTTCGCTTTGTCTTTATAAGTTCCTTCCGAAAACCGAAAAAATTGCAAGGGGTCTACGAGACAAAAATGTTTTGGAACCTCATGATCTTTGGACTACATTATCTTTGATTTTAACCGTAGAATTTCTTCCGCACTTTCTGTTTCTCATTAGAACTATCTCCGTCTTTTCTAGAGTGATTTCCAGATTCCATTCCTCTCACTCACTATGTTATTCAACCAATGCCAGTTGTGAGGTTTATTCATTACCTTCAATTTCCTAGCAACTAACTATGACCAAGGTCGTCAACACAAGCGATCAATTTAACATTTTTGTTATCTAGTTCGCAAAAACGACATTTCATAACATGGGCTCTATGGATGTTAAGTGGAACTAATCTGTCAGATGACCCATGTGTGAACGACAAACATAGTGCACATAAACAGGGAATAAGTAAAACAAAATTGTTGTGCTATATTATGATGTATTATTTTAATTTGATTTTAATTTTGTACTAGTTTTGGCAGGCGTTTTGGTGGAGTTTTGGAGCGTTTAGGAAAATAGCCAGGGTATAGAGATATTGCAACATCAGGGTGCAACCTTGTTGGTATTCTCGTTCATTCCTAAGGAGTAGTTCCTAAGGAGTTCATTCCTAAGTTTGTTCGTTGAAGCATTCAGTATTTTAGTACATGATGTGTTTAACAAACTTGAAGTTGTTCCGTGTTAGGTATTCATTGATTCTGGTGTTCAAAGTTCTTCCAGTCTTTTCTACGTAGGTGGCTTTAACAGTCTGGAATTCTAGTTTGTACACACCACTTTTATCAGTCATATTAATTGGTTCTTTGTTATTAATTAGTTTATAACTGATGGTTATAAGTATTTATTAAGTTATTGCTCTTGAATGATATCTTGATGTTACTAGTTAAAATATCTTCTTAATTTTCATTGATAGTGGGCCAGGGCATTGAATAATTCTGTACGTGGTTGGTGTTTCCTTGTTGGATTGTTGTGTCTGTGAAAACTGTTTATTGATCATTTTGTTTATGATTTCTTAGTTCTTTTTTGTTTGTATTCATTATAACAAATTAGTCATTGACATAACGCTTCCAAAATATTGTTTTGTCTCTAAATAGATTTTTATTATTAATCATAAATTCATTTTCGATTTTATCAATGAAAATGTCAGCTATAATGACGCTAAGGAAACACAATTATGTTTAAAAATGAAGAAAACTCGTATTAAACAGAGAAAGGTAACAATTACAAGAAAAAACCATTAAACTAATATCTTTTATTAATATGTCTTGTGGTGAATTTTTATATTTTCTTCCTGTACTTTTCTAATTTGTTGCATTGTTTATTCTCGTAACTTTTCCCAATCATTAGTAAATTGGTTTTGATAACTTTTTCTACAATAATTTCCTTTAACCTGATTTTCTCTTTTCTTCTCATAGTTACTCCAGACATTACCTGAAACGGTGTTGTGTTAATACTGCTTTAGTATGCACTAGTTATAGCTTCTTGAAGTCTTCTCAGGTGTTTATACCTGTTATCAATTTTATCGTCACATAACTTAGATAAGCATAGTATTATGGTTCGATTAACTCTTCCTACCTGAACGTTTCCACGTGGTACTTTGATCGTTGTTAACATATCTTAACACATCTGTTCACATTTACAATAAATGTCAAATATGTTTGAAGTAAACGTAGCTCCTCGATCACGCATCACTTCTTTTGTATTTGTGATAAAGGATCTAAGTGATCCTATTTGTTGTGTTTGGTTTTCATTTTTTCATACAACTTTAATTTTTCATTAAGATCTTGTTCCGTATAAAACGGATTTGTTCACCTCGTCATCAACTATTCCTTCTATTATATATTCCATTAAAACGTCTTCTTTTCAGTATTCTTGAGCAGAGGCTCTCGCATTTTCAGTGTATCAACAATCTGTTTCCACAGATTAATATCTCAACGTCATTCCAGCCACATCACATAGCACTATCTTCAAATTATTTTATCCACTTCTAAATCGAATAACCATCTTCTCCATTAAAAGTACTAACCGTGCCTTCCACGACTTTAAAAGTTAATACAAATTTTGGATTCGCCTTTGAATTCTGGTTATGTGAATCTATTCGATTCATTTTCATCATCTGTTCAATTTCTCTATATTGGCGTATTCATTATCTTCTTTGTCATTCTCTATTGCTTTGATTACTTTGATATTTTAAAATATTTATCAAATATATACCAAATATTGTATATCGGGTCTACTTCCTCAACGTAATAAAATTCTTTCCTAACCCTATCTTTTCTTTCATTTTTTCAAAGCTTTGAAATTTAAACCCCTCAAATTCTCTTAATTTCTTTTGTATTACCTCTATTTCTGTCATTTTCAAAAATAGAGCTATAACAGGGTTTTATTGATTTTGTAGAAGCTTTTGAAATATTTCGTTAGATACATGGTATGGTTTCTAAGCTCGTCATGTTTATCCAACTGCCTAAACCGTCTTATCGTCTTTTTCCCGGCTTTATGTCTTCTCATCTTCTGTCCTTATTCGCCTTTCGCTTTAGCGATTCTTTATCTTCACCTTCATCGCAAGATCTCCTTTTCACGTCTTTCACCCGTTGTTCTAATGATTCGGTATACAGTAATGGCAATCACCGAAAATCAATTTTTATTTCATTAGTAACCCTCGATATTTCGATTTCCTTTAAAACCTACACGCACAATTCAAGCGGGGAAGAAGTTTCTACTTACATATGAAAATAAGCTGAACATTGGTTATTTCCAAAGAAAAAGTAATAAGTTTTATGTTTCTTTTGTGTTAAAAGTAAAAGACGAAATCGTTGCAGATACAGATACCTCGCATTTTGTTCTCTACTTTGTCGAATGGGATACATAACAAATCTTATGCTCGTACACTCGACCTTTATTGTAATCTGGTTACGATTTCTTTGCGAGTCGTACAAATTGGTGAGCTCGAGTACGTCTTCGGGCTCTCAAAATTGATGGCGTCTTCATTCCTCGAGCACGTACCGAACGAGATCTGTAAAAAAAGCTCGTAAAGAAAGACCCGGGTATATAGGCGGGTGGAGAAAAGATAGAAATGCGCGGGAAAAAGGGGACAGCGTCGTAAAGCTCCCTGCATCGTTACAAATAACGTTTCATTTTTTATTCAATCTTCGTGACGAGCTTAAAGCTTGAACTCCCCCTCTGCTTTTTGGCTCTCAACCACCTTAGCATCGTCATCAATACCTCAATAAAAAATGGCCTCATTGACGGTCTATTGTTGGTTTGAGTGTAATACTTGCACTTGTCCCCAATTTCGGTTAGCTTATTGGTGAGGAAAGGTGCGTTGAACTTTCACGCTGAATAAAGGTTGGCTTGACGTTGAAGAGGGTCCTTTTAGATCCTTTAGAAAGAGTGACAGGTGGAGAAAGAATTATTTGATTATTATATCCCCGTTTACTTTGTTAAATTTTGTAAGTAACTGATGAAAAACGACTGCATATTAAAAGTTAATGTGTTAAATTTCAAATAGATTTTTGTGCTAAAATATATAATTTTTGCAACCTTTATTAAGCAAAACTCACGTTAGATCTGTAACGGTTCATATTATGTTTCATATTATATCAGTAAAGTATTGCACAAAACATGTTACAAACACTTGGCCGGAAACCCTGGCTTAACTTTAAGCGGGTAATGTGTGATTTATTTGCTTATTAACCGAAGTGAGAGGAATGAGGAAGTTAGTACTAAATACGGGTACATCGTGACGACGAAACAGAAAAAAGTAAATATTGGAAGGGAAAGAGAGAGGTAAAGAAAGAGATATGTCATGTTAGAATTATAAAGATAACAATAACAGAAACAAAGTACGTAGTGATCAGACGAAATTAGATTGTACATTAGAATTTAAGGAATGCTGAACAGAAGCAATAAGACAAACTTGGAAAAATTCTAAAAAAGATGGAAGCAAATAGTGTAACACTATAAATATTATGAAATAAGAATAATATAGTTACAAAAATGAAGTACGATAAACGATCAAGAAGAAATTTTAAAGAAATGAAAGGAATATTTCATATTATCGAGATTTAAACAAGCAGAAAAGAAGATAAATCAAAAAGTATGAGTCAAAATACAAGTAAAAGAATAAATGTTATTGTAGGAATTAGACTTATAAAAGTGTTAAAAAATTAAAAGGCTTCCGAGAGATATAAGGAAGTTAAAATGAACTGCAAGAGCTAAAAAGATCTCTGCACTATCATGAAGATAGTAGAGTAAATAATTTATTTAAGGGGTTATAAAAAAAATTTAAAAATAGTTAGGTGATTGTTTTTATTTTCTTTGTTTCTATACCGGGTTTCGGGCCTTGCCCATCATCAGTAGAAAACCCTACAAGCATATTTATAAAACTATCTTATTAAATTACAATTAATATTAAATTAACTTACGTTTTATGTATTACAATAAAAGCGTGGTAAGTATATATTTTTTAAAGGTTAGGTTTGGATGTAGGTAAGATAGAGAACTTGAATAAGGCTGCTTTTTTTAGAAAAGTCATTTGAAAGTTGTGGATTAAAATTAAAATGCTTATGGTTTACAAATCAAAATGAAAGTAGTGGTAAACCAAATTAAATTAAAAAGCAAGTGTATAACAAATAAAAAGATATTTTTAAGAAATTCTAGGGTCACCCGAATGAATAAATAAAATTATGGGACTTTGGGGTGCAAGTGGTGCAAGAACAGAATCGCCACCTAACTCTGTCTTCTCTTTTCGCACGAAGTTGAATTTTTGTGATGGTTTCTTCATAAAAAGGGTTTTTTAGACAACTATATAGCGGTGTGTATGTGGGTAATATTTGGTCGTTTAAATTAGTTACATTCGGGTTCCCTTCATTTCCATGAGGGTGCTCTTGTTAATTTGGTGTAAAAGTTTCAAATTTTTGTTTTCATCAAGATTGTGGTTGTTGAAGATTAAATGTCTTCCAAAGTTAGATCTGGAGCTACTCTACCTTAAATAACACAAGGTGAAGATGGAATCAATAAATCTTAATAATTAATGAGTAAATAATTGCCAAAAAAATTAAGCCAACAACAAAACAAAAACTACAATACTATGATAATGAGTCAAATAATGTAAGCGTGTAAAATAGTAACGTAAAGAAGAAGAAAAAGTTCTCCTCTTTCTTCGATCGAGATAGCTGTGGGATGGGATAAGACAAGGTATAATGGCCAGGAGGGGAATAAAACTGCATAAAACTAAAAAAAAGGCTTTGTATAAGAAGCATGTCACAAATTATCTCGGGGTCAAGAATAACGACGCTTTTGACTTAGATTTATGATAATAGTAGTTAAAAAACGTGACAAACGAAATATATTACATGTATCCTGAAGAGCACTTGTCAGGAACATCCCTTTTCAACAATTTTTAAATGTATTTTTGTTGTACATAACACAATTGGTAGTTTAGAAGTAAGTGATCGATTTCATGATTAATTTTTGGTTCACCATAAGGTTTGACTCTCTATTTTATCGCCAATCTATCTAGGTAACTAGATAGATACAATACAAAAGGATACAATACAAAATCATGACACACATATTTACTAGGAATTGTATAAAGCCAAATCATTACAGCTGATATCTACTAAAACGTCGTATACTCTCCAGGCTCAAAAAATCCGGAATAATATAGGCACCAGAGTATACCACGATATACTTTGGTATATCACGGATGCTTGTATATCCAGATATACAAGCATCCGTGGTAAACAGGGTTGAGACAGGCAGCTGCCTTTTGTACTCCAATTAAAGTGTTAAGTTTTTATTTTGACCTGTCAAGCATCTCCTGATAGAATGTTAAATAAGTCAGTTTTGTTTACAAATATTAATTATACTATGTTGGTTTCTTTTGCAAAGAAACCCCAATTGTAATAGAAAAAGAGGTTAAAACAGGTAGTTTCTTTTTGTACCCCAATTAAAGCGTGAAGTTTTCTTTTGATCTGTCAATCATCTCCCGAAAGAATGTTATGCAGGTCAGTAAAGTTTACAAACGTTAATTATACCGTAAAGATTTCTTTTGTATAATAATTAAAGCGTGAAGAAACACCCATTGTAATAGAAAAAAGGGTTAAGACAGGTAGCTTCCTTTTGTACTGAAAAAGCACGGAGCTTGAGGAGAAGTGAGTAAAGTCCCTTGCTAGATCGATGGAGTTTTGGTGAGATTCAAAAGGCGATTGTAAATTCGGAAGAGCGAGATCTTGGGTTGACATTTAGGGTGGTGATCAGAGTTTACAGATATGTTATGCGAAAGATTTTAGTTTCGAATTCCCAATTAACCCGCTTGTAACCTTTTTTGTTTAGTATCATCCGATTGGAACCTAAGGAAACGTGAACACCATACCACCTTATCCATAGATCATGCGATAATAATCCAATTTTGTTCCTCAATTTTATTCGAAATTAGAACATAATATGTAAATGATCAAACATAATATGTAAATGATCTTTGAAAGAGTGATGTTCTATGTTAAAAGATAAAAAGTAATCCCTGACGTTGTCTAACTTCCTTCGCACTGCGTTTTATATTTAATTTTGTTATACAGGTGGATCGGGACTCCAAAGATAACGATCCTATGATAGACAAACTATGAAACTCCCGATAAAAGTTCATGTTCAACCATAAAGTATTCCTAAGGTTATGAGAAATTCTATCAAATTTACGTATCCCATAAATGTTCCTGAGACAACTATTCTAAACTTTTTATATATAGTTATAGGTACCTATAGCCTTATGTTATACAGCAGACATATAGTTAAATTGTGAACGAACGAACATATCATAAAGGTGCAGTATTATTTTAAAGATAAACATGAACAATGCGGGTACAACCGATGCAAAAAAAAATAATCTCTTAATATATGTTTGAAATTGTTTTCTAAATCTTAAGCTACTGTCTAAAACCATGCCAAAACACTTATCTTCACACACTTTTTTAATTAAGGATTAATAATAATTCACCTTATTGGCTAAGTGTGAAGTAGAGTTAAGCTATTAGTCATTAAAACTTATTCACGTACATTTATCAGGATTTATTTTTAGCTGGTGGTGTGTCGTTAGCCCAAAAATCTGTTAACAATCGCCGCTAATACAAACCTCAACCTCATTTTACAGAATTTAATACATTTATTCAATTGTAAAAAATAGAAAACAAATTAGGTCCCAACACAGAACCCTGAAGAACACTATTGCGGAGTGCGACATAAATATTGTCACTGCACCCTCACTAAAATAACGAAATAGTTTGCATAAAATGGTTCTTCTTCTAAGTCTAGTAAAGGAAATTCTAAGTCCAGTATTAGCTCTAAAGCTAGATTTAGTTGGCTTCCGTCTTAAGAGACGTACGGCTAAACCCGACTGATTCTAGTTCTAGATCAGGTGTTATTCTAGTTTTAGTATTAGCTCTACTTCTCGTTGTTGTTCAGTCTTCGATTGTTGTACACTTGTATCGAACTAATACTAGACCTAGAATTACTAAATTTCGGCTAAACCTGAATCGTTCTAACCTTAGTTTAGTGTTAGTTCTACTCTAATTCTTATTTAGCTCTAGATTGTGGTAAATTCTTCATTCGGGTTTCGCTGTACGTCTTTTAAGACCGAACCCAACCCAACCCAAATCGAACCGAACTAAAACCGTACGTCACTTAAGACGGCTAAACCCTAATGTTTCTAGTTCTAAGTCTAGTGTTAGTTCTGAAGATAGGTTGAGTTGTACCTCTCTTATAACCTAAACTACTTCTGAAATCAGTATTGGCCCAAAGAAACTTTAGGAGGAAATTTTCAAAATCGAGTAACATTTTTCTTTCATTGCCAAATATAGATTACGTGTAATTACCGTATTTAATAGACATTGAGAAAGATTTGACACTCATAAATCATCAATCTGAACTCCTTAATTGTGAATCTTTTTCATGTACTCAGTTGTCTGAAGAAAACCACAGCAAAATTCTTTCCCAAGTCAACAGTGGATAATATATCATCAGTTAGATTTAACAGTGAAGTTTTGCAATTATACAAAAAGAATTCGGATAATTTGTCCATAAATAATTAATTAAAAATTCAGTATCTAATATTCAATGTCTATTGATGAAAGCGGCTGTAATTTAGTGTATAAAGAACTTTAAATAAATTTTTTTATTCGAGTTATTTTATTTAGGTTTTAAAGTTTGTTTCTAACATTTTCTAATTACTTACATTCCGAAAAATACACATGACAACATAGTTTACTGTTTTGTCATTCCAAACTTATTAAACTTTTATAAAAAAATGAATTATTTTTTTAATATATTTAAATAATAATACTGTAATTTTCATTAGTACTTTAAGATGAATTGACGAGAAAATGTATTTATAGTTTTATTATCAACAATATTAGTACAAATGCAATGTACAAATGTTGCCACATATTTTCATTTCTTTGTAGTGCTTCATGAAACAACGCGAATCATCACACAACAATTTAACATTAAGATTTTCGATTCATATACTATCTAGGAGTGCTGTGTGCAGATTATCTGCTAATTTCTGAACACCTGTATAGAGTGCGTATTTTATTCACGTAATAGAGTAGCTTTTGCTGTTCTCTACAAGAAAGTAATTATAGATTCCCTTGCTACATACACTAGTGAACTTATATAATATATAAAACATTAAATTTTACACTACGACTTGTACGTTTTCTTCGGCATAATTCGTAATTCGATAGCCCCACATTTTGTTCGAAATTTTTCGTCTGTACTACGTGATTAATGTATGGCGTGATTTTGCAATATATATAATATAACGGTTATCCACACAAGTTCGAATTTTGACAACGTTTAATTTAGACAATATATGTAAAAAAATTAAACATATACATCTAGTGAAGTTAGTGGAATTGCTCTAGAATTTCATGTACGACTTTGTTGTCGAAATTGGTAAGTATATGTATGCGATAATCTATACATTTGTCGACAGTATTTGAGACTCATGCAACTTAAGAAAGGTCTCTTACATTAACAATACGTTTCTCAGAAGACTCATTACGTGACCGTTTTTGTAGTGAATCTTGAAGAATCTTTAAAATGAATTATTGTTGGTTAAATATACAGTGCGTTTCAAAAGTAACGGATAAATTCGATAAAATCATTACAAACAATTTTTGAAAAAATCGCTGAAACGGGTGTAAAGATTCAAAATTTATGTAATTGTTTAATGTGTATATTTTAAATTTTTTCCGTCATTTTTAAACGAGTTATGACGTCATCGAAGTTTTTGTTTAAATGGAACTCCCCATTTTTATATCGGAATATGAAAGAGGCTTTATTTTCAAAATTATCGGTTATATAAGAAAATTTTAGAGCAAAATTAATTTAAAGTTTCATAATTGCCCATTCATTTTGTATAAAAAATAGCAGTAGCAGTGCGTAACCATTGCAACCAATTTTCAAGTGTCAGAATTCAATTTGAATTGAATTATTTATTTAAATTAATTGTAACTCAAGTACAATAGTAATAATAATTAATTTAAATAAATAATACGATTCAAATTGAATTTTGACAATTGGAATGTCAAATCAAAACAATTGGTTTCCATGATTACGCACTGCTACTGCGTAAATTTTTTATACACATGAATGGGAAATAGTGAAACTTTGAATTAATTTTTATCGAAAATTTTCTTATGTAACAGATACACTCAGCAGCAGAAGTCTGCGTACAAAAAACTTGTAATACTTTAATTGAAAAAATAAGAGTCATAATCTAATGTGATAACTTGATTTTTTTTATTTTGTATATTAACTACGTATAATTCTATTAACAAAATATGCTTCAACAAAACAGAAACAGTAGTTACAGAAAAAAATCAAAACTAAAAATTCTACAAATAACGGGTATGCAAAAATCTGCGTACAAGTCAGGACAGTATTTATAAAAAATTCATAAATGAGATCATTGTAGAAACAATGATCTATTTCTACACTCAACGTATAGAAATACGTTGAGTGAGAGAAGACACAACTTCACAATGGAACATTTAGAACAGCATTTAATAATTAGTTGTTTTCGTGATTAGTGGTTTAATAATTATATATGAATGTTTAGTTTAACGATGTATTTTTTAATGAAAACGTTATTAAAATACATTATTAATTAGGTATAGCAATTTTTTCGATTTCTAATTTTTATGCCTTTTTAATCCTTTTGTTGCCAAAATATCATGCCTTTTTAAGTGCCTTTTTCCGTCTTTTTTGTGCCTTTTAATCCGGTCTTTAATTATTATTATTATTCCTGAAGGTCTCAGTTTGGAAAGGCAGTGGCATATTTAAAATAATTTGAAAGATTTGGTTCACGTCCAAATAAAAGTTGTCTCATATCTCTACCAACACAGGAATACATCAAAAACGGAATGCAACATCCGCGTCAACAAAGGAAACATTTAAATCAACGAGAAAAGCTGAAAAATCCACACAAAAAAAAACTGAAATGAAAGTTTGAAAAAAAAACAAGAAAAAGACGAAACATCGAAAGAAATCCAAAGGAAAAAAGGAAATGTTGATAATTTCAACAAATAACACTTCACAACAATTTATGGTTTATTTAATAGAAAATGGTGTTCAATATTCAATTTCTGCACATATTCATTAAAAAACATCGATTTTTTTTCGAGCGCAGATGCAAAAGATCAAAAAGAACATTTTTTGATCTGTTTACATTTTTTTCGTGATTGAATTCATGATTCATAATTCATTATAATTCATGTTGAACTTTAAAATACACTCAATTAACAAAGTATTAAACAAAGATTTTTTGTTCCGAGTGTAATGTACAATTTTGGAGCAAAATACATACAGGATAATAATTCGTCCAGGTACGTAAAGCTTGCTATTCTTCAACATTTTCCTTGGCTATAATGTGGTTTACAAACCTTTTTGTTCTTATTACTTCTTCCCTTTATTAAGCATTTTTCATTTGTAAGAAAATCCGCACTTACACTTTTGTTGTTCTCTATAGTTTATAATTTTGTTACAGTTATTGACAAGTAATGAATAAGTGTACACTCAGCAGCAGAAGTCTGCGTACAAAAAACTTGTAATACTTTAATTGAAAAAATAATAGTCATAATCTAATGTGATAAACTTGATTTTTTTTTATTTTGTATATTAACTACATATAATTCTATTAACAAAATATGCTTCAACAAAACAGAAACAGTAGTTACAGAAAAAAATCAAAACTAAAAATTCTCCAAATAACGGGTATGCAAAAATCTGCGTACAAGTCAGGACAGTATTTATAAAAAATTCATAAATGAGATCATTGTTTCTATATTAATATGAGGTCAGATAACCTTTACGTTCAATGACCTTCCTTAAACGTTTAGGCATGGAGTGCACTAATTTCTTCGTTTCGTCCGAACTGATTTTGGCCCATTCTTCAATCATAACATTTTTTAACGTTTCCTTCGACGTTATGTTGTGTTGCCGAATCCTGCGTTCCAGTAAATCCCAGAGGTGTTCGATGGGATTCAAGTCCGGCGATTGTGGAGGTGTTTTAAGTTGCTTTGGGGTATTGTATAGTAGCCAAAGCTTAGTGTTGTGGGCGCAATGTTTGGGGTCATTATCTTGTTGAAAAAAGTATTCGGGCCCCAAGCCCAAGTTTTCGATGCTAGGCTTCAAATTTTCTTTTAAAATGTCTATATACATTTTATGGTCCATTGTCGATGTTATGAAAACCAACCTTCCCTCCCCTTTGGTGCATATACACCCCCAAACCATAACTCCACCACCTCCGTGTTTTACAGTCGCTTTCAAATTTTCGGGATTAAGGACAGTATTAGGTTTTCTCCATACAAGTTGTTTACCTTTTATGCCGAAAATGCAAAATTTGCTTTCATCTGTAAAGAGAACTTTCTCCCAGAATTCAATGGGCTTGTCTAAGAGTTTTTTTGCAAAGGCGATCCGCTTCTGACGATTGACCTCTGACACAAATGGTTTTTTTCGTGCAACGCGACTGTGATAGTTAGCTTTTTTTAACTTCCTTCTCACCGTATCTTTGCTGATAGTTTTATGAAATTCTTCTTGTACATTTTCTACTATTTTTTTTTGCCGTCAGCCTAGGTCCTTTTCTAAGCTGCTGTACAATTTTTCGCTTCTCTCGGTTTGTTAAAAGGGGTGGTCTACCAGATCGCGGACGTGAGAGGTAATCTTCAGTGTCTTTATAATTATTAATTACTCTTTGAATGGAAGAGTGTGACCTGCCGACAGTTTCTCCTATTTTTCGAAAAGATTTTCCCTCTTTCCATAACTTTACAATAATTTTTCTCTCTCCCAATTCAATTTCCTTTCCTTTCGTGTCCATTCTAACTTTTAGCTTCTAAGCCTCTGCTAATATAATTGACACCGATTATCTTTTATTTAAAGCGTACATCGCCAACTACGTATTTAAGTAAATAAGTATATTTTGGAGAAGGCGTCTTTATTTGTACGCAGATTTTTGCATACGCATTATTTGGAGAATTTTTAATTTTAATTTTTTTTTGTAACTAATATTTCTGTTTCATTGATGCATATTTTGTTAATAGAATTATATGTAGTTAATACACAAAATAAAAGAAAATTGAAGTTCATCACATTAGATCATGACCCTTCTTTTTTCAGTTAAAATGTTAGAAGTTTTTTGTACGCAGACTTCTGCTGCTAAGTGTAAATATTTATTGTACATAATTTAGAAAAAAAATCTACTTTTATATGCCGATATAAAATATGGAGTGTTCCATTAAAAAAACTTCGATGACATCATAACTCGTTCAAAAATAGCGGAAAGAAGTTAAAATATACACCAAAAAATTGCAAAAAATTTAGACCCGTTTCAGCGATTTTTTATAAATTATTTGTAATGATTTTATCGATTTATCCGTTACTCTCGAAACGCACCGTATAAAACAATTAAAAATCGTTTGTGTATAATAGCTTTTTTAAATTTAATTGTAAGTTATAACAAAAATAAATCATTTATTTTATAATTTAGATTTTTATTAGAAACCTAAGTCTTAACTAAAAATGCTGTACTCCCTATTAAAAATTAACACTAATAAGTATAAATGCATTTTATTTTATTCATAGTTCTAATTTTACACTGATTAGAACTCTTTTTCTAACAAGTGTGTACTATATTTCCCCACCGAGAGAGGAGAAAAGATTAGTTTAACTATAATTTTAAATGTATTTGAGAATGTATTCGAAAAGTACCGGATACATGTATCCAGATACCTCTATGGGGGAAGTATCCATAGTTATATCCATACATATGATTGTTATCTAAAATGTTTTTGTTTTGACTGAATATAAACGTATAGAGAGATATAAATCGAAGGTTTTCAAACGTTTTATAAAATAAAGTCCGCTAGAGGCGCCGCTATGCTCGACGCGGTGGTCGATGCTCTACAATATAAAATACCAAATAAACCAATAATTTCGTTTTCACCGCTATGATTCCATCGATGCTTAACGTTCCGCTATAATACCGGTCTTGGTATTACGGCAATGATTTTTCTAATGTCATTAGATTCTAATTTTGTAGATCTTGAGGTAAACCGTTTTTTTGTCAGATGAATAATGTTAAGATACAAAACTTCAATATTTGTTTATACGTCAATCTTGAATATACAAAACGTCACGTCGCATCACATTTCGAAAACAAACTGTTTCAAATACATACTATTCCACAGCTAACACCCATGGGTTTTCTAACTTTAGCGATTATTTTGGTTAACTGTCGTTAGAAACTTTCGGCAGCATCATGTGTTCAGAATACGACCGCAAGGACCTTCTAATGTTCGGCGACTGGACAAGTGACATCTAAAGCGAGTTTGTGCCGACGAAAGCCCCAGCATTTGCGACATTTTGCCGCGAATTAACTGTGTCAGAGCAACAGTCTGTTAAACGGTAGGTTGGACTCCGGGTGACTGGGAAACTAAGGGAACTTGCGAGGGAGACTTTTGCGCAACGACGTGCTATATCGCCTACTTCTCCTCCCCTCTTCAACATCCACCTTTATCCTCGCTTTTCCGGCCTCCTATGTTCACCACCCTCTAGCGTACTGGTTCCATTATTCCCATGGGGACTACGGCCGTATTTATTATTAAACATCACTCTAGGATAATGCATCCATTTGTTAGGAATATGATGTTTGGCTCCATTAAGTTTCCAATTGTTCAAGAGGTGGGTTAATGTGCACATTGATCTTGCAAGGCACTTAGCTTTTTGTAATGTTATCACGTGTTATCTATAGGTTTTAAAGTTCGCTAATAAAAAACAATGAGTATTTTCAAAAAAGCCCATTATCACATATCAAGCGTAAGACAGGTATAGGTTACATACAAAGCGAGTTGTGTGATAAATGGTTCATACTCATATCACAGTTATGGTCATTTTGTTATTATATGGAAATGGATTTAGTTTTGTCCGTAAACCAGAATTACCATTTCTATATCAAACTTTCACTTTGTTTATGTGATTTGCTTCCTTTCGCATTAAACAACAACGAATCCGATGATTAAACGAAGGTTATTACGGTTTATTTTTCGTCCCCGTTCTTTCATAAGTTATTAATTAACTGTTTATACAGGAGAGAACACGAACACTAAAAGAACTATAATCGCAAACTGGGCGGCATTAAGGCGTAATTGGTAAGTAATTGCTCTTGAAATTACGTTATAGCGAGCCGGCAAATTTTTTTCTAAGCACCGTAAGTTTGTCTCCGTCTATCTAGAACAAGGTCGTTAAATATCACTTAAGGGTGGTTTTTGAGGCTAACGTTAATGTCAATTTAGCGTTTTATGTATGTGATACATAATTTTATGCTCTTTTAACCACTTATTGTATTTGATTTATACATACCTATACATCTACGAATTTTAAAATAATTTAATTAACAAAAATATAAGAATTTATATAGCTATGCAACCTAGAAATTCAAAAAAATTACCATGTCTAAAATAATGGACATAATGGGATGAGTCATGGATCAAATTGAAGTCGAAAATGCTTTGTTTAGAATAAAATGTATAAGATTGCGCTTCCAGTTTACTGAATTTTAAAAAATTGTTTTAATAATGGAAATAAAGGTATGAATCATGGCTTAAATTGAAGATGATGTCTTTAAAATAATGTATGATTACCGCTGTTTCATCCAAAAAGTATTGAAATAAAAATTTAAGTATGTAAGATTGCGTTTCAACTTAGGTGATCGTAAAATAATAAAAATGGGAGAATTAAAGAAAAATCTCCATGGCTAAAATAATGGAGATAATGGGACGAGTAATGGATCGAATTGAAGACAAAAATACCCTCTTTAAAATAATATAGGATAACTGGCGTTTGAATAGAACATTTAGATAGAAACTAAAATGTGTAAAATTGCATTTCAAATCAATTAAACTTCTAAAAAGTCTTTTCAAAAATTATTGAGTAATTCAAATATGTGAAGTTGCGTGTCAATTAAATAAAATTTCGACAAATTAGATAAGTTTGACTGATTGTAAGTTTAAAAAAAAATTTTAAATTATTTGTTTATATGTTTGACTGACTTACCGTCAGCACTCAATAGTAAGTAATACTAGAGAAATACTAGTATAGGAATTAACATGTCCTAATACCGTACATGGAACAAGAAAGTTTCGGATTTAGCCCTGCATCTCCAGCCTGAATGTTAATTTAAGAGATGAGACCATTTTTATAGTGTTAGTGTTATAAGGAGGTGGCTTGAAATTGCGATCAGTGGATAATAATCAGTCAATAAAAATGGAAAAGTGTAGACTGAACTCTGGACAGAATTGGTTCGTGAACAACCTCTTCTTGTTCATATAGACTATATTATACTTGCTTTCTTAAGTACAAACTAACACTTTGGCATTTGGACGATACCTCAGATCAACTAAAGCATAAGCATACATTGACCCTCTACACTGCCAGGTTAAAGAAGCTTAGAAACTACAGAACTGGAATTTTCTCCAACTGCATCTTTCCATTTTGCGAATATCACAGGTTGCGACAGCTCATTCTGAATTAATTGTTACAAATATAGCAGCAAATGCGGTGATTAAATACAAAAATGAATTGGTGTTGGCCAGCGTCGTCATAAATATATGAGCTAATAAGGCTACGGCCCTGTGGCGGCAACTCTTGGACGGGGCAGGCACCTGTTGTGACAGACGGGACACCATACCTTGTGTCCCCATTGAGGTACGGACCTTTCTATGGCATTAAACTTTTTATGAAAAAGGGCGACCTCGTTTCGTTCACCTAATCCAGCCCATAGACGTCATGAATTTGTGTTGGATTTTGGTAGTGCATCTGAAGACATATTTTTAATGAAGACTTCTACAATGAATTATATCTTCACTAGTGAGATTAGGATAGAAAACAATTTGTCAAAAAATATCACCAGTTTCACGTAAGCCCATTGTATCGCTAATTTTTAATAGTGATGCTACGTTGAACCTGATTAACTCCATGTCCCATCGAGCTTGTAATTAGTAGGATGAGGAAACTTACTTAAAAGTTACTATAATCAAATAGTTACTCTTGACTCCTCACTCACTTCCTGACTGCACATCACAAGTTGTGTAAGATGAAATGTTCTGAAGACGCACGGCTAAACCCAAGACTTTCCACTTCAAGGTCTTGTATTAGTCCTAGTTCATTGCAGACCTAACTCTAGACCTAGAACTAGAATCCTATTTTTTGATTTTGTAACGAAGCGCACTCGTTTCGTTCGACCTAAAGTCCTTAGATTACTAATGTACCGCGGTTCACGAAGCCTGTATATTCAAACTATTCGAGCCAAAATGGCGGTTTGACAGTATGTCAGTGCATGTCACTGTTTGTAAGCATATGTCACTGCTTTTTTAACAAAAAATGCGCTTGTAATAGTGCCGGTTGGTTGCTTTAAGAGTTGCGAAACAGCTTTGTGATGTTAGTTTATTGTTAATAAACTCTTAATCTTTTTGATAAAATCGTCATGTAGAATTTAAAATTAGTTAATCTAGGGCTTAACGAGGAAGTCTAGGGACTATAACTTTATTGCTATTTATGTTGCTTCATTAATAACCCTTTATTGGTATTTTAAATTTGGCGCGTGACATTTCAAGCCAAAATGGCGACAAACCGCCGTACTTTAACAATCTAGAAACTTTAGTTACACCAACCCAACCACTGACGTTGACACTTACTAGGCATCGAATTATATCTTCACTAGTGAGATTAGTTGGGTCCTAACCCAACTTAGATGCACTACTAAACCTATTTTAGTAGTGTATATGAAGACTTTTTTAACGAATGCCTCTAGAATGACATATCTTCACTAGTGAGATTACGTTAGAAAATAGTCTGCTAAAATATCACCAGTTTCACATGAGTATGTTATATCGCTAATCTTTAATAGTGATGCAATATTGAAACTAATTAACTTCATCTCCCATCGAACTTGTAATTAATAGGATGAGGAAACTTACTTCTTGGGTAAATTAACAACTTATTCGTTACTCCTCACTCACTTCCTGACTACACATTACAGATTATGTACGTACACTTTCTGAAGACGTACTGCTAAACCCAAGTCTTTCTTCACTTCAAGACACTTCTAGCTCCAGTGTTAGTTCTAGTTTTATATCATGAGATCTTACTCTAGACCTAGATCTAGAACTAGGAAGCATTTGGGTTTATGCTAGTCCAAGGTATAGTATTATTTCCAGTTTTACTTCAATTCAAATATAAAGGGTTAGGTTCGGTTGGGATTAGCCGTGCAGCTAAAGACATTATTTTAACGAAGGCATCTATAATGAATAGATTCTGAAATAGCGTACTTTACAAACTGATTTGGCAACTCTGTATATTTGAATTGAAGTAAAACTGGTACTAATACTAGATCTAGAACTAGAAACTTTTTTAAATTTTGTATGAAAAGGAGCGCTATTGTTTCGTTCGTCTAACCCAGCTTTGGGGCGCTAAATATCTTAGGAAGGCATTGATGTTGACACTTATTGTGGGTTCATGCAACGTGTTTTTGTTTTTGTCGTAGTCATAGTCTTAACGGTTTGCGTTAGCTGTAATTGTAAGGAATGGTATTAGTTCATGCAATATTTAAGCACGGTACATTAAAGCAAAATTTTGACACATCAACAGTGGTGCTAAATTAAATATATAAAATTGATTAGAATTAGTTTGAATATCCATTTTACTAGTAACGTGTAATGAAATAGAGTACATTATCAAATACAATAAACTTTGCTTTGTATCTAACTGCTCCTTTATTTTAAAAAATATTGTCTTGACTAGTTTCAGCGAATCGCCATCCTCATAGACAAAGTCAGTATAAAAAATTAATTCGAAACATGTAAGTCGGTTTTTATAATCACATAAATATGATTTTTTTATTGTGATCCTATATTGAACCAGATTAACTGCATCTCCCATCGTGCTTTCTTTTGATGGAATAAAGCCACTTATTTGCGATAAAATCAAAAAGTTACTTGTGCTGATTGGACATTGCAGATTATGCCAAAACACGTTCTATATGAATATATTGATTGTGAGTGTCTTAAATTTCGTACGACCAAAACTGGGTCAATAATGACCCGAAAACAATTATTTTTGATTTCGTATGCTATGCAAGCATAGGAAGTCAAAGTTTGATGTTATCATCCTTTCCTATATTCTCTAATATTATTACTATCATACGATAGTAACGAAAAATATGCAAGTGATGCTCTTTTAGCAGTGACTGCACTGTTAAACCTCCTTTCTTACGATTACAGATGTAAGTTACGATGTAAACAACCGTAATAGAAACATCAATATATTGACTAAAATTTAGTTGAGTGATATCCAAAATATTTCATTGCTGTAAGTAATAGTATAATTTCTATTGAATTTCTTAATATCAAATTGACCTAGCTGTAACTATAGGTGTTATAGGTGTTTCGTATTTACTTTCACAAGGAATTTATTTCAAGATTTCCTAATTGTAACTTCAATTTTTTGTATTTATAAAATACGGTGAAAGTTATGTTTCACGATTCTATCTTATAATTACAGCCAAACTAATTATGTTCGGACAATCGAGCTAGTAATTTGGTAACCAATCATGATCAGATAATAAGCGACCGTACATGGAATAATAATTTCTGGTAATAAAAATGTAAAACGCGAGCATCAAATATTATTCAATGTAAAATTGAATCCCTTACTAAGAAAACTGCAAATCTATCAACAATATCTGAATCATCTTTTATGTTTACATCAGATGATATAATTGTGCAGTATACTAACAAAAAAACTAATGATGATTATAAAAGCTGAAATCAATCTCATAAAAGCGAGAATCCAAAGAAATGGGATAATATCAATTCCTTGGATATGAAGGCTTTTCTTGACATTCTTCTTATTACTGGCAGGTTTGAAAGCCAAAGAAATGTATGATACTTTTAACATCCAAGTATCATACATATGATATACGTAATTGCGAAATTAATTACAAACCTAATTTTGTCTTAGAATATAATGAAACAAAGCGTGTAGTTGACGTCTTGGACAAACTCATTCGTGAAAACAGTTGCTGCAAAACAACCGAAAGATGGCTATTTGCATTGTTTATGAATTATTTGGACATTGTGGTATACAATGCATTTGTAATTTGGAACAAAAAGAGTCCTAATTTAGTTGGTAATGTTTATGTTAAAAGACGAAGGAAAATATTATTACAGGAACTAAGTATGTCTCTTACCTACTCAACCTGAAATAAATAGAAAAACATCAAACATTGAAAAATTGGAAAATTGGAAAAGGAATACCAACTAGCATAAAAGCTACAATTGAAGCCAAAAGGAAAGCCATTCGCCGATGACCGAACCATAAGCAGCCCATAGAGAATAATAATAGAAGCATGTTTAAATGTAGTTTAATTGTAGTTATAGTTTAATAATATATATCTAACACAATATTTAATTTTATTACTTAAGATGGTTCATACCTGGGTCAAAAATGACCCGTTGTGATCGTTCATGTTCGTTTAACTATTTTGGTCGTAAGAGGGTTAACATCGCATAAATAACACCCGCTTTTGTTCTATATTAACATTCATTAAAACCTTGAACTGGATTTTTGACTCCTAAATGAACTGTGAATTGTGAAGATTTGTAGAAGGCCAACTGAAGAATGAGAACTATCAAGATATTTATTCGAATTTAAATATACATACAGTCTATTTAAAAATGTACAATAATCTATCTTTAAATAATGCATAGTATAGACAACTCTAAAAACTCTGAGTTTATGCGCATGAAATAGAGCACCGTAAAGAACAACTCGAGTTTGATGTGGTAACGTTGATCTTTAAATATCACCGATGTATTAAATAGATAATATTAATAGTATGACTTAAAAATAATTTGTCCATTATATCCGAAGTCATATAGAAGCTTCATTGTATATCATTTTTAGGACTTATAATCGTTTAACTTGATAAAAGATAAAGCATTTACACAAATAGATAATGAATAACCCTTCACTACGGTGGCATAGAGTTCGAAACACCTTGTGTACCCTATTATTCTCAAAAGATAATAGGAAAACGGGGTGTGGTAGATATCCAGACACTTGCCGGCACCGAGAATTTCGACAGCAGGTGTATCTTCAACACCTGCATTCACCAGCTGGCAATAAGCGAAAGGGCAGCACACGACAAGAACTGACAGTTGCGGTACCATAATTGGTTAAAGTCAACTGTGTAACAACCATAGCGTAATCTGCTTCGGTTATTACCACATTTTTTATTATATAATTTTAGTGTGTTGTTAAAACATTTTTCGCTTATTTTTTTATTTTTGTAAAGGTGCAAGAAAAACTGCCATATTATGCCACACATATAAAACAATAAAAAAATCCCGAAAGAAAGCTCTAAAATTATTTGCCGACTTCCAAAACTGCCGCACTCGTGAAATATTTTCGAGTTTGGGGGAACGAGTTTTGTTCCCGAATAGAAATTTATTTGTTCCTGTCGCTCTCGCAATCGCATCAACTTTTTCCTCTCACTGGGAAGCATTTAAATAATGAGATTCTGCGAGTTGCACAAAACTTTCATGCCTACTTATAAAATATATGGAATGTGAAAACATAAAAAACTACTTGTAAATCACGTACGTTGCCGTATAACAAACACCACCAAAGTAAAAACGCAAAATACAAATAGATCAACATCTATCTGGCTACTATTAATAACACAATGGAACATGTGAGTTCATTGTAATCGATATGTTTGCAGTGATTTATAGTTGATAGTGTAATTAAGCTTGATTTATTAACACCACCCAACCCTGAAACGTTATAGGACATGTTACAAAAGATTTCATTAATAAAATATGATATTTTAAATTGAACACTGATGTTCTAATTTTAATATTAATTAATGCGAATATCGAGCGCACAATAATACTAGATTGTTTAATTGCACGTGTTATTTAATTAGGTCTATGTTATGCGGTTGGAAATTGCGTCTGGCTACTTCTAACACGTGTTAATTATAATTGCGCAATATTATTGTAAATTATAGAACTAAATGATTTTATGTGTTCACAATTTATTCTTTAGTGGTTATATCAGAATGTGGGTAATATCTACCGTTATATTGTACCTGCGATGTGTTTATGAAACGTATGGGTCAATGAGCTTATAGTAACGTACATTTGTTTTATCACGTTTTACTGACACAAAAAATATATTATTTAAATACCATCTTAAAAATATAATTAAAAAAATCTGTAATTTTAACACTTGAACATCATCGGGTAATGGCATTTACGTCAAAACTCGTTTAGCTTTCATGCTTTAGTAATTTTAACACCATCACACACAAGAAGCTAATTACCTTCATCTAGATAGCTGAACTTAAGTAAGCGTGAATTGACCAGTAAAGCTTCGTTAATTATGTAATTGAATTACTTTTCTTTACGTAGAATTAACAAATTTACACATTGAAACAATTAACATATCTTATTTATCGTTCCTAAAAAACTTAAGCTTTACTCTTTTGGGCATTAATTTTTTATAAATATTTTGATGTTAGCAATAAACAGAGTCATTTTTATAGAGGTTTGTTAACTTCACCATTGCATCGTCAAATTAAATCTCAGTGCTTTAATATACTTAAGGACGCATTTTTTTCAGATTTGTTCTCAAAATACACAAAATTTAAAATTTACCTTAAACATCACTACAAACGTTTATTTAAACTTTTATACAATAATAAATACAAAGAATAAGATGTATAACTAAACATTTATTTTGCTAGACACCAGATCCTCAAAAGCTCTAAATGTTGGTTACGGTGTATGTATTACCTCAGTAATTTATAGAATACTTATAACGTTTAGGAAATAAATGAAATGATGTACGATTTGTACAACTCATCGGAAATAAAGCATTCCATTCAGGCGTTAAAAGAATATCTTACTAAACTATTTTTGGATCTAAAAAAAAAGATGGTAACGCTCAACATCAACAACGCCGCGTCATCAAATCTTTTAAGATCTGTAATTAAGCTTCGAAAACTCAATGTGCGTTTGACGAACATGACTATGAATACATGACTATTCGAATTGCATTCGAATGTTGAACGTCTCCCTTCTGAGATACATGAACAACCGTTAGATGTTCTGAATTTTGTATCAGAACGTGAGTTATCAGTGAATTCCTCACTATTGTGCTGTATTTGTACTGAAGAAAAAAAGGTGTAACAAATCGTGTAGAACATGTATTGGACCCACTCATGATATTAGTGCTACTTCGGAGAAATATATGTCACAAGGCTATGATTATAAAGTTGTTTACCCGTTATGCTTAAAAATTTCAAAGATCATTCCAAAGATAATTTAACAGAACAAGCCCAGAAAATGCTTAACGCTTCTGCAAAATAAAATCACCCTGTTCCATTGGGGACCACTTTAAGAAACCCTGTTCTGGAAGTCGATGGAGATCGTGGTCACAATTTTAAGTTTCTCATCTAAGAATAAGTAAATATATTTTATGTACTCTCGTTTGTAAAATCACTATTTTGAAACATTTTCAGTTCGTAAAGTTGGTCAATAGTGTTTATAATATTTCATACATTGCCTAGTATTTTATACAATACCTAGGCATTGTATAGTGTACTTGAATTAAACAGATTGGTGGTAACACTAATAACATGTGGTTACCTTGGTCGAGAATACAGAATTGCCATGATAGTATTTTTCTCATATAAATCAAACACTTTTGTAATAGTGACAAAAGTTGATGATAAGTTCCTTGAGGAGATCCTGGAAGTAGAATTTCCTGTTTTTGAGCAGGTGCAATAACCAGAACGTATTTTTATCAATAAAGTTGTTGAGTTAATTCAAATAACATAAAAACTGAAGATTTTGAAGGGCAGTATATCGCAACTATTGTGATTTTACCGTTTTACCGTCTTCGTAAGTCCAAGTGTTGCTTTTACTTATTACCATACATCCTCTTTTTGTGCCACATTTGATATGTACGGCGCTCACTGGGCTAAATCCCGATATTACCTGGACTAAAGTAAAAAATCATTGATAAAATTTAGGTATAGGAAATTTTTCTGAACACTTCAGTAAACCTGATTCCATAAAAAAATTATTGTTTAACGACCAATTGTGTGCAAGAAGTCTTCGTAAGTCCAAGTGTTGCTTTTACTTATTACCATACATCCTCTTTTTGTGCCACATTTGATATGTACGGCGCTCACTGGGCTAAATCCCGATATTACCTGGACTAAAGTAAAAAATCATTGATAAAATTTAGGTATAGGAAATTTCAGTAAACCTGATTCCATAAAAAAATTATTGTTTAACGACCAATTGTGTGCAAGAAGTTACTTTGAAAACGGTTGAATGCAAATAGAGCATCAGGCGCTGTCGTTACATATTAATGTAATCATCCTTATCCATATTAATGTGTTAATTCAACTTGTTTAGATACCGTTTCGGAACAAGTTTCAAACACAAGTTTCAATAACTCACAACACTTTTTCATCTCTTGATGTTTGATAAAACTTGGAGGTGGTGGGATCTTTTGGGATACTACTAATTATACCTGGCGTCAAAATTGTAAATTCTTCAAAAACCAAGATAGCGGATTTATCCAAAGCATCATATCTAAAGGATTTTATTGTTATTTATGACTTCAGTAAATCTAATTCCACCAACAAGTCATTATTACCTATAGCAAACAGGAGCGTGAAAGAAATTACTGTGGTAGGTTCCAGAGTGAGCATAGAAAACAAGCAATAAGGTCACGAGGGATAAGAAAGACTAAGAGTTTATGATTCATGGCCAACAATATTAATGGATGAAGTCTTTTACTAAGAGTTATGCAATAAAAGTTATCAGTTCTGATATATTAGAGATTTTCATAGCGAATAGTTTTCATACATAAGGCTTCTCCATGAATTTTAATTTTAGAATTTTACTTAAGTTTTATGATAAGACTCTTAAATGAGGACTTTATGGAGATTTTTGATTACTCCTCCAGATCTAGGTTGTGTTTCGTTATGGATTAGTTTTTATATTTCATTACAAGCTCTATTGTGGTGACTGTTGCAGTTTTGAGTTGTATTTGATTTCTATGTTGTAACCCTAAAATTATGATATTTTGAAATTTTTTTCTGTATTCCTGCAATCTTCTTAAAAAAGATGATTTTCTCCCAGAACGACGAGGTCGTTTGCGTGCGAGGCGCTACCATTCTCTAAACTGCATAACCAGGCTATGTTGTAGTGAATCGTTATCGATAATCTTGTTATGGTATTATTTTTTAAGTTATTCTAGTCTTCTTTCTAAAATCTAGAATCGATTTTCCAAAACCGAGCCATTGACCCATTTAGTTGGTTTTGAACTCAATTACAGCATAGAACAAAATAAGTAGATTATTTGTAAATAGTGAAGAAGAGTTTTTTATTTCAAATTTTATAACAGACAGCATAGAGAAAAAAAGTCATTAACAGCGAAAGTTATGTGATAATTTTAATATGTTTAGCAATCAAAGCTGTAGATCTTGAATGAACAAATTTTTTTTGGGAACATTGAGAATTTAAACAAACAATTATACCTTCATCTAAGAAAATAAGTGGAAGTGCTAAATAACAACTGCTTGAGAGAATTATCATGTTTTCTGAATAACTTAATGTTAAAATGGTAATTATAACTTTTTAAAAGTAAATATTATCTTAATTCGTGCCTTCATAATCCTATTTCAATGTAATCTCATTTAGAAGCCAATTATTTTTAGTTGTTAAAAAGTTTTTCAATAGGATTACCATAACGAATGTATTTGTGTATTACACATCTACATTGATCAAATCCCAGGTTCGATCTCAAATTTTTAATGATTAAACGATCCGTTAATGAAGTATTTCGGTGTTATATACAGGATGTTAACAAACGATGTGCAGATATTTCAGGAGGCATTTTTTTGGTAAAGAATTCGTCACTACAGGATAATGAAGTTTTATTTTTTTTTAATTTTACGTTTTGCTTTGAATCATTATTTCAAATTTAGTATACACCTAATGTTCCTGAATCTCTACAATACAAAGACAAAATCGTCAAAAAAATCTGCAAAATCGTCGTATTCTTTTATCAAATTTTGTGTTTTAAGCTCAATGGCCGTTATGTCTATTTTTGTAAGGTTTCTTGAAAACAGTGGCAGTAACCAATTAATTGGCATTAACCAATTCGTAGGTAAAATCGTTACCAAAAATACCCGAAAAATAATCGACAAACGCATTAACAATGTTGTCATGGATGCACCCATCCAAAGCCATTTCACTAGAGAGTCATGTAGCTATAATTTTATGCCTTATATGATTCCAGAAGGTACGAAGATCAATCCGCAGTAACTACTCAACAATATTTGTAAAGACTCATAAACAATGTACTTGATTATAAAGATATACACATCCTTCGGTTTACCCGAGGTTCTTGTGTCGAAATATCGTCCAGAGAATAATACCGTATTTCACTCGTTTAAACGAATAGACACCAGAATGTCTCGTACTCAATGAGCAAAATTTATTTATTTAATCTGAACACGGGATTCGAGTCATTTATGAAAAGAAAGCTTTATTATACAGCTATATTAGACTTTTACTCACAGGTGCATAATTATCGAGAGAAATTCGAAAGAATGAAAATTATATGAAATCATGGTTTCACATATTATTGTCGTTAGAGCATGGAATTTTAAACGAGGAAATTTTTATAAAAATGTTTTAATACAGAAGTTGTGGCAATCATTATTCTTAACAAAATACCAAATAAAATTTATTTGTGCATTCTAATAAGAGTATGAAACAAAACAGAAACGAATTAATATTTTATTTATATTTTGTAGATTAATTTATTTTAGATTTAATCATTTGATAATAAGTTTTGCCATGTTGAAAAAAAAGCAAGATACATAAATTAATTAATAACGTCTGTTGGTGACTTCTAAAAAACCCAACCAGTAAAGTAACAAGTTAATTAAAAGAAATAATATGGCATTATAAATAATTCAACATTTAAGCAAAAGAAGAAAAGAGCAAAGAGAAAGAAAGCAGAACGAGTACAGTTGATAGAAAGAAAAAGAAAAGAGGAGCAGGCGATATATAGAGTTGGATACAGATAGTTGTAGTGATAGCAGATAATCCCTTAAGCAGACTTTAAATGTTTCAAAACTACGAATGTTACGTATTTTCATAGCTATTTTATATCTATTTTCATAGATATAAATTGAAAGTTCGAGTACAAGTGTCCTGAGGTTTGAGATGAAAGTATCTTCTGCAATGGAGTCTGTATTCGGAAGGATCTGCGTTTCTCGACAATCAACATTCGAAGGTGATCACGATACCGCGGTGATCGTACTTATCCTGATCAAAAATAAATCGCAAGCAATTGTTCCGCAATCTTTCTAATTTATTACCGAGTCTATTTGCCAGGTCGGGATACAAAACATTAGCATAATCTATGTGGGATAGTATTAGTGAGTAACAACGATTATGACGCATAGCAGGAGAAGGAAAAAACTAAGTTTACGCAAAGAACTGACAGACTGAATTTGACACCGCCAAGACAGCGCTGATGTGTAAATTTGATCATCCTAATATAAATGATAGTTACATGAAATGAATTTGGCAATACATTTTATAAAAATTGAAAATACTAATGGACCCTATACACAATACACAAGATATTTGTCACGTGCACAAAGTGAATGTCCAGAAAGATATTATCTAAACCAAATAACGCACTCATGGACAAATCCCATAGCAAATCGATACGAAACCGGTAAACTATCCACAGCATAAAATGAAGTCCAGCAGAACTAATAAGGTTATTCGTCGATCGTCGCAATCACGCCTAATGTCATCAGTAACATTGATGAGTACCGATGTCGTACTGTGGCCTGATCGGAAACCAGATAGATAGTCTATAATTAGCTCATCAAGGTAATCCTGCACTTGATTGTACACCATGCATTCAAGTGCCTTAGATAATACAGAAAGTATCAATATTGGCCGAAAATCACTTAGGCTAGTAGGGTACTTAACCTTAGGAACGGGTACATCGCAGGCCGATTTCCAAATTGTAGGAAAGGTCGAAGATACTTTTGTATACTCTATTTTTAGGTGCAAATATGAAGAAATTTCGAAATGGTGAAACGCAAAGTCGTGATTTTATATATTTGTGCTGATACTCAAAGGAATGTTGTAGAAAAAAGCTTTAAAATAAGTGTTATAGCAAATTTTATTCCTTATGCACTCAGCGGCATAGAAAACAGATAACTTAAAATGATGACTTCAAACTACAATATCTTTTAAACGTATTAATTGATTTAAACAAAGTTTTTGTTTTGAAAGTACCAATATTCTTGTAGGTTCCTCTCTAATTTTGGCATTCTCCAATTTCACTAATGGTAAATAACGCTACTGTGTGTTTTGAATCTTTCTGTGGGATGCGCCGCCCAAGAAATTAAATTAAAACGTAAGGAACTTGCACTTCTGATCATTTCTGCGTTTTCTTCCGAAATTTAATTAAACCGTAACAAATACATCAATAAATTGTACTAAAGTTTTGAAAATCATCTTAGAGAATTTGGTTCCAATCTTCATTTATACAGACTGTATGACAGCGATCGTCTCAGGAAATTGCCAGTGCACCAAGGCTGAGCAACTTTTGCAGGACTTTTGCTTCTCTAGCAACAGTCAATGACACTAAACGTCACTGAAATGTTTTTATCAATGCTGCCGAAGAAGCTCCATTATGCTTAAGAATAGAGAAATGAAGAGAACGCAGAAGTGATCAGGAGACAAGAGTACTAGCTACTTATATTGTTTAATATTGTCGAAAGATTGACGTTATTACAAAAACCTTATTAAAATCGAGCGATGCATTCAAGAGTTAATGTAGTATGAAGCTGATATGTGATACGTTTTTACTACTTTACTTTCAAATTCATAGATATCGAGAAAAATATGAAATAGTCGACACATTCGTTTAAACCGTAACTGGGTGATCATACATGCAAATAGAGCATTTCGACAACCGAATGCAGCTTTATATTGACATGTAAATGATTAAACTCACGAACATTATTCGGCCTGCTGTATAAGGTTACATGGGAGAAATTGAAAGCGAACATTTTATTATAATTTTGATACAAGAAACATCGTTTACGGATTATAATCACTACAACGAAATTTTGTGTTGTTTTCTTATTTAGAATCGGACATTCTAAACTCAGCTTTCGAATAAAATATGATCAGATTGAGAGCAGCTGAACAGCTTATCTAATTAGAACCTTACTTGGAATAGGTATACGTTATTGAATTATTTTCAAACCCATTAAGAAAAAGTATCTCCGGTCTTATCGATAAACCTTCTTCGTACCTATCTATGTTAAGGTATTCACTAAAGAAATCACTCAAGATCGTTTCCTTAGGGAATGAGTTCACGATAGAAAGCAGCTCATTTAAAACACGAATCAATTATTAAGAAGGCATTCCGGCGCCCTTTTAATATTCGATGAGTGCAGAGGCACCGTCGCGTCGCGACTCTCTTCCGCACCCCAGCAGCACAGAAGAGAGGAAAAAATCGATTCTTTGTTTGCACTACTTCAGTAGCGTCATGGGGCTACGATGTACGCCACTTGATCCTCGTTGAAATATTAAGCGCTACGTAGGGGGTTAGGTCACCCTCAGAGAGGAATACGCACGTACTACACATACCAGGTGCTCTAACTGGGGAATAAAAACGTCTTCGACCATATTAGGGTTGTAGAATGAACCCTGGGAGGTGTAAATACTGAATTAGGGGCGACACGACGACGGCTGACTCTAAGAGAGTTTGTTTTTTCTTTCAATATGAAAGATTTTTATTGAATTAAAGTACCAACATAGTACTTAATGTGAGGATTTGTTTTTTAAATAAGTATTTTTATTGTATGTACTTGCAAAAAAGCTCAATGTGTTTTATAGTACGACAAGTCCTTTTAGTTAACCAATTTGTCACCGGTGAACATCGACATAGAAGGATTGAGGGAGGAACAACCCATGAACGTCCGGTAATTACGGTTTTGTCATAAAACGAGACAGGCCCGGCAATAAAATTAGCGCACGTATAAAATAGATGTAACTCTTGGCGGCCGGCTACCGTCCGGAAAATCGGTTTGATGTACGGCCGTCGACCATTGCAGAAATTCAATTTGCCCACTGTAAATCTGAAATAGTGCAGTTCGCCGTGGTGCTGCTGCTACTCCTGCTGCCCGGACAAAACAAAACCCACTAAAAATCCTTTCCATCGGGGCGCGACCAACCTTGTTATTTACGTTTTTCAATTCGACAGCTGTGACCTGACTTAACTTTATGGGACGACTATAATTTTCAATTTAATTTTAAAATTGTTATCTAAAAATTGATGTAAATAAAAGTTATCATTAAAATTTTTCTAATTTGGTGTTGTTTAACTAAGATTAAAACTAAAACTAAAATTTTTACAAAGAATAATAGAACTAAAACTAAAAGCCGTGCGCCGAAAGAAATTACTACAAACCGGTTTCTGAAGAAGCTTGCAACATGGCATTAGAAACGTCAAACATTCCTTCAAAAATGTGGTTCAAAACCCAAAATCTTCTAGATTTAGTTCTAGTATTATTACTCCTAGCAGTACCCACTAGAATGTGAACTAAAATTTTGAGGCTGCGGAAAAATAATACTTTATTGTCAATTAAGAAACGGTGAAAGTTCCCGTCGAAAAACTTATGTTATGTTTTCTTTACCGTTGTTATCTCTAATTTTCAATACTGTTTTCCTAGCAATTAATAAATTTCTGTCCACAAAACGTCAGTTTATTTGGTTATCAAACGGTCAAGTAGATGCCTTATAATGCTCCCAGTGCGCCGTTGTTGACTATGACTATGACTTTGAGAGGGATCGAATTATTGATATGAAAGAAGTAATTCCCTCATTCTGAGAAATTGAAATGAGGCCGACTCGGGATCACACTACAGTTGTTCGAATACGGACCTTTGTGGTGGAGTTTGGAAACATGGCAGAGTTTCCAAAAAGTGATGAGCAAGACCTTGAAGACATAACACCTCATGCTTCTAACAAGTTGGCAGTCTTTAATATACTATATAGTCTATGGAACAGTAATTGCTGATGTAAGTATGTCTCAGTAAAACGACCGATTTAATTTAACAATAAAATGGTAAGTTTTGGAGTGATAAGTGTTAGTTATACTACATTATAAAGTAGACATGTTTCGATTAAGTATGAAACAAAATATCCGGCAAATGGCTGCCCTTTTCATTAAATTTTCAATGTAGTTTCTGCAAAGTTGCAGCTCTGAGTTTACTCATCAATGCTACATTGGAGCTCGTCCTTAAGCTCGGGAGTAGTCCAGGGCACAGTGGTATCGCGAGATTTTAAAAAACCCCATAAGAGGAGGTCCGTCAAAACCAGTTGATATCGGAATTTTGCGAGATGATTCATCCTTGGAAAGCGTTGCTTTAATAAGTGGAAGGTTTCACATGCGGTGTGACAGGTTGCACCATCCTGCTGAAGCCACATGTGTTCCAGAATCATATCTTAAAAATGAAACCGTAGGAAGCACTTTCATGGCTCAAAATATCGCAAAGTTTGTGGGTAGATTCAGTGAAACACTCCTCATGTTAATAATAGGTTTTCATAATGATAACGCGTTGTGCTTTTGTGTAGCGCTTCATAATTAGTAATCGAAGGCCTGCAAGGAGATATAATAGCTCATGCTGCCAACAAGTTGACAGTTATTTTTTTGCTTATCTGATACTTTTTGGGAAATTTCAATCAAGAAATGAGAATAACTGTGTAAGTGTTATTTTTCTCTTATTATAAGAAATTAGTAGTTAATAAATCATCGAAAATGTGAAATTTCTCTGAAGCTATCACCATTTCATCAGATCACGAAAAAATGATCAGATGTGGTGAAATTTTACCAGATTTACCAGCAACAATACCTTATGCTACTATTTCTATGGATGCAAGTTCTGACTGAAATGTGTACCAGTTCAGAGTTACAGAGTTCTGACCAATTTGTCCTAACAAACACACGTGTTTTCCAATGGGAGTGTTTATATTAGTAGTGACTAATACGTCAGAACATGCACAACGTCGTCAGAACTTGTTGAGCGTTCAATCAAGATTGGTTCTTTCATAGAACTTGCGTATATGTGTTGCCCAAGTCTTTTGTGGAACTGGAGAGGTTTGAGAGACACGTTTTGCAAGGAATTAAGCAAGAATATTAAAATACGAAATGGAGACGATGGACAATCATCAAAGAATCTATGTTAGCCCATTACAAAAGCAAGGAATTTCTTAAGGATTAATTTTAAACAAGACAATTCCAGGGCAATGATCCGAGCGAGACATCATTTGATGCAGATATCCAAAATTTAACAACTACTTTTTCTCAGATCCCCCTGGAAACGAATCAATATTACAAACACAAATTGTCAAATCACCTAAAAACACAGCAAATGAGACTTTGCTACTCCTCATAAAAGAAATGTTAAGATGAATACTGACACTGCGGTAAAAAAATGATAATGATTGAAGAACAAAAAATACATTTTTTGGAGGTTCAGAGATCAATATGAACTACAGCTAAGCCACCATTCAACACCAAGTGTAACATCATATGCCTCATCGACGATTGATACTTGGAATTTACTAGAGTCCAGAAGTTTTTTGTAAAACCCCAGTATTACTCGATGAGCCACATAGTGTTCCACTTGGTGTTTGACGGTGGCTTTGTTATAGTTCATATTGATCTCTGAACCCCCAAAAAAATATATTTTTGTTCTTTAATATCGAGAATTGAGATATTGTAATGAAATCGGTTCTTTTCAAGTATCACGATTAACGTTTAAATGCAAGTGCCATTTGTTCCATTTAACATTAAATCTTGATTAGATTGTCCCTAAAGTATTCTTTATTTTAATGATATCTCAATTCGTCTCTGCTTTTCCGAGATACATTCACGAAAATTGAAAAAATTAAAAATTGGAAAAATTTTTCATGTTTTCTTCTATCTCCTCCATTATGAATTCAAATATTGCTGGTCTCATCATGAAATACTCGAAAAACTTTTCCATGTAGTCCAACAATTCTTGAAATAACATTTGAAACTATTCTTTGTCATCTCTTCCAGAAAAAAGTTCTTCCACCATGTAGCAACAATAATTTCATTAACGGGCATTCAAAAAAATAAAATTGATCGAGTTCATCCATCTATGCTAGGTGGCGGTCTAGTGCCTTATTCTGACAAAGATTCCGGACGTACTCATCAAACCACATTTTAGTCAGAATTAGTTAATTAATTGTTTGAATCGATTTCAAACAGATGAGAGCATTGAATTGACACTTCTCGATGGCAACTGTTCACAGAAGAATTTATTCCTTTGGAATTTATTTATACCGTCTATACTTTCTGCTTCTATTAACACCTTTCCATAAAGCAACCATATTTTGATGGTGTCAAGAACGGCAAGACGCACGTTGGGGTTGGAGGCACGTCGTTACATCGACAACGCTTTAGAGCTGATGTTAGTATATTTCATGCAGGTGTTGCAGAATGCCTCGTACTGCCGTGGTTATAAGAAGATTCCTGGAGTGGGTTAAATTACAAATTTTATCTCGGATATGATGAGTCGGTGACTAAGACCTCCTGAGAATATGAATGAATTGCGACAGCACCTTGAGGTTGCATGTAAGGAGATACCCCAAGAGGACATCGATCACTTAACAGATACCATGGGTAGATGAGTTAGTACATGCATAACTGTGCGTGGGGATGCAACCCACTACTAGCTTTTTTTAAATGTTAATTTTGGTTGGTTTTTCAAATAAATTTTCATCATTTCTTAATTGATAATAAAGCATTGTTTTACCAAAATTTCAAAATTGTAATCTAATTCTTAATGGGTGGTGTATTTCATGTGAAATTGAGTTGTCAGTTCAAATTTTAGTTCAATTATAAAGTAATTTGTTATTAAAAGAAATCCATTTAAAGAATGAACACCTACGATATTCTTAAAAGACTCGTATAATCTTTATTACAGATTGCTGTTCGACAAGTGTTCTTGTTTTCACTCCTCCTACATTGGTGTAGAAAATACGCAGCACTTATACTAAGATCATTAAAAAAAATCCATAATGTCCCCTTTGTATATTTTAATGAGATATTCGATATTCATCCTTAATTATTCCTGTTTCTTTTTCGTTGCTATTCGTTCGTTCATTCGAAATTTGGTATGCTCACACGCACACAAAGTAGATTCTGCATAGCAGATTGTCCAAACCTTACAATTCTAATGAAACAATTCACCCGTTTATTTATTGCAAAGACTTTATCGATTTGTGGACACGATGGAATACGCGTAGGCTTCAATTTATCACAATGTATCGAATGACAGCTTTCATAAATTTTCCTTCACCTTCACATTGTTTTACACTTTACACACGCGATAATAGCCATAAACATGGCGAAAAGTTTAAAATTCAGTAGCTGTATGAAAAATTTACGTCACGTTGTATTGTCGGCGTAGCATTCACCACTTTGTCTGTAAGATTCAAAAATTTATGATCTACAAATCCGGTAAAAATATATAAATAGTAAATAATATATTTATTAATGCAAGAGGTAGAAGGTATTTTTTGCAATGTATCAATATATCATATATCGTCCATATTCTAGGTTTCTAAATATGTAAAACCAGGGCAATTCAAATATTAATATGTAACATGGCATGTATGTGGCGTTAATTTAAACCCTAACCCATTCCCGAAATTGATTCTTACCACCGTTCCAACTGTAATTGGAACGACATTAGAACATATCACAATTAATTGCCTTTTTGTAAAAAAAAATCTTCCACCTAATTAAAATATTCAACTTAAGATCATGAAATTTTAGTCATTTATTTAGCTGCTAAATATTTTCGTCATTTTTTAGAAGAATCAATATAAAATTTTCAGCGATCATAAACCTTTAACTTTATCTTTTTGCTTGCTTATATTAAAAGTAAAAACAATATTGTTGCCTACGCAATATCACAATAAGACAACAATATTGATTCTTTTGGATTTAAAGAACTGAATCTTGGCACTTTGCACAACGGTTTAAAACAACAAACAATTCCGTTTCTTATCATTTCCAATTTGGTGTGAAATCTCCTCTCCTTCTTATAAACGTATTTATATTCCAAAAAAATGTCGTCATTCGAGAGAGAGAAAAGCAAAATTTATTGAAACCAACAGAAAACTAAACTAAAACAACTCAAAAAAAAAGAGTATCACAAAATAATAATATAATGCATAGTTGACCCAAAAGGGCTATCGACCATAGTCTTTCTGCCCGGGATATTCTTGCAAATATTCGCTTTTGGTACTAGTCCAGATGTAGTTTGCATAGAAGATGAAGAGAGTGGTGGGGCTGTTGTACAGTCATAAATTAGTTTTTTAATGACTCGAAAGGGAAATTAGTGAAAGTAGTATGAGCTAACGATTCCATGCGATGATGGATTGGCGATATTTCAGTAAGGTGGTAAAGGAGTTGATTGCTGGGATTGAAGAGCTGGTTCTGTGGATGTCGAATGCGGAACAAAAAATTAGGTTTTTGAAGGATTAATTTGAATTCGCCATTTCAGCAGCCAACGCTCGATATTCTGGACTAATGTCTACAACTTCTGGACTGCAGATACAATAGTTGAGCCGTGAGTTGCCAAGGTGGTGTCGTCTGCGTACAGGATGGCATATGAATCCAGATTAAAAATATCTGGATTGGAATTGCAGATATCGCAACAAAACAAGTTATGTATTGTGGGGGAGAGGGGAGATCCTTGGGGAAGGCCTTGCTGGGGGGAAAATTTTCGACAAAAGGAATTTTTTGATCTGACGACCGAGGAGCGGTTGGAAAGAAATTCCTTAACAAGTTTAAGGAGGTAAAGTGGAACATTCAGTTTGCTAAGTCTATATAGTAGAGGCGATTCTGGAGGCGTGCCACTTGAAAGTTTGATAAAAGTACCGCCAGAACATAGGACGTGGATCTACTCGGTTGGAAGCCAAATTGGTAGTTTGGTATTTTCTTGAAGACGGCTTCTAATAGTTTGTTTTTGATATGGCTTTCCAAGATTTTCGAAAGATCGAGATAGGCCGATAATTGGTTGGGTCTGATAAAGTGGACTCTTTTTCAGGGAACACAAATAATAACGGAGGACTTCCAAACTTCAGGAAAATGGTAGTTGATTAGGCAGAAATTTAGAATTTTAATTTCTTCTAATTTAGAAATTTAGAAGATTCAGAATTTAGAAAAATGAATGAAGGCATGGATGATCTAGCTTTCTGAGGATGTTTTTGGTGAAATGGTCTTGTCCAAGTGCGGTGATTGAACCCGTGAACTAGTCGTCTACTGTAGCCCTGTTGGTGGTGCAGAAAGAAGCAGTGGATATTAACGATACCTTCGGGGTCACGGTGTGATGTGCCATCCAAGGGGTTAACGAGTTGGGGAGTTTCAGGAGACTTCTGATATCGTGATAATTTCCGGACTTCTTGTCAGTATGTTTTCCCTTTAACCTTGTTGATGTTGTTGCAAACTTCAATGTACTTTTCGTTTTTAAATTGTCTAATTAAGGTTTGAATATGTTTGTTTAGTTGATTCAATTTTCTTCTTAAGTCCGGAACCTCAGATATTCTAAAGTCCCGCTATAAATGTCTCTTTTCTTTAATTATCCTTCCGATAAACCTAGATAGTTTGAAATTATAGTATCGATATTTTGATGTGTTCGTTAAATTGAGATATCGTATCGGCAGTAATAATAGGGTTAGCGTTAACGAATGTTGACACGGCCAAGTTCACCACTTCCATGTTGCAGAGGCTGTAATTTTTTAAGATGTTTGGAGTTGTCTAGTCATGGGCGTCGTTAACTGAAGATGGACCAAAATAGCCAAATGGTCGGAGCATAGATCGTAAGTGACTGCAACGTGAGTTATAAGCGGTCTTATATTTTCCAAGCAGAAGATCATATCCGGAGTCGAGCTTTGATTGTTTTCCATGATGAACATTGGAGCGGTTATAATACGGACAAAATTAAGTGAAGAGACAAATCGGTTAATGTGCTTGGTTTTTGCAGGGTTTGGGTTGAAATCTCTAATGATCAGGCAGTTATCGTACAGAGACGCCATGGTGAAAATTGATTCTTCGATTTGATTGTTTAGATGTACGTAAATCAGGAATATGTGAAGTACTTCCAAGCCCAGCATGATGGAAAATGAAGAGCGTTGTTTAGGTCACAGTTGATTCGTGGGCTGTTGGACTTTCCCATTTGTAACACAGAGTGGCAAATGACTACGACTCTAATGACTCTAACGTTGCCCACTCTTTCGATCACTCTCCAGTTAATGAAATGGATTACTCTTTTAGATTTTGTTCGACAAACATTGCGCAGTTGGTACTGTTGATATTTATAGTTTTCTATTAAATGGGATTTTGGATGGAAACTATTAATGTTTGCGTACAGCAATCGTAACTCAGCCATTGCTGCTTCTGCAAGATCGTGGATTGCGAACCATAGTTCGGCTGTGTGGGTGGCGGCTTGGAAACATCTTGAAGATCGATCATAATAATGTACATGAAATTGCCGGAAAAAGCAACAATTGTGTCGATTTGATGTTGTCTAATAAATCTACGCTTCAAGGAGTTAATAAGTTCTGGTCGATCTATACACATAGGAGACTTGATCTTGGAAACACAGGGTTTGATAATATAGTCGTGGATGGTAATAGGTTTGTGAATGCGTGTATCTTTCTTTATAACACCATTAATTTGATCTGATTTCTTATTGGCTGACTTAATAAGTACATTAGGCACTCCTTTAATAGGTGCATATGTCTGTTTTTGCATTTAAATGGTCATGCACTATGGCCTTTTAGGCCACACGATTTGCATTTTTCGGGAAATTGTGATGTATACTTAGAGGTGTTGTGGGGTCTCAAGCATTTTTGCATTAAATTTTAGATGGGCATTTCTCCAAGGAGTGCGAAAATTCATGACATTTATTGCAGAGAATTGGCAGTGGCGGGGGAGGCCGACACTCGTAGACAGGAAAGTGGGAATTTTTGTAGAAAACACCTGCTTGCAACAACTTCATTCGTCATTCAATTTTTACTGATTTTCATGTTATCATTATTCATCATTCATGTATGAGAGCTAAAAATTAAATACACAAGATGCTTTGGCCTTATATGAATTCCAATCTTCATCTGTTTGGGCAAAAACATGATCAAATCATCAATTATGAAGATTGATATTCCTAAAGGTCGTCTTAAACATATCCACGTTGATTTTACATTTTAACAATAATTGAATAACGATTTACTAGATAAACAGAAGTTTTTCCATCATCTATAGCAAAGCCAAATTACATTCACTACTTCTCACGTTTTGGTATGCCACATTTAATCAAGGATTACAATTTGAATCTCAATTATTTAAAGAGATTAATAAATTTTTGACTCATTTTAAATCTATACTTCACATAACAGAATCAAAGCAATTGAAGCAATTGAAAGATTTTATAAAACTGTACAGACTGCGTCAATTTCCAACGAGAATACAATTCATTGGAAAGATGAATCACCTATAATTCTTCTTTGTTTACGTTCAACTATAAAAGAAGATTTTGGTTGTTCATCTGCTGAATAACTTTATGGTCAACCCATGAGGCTACCAGATGAATTCTTTTAAAATTGCTATAATTCTATTGATATTATTCAATTTCTCATCAGCGTAAGAAATCATTTTACAACCTTAAGACCAATCACGATACGTCATTATTCTCTTGACAAACCTTTCTTACATCATGATTTAGGGAAGTCAAATTTCGTTTTTGTTCTGATAGAAAGCAAAAATCTTGTCAAAAACATTAATTTTATTTTATTATAACGAAATAATATAATAAAATTAATTTGTGGATAGCACAACGTATTAACAACAGAATAAACAAGCTTATTATCAAAGATTAGAAATTAAAACAAAAATTATTAAAATCAAATCAAGACAAAAACATGTTCAAAATATAATTTATTAAAGGATATTTTTTTCTAAGTAAATTGTTAAACTTTCCCAGAAATAAAAAATTCTATTTCTAAGAAACTCCCACACTTTTCTCGTTAAATAATTTACATTACTCTAGGGAAGGTGTAGTACTACTAGAAATTGTTTCCACTTAGAATTATTTCTTTAGTATAACCAATTTAGTTTTACTCACACATTATTCCAACTTGTTTTCTTATAATTAACACCAGGAAGGCGCAATTTTCTTCACTAACCGTAGAATAATACATACGTTTCAATATAACGGTTTTCTTTTACAACAGGATTTACATAAAACTGTTTTAAATAAGGGACCACCTTACGCATTCAAAGATAGTTTTGATGTTTTTCTTGTTTTCTAAACGCTACTATCACATCGGATCTAGCTAATTTGTAGGTATACACTTGGTCACTATGCAACTTGGTTTTACATTCAACGGTAAATGCTGTCTCTTAAGGAAATTAATCGACGTGGTGCGTCGTTAAAGAGTAATGTTTAGCGACGCTTCAACACGCCACAGTGAGTAATATGATATCTTTTGCAAAACAGTACTCACGTTCCTTCAATGCTGTTTTATCATCAATTTCATATAATTAAAGACATTTTCTGGATAAGTTAAATGAGCATTTGCGTTAAATTGTTATATTGTTAAGAAATATACGATCTTAAACACATTTATGTTCTTTAACGCAATAAATCTTAATAAATTAAGTATCTTCACACATTAATTCATTAAAAAAAGGTTAAACCTCCGTTGAATCTTTATGGTTGTCCGATCAAGATGGTAATTAAGTTATAGAAAGTTATGGTCCACATGTTGCCATTATTTCACGTCCATTTATATCCGTTTTTCTTAAATATTTACAACGTCGTGTCGCCGTTAAATATAGAATATAGGGCATCTCAAAATCGGTCTCGTCATTCTTCAGATGTCTTTGTAAAAGGAAGTGATGGACTTATGTATATTTTGGATCAATAACAAAGGGAAAATAATAAATATACGAAGGTAGTTGATATAGTTAGAAGGGGAACATCAATATTTTAATTTTTTCTGATATCTACTTAGTTTATGAGTGTTTTAACAATATTGCAAATGTTAAACATATCTACTTATAAGCAAAGCAGCTTATTACACTTACTAGGAAGTCGGAGCTTAACGGATTTTCGTAACGGACATTTGAGGATTTACGAATTAAAAAAAACAAAGGGCGTTGCGGCCGATTCTGCACTCTATTTTTGCTGTGTCTGGTTCTGTAGATTCCTAAGTTACTACAACACCAGCAAAATCTGAAGTTGCACAATTTATAAATGAAATAAATAAGTATTTAAGTATTCTTTTTATGTTTAATAATACGAAGTATTTATTTTTAACTGACCATTTCAGTTCAAAGAATAAGAAAATGTAGTAGCTACTATTTTGGGACTTTTAGTACCCTTTTAGTACTTTAAAGAAACAGGACTGGCAACCGTGAATATGGCAATATTTTATATATCGGCAATTATTTCAATAGATTCAAATGCTGATCAAATTGATTCAAAATCAATTATATTTTAATATATTATATTCTTCAATCTTTATGCGAGTAATATAGCTAAATACAACCATATTACACTAGCAGCAACAATAATTTTCTTTTTACTCATGTTAAATAACGTTAGAAGCAAAATATTTCTATGAACAAAACGATTTCAGTCCAGATATCTTTTATTTTTAATTTCGTATGACTATTTATATGTTAAAACTTTGAATTAATGCTTAAATATTGCACGAAACAATACATTTCCTTAAAACTACAGCTAAAGCTAACGTTCAAGACTATGACTATGATTGAAACTAAAACACGTTGCATGAACCCACCATTAATCACCCTTGTGGTCCTAGTCGTTTAGTCTTAATTTTATTTTTAGATGCAACATAAACTTCGAACTGTTTGTTTTTTCATATGCACAGGTGGTAAAAAGGTAAAAGGGGGTGGAAACGAAATTTTCAAAGTGCTATAAATTTACAATCCCAATAAAAACAAATAATTTTGAAATAACTCTTGTTTTAACGATGGTACAATGAAAGGGTTAATTCATGATTTTTTTAAATTATTGCTTATAACGAACTTCGGTTATGACGAAATGGTTTTGTTAGGTCTCTGAGAGTTCGTTATATCCGGAGTATACTATATACGGTATATAAAGACTAGTAATGTTACAGATGTGTGTTTAGCGGATGCGAATGCAGAACCGGATTTTTTAATTCTAATTATGCAGATGCGAATTTAACGGATGCGAAGTTATAAAAAGGTTACATACTAACGTTTTAATGAAAATAATATTTCTATTGCAATTTTAATATTTTCTATATGTTACTATCTCTATATGTTACCGGTATTCTATCTATACAATACTTAGGCAATTTTCAGAATACCTAAAACTTTTAAGTAATATAATATATGAAATATTCTTAATTTTTTACTTTGCCTAGGTATCTTATAAAATACCATCTGAGTTATAACCCGGATATAACGAAACCTCAAGGGACCTGAAAATCTGTTCGCTACAACCGAAGATCATAATAGGCAAAAATTTCAATAGAAATGAATTAAATGTACTCAAATTAGCTTGACTATTTTAATGATTATTAAATTGAATGAAATTAAGCAATTTAGGAACAATTTGAAAGAAATCAGTCTACTATAATGGTATCATATCAAGTTGGGCTGGGTAAAACTTCAACTTTATACCATCCCTCATATTGAATGGTATGGCGGTGGAGTTCAAACCGACCTAACTTGATACCTTCTCTCGTATTGAATTAAACTTAAAAGTTTTGTTGTTTTGGATTTAATTTTTGTTTTCACGGAATATTTAATAAAATTAAAAAATTAATCCAAATTTGGGGTAAGGTATGTTATGGTTGGGTTAGGTTGAGTTTTAACTTCATACCATCCCTCGTATTAAATAGTATGAAAGTGGATTATTGTTGTATGTGGGATGGCATGAAGTTAATGATTAACACAACTAGAAAAAAAATCTAAATATTTTCTCTTTAATCAAAATAAATTCACGGAATATTCCCAGAAAACTTAGAAGATTCGTTAGATTAGGTTTGGTTTGTTAGGTTTAAGCTCCAACTTCATATCATTCAATACGAGGAATGTTGTGGGAGGAATGTTACGTTCGGCTTGGTTAAGTTGGGTTGGGTTTGGTTAGGTTGAGTTGACCTCCAACTTCATACCATTCGGTATGAAGGATAGTATGAAGTTGAAGCTCAACCCAACCCAACACAGTCCATAGCATTCTTAAAAAAATATGGACCAAATTAACTTTTAGAAATAATCTCAGTAACTGTCATGTCAATTTCTTCATTAAATATTTCATTATTAAAATAGAATCAATAGATTAAATAGTACTAACACATATTTCTCAGGGATTCACTCTAAAATAGGAAAGTGTTCGTTATAACAGGAACCACTTCAATAATAATTAGTTAAAGAACGTATCTCAGGGTATGTCAAAATGATAACAATTGATTCCAAACATCATCAGAATGTTTAATCAATGTGAATCAATTAAAAAATTCTAAATGGAATGTTTTTCAGAAATACAACAATTTTTATGTTTATTCCAAAACATAATGATTAGCCATGGCCAAAATAGTTTTAATACTCTAAATGCATTTCTGAGATACTTAATCAATGTTGCAGAACTTAAATCAATCGATTTTGTGATTTTTAAAAGAGCTTCTAAGATGTCAAAAGCCAGAAAAGGACTCTTAGGGAGTGTCAAAATGATAACAATTGTGTCTATACATCTCTAGGTTGTTTAATCGATGCAAAACTATTGAAAAAACGGTTTTAATGCACCAAAACCAGTTTTCCGATGCACACCTAAACCCGGATGATTTGTAGTGTTAGTTCTAATGGTAGTGCTTCTCAAACGATCTAAAAAATTTATTTATTAATGCCGAATGCTGACCAGATCCGAGCTCCGTTAAAATGTATCGCCAATTTCAGATGTAGATGCGAATATCCGTTACATCACTAATAAATACTACTATACATGCAGATTGTTTCATTTAAAATTACATATGCTTATATCTCGAAAACCAAAACTCGAATCGAAACAGTATCAAGTAAACTTTGTTTGATGAAAAAGGGGGATAGGATACACATGACCAGATTCTTTTCAAGAATAGGACTAATTACTAAGGATTACTAAGTAATTAGTTCTACTTACTAATTAGTATTAACTTAATTCTATACAAAGTATAGAACGAAAGACTTAAAATCAGATATAATTTATTGCATCCCTTGTGGTGCTTGTAACGGTAAATATGTTGGTCAGACTGATCAGTAGATGAAAAAAAGTGTCTCAACACATAAAAGTGATTGAAATTTATAAAAGCCCATTTGCACTTTATTCCAGCACGCAACCGATACGGGACATGTATTTGATTTTGAATTCTATTAATTTCAAAACACACTCTCAAAATTTGAGTAGTATTTATGCGTTATTGTTTGCTAATGATAAAGATCGTTGTAAAGTTTACAATAGTAATATGTAATAAGTAAAGACCGGATTAAAAGGCACAAAAAAGACGGAAAAAGGCATTTAAAAAGGCATGAAATTTTGGCAACAAAAGCATTAAAAAGGCATAAAAATTAGAAATCGAAAAAATTGCTATACATAATTAATAATGAATTTTAATAACGTTTTCATTAAAAAAATACATCGTTAAACTAAACATTCATATATAATTATTAAATCACTAATCACGAAAACAACTAATTATTAAATGCTGTTCTAAATGCTCCACTGTGAAGTTGTGTCTTCTCTCACTTAACGTATTCTTGTAAGCCGAAAAACTTCTCTTCACGTCCACACTTGTAATTGGTGCACACTTGAACTTTGTAATTAATGCGGGATCCATAATAAATCCAGTAAGAATCTCACCACTTAAAATTGATGCATTTTTTTGTAATGTTGCAAATCCTTCATTTTTACACAGAACGTCATTAAATTTATTCGTAATTATTTGACCAATATGTCCTGGTACATGATACGTGCTGTCTTTAGAAATAACTTTTTAATCATTTCTACTGCAGTCACTAAAGGTAAATCCTGCTTTTTAAGTGATTTTATAGATTCACTTATATAACTGTAATTGCTTTTTATAAATGCCAAATTATTTTGTAGCTCCACTTCTTTTAGGACGGCCTGGCAATCTTGTATTGCTTTACTACTTGTAGCCGGAAATTCATTTATTAAATGTTTAAAATGATCTAAGGCATTTGTGTAGTATATAGCAGCATCTAGCCATGTTCCCCATCTTGTTAGAACTGGTTGTGGTGGTAATGGGGTATTTGGTAACCTCTCTCTAAACAATTCTATTTTTTAACTAATGGGAACTGTAACCTTATAGTTTCTGCTACTCGATTAAGCCCGTGTGCTAAGCAAGTACAATGAATTAAATTAGGGTAAAAAATCTTCATATTAGACGCAGCTTTTACCATGTATGCCGCTGCGTCTGACACCATCAGTAAAATTTTATCATTCGGTACCGGCTCCGGTGAGAAAAAATGCGTTAATTCGTCGTGAATAAATCTTGTTACCGTATTATTATTTGTTTTACTTAATTCTTTGGTACGTATTAGAAAACTTTTTGACGAATTTTCATCACTTAATACTCCAAGTATTAAATTTGCCACGTATCGTCCACATACATCAGTTGTTTCGTCTACACTTATCCAAATATAATTATTTCCAATATTATTTTTTATTTCTTGAATAGCTTCTTTGTAGACTGAAGTAATATAATTTTTGCGGAGATGGCTTTCATCGGAAATATGCATTCTACAATATGTTTGTAAAAAGGTTTTGAAATATTTATTTGTCACTTTATGGATTGGTATGTTTGCTTTTATCAAAGCTTTGCAAAGATCAACATTGAATTTTGATTGTTCAGTGTAGCCGGATGTTGATGCCACAGATTGTATAGCTTAGTTTGTTGTTTTTTGCATTGACTTTTAGTCAGTTTTAATTTTTCCTGATGCAATGATGTTTTGACATGCTGAATTATGTAGTATTTCTTGTCACAATTAATCTGTTAACAGTAATTTAATACCGTCAGTATTTTATAATATCTTCCATAATTATTAAACAATCAATATATTGTTCGATTAATTTTAGTGATCGAAGTACTACATTGAATCAATAGTGAATTTTATTTCTAGTGAATTTTGGGACATGCTATTCTTTATAATTTCCAATTTTTACCGTAAAAAGATTTAAATTTCGGTTTTAAATATTTAAAAATCTTTGGTATTATACATAATTTAATCATTATTTAAAAATATAATTAATATAATTAATTGTTTTTACTTGATTAACTCCATCAATACTTATGATTTTTGAACAGGCATAACTAACCTGGTCTTATTTCACTTATTTTTAACTGATTCGTAAAGATATTTAAATATATTTAGTAATAAGTTATTATATTTAACTTTTTTATTTTAAAATTTTTTTATGTAATTTTATTGTACGTTATTTTTAATTTTTAAATGGTTTTTTAAATGGGCTAGACTTTATTTCTGTTGATTAAATAAGAAAAGTTTATAAAAAAACTCTTATATAAATAGAGTTTATTAGAGAGAAAGGAATAGAAAACTCAAATTGATTAAAACATGCGTTACGGATATCTATTTAAAGCTAGTTTCATAAAACAAATACATTTTTACTAAAATTGTTTACTTCTTACTGACTTGTTACTTACTTTTACTTGTTTCTGAATTATCTAAATATTTTAAAATTGACTTCAGTTTTGGAAAGTAGATGCTCCAACTTGTAATTCGAATGTTATTAACAATTTGCAAAAAATAGATTTTTCAAGAATTTTTAAATTTATTCAAAATATAGGAAAAATCCCGATTAAGTTTGGCAGCTTATATTTCAAGAACTAAGTGAGATATCTCAAAATTGACTTCATTTTCGAAAAGTAGATGCTCATTTTCTAATTAGTAATTGAGAGTAACTTCGTAACAATTTTCCAAAAAAAAACAATCGATTTTTCAAGAATTTTTAGATTTCAAGTTCGAAAGCTTAGAAGTTCAACAGCTTACATCTCAAGAATTACGTGAGATATATAAAAATTTACTTCACTTTTGGAAAGTAGATGTTCCAATTGGTAATTGAAAGTAATTTTGCAACAATTTTTCAAAAAACCGATTTTTCAAGAATTTCTAAATTTATTCAAAATATTAGAAAAATCTCAATTTAGTTCATCAGCTTATATCTCAAAAACCTCAAGAATGCTCCAATTAGTAACTGAACATAATTTCGTAATAATTTTTCAAAAAAATCGATTTTTCAGGAATTTTTAAAGTTATTCAAAATATTGAAATATTCCAATTAAGTTCAGCAGTTTATATCTCAAGAACTAAGTGAGATACTCACGTGCATCGGTCAATGACGCATCTTATCACGTCTTTTTAGACGGCTAAACCCTAATGTTTCTAATTCTAAGTCTAGTATTAATTCTGAAGCAATGTTGAGTTGGGTCAGTTCCGTCTGAAGAGAGGTACGATAGGTATTAGCACTAGCGTAATTGTTGGCCTTATTTTTAGTTGTATACCTATATGAAACTAAAAGTAGAACTGACTCTAAACCTAGTACTAGGTAGATTTAGGTTGCCCGTGCATCTGAAGACCTAGCTTTAGTATTAACACTAGACCTAGAACTATAACCATTGGAATTTAGCCGTACGCTTTTTTAGACGACTAAACCTTAATGTTTCTAATTCTAAATCTGGCGTTAGTTTTGAACAGGGTTGAAAAAAAAAACAGTTTTTTTAAATATTTGAACAAAACCTGTTTTTAATTGTTTTAAACAGTTTCTTTTGTTTTAAACTTATTTTACGTTGCTACCAAAAATTGTATTTTAAACTTGTTTTAAGCTGTGTTTTAAACAAGCGGTTGGAAATAAAAGAAATATTTAAGAATATTTTTAAACCAAAAATCGAACCCTTACATCCAAATAATGCCTTATATAAACTCTAACTCAAGTGAGATAAAGTATAAACTCTTGTTATTGAGGTTAAATTGAATAATCTAATTTACATCATCATATCTCAAAGACGAATTGATATATTGTTATGAAATAAAAATCATTTTGAAGCAAATTTAATCTAGTTTTAAGACACCAATTATAGTTTCTTCGATTCCATAAATTAAAAACATATTTGTTTTAAATCACCTCTCTTGTTATTGCGTACTTGAAGCTTGAGATCTTTATTCTCACGCCTAATTTTTAGTTTTTGAGAGCTAGTCTTTTAACTGATATCGTTTGAATTTGAATACTGCAACAGCTTCAAGTGATTATATAGGAAACCACTACCAGCGAACAATAATATTCGGGGATTCCCATTGTTTCTTGTGTGAACGTTTCTTGTGTGAACTGGGTAAATCTGAAACCTTACATTAGTTTTCGTTTCGTTTTCTTTGGTGCAAGAAAACATGTCTACTACGGGACGTAAGAAGGACCCCGTTTGGTCTTTTTTCAAAGAAATTAAAGGACCTAACAATAAAATAAGAGCTAAATGCAAAAAATTTAAATAAACATTCTCGCAAACGTGTTATCCGGAAAAATAAATTTTCGAGCAAATAAAAAAAAGTACACCGTTTAAAAAATATATATGTCTTCTAAACAACTAATAGACAACGTCAAGCCCTTAACCTGGTTTAGATCCAGTTATTTTAAATTTGGTTCAGCAATTGCATACTGCAGTAGATATAGAAAGGATTTTTTCGTAGTACATTCCCATATCAGAAATAGAGGGGGGAACGACAAAGCAGCACAATTAGTTTCCATATTTAAGGAATTAAATAACAAATTAAATCTAATATCTATTATTAGCTCTAGCGTAAGAGTTGGCTCTATTTTTAGCTATTTCTCAGTCTTAAATAATTGTATACCTGCATCAAACTAAAACTAGAACTAACACCAGACCTAGTACTAGAAAGATTTAGGTTTAGCCGTGCGTCTTCAGACTGGAACTAAAAGTATACTCGTAAATATTGGTTCAGGATAGGATAAAAGAATCAATGACAATCAATTGAACAGTCCTATATTTCGATTCAAATTGAATCTTCTTCAGGGAGTGAAATTTTCTACAAAATTACAAGTTAATAAAAAGTAAGTAATTACAAATAACACTTACGATTGTAATGAAACTGGCTAAAATAAAACATTAAATACCAGAGTATTTCGTCCAAAATTATTCTTAAAATTATTGAGAAAAACAAGAAACACGTTGTTACACACCATAGCGCTTTTTTTTATAATATGAATGACAGTGCAACCACCTTGTAAAAGTAATACGGCAACTTCACGCGAAGCGGGAAGCGCCTGAAATTTAAATTCAAATGTTTGAATTATTTATATTTTTAAATTCATTTCTACAAAAATCAAAAATTAAGGCGTATATAGAACTTAAGGAGCTGATATCAGTTCTGTAATTGATAGTATTTTTTGTGGTTGCTATGTGGAACATCTCCAAAAATAATCTGTTGTGATAGTTGTTAGTTGCATCTATAATTTTAGTATTTTCAAAATCAAAAATATGACCACTGTCCAAACTATGTTGGGCCAGAGCACAAGATCATTTGTTACAACGTATATCACTTTTATGTTGGTATAATCTTCTTTTAAGCCATTGGGAAGTTTGTCCCACATAGCAACCTTCACAACCACCACATGAGATTTTATAGATAACCCCAGATCTGTATAGTAAGGGCGTGGGGTCTTTAAGGTTTGTGAAAATTGATTGAGATTTTAAAGGATAATGTTAATAATGTTAATAATGTTAATAATATTTTGGCCCAAATTGTTATGGACCATGTATTAAAAAGAATTTTACCACGTTAGAGTTTGAAGTTCCGTTTATAAAAAAATATGTAGATGATATCGTAACTGCTATCCCGGCTAATTACGTTAATTCAATTTTGAATAGTTTTAATAAACACAACAAATTCATACAGTTTACTCTTGAGACAGAAGACAACAACTCAGTTCCGTTTTTGGATACTAAGGTCATTCGTGATAAAGACAATATGGTTACAATATGGTTTTGTGTACCAATCAAATTTGATTGGTACACAAAACCAACGTTTTCTGGAAGATATATCCATCCAGTCCGAAATATAGGACTGTTCAATTGATTGTCATTGATTCTTTTATCCTATCCTGAACCAATATTTACGAGTTGCTAACTGGGATAAAAAATTATCTCATAAAACTAAAAGTATAACTAATACTAGACCTACGAACTTTAAACATTTTTATACTTTTCTTTACTAACTACACAAACTGATATTTTTATTCCTTTGTGAATAAATTAATATATTTGAATTAAAATATAATATATACATGTATTATTATAAATTTTTAATTGGTTATTTACCCACTGTTTGGGTATTTACCTTAGGCCAGATAATACCCAATTTATAAATCATAATAAATATATCACCGTAAACAAAAATCATTGTAAATGAAACACCCTAATAAACTATTATATGCTGGATTATATGCTGAAAATGTACAGAAACAAAAATATTTAAAAATGATAATTTGCAGATAGGCTCTACGCAATTTCAATAAACCCTTTTTATATATCAGTCATCATGTACATGTAAGTTGAATTACTGAATTTCATTTTTTTATGTTCTTTTATAAAATCATTAAAAAAATCGTGGAACAATATTTATGTTCCTTAAAATATCTATTGACCGGTTGGGTCGTTGTGTAAAAATAGGTCGCGCAGTGACAACTTTGGGGGCAGTGACGGTATTATTAACGTTCGAGGCGGGAGGTTGTCTCCCTATTGGGTTTCATCGCACACATGTTACGCACAAATAGACCTAAACGAGCGTCCGCACAAAAAGATCTCGACAAACAAACGGACTGCCACCGCACTGCTGCGAACCAAAGTACTTTTGCCATATTAACGAGTAACAGAAACTAAGCTGCGTTGTGTAATGGCGATAAACAAAACGACCCAGTCCGTTAATGATCCAAGCTTTCCGTAGATGTTTTTAAAATCGTTAGTATTCCGGTCTGAAATATCCAGATGTCGACCAAGATGATCTCCGCCAGCAGGTGGCTAAAAAGGTAAAAGAAACGATCCGGAATCATTTGAAACAAGTCTAACATATGGACTTCCTTGTATTTCCGGGTACACTTATTATTGCTCTTACATTGTATACAATCTTATTTCATTATTAGTTGGTGCGAATTTTCTTCATTTGAACCAAACATGTGGTGGTTGTTACGGCATATATATTTTTTGTTGGATCTTTAAATAAGCAGCACATAACAATTTCGAGATTCTAGATAAAGTTGTACATCAATCAACCAATACATCAACATCCTTTTAAGCTTTGATGTACGTCTTTGATCTGGCTCTTTAAGATATTTCCCCTATATTAATACATTATGTGATTTGTGTGATGCACCTGCATTCAAACACGAACCTGTCTAACGTCTGCGCTTGGAAAATAGCCAACGAATAAACGAATAGATTACATATTTCATTTTGACAAATATGTTATATTATACGGTATAAATAAACAGTTTCAGATTTATTTAAAACGAATGACTTTTTACTTTTATGATTTTTTAAAAAGCGTTTAACATTCCAAAACGCGACTAATATCAATAAAATAAGTATAAAAACTTTAATTTAAAACGCACTTTAATTAAACGTTCTGAAATCGTGTGGTTTCGAATGTTGTAGATTTCAAACCGGATCTAAAGGAAATCGTTAAAGCAAAACCAAGTATAAATCCACTGTTTATTGCTTATTAGCGACCTGATTGACTTGGGTTTAATTGAAAAAAAATAGACCAACTCAGTTCACATAACTTTAGTTTGTGTTCCTCCGGAAAAGGTGAAATCTTACGGTTCATGGGTTATTCCCACAAAGCTTGAAATCAGAGGAGGGGTCTTTTTAATTTGTTACTCGAGCGGCGATAAAAATCATGAATATTCATGTAGAGATCTATTATCGTTGTAAAATTAAATATGTAAACGGTTTAAAAGGCATTCTCATAATTAAACTAACCTTCAATTGCGCGCTCCGATTAGTCCAATTGAATCGTTATCAAATATCAATCTATTATTACTTTACAATAAAGTTTATAATTATGATTTAAATTGTGTTGTAATTGACATTTTTGATGCAATTAAACCTATAAAGTTGTCATATCTTAGAAATCCATCAATATTGTTCGGAATTTTTAACAAGCTGTATTTAGTTGTTTTAATTATTGAAATTTACAATTTTACACGCAAGGAAAAAAGAGTTAACCAACGTTGGCATTTCTATGCTGAATCAAGGCTAGCGCACCTGGATATATCTGCGTCGGTAAAATGGTAATGGTGTATTACGTTACGTACAGATTAATGATGGCGTGCACAACTAATACAACGACATACAAAAAAAATTAGACGCACCCAGGTTTCTTATGGTTCTTTAGCAAGAAGTGGCAGACCAACGTTCGGGATACGAATCCACTTATTTTAATTATTACCAATTAACAAGCTTGAAACGAAAGAATTAAAAATCGATGTTTAAACCTTAACAAGACGTAATATTCATAAAAATGTTAATAGACTTTTAGTTGATTTGATCAATTAAAAACAGTATTTATTTTACCTATATTTTGTTTAATTTGTTAAAAAATTAAAAATTAATCACATTAATTAAAACAACATGAGGTAAATTTTAATTAGCAATTAATATTTAATGAAAGCTAATATATAAATTTTATTGAATCATTTCATATTGATATAGTGAAACATTTCAATTGAGCTTTTAATTTTTTTTTAATTTAATCTTTCTGATTATCAACATAATCACAATTTTAATCGATACTTACGAGATAAGACGCTCGAGACTACTAACTATTTAAAGAACACCAAAGGGGTATAACTGTTCTTACTGAATGGAACGAGCAAGACATTCACATAAAAATCCCAAACACGATAGGGGAATTAATTAATACAGCTTCCTTACGGATAATTACCTCTTCCTTTAACAAAGAAACAAAAGATTGTTATAGCAAACGATGAAATACTCAATAATTAAGTGAAATGATATTATTGAAAATGATTATTATAAGCGAATGAAATAATGAAAGTAAATAATGTCTAAAAAGTTTGAAATCAAAGAAGTAATCCATTTTAACCAGTTTATAAATGAATAATATTAAAACAAGTTTCTTTTTGCACTTTTACTGGTTATATTATAGTATTAATTTCAATAGTTTTTACATGTTTCGCCCATTCCTTGTGGGCATCATCAGAAATCTACAAAAAGTTGTAATTAAGTAAGATAATTGAAAATAAACTATTACAAAGTTATTTAAAATTAAATTGTGAATCTAAATTATATAATTTAAACTTAAAAATTTTTCATCAGAAAGGAACATGACCAATTGAAATGGCGTAACAAAGAAAAATGGTAAAAATGAACTAAACAAAAAGTACTTACAAAGAAAAAGCAACGTCTATAGAGAAAATCCAATCAAAACAATCATAAGAACAGAATAAAAGATGAAAAATAAAAGCTTGATACAAATGAAAATCGTATGAAATATGTAGAAATTAAAACGAGATTAAAGCAAAAGAAGATGTCGATCGAAAAGATAAAACGGGTTGTAAAGTCACTAGTATTACAATTAGGTACAATACGCAAGCGCAAAGCTTATATAAAATATTTAAAATAAAATCATCTATATTATATATAAAAGATTTAAAATAAAGTAATCAAAATAAGAATATGAATCATCTATTGTAAGGATTAGAACTGGAAATGAAAAGAAAGTGTGGTAAAGAGGGGGGGGATGAAATCAACGTGAAAATGAAAAAATATATATCCTCAGGATCTGCGACTCCCATGTACGCTTGCATGAGAGCCCTCGGTATCCTGTGGGAAAGGTTTTGACAAAGATTTATAAATTGGAATAACGGAATAAGATACTTGATCATTGAGACATTCTAATTCTGTTTTGAGATTTTTGTGTCTCTCTATCTCATATTTTTCGAGTAAATTGAGTTTGTAGCTTTTGTTAATTCGATGTAAAAGTTTCACGTTTTTGTCTTTATAAAAAACATGTTTGTGAGTGGATATGTGGTGGCCAAAGTTGGATTCTTCTCTTTGTATGTGTTCCCTTATCCGAGTTTTTAAAGGGCGACCTGTTTCTCCAATGTAATAAGCTCTGCAAAAATCACATTCTAACTTATATACACCGTTACTGTCTAGTATATCTATGTGGTCTTTAGCATTAAAAAGTAGTTTCCGTAAGGTGTTATTATTTGTGAAGGATAAATTGATGTCATGTTTTTTGAAGGTTTGTTTTATTTTGTATGCTATATTACCTGGATAAGGGATAGATCTGTAATTTTGGCGTATGGACTGTAATGGTTTCAAAGTCGTTATATAAATAGTTATATAGATGGTATTTCACACCTCTTTCAAATGAAGATAGAGATAAAGAACTAAATATTATCAGAACGATAGACATTAATAACAATTTTGACCTACAACAAATAAACTCTTTAATTAATAAATTCATCACTCGACAAAATAACAAAAACCTAAGGAGATAAACCTGAGGATATATATTTTTTCATCTTCACGTTGATTTCATCCCCCCCTCTTTACCACACTTTCTTTTCATTTCCAGTTCTAATCCTTACAATAGATGATTCATATTCTTATTTTGATTACTTTTATTTTAAATCTTTTATATATAACATAGATGATTTTATTTTAAATATTTTATATAAGCTTTGCGCTTGCGTATTGTACCTAATTTTAATACTAGTGACTTTACAACCCGTTTTATCTTTTCGATCGACATCTTCTTTTGCTTTAAACTCGTTTTAATTTCTACATGTTTCACACGATTTACATTTGTATCAAGATTTTATTTTTCATCTTTTATTCTGTTCTTATGATTGTTTTGATTGGATTTTCTCTATAGACGTTGCTTTTTCTTTGTAAGTACTTTTTGTTTAGTTCATTTTTACCATTTTTCTTTGTTACGCCATTTCAATTGGTCATGTTCCTCTCTGATGAAAAATTTTTAAGTTTAAATTATATAATTTAGATTCACAATTTAATTTTAAATAACTTTGTAATAGTTTATTTTCAATTATCTTACTTAATTACAACTTTTTGTAGATTTCTGATGATGCCCACAAGGAATGGGCGAAACATGTAAAAACTATTGAAATTAATACTATAATATAACCAGTAAAAGTGCAAAAAGAAACTTGTTTTAATATTATTTAAATAATGTCTATTTAATTGTTGTGTATAATTATTTTTGAATATCTTTAAATAATTTAATACTTTAAATATGGCTCAATTTATTTATTTTTTTGTAAATAGGGGTATTTATTTTGCCCCTATTTGTACAACTTCTTTACAACCTGGTATCTTGTTGTCTTTAAAGATTACGGAATATTAAATACAATATTAGAAACCTTGATCTTTTCATGACCTATAATCGTTGTACCCTGTCATTATGACATCATAGCGGAAAATAAAAAGTGTCATCGTGGGCCTTTATAAAACCAAATTTAAACCAAATTAAACAAAACTATATCAATTTGAAAAGAATATACATTAAGCTATCTAAATCCGTATTTTGCTCGATCAATATTTATCAGATTCAGCCAAAAAACATAGTTCGTAAGAAACACATACAATTAGTATTGACCTTTGTTTTTAAAACTTTTTTATTGGATTGAAACAAAAAGCTAAAGCAGTATTAATCATCCAGCAAATTTTTGCTCTTCCTTTCGGTACATAACAAAAATCGAATATAAGATTTCCTTCCAATGTAAGGAAAGCTCCAAGATAATGTACATAATTACAATACAACCCTTCTTTTTGAACGTTGTTTTTAACATTTTTCATATATTCAGCAGATAGGGCACACCCCTGTTTTTGAGAATTATTCTTAACATTTTTGATCTGCCCAATATAAAAATCGTTTTTATAATATAGGAATCGTTTTCATGAACAGGTTAATACGAAGATTGTTGCCTCTGATGTCAGAGGTGCCAATTCGAAATAAATTTTTAATAAAAATTGTCGATCAGTTCTCCCAAAATCACAAAAGTGTGGCTTCTACATACCGTACAAAGTTCGAAGCACGTTTTAAGTATACCTACCGTGATACAGTCTGCAAAAGAACATGGCAAAGGTTATTTTGTCATAATGAAAATATGGTAAGAATGTGGAGACATAATGAAGATCTCACATCTAAAATGCCAAAAAACAAATGTGCTTGAAGAAAAGGACTTGGTTAAAAAATGGTTTTTGAAAAGCTAATTTTTGAAAGCCCAGGTTTCAAAATGGATTAATTGTAACAAGATATTCCATTCGTTTGTTTGCATTAAAATCGGCAAAATGTAACAAAGGAAGTGTCAATTTCGAGACATATCCAAGTTGGTATGGAAGATTTGTGAATAAAAAAAAACGAAAATTTTCCAAAAGCTGCTAAAGAATTTGGACGAGAAGATACGAAACTTCCAAAAATGTGTGATCCAGAAAGGAAAAAAGAAAATTATTTATTGTCCCAAAAAATGGCATTGGGTTGTGGATGGAATATGTGTGGAACAAACGACCCGAAGCTTTAAGAAAACCAAAATCGCTTTTAGTTTGGGACATGTTCAGACTCATTTAACGGAAAAAATCAAAAACAAAGTTAAGGCTTGTAACACTGATATGGCCGATATTCCTGGTGGATTTACTTCCTTGTTATAACCGTTAGATATTCGCATAAACAAACCGTTTAAGGAAAATTTACGGCAGCAATGGAATATGTGGGTGTTGGAGGGAAAGAAAACTTATATAAATTAAATGCGTCATGCTTCGTCCGTTCACATATAACAATTAATGTGTGAATGGATAGTTAATACATGGAAGGATACTCCAACAGATATAGTTATCAAGTCTTTTAAAAAATGTTCAATTAACTCGACGGGACAGAAGATGACTGCTTGTGGTTAGATGAATAGATGAAGAAATAGACTATGGTGGTAATGAAATTCATCAAGATGATGTACCAGAAAATATTACAGCAGACGAGTATAACAAACTTTTTATGTCTGCTGATGTCTAAGCGTTAAAGTTAAACAAATATGTTTTATTTTGTTTAGTTTTTATTTCTAGATCTATTTAATATGTTATTCGATTTTTTTTAATTAAAAATTCACAAAAAAGTGCGCCCTATACGCCGGAATTTAAGGTATATAATTTTAATAATTAAATGGTTGGACACATTTCCCCATAATACTCTGTAAAAACCTCGTGTAACTAGCCGTGCATACACATACGTTATTTCGGGGGGTTTATCGTAACACCTCCAAAAGCATATCAAAAATCATGTGCATAAGTATCGCTGCGTGACGTGATGGAACAGGAAGGCATTTCAGACGTGCTGTTCCTGAAGAGGGGCGTACCACGTGCACACACACAGAGTATCCCTTACAGCACGCGATGGTTTAAAAATTAACTGGTTGTGTTGGTTAAGTAAATTAACTTTAAAATTTTTGTCATGAAAGGAAAGTGATTTCGAACGAATATTATTATTATTATTATTATTCGCCATTTATTATTAGAGATAAGAATACAAAATTAAACAAAAAAATGGGTAACCTTAAACTTATACAGTGTAAGCAGTACAAGCAAATGGATCATCTTATCATCACAAGCGATATCTGCCAAATGACCTAACAAAACACAAAAATTATATTTACTGAGGCAAAATTTTACTAAGGTGAATATAGCAAGTAGTGATAATTAGCTATTAATAACATTCATCACCAAATAAGATTAAGCAAGAGAGAAAAAGATTGAAACAAAGAGAAACAAGACACGAAAAGTGAAGGGAAGAGAATATGTTAATAAAATCTTTAAAAGATTGGGTTATGATGAGTTAGTACAATTTTATCGCAATGTGGACCCAAATATTGTTCGAGATATTGTCTCTAAGGTAATCCATAGATGAGAGGCTCAGTGGTGATATAAATGATTTTATTTCCCCAACATAATCTAAAAAGAAAGTGTGAGAAAAACTCTACATGAAGAGCGTACTCGAATAGTATGTTAATATATGAAAATTAACAAATTATGTTGCCATGGTATACTTATTTAAAAAAATTACTTAATTCATTGTAAAACAAAAACGGAATGTAAAAGAATAATAGAAAAGTGCTTTTTACTAAATTCAAAATAATTATTGAATAGTATTGAATTTCTGTAAAAAGTTGTGTAGAACACATTCAGTATGATTAAAGCAAATCGTTAGACATAAGTAACATTTGAAAAAAGAACAATAATAAATAAGTACAAAACAGCTAGTAGTCGTATTATTAATATTCAAAACACTATGGAAGAGCAGAGTACCAGTATATGTATTGGTTTCTTAACTTTATATGATATTAAAGGTTCATTATTACAGTTCCATGGTGTAAGATCTGTTGGCAAGATAGACCAATAATCTAAGAAAATGTTTCAATGCAGAATAGACCGTTTACCGCTTTCGTTTTCGATTCATCTAAACTAGAACATATTTTCCCTAATCTGAGTGAGCTTAATAATCACAAAAAATAAGAGTATACAGCCACAACTGTCTCATTTAATAAATAGATTACTAGGCCTTGCTTCCATTAAAATTTCATAAACTTTACTTGCGAGTAATTTGTATTCTTTAAGTTTAGAAATGAGTTCTGCTCTTCATATATAATATTTGTCATCTCTAACTATGTTTAATTTAACTATGTTTTAATTAATATTTTGTAATACTGACTGAAGGATTAGGTGGAGAATTCACAATTTTTCTTATATTGTACCACATTTTGTGTAACTTTTTAACTAACAATTCCGGTGATAAATATAAACATATGTTCATGAACGTGAACTTAGTCAATTTTTGAATATAATCTTTTTGGATTTTGATTACCTTCTTAATATATCATTTGGAGTTGTATCAAATTTCAATATGTTAATGCTTTGAGGATGAAAACATAAAGTGTAAATCTGATCAGATGCTAATTATTCATTGAGAAGGCGAAATAATCGGGATCCAAATTGTCTTTCTTGGTTGTGATGTACTAATCCACATGACGAACATCAACATGATAAATGTCTGGCGGTTTATAAAAAAAGCACGGCGAGACCGAGCATCCAGTTGGATTGTAGAAGAGTTCAGCATGCAATTAGTTGAGAATACGGTAACCACATAGTGAGGCATATAGAGGATAAAACGCTGTATAGGCGACCCATAAACTGTCTCCACACGTACAACCATGTACAGGATAGGTCGTACAAAATCAAGGTCAGCCCGATCTTATCGGGCCATATCTACACCTAACAGCACCTTCAGTTTGAGGGCATAGATGACACCAGAATTCATCAAGTGAACATTGTGATAGCAAAAAGCGACCTATCTACAAAATATCAACATACCATCACTGAAGAAGCCGGAACTAGCAAGAAAGATGCCAGTTCATGATGTGAAAGAACGAGTGCTGAGATTATGGGAAAAAGTTCACCACATTTTAAAGCAGACATAGTAAACACGATATCTATATATTACATATTTACTTAAAATCAGCAGAGCAGAATGACTCTTGATTTTGTAGTGAACAAAAGACAAAACAACACAGTTTATTTGTATATGAAGAAGTTACCAAAATTAGTAGAGGAGTTTGCTGAAGATTAACACTCTTTTTGTTCACGTGCCAGTTTAATGAAGGAGTCAAAAGATCTATTAAATCTACATGAATATGATAAGTTCTGTAGACAGATTGAATATGTGAGGTGGTGATTTTGTGTACTTTTGAAAATGAAAAAACTTTTGAATTTTAAAAAACTTTCTTGACGTGATATGTAAGTTTTGTACCATAATTTAACTTTTTTGGCTAAATGAAACGATATTTGATATTATAGAGAGTGGCTGTGTAAGCTAGATTTGTTAGAGAATGAATTTTCTCGAAAATAATTATTCGGAATTGCATATATAATCTGATTCGTGTAGAAAAATTCTCATACCAAAAATCTTCGATATAGATAAGCTAATTTTAGATAAATGAAATGTTTTACTTAAGTTTAGGTTCTGTTGTTGGACTAGAAATTTTAATTCTTTATCTAAAATTCGTTTCAGACAGAACTGCATCTATCGCCGAATCCGAGGTATGTGTGCATAAGGAAAAAATGTCTGTGATAATTGGATGGACTAAACTGTAGCATTTGCTTTTAACAAGGATGATTTTGGTTTATTAAATACATTTTGTTTTTTGGAGGTCTAATCAATAATTGTTTTCCTTAATCAAATTAGGTTATACAATTCACGTCAGGGTCATCAATTTATGTGGGGATGTAAATGATGTTATTTCCTCAACATAATCTAAAATCGAAGAGTTAATTTTAATGAATGAATCATATAATGTGAAATGAATAATATATGAAAAAAATAAATAATTTTGCTACGATATATTTAAAAAAATTAAAACCAGTTTTAATTTATTAATTTTATTTTAATTTATTGTAAAACAAAAAGAGAAATTTCGAAAGGAGTTGAACACAATTTAAAAGTATGAGAGAAGTTTCGCTTTTTAGTGATGATCAGTACGTGCCAAGTGTCTGCTATTTTGATTTATTGTCTTCTGTAGTAAATCTAATTGTAAGCTCTAAACTACGTCAAATAGCACGAAAATGGAGAATGGTAATTAGCCGTTCATCGGTATACTTCGTCTTATGGCCAGTATCTTGTTTAGTGAGAAAAAGGTTCATTATATTTAGATGCTGATCAATTATGATTCCATCCACTCTTAAATAATTTCTAAAGTTGTTTGAATTATTATCTCTCAAATCTTGTAAATATGTATTTCTTTACTATATTTCTCTGTTAGTCAGCCAATTTCTTTAAATCTTTAGAGATTCCGATGGCCATAATCGTACATGGAACAATACAAATTTTTCTCTATAATCGTCAAGTCATTCCTCACTTAATAGTCAACGAACGACTTGAAGGCGCAACGTTCGCAACGCAAATCACGTTGAAAGTTTATTCGTACCGATTCAAACGACAGGATAAATGACCCTTTTTGCCCACTCACATAAAATTTTTCCCTTGAAGCTGATGTATCACGCGCAATCACCTCCTAAATCATTTTAATACTTTACAAAGTGTATGGACCATGGCGTTTTTTTTGACATATCGATATTTCACTAATACTAAAAAATATAGCTTCAGCATCCAATCATTAACAGATGTTGTATTCTTAGATAAGTTATCTTAGTGACACAAAAATTTGAAATAAGCTGTGATGTTATGCAAGGATGTAATCTAGAACCTTTAGAACTTTTTTATTATAAGTGCGAAGGCTTTCACGACCGGTGTTAACTGAAGCTAGTGTTAGTTCTAATTTTAGTTCAACTTTTTTATTGTTTATTAATGAATTGCTTTCCACTATAAATTAATCCGAATGCGTACTCTTTATGATGATCTAAAAATTTTTCGAAGTATATGTAATGAAAGTGATTGTGTGTGCCTACGATCTAATCTTAGAAGACTAATGATTTGTTGCAAGGAAAATAAGCTCTACTTTCACTTTAAAGAGAGTACTGATTGTTTTTGAGTATTATATCAATATATGATCAGAAAAATACATTGTACGAAAAAAAATGTAGAGGTAATACATACACAAAGCTTTACCTTAAGCTCGTCAAAGCTATAACTACATCAGCTCTACGATTATTACAAAGTATCTATATAATTTATTAATTAGATCAAAATTGGAAAAGTTGTGGTATGAGACCTTGAAACAGCCTATTATTCAAATATCATTGAGACTGTATAAAACAAACTTATTAAATATATTTTCTATAAATAATCGATTCATTGGCTTTCAGTTTTATGAATTCATAGGGAGATGTTTTAAAATGACAAAATTATAGGTCAGACTGGGAATGATAAGTCTCGGTTATCTGTATAAGGTACTAATCAATAAAGTGGATGCTTAATCAATTTTGAGAGGTGTTCCTGCATATTCTGGTTGCCCTAGGGCTTTGTTTAATGTAAAGCGGTTCTCTACGAAACTGAGCATCAATAAAGTATCACTACCAATATTCTCTTTAAAGAGACCTCGAGTTCAGAACTAAATATTTTATGGTGCTTAACAGATTAAGTGTTGGTTGTTAATTAGAATTTAATACTTCGACCTGATTTTAATAAATATTGTTCTAGAGATTTTAGTTGCCTACTATTAAGAGAGTTAGATAGAAACTTATAACTTATTGTTTCAATAAACAAAGAGTAAAAATTTTCCTATGTTATTGCTGCTGATTTGTTTTTCTAGCCTCTACCCAATAAAAGAGTAGTATTAAGATGTGTCAATTTAACGATTTTATTCGTAGGGATGTTTAGAAGGCGAACTTTTGGCCAACATGTGTGTATCAATATTGTCGAGACAAAACCAGGATTTAGTTAGCTCAAAGTGTTTTTTTTTTTTGAAAATCGATGGAGCTTTTTTAAAATAATATGGGCACATGCTCTTGAAGTACATGATTTTATTGTTCATGCGATATTCCCTCTTTTCTGCTGTTGAGGTTATATTGACAACAAACGCAATCACCAATTTAAAATGAAGAAAGATGAAAAGATCAGGCTTTCTAATGGTGTACTTAATATTCTGATAACTCTAAGACAATGGTTATATTGGGATTATACAGCTTTAATTTTAATTGTATCACATAGGAGAAACCTTAGATTTAAATTAGCCTTTATTCATCTGGAATTGTAAATTGCAATTAATCTATAGTTGTAACAATTTTTATAATGAAGTTGATATTAAGACTTAAGAAATACAACTCTATACATCACAAATACATTAACTGTTGATATCTCTACATTTTAAAAATGTATGCCATCGGCTATCTTCGAATCCATACATGCCACCGGCTAGGATATATATTGAGCATTTTTCTTAAGGAGGGTCAACTCCACCCTTAGTATTGTTGTAGTATTGTATTATCCCAGGTTTACAATAACCGCCTGTTGCTGACATGTGATGCATTGATAACACTAACAAAAGATCAGTGATTTGCAAATTTTTTGGAGAGTTTTTACACAACACTCTTTGATATTATAACAATCATCTAGTTACAAGATAACCAAAATGAATTATGAACTTGTAATTATAACATAACATAACTATCTATTTTTATCAATAACTCGATAATGAAATGTAACATAGAATTTCCAAGATTTGATAGTATTATTATCCACTACTTTTGAAAAAATCGTTAATGTACTTAGAATGTGTTACAAAAATATCCAAGAAATGCAGCACATTATGACAAGCATCACCTGCCTTGGGTCAATAACATACTTACCGTTGATTCTATACGTGTAGGTGTTTTTATACTCAGGAGTTAGACCATCCCCTACTTTTAGTCATTACAGACATTTACGTTGTACTTAAGTATGAAAATTGAAGCATGTTTTATTATTAGATCTGAAAACGCAGTAAGTTACCAGGATTTTTGAAATAATCGATCTCAGAAAGATTACATAACTTTTATTTACTATATCTATTAATTTAATATTGATTTTAAGAACAAGAGAGTAGGCTGGTTCGTGACAAGATTTATTGCTTGAAATCATTTATTTTATTCACAAAAATTCCAATATATTTGACGGACGACATTTGTTTCATTCTTCAACGACACTTCTCCTTTTTAAGTTACATTTCTGTCACTTGACGATTAGACGCATTATTTTTGACAGAGAAATGTTCCTAACAATGGCATGCGATTTAGAATCGGGTGCCTCTTAGATTTGAACCTACGTGGAATAGACTTAGAACTAAAAATAATTCGAGTTAAGAGATATTCACCAAAAAAAAATGAATGTTTCTAGTTCTAAGTCTAGTGTCGGTTTTAACTATAATGGTAGTTCCAGTTTTTCTTTAACGTTACATTGCATATTTTCCATTGAACTAAAATTAGAACTAACACTAGACCTAAGACTAGAAACATTCGGGGTACATACTTGTAGTACATTGTACATTGTATATTTTCCATTGAACTAAAACTAGAACTAACACTAGACCTAGGACTAACACTAGACCTAGGACTAGAAACATTTGGATTTATCCTTGCGCCTTAAGACACTACAGCTAAATCTGAATGTTTTTAGTCCTAGGTCTAGTATTAGTTCTAGTTTTACTTGTGATTCTGATTACTTGTGTTGTGCTGTCTCTACTTTCAAATTCTTTCAGCAGAAGTTTTTTTGAAGATGTTCTGAAGTTCAGAATTGATATATTCTTATGCTTCTTCTTGTACAAAAGCAAAGCGTTTACCACTGAAGTAGAAAACAAATATTTAAATGCTATTTTGGGCTACCATAGGATTGTTTTACGTAATGGTGTAAAATAACAAGCGATTTCATCATTTTTGGTTCTTATATTCTTACTATTGCGATCTTCTTTTCCGATACCAACTTTGTCCAAAAGATGTTTTGTGCTTAATATTAATACGTCACGTTTGTCTTGCCATTTCACCATTACAACACCAGAAGCTTCACATCCCATAAAATTCTGCTTTTTCAGTTTAGATTCTCACGACCTTTGGATTACATTGCCTGCTTTTATGAAGAGTTCTACCATTAGCATGATTTTATTTGGCTTCAGTACGTCGAGTAGTATTCTGGCTATAGAAACTGATACATAAAAAATATCAATTGCAATTGTTCTGAATTTGTTCGAATAATTTTCGTAGAGGTTGGTAGTCCTCTTTGATTGTTGCAGTTATTTCTCCCAGCATAAGTACCGCTGGTGTAACCATAAGAATCACACAGCTTGTATACCTTAACCCCATATTTGTGGGCTTCCCTGGAATATACTGCCAAATTTGAAGCCATTCACGACAGGAAATCATAAATTAGTCCACAACTACTGTTTCTCAAGGAGTGTAAGCATCTACGAAATTTGCTGCTAATTTTTCCTAATCGATTATTTTGAATTCTAGAATTGTACAAAAAAGGTGTATAAATTTTAAAGGAATTGAAATCTATTTTGCGTCATAATTTTAAGGACGTATGTATTTTTACTAAAAAATATGAGTGCTCCAGTACAGGGGGATTTGATGATTCCCATATATTTCTATAGACCAATGAATTGCTTCATCTCTAGAATAGTAGTGTCTATCCATGATTTCATTCGCGAAATTCAAATGATGGGTTTATAATAAGCTCATACTCTTCTTTCGTTAACATCAAATTAAACACATCGATTGGTTCCATTGAAAGGATATTAACTTCTGGTGTATTACGTGTAGGTGTCGACGGAAAAATGAAGCACTTCAATGATGTTTGAAGAGATATTCAGGGTTGGGTTTGTAGAAATATCATGTTCAGACACAACATCTGTAGATGATGAAGAATCTACCTCCAATTGTTCGTATGACTTGCTAGAATCAATATCTGATGGGATACAGTAATTCGATTCTGACCGTTCAAGGTCACTACCATCGCTCCCTTCCTCGTCTTCGTCTCGAATGCGTCTTCCATAAGAAACGCTGTGTTTTACTGAATAATCTCTATTCCTCATTTTAAAACTTCTTAAATGTAAACAGAAATAAAAAGCTTATACCGGTGATGGAACCATATGTGGGTCACATGTCACACACTTGTATATGCTAGGTGCTTGATCACCCACCGGTAGACCCTCTCTTAAAACAGACGAATTATACCAGATTGTTATACCTAATTGTAAGTATAAAACTACTACGTATAGATGACTTTAAACCAAAAAATCCGAATGTTACTAGTTCTAAGTCTAGTGTTAGCTTTAATGCTAGTGTTAGTTATGCTGTTATTATTAAATGTTAGATTGTATATATTCCATTGACCTAAAATTAGAAATAACACTAGACCTAAGACTAGAAATATTCAGAAATATTTTGAAGACGCACGGCTAAACCCAAATTCTTCTAGTCCTAAGTCAAGTGTTAATTCTAGTTTTACTTGTGATTCAGTGCAAACATGTTACATATGTTTAATGAACTAAAAGTACTACTCACTCTAGACTTAGAACTAGAAACCTTCGGCTTTAGCCATCTTAACAGACGTACGACTAAATCTGAATGTTTCTAGTTCTGGGTTTAGTGTCAGCTTTAATGGTACTGTTGGTTATGTAGTTATTATTAAATGTTAGATGGTATATATTCCATTGAAGTAACATTAGACCTAAGTCTAGAAACATTCGGGGTATCTACATGTACTGCTCCCTAGAATATCACTTTTGAGTAGATATTAAAAGAGCCGACACAGAAAGCTTCTACGAATCTCAATTTCTTAAGATGTTATAATCTCTATCAGTTTCACTCCTGTACGATTGTTTCATAATACGCATCTAGCCAAATAATTTGAGATCTCCTACAAATCCACATTTGACATGCAGGCTGGTATAAAGATGTGCAAAAATACTTTAAGAAAATGAGAAATAGAGTTATTTATTTATAGATTAAAAGTTGTAATTGAATTAAAAGTTCAACTTCAATATAATTTCTGTCGATAGAATGGATATAAATAAAATAATGCACTAACCACCATAAATATTGAATTAAAATTAATCAATTGAAACAAAGTGAAATATGGAACATTTTGTGCACCACTACCCTTTTTCGATTTAACGCATTCGTTAATAGATAATGGGATAAACCCGAAAATAAATTCGTAAATTTCAAAATTCAGACATATTTAATGTGAATCGTACATGTGAATTGAATTAAAGCGAAAAAGTGGAAACCTATCAGCACTGTAATATAATCAACATTATGGGATTTTAAACATGTTTTGGCAAGCCTCACCAGGGAACGTTTTTGTTTCCGAATATCTGCTACGTCAACGCCGGCATTGACCGGTGAAAATGTATTATTTTGCGGTGCTCCCAGTCCATTAGGACATTGAACAATTACGAAACCGCCAGAACACGTATTTAAAATGTGCAAAAACCGCTCTGAAAGCACAGCTATCAATGCGAGATAAACAATTTCAGATTAAAACCGCTCTGATTTATCGCACCCGGGACTGCGCTCGTTAATTAAAATGGATTTTATTTTATTTCGTCCAATAGTTCGAATAAATTAACATATGTTCGATCTGAACCGGCGGCGCGAACCATAAATTTCAATACATTTTAGTGTGTGCTGATTGTCAAGTAGATTGTTGACGCGAACCGTTTCAGTTTATTTAAATCATCGTATTGTCCACATTTCAATCGATTACTGCTATGTAATTCGTTCCCCTAATTCTATCCTACATATAAATTGCCTGATTATATGTATTCGTATTTTTTAACCCGCCACTGTCACAAATCAAGCTCGTAAATGCCTCAGAATTACTATTATGCCATAATTAATATTCACCTATTTTACAAATACGTAATCCAATTAGGTAAACGCATTTATCATATTACAATAAAGATAAATGTTTGCGGTAAACCCACTAATTGTTGACTTATCGGATTTAAACTTGAAGACAGCCGTTTATATTTTTCTTTCGCAATTTATTCCGTGTATCATATTCCTTCATTAAAATAACTTTTAACTACAGAATCTAGACAGAAGGAATTTTTAACTTTGACAAAACTTTCCTAGAACGTTATCCCAAAAAATTTAAAAAGAAATTAAAGACGAAGCGGACGCACGAATTTTTTAATAACCTGTTCCCTGCCGGCTAGGAAGTGTTTAAATTCTTTATTAAAACTCCGGGGACGTCATCGTAGAGGTTCTTTTTACTTCGCTAAATAGGAGCTTCTGCTTAATTTTAAAGAAGTTGAGGGTGTGGCGTGTGCGGCTTACAAACCTGCTTGTATAGGGCAACATCAAATTATTCTTTGATAACTTTTCTCGTGCAACGAAAAACTAAAAAATCGTTTTCCCTAAGTTGCAATTAGAGCTTTTAATATCAATATTCATGGATATCGGTATTGTACTAACAATACCGTCATTTTAGTATTATTTCAAAATATTTTTTTTAAATTCTCATTTATTGCAGCAATCATCCTGAACAATAAATAAGTTTACTAAGACAGAAGAGAAAAAACTAACAATACTATAATTACACAGTAACAACTTTGTCAGTAGTAGGTGCAAAAGAAAAAGTATATTCATGCAAGTAACACAGGAACATTTTTATATACTATACAAATAAAAAAAGTAGTATTTTTCTGACGTGGATAGTTCGGGTAGATCCTTTCTTTTCAATCTTCTAATAATCTTATAACACAGCTGCAACAACTTCTTTGCAAAGCCGGCTTGGATGAACTTGCAGGCTTTGGAAGTCCTTAAAACATTATTGGATAATTACTTCTTTTACAGTAAGCATGCAAGATTAATACTGCAGTATATGTCAGTAATTTATTGTCAAGACTAAGTTGTAAATTCCTATTCATAAACCAATGCATTTTTCTGTATAAGAGTCCAGGTTGAAGCTGTTTGGTCCATTTATGTTTTTTCCCAATTAGGTGATGATCCAAATAAATTCTCAGATATTTAACTTCATTTGGCACAGGTACATTGTGCAGTGTATAGTAGGACATATTTTCAGACTTTTCAGGTTTAGTTTTATTTACCACTGATCAAGGCATTTTTCATTTTTAGATAATGTATAAGTTGCCTTAATTAGCATGTCATGTACATAAGCAGCTAGCACAGTGTTGTTTGTCGTAAGCAAGTTGGCTGAGTATTTTGATTGACCCCAAAATATTATCTTGAGAAACTCCACCATGCATCGGTAGAAATGGCGAATATAGCTCTTTCACATCTCCCCGTTAGATATGATTCCAATAGTGTACATATTGGATAAAGTAGATGAATGTTACGATTGGCTAAAAGACCGTCATGCCATAATGCTGCTGTACAATATTTTTTGGCCTCTAGTGTATCTCTAGCTGCTCTCTTTGTCTTCTAGACCCAAATTCATAGAAAGAAATTAATTTCTTATTGATTAAAATGCTCTGAAGTGTTTTGAACAAGAGCGTTTCATACATTTTTGAAAGGAATGGAATTAAACTTATTGGAAGGTAGGAAACCACGCTGTTTGCATTATTGTTTGGTCTCTGCACCACAGTTATTTGGGAATATGTTTAAGTACCAATCCGGTTATAAGATCGTAATTGGGCGATTTCTTAACATTTAGGTAGCCAATGACCGTTTTAAGCTCAGATAATTTAAATTTCTTCGTGGGTGGATCCGTTTCATACTATGTGCACAGTAGAGTTTTGTTTAGATTTCTATGCTAGAAAATTCTGGGTGAGGTTATTGGAAGACATTAAGTAAGTGTTCCGCACAGGTATTTGCTTTCTCTTCGTTACTTATTGCCCAGTAATCATCACTTATTCTAACAGACGTTTCAACTTTAAGTTTATATGTTAGCTTCCATATTGAGTAATTCTCCACCTTATCATTAAAGATATTATTGTAAAAATGCTTAATGTTTTCGTATGGCCCTACTCAGCTTAGCTTTAATATCAGGAGACAATCAGCAGATAATAAGAGACAATATCAGCCGTGGACAATGATTTATTTTATTATGATAGTTTGGTTGAGGAGTCGATGACCATTCAGCTTTTTGAATACATTTAGTAAAGGCATTAATCTCGTCTTCTATGTCCGTTTTACTTTTGGGACGTGTATTTAAGTTCATTGAGTGGACAATTGTATCCTGAAAGGTATCGGCGATGAATAGTAAATGGTTGGATGAAATGTCAAAGCTCCAGTATATATTCAAGTAATTTGTAGATATCCTCTTAATTACACAAAACTTAATCAGATCGTGAATTTTTAACATACCAGAAGGGCAATAAGATAGTTGTCCTGTTGATAACATTATTAACTTATCCACTTTTACAGTTTTATATAGACTTCTTTCTCTAGTTGCAATAAGTAACTAAATTGACCGGGTGCCACATGTTTTGGAATAATAGAGATACTTTGACTTAGAAGCGCGTTCAATTTTGCTCAATCAGCTGTGGTTTGGTTTAACTATTTTTACGAGATCGGGGAAGTAGGTCCTAGACAAAAACATTTTTACACTCTACTTATTGCCACAAAATCTGGCTATCATCTTCTTTCTTTGCTCCCTTCATAACGTGTTTTGGAGGTGCTTTCATTATACTTTTCTCTTGTTATCGGTAGCCTTCTCTTTTGTCTCTGGATGTCTCTACCACTATTGCTTACCTTCCCCTAACAACTAATAGTACAACCTAAACCAATACAATATCCAGCATAACCCCGGGGAAAATCTGTATATGGTCATCTCTTGTGTTATACCATCGGACGTCATCATTTCATCATTATTTCCTTCCATCTCTTCCCCCCATATCATTCTGTCATGCATTGAAAAAATTTTTCAATTTGTCTCAACACTGCTCTTCCTCAATTACATTTATTCCCTTCAATTTCAGTCTATTTGTTATTATTTTATGGGCTTTCCTCGATACGTTCTCATCCAATTCTTTGCTTAAGTCGTTTCAATTCTCCATTTTACTTTTCTTAATTTCTTTTTTCAAATCTTGTTTACTTGCTTTATATGTATGCTTTAGTTCTTCCAACGAAACATCGTAATCATTTCTCGTTCTCCCCCGAGTTAGCTCTCCTCTAACTTTTTGGCATTTTCTGCAAAGCTCTGCAATCCTTCCATTCCAACAATGCAGTGGCCGTCTATTGCTTTGGATGGACTATTTATTGTTAAAAACTAAATCATATTTTTTTAAAACTTTATTCTTCACGGTTCCCGGTGTAAACTCTACATTTTCAAGAAATCCTGAGCATTCTTGCTCATACCTCAGTCAACCTATCCCAACCCATTTTTTTGCAAAAGCGTACGGCTGTAGTTCACTTCTTAATGCAAAATCAAAAAAAATGACGCTTTGCAAAGAGAACGGTTGTCTTGGCCTACCTGGAATAAGCTATGTTAGTTCTAAAACAAGGCAAATTGGGTAAAAAAAATCGACAGGACAGAACAACTTGTCAAAGTTCCATTAATTACTTATAAAAGAATAGGAACACTGCGGTCGTTATCATTTGTAGTTGGAATTTCACCTACATCGTTCTAGAGGTTGCTAGAAAATGATGAAATTAAGAGACAATCCAATTCCTTGAAACCACTTTTAAAGGAAAACAGTAAAGTATAGTAGTATGGTAACACGACTTCTTGTATATTTATAGTACAAGAAGCAGCTTCGCAAAATAGCAAAAATCGAATAGAGGTGCACTTGTTATCAAATTTATTAATATCTAAAGATGTTTATAAACGTATGTTAACAGATAAACTGATTCCGGCAATTAAAGAAAAGTGGCCAAAGATTTGCTCAAAAGATATAATCGTATGATGTCCGTATATCAGGATAATGCACGGCCACATTCCAATATTAAATATAAGCAACTACGGGCAGAGTACAAAAAGGATAGTTGAAACATTTTATTTACTTTTCAACCGGAAAATAGTCCCGATTTGAGTGTTCTCGATCTTGGTTTCTTTTCGTCTATTCAATCCTCACAACAGCAGCGTATGCCTCGAAATATAAGTGATTTAATAAAGGTTGTCGCAGAATCTTTAAAACGGAGATTACACATACATTAGATAACGTGTACAACTAGTTATAAAATCAATTATAGATTGTGATGAATACAATAATTATAAGCTTAAACATATTAGCATGGCAAAGCTTCGAACAGAATATCGCTGGCCTACTGTTCGTTTGTAGGCTGTACTGTTCGTATGTTACAGAATATTAATATATTCTGTAACATATTTCAAAACATAAATACTTGCTGTGAAAATGATAAAATGGTTCTTAAAATAAAAATCAATAATGGTTCACTTATTATGAAAGGGGTAGTATTATTTATCACCAATCTTTCATTTTGGACTAATAAAAAGCATGAAACTGACACCGGTATTACGCCGGATTTTCCGGTTTCCGGATTGTCCGGTATTGAAAGCACTAGTTGCAATAAATCACATTACATATTCATGTAATTGTAATAAACATGAGTATAATTGATATTCTTTCCTTCGGTGAAGAACTCGGGTCATGGTTCAAAAAGAAAAGTTTAATTCCACTACCAAAGCGTTTATATTAAAATCATATCCCCTACAAGGCGTCGAAGAGGAGAAGGTTAACTTCTTGCAGTAAACCCAAGCAGCAGCAGCAGCAGCAGGGGCACTCACTCTACACACGCTATCCCCTCCATCGGTTCCTCTGGGTTTTCTTCATTGATGATTTAGTAGTGTAGCAGCGAGCTCCGCGAAGTCCTCGTCTAAAGAAACGGTCGCGGTAACTTTTTACCCTCGCGAATATAACGAACAATAGCAACCCCTTTAATTATTTAACAAAATTATCTTCATATGTTTTGTGTGAAATGACTCTTAGGATATATCTTTTAAACTGAGACACAATTTTATGAAGGTTTGTTTCTTTAACACTACTTTTAAAACATTTAACCCTAAATAAAATTTACTTACAATTTTATTTCTATTGTTTCAGAGTTCGGAATTACAAGAAAAATGGCAACTATAACATCCCCTTTAATCCTTTTACTCTGCTGTATCCTATCGACGTGCTCAGCACAACAGCAATACTTCAGGGTGCAACCGAGAGACGTCAAGGTGCACGAAGGTGGTGAAATAACGATGGAATGTGAAGTCGCGAATTTGGCAGGCCAAGTGCAATGGACCAAGGATGGATTCGCTTTAGGTCCGTTTTATTAAAAGAGTTTATAAGTAGAGAGTGATGGTGATTTTAATCAAACGCGTTCTTGTGATTGATGTGTTACAAACTTGTTGAATTAAGTGTAAACGAGTTTAATCATTTTTTTTATACCATGGATTTACCGGCGTAACTCATTTTCCTGTGCCTATAAAAAGAAATAATCAGTTCACATGGAACCAAACGGGTAAAATTTGATGATCAACAAGTCGTGAGTAGGGAAAATTTTGTTGATTACCGGATTTTATGACTCACTCAATTAAATCAATTAAATAAATTTAATTATTACAGGAAAATAAAACGTATGCAAGATTGAGAGATTGGCCAAAAAACTATAAATTTGCTGAATTTACATTTTTAATAAATCTTAAAATTTTGTTATAATGAATATTATTTTTAATTATAAAAAGTAATTTGATGAGATAAGATTTTTGCCTTTGTAAAATTTAAAAAACCTTAATGATATCGATGGAAAAAACTATTTTGGGCATTAATTTTTTGAATTAATTTGCTATCCTGTACTATTATTTCACCTTTGTGCAAATAACGTTTTTTTTAAATTGTTAAATATCCAAGACAATGTTTAACTTTGCAGAAGCATTAAAATGATATAGATTCCATAAGAACACTATAAGAGTTAGTTTAATCTTCTAGAGCTAAATCTTTGTGCTGAACAGTTTTGAATCACATTTTAATTCCAACGTAATACATTGGATTTAAACCAAGAATTACTGCTTAAAGTTTAAACGGCAAATCCAATAATGCGTAAGTCCATCACAGCAATCGCGATAGATAAATTAACTGATAACACTGATTTACAACACTGATTTAATTGTTGATCAGAATATTTCTCCAGACTTACAAAGACTTACTTAATCAATATAATTTATCATAACGTGTAAAACTAAAAGATATTCTAAAGCAAAATTGATCGAAATTGAACTATTTAATGCTTGATGTCCCAATTAATTGAAATCAAATTTTGTATATTAATAAATATAGTAATTAAATAGTTAAACTTTAAGAAAGTATATCTCAAGTACGAAATCAGATATGAAAACGAAGCAGAAAGCATTTTAAAGCAAATTTAAATAAATATAGAGTATAAATTAAATTTTTTTAGAAAATAATATCTTTAGCATTAAATGAGATATCATGAAAAATAAAAGCGTTTGAAAGCAAATTTAACACAAACTTAACACATTAAATATTATTGTTTAATTTCTCCAAATCTTGACGTCCCAATCTTTTTAACTCATTTTTGGTTAACATTGATATGTTTAAATATAAATTTCTCAAAGTTTAAAAAGTTGTACCTCAAGAATTAATTAAAATATTGTGATAAACGCACAACATTTTTGCAAAATTATACAAAATCTGGATATCAATTTTCTTCAAATCATTTTTTTTAAATATTGCTAAATATAGAGTATAAATTAATAATTTTTTAGAAAACAGTACCTTCAGTATTAAATGAGATATCATGGAAAAATAAATAAAAAGTATTTGAAAGCAAATTTTACCCAAACTTAACACATTAAACATTATTGTTTAATTCCTCCAAATGTCGACGTCCCATTTTTTTTTACTCATAAATTTCTCAAAGTTTAAAAAGTTGTATCTTAAGAATTAATTAAAATATTGTGATAATCGCACATCATTTTAAAACAAATTTTGTCCAAATTTAACATTTTTGTTGAATTCTATAAAATCTTGGTATTTTAATTTTATTTTCTTCAAATAAAATTTTTAAACTCATGATAAATATAGAGTATAAATCAATATTTTTTTAGAAAATAATATCCTTAGCATTAAATGAGATATCACGAAAAAATAAAAATTGTTTTATACCAATTATTTTATTTCATCTTTGTTTAACATTGATATATTTGGATATTAATTTTTCGAAATTTAAAAAGTTGTATCTCAAGACTATTTGAGGTACTGTGGTGAAATACGCAATATTTTAAAGCAAATTTTATCCAGATTAAACATTTTTACTGAATTATACAATATCTGGGTGTGCATTTTTTTTATAATTTTTGTAAATTATTGATAAATATAGAGATTAAATTAACGATTTTAAATAATAATATTTTTAGTATTAAATAAGATATTGTATAAAAATAAAAAGCACTTAAAAGCAAATTTAACTTTACACATTAAATATTATTGTTTAATTCCACAATTGATGTTTCGATTTTTCTAATTCATCTTTGTTTAAAATTGATATAAAGAGAGATTAATTTCTTAATGTTGAACTCAAGAAATAAATGAAATATTATTGAGAAATGCAAAACATTTTAAATCAAATTTTATCAAGATTAATTTTTGCTGAATTATACAAAGCCTTAATGTTCAATTTTCTTCAACTAATTTTATTTCAATATAAGGGGTAAATTAATTGTTTAAAATTTTAAACAAAATTTTAACTTTAACTTTTAATGAAAAAGATCATTAGTATTAAATGCTATATGATGAAAAAAGCGTTTGAAAGCAACTTTAATCCGAACTTAACACATTAGATATTATTGTTTAATTTCACTAAATCTTAACGTCCCATTTTTAACTCATTTTTATTTAACATTAATATATTTAAATATTAATTTCTTGAAGTTTAAAAAGTTGTTACGAACTAATTGAGATATTGTTTTAATTGAAATTAAATTAAATTTAAACCAAATTAAATATTTTTGTTGAATCATACTAAATCTGGATGTTCAACATCTTTCGAATAATTTTTGTAACATATTGATAAATATAGAGGATAAATTAATAATCTTTTAAAATAGAATATCTTCAATTCTAAATAAGATATCTTAATGAAATAAAAAGCATTTGAAAGCAAGTTTAATTTAATACGAATTTAATACACTAAATATTCATTTTCTTTTAATTCGTCTTTGTTTAATGCTGAGATTTTAGATATTAATTCCTCGAATATTAAAAAGATGTATCTCAAGTGTGGATTGAGGTATTGTGGTAAAATACACAACATTTATTCAGATTATACATTTTTGCGGAATTATGAAAAATCTGAGTGTTCTTTTCAAATACAATATCTTAAGTTTTAAATGAGATATCATGATGAAATAAAAAGCATGTTAAAGCAAATTTAACTCGCAATTAACGCACTAAATATTACTTTTTAATTCCACAAATTATTGATGTCTCAATTTTTTAACCGATCCTTGTTTAATATTAATATATTTAGATATAAATTTCTCAAAACTTAAAAAATTGTATCTCAAGAACTATTAGAGATATTGTAGTGAAATGCACAACATTTTAAAACAACCTTTATACAGATCAAACATTTTTTATAATTATACAACATCTGGGAGTTAATTTTCTTAAAAATCATTTTTGTAAAACATGGATTCTAAATTATCGTTCCTTAAAAATATTATATATTTCGTTATAAAATAAAGCATTTGAAAACTAATTTAATCCAACATAAATTAAAAATTAATTTATAATTCCTATAGATAAGAAAATAGAAATCAGTGTTTTAAATACATCCTTCTACAATATTAATAATCAAAACGTTATAACAAATTTTCAAACTTTAAGAATAAAGCGTTTTAAAGCAAACTAAGCATATACAATCTTATTCATACATATTGTGACACAAGCGCTGTTTTAATTAATTTTGTATCGATGTATGGTGGTTAATCAATTTTACCTACATGCCTTTATCCAATAAAAATACAAAAATGCAAGGAAATTGAGTGCAGAACATTGCAGTTAATTAAATTGAGCTTTTACTTAAAAAATTAATACTTGAACTCAACACACATTTATCACTTTATAAAATTGAAAATATTGTTTGACTTTTTAAACTTTATAAAAATTTTAATTTTTTTAATACTTGTCTTGTAAGAAATGAAATGGAACTGTAAAAATTTACAATACAACACGGTAAATCAGAAATCTAACTTTATAACTGAATTCTCTCTCGAGTTTTCAATGTGCTGCGTGGACGTTAAAGTGTCTTAACTGTTAACCCGTTATTGGATTAAATTTGCTACTGCATTAAAATACCGTTCGTTTTAGATGAAGTTAAATTGTTGCTAAACTCAAAAATTAAGATTATCATAAAACTATGGATTGCGGTAGTGTGAACTGCTAGGTCAAGAAATTTGGTTTCGATGTTTGTATTAGTAATAAAGCTAATAAAGCTTTGCAATATGGATATGTTATATTAATAACTTGAGACTAGATTTATTTTCTTTTAAATGTTTTGCATATAACTTCATATTTTGCATTTTTATCGCATATAAACTTAGTTATTATAACATAGTAATTTCATATGAGCAGCGCCGTCATAGAACTTAAGGGTTAATAAGGCGTCTATTTTGCAATGAAAAGCATGGTGTCCTTATTATACATGTACCCAGTGCCCCTTTGAGGTGTGGACCTTTTTATTAGCATTGAATTTTGTATGAAGCCCTGGAGAGTCACGGAGCCCTGGGGCGCCGAATATCTTAGAACGGCTCTTGTTCAAATATACAGGGTTGAATTGGATTAGGTTTAGCCGTGCACCTAAAGATATTTTTTAACGAAGGCCTCTACAATGAATAGTTTCTGAAATGGAGTGCTTTACAAACTGATTTGGCAACTTTGTATAGTTGAAATGAAGTAAAACCAGAACTGTTCTAAATCCGAATCCTTTCACTTCTAGGTCTAGTATTAGTTCTAGTGTTAGTTTTACTTTAGTTCAAACATACAGGGTTAGGTTAAATATTGTTTAATAATATAATAATAATAATATAATATATAATAAGTTGGATCAAAAATTTAGATATTTTATAGGTAGTGGAAACAATGGACAATATAAAGAGTTTCAAGGCGTATTGAGTCTATGCAACTTTGGAAGTGAATACAATCGAGGCATCTTTATGAGTAAAAACTTATCAATATACAAAGACCAAACATCTTTCATATTATTTAATAGTTTTACAACTTTGGTATGCCAACTACTAACTGGGTTTTTTGTAAAAATCTTAAATTTATGAATGGTTAAAATCTTCGGCTTTTTTAATATGTTAGGATTTTTTGATATATTATTTTTTATTAAATAAGTAAATAGTAAAATAAATAATAAATTTTATAAATAACATACTTACCACCGTATTCGTTTGAATTTAAGACGCACTATTTTTGTCACACAGATGTTATGGTAAAGTACAAAATATGGTAAAAAAATAAATTATAGTAGTTATATTAGTTCATAGACGCCGGATTTTGAAAATATATATGGGTGTTGAATGCTGAAAAAACTAAGTTTGGAAAAGACTCAAATGACAAATATCGGTTCCTAAAAAAAGAGTGAAAAAATGCCCAAGTATCTGGCATCAATGGTTGGGAAATGTCTTCTGTTAGCAGTGTTTACAGTTTTACAAGCTTTTAGAAGACTTGATATTCTTCTAGAAGCAGTATCAAGTCTTTGGGAAGTATTTGATGTGCTCTAGAAGTATTTCAAGTCTTCAAGAGGCAATATCAAGTCTTCTAGAAATATTTCAAGTCTTCTAGAAACATTACAACCCTTCTGGAAACATTTTAAGTCTTCTAACAGCAATATTAAGTCTGCTAGAAACAGTACCAAATCTTCTGAAACATTACAAGTCTTTTGGAAACATTTTATGTCTTCTAGAAGGAATATCAAGTTTTCTGAATATATTGCAAGTCGTCAGTATGAAGTCTTCTAAAACAACTTTAAGTCTTCTGGAAGTAATAACATTATCTTTTGTAAGCAAGTCAAGTTTTCTGGAAACATTCCAAATCTTTTGGAAGCAATATCATATCATCCTGAAGCAGTATCTAGTTTTCTTTAAGTATTTGTATGTATAGGTGTTCTGCACCCATGTACCCGGCGCCTATGCATCACCTACGAGTTATAACAAACAAACTTATAACTATTTAGTGATTTATTTGTCATTGGTGTAATATTTGCCTTCTCAAAATAGATTTGGATTGATTAACGCGTTTTCGAATTCTACAAAACAAAGGAATTTTCTTTGCTAATATTGAAGTCTAGTGGCGAAGCGAAGCAACTTTAAATATACAGGATATTTACGGTTTTATGATTTTATTTTGAAGGGGTGCTAAACATCTTAAAAGAAAGTAATTAATATAAATATGTCTTAACAAAAGTAGCGTAAAAAGAGGGACATTACTGTTAAAGTTAATTAGTTTAAATAATTAATTTGATTCAATAAACATAAAGCCATTGCTATCGTATAATTCCTCATGGGTTGAGGCAACTGCGGAGAAAATACGACGGGAAAATCAATATGTAATTGTTTATGCCAATGTAAAAATTCCAAAATAAAGATATAGAGCAACTCGATATTCCGCGACACGGAAATAAGTTCAATCAGTGTAAAGAGGATTCCATGAAAAAAAATTAAAAGCATAGTTACAGTTAATGCACTTCAACAAAAAAGATAGAAGAGAAAGAAGACTTCACAAAACTACACGCATTTTGGAGACACTGTATACCAGGTATTCCATTTAACCTGACAAAACAGAATATCACAAAAACTAGGCATCGCGTTAAAAGATGTCCGGATAAACTTTATTCAGTTTATCTTTATTTAGTTGAACAAGGGACATTCAATGATGACAAAGATAAACCCGTCTCGCACCCCGGGAAAGACGGTGATAAGAAACAATTTACAAATTGTTAATACCAACCTCCCTTCAAATCGAATAGATCTTATCCGAAACTTTTTTTAATCCAATGCCGAGCTTTTAAGATATTTTGCTTTGTCAAGTTAAATGGGACACCGAGTATAATATTGGTACCCGGTAAAAATAAAATAGATTGTGTTTAGAACATTATTGCGTAGTACTCTTGACACAATTTGAAGATTTTTTTCGATCATATTTACAATCATGAAAATAGATAGAATCGGGTGCGTCTTATGTTTGAATGAATATAGTATTTAAATTTTTTGGCCCCCGATAATATTAAATTGGCCCGCCTAAGAAAAACTTTGGGAAGCCCTGTGATAGATGGAAGTGCTTTATATTCATTTTTGGTTTTCAATGTTAAGATTTTGATTGATATTTATTGGGTCTTCTATCTTCGATAACTATAATCATGCGTAAATGGTGATAAATTGAATGACTTTTCTCATATTATACCATTAGATCTAACTCTAGATCTAGAACTAGAAACATTCGGGTTTAGCCGTGCGTCTTCAGACAAAAGATTTGTGTATGTTAAAGACCTACAAAAATTTTAAATACTTATAGGTATACGATATGTTACAATACAATATTAAAAGAAATATTTTTATGATGCAAGTTCTTTTTTTGTTTTGGCCGCATATTTTCCATATTTTCAGTATATTACTGCATATTTCGACCAATTTTAAACGCATATAAAAAGCTTATTTTGTCGCATAAAAATCCGGTCCTTATTAATAACCCAGGTTTGGTGTTATATCAACTCTGGGTGTTCTTAGTTAATTTTTTATCGATTAAAAAATAAGCTTCTACTTGAAAAATACCGAAGACCGGATGCGAGAAATAATTCCCAAGTAAAACCGCTTTCTGAAAACGACAAAGTTTCGGAGAGTCTGTCGGTCCCATTTAAGCCACGCCACTGGTGGATAACTGGTCGCTTTCGTGTACGGTGTAACCTGCGAAACACCTGCCGTCTCGAAGGAAATCATCTGTTCTTTTTGTAGGTTGTCGACGTGGGGCTTCCCTTCTCCTCCTCCTTCTTCTTTTACCTGTGTTCTCACGAGGACAGTTGGATTTTGTAAGACAGAGAGGACGAAACTATTATGTACAAAAACCTTCCAACCAACGATAAAACGGATGCCGGGCAGGTACTCCTGTTGACTAATTTACATTAATGTTTCCCCCAATACTTTCAGTGTGATTATTAATTGGACCTCTTTTGTAACGATTTTCTTGGTTCTAGGAATTAGAAAAATTTTTTAACAATACCCAGAAAGTTTCTTAAATGGAATTATTTTAACAGTCTTTAAATTCTACAGTAGAACCGATTTACGCCATCTGTTATCGTGGATGGTGATTGCATCGAGCAACCGACCGGTTGTGCAAGTAACGTTAATCGAGCAAATCCTGTTTCCATTCTAATTAGAGTCGCGAGGAGGTTTTTCTGCGAAAGAGGCCCAACACAACCTGGGTGCATACTTTCAAAGTCATTGTTTTCCGATTACACTTATACCGCGGAGTAATGCAATGGTGCAACAACCAACCTTAGGTAGTCTAATCCACATGAAAGTGACTTATCGCTTTTGTCTCTCGCGTGCCGGTTTAATTCGCCTTAACTTCTATTGGACCGTGGAGGAAAAACGCCCATTAAACGGCGACATTGATTGGTTGCAGAATAAGAACGTTTCTACCTTACACGGCTTCGAAAGGTTATCGACATTTCGAAATACAACCATTTTTTTTATACTCTTAAGTTGTCCGCCGCAACTTAGAAACTGAGAACTAATGTTTATCCAATACACACCACATTTTACTGTGTTGATGTTGAAATTGTTGACTGAAAATTTCTTAATGGCCAATTAGTGTATGCTTTTAATGGTTCTATAATGTTATATTGTATTTAAATATTACTACGTTGATGTCAAAACAACTCTTAATGCATACAGGAAAGCCTCGATTTAACGGATTAATATGAGTAAGGGAGTGTCCGTTATATCTAAAAGTCCGATATATCAAACATTTTTTATTTGTACTTCTACTAAATTTCGTAGTCTAGTGTGAGTTCTACTTTTAATATCAATAACTATTATATACAACAGTATAGCTTTGTTTGGCATGCGTCGCTTATGACAGCTTAACCCAAATGTTTTTAGTTGTAGGTCTTGAGTTAGTTCTACTTTTGGTTTAATACAGAAATTAAACACTGTTACTCACAGTACAACTAAAGCTTCACCTAGATCTAGAAATTTTCAGCCTTAACCGTGGGGATTTTAAAACAACTAACCCAAATGTTTTTAGTTCTAGCTCTAGTGTTAGTTCTACATAGCTTAACTCTTGTACGACCAAAACTGGGTCAATAATGACCCAAAAAGAATTAATGTTTACGAATAGTATATACGAAATCAAAATTGGATGTTGTTATCTTTTCACATATTTTCTAGTATTTTTATTTTTATGCGATATGGAACTTTATACGGCAAAGATTGATCTTTGGAATCAGAATAATGCACTAAAGATACCCATAGACATCAGGCTTAAGAGAAAAATAATTGATAAGCTTGCATCTCCAAGAGTAATTACTAACATTGTTTCAAAGAAATTGAAGAGAGGCTTATGAAAGATGAGAAAATTCATGACCAACGAGTAGTAAAATCGTTATCAGAAATGTTTGTGAATTTTGCAAAATGATGGTACAATATGGTTATCGTTAGCTAACGAACTGACAAAAAATTTACATTACTTTGGCCTATTTAGAAACGTTTTGTTAAAAATATGACATGCAATACAAAATCGAACTCCTTTCTTAACCTGATTCTAATCTACAAATGAAACAAAACCTAGTTTTGCACGTAATCAAACCATCAAAATGTATGATACGTTTACCATCTATGCAGAATACACATAAAATAAGCGATTTATAGTGATTGGAAGTTACGAAAGTTACTAAAATGGTGCCAAGTATTAACAGCGTGCACTTTTTCGGAGGTGTTAAAAATCAAATGTGAAATGAAAGAAAGAAAGGAACCTACTAAACTATTGGGTGTAAATCCTGATTGTACAACGTTAAGAATTAAAGAAATTTTACTGAGACTTCAACTAACAAGGGGAAGGAATGAAAAATACCTGTTTTAATTGGATCAAGCTTTCGATAAATTTATTCTTATCTTCGTCAGGGTACGCTACAAACGAGACCGTTAACAATTTTTACAAATAAGCCGTAACTAAACCTACATTTAGAGGTTAAGATGTATAAAAATACATGTTATTTTTGAAAGTCCCCAAAGACATCGAAAGGTGGAAAGAACACTAATTTTTCCGAGGCGAACCACACAGAACGACGTGGATTACGATCAAGGCGAGAAAAACAGGACGAAACAAGTTTCGCCAACTGTCTCTGGGAAAAATTTTCAGGAAAGAAAATCACCAGGTGTACAACACAAGAGGAAGAAGAGAATTTCGCTTAACAGACAAGGATGGAGTAAGCTGGGTAAGCTGGGTAAGCTGATGGTAAGCTGGTGGTCAGGACAGAGACTTACAATCGGCTCTTAACTTAAGAATTGTAACACTAGAATTAGAAGTTGAGTGAGGACCATTGTATGTCCTTATTCTCCGTCAAAAATGTTACATATTCGCTTGGAATGTCTCAGAGTGATACCAGTTCTTCGGTAATTTGATATAAAATGTTTCCTATTGTTATAATTGGTCAACGTTGTACGGACCATCATCAGTTTTTTAATGTTGGAGACGTTGGTCCGGTCACCGTATGTTCTGATCTCATTAAAAATTCCCATTTATAATTAAAAGCGGGTGTAAGTACTGGTTGCACAATGTTAAGAATTAAAGAATTTTTCCTGGGAGTTCAACCAACAAGAGGAACAAATGAAAAACCCCCTACTAAAGGATATTATATGATCTGTAATTGTCATATATCAATAAAACATAAAGAAATATCGGAGACGGAATATTGAAACGCATATCAATAGTAATAAACATAAAATAACTCTGAATTCTAACAAGTCACTGATGATGTCTTTGTATCGTAGTCTTCTGAGAGTAAAAGAAAGTAGTCTGCTCCTGATACAGTTTGCTTTCATACAGTTAAGCACCACCCATCATATAATTCAATGTACTGTACGAGGTGATTGGTGGACTAATATTTCCTAACTGTAATATTCCTAACGAGATGACATGCTCAAGCAGAAACCCAACCCAAAACCGAAGCAGTCATCAATGCTCCGGCTATTAATGTTGTAATAGCTCCAAGGATTATTAAGAACTTGATAATTTCCTTAAAACGTATCTTATACGTAACGTTTTATACATATTTTATATTCGCTTATTAGGTCCAATAATTCGGTTAATTGGACCAATTTATCTAATTTGTTTTAATTTTACTTCACCCTTTTGAATTATTCTCAATAATTTGTTCAGTAGATCTTGTATAAAACAGCGATCACTATGCACCATTTTAAAGAAGATTTCAATTTAAGCCATGATTCATTCCTTTATCTCCATTATTAATTTTTTAATGTTTAATTGAGTTGAACCGCAATCTTACACATTTTAATTTCGATCTCAATAATTTTTCATTGAAATGTCATCATTTCAAAGAGCGATTATTCTCCAATTTCTCCAAATTTCTCTTCAATTTGACCCATGAATCATCCCATTATCTCCATGATTTTAAGCATGACAATTTTTTAAATTTTCCTGTATTTATTATTTTACAATTATCTAAATCAAAACGCAATCTTGCATACTTCAATTTTTATCTGAACAATGTTTCAATGAAATAGCGGTTATCTAACATTATTTCAAAGGAGCGATCTTCAATTTAAACCATGCTTCATCTCTTTATTTCTAATTAAAATTATTAATTAAAAAGCATTACTCACCTACACTTTTATCCCAATATTTTTTGAATAAAACAGCGGTTATGGTGTATTATTTTCAACAAGACGACGTCATCTTCAATTTAAGTCATGATTTGTCTTTTTATCTCCATTATTAGAGCAAAGGCGATTTTTTGATCATGCATTACATGATTCATTACATACATCCAGGTCAATGGATCTGGCCAGGGAAATAATATCCTTCGCTATAGACCTCCTAAATTCGATATTTCTGTCGGTCACTGCTTAAATCTCTCCAAGCAAAATTCATTGTTTTGCGAAAAACTTCCTGCAACTCCTCAATAGTCAGTCTGAATTATGTTCTTTCTGTAAATTTTCCACATCATCATGAAATATATCCAGATCATTGGATTTTACTAGGGAAACATTATCCTTCACTATAGGGACATATCTATCGGTTACTGCTTGTGGCCACAAATTTCTCTAAGCAGAATTCATTGTTGTGTGAGCAATTTCCTGTAACCTCTCAGTGGTCGCTTCTTGATTATGTTCTTCTGGTAAATCTTCTACATCATCATCACATCTAGCTCATTGTGTCTGGCCAAAGAAACAATATTTTGTACTGTAAAGCTCCTAGATTCGACATTTCTAACGGTAACTGCTTGTGTCCACATAAAGCCACATAATTCTCCAACCGGAATCCATTTTTCAATTACAAATACACGAGAGTGCAAGAAATATAACAAATAATCTAAAAAAGTTAAAACAATTTTATCTAAAGAAGTTTTGTACGAAAAAAAGCGAAATCATCCAAAAAAAACCTCGTAATTAAAGTTTCTAAAATTAATTTTCATTTTCCGATTCCCGGGAACAAAAAAAGTACGGCAAATAGCACCCTCTATACACATTTCAATTTCTATCTGAATAATTTCTAGTTTAAACGTCAGTTATCCTATGTCATTTTAAAGAGAGCATTTTTGTTTTCAATTCGATCCATTATCCCATTAATTCCATTATTTTGGACACGGCAATTTTTTAATTCTTCCATTTTTTTTCATTTTAATATTATCATTGATTGTAATTTGATAACCAATATGGAGGAATTAAAACAAATACCCTAAACGAAATATTATTTATCAGAAAAATACATGTGATTCACTGCGGACAATTCGAATGCAAATTTGGGTGGAATAAATCGCCTACCAAGGCGAAACTTGTTCACAAATTTACAAAATCAATTTAATAAAGTTTTTATTGGAGTTGTCTGTCGAGCTCATATACTACACAATGGTGGCACATGGAGGTACATGGAACAAAAATTCCCAAAATTGATGCTGAAGTATTGATCATGAAGCTCTTCAATTGCTTATCTATTTATACTGTCCGAAAACTATTTGCACTTACTTAAAGTTAACTATGAGTATCACTGTAATACTGGTTTTATTACTAAACGGCTTTAAAAACTGTCTTAAAATTATTGGGCGCCGCAATCTCTTGGAATCATAGTCTAACCCAACCCATTCCAACTCAACCCAACCCAACCAAGTTCCTGTTCAGTCTCTATTCATTTCCACGACAGGGTCTGGTCACCAACATCTTTCTTTCCTCACTCCCTTCCTTGACAAGGTATTATTATCTTATCGGAGTCCTTCTCTTCGGTCTCTGGACCTCCTCTATCCCTTCCCTTATCTCTGCTCAATAATGAATAATATAACCCAACACAACCTTTCTTAAGAACCTTTCTCTCCTTCCTGCTCCATCATGCATAATGTCATCATTTCATCATCCTACCTACACACTGTTCTGTTATACTCTCTCCTGTGCCTTCTTCGCGATTTTGGCCTCCCTCACAAACATCTCTATTGTATTACACCTTCCTTAATATTCTACCATAACATTAATGCAGTTTCTTGGGGTCATATGCAGTTTACTGTTGAATAATTTTTCCATGTTTCCTGTATTTCATCTTACAAGCTTGCATACTCAAAAATGGTTAGCTCCACAGCGTCTTTATTCTGATTAAATAAATAGTCCAGATAGTCATGTTTCCAATCCAAGTATTGTCAGTTTATTCTATCTAGGCTTTTCATCAGGTGTTCCAATTTTGAACTATAGTGTTTCGATCTTCCTTTGCTGCTCCTGCTGGTGCTCTCTTTCTAGTCTCTAGTCATTATCTCAATTAGCAGTGAGCCTGTCATCACTTACAGTGCCTCCATGGAGACAGTTCTGTAGGCAATTCAATACAACCCAACCCAATCCAATTCAATGGTATGACACAAGTGGGACTAATCTATCAAATCATTAGACAAACTAAACATTATGGATGAGAAAACCTTTAATAAACACATAAAAGGGTACGAACAGTCTGTTTGGCATCATTTCCTAATAGAAGCAAAATAATATGTACAAGAATTTCTACTATTAATCTTTATACATATTTAAAAGTCATACAAGGTCGTATTTCTAAAACATATAGACTCATTTCATATATGACTCATGAGATGACGGATATGACTCATGTATGAACGATAAACATAGTACACTTTATACAAAGTGCAGTAACAAATTCATACATTCACGCATAACAGCTCACGATGGCCTATTAATTATTATTTATCATCATTTTTTAATGTTGGACTAACAAAACACATTGAAGTAATAGTAGTATTAATATGGGATCCTGGTTACACAAATTGGAACTCAAAAAGGTGGTTAAGCGGTACAGAGAATTCTCAAAATGTATCAACCTCTGAAAACGTATTTTTTAGACCTTGTAATCTTTTTTGAAAGTGAATTGTGTGAAACCAGTTTGTTGTTCATTCATTCCTTGATAGCTTTATTTCAGCTTAACATTTTGGAAATTGAAAGAGAAAACTATTCTTTCATAGATATTTCCAAGTTTTTACAAATAATTTGTGATTCCCTGGAAGCAAGAGAAGATGCGAAATTCGTTTCACTTAAAGTACGAGAATTGACTCCACTTGTAGCAGCGCAGAGAAGAAAGATGAGTTTTTGAACAACATCCAAAAATGTGATACGTATGTTATAAGTAAGGCAGAGATTATTTAAACAAATAGCGATAACCACTTATGGAGTTGGAGATGTTACTAAAGAAAGTAACACCATTGAATATAACAACATTATTCAATCAGTGCAATTTTTAATTGAAAAAGGAATAATTTTGAATGATAGCAATTTATTTGATGAAATTGCAGCATTGAATGCTAGACCACGAAAATTAACTGAATTAAGCAAAATGTGCTTATACATGTTTACAGTGCAAACATAAAATGATAATGTTAAAAGAGTAGTTTCCTTAATTTTGACTCAATGGTCAAAAGGAATTAATAGACTTGCTGTAGAATCCGTCAAGTCTATCATTTTAATCAAATATAATTTCAAGTCAGGAAGTCAGGAAATATCAGCAACCCAAAAATGGGGCCGTCATCAATGTCGAGGAAGTGACTTCAAAAATTTTATACATTGTTTTATTGTAGTTATAGTTTAGTAATATGTATTTCTCTAATACAATATCTAGCTTTAATTCTTTAAACAAAACCTAAGATGGTCCACCATGTATCATGGTCTAAACTAGACCATGATCCATAGTAAGCCGTTATGGTCATAAATGTTTGTTCAATTTTGGTCGTTTTAAGGATAATAACAATTTAAACTAATTTTATTACATTTTCGTCTTGAATTTGATCTATTACTCATTCCATTATTTCCCTATTTTAGTCTCCATGACTAAAAATTTCGTAAATTTTTCCATTTTTCGCAATCTTACACACTTCAATTTTTACCTCAATAATTTTGTAATAAAACAGCGGTTATCATACATTATTTTCAAGAAGACATCTTCATCTTTAATTTAAACCATGATTCATTCCTTTATCTTCATTATTAATGCCAAAGCGATTTTTTAAAGTTCAATTGATTTGAAGCGCAATATTACACACTTAGGGGGTTATTCCCGAGCGGGAATTTTTTATAATTTGTTTTTCCCGTTTACCGGGAAGAAAGTAAGAAAAAAAAATTGGAAATCAAATTTTTCCACACACTTCTATATTTACATACAATGAACGACAATGCGAATCAATAAAAGCTAAAATTTCTTTAATAATATCCTTGTTGTGGCCACAAACTACTCGAAGCGAAATTCATAGATCTGTGAAACAGTTCCTGCAACTCCGCAGTGGTTAATTCTTTATTATATGCTTCCAGTAATTCTTCTACATCATTATTACATACATTCAAGTCCATGGATCTAGCCAGGGAACTAATATCCTTCGCAATAAACCTCTTAGATTCGATATTTCTGTTGGTAACTGGTTGTAGCCACAAATTTCTCCAAGTGGAATTCATTGCTGTTTTATTCTTTCTGTAATTTTTCTACATCAACATCACATACATCCAGTTCATTGAATTTGGCCAACGAATCGTTATCCTTTATTATAGATCCTTCATTATAGAAATGGTTCACCATGCATCATGGGCTAAATTGGACCATGATCCATACTAACCCGTTATGGTCATAAATGTTCGTTCAATTTTAGTCGTACTAGAGATAATAACAATTTAATCTAATTTTATTACATTTTCAAATTAAAAATAGTAAAGGAGAAAAGATAAATAAAAACAACACAACAAAGAAACTAATTATTAATCACTTAAAAATCCCACGTGGGCGTTTAATAAACTTTGATATTACGAAAATGTCAAAGATTTCATTTAACACTTGAAAAGACGCCGTTATGAACGTTCATTAAGTCGTCTTTTTATGGGAACAATAAAACAGTGAAAATCATTGTACGTTTAAGGTGTTGTAAATGAAAACCAAACCCACGAAACGTTCGTTGCTTATTACATCTGTAATGATCTTTTTACACCAAGGCTTAAAGTTTAATGGCCACTTTTAAATCGTCCCGCTCATTTTAAATTGTTGTTAAAGGAACGTTTTATTTTTATTATTAAAGAAATAATAAATTTTATTGGTACAAGAGAAATTTTCGTTAATAAAAAAATCCGTTAATAAATCCATCGTCAAAACGTAAAACCACCCAACGAAAGAAAAGTCGGTGACCCGAAAACCCAGCGGGAGTCACATCGTCGATGCTATTCTCGCTCCCCATGTTATTTCATATAAACATCACCTTCGAGCCTTTTACGACCCACTTGAGGACCGAAACTGTGCGTAGGAGAAGCACATGTTACTAGTACCATCCGATTTTTTCTCCTTCTTTCCTTTCTCATCGATTTCGTAAATACCATCTTCGTACTTTTCTGTTACCCCCGATAAGAAACACATTTAACACTTTTCTGTTTACAAGTAAACGGGTAAATACACCGACAACCCCCGATGGAGGTACACACATTCTGTCGTAAAATTGATTTATTAGACCCAGAACTACCGTATATTGGAAAGAGCGATGTTTGTTTACTGAAAGTTGGAAAGTTTCGATTTGAACGTGTTTAGTGGGAAAAATCGTCAGTTTAATAAACACACGTGTTTAACAGAAGCGGTTGCTTTTAACGAGATGTATTTACGTTTAAAATTCGTTAAAAAATTTAAGAACAATTTATAAATGGAGAAATTGTACGAGTAAATACTATAATGTTATAATGGCATTTCGTATGATTTAAAATTTGCGATCCCGTTACTGACCGACTGAAAACTTGTTATTGGTATGACGAATTGAAACCTAACTGTTCCTTAAGCTTTTTTTACTTTTAGTTAAAAGGGGCTATTTCGATTATAATCGGAGTCAACATAAATTCCAAAATCAAAATGGTCATTAGAATGTGTACAACTGACATTTAATTAATAAATTATACACTAACGCAAATTGTTTTTGCATTATCATGATGTAAAGTGGGTTAGGTTATTACCTAATTAGAAACAGAAATAAGAAAGAATTTAAATAAAATTAGCAATTAGGTTGATACATTGACTAAATTAATATTAATCTTAAGGTATTTAACGATAATTCTTCAACGGGAGGAATTTTATTTTGTTTAATCATGTTATTAATGCTTGATCAAGTTTTTAAAGGCTACGATAAATCTTGAATGTGGCTTTGACTAGAAATTTGCATAATGCCTCCATTAATTTTGGCTTTAATTTGTATCATGCCTACTTCAAGATAAGTCTGTACCAAGACTTTAATGCTAAAGCAATGCATTAAAATTTCAAAATCACATGCAATGGTCATCAAATTTGCATTTGTAACATATTTGGAAGGTCATAATTAAATATACTTTTTAATATATACAGTATATCAACGGATCGACTTACAAAGAGGGAAAAAAGTTTATTACTGTTTTTTCAAACTTATCTCAGCATAAATAATACGTCGGATATGTTCAAACAAATCGCTGGAATTATATACGACTCTGAAAACGCTTTAGTTTTAGTTTGATACAAGTGCAAAATAATTTAAAATCGATTCACAGCTAAAAGTAAAGCTTATACCAACACTAAAGCTAACACTAGATCTAGAACTAAAAACATTTAGGTTTAGCAGCACATCGTTAGGATGGTTAAACCCAAATATTTATAGCTCCAAGTCTAATGTTAGTTCTAGTTTTAGTATTAGTTGTAGTGTTAGTAAATTCACTCTTTCATGATCATTCACGGTTAACGTTGTATGGAAAAGACTGAATTTTGTGATTTCTATGGTTGTTTATAATAATTCGTGTGATTTGGTGATTTGAACATATCCGACGCATTATTTAAACTTAGATAAGAAAAATCAGAAATATTTTTTTTCTTCGTTGTAACTCGATCCGGGGACATACTGTATACATATGTAGAGATATTGTACTATTTGATTTAATATCTACTTCAACTCTCCATAACACTCTCTTCACCTTCCCATAATTTCATTTTTCCTTAATTAATTCGTTCTTCATATCTTTAATACTTTAGTCATTCTCATTCTGAATATATTTTGTTTTGTTCAGTCTTTTCTATCATTTCTTCTAACATTTTACTTTATTCACTTTTGTCAGTAATGGTTATTTCCTTTGATTTCTTCTTTTGGTAATTATTGTAAATTCTTGATTTGTTTTTTCAGATATATCATCTTTTTCTTTTGATTTAATCTTTATGTCAATTTTATTTTTTTAAGCATTGTTAGTTATCCTCTATGATTTCATATAAGTACTCTTATTCCTCCACATTCCTGTCTATCGATCTCAATCCCCCAATTTATACACATTAGGCTGCTTCTTTATATGGTATCTTTTTACTTCTATTATATCCACTTTAAGTCTCTATCTAGTTTGCACCAAAATTTCGTGATTTATATATCAAGTTAAGTCTGTACAAAGCTAAATCTTCATTAAGTTTGTAATTCTTTGAAGTTAACTGCAATTAATTAATTTCAATAATAACTGTAGACTTACCAAATATAGTTTATCTTAATAATACTTTGAATCTTTATCATGCCAGTAAGTCTCTATCAAGATGATTCCATAGAGAATCTCCATTTTTGCAACATTTACTATTCTTTTTGATTTCTGTCTGATTTCTTCAGTTAGGTGTAGATTTGTTTCATATCAACGCTTCATAGCACCGTTACTTATTATGTTATGATGCATCTTAGTATCAATATATTGTCCCGTATCATCATTGCGGATCCTAATTAAATATGCGAAGGAGTATAGGATACAAGAAAATAGTGTTCAATACAATTAATTATTAACATCTTTCAAAATTATTATTAATGCATCTTAACCTAAGGTTTTTAGTATTCTCTATAGTTCACTATTATAACGGCTGAGGCTAAGGGGCAAGGTGATAAATCTGTTAAAGAGGTATCTAAAGAAAGAAATTTTGTATTGTATACAACTGAAGGAATTCTCAGGTATGATGTTGTCTGTAGCAGTGTTTTTGCTGTAAATGTTGTACGTCAGGTTGTTCTTTGTTGTATCTCTTATTATTATTAGGTCGAGAAAAGAGAGTGTAAAATTGCTCTTTACTTCAATAGGAAAAAACAAATCACATAATCAACAGTCTGACAACGTTCTTGAAGGCTGGAGGATTAGCGTCGTTTCCAAGAAAAATTATAAATATGTCATCTATATATCTGCCGTAGAATATGATTTCTTTGTTAATGAGATGGTATTCTTGGTTAAAAATTCTGGTTTCATGGTAATTAGTGTTGATGTCCGATAGTATACCAGAAATGGGTAAACCCTTCAGCTAACCATAAACAAAAACATCAGCAAATGAAGAAATTCTGCTCGCAAACGATTTCAATTAGTCCTTGAAATTCAGCAATGTTTTGAAGTACAACAGTCTGACGAAAAGAATTTTATGTTTTCTGAATTCTTAATTAAGTCTGTTGTGAGTATTTCTTAATAGCATGTTTAAAGGTATGGTTGAATGTGTTGAAAGTGTATGTTTATATAATTTTAGCGACTCTGCAAGTTGATGTATTGTTGTTTCCGGTTATTGGTCTAATATTCTTTTCTAATATTCATCGAAGAAAAACTGCAGTCACATATCTGAGCTGATATATTGGGCGTCCAAACAAATTGGCCCTCTTCTTAGCAAGCTCTCTTCGGAGTTGTCCACTGGTCCGCGCACGCTTCTTTCCATGATGTCTTAAAAACAGAAGTTGTCTCTTGTGTATGTCTCTTCTAAACTATTTTTACTTAAAAGTACGTAGTAGAATGGCTGGATAAGAGCCCCTCTGTTTCTCTTCTCGCCTTATATCAATGGACTACCATTCTTTCTTCCTTCTCCTTGATCTGTACAACTTCTCTGATGTCCATTACATTCCAATTAACCTCGCTTTCCAGCATAATGTTAATGGATTTTAAGGGTGTCAATTTTGTTTCTAGTTGTGTGCTAGTTTCTGTTCCGACTCTATGTCACCTGTCGTATTTGAAAAAGGTGTGCTCTACATTATATCCTCCTTTCTTCGCTCTTTTATGTGCGTGAACATACGTTTTAAAGCATCCACGTCCACTGATAAGTTGGCTCAGAAAATAGGTTATTCATGCTAATCGTCTATTTATCGATGGTGTTATCGCAAGCAATATTCTTTTGCTCCACATATCCTTATAGCTGCCCATAACTTATCCGTCTTCCCATTCTTGAATTAACTGCTTGGTTTCCTTATTCATGTCTACGACTTCGTTTCGTTGCTAGCAATTTGTTGCTGTACATGAGGTCCATTGGATAATACAACCTAAACCAACCAAATATGCCTAAGACTAATCTAACAGAATAGAATCTTTCAACACTCCCTATTTCATATCGATCTATTAAAACCAGCTTCTCGCCCGCAAGTGCTCCCGGCGATTTCAGGTAAAATCGTTCCTTATACATCTTAGTAAAGATGTAAAATATTCAACATACTTAAAATATTTGTATTCACTCTGCCGAGGTCGATTCGCCAGCGAGGCGCTACATTTGCTATATCATACAAATTGTATACCTTGGAAGATTCTGTCGCCTCGCTCGCAAACAACCATGGTGATTTGAAGCGAAATCGTTCCTTATACACATTAGTAAATAGGTGAAATTTTCAGCATACTTTTGGGAAAATATTTATGCTCACTCCGCCGAGGTCGCCTTGCGGACGAAGATTTGCTGAACACGAAAACATATACGTATTGAACAGGATTGAATATGCAACTCAACCAGTCTAAATACGATTTAAGTTATGATTTGATGCACACTAGAGATGGGTCAACTCCATTTATCAAACCGAGTAAATTCCAGTTGAGATTATTTCAAGTCTATTCGAGATAGATTGTTATTAACTGCACTACAACTTGTTCTGGCTGTTGAACGATGATAAAGCTATACATTGACATTACCATACATAGATAGAAATCTAGATCCCCTCCAATTCTGGAGTGAAAAAACTCTGATTGAAAAGCTAACTAAAATAGCGCATAAATAGCTCTGTATGCTGAGGAAACAGACTAGCATCAATATAAACACTTGCGTTTAAAATAATAAAATTATTTTATTATTATTATTAAATTTATTTTAAAATATATAATCTTTGCTGTGCTAATATTTTCGCTCTTAATACAGTCTACCTTTTTTGAGGGGGAGATTTGGGTATTTGGAGGTTTGTTCGGATTTAATCCAAATCCGATACACCGCATCTTTATCGTTTATGGCAGCTCCAACATAAATCGATCCGTACAACCATCGATTCAAACCAGTGTGCATTTTGTATATTTACAGATTTCAGATTTTTGATATCAATTCAGTTTGAACTCGATTTATGAAAATTTTTAACTCAATTAACTTGATTTGGCGAAAATCCTAGTTGTCCCATCACTAATCCGAAACCAGATATAGCAAACAAATTTGAGCAAAAGTTAATTGAATTTTGTATTGCACTTTTAGTTATTTTCTTCCAATTTTGTTTTAGCAACTTTACAGTTTCAAAACACTGAGATAAGTATGAAGGTAGTGAATTCTAAATCAAATCAAAAAGAAAAAATCACACCTAATCTAATCCTAAGTTTTTTTAAGGAGTCATTCTAGTATCTTTACAATGTATCGTTAGGAAAAAACTCTATTAGTTTCTTACACGTTTCGAAATGTCAGTAGTAGCTTTTCCTTAGATGCTGTCAGTAATATGATACATACATCAACATACAGGTAATAAATCACATTCTAAGCAAATATTATACGTAATATATGTCTTCAATAGAAATAAATTACTTAAAATTACCATATTAAAATCATTTTAAATCAGCAAACAACGTTTAGCTGGTAAAATCTATAACAAAAACAAGAAATATTATGTCTGATTTTATTTAAAGAAGTATTATTTAAAAAATGTTTTGATAATTGTGTCTCAACAACGAAAATTATTGAGAATTATATAATTAATTGTAAAGGAAATTTAAACAATTGTACTATATTAATAAATAGTGCAAGCTATTTAATTTCTCTTCTTTGCTGTTAATTAAATAACTTACCGGTTAGACATATTATGGACAAGGTTTTAAAGGACATTGAGAAATATCCCAGTGTTCATAATAAATTATGGATCATTTTTTTGTCATTTTCAACGCCGATATTTCATATTAAACTAAGATATAATCAAAGATAACCTGATTATAGTTGCAATCGAAAAACTGAAAAACAGTTGTAAATCGTGTCTATAAACTAAAAGCAAAAGCAAGTGGTACACCACAGTTTAAATGACATCCAACCTTTCAATAAATATACGTAAAAGTCAAGGTTTTGTTATTAAGAACAGGTACACGATTGATCGTAAATTCTATTTTCCCATTATCTTAGCAATCTTCACCAACATGAACTCCCCATAAATCGTATTTATTTGTTACAAACATACATACCAAAATCCATAAATTAAAATTTAAAAAAAGCGCGATAAATTATTTTTGATACGACTAACTCTAAAAATATCATACAAAAGCAGAAATAGACAAAATCAACTGTACCACATGTATTATTCTTGAAACCTTACAAAAAAAGGAATGTACAAAAAGAAGCCAATCCATGAAGCCAACATATGAAACGACTGGGCGCGTAAGAAAAAAATAAGTAACAACAGTATTCATAACGCCGGTAATTCGATACTCGTAAAAATATTTATTCGCTGCTTTCGAAAACGGAACAAAAAGCACGCGATGCAGCAGTAGAAGAAGCGAAGAGAACCGACGGACAGCTTATGGCGGCTTTTTTGTGCCCACGGTAACCGTCAGCATACGGATGCCATATGTCAGCACGGAATAAGACGGAACGATCCGCAAACAACACGTTAATTTTAACTCTCTCCGTACAATGCCGGGGCAAATTACAGACATCGATGTTAGCAATACTTCACTAGAGTATTGGTAAACCAACAAACGAACATAACAGTTTAAATAAATTGGCGAGATCTCAAAACAAACGTATGTCATCTGGATAAGTTAAAGCCCTTCATGTTATACTTAAATATAAAATGATTATAAGCCATTAAACAGAAAACACACAATATAAATTTTCTTCTTGTTAATTATTAGATTAATCCAATTTGAATTGAAGCAGCATCTGTAAATGCTACTACGATTCTCAATAATTGAAAACGGTCTCTAATTAGTTTCTATGATATCGGGACACACAACGGTGTCTCTTTCAATTTCCAAGTAGCAGAATGTTAGAGAGCTGAATTGGTCCGATGATCTCGAATGGTTTGGAAACGGTATCTAAGTAGTTCGAAGCGGAATTTATTTTGAAATGGATATTAACAAAAACCTGGCGTTAATCCTTAACGATTTATTTATAAATGATATTCTTTGGAGTTATTTTCAAATTAAACTCGAAATGTATTATATATTTGTTAGTATCCCACGAGTTAACTTCGGTAGTAGTAATACGTTTACGATCGTTATAACCACAAAGATACTTTACAAAGACTAAATACCGTTTTCCGCCTTATAATTACCGGTAATAGTCGGTTACTTCTACGTACTTAATTTATGCAATAATTAATGGGAAATCTTTACCAACACGACTGAGGAAATTACAATGTAAGCTAAGAAATGTAAACAGTTATGGCTATTATAGATGGTTATCACTTCCATAATTCATACATTATGATTAACACCATTAGCAATTTGAATAAAGAAAGAAAGGAAAATGAGTTAACTCGGAACATTGTTATAAAAATTTGATCGGTGTACACGTTAAAGTGGAGGATGTTCCACGTGTGATCCTGCTGCGGTGGTGGTCGTCGTCTGCAGTGTGCCAAGGTGTCTCATGTTTACTCATTCTGTTGACAGGTTTCGAGGCCATAATCCCTGGATTTCCTAGATACTCCGTTATAGGGGACAGGAGACACGGAGTATACAACCTGAGGGTTAGCAACGCTTCTCTTGAGGACGACGCTGAATATCAGTGTCAAGTGGGTCCTGCCAGGATGCACAAAGCTATCAGAGCGAACGCCCGACTTAGCGTTATATGTAAGTACAAATTTATATACAAATTATTTATAAATTAGCCCTGATTAAATTAAATTTAATAAATTTGAAAGACTGATTTTAGAAAAATGTACTAAAATAAAAGTTTAAGTCAATATATTTAAATAATTTAGTCGGACAAAAATATCACACATGTATACTAATTAAAATAACTAACTTCTAATAGTAGGCTTCTGTTTTAGTGGATGTTTTTGTTTAGATAAAAATATTTGAACTTCTGGCCTTAGTTCAAATAATTGAGATACGTACATACAATTCTGTAAAGTTCTAAATTTACAGTGATGTAAATAATTAATTCGATAAAATTTAACCACCAAAGCTTACATATACATGCTATAGTGAATAAAATCTTAGTCAGCTGCGACATTTTTATCACAAATCAATTCAGACAAATTAAGCATCACTTTATTTTGATTATGCTGTAAGTAACGACTGAATTTTATGTTCCTTTTATGATTTTCATGATGTTATTAGGTATCGATTCTGTTTTCAAAGTATCATGTTATTTGAAAGTGAAATGAATATTAACTGAATTAAAATTTTATTTATTAAACTACATTTTTATTTTTAATATTTTTAGAAGCTGGTTGTAAAAGCATTTATGCGGGTATTATACATTTCTTATTTTTGAACAATCTAAAATAAATAAATAAATCTTTAACATGACTATTATATTTAGTCTCGTTTATGTCAGTTTCTTTTAAACGAATGTTATGTTAATGATCATTTATTGATCCGAAATTCGTTTTTCGATATTTCTGATTACCTTCTCCTTGATTTGTACAACTACAATGACATAACATCTCCTATTTCCACTCCTCATCACGAAAGCGAGATTAGCTTTCCAGCATTACGTTAATACAGTTTTTAGGTATTAATATTGTCTCTAGCTTTCGAAAAATGTGTGCTCTACATCGTCGTAGTACACACACTGTTCATTATCTGCTCTTTTATGTGATGAAGTCCATTGAATAACTCAACCCAAACTGAACCCGACATGCTAACACCAGTTAATTTTATTATTGATGTATTTCAACACAACCTAAGCCAACCCAACATGCTTTATACCTACCTAGCAGATTATAATCTTTCAACACCGCCTCGTCCGCAAGCAACTTTTTTAGCAAAAATGTGAAATATTCAACAGTTTTCAGTATTCTACAAAAGGAACAATTGTGCGTCAAGTATCTCACACATGGAAAGAACGAATGCATTGTAGATATTGAGAGCTGATTATTTTGCACTGTTTCAATATCATCATATTCTCTACTGCCTTGGCAAAATTGCTTAGGTTGGTCTAGAAATTTAGAAGTATCGAGTCGAGTACCATGAATTATTAGAGTGTCTACTGTACTCTCACAACAAATAAGATAAATAGTTATAGCACCCAAAACATCATCATAAGCTAAAACATTTACAGCTATCCTAAGCTTAGAATTCCATGAATATAGATACTATGTATAGATACTACTTGAAGAAATAGGAAGACCATTGAGGACTAAAATAACAGTAACGTGTTAGAATCATTAGAGATCTACGAAATCAAGAAATTTAATCATAACTACCAAGAGAAGATATGCCTCAACGGCTAAATCGCAACCAGCGACAAACCATTGTATTCATTTTTGAAAATACCCTACATCCTACCTTAATTAAAAAACTCTAGATGAAACAGAATCGCAATACACAGTAACATCTTGAGCATCGCAACATATTAAGTCCTTTGGTTACTAAGACTACCTATAATACCTTCTCTTCTTACCCATTCCTTGAACCTCAAAATATTCCTTGTCTTTATTCTTAAAATTATCTGTTTTCAAAAATATAGAGGTATATAACTACATTTATAATTAAATATAACCATAGATGTCAGTTTTCGAAAATACGTATGGGTGCTAGATGCTGAAAAAAATGAATTGGGACAAGACTCAAATAGCGATTGACGGTTCATAAAAAAAAGAGTGAAAAAATGCTTATGTATCTCGCATCTATGATTCGTTTGGAATGAAAATGTCCTCTGCCAGCACTGTTTACAATTTTAGAAACAATATAAAATCTTTACTTCTATATGTTCTTTGTTTAACAGTATTTAGTATTTTGAAGGCAAAATGAAATTTTATTAACAGTCAAATATCAAGTCTTCTAGAAGCATTGCACGGCTTCTCGAAGCAGTGTCAAGTCTTCTTGAAACATTTGAAGCATTCTAGAAGTAATACCAAGCCTTTTAGAAGTATTTCAAGTTTTTGGAAACAATATATACTTTTGGAAGTCTCCATGTCTTATGAAGAGAGTACCTAATCTTTTCAACGTATTTCAAGTCTTTTAGAAACAATATCAAGTTTTCTGGAAGTATTTTAAGACTTCAAACGGCAATATTAAGTTTTTGAAGCATTTCAAGTCTTCTGGAAACATTTTGAATCTTTTGCGGGCAGTATCAAGTCATCTAGAAGCAGAATCATGTCTTCTGTAGCATTACAAGTCTTCTGAAAGCAATATCCAGTCTTCTAAAAGCATTTCACGTCTTCATAAAGCAGTATCAAGTCTTTTAGAAGCATTTGAAGACTTCTAGAAGCAATACCACGTCTTTTGGAAGTATTCCATATCTTCTGACAAGAGTATCAAGTCTTTTGATAATGAAGTATTACAAATCTTCAAGTGGCAATATTAAGTTTTTGAGAAGCATTCCTAGTTTTCTCGAATCATTTTGAGTCTTTTGGAAGCAATATGAAGTCTTCTAGAAACAGTTTAATGTTTTCTGGAATCAGTTCAAGTCTTAAAATAGCTATATCAAGTCTTCCGAAAGTATTCCAAGTTTTCTGGAAGCAATATCAAATCTTCCAAAAGCACGTCACGTCTTCACGAAGCAGCTTCAAGTCTTCTAGAAGCATTTGAAGCATTCTAGAAACAATACCAAGAATTTTAGAAGTATTTCAAGTTTTTGGAAACAATACCAAGTCTTTTGGAAGCCTCCATGTCTTACGAAAAGAGTACCTAGTCTTTTCAAAGTATTTCAAGTCTTCTAGAAACAATATGAAGTTTTCTGGAAGTATTTAAACTCTTCAAACGGCAATATTACGTTTCTGAAGTATTTCAAGTCTTCTGGAAGCATTTTGAGCCTTTTGCGGGCAGTATCAAGTCATCTAGAAGCAGTCTTCTGCAACATTACAAGTCTTCTAAAAACAATATCCAGTCTTCTAAAAGCAATTCACGTCTTCATAAAGCAGTATCAAGTATTCAAGAAGCATTGTAAAGTTTTCTTGAAGTATTTCAAGTCTTCAGATGATCAACTCTTCTTTAAGCATTTCAAGTATTATCAAGTGTTCTGTAAGCAGTTCAAGCCTTCCAGAAGCATTTCAAGTATGTTAGAAGCTGTATCAAGTCTTCCATAGAGTATCGAGTTTTCTGAAAGCAGTTCATATCGTCTGGAAGCATTTAAAGTCTAGTGGAATCAATATCAAGCCTTCTGAAAGCATTTCAAGTCTTCTGGAAACAATATCATATCTTTTAGAAGTATTTCAAGTTTTCTGGAAACAATATCAAGTCTTCCAGAAGCGGTATTAAGGCTTCTGGAGGTATTTCATGTCTTCAAGCGGCAGTATCAAGTCTTCTAGAAATTGTTCTAGAAATTCTAGAAATCTTCTAGTCATTTTAAGTTCTGTTGAAGTGTTTCAAATTTACTGGAAGCATTTCAAGTCATTTGGAAGCAGTATCAAGTCATGTAGAAGTAATATCGAGTCTTCTAGAAGCAAATGAAGTCTTGTAAAAGCCGTACGAAGCCTTCTAGAAACATTGGTAAGTATGGGTGATTTGTAGCTATTAGAGTTTCGTATGGGAGCACCCACGTATCTGGCGCATATGAATATAACTAAATTTATGACTAATTGTAAGTTCAATTTACTTATTGACTAATTCTAACTTAAAAATAAATATGTTTTTGTCTCCATAATGTTTAATGTTTTTTAAATGTATAACATATAATTTATAAAATGACATTTTTAATGTATTAAGTATTTCGAAGATTTTTCTGAAGATGATCTAATGTAAAGATCGAAACAGGTGGAAATTAAAACAAAACAAATATCCATTAATGAGAAGTACGGAAAACATAAAATTGTATATTTATCATACAATGAAATGAAGTAACAACAACAAAAATAATTTTATATATGGCTTCTTGTTTTCCTTTTCTTAAAAAGGTAATGCCTTTGGACTAAGCTACAAGATTTAAATATTACCATCCTTCAAAGTAACTGTGTGCTTAATTATCCATACATTTCCTACTGAAGATCCTCTTTTCTAAATTTTAAAATTTCTTTAAAAATTACCTTACGTTCATTGTGAAACCGATTCATTTTAGAACATTTGGCATTCAGCAACCATTTTTATTCACTTCTGTTCTAATCTTCTTCTTCTTGTTACCTCGATTACTTTGTACTTAGCTTTGAATTCTGATTGCCTCAATTACATTTCGTCCTAAATGCTTAATTTGCACATGTGTAATATTACAAATGTTTGTAAGGTATTAATTGCAATAATGTCATATTAAACATTCATAATAAATAATGTCATATATTGTCTACTATCAATATGAAGCTTGTAAGCAAAAACAAAATGTAATATTTTGATACAAAGCTGTGAAACAAAATAATTGTGTATAGAAAAAGGTGAACAGACTTGTTAAGTTAAATTGGAATAATAATTTTCAAAACGATATATAGTTTATTAGCAAATTGGCAATTAAGTTAAATCGGAGCATTTATAGTAATTCCAACGTCAAAATATACAACTGACTGGTTGTCCATTCCTTTCCACTGGATGCGATTGCGCATTAATTCGTTGATTAGTAATTGAAATTGTACTGGATAGGTTAAAACGGTGGGCCTGTCCCAATTAATGCCAATGCAAAGCTAACCGTGGACCGGTGGGATAATTGCAGATTTGTAAAGTTTTACTTGCTCCCGGCGCTACCATAACCAAATCACGGTTCAACGGTTCAATAATTCCGCGGCTTAGTGAATTGCACGTGTTCATGGCGCCCGATAACTAGGAGTCACATTAACTTAATAACACCATTACTCCCTATGCGTCTACACATAAATTTCATTCAAGGATCCTATCTATGGATTTAACGGTGAACCGGAGCAAGTTTTAAGTGCTTAAAATCGAAAACTTTCTTAAAAGACTCAATGTGGATTTCTAGAATTAAGGATAACGTTTAAATATGAGTCACCACTCGAGTATTTATGGTAATAGTCGTTGATTACTGTCCACTTTACATTTTCTAAGAATTAAAACTCGATTTATTATTATGGACCTAACACTAAATGGAAATTACAAACATGGTTCAAACTCGGTTTATGTCGTTTAGAAAATTTATTAAATATTGGCCAATTTTGGTAGCGAGGTGAAATAAGCTATCGCAGCACTAACCGTGGCTATTTATTGTTAATCGATGCCGTATATAAATTTATATTGCTGTTTTCTTCTCGAAAAGCCGTTCTTGGAGAGAATTTATCAAATATTAAGGAGCTAACAAGGCGCTATCCGATCTATTGGCACTTGCTGTGAGAAAATAAATATCCTGTTAGAGTAAAATTGCGGTTGTTCTTTATGTATCAAAACTTTAAAATATTAAGGCGAAGACAATACGGAATTAATTCTTAATTAGAACATGAATATCATAAATGTACAGTTAGCTTCCAACAAAGCCTCCCGATGCATGATTGAATATTTTTAACAAATGAATGAGAAACAATAAACCAGAGGCTTAATTGTTTTTCAATCACAATGGCAACATCGTATTTCATCCTACTATATTGAGAGACCGCATCTAACGGATTCATTACTGAAAGCTCAAAAGGTATGATACTCAGTCACACTTTCTATTCATTCCACACCCTTCCGCCTGCTTATTATTTATAGCGTTTTAAAAGTTAACGATCTTTAAATGTTAATTACCCCGAGTGATGTAGATAATATTTTAAGGAGTACCACAACAAAATGAAAGTTATTTATATTCTAACCAATATTGTAATCCGCGAAATTGCTTGGAAACCTCAAAAGCACTATACCCCAATTATACAGGCAGTTTCCAAAACGAAATCGCAGTGTTCGCGTAAAAAAACAGTTCTATTACGCCGTTTCGGGAGAAATATTGCTGTCGTTCCGGACCAGGAATTGTTTTCCTTCAGCGAACAGTGGATGGAACAGACACATTCAAACAAACCCATCGTCGGAACTTTCCGCAAATGAAATTTACTGAATAAAGTTGACAATTAATCAAGCGGCCGGTTCGTCGCTCTTAAACAACTTAATTTATTAGCAGGATATCTTGGCGGAGAATGCAGCAGGAGCAATGGGAACGCACCAGCAGCTTCCGCAAACGTTCGCTCCGGCAGAGCAGAGCGAAGATCGATACCGCGACACCGAGGGCTGTACAGTGGTGGGGAAACCGGCAGGAACCGCCCCTTAAAAACGGGCGCCTCTGATTAATACGGCGCGAATTAACTGCCCGGAATAGCGGAGGTATCTTCGCATAAATTTGCACAATTAAGAAGGGCGAAGCCGGGAAAACGCCCCGAGAAGGGGATATCTTCGGTTTCCTCTTCTACTGTCCGGGGATGGATTTTGCATTTAGGATTGCCGTTTTGCAATTGTAACGAACCTGTAATGTCATCGTCCGTTTAACAAATGAAATTTTTAAAGGTTATTTTTTTAAACATGATTGGATTGGAAAAAAATAATCATTGATGAGTTTTATGAATATAATCTAATACATTACCACAATTTTCCAACAAATTTTATAATACGAAATCTCCACGTCTAGTTTTCTTAATAAAAGAAATAATCCCCAAAAGAAAAAGTTTTAGGAAATTGTTTCGTGACTAAAGCTAGAAACATTTGGGTCTCTTAAGAATCAGGCTAATCCCGCATGATTCTAGTTCTTACTGAAGTCTTAGTTCTGCTGGCAGAGTTAGTTCAAGATTTAGTTGTTATTCATTACTGAATTGCTGTATATTTTTCACTGAACTAAAATTAGACCTAGATCTAGAAAGTTTTGACCTAATCGTATATTTCTTAAAATGGCTAAAGATACCTATCTCGAACAGTCTTTTTTCGGATATACTGTAGATTACACTAAGAATTTGGTATTATGCAAAATCATGGAGGAGATTCACAAGTTTGCCACAATGTATAGACAGAAGAAAGTCTTATTGATTCATGAATCTTCCGTAGCACCAGAAAAGTATTCAGAAAACTAGCAGTTTCTGGAATTGCTTCATTCATATCACATACAGTTAGTGCGGAATTTACAACCAGATAATGAACTAATAGCTGTTCAATTTTGTGAATGCTTCTTACAACAAAGACAAAACATATTTTTTGATGACGTTAATAATGCGAATAATAGTCACGTGTACTCCAGTAGAGAATCCGCACGGCATTAAGATCACAACTTTTCAGTAAAGGTTTAGTGTAAATGTTAATTTAATAATGGAAAACCTTCATTTACGTTGGATATTATATGGCGATATTGACGAATTTCACAAAACATTAGTCCTACAAAGAGATGTAATCCATGTCACCACATCACAACCTCTGCAAGGAGGATGCACTCTGGTCCATTCTTCTGGTTTGTAGAAAAGGAAGTTCGTGGAGGTGCAGTAACTCCAAATAGTTCACCCTTCTTGGCGGATATTGACCGTCCATACGATAAGATAGAAGCTTTACAAAGCGACTCTGAACTTTTTCTGTCAGCTGATACGACACTCTGATGTATTCTTCCGATGTAGAGAAGGAAATTTGTGGAGGTGCAATAAATCCAAGTAGTACAATCCTCTTGCCGGGTATCGATCATCCATATGATAAGAAACTTAAAAAATCGCCGGTGAACCTTTCCAATAGTCAGCTATTTTGTGGTGTAAATAGAATACAACCAAAACCATAAACAGCTTTTTTTGGGTGTTTGAATCGCCAACGCGATCCATGATCCTCAGTATAAATCTCAAAGTGCTCCAGGCCTCCGAGCAAATCTGAATTTGAAATCTAAAATCACTCCTAGATCTCTGGTATAGACTTTATTTATTTTTTAGTAAATGATAAGTAACCGCATTTATTGGTACTTAGTGAAAGGGTTTGGATTGGTACGTCTTCTAAATCACATTTGTCTTGCAACATTCGAGCATCTTCCATTAATTCAACCTTCATAATTATTTTCAAAGCATTACTGTCAGCAAGTGGACGAGTAAGTGAGTCTAATAAATCGTTTATGTAAAGAACAAAACTCCGTGGTCCTAAAATAATCCATAAGGAACTTCAGATATAGAAGAATAACCATGGAATTGAAAACCATTATAAAATACATAGTACATTCTGTCTGAGCAAAACAACTCAACTTTTTCAATAAAGTTGTAATCTATCCAATCAAATGCTTTCTCAAAATTAATGTAAACAACGTCGACTTGCCAACCAACATCCATTATCTCTGCAATGTATTGGATAAGCGTTTACACACGAAACCATATTGATCACGGGATATAAATGATCGGGTGTGGCGGTAAATGGTATTATAAATTAATTGGTCATACACATTGGCAAAATTGGATAGAATAGCAATTAGTCGGTAGTTAGCTATAAAAATTTGTCGCCCTTCTTAAATATTGGCCTAATTCTAGCTACTTTCCATCCATGTGGGAAAACAGAATTGACTATCAAGCGATTAATGACAAGCATCAAGGGCTTAGCCAAAGCATAGCGTGGATCACGTACAAGAAAACTAAGTATTTATCTAACTTAATTTAAAGTAGATTTTGCATAACATAATAACAACATATTGGAATCTTTGTTCTACAATCAAAGATTAATCTAAATCTATTGGGGAACACAGTGGAAAATATCATGGATGGTACTCCGTTGGTACAGCTAAAAGACATTTGCAACAACAGCAACAACCCAACACACAGCAAGGAACGTTGTTACCTGGTTAAATAACCGTTTTAATGCAAGGTTGATAAGTTGTTCTTGTTCTATAACATAGCCTCCAAGATTACCAATCTTGTCTTATCTCATTGATCACCTTCATCTTACATTATTAATTATAAAATTTTCGTGCTAAAAAATTTACACTTTGAAACCAAATAAACGCGAATTTTTTTTAATTAAATTTTATATCAGGATCAAAAATATTCCACACGAATTATGAATCACTCTATATAAAAGTTTAATTTGATTAGCTTCCAGAAATTAAACAAAACATATTATGTTTAGCAAAAGACGATGGTTTCTACGACTACTTGGTATATTCGAATTTGTTGGATGCTGATCGCCATCCATTTTTAAGTGACGAGTTAATTAAATTTGCAGCAAACGAATAACTTCAGACAGAGGAAGAAATAGTTGACATCACTATCGTATATTTGACTTTAAAACAGTTATCTAATGCACGTATGCATTTTGAACAGGAAATATCAATCCTTCTTTAGAAAGATCCCTATAAAGAGCGCAGCGCCAATATTTCTTGTGGTATTACCACAGTAGTAAGTAGACACTAGGAGTTGAAAATGAAAAGTTTTAATGTCGGTCTATAAACACATAAATAATTAATTATTATAAATGTAGTTTCGTTATACGATTGACTTTCAATGTGGTATGAGTGTAATAATCCTTATTATCTTTATTGAGATAATGTTATAAAAACAAGAAAATAATCGATTCTAATAGAAAAGAAAAAGGAAAAGCAAAAGCACAGTGTCACTCGACCGAATTTGCCGCAAGCATTAGTCTGTTTATCGGGAAATTTAGAGCCACATTTGTGTTACCACGGTTCGGCATGCTATAAACACTATAATCTATTCTATAAATCACAAACTCGAGCACTTTTCCACGGCACCCTACATTCCAATTGAGCTAGTACTTCCGATACAACTAGCATAGCTAACTAACCCTACAGACAGTAATCTTCTACAGTCCTTAAGGCGTTAAATATGCGTTAAATAAGATGGATACAATGCAAGAACATTCAAATTTACTACAGACCAACGTAAAATAATTTTTTATTATTGTTTTTAAATGTGTAAACTCCAAAGTATTTTTTTTTTGATAAACCCTAACGTTCTGAAGACATTAAGTAATGTTCAGTAGAAGCTCAAAGTATCGTCAAACCACACTCCAAGATTTTTTACTATTGAGATACGCGACAAGTAATCCACTCCAAGCACATAATCAACCTGTCATTTAAGAGTATTCAAAGTTAGTTTGTCAAAACAACAGAAATAAAGTTTATTTAATTCTAACTGGAGTAATTCTCAGTGCTACTCACAATTAACAATCTAAACAGTTTTAGGTCGTCTGCATATAAAAATGAGCAAACGTTGTCGTAGGTAAATCATTTGTATAGATGTTGAACACCAAAAGGACTAGTGTAAACCCCTGAGCACATCTAGTAACATGAATTTGCGTATACATCAAACCACTTAACTCGACGTATTTTTACGATCGGAGACATACGAAACTAGAAATTGTGTGAAAAAGTGATCACATCTGATTACAATCGATATATATAACATCTACCTGCCCTCGACAGTTTAGTGCAAATGATTTATAGTGAGTGTCCCTGAGTAAATTTGTGGCCGTTCGATTTTGCGTGTCACAATTTGCTCAAAAAGTTAAAAAATAGCATATGTTAAGCGAATGTTATGTTTATGCCACGTGCATAACGAGATAATTAGTTTCGTTACTTTTTTTGTAAGATCCTTCCTGCTGCACTTCGCAGTTTCTTTCTTCTCTATTAGAGGCAACTTCTTAATTTCGTCTGAAAGTTTGTTATACAATTTTTGCGGAAAATAAGAGAGACTCCTCTGGGTCCTGCGTATGATAGTTGTGAATATTACTATGTTTTGTAAAATTACTAATATTATTTTTTGCATAACCAAGATACTGAATAATAAACATCGCCGGGCGTGTTAAGATTTTCAATTCTGCAAATGACGAGCAAGAATTCTTATTGCTCGTCTTTGTATTTCATATTAGTAGTCGTAAGAGATTAAGGACTGGCAAAGCAAAAAAGAACCGTATACGTTCTCAACACTGAGGGTGACATATCGCCACTCAGGACCCGCAGCCCACAGCCATTATTACTCAACTTCTTCAGCGTGTTGAGTAAAACTTAATTTTTGGTCTAGATGTAGTCCAAAGAATCTAACTGCCATATTCTCACAGTTCAAGTCCGACTCTTCAATATTTATCCTGTCGTCGAAGTGTAAAGGTGGAAATATTCATTTTCTCTGTATTTAAACAGAGTTTATTTGAAGTAAACCAAATCTCAGCCAGGGGCTTCGACTTCGATTAGATCAGTCTTCGTTTCTATAATTATATTTCTTATGTTTTGTTTTAACTATGTTTTATGTATTATGTTTTTAACTATCATATTTAGCATATTTTCACTTAACTAATATTTTTGTTTTCTTTCCTCTAAATTACCTATACTTTCATTATCATATAAGCGATATTTTTTTAAGAGTCGGTCTCATGATCATTGCCTCAACATTAGAATCTTCCACCGAAGCGTTATCGCTCCTCAAGTCTTCATCATCTATTTAAACTCTGTATCATATTTTCTGTAGTCTAGCCATTTTTGTAGTCACCCATTTTGACTAAAAATCTTTAGCTTTGAAAGTAGAACAATTTTTGAAAATTAACTAAGTCACCAAGCAAGTAAAAAGTTATGTTTATGCCACGTACATAACGAGGTAATTAGTTTTGTTACAAAAAAGAACCGTATACGTTCTCAACACTGAGGGTGACACATCGCCACTCAGGACCCGCAGCCCACAGCCATTACTACTCAACTTCTTCAGCGTGTTGAGTAAAACTTAATTTTTGGTCTAGATGTAGTCCAAAGAATCTAACTGCCATATTTTCACAGTTCAAGATATTCATTTTCTCTGTATTTAAACAAAGTTTATTTGAAGTAAACCAAACTTCAGCCAGGGACTGCCATGTGTCCGCCTTCCGCATAGCATCCTGTGACAAGTACCATCGTTTGTCATGATCAGTACCAACGTTTATCCAATATTTAGAAAAGTCATTCTGTTTCCATATAACTCTTCGGCTAAATATAACATACCAATGACGGCTTCGACGTCGATTAGATCAGTCTTCGTTTCTACAATTATATTTCTTATGTTTTGTTTTAACTATGTTTTATGTATTATGTTTTTAACTATCATATTTAGCATATTTTCACTCAACTAATATTTTTCTTTTCTTTCCTCTAAATTACCCATACTTTCATTATCATATAAGCGATATTTTTTTTTAGAGTCGGTCTCATGATCATTGACTTTCTCAACATTAGAATCTGCCACCGAAGCGTCATCGCTCCTCAAGTCTTCATCATCTATTTAAACTCTATATCATATTTTCTGTAGTCTAGCCATTTTTGTAGTCACCCATTTTGACTAAAAATCTTTAGCTCTTTGAAAGTAGAACAGTTTTTGAAAAATAACTAAGTCGCCAAGCAAATAAAAAGTGGTCATAACAGGAAACGTTCTCCATTAAACTATATAACACTCTCTCATAACATGTTTGTAATGATTATTCACTCGGTGAATAATGATTATTCACCGCAGCTATTAACTCCGTTAAACTGGAAACCTTTTTGCGACTTTTTTGTAAAAGGAGGAAGTTTGAATGTAAAATTTCTCAAATTGTGCAAAAAAAAGTAAAATCTACTTGTAAATTTTTTTTAAATATTTTTTATAAAAAAGTGTACGTACAATTCTTTGACGGTATCATCGATAAGTGAAGTTCCGTCAGATCGCAAATCCAAGTTTATATCGGGGTACTGGCAGGTTTGCCGATATCATCGTACCCGCTTCCCCGTCCATAACGATTCGATAAACAGAGTAAAAGGAAACTTCGGAAAGTTAAATTACTGAATTTTCCGGCAAGGGCACCCGATGGAAGTTAGTTTCACGGGAAAGTCAACGCCTGAGGATAATTCTATTTGGCAATTCGGGCCGAAGCGTCGTCGTTCTTGGCTCCGGGCCAGCGTCAGCGCTCCGGAGCACGTCCTTGTCGTGCTCTTCCTCGCGGGGCCGCTTCCAAAGGCGGCTCAGGACCTCTCTATTAGTAGATGGCGCCGCTGCTGGCGTTCCCGGCGCCCGGAACCGAATGCATACCAGATGCCCGGACCATTACTTCTTCGATCTTTGGCCACTCGTTCGACGGGGATTATATTAAAATTGGACCTTAAAGGCCGTTTAAAATTCATCCTGCGCTTTACGGCAAATAAGTTTGCTCTCTCATCTGCGAATCCTTGTTTGTAAAATGTAGTCGGGGTCAAAAGATATTTTCCCTACCATTCCAACATAACAAACAACCTACGCACAATAACAATAAAATCAGTAGAGTAGGAACATTATTACATATCTTACACATTCTCCAAGAATTCCGCTTCACGCACGGTGATGAAATCGTCCCCTTAACGCTTTGTAGAGACCCTAAAAGGGTCTGTCCTCTTGGAATTTAGCCCTCTCACCTCTGTCTACTGTCTCTAATAACAATCGTCGAGTAACAAACGACTCAATAAGCCGCCTAACGATGTCGTACGGCCAGTAATAAGCAGTTAGGAACCAAGAGCCCGAAATAATCAGAAATGAAATCAAACGACAAAAAAATTGAGTTTAGAGGCTCCAACTGTACAGTAACGGTAATGCTAAAAGGTAATGCAAAGAAAATATAATAAATTTATGAAAATTTGAATTATTTAATATTTCATTTCCAATCTCAATACAGAAATCCAAACATTTTGCATGGTCACCAGCATCGAAGTCAGTCTGAATCGTGGTCTAATGGTTTAATTTTATTTTCAAATCAAATGTTAATTCTGGTTTTAATATTAATTTTAGTGTTAATAATTTCTCTTTCACGGTCATTCACGGTTCACATCGCATACTAGGTTGAATCGGGATTTTACTTGTACAAAATGATGTTTTGGGCTTAACGCGGACCGACAGGCTAGAATAGCTTTTAAAAATAACAAAAAGGAATATATTAAGAAAAAAGGAGATCTTTTAGTTCTTAAAATAAAATTTGGCTGAATTTTGAGTTTTATTTTTCCGATTGGCTTGAAGAATTCTTCTTCGCTTCGCTCTGCTGCTCATCTACTACATACTCTTCTACTGAATCTGTGATGAGCTTCCGTGCCTCTTGATTCAACTCCTTTAATAGGACTATTTGGAATGTTTTGGAATGGTTGCGATAACATAATCCGATGATTATATTCATATGCTTTTGTGAGCTAAGTCTTCACATGTTTTTATATAAAAGGACTTTCTAGTATGCTGAATATCTCTGAATCGCTTCATTTCCTTATTCCTTGCCTTCTCTGAAAGCTGTACTACAGGAACACGGGCATGCTTGATGGCAATAGAGTCATGTACAAACATTGTATGTACATTAAGAGGCATCCTGTACCAGCCATATAGTTCTATAAACAGTTTAGCGGTATCATAGGTAAATGAGTTAAATTTGTCTTCCTTGATTGTATTTTCGCTTGAAATAACAGTACAAGGAAACGTGGTTGTTATAATGACAAATTTAAGGGTGTTCTTTTATAAATACTTGAAGAATAGTTACAAATCTAGATACTAATTTCTTATCAACTCATATTACTACAGCGGCTTTATCATGCTTAACATACTTAAAAAATCAGCGGGACACATTTCCACTTCTTTGAACTACTTTATATATATTTATTCCCATAAAGCCTTCTGGAGAAGTAGCCCTTTGTATTAATGGTTTTAAAAATTCTAATTTGTAAACTACATGCAAGATATATTCTAAAGATTTTATCTATGCATGTAGATACATGTAGAGTACTCAGGCCATATTGTAGCTTTTCCGTCTTAATCGATCAACTTTTAATATTTTCTAAATGTATTCAGTTTGCTGGAACGGAAGAGTGAAAAACATATACATGCTAATAGTACCATATTCTGGATTGTCTTCCTTTGTTTCCTCAGAAGATGCTTTTGAATGAAACAGCTGTATGTATTCATTTATACCAGAAGTCCCTTCACAACCCCATTTAATCAAAAATTAAAATTTTTCAACATTTTCAGGGAATGCGTCATTTTTAGGAAACAAGAAGAAGTAGGGTTTCAAATAACCTTGGGCATGTTAGATGCAATAAGTTTTGCAAGTTTATTTCAGCACCACAATAAAGTTGTGCATTCTTAGAAAGAAATAAAAGGATAGGAAATAACATTCAAATTGACTTGATGCTATCTAGCGTTGTTTGGACAATCTAACTTTTTCATATGAAAGGAAAAGATTTTAATTTTTGTTTTTCGTTGCTATTCTGGTTTCCTTGTAAGATGCTTTGGTTAGGCGGCATTTTATCATGTGAGCTAAAGTTTTATCTGCTGTGAATGGCACTATCTTATTCTGCCCTTTTAATGAACGCCTCACAATTTATTAGCAGCACGATTTTCTTCTTTCTGAAACGCAACCTTTGCTGAAAAATACAGTTCTTCGGGAGAAACTCTAGACCGCAGTTCTTGCGTCTTTATGTGTAGTGACTTGGCTCTACAAAACTAATAAAAAGACTGGTAAAATGTAAACATAAAAATGCAAACCTTGTTAATAGCCTGTCGATAGATTGACGAATTTCGACAGCAACAAATATAGTGACATTGAAATTATGGCATAACCATGTTTTATGTTTTTGCTCGAAATACTCAAAACGGTTCTTAAGTTTTAAGTTCTACTTTTTCTTTTATGTTCGAACAAAAAGAAGTTTTGGTGCAGAATATAGGTATTTTTATTTTTAATTTTTTAAGTCCTATATATTAACGAGGAACAGAATCCATAGTTAAAGTGTTGTATCTCAACTTATCATTCAGGTCATTATCCTTTGAACATATTCACTAAAGAATCGCCCCTTAAAGATTATTGCAGTCATTCAGACACATCCTGTATATTATATCCGGCATCTTAATTTTTAAAAAGTTTATAATTCTGATCCCAAATTCGTAATCAGCACCGCGATAGAAGCCACGAATGTGATCAAACTTAGTAGGTTTAATAATAAATTAGGAGAAAATGAAAAAGAATTAGTTTTAATTGAAGATTTTTTGTTATATCTCAATGTATGGTTCATTATTCTCAAAATTTAAAATCAAGATCATTTAATGAAAAGAAATTGCGGATTTATCTTTTTCAATCTGATGTTTCAGTAATGTTAGATTAACGCACAAACAAAAATAAACATTCACGTCGCCGAACAGATAATATAAAAATAATCACATTAATGTAGCGAAAGTGTTTGACACTATATGTGCATTCAACCGTTTTCAAAGTAAATTCTTGCACTTGATTTAGTAATTTGAACGTTTCGAACGAATCATTTATTCTTAGATAATTTTGATGAAAAAATCAATAATAAAATTTTCTTCCCTCTTTGCAAGTCAATCCTGAGACATACTGTATATAAATATTTTTGTTACATTCTCATGCAAAACCTTGGTATTTTCAGATAAAACACGACATTTCTGAGAATGCAATTTCTATTTTTAAATGTTAAATATTCTAAACTCTTCTTATACCGTTAAGTGAGTATGTATTTATCAGTTAACGTGGTTGTAATGGATCATTTGTGATAAATAAGTATACATATGTTATGGAGACCCCACCATGTGCACTGTCACGCACTGGCAGTTCACGTTGGCTAATTGTGAGACACTCTGGTGAATCACGCACTCGTAAATCACGCACTGGTAATTGAGGAGTTGCGAAAATTGAGATGTTTTGACGCCTAATATACCAACATGTCATCGTATATCCCGCATGTTAATACTCCCCTCATTGAATCGTTGTTTTAAAAAGACTGCAATTTAATAAAACAAATAAAACAACCTTTCAAAGAAACTATAAGAGATCAGCAGTTTTCAAGAGTCAGGTATAATTCTTTTATATTCATCTCGACTTTTAAAGGATGCTCTACCTGTCGGCGGTAAGTCTAACACAAGCAACAGTTCCTTGTTCTCCTTTGGAAAATCGTCAGACGTCGCGGAGAGGGAACATTCAAATCCAGTACCACGCTAACTCTTGTCATGTTATATTCATGGTAGACGCGATTCTGTCTACACAAGGATAGACGACGAAGGGAATAGGGCGGTGTGGGCCGAGGGTCATAGCACAGTGTAATGTCTAACTTGAATTGTACAAAGGGATGCTGGCCGTTGAACGCTTAAAGGGTGAGCTGGGATGCCGTGAACCCTGGTCCTCCAAGGATCAAAAGGATGGAAAACGTACATCCGTCGAAAATAGAAATTCCTGCGGAACCCGCAGGCTGCCTCGGCATTACGGCGAATTAGGAGGGCCTTCTTCGGTTTTTCCCCAGACCGACAAAAGCTAACCACCTCTGGGACGATTGGATCCCCCCTTTACTATTACAAAACAACGATTCAATCTTTAAATTGTACCTTTTAGAATCATAAAATAAAACATTATATCACCCCAATTTTCTATTATATAAAAAATTCTAAAAAACATCGTCTGGGACGTTTAGTATTAAAGTAAAAATGATGAGTTTAATACTATTTTCCATTAGTTCATAATTTGGGAATATACACACTCTAACCGAATTCTAATTCCCAAACGGAATGGAATCTATACAGACGATATAGGAATTTGCAATAGCATAAACAAACGAAACCGCTAACCGCATTAACAAAGTTGGTCCATAAATCGAGAATGGACCGATTCTAGGTATCCTCCGGGTGTACGGGGGGCATCCGGTAGCGTCACGCGTGGTATAAATTGCTTCGGTCCACCACTTCGGTACCGATTTATATTGTTATTGTCGCGGCGGCGGCGCCGGCGCTACAATTAAGTGAGAAATTATTAAACCAATTACAGGGATAAAGAGACCGTATTCAGATTAAAATTTACGCAGACTGGATTCTCGAGCCCGGGATCGCCCTGGGTTACGCCAACATTCGTACATGCCGTTGTTAAGCTGGAATTAGTTGCCTGCTCTGAACTTTACCACCGCTTGGTTGGTTCGAATTTTATGTCCCAAATTGCCGCCGTTCCCATACGTACATTCAGAATTCGACATGGGCGTCGTGTCTTTATTATAGAATCGTGAATGTAAGTTTATGAGGATAGTACGTGTTTAATTATACTATTTCATACGGTTATATCTATAACAAAATCTTGTAGTTGTAATAATTTCAACTTTAACTCGATTATTCTAAACCCTGCAAACACAACATCAAAACTAACATAGATATTGAAGACAATTTTTTTACTAACAAAGCACAAAAATTGCTTTAAGGATAGGAATTAGTCTTTGTAACCTGACCGATTACATGAATTGTGTTAAATGTAATGTTAGTTCCTTTGTACTATTTCCTACAAATGAGACAGATATTCAATACTATAATGCAACCAAATAGAAGTAAATCAGAAGATTAATAATAATGATAATAGAGCTTATATAAACTACTTACATAAATAGAATATACAGACTTACATAACACGAAACCAGCAAACGTATAAAGAAAAGCAAAAACGCAACATCAATATACATACATTATGTCCCCGGATCGAGTTACAAACAGGAAAAAACATTATTACTGATTTTTCAATGTTATCTCAGAAGAAGAGAAAATGTTTTAAATGTAAATTTAGTAATAAAACACTATGTAAGTAATAAATATTATTTATTTATCAAAAAATCATATCAAATTTTTAATCAAAGTCAAAAGCACCACAAAAGTACAATTGAGATACAAAATCAATAACAAATGTAATTCTACACTTTGTATAAACTTCAAATTGTAGTACTTACTCTTTGGTAGGTGCTAAACGTGTAATTATGTCTATGATGTACCATTATTTATAATATAATAAAGGAAACCAAAAATTAAATGACATGAATGCAAGATTACAAAAACACAAAAGCAATAAATTCTCCGGGGCTGCTAGCTGGAACCCGTGAAGTAAGTATGAAGGAAAAGTTGCCAAAATACTGGAATCTCTTATAGATCTACTATCCGTGCCAAATGTCAAGGCCCCTCACTTTCGAGATCGGTAAGGTTTATTGTAATCAGTGAACATTTCTGTGTATCACAGTTTAATTTGGAAACGATCGGATCTGTGTTTTTTTTTTATTGCGAGTTAATTGAAAAAAGTACCCGACTTTTGAGAGTGCCGACAACTTTGTCGACTTTGCGATATTTTTTCTCAAAAACTATTTGACGAAAAAATTTCAAATTTGAACTGATGGTAACCCAATGTGTTCTGTGGAGCATTTTTTAACGATATTCCGTACAGTTTCGCGGAAAATCGCGATTTAGTCTGATGCGGCTATTTCGAAAACGACCGGACGAATTTCAATGCGATTTTTACTAAAATGTGTTTAATATTTTATATCGGATTCCGTTATCATTTTTTTCAAAACAAGATAAAAATTGCCTAATATGCTGCCTAATATTTTAAGAGCGTTTAATGGGAATACAAGCTAAAGAGAAACAAAAATAACACTCCGCGGAGAGGTGCTCATGAGGGAGACCTCATTTTGAAAATCTGAAGAATCTGACAAACGACATTCTTTAACATATTTTGATAAAAATCGCATTGAAATCCATCGGGACGTTTTCGAAATAACCGCACCTTACTAAACCGCGATTTTCCATGAAACTGTATGGAATATCGTTAAAATAAAATATGTTCCACATTGGGTTACCACCATTTTAAATTTGATTTTTCTTGTTTTTGAAAATAAAAATCGCAAAATAGACAAAGTTGTCGAAACTCTCAAAAATCGGGTACTTTTTTCAATTAACTGGAGATAGAAGAAAAACCGCGGATCCAAAAATTTCCAAATTAACCTATGATACACAGAAATGTTAATGGGTTACAATAAACTTTACCGCAATTTGTTTCATCGAACGATTTCGAAGATATCGATCTTTAAAGTGAGGGGCCTTGACTTCTGACACATATACTAGGCATATTATTATAAAATTTTGCTCCTATGTAAGTGTAATATTTAATTGGAGGTGATAAATTTAAAATATTTTTTGAAGAAAGAGGCTCTAGCGGAAGTAAAAATTCATTAAGATTTTTCTTTATTCTTCTGATATTTAGACGAAGTGTAGATATCTTATTTTTTGTTTTAGACAATCTTTAGCTAAGCTTTTAAATGTCCTCCTCGAAAATCTCCTCTGTATTCCCTCCTGCAGCCCTAAAATAAACCAGTCAATTCGGTGTAAAAATTTCATTAGTTGAGTAATTATTACATTGAAATAATTGTATAAGACACAATGCTCAAAATTCGATCAGCCAGACGTCGTTATTACCTAATACTGATACACAACTTATAAAGTAATGTTTAAAGGTTTCTATTTGTTTTATGACTAATATTACTATTATGACTAGTATTATTAATACTTTTAGTTCCAGAAATTCACGAATTTAAAACAATCTAGAGCTAAACAAAAATTAAAACTAACACTAGTCTAGTATCAATGCTTACATATCATAAATTGAACTTTCATTAATTCCCAATTTAGACAAATAGTCCAATTTTTTCATAAAAATGGGAAAATATAGTTAACTATAGTTAGAGTATAAAATTCGTGTGAGTTAGTGATTTGAATGTAACCGACACATTATCTCACTCTCCCCATCCTTGCATAATCAATCATCAATTGACTCGCTCTACGAATGTTGTAAACATTGTATTCGCCATTAGTTTTATAATTTTTAATATTGTTTTTGACATACATCAAACATGTCAAAATATAAAGACAAGGAATTGTTAATATTTTGAATTTCAGAAACTCATTTTTGTAGCAATATCTACCCATCATTCTGAAGCACCAGCTTATTGTGTTAAATAATAAAGTGATAGAATTGAATGACCCCAACATTGAAGGGCGTATGATATATTACAGTGAAAGTGGCCATAATATGCACTTAAGAATACTTGTAGAGAAACAATTCCAACTAAGTTACGTAACAAAAATATACGGCGATTTACATGAAATAGCAAGATGGTCTTAAAAATGAGAAAAAGCATGGGACCCAACACTGAAATTTGAGGGGCACCATACATTAATTTTAGATTAGCAGACATGTGATTCTTATAATTTATATATTCTTGCCGATGTGGGTCAGACAAGATTATATTAGGTTTAAGCATTCCGTGTCCAAGTTAAGGTTATGTAACTTTCGCAACAGCAAGCTGATACACAGTCATAGAACTACGGCTGTGCATATGATTTATCCTTAAAACAATCCTGAACATATGTAACTCGACAGACAGTCTACCGCAGATGTAGTAGAGCAGTTCTTCTTAAAATCAAACTGCGCCAGTTCAAAAGATTTCTACATTCAAGAGAATCAATTTTTAAATTTTTAATAGTTTTTCGAATATTTTGCCAACACATATATTAAAATTTATTAGCAGTGCTTAGTCTTCTATAATGACAATTTGGTTTTTTGCTATCAGTACATAGATTCTTCAATACCATGTATAATCACCAACGCTATACATAACCATTTTCCAACCGTATGAGAACTTCTGTCAGGAATTTCTGGAATTCTGCAAACACAGACAGTGATGGCACAACTGAACATATTAAAATCTATTGCATATGTATTTAATATCCAAATATTGAATATGGTAATAAACAAATGTTTTGAACAATTTATTATTATAATTTAAAGATAGTACGGAGCCATCTTGCCAATTATGACAAAGATATTTGAGTATTTGCTATGTTACCAATACGGTAATATTCATTACCACAGTAGCAATATTGGTAATGAATATTACCATATTCATAACCATATTGGCAATATGGTTATGTGTAGAAATCCTTTACAACGAAAACAATTATCGATCTATTTGAAACTGTTATGAGAAAGTCGTTATTTCGTAGCAGTTCTTTATTTATTCTGCATAAACAACTGCAATAAATGGTATCGTATTTCGAATGAAATATTCCTTTTGATCTTATAGTTTATTTATAGCATCTAATAAGCCGTGTTTCATTTCATTATGAATTATTGATTCGCTTTATTTCTGTTCTTTTATAAAATGGAGACTAAATTAACGGAGATTTAATCAGTTTTGCTGAGCATTTTCACTTACATCTACACAAACTCGGCCAATACTCGTAATTGCTGATACATCATCATATAATTTCATCATAATATATTTCAGCAATCAGCCAATATGACTCGTATCTATAAGCAAGTACCACGGATAATCCGAGCAATTTTATATCGGTAGCCATCATGCCAATTATGTCAAAGATATTTGAGTATTTGCCAAAATCGAGCCTTCAGTCATATTTATATAAAGGAAGATGTGTTTACTAAAGACCAATACGGTTGTGTGAGAAAATATTCTACAACAAAAGCAATTAGTGATGAGAAAGTTATCAATGGTTTCAGCGAGTAAAACCAATTTCGGTTCAGATACTGGATCTAACAAAGCCGTTAGATTTCGTAAATCACAAATCGACTGATACAACTGCTAAAGTACTAGGAGTACTCTTCGAGTGCTCCTGGAGAATTGAAACAAAATGTACAGCTACATGGAGGTGAAAAGAAACTCAGTTCATTAATTTTTCAGCTAAGAACAGTGACGAGGGTAACAGATCGACATATGGTGGTTTATTACTAGAATTTCCCCAAACATTGTTATTACAACGCCTCAGGAGCTGAAAGAATATCTATAATACAAAAAAGCATAGTAACAGCTTTGATGAATCCACATTATATGGACAGCTGTAAATTGTCTATTCTTTACATGTCTATAAACGTCTTATTTTTATAAAACAAAACATTAATTATATGTCGTGTAGAGCGTATGAGGAACAACTCATCTCTACAAACTCCATATCACCAAGTGACTACTTGTCAATAATCGGTATAATATCAAAGCTTTCAATTTTATACGAAGCTTATAAAAGAGTTTAAGCAAGCCATTTATTTTTTACCATCCTTCCAGTTTTATCTAATGTGTTGAGAAAATTATGGCGGAGCAATTAAGATCTTTTTAAGATAGTTTTAATTTATTACCTGATATACAGTCTAGTTTCAGGAGTCAGTATAGCCATAGTGCTTTCAGATTTAAGTGTGTCCATCTTGAATCATGACATTTTATTGGCTATTCTTGCATTTACTGTTATGTCAGATTGTGTTGTTTCCTTGTTCAAGAGTTATCAATTTAATAGAACGTAGGCGGTTAAGGTGATCTTATCTTATTAGCAATCTACTTATACTAACAATTTATTCATTTTGTTAAAATATTTTTCTTATAATCCTTATGATGATTCCCAACTTTATCTAGATTTCCTGTATGGAGAGCGATCTGTACGGAGCTTGTGATAAAATAATTGAGGATTTAAATTATTTATACATGGAGATTGGTGGCATGCCCTTTTGGTCAACCAACACTGTTAATAAAGATGATATTAATATTAAGTAAAGTAGATTAGATAAAGTAATTTGTTTATCTCGTGAATGTTTAAGAACAGTTCAGGTTGTGCAGAATTCGTGTCTTCGTTTTATGTTCAATCTTCGTAGGGGTGATCATGTAACCAGGGCTTTGTTATCTAGTAATTCGCTAAATATGAGAGAGACAGTTGTGACTCACTCTGATCTTTCATTTATGATCTCATTATATCCCGCAATCCGCCTTATCTCTGCCTTAAAATTATATGTCATATATTACATGTTATATGTTCTGTATTATTATTACATAATATTGTGAACCACATAATGAAATATTTTATTTGACGACCTGTAACTTTTAACTTTTTCTTGGAAATAAATTATAATTGTAATTCCATGTTAAAATTAAACGTTATTGTCTCCACATGTTTTGTGTTGAGATTTCCTCTTTTTTTAATCCTGAAATAAAATGTAACCATAAATTCTAAGAGAACACGAAAACTTAAGATTGCATTCAAAATCGTTTTATTTTCTAACTATCACATTCATTTAAACAACTTCTTCGTCTACGTAGCACAGTTATTTTCGTCGTTGCTTTTAAGAAGTACTACTACCATGAAACTGAATTTCCGCTTTAGCAGTGACCCCGGCAATGGCTGTAAATCAGTCGAATTGGACAGTGCGGGAACACCGTCCCAAAGTCCCATGGCATTCCCAGTCGTTATAACTCACTACTCTCCATAAGAGTTATGGTCACTTTTACTGCTACACAACGAACAACGATTATATCTAATTTTTATGTCCTGCCTGCGAAACGAGCGGGAAACAAAATTAAGACAACAATGGCTATTAAATTAACGTAGACGTTGACGTCTTCGCAGACAACATGGGAGATAGAAAGATCGCCTTCTTTCGCCACTGTTTGGGCTACTTTGGACGTTCTTAGTTTTCTGGTGATTAATTTCGTAAACAGTTCTTTTCCACGTATTTATTAATTTGTTTCTGTTGAGTGGAATTGTTATTATAACTTTTCCGCGTTTGTATAAATGTATTCGAGTTAATGTGGCCTATAAATATGAACATTTCGGAAGATTTTACGATAGGTAATATATCTAGTTAGTGATTTATATTTTGTTCTCGTATTTGTTATTAGTAGTTGTCAAATTATGGAAAACTAAAAAGTTATAAATCAATTGAGGTTGATTAATTGTAACAATTCGTTTAACATGCAAATTAGGCTTATGTGACACTACAAAGAAACCTTTGATTAATGATTCTTTCCTAAACGATTCGAACCATTTCATCTATAAAAGAAGCAAATTAATTTAATTATTAGGTCCATTTTATTACCTATTTAAGATTTTCCATGCATCGATGCGGCATTTCAGTGCGACACGTGAATTTACGCTATTAGCCAGGCCATTACACGGTCCGGTATCTGTCCGTTCGACTGCGTGCCATAATTGATTGGCTTTACCATGCGGATTCAATTAGAAACTGCGGTTAGGCATCACAAACCGGCGATTAATTGTAGCCGTTGATACGTGCTGGATAACCTGGGTGCAATGCCACAGTAATTTCTGCCAAATTCTGTTTTGTATCGTTTTGTAGCTAGGCGTTCTACCTTTTATTTGCACCATACATGTTTGTGTTCAATTTGTTGTTTCACACACGTTGCGAAATGATGTTCACACAATCACAATCAATTTACAGAGAATTAACCATCAAAAAATAATTGGTGGAATCGAAGCTACTAAAATAAACCACAGTGATTTACACTGTACTTTTTCGAATTGAATTAGATCAACGAGTTTTGTGATTTTAAAGGGAAAAGTTAACATTTATCTAAACTTTGTGGTAATAACTGACCATTTGTATGTAAGATCTGCAAGTTTGAAAACTGTGAAAAGTCGCGAGTTAAATAATAAAACTATTTTATAGTTGAAGTTGAACGCAAATCATTTTGCTTTTTCGAAAGTTGTCTTTCGAAAGACGTAATTGAATTTATGTTCTATTACTTTGTTTGCCGCTGAGAATGTCTCAAGAATCGTTTCAATGATTTAGATCTTTCTAACATCGATGTTAAATCGCAAAGAATGTTAACGATGGATTCAATTTATTGACTATGTCTAAAGAAGGATATTTGAATTATAAAAATAAGAATTATTGAAGATGTATTGCTAATATACGTATATTATGCAGTGGACATAAAATTATTATTATATTTAAAAGATAATATAAACGTATTAACATAACAAAGCTTTGTGATTCATCTTGTTGCAACAAATATTATTCCTCATGACATCCCCTGCAAACATGGAGTCAAGACAAGTGGTGTTTTTTGAAAATACGCACGGGCGCTGGGTGCTGAAGATAACTGAAATGGGAAAAAAATAAGCGACGAATTTGGTTCAAAAAGGTCTGAAAAAATCAAATCTTCTTAAAGTATTTTAAATCTTTTGGAAGCATTTCAAGTCTTGTGGAGGCAGTATCGAGTCTTCTAGAGGTATTTTAAACTTCCAAAAAAAGTACCACTTCTTCTAGAAGCTGCATTAATCCTTCCAGAGGCAGTAGCAAGATTTCTGAAAACAATTCAAGTCTTTTAAGCAGTATCAAGTGTGTCAAGTTCTGGAAGCAATATTGAGTCTCCTCTAGAAGTAATATCTTATGGGAGCAGTATCAAGTCTTACAGAGACAGTATCAAGTCTTCTGGAAGCAGTATCAAGTCTCGTATAAGCAATGTCAAGCTTTCTAGAAGCAGTGTTAAGTCTTCTGGTAGCATTATAAGTCTTTTAGAAGTAGAATCAAATTTTCTAGAAGCATTGTCTCAATTCAAAATACTTTTTCTCCAAATAAAATGTTCGCAACAGGTGCTGGGACTGAATTGGGAAGAAAAACATAATAGTTAAAAAATTAATTGGTATTGGTGCTCCATATCCAACGCACATACATATCCAGCATCTATATGTGGAGCGGAAGAGGATGGGCTATTTTAAGATTACAAATTATAGGGCATAACACATTTGCAGACATAAGTTTTTATATACAGTGCTGAACTTTCTTTCCTAGTTTAGTTAGTCCTTTGTCAGAATATTATATTCACTAAAGTGTCAATCAAAGCATAAATATAGATCATAAGAACGCACAAAAAAGGCGACAAAAACTTCACAAGCTTTTTAGTTTTGGCGAAGGAAATTGATATTAGTCCAGAGCAGTAATGAAAATCTAACAGTATTGATTGTCTCAACAGCTCTTGTGAGATATCATACATAAACGAAAAGCTAAAAAGATTATTGTTTGTTAATCAGATATTTAGAGAAGTTGATATGGAGTAAAGAGATTTTCCATTCTGAAGTAACAGAATGGGTAATATCATCTACACACTTAAAAATGAAGCGAATTTTAAAGTTCATCTTAGCTAAATTCTTGTAAAAGGATCAATTGTGATAGAATGAATTCATCTGGTTTTAAAACTTTCAAGTGAAAATACAGTTTTACTCCCCATAAGAATACCAGACAGATGTTAAAAGTAGTGCTGGACAAATTATCGATATTTATCTATGGTATAGATATCTGCTTTGGTATCGCGAAAAATTATCAAGAACATATGGGGAGAATAAGGGCTCATCAGCACCAGTTTTTGAAAATAATATGGGTATTGGGTGATGAAACAACCACGTATCTTGCGCCTATGGTTTGCAAAAGAAATGCCTTTTGTCAGCAGTGTTTAGAGTTTTACAAGCGATATTTTGTCTTGAATTAACAATTTTTGAATTTTTGAGATGAAGATATTGTGTTTTGCCAAAACACCAACAGTATTTAGTTTCTTTGGAAGCAAAATCATTTTTTATTAACAGTATTTAGTGTTTAATTAACAGTTTCTGGATGTGGTCCACGTCAAGATTTTGCATTTTTCCAATAGTATTTAATATTTTCGAAACAGTCAAATGGCATATCTTGTTTTTGGAGATGAAAATGTTTTCTGCCAGTAGTTTTATAAACAGTATTAAGTCTTCAGCAAGCATTTTATTAAGTCTTTTAGAAGCTTCTTCAAGTCTTTTAGAAGTAGTATGAAATCTTCTGAAAGTATTGGAAATCTTCTGGAAAGCTTTAAAGTCTTCTAACAACAGTATCAAGTTTTCCAGAATAATTATTAAGTGCTCCGCAAGCATTTCATGTCTTGTAAAAATAGCTCAAGTCTTCCAGAGGCAATGTCAAGTCTTTGGCAAGCATTTCAAATACCACTAAAAAAACCAGTATTAAGTCTTCCGGATCTAATAGCCAGTGTTTATAGCAAGTTAATAGAAGCAGTATCAATTCTTCCAGGAGCAGTTTCAAGTCTTTTGGAAGAAACATTTCAAGACATTTCAAAGCACTTTCAAGTCTTCCAGAGAAAATATTAATTGTTTTGTTCAAGGCTTCTATAGCCAGCATCAAGTCTTCTGAACGTATTGCAGTTTTGTGGAAACTTTTAAGTATTCTTAGATAAAATCTTCCAAAGGGTAAAAGAAAGAAATATTAATTGTTTTGGAAGCATTTCAAGTCTTCTAGAAGTAGTTTCAGTCTTCCAGAGGCAATGTTAAGTCATTGGAAGCATTTCAAGTATTCTACAACCAGTTTAAAGTCTTCTGGAAGCAATATCAAGTCTTCTAGAATTAGTATCAAGTGTTCCAGGGTCAGTATCAAATCTTCTGAAAGCATTTCAATTCTTTGCGGCATTAAATCTTCTGAATGTATCAAATGTCTTCCGGAAACCTTTTAAGTCTTCTAAAAGCAGTATAAAATCTTCCAAAGGGAATATTAAGTGTTCTAGAGCATTTCAAGTCTTCTACAATCAGTATCAAGTCTTCTAAAGCAATATCAAATCTTCTAGAAGCAGTATCAAGTTTTCCAAAGTATATTAAGTATTCCGAAAGGATTTCAAGTCTTCTAGAAGTAGTTAGTATGTACTTACTATATTATTAAAATATTATTTCCAATAATTCGATACTTTCGATACTTTGGATAGTATCGATACCACAAATCAATTGAAGGTATCTTCAAGTCCTAGTCAAAAGTAGCTTTTGGTTTTACAACTTTAGTTTGAAACTGAGTCTATCGGCGAGATAACCAGAATCAAAAATTTCTCTGTGATTGTATAAGAATCACGCATTCACATTACATATACCGAGGAAACATTTAAATCGAGATGACTTTATAGCTCATAAAGTATCAATTTTATCAAAATTCATATAAACGGGAGAAATATTCTATATGTTGTTCTCATTGCATTTAAAAGCGTCATCTATTTTTCTCATGACAAAATATATCATGACATAATTTTATTGAAAACATTTTTTTAGTTAATGTATATAACGTATAATAGAAAATCAATTTTTCAGTTAAAATTATCAATTTTCGTATTTTTGTCAAAGTTGACGCATATAATCGCAAAATAAAAAAGTTATATTAATAAAAATAAAATTTCAAACAACTTTTGTTCTAAAAGATGTTTCAAAACAAAATTCATCAAATTTTCATATACTCGTTTTTTTCCAGTCATCAGAGCAATAGTGTTGAGAATAAACTTTATTACAACTTTCGAACTAGAAGCTTTTTTGTAAATGCTCCGAGTGTATGTATTACCCTCAGTAATTTGTAAACAAAGAAAATTCATCAAATTTTCATATATTCACTTTTTGTCAATGTTTATGCATCTAAGAACATGAGCAAGAAAAAAATATTGTTGAAAATAATATTTAATAATTTTCTTTCCTAAAAATTTTTTGTAACATATTCCGATTCATATGTTTTCATATTTTTACATCTAAGAACAGAAGCGCAAGAGAACAATTCTTGAGAAAAAAAATTTGCTACAATTTTTGTAACATACTCCGATTACTAATTGCTACCATTAACAACATGTCAATAAAGGAAATTCATTAAATTTCTATATTTTCCTATTTTTCTCAATATCAAATTTCCACATTTTCGCATTTCTCTCAATATCTATGAATCTAATAATAAAAGTGCAAGAAAGCAATATTGTTTAGAATAAAATTTTCTATAGTTGAAAATTTATTCATAAATTATGCTTGAAAAAGACGTACGAATGTAGGAAAAAGTAAAATAATTTTTGTGTATGGAAAAGTAGCCGAAGTATCGATTTTGCTATGCTTACCTGACGATTGAATTTGTAGCTAATATTCCTTAGCTAAGGCATATATAGATATTAAAACAAATATCATCTGTCGTAATTGAAAGGATTATCTGAATCAACGCCTCAATTTAAGTGCCTCGCCCAGTATATGTTTACGGCCACTTCTGATTTCCAGTTACCGCTTTCCTCAGTGCTCTGTCTCTTTTTTTACCTATCCTCAGATTTTCTCTTCTTTCTGCGTCCATTGCCATATTTGTTTTGATAGTCTCCGACTTGACATTCTTTAAACCATCATTTTTTTTCAATCCGTCTTTGGTAATCATATCTTATCTTCTTGCTATATTTATTGCTTTCTATAATATATCTATAGAATACTATCAACCGTTTTTTACATTTCTTTAGGGTTGGTAATCTATTGTTGATCTTCCAACTCGGAGTCCTACCTACTCCAATGCTTCCATATGTATGTATTGTAGGACATAGGCGCCGGTTTTTGAATATAATAACGAAATACGTGTTAGAAAACAAAGAGCAACATTTGCCTTTCTAACCACTCCATCAATGTAACCAGAGAATGTAAGCTTGTTGCCAAATGGTTGCCAAAAAAAAAACCAAAAGATCTTGGTGTCAAGATCTTTAATTTGAGATTTCTTTGATTTGATCTTCTTGAAAGTGTCATAAAATTGTTATTGCAATAAACTTGCAAAGCGTTAATACCATGCTGCATTTTCGAGCAGTCGAATCGAGAGGAAATACGTGCAAACAATTTCAAATCATATGCATACATTAAGCGTTGGGACTATTTTATGACTGTGAAAATGTTATTGACGTAAATATTGAACAGGAGGGGCCAAGAACAAGCATCAGAATAATATCCATTAATAGATACTACCTGAGTTCTACCACGTATATAAGAAGTAATCATTCGCAACAGATAGTTATCAATTCTCATGTGGTCATTCTGAAAGGAAAATCATTATACGTAAACTTTCTTCCTTATCTAAATATATGAATAAAAACCAACATCATATGAAATTATTCATGTTTGATTTCAAATATTTTTCTTAAAAGTTCGAAATGTACATTTCATGAGTTTCACAATTAACAATCTGTTATTGCTGCTTTCAAATTTGAAATTCGCTCTTCGCTGTATACTCAAATTTCCATGCAATTTGATGCACCATATCAACATTCGTGTATTATAGGGAATTGCATTGCACGTAAACCGAATAACCGTCAAATGGCACAAATACCATCAGATCGTACACTAGTTTCAATTTTGGAGTGCTTCATAAGCTGATGTATACCTGAGTTAATTCAAATCGATTGATATCATATTGATATTTTTTTATTCTGAAGTTAATATTTACTAAAATTTATTTAGAATTTTAATGTAATCTCTTCATTATGTATAGAAATAAGATTAGAATATCGGTTTCTCCAGTTCTAAAGCAGTTGTTTCTAATCGTGTTTAATACTCAAAACGTATTAACACTGATGTAGTGTAAACTTAGTAGGTCCAAACTAAACTAAATTTAATGTCGCCTTTATCTTACTTGCATGAACTCCTTTTCGATAAACCAATTAATACGGTTGTGCGCTTGTTGGTCCGAAACGACAAGCTTCGTCCCGAAGCATAATGCTTTCGGAATACAATACGACTTGGGATAGCACATGTACACAGTAAAAGGGGAACAGGACACGGACAAAGCGCCTACGGTCCTGGACGATTATGCCAGGGAGTACAGATCACAATGGTGTCGCCCGAGGAAACTGGATCCGGACACGTGTTCGAGAGTTCGTACAGATTTCCCAGACGCGATTAGGGTGACACCGAACGTCCACGTGGTGCCAGGTGGTATTGCGGTGGAGGTTCCGAAACACGCGAATTACATCGAGCAACCCAAAACTCCTACTGATTAAGCATCGTTTCATATATAGAATTTCTAAATAGCATATAACTCTTTGATGTCACATTTTAATCTAAATATATACCTATGAACGAGGAAGAAGCGTTTAAAATCCATTAGTGATGCCACATTCTTCTTAAATGAATCCCGAAAATGTTGGTCGAGATGAGGACAAAGAAAGAGACTCGGATCCGGACGCCCATCCACCCTGAGTCATACAAGAAGAGGCGAGTGAAATTTTTCATTGTAACGTTGAAAATTACGTTATCATTTGAATTGCCGTAATTGCCTCGTTCGCCGCCACAAAAGAAGCCGAACGCTTTTAGTAATTATGTCGATAAAACAAGCGTCTTTTCAAGTAAGCTCGCCGTCAGCTTGATTCAAGTGGGGTCTACGTAGGCGACTGAGATATCTCGCTTTTCTTGCTATTATCTCGGTAACTACTTAATTTGATCTAATCTATCTGTAATTTTACCCGAATTTCTTTTGAGATGGGTGTTGAAAAATTTGTTGTTTAAAAAATAAAAAGCAATTTGTAATTCAATAAGGCACTAAAGCAACGATGTTGAAGGAACGTTGAAAATATAATATTTAAGGAACTCATTGATTTTATAGTCAGACATTGTCATCAAGGAACACTGAAGTGCTGTTCCCGCACCTATTCCGCTAGCGGCCCTCGTTTAATATTCTACGCTATGCGGAGACTATACCGAACCATGATGGAATTTTAAATGCATAATCTTCGGACACAATTGATGCCGGGAACGAGCAAAAAAGAAGGCACAACAAGTGTGCCAGATGCGGGCGTAAAAAATCCTCCTCGATTGCTATTCGCCACCACTCACAAAAGCAGGACCGTATGCATAAGGGCCCAGCTGGTTCAAATTGCCAATAAAACTCTTGGGCGGACCGTTTGTTATACCACGACAAATGATTCTTAAATGACGATGTTCGAAAATTAGGTAATGAATACTTAACTTCCGTTAAGCGTAAAGATATAAAAACAAATTAGCTCCCTCAATTTCTTTGAAGCATTTCAAATTTCGTTGAGAAAGTAATTTCGTTTAATGAAATTGAGTGAATTTATTTGCCACTGCAAATAAATTCACCGTTGCAGAATGTATTTGTAGGTACTCTAAAAGTCTGCAAAAAACAAGCAAAAACCCGCTAACTTGCCCGACAAATGGACACAGTACGTCGTGACTCATACCCCCTCATATTAATTCCTTACTTCCTTTCTTTGTCTGGGTGTGACGGTGCCACCGTTGTTTTTCTGTTCCCAAAGATCGTCTGGTCGTCTGTTACGGAAAAAATACGACTCGTAATGACGGCAATCGTTGTCTTCCATTGTCTCTTACCGTAATTTTACCCACGCATGAGAACAAACTAATTTTGTTTTTATTCTTCCATTGCAGCACCTCCCTCATCTGTTGAAATCTTAGGCCATCCGACTAACTCGAAGATCGAAATAAGGGAAAACGATGAGTTTCACTTAGAATGCGCAGTAAAGAACGCTAAACCCGCTGCTAAAATTGTTTGGTACAGAGGAAACGTTGAACTCAATATACGTAAGTAAAATGATAAGCAATCTCTAACATCGCAAAACTTGTACTAATCAGCAAAGTGAACAAAACGATTATGTTAATTCCCACTTAAAGTAGATTTCTTTATCGTGTAGTATCTTAAAGTACGTCCTATTATGCACCTCTGTAGTAGCTGTTTATACATTACCCAAAGGAATTACCTTGGTAATAATATGGAAATGACCTCTTTCTGCAGCGAACAGAGAGGATCAAGTAATCGAAGTGCCGAACAAGAAAGGCAACCCTAACATAAAACGCTACGACACCCATTCCAGGATAACGTTAAAACCCACAGCTGAAGATGATTACGAAGATTATACTTGCGAAGCAAGACACGAAGCCTTGCAAAGTGACCTACCGATGAGAGCTACAGTCCAACTAAGCGTTTTTTGTACGTGATTTTATCAAACTTAATGAAATTGATCTAACAATATTTTTTCTGCAATAGATCCCCCAGGATTACCTTACATCGAAGGGTACACTGAAGGTGAAACAATACGAAGAGGTCAAACAGTCGAATTGATTTGTAGAAGTAGAGGAGGAAACCCTCCAGCTCAACTTATATGGTACAAAAATGGCGAGCAAATTCGTATGGCTTATAGGACAGCTGGGAGGGTATCGGAGAACGTTTACACGTTTACTGCCGATGCGACCGACAATAAAGCTAGATATAAATGCGAAGCCAGCAATATTATGTCAAAAGCTCCTCTCAAAGCTGAAATTGATATGACTGTTTTATGTAAGTATTCGGAATATTCTTTCAGACCATTAACTAACGTCGGATGTTTTGTTTTTTTAAGTCTCTCCGGCTCATGTAACTATATCCGGTCCGACAGAAGCTAGAGTCGGGGATCCGGTTCCTTTAACTTGTACAACGGCTAACAGCAATCCCCCAGCGGAGATTAAATGGATGGTTGGAGGAAAGCAAGTGAAAAACGCCACATCGAGGACGGTTATATCGCCAGAAGGGGGATGGGTAACAACATCGAATATTACAGCGATCGTCGAGCCTAACAAGAAAAGTTTGGTCGTTATATGTCACGGTTTAAATATGCAGTTAACCGAGAACGTAGTATCAACTTACACTATTAACGTTTTACGTAAGCTTTTACAAACTTTTTTATAGCCACATCGGTTGTAATTTGTTTTTTGGTATTATTTAGATCCTCCAAGCAGCCCTTTTATACACGGTTACACCGAGGGACAAACAGTTCAAGTTGGAAGCATTCAAAAAATATCTTGTACCTCAAGCGGGGGTAATCCATTAGCTTCATTAACTTGGTACAAAAACGATAAAAAAATTCACTCTGTTACAAAAACAACCGATAAATCAGTTACGTCTGAAATTACAATCTTGACGAATGTTACTGATAACGACGCTCGATATAGATGTGAGGCCGCGAATTCGGCAACGGAAATACCATTATTTGAAACAATAACCATGAAAGTTCATTGTATGATTTTAATTTTATAGTGATGGTGATTTTATTGAATATAATTTTTATTTTAGTTCCCCCAGAACATGTTAAAATTAGAAAAGATCCTCCAGAATTTCGTCCAAATGAAGAAGCAACTTTAACTTGCGACTCCAGTTCGAGTAATCCCCCGGCTAAATTATCGTGGTGGCGAGAAGGAATTCCTGTACAAGGTGTTTTAAATACAACCAAACCTGGATTGCATGGAGGAAAAGTTTCCAGCATCGAACTAAAACTTAATATTACCGAACAAATGAATGGAATTGTTTATACTTGTCAAGCAACGAATGAAGCTATGCAAAGATCGGTTCATGACGCAGTTATCCTTCAAGTTTTATGTAAATAATTAATATTAAGCAATTAATATTAATAAACAATAATCATAAAATTTTTTTAGACAAACCAGTTTTTGACGCAGAAAATGAAAAATCAGTAACAGGAATTGAAAACGAACCTCTCATTATCAGCTTAAAAGCAGACGGAAATCCCGGAATGATTTCGTACACTTGGACTAAAGATGGATTACCAATCATGCAAAAAGACATAGGGTCCGGATCAGACAGAATCAATTCAGATGGGCCTATCTTAAACATCACAAAACTTAGCAGACATGACGCTGGTACTTATTCGTGCGAAGCCTTAAACTCACAAGGCAACTCAGTTGCTACAGTAAACGTTACTGTCCAATGTAAATATTTTTTTGCCAAATATATTCAAAATTTTACCATAATTCTTTTTAACAGTTCCAGCATTTATCGTTGCCACAAGTGAAAACACAGTCGTTGCACCTAAAGAAGACGCAACCTTATCTTGCACAGCCGAAGGGAACCCAATTAGCGATGATACAATAACTTGGAATCGAGATGACTTCCCAGAATTCGACGCGAGAACTTCAGTAATGTACGATAAAAATGGTACGTCATATTTAAGAATAACCGGTGTTGGCAGAGACGATTTGGGCCATTTCAAATGCACCGTTAATAACGGGATCGGGAAATCATCAAGCAGAAAAGTCATGCTTATCGTAAAACACAAACCAGAAGTCAACCAATCCCCTGCATTCATGAAATTTGCTAGCGATGCAGGAAACACGGGAAAAATAATTTGTAGGAGTCAAGCTTCACCTTTAGCGAAATACTCATGGTCCAGAAACGGAAGTCCCATTGCTGCGAATAAAACTGGAAAATATTTCACTACTTACAGACAAGTAAGAAGAAATCAATTTTCCCATTTCTTTTTAATTTCTCATTCTAATTCCTTTATTTAGATTGACACATTAGTGTCTGAATCAGTTTTAATAATCACGCACGTAACTTCAGCTGATTACGGCAACTACGAATGCGTAGCAAGAAATGAATTGGGTTTCGCTACAAGTTCGCCAAGATTAGAAATCACTTCAGCTCCAGACACGCCTAGCTTGTTAACAATACTAAACGTCACACACGATTCGGTAACGCTCCAATGGGTACCTGGTTTTAATGGAGGCATGCAAGCATCATACAGGATCAGGTATCGAGAAATCGACGACCAAAACTACAAATACGAAGATGTTCCGCCATCGAATGCGACTCAACACACCGTTAGAGGTTTGGAGATTAGTACAGGATATGTCTTTTCCATAATGGCATCGAATAAATTGGGTAACAGCAAATACATGCCGGATGTAGTTTCAGCAAAGACATTGAGTAAGTTTATATTATCTATTCATGTGTAGAATGTTGATGAGAAGTTGGTGGTAACGGTTTAATTAGAGTTATAATAATAAAATAAAATTATTTCACATCTTCTCATAAATACCTAAATAACGTTTTTTGATCGTGCTTAATAAAAACGAACTAATGCTTTAAAAAACAAACTAACAAGAAAATTCCTAAAACTAAACTAACAGATAAAGCCCCTCCATCTCACCATTCGCCAAGTTCCGATGAGAAACATTTTAAGGATTTTCCCGGCGTACTAATCATAGTGGGTACAGTGGTAGGGACCGCTTTAATCCTCATGAACGTCCTACTAATCGGTTGCTGTTTGCATAGAAGATCGAAAAAACGAGTGACAGGTAATTAATTCTTTTTTGCTTTCTTTCTTTTCCCCCGATAGTGTTTTCCGACCCATTGGAAAAATACATACCGGAGGACCTGCAGGAGAAGCAGGACCTACCGAAGGTTGTTATTATTAGCGTCTCCATTATTGGCGTCGTCCTAGTTTTAGTCAATATTGTACTTGTTGTCGGGTGTATGTTCAAAAAACGAGCAAAAAGAATTAGAGGTTTGTTGATTTTTATTTTTCTGATTTGATCGCAATGAATTTAAGAAATATGTCATAGTATGATTTATATAGATTTGCTTCATTACTGCTAAAATGGTATTTAGTACTTGAACACGTGACATTTTTCTTAAAACATACTTGTGTCACATCATATCTCTAAACGAAATCAATTGTTGAAATCAATCAACTCTCCATTTATAATTCATTCCTTAAATCTTTTTTATTCTTTAGAACAAAGTAACCAAACGAGCAAATCAGCAACAATCGAAATGTATGCCCCAAGCAGTTACAACGACACGGTTACGGGAGAAACTCTTTCTTCAGTTAGCGAAAAAAGTGAAACCTACAGTAATGAAGGAAGTAACAACGATTATGTGGTGAGTGATAATTAGATTTGTCGAAATCAGAGAACGAATTATTGGTTTATTCAGGGATATCCCATGTATTTGGTTACCCATATAACATTATGCTTGAAAATCTAAACCCAGATCTTGATGTAATTAGGTTTAATTTGATTCTGGGCCACTTTGTGGATGTAATAAGTAGGTTGGAGTTAGTTAATGAGATGGTATTATAATGTCATATAATCAAAAATTTTTATATTAGATGTTCTTTACTGAAAAATCATAACCACTATAATTTGCTTTTTACTTTACATTGGAAATTACCACATAAAATTGCTAATAATAAAACGAAAGGTTGGATTTAATTTGGTTTTGTGTTAATTATGATTAAAAAATTTCGAAATTTATTTATTTAGGTTGTGAGAAAATTGGCGCAAACAACATTTATGTTATAGGTTAACTGTAGTTAAGAATTACCATAGACAGTACAAAAATATAGCATTAAAAGTTAATAATTTTAACATTATGCTCCTTTGAGATTCTTAAAAAATCAATACCGCCAATAAAGTTACTAAACCAACAAGTAACTGAAATAATTATAATCCATTTGGATCGTACTTTAATTAAACGGATAAACATGGTATCGTGTAACAGAATTTTAGAATTGGAGTGCCCGGCCTAACTGAGTATCATCAAATGTGCATTTTCCGATGAGTTACAGCAGTCTCCACTTGTAATCTTTTATTAAGTTGATATTGCTACTTTTTATAACAACTAAAATAAATGTTGGATTGTCAAATTCTAAATTGTCAATTTTGGAGTTAGAAAGCTTCCATTGTTTGTTATGCAATATTCAATACAATATTATTCAAACATATATTTTAAAAAATTGTAATTTGCATTTTAGGATGAAGGAAGAAAACAAGCCGCAAGCACCTACTTAATGGATCAACAAGATTACAACAGTGCTTATCCAGTTTACCCAGGATATGAAATGCAAATACAACCGAATGTAGCACATAAAACTCACACTTTACCCCATCCTCACCACCACCATCAACATACAATAGAAAGAAGAACTCGTGATGATCAAAGCCTCGGTTATCATGGTACTATTTCAGGTAAAAGAAATAATTATTTATTTATAAGCACAATCATATTAGTTATGTTGCCCTCGATACTGACTTACATGAAAGGATTAAATAAGACTTTGCGATCGTGGTGTTTTTATCATTTTTCTGCAATCAAGAATGTATGAAATTTTTATTTTCAAAATTCATTAAATCACCTTTACTACAAGGTGCAAATTTAATTTATTGGAATAATCGTGGGTAAATTACTTTGTAAAAGGTACTGCTTTAACTGCATGATGTTTAATTACAAGTTACGTATTTGGTTAATACGTAACTTAAAAGCTGCTTGGGTTCGAAGATAAATTAACGTGCTAAAAATCACTAATTAAAGTTAATATCATATTAGAATTATATTAACTCCATCGATTATAGAGCCTCATAAAAACTTCCCAATAATCCGCCTTCTTCCACAACCCCTACCTATCAACCACTTCTTTATCTCTTCCTGCTAATCTCTTTCATCTTTGTTCCTTCTTTAATTTCAATTGCCTTGTATCTCAATAAAGTCCAGTTATACTTTTTCACGAAACCTGCAACTGTTCAGGAAAAAAGGAAAACCGAAATAATCCAGAAAAATAACTTGTTAATAATTCTGAAAAAAAGCTTGTTATACTACAGAAACCAAATTAAAAACTTGTGGTAAAAGAGTTCCGCAGCAATTTATGATAAATCCCAAACTGGCAACAAAACACAAAACAGCTTACAATAAAGACCAAAAAACCTAATCCACAGAAATTCACTCCCATATGCACAGGTCACACTAGGCTGCCTATCAAGGGCGAGCAATCGCACCAAGTGTTGCGAGTTGAGTTGGGTTGGACCCAATCGAGTCCAACCCAACTCAACTTGTGTCAAAATGAATACTACCCAACCAGCAAGCAACGGAGCGCAACTCATCTTGTTTCAAATTGAAGCCAACACCATCCAACCCATCTCATCTTGTTTCCAGATGAACCCAACCCAATCCAACTCATCATCAGTTCAACCTAGAGTGCTTAACAGCCGCTGCTCATCAGTGGCGAACTGTAGCACCAACAAGCAGGGGCGGACAACCCCGGTTGGGTTAGCTTCATTTTGAAACGAGATAAGTTGGGTTGAATTTGGTTAGGTTCATCTTAATATATCATAAGTTTTTTCAAGATGAACCCAACCGAGCCCAAGTCAACTCAACTTGTGTCAAAATGAAAACAACCCAACCGGCAAGAACCAGCAAGCAGCAGCGGGTTTTCTCGTAGTCACCTCAATTTAAAATGAAGTCAACCCTATCCAACTCACCCCATCTTGTTTCCAGATGAACCCAACCCAATCCAACTCATGTCATTTTGTTTCAAATTGAAGTCGACCCATCATAATCCAACTCAACTCATTGCATTTTAAAAACTACCTTAAAAACCTCTTAAAAACCGCCTGCTACTATTTGCCATTTGCTTTCAGGCTACTAACACGTCATGTAATGTCAGCCTAATGACATGCAATTCCACGCTTTAGAAACTCTATCGCGATTTGTTGAGGCAAGACTTTCGAGAATACAATATGAGTTAATAAAAACTAAACAATATCCATGCTATAGCAAATTGCAATAGGCCAAAAAGTTACATTACCCTGAAACAGATTTATATTTTATTAATGATAATTGTGCAGCTATTCATTTGCAAAAGTTACTAGACGACATTTCTGAAACATTAGTATTATTTTTGGCGATAATAATGCACACTTTATCAGAATCTGAACATGCAATGATGCAGTTGTTTGGATGTGAGGGATCTCGGCAATCTCAATTTAGGCAGAAATGTAAACACGATTATGACTATGTGAGCAGTATCCAGTCTTTTAGAAACATTTTACGTCTTGTAGAATCGTTCAAGTCTTCTGGAAGCGGTATCAAGTCTTCTAAAAGTATTACAAATCTTGCGGAAACATTGCAAGCCTTTTGTAAGCAGTATCAAGTCCCAATTTAAAATACATGCTCACCAAAAAACATTCGGAGCAGCTGCTAGGCCTAAATTTACGAATTTCAATTAACTATCCAATTGTAGAAAACAACAGATAGGATCCAAATGACTTTTTCAATCCCCTGTTATAATCCACTCTTAGGATTATGCATGGTCATCGCAAAGCCATATTTTTCTAATTAATTTTTGTTATCTTGTATCCGAATGGTAATATCTGCCAATTGGCAGCTGCTCACCACAAAAGTGTTGTCAAAAATTTGTTAAATTACATCTTGACTTTCTTTTATTTATATGAGAATGTTTTCCGTGGGCATTGAAAACAGGTTTTAACAATATGAGTTATCATTTTATTAACATTACTGGATTTATTCCTGTAATTCCAATACTTTATATTTTATAGTCAAAAATTAGACAAGTTTAAAGACGTCCTAGTTGTTTCGTATTTGGATGAGTACCCACTGTTCGCCGGATAAATATCCATTTTATAAATAAATACCTAGCAGGTATTTGCCTGGCACCCATCACTGCTCTAGAAGCATTTTAGTTCTCGTGTGAATAGCAAATACTTCCGCTTGGAATACAGTACAATAGGTAGCCACTCTTGCCCCGACTCCTTTTGGCGTTTTTGGTCCATCTGTGAACATACAAATATTTACCTAAATCAGAGATCTTTATTTTCGATCCAGGACTGCCACTCAGGTAGCTTAATCTGGTATCGAGCATTAAACTCTGAAAGTGGTGCCGTCAAATCTGTAAAAATATGACACAATTCATAATTCTATCATTAAAAACCGGTCCACAACACACTCATTGTGTAGTCGGGATATTGTGTATTCTATACTCCACCTCACTATTTAGCTTTATCCCTCACTTTTCCTTCTTTCACTTTCTCTATCTTCTCATCCAATGCCCAAATTGTCCATCATCCAGCCTCTTTTTCTCTACCTATAGGGATGTGCCATGATCAATTACCCAGTCAAATATTCACTTCAATATAGTTGGAGTAACGATAATAAAGTACTAACGACCACATTCAAACAAATTTAAAAAACATCTTATTGTGAATAAGATAAATCCTTGTTTTCCATAATCATCATTGCTACAATTTTTAATTATCGTTACTTATGTAAAAATAGAAATTTAAAATATCATATCTCAAGAACGAATTGAGATATATTTACAAAATAATAAGCATTTTAAAGTAAATTTAATCAAGATTAAGTGTGCCTTAAGTCATTTCCTCTTTTTCATAAGCATCATTGTCAGATCTTTTTAAGCACAACACTGCACGTTTGAATACTGAACATGTGAATAATAAAAATTTTAAAAATCATATCTCAAGAAAAAATTGTGATATCTTCATGTAATAATTGGCTTATCATATTAATTGGCTTAAATCATCTTATTTATATTATACATTAGTCCATTGACTGGTGAATTGAGTCAATTGACCGATAATTGAGCGGAAGCCATATCGATCTGACTCGACCACTTGGTTTTGGTAACCGAGTCACTCCAAACTTTCATCATTTAACAATCAATCACATGATAAAAATAAAACAAAAATTTTAAAAATTAAAGCTAAGTTAATCAATCATCATCTCCTTTTATCATTAAATACCTTTTGTCATTATGCTTATGTGATTTCGTAACCGCGTGGTTTTAGCTACATAATGTGCATCTAGTCTTATATGACTATACTTTGTTTCTATTTACCCTTATGTTATTGCTTTAAAATCTTTGATTATTTCATTTATGTTACAAGTACTAGTTGGGATACGTACATTCGTCTAAACCAATTATGCTTAGTAGCTCTCAATCAACCCTTAAAAACTGAACATCGATCCAATTTTTCACAGGTACCTATTATTACTAGCAAAGGATCGAAAGGCGTAGATGAGATAGTTGATAGTTGATGAATAAGAACGGAAAAGACAGCTTTTATCGACAGGTAAGTCGGGGCATGTAACATAATCGGTTTAGGCGAGTGTACACATTAATGAGGCACTTTTGGGTCAATTTTAATTATTCAGGTGGCTATGTCAGCTTTTTAGGCACTAAGATAAGATTGCAGAAAATAAATACAATCTTCTCCCTGAATATCTTGTTTTTAGTTTAGACAAAAATAATTATTTTAAAAATAATTTCTTTTTAGGAAAATCGTCGTATATAAGCGCCCCATCACCTGCTCCACCAGCTGATGGATCCTACTTCAACATGTCTGACAGATACTTAAGTTATCCACCACCATTAGATTTTCAAAACCCACCCCCAGTACCAGCCCATCCGCATTTAACACATTCAATGACGCCTGCCACACCACCACTTCCAGCGAATGGGTCATTATTGCGTCATCAACGAAGCGGAGTTCCTCCTCCGGATGTTCTTCACAACACAAGCCAAAATACCCAAATACTTCAAGCTCAAACGCTCAGCCAAAAACGGGAATTGAGCAGTTTCGGTAACGGTTATAATGGGGTTAACGAACAAGAAGGACACCTTGTTTGAGATAAGGAGGACATTTTGTATGTTTTGTAATTGTTTTAATCAAGTGAGAAATTGAATTTAAGATCAGTGAAGTTTGAAACATAGTGAATAGAATTCGAGATTAAAAGAGATCTTTTGGTATAATAAATAATAATTAAAAGTTAAGTAAATGTGATTTTCATAAAAAAAGATTTAACTCTATTAACACGAATAACCTTTTTTAATCTGTGCTAAATGGACGTTGTTATTTGTTAATTTATTGTTAAAACTATTAATAATATGGACAGTTTTTGTGTATATGTGAATAAAATTGCTACAAATGACCTAGACCGTAACTAACTATTTAAAAAAAGAATTAAAAGGAAAAGAAGGATTTTAACTCGTGACATTATTTTTGTATAGAAGAAAATGTGATCTTGTATATAAATGTATAGTTTATAGTAATTAATTAAACTACTCTACATATACTATGCATTATGGTTTAAACCATGAAACCGTTAACGAGTATATTAAGTATGTTTTAGTATTATCTAATAATATATTTTTGTTCAATTTTTTATAAAGTCCAACAAAAAAAGTTTACATTTATTTCAATTTATGCTTAAATTGATTAAGTTATTTTTATATATAAGTATTTTTAGATGAAGAAAAAAGTTCTTACTAGTCCATTTGAAGAACCAAAGTTAATTGCTATCCTTCGGTATAACAACCTATTCATATAGAGATTTTTTACTTTATTAACCCACAATAATAACTTTTTTCATTTTTTGTATATTTTTTTATTTCTTTCTGTACATATTCTACTCTATTTTTTTGTAATATTTCTATCGTAATAAAAAAGTTCCGTATTGTACTTTTCGTTTATTATTTTTTTTGTACGTTAATTAGATTATTTTCGGACAAATAGGGTATAATATAACAATCCGGGGATACTAATTGGAATAAAAGAAAATTAAAAATTTTTTAACTAGTAATCGAAAAAAAATTACTCAATTTTTAGCAATAACACGTTAGTAATATAATAATTATCTTTAATTAATAAGCAATAAGTGGAATATATCAAAACAAGAAAATCATAAAACCTTAAAAACTTTAATTCCATTTAGTATAACCTAACACATCCTTGCATGTAGTATTTCACAAAAAAAATAGTTCGAAACAATCATTTTTATAGGATACTAAAAGCATATATTTTAGTAAACAGAGACACAATGAAAATGGATGTATAATCAAGTTCTAAGCCTGAGCTTAAACGTAAGATTTAATCCTTACCGAGATAAATCGTATCTCTCAAAAAAAATCATGAAAAAATCGTGTAAATAAAATGTAAAAAGTTTTTAAAGTGAAACTCAAACCTTCCAATTTTTGCCAAATGTTTTAGGTGTGAAAAAGTGCCTTTTAAATTCGTAATAAACATAATATTATGAATAAACACAATCTGCCACGTATTTATTAATTATTATTATTAAAAAAATATATAGTAGCGTATTAAATTCTCTTATTCTCTTTGTTGCGTACATGTTTATATTATAAATATTGGCCCGAAAATAATAAAATAATTTTATAATTTTAAACTAAAATTGTAAATGAGTACAAATAGTAAATCAAAAAAAAATTGTAGAATTTCGTGGCCGTTTCAATGTGGTTTAATTTAAAAATTTTATTTCTCAATGATAAACTAAAATTGAAAATAAAATAACGTAACTTATAAGGGCAATATTTTTAACCCGTTCGGAAAAAAATTTAAAAAAATAAAAACATAATATGCGACTGATTTAAGTAGAGGCAAAAGGCGTAAGCAAAAGTGTAGTCGAAGAAAGACCCGAGTAACTAATAAAACGAGGCAAACGCTGTAAATATAGATTGGCGTTATTCGATTACAGGAAATAATCAAATTATTCAGGAAAACGTGAGAAAACACAATTCGTGTGTTTATCCGAAATGAATCGATCGATTACTTACTGTTTTTTCTTATTGTTGATATGTGTGTGTGAATGCTCACTGTACTAAAAAAATTAAAAAAATATGTTAAATTGTCCAGTCAATATAAATAATGTGTATGTCTGTTCATCTCATACTGTATATTGTTAAAATTTATGAATAAATGCTCATAATACTTTTTGTTTATTTTCATTTTTATCTCATTAAAACCCTTTATTAATAAAGTAATCTCAGATAAATTATATTTGCTCCTTAAATACCTATTCTATCATGTGCCTACACTAATTAAGACCAAAATAACATCGTTTCAAGTTATATTAATAACTTCGTACTATTTCAAGTAACAAAAATGTGTCCTTACAATTCATAAAAGCTTAGATCAATTTACACAACATGTATGTAAAATTTCTTCGTTACTTAATTTTCAATAATTTGACAAGAAATTAATCTGTTTAACAATCCATTTATTACTTCTAAAATATTATGTTAATCGTTATTTATATTAAAAATGGGTTAAAAATATAATTACTGTACGAGTGTGGAGAATTGCATGATGAGGTCGTAGACCGACTGATATAAAACATTTTATCTACCATTGCGAAAACTTACTTAAAATTCAGTTTTAAATGTTGAACATTACAATTAACGTTTATAATAAATAGTATTATTTCTCTTCAAATTTAATAAATTAAGTCTGTTCTAATTAGAATAAAAATGTGTTACGTAATGAAACCAGTACGGTATGAACTTCATTATCTAATTCAAATTACCTCAAATGAGTAAAAAAAATGAGGTAATGATGATAATCCAAGCAGTCGTAGATAAAAGTTATTTATGAAACAGTGCGAGAAGATAGCTTTTTCTGCACGAACGCTATATATCTTGTGTAATGGTCCGGTACAACCATGCGAAATCGTGCGTTCAAGTAAATCCTATTTGAAACACATTCTTCCTTACTATAATCCTTACGCACTGGTGTCAATAATGACGTACTTTACAAACTGAAAAGTCTCCAAATAACGAAAAAATTGGTCACCGTGATCATTATTACATGGCTAAGATTCGGGGGAAAGAAATCTGAACACTGGCCAATCTTTAGTGAGCGTACATTTCCCACTTGTAGGCCTTGTAATTATTTTGTCGAAAACACGTTTTAACTCGTTTTTCAGTAAGAAAATTTCATTCATATGGATTACGTGGCCAACAGGGATGGATGGATAAATATTTTTTATGTAAATAAGGACAGTTTTCAAACTTAATTTCGAAGCATAAACAAAAAGACGCCATTCTTCTGGGCTATGTTGATGACCTAATGTCAATATGTCCAAACAAATCTACAAATATCCAAATCTTCAAATGTCCCTCGCACAAACCATTAAGCTATAATGGTTTTCATCCTTGATGTGTCGATACGAGCATTTTTTGATGATTCCTGATAACAAAGGTAATCAAAGATAATTAAGATAGCAAAATTTTGCCGTTCTTTTGAGGTAGTAAATATTTATCATCACTCACCGGTAACTCGGAAATTTGTTCCTTTGCTCCTGTAATGGCATACTAGTAAGGCTTCTGAATAAAGCAGTGGATGAATAGCAGACAGAAGCCACTTATGCAACTAGCTGAAGGAGGTGCAACGGCGACAATTAACGACTCCCACTACATTCTCTCTTACTGATATACCGTCCTAAGGCTAAGGGCTAATAGGGCTATAGACCTGAAGCGCCGACTCCTGGGAGGCGCCTACTTTTGCAATGATATAATATGGTGTTCTTATCATACATGTATCCAGTGTCTCCTTTGAGGTGCGGATCTTTTTTTGGTATTGAATTTTGTCTGAAAAGAGGCGTACAAATTTCGTTTATTCAATCCAACTCTGAGGCGCTGAATATCTTAGGACGGCTCTGGTTGAAATATACAGGATTGGGTTTAGCCGTGCATCTGAAGACGCGCCGCTAAACGCGAATCTATTCACTTCTAGGTCTAATCTTAGTTCTAGTTTTATATCATTAGATCTAACTATAAATCTAGAACTAGAAACATTTTGGATTAGCCGTACATCTCTCAACCGGCTAAACAAGAATGATTGTTATTTTAGGTCTGGTGTTAATTCTAGTTTTATTTCAATTCAATTATACATGGTTGGGTTCGGCTGGATTTAGTCGTGCATCTGAAGACATATTTTTAACGAAGGCTTCTACAATGAATAGTTTCTGAAATAGAGTACTTTACAAACTGATTTGGCAACCATGTATATTTCAAATGAAGTAAAACTAGCACTAAGAAACTTTGTTGGTGTATAATGTTAAATAATTAAATACAAAGATAAATATTTTGACAATTACAATAATGTGTAATTGGGAGTCCATGTAATACCTAACCCATTGGTGATGCGATAATGTGTTATTGAGGTCTTTTGAAGAAAAAATGATAATTCGAAATAGAAAGAAAAAGACCATCGGGTAGCCAGCAGAGGAAACTAAAAACTGAAAAGAAGATGAAAGAAGACGAATTACTACACCCTTTACAAGATTTTTAAAAATGTTCTATTGACGTCAACTACGAGTGGATTCAACAAATATACAAATGGCAATCAACATGAAAAACAATGTAATATACTAGAGCAAAGAAATAAAGGAATAAATAAAGGACCGTGAAAAAGATAAAGAGCATCCTGATGATCTATGTAACGTAAAAAAAATTACAATAAAATCCTTACAATAAGTTAGTTGCTGTCTGGAAGTTGGTTCATTTACTCATTATCAATAGATGCAGTGTTATGTTCCTCTACATACATAACAAAAGCTGTTGAAATTATTAGTACAGAGTCGATAATTTATATAAAATAAAATAAAATCATGTTCAGCTATCACAGACATAGTTTGAATCTAATGAGCAGTACGTAGCTTCTTTCATATATAGCCAAACATATACAGTAAAGCTTCGCTAATTCAAAGGCTAAGTTCATGCAGATCTAATTATGGAAAACTATTTATACTACACGTAATGGTGTATGAGAATAAAAATTGTGTTGGGCAGTGTTATCTTTGTTATGTTTCATTTATAAATTTCAAACGGTTTGTTAACAAAGTATGGTACATTTTTTCAATCATTGCATTTCCTCAATATTAACTTCTTAAATACAGTTTAACGCGTTATAATACAGTTTATACAGTATTAGTGTTATATTGATGCAAAGCAGTTCAAGGAATTGAGTCAACCTCCTGGAGACTGATTCATTATTTCTTTTAAGAAGAATGGAAAATTTGAAGGATATAAACTCTGAACAAGATTGAAATTAAAGACAATCGAAATTTTAGCAATATTTTAAATTTTCATTGAATTATATCTTTGATAAATAAGTAATTCTAAGTAATCCTATCTACTTTGATAAATAAGAAATCTGACATAAAAATGATTTAATTCGGATACGGGATTCCCCCAAAACAGTATTTTTCAACCTTAGTCATCACCCGGAATCCTTTTTTGAGATAATTTTTGCGTGGAACCCTTCGTTCAGTAAACCATCCAGATTTGATTTTAGGAATCAATGAGTCGTATTATAACTATATATTACATGTTATATATGAATAAGGTGCGTCTTTGCCTTCGTTATATAAATTTTATCCAAAAGTAACTATAACTCGTGTTTAAGATATTTTTCAAAGCAAATTTTAAAAAGTGATGCAAGGTTGAATTCTCAACATCATATTCCAACAGTATTAAACTAACACAACCCTTTTCGAAGACATCGGTCATTTCCGGCTTTTCATTGAGAATGTTGAGATCTCTACTTCTCGATTTAAATCTGAAACCTCTAAATGACGAAAGAATGGCATAAAAGCTTGGGCAGCTTATTTGTATATTTATATTTCCTAAATAAGCATTCAGAGAATAATAAATTAGTGTGAACGCAATTAAGAGTAGTATGTTTTCTTGGGTATAATGCCAGATGAGAAGTAAACGTGTAGCAACTGATTTTTTACAAACCCTCATCAAGCGATAGAATTGAAAAAACGAAATCTGTCATTGCTTGATACAATTCTTGACACCTATCAAAGTATTGAATTATCGAAGTATTAAAAGTATCGAATTATTGGAAATAGTATACTAATAATAATAATATTTATTAACCTAACCAAACATACAGTGTAACATAAAAGAAACTTAATTAAAATGTTATGGAAAGAAAGAAGGTGTCTACTACTATAAGCAGTTTTAGAGCTGAGTATAGCCGAGGCAGAAGACTAGCTATATGAAAATCAAATCTTAAATATTTGAATTTGTTCGCATCCTAATGCAGTTCCATCCCTGCGTAGTACACTCCGACTCCCAAAGACTACTAAACCAGAATTTAGTGGGATTAATTGTCGAATAGTGTTTGTCGGCAACATCAACTAAAACTTGTAAATCAGCATTTATATTATTTTCAGCCACAACAGCATCAGTAGTAGCAAATGTGTAATAAAGTTGGATTTCGACAACATACAGTGTTTCAATACCAAACATAGCTGGGACGAATACATTGAAAAAAAGATTAGTCCTAGCATGGAAGTCTGTAGGACACCCGATATGACATTAGCTGGTAAAGATTAGGTTACAAGTAGTTTTACAAAAGCCTTACAAAAATCAGATGAGACCAAAGCTGGCGCTAATCAGTAATCAGTTCCACGCAAAATATCATCCGTCATATGCAAGGGCGCCGTTGTGCAACTGTAACCATAGCGGAAACCAGACTGAAAAGTAGAGTGTGTAGAGTACTCATCCAAGTGCAACCATAACCTAGCGTATAATTTTCTCAAATATCTTTGGAATTACTATTAAAATGCTTATGAGCCGAAGATCCTGCAGTTGAGTGATCTTACCAGTTTTAGGGACTAGTGTAATTAGAAAAGTTTTCCACTTGACTGGATATACCGAATTCTCAATGCAAAACTTAATAATGTGGCACATATAAGGCAATGGCAAAGGAGAACTTAATTAAAGCATCTGCTAAGTAATTCCACCGGCACCGACAGCATTTGTCAAGATTCGGATTTTCGGATGCCATGTTGCAACCTTCTTTAGAAACTGGTTCTAACTGACGAAATCGGGGATCGTAAAACAATATATAGGTCGAAAAACTAATTAATAATTAATTTATATTAATTACAAGCTAATTACTAACTAATTACTGCGTCGCGTCCGGTTTGGGAGTCGTGTTCGTCTTCACCACCATCTTCCATGTTCTGCTGAGTTCCCAGCCATCTTCTCTGTTGACGTTGTTTTTATGTCGGTGGATTTCTATGGCTTCTCTTGTCAGCCGTTGATGATATTTATTATTCCTAGCCAGAACCTTTGTTTTGTCGAAGTTTATTCGGTGTCCCTCCGAATGGCAATGTTCCGCAACCGCCGACTGTTGAATCTTCCTCAGTCTCACATCCCTCTCGTGTTCCTTGATACGGCATTCGATGTTTCGTCCGGTTTGGCCAACGTAAAACTTCCCACAACTGCATGACAGCCGATAGACACCCGCTCCTTTTAATAGAGGTAGCTTGTCCTTGGCTACCAGGAGTGTATTCCGAATTTTGGTGACCGTTCCATATCGCACCACGATGTCATTTTTCTTGAGGTGTCTTGTAATTCGTTCCGTTATACCGGAAACGTAAGGAAGACAGATGAAACCAGCTGGTTCTGTACTTTCTACAGCTTCTTCTCCCTGCTTCCGCTGCTTGGTGGCTCGGTTGATGTCCTTTAAACTATATCCATTTTTCTGTAGTACGTTCCGTAGAAACCGTTCTTCCTTCTTTAGGTTATCTCCTTTACATATTCTTGCTGCTCTCTGAAACAAAGTGCGAATTACGGACCTCTTCTGTTTGGGATGATGGTGCGATGTTGCCTCTAAGTACCTATTGGTGTGGGTTTTCTTTCGATACACCCCCAGTTCCATATCACCATTTGTCGTTCTAGTGACCAAAACATCTAAGAAGGGCAACTGCTTGGCGGATTCTGTTTCCATGGTAAATTTGATCATGGGATGTTGAGTGTTTAGATGACCTAGAAATTGAAAGAGGCGTTCCCTACCATATTGCCATACCACAAACGTGTCGTCCACATATCGGAGCCATAGCTTTGGTTTCCATTGGCTCTTCTTCAGAGCATTTTCTTCGAACAATTCCATGTAAAAGTTAGCTATCACCGGCGACAAAGGAGATCCCATGGCTGCCCCCTCAAACTGTTCGTAAAACTATCCTTTCCAACTGAAATACGTCGACGATAAACAAAATTCCACTAAATCTGGCACGTACTCTGGCAAACCCTCCGGAATGAGTTTTGAAACAGCATGCTAAAATTCTCTCTCCTTTTATAGGCAACACGGAATCATATGTTAGGGACTCGACATATTTCGTGGAATCAGTGAAAAATGTAAAATTAGATGCTGAGGATATTTTGGTTAGTTTCGATGTAGAATCTCTTTTTACTAGGGTACCAATTAAGGATGCAGTATTGTTCGAAGAAAATGCTCTGAAGAAGAGCTTATGGAAACCAAAGGTGTGGCAACATGGTAGGGAACGCCTCTTTGAATTTCTAGGTCATCTAAACACTCAACATCCCATGATCAAATTTACCATGGAAACAGAATCCGCCAAGCAGTTGCCCTTCTTAGTTGCCCTTCTTCTTAGATTCTATTGGTCACTAGAACAACAAATGGTGATATGGAACTGGGGGTGTTTCGAAAGAAAACCCACACCAATAGGTACTTAGAGGCAACATCGCACAATCATCCCCAACAGAAGAGGTCCGTAATTCGCACTTTGTTTCAGAGAGCAGCAAGAATATGTAAAGGAGATATCCTAAAGAAGAAAGAACGGTTTCTACGGAACGTACTACAGAAAAATGGATATAGTTTAAAGGACATCAACCGAGCCACCAAGCAGCGGAAGCAAGGAGAAGAAGCTGCAGCAAGTACAGAACCAGCTGGTTTCATCTGTCTTCCTTACGTTTCCGGTGTAACGGAACGAATTGCAAGACACCTCAAGAAAAATGACATCGTGGTGCGATATGGAACGGTCACCAATATTCGGAATACACTCCTGGTAGCCAAGGACAAGCTACCTCTATTAAAAGGAGCGGGTGTCTATCGGCTGTCATGCAGTTGTGGGAAGTTTTACGTTGGCCAAACCGGACGAAACATCGAATGCCGTATCAAGGAACACGAGAGGGATGTGAGGCTGAGGAAGATTCAACAGTCGGCGGTTGCGAAACATTACCATTCGGAGGGACACCGAATAAACTTCGACAAAGCAAAGGTTCTGGCTAGGAATAATAAATATCATGAACGGCTGACAAAAGAAGCCATAGAAATCCACCGACATAAAAACAACATCAACAGAGAAGATGGCTGGGAACTCAGCAGAACATGGAAGATTGTGGTGAAGACGAACACGACTCCCAAACCGGACGCGACGCAGTAATTAGTTAGTAATTAGCTTGTAATTAATATAAATTAATTATTAATTAGTTTTTCGACCTATATATTGTTTTACGATCCCCGATTTTGTCAGTTAGAACCAGTTTCTGAAGAAGGTTGCAACATGGCATCCGAAACGTCAAACATTTTTTCAAAAAACGCTCGGCGAAACCCGAAAGTTTCTAGTTTTAGATCTAGTGATAGTTCTGGTGATAGTTCTAGTGTTAGTGCTAGTATTAGTTCTAATTTTAGTTCATTTAACACCGGTCGTGAAAGCCTTCGTACTTATAATGAAAGATATGTTTTCTTTTTGCAACGAATTACTGACTTACTAAAATTTCTTAACTCTTTATATTAGTCGAAATGAGAAGAACTTTTAGTACATTTATATTTAGAATATGATAGTATCAGTTATCCATGGTCTATAGTTATTTCGTAGAGTTATAGTTCAACGAGGTGCATGAACGCTAAATACAGATAAAAAGACATTATTGAAAAATCAATCTTTTCATCAATATCATTATTAATTAAAAATTGACGCCAATTGAGTTCCCTTAAGTCATCAAAGAACCTTTCATTATCAAAATTTTTAAAGTCGGTTAATGTTAAAACCCTTGGAACATCACATTAGACACCACAAGTTACGGTGACTTATACTAGATTGTAGTCAGCAACATTATGAACAGGAAGAACACCATGATCCTTAGTGGAAGCATCATCATCAAGTAGAATGAAGTCGATTGCTGTTGACGAGAAAGACGTTATACGTGAAGGCAACGTAATTATCTGTGTACTCCCATACTTTATAATATATTTACTATATTTTATCTTAATAATACATAATAAGTACATTATTATATACTTTTCTTGCTAGATCTTAATTTGGGGGTTAAAATGGTGAAAAAAATTAAGGTAAATAGAAAAAGAAATAAATGTCGTACCTATTCCCCCAGAATTTATTATGGGAATTTTCCTCGAATATCATATTCGCCGCGTAAAACCAAGTAAAACGTAAAATTTCGTACTCTTAAAACCTAACAGGTTTTGAGATAATGAGAAATAACTACATAGTGGATGTCATCTTCAAAGTATCTTAGCTCCCTTGAAGCATTTTAGGACGCATCTCTGTGTGAATTTTTCTTAATATTAAATGCGATTTCCTGTTAAAAGAAAACAATTTACGATACTTCAACACTAATTTTATCCAAATTGACCAATACCATCATGTGCAAATGTAGATTTTAATGTGATGTTTCAAACAATTCACTAGTTTCGCTTTGAAGAAATCTGGCATGACTTTTATTTAGCTGGAACCCCTAATGGCCCGCAAAGCTGGTAAATTTGGCACGCGATATAACCGGTGTGACTTTTTTTAGTCACTCATCATTCAACAAAGTCCACTATATTAACGAAATACATTACGGTTAATGTTAAATTGACCCGCATAAGAAAAACTTTGGGACCCCTGCCCTAAAGCATTTAAGTAAACCCCTTGGGTTCCGCGTAACACAAGTTGAAGAGCACCAGAGAACACATTCTCTCAGCTATATTCTCTTATGTATACCAATAGTGGCTTATTTCATTTTCATTCTTTTAGGACTATATTTTAGTCCTTCTTTTAGTACTTCTCTTCTACATACTGTGAGCGTCAAAAGAAAGTAAACACTAGCTGTTTACTTCTAAAAACCCTTTTTATTACGATTCTGTTAACTTACAATAAAAATTTATATACCAAAATTTACGACTTTATTTGTGAGCAATCCTATCGTAAAAAATAGTTAAGCAAAAAACCCCACAAATATGGTAAATCCCCTTTAGAGTAAAAATACCCCGATTTTTACGCGTCAAAAGAAAGTAAACAGCCGGTTCGGTTGTTGTAAATTCATTTTAGATTTAGGGGAAGTACCACACTTTTCGTATAAATACTTATAAACCCCTCCCAGGACACCTTTAGAACATTTTAGAAGAAACAGCAAGTGGTTGAACGTCGAAATTAATTATAAATACCAAGAATCATCATGGGAAAACAAACAAGTATAGAAACGCGTAAAATTATATTAAGCTTAAATAAAAAAGGTAAATCCTTACGCGAAATAGCTAAAATAATGGGACGAAATCACTGCACAATAAAATTTGGATAAATACGCAAAACATCATACTGTAGCCGATTTACAACGCGTTGGACGACCAAAGCGCCTTACAAAAGCACAGGCTAGAGCAGTGGTAAGAGAAGTGAAGAATAATCCATGTTCAAGTGCGGTTAAAATAGCAAACGACATATCGCAGATAGCAACCACAACCATAAGTTCCAGTACCATACGAAGAACAGTCCATAGAAGTGGCCTGCATGGAAGAACACCCCGTAAAAAGCCTTACATATCGAAAATAAATAAACAGAAACGTCTTGATTTCGCAAAAAAATATCAGAACGAAGCTCCAGATTTTTGGAAAAATATATTATTTAGTGATAAAAATAAATTTGTAATTTTTGGTAAAAGAAAACCACCAAAGATATGGCGGCCAAAAAATGAGGCCTTCAAAGAGAAATTTGTTACCAATACCATCAAACACGGTGGAGGCTCGGTTATGGTCTGGGGCTGTATAGGGGCGTCAGGGGTCGGTAATCTAGTTTTTATTGAATCAACAATGAATAAAATGGACTATTTAACCATTTTAAAGAACAATATTTCCCCGAGTATTAATGAATTGGGCTTATCAGAGAACTGGATCTTCCAACAGGATAACGATTCAAAGCACACTTCCAAAATTGTGAAGGAATGGATGCTATACCGAGTCCCTAAAACCCTTGATCATCCACCGCAGTCCCCAGACCTTAATCCTATAGATCATCTGTGGGATCACCTTGACATGAAGATCAGAGAAAGGACAATTTCAAATAAAGACGACCTTAAAAAAGCTTTAACTGAAGCATGGATGAAAATCCCTCAAAATATTACAAAAAACTTGGTGAAATCCATGCCAAGGAGATTAAGGGAGGTGTTGAAGGCCAAAGGAGCTCAAACCAAGTATTAAAAGTTAATATTATATTTATTTTTGTACTTAATACCTATTAGTTCCGAATTCTGCTTACTTTCTTTTGACACGTAAATTCGGTAGATATTTACAATAATCTGAATTATTACGGGTAATGATTTGTTTTTTTTTTTCATGTTTCTATTGATTTAAATATAGTATAGATAAGTTGTGAAGACTGCAATAAAACTTTTTGATTTTCGTTATTAACTGCATTTTTATTAACCTTTTAATAGAAAAACAACAGCTGTTTACTTTTTTTTGACGCTCACAGTATTTGTTGGTATCTACATCTTGTAGAGTACACAACTTTGTGCACTATCATCAGATACCTTAGCTGTACTTTAAAAACTTTCTAGCTAGATCTCTCTTCTTCCATAAAACTATTTTCATGAGATGTGGTTTGACAGCTCTCTTATGCTTTTTTTTACTTCTATTGGAATGAAGTACTGGATAGCGATATTCGTGTGCCTTGCACATTCAATCGTTCTTGTTTCCAATTCTGAATCTTGGGATTGTTTTTCCAAAACATTTAATATGTGACAAATTCGTTGTTATCTTCAGGTTTCTGATACATTAGTTTTATTCATATATGAATAAAATCAAATGTTGCTAAAGGAGTTCTATTTCCGTTAAGAGAAAATATTAGAAGATTTCTTGAACAACCTAATATATTTGAATCGATGCAAAATAATTTGAAACTTCTCAAAAATGATAACAAATACAATAATATATGTGACGGAAGTGTATGGAAAAATAAAGTCAAACAATTCAATGATAAAATAATTTTACCATACTTGCTATATCAAGATGATTTCGAAACAAATAATCCGCTAGGATCGAAATCTTCAATTCATAAGTTATCTGCTGTATACCTAACATTCCCTTTGCTCAATAGAGATGTATCTTCTAAACTTAATAATAAATATATTGCATGTCTCACTAAATCATCAATCATTAAATTTGGATTAACAAAAAATTTCGGCCCTTTATGTTATCATTTAAAAGAAATGGAAGAAAAAGGTATCGTAATAATTATCAACTCAAAGCCAGTACAAGTACACTTAATATTAGCTGCGGTAGTAGGTGATAATTTAGGATTAAATACGATCTTGGGATATACGCGGTCATTCTCAGCTAACTATTTCTGTAGAATATGCAGAAATCACAAAGAGATAATGAAACAACAGATAATTGAAGATCCATCTTCTTTAAGAACATCTGTTAATTTTGAAGAAGACATCATTACTAATGATTTTACACAAACGGGAATAAGAGAAAATTCGGTTTTTAATTCCATACCTTCATTTAATACTGTACATAATGTTTCAGTAGACATTATGCACGATCTTTTGGAAGGTATTTGTAACACAGAATTATGCAGCTTTTTAAATTATTTTATATTTACCAAGGGATATTTTACTTTAGATGTTTTAAATAATCGAAAAACAAATTTTGAATATCACTATACAGATTGCAGTAACAAGTCAGTGGATATAAGTATTTTAAACATAAAAAATTCAAAATTAAAAATATCAGCTACTGAAATGCATTGTTTTTTTTGCATTACTTACCTTTATTTGTAGGAGATTTAGTACCAGTTGGTGATCAAATTTGGGAATGTTTAATATTACTTATTAATGTAGTTAATATGGCTTTTCTTTCTTCATATGATGAAATAAAACTTAATCAGTTACAAAATGCAATACGCTTACATCCCAAATCTTATATTCGTAATTTTCAAACAGATCTTACACCTAAACATCATTTTTTGATTCATTATCCAACAATGATTAAAATATTAGGATCCCTTAGAAGTTTATGGGTTATGAGACAAGAAGCAAAACATAAACAAATAAAATCTTATCTAAGCATCGTTACCAGCAGAAGGAATGTTTTGTTGACAGCTGCTCGTAAATGGCAGTTTAGTTTGGCAAATTATTTATACTCCTATAAAATTAGTGTAGATATTCCTCCGAATTTGACATCTGAAATTTCAAAAATTGATTTTACAACATTCAACTTTGATCCAACTCTTCTTGAAAACGTATTGTCTTGTTACAAAATACAATTATATAATACCTCATATAGGATTAATGACGTAATAGCAATTAAGCACGATAATACAAAATTTGAAGTTGATCTTCATTTAGTACGACATATTATTTTTGTTAAAAGTTATTATTGCTTTTTAACTAGCAATATTCATATTAAAAAAATGGACAAACATAACAAATCCTTTGTCGTTAATAAGCCATTAGCACATGTTAGTAATGTTGTCAGAGGTCATGATACTACATACCCTCCAAGTAATATTATAACATTGTATGATAAACGAACAATCGTTAAGTTAAAAGTTCCTTTTATTTAATAGCTTAATGCAGGATGTCCCACAGAAGTGGGGCATCTTGTATTATTACTCCATCTTTCTTACAATGCGTTCTATGGTCCGTCTTTAGTACTGAGTTTTTTAAAATTTTGTTTCAGCAATATTATTTCTGTTTTATTTTTATAGATTTAGTATTATACGGAAGTAGTGTAAACGATTGCGTTTTTATTTTTATACAGTTATTTACTATGTTTACTGTTTGGACAAGTATATTATCATGTTTTCAAGAATAATATTTGTTTCAGTTTTAACTTTGTTGACTGTAATGTTGTACAAGTACAGGGTGCATTATTGTAAGTGATTGTTTCTTTTTTAAATTATTTTGTTATATTCTTTAAGAATGATATTTTATTTATAATAGTTCCTATATTTATTTTGTTAATTAAATCATTTAAATACAGTTTACATTTCTTTTATGTATACCTAATATCACAGCAACAATAGTACATATACCTAATACATAGTAGAAAATATATCTACTGATTCTAGTAATATTATCTAATGATTCTAGTAATATTATCTAATATCATGTAAAGGTTTATCTATATAATTTAGATAATATTACTAAAAAATGTAGCAGAAGCATATATATAAATGTAGTTGTAATTACTACTTATTTAGACATATCGACAATAAATTATTCGATGATTCATCTAAAAGAATCGTGATAATAGCTAATAGATTTCTTTAGACTTTACTACATTTAAGATAAATTATTCATTCTATTTTAGTCAATCTGTCTACAGATGTAGACCAAATGAATACATAATTAGTAACATTCACCACTAGAACATCAGTTCTTTCAACTATATTATCAAAAAATTGGACAAAGTAAATTAACTATTTGGAAATATCTACATCAACTAATAACATTGTTAGGCTAATTTTCAACGACAAATTCTAGATAATTGTGCCCAATGTTTAGTTAAAAATACCCAATCTTTTCTTTCTGTGTATAACTTTCTATTAGAAGATTTCCTTTGCGGTCGTATCCGTATTTATTTACACTCAGCAGCAGAAGTCTGCGTACAAAAAACTTGTAATACTTTAATTGAAAAAATAAGAGTCAAAATCTAATGTGATAAACCAGATTTTTTTTTATTTTGTATATTAACTACATATAATTCTATTAACAAAATATGCTTCAACAAAACAGAAACAATAGTTACAGAAAAAAATCAAAACTAAAAATTCTACAAATAACGGGTATGCAAAAATCTGCGTACAAGTCAGGACAGTATTTATAAAAAATTCATAAATGAGATCATTGCTTCTATATTAATATGAGGTCGGATAACCTTTACGTTTAATGACCTCCCTTAAACGTTTAGGCATGGAGTGCACTAATTTCTTCGTTTCGTCCGAACTGATTTTGGCCCATTCCTCAATCATAACATTTTTTAACGTTTCCTTCGACGTTATGTTGTGTTGCCGAATCCTGCGTTCCAGTAAATCCCAGAGGTGTTCGATGGGATTCAAGTCCGGCGATTGTGGAGGTGTTTTAAGTTGCTTTGGGGTATTGTATAGTAGCCAAAGCTTAGTGTTGTGGGCGCAATGTTTGGGGTCATTATCTTGTTGAAAAAAGTATTCGGGCCCCAAGCCCAAGTTTTCGATGCTAGGCTTCAAATTTTCTTTTAAAATGTCTATATACATTTTATGGTCTATTGTCGATGTTATGAAAACCAACCTTCCCACCCCTTTGGTGCACATACACCCCCAAACCATAACTCCACCATCTCCGTGTTTTACAGTCGCTTTCAAATTTTCGGGATTAAGGGCAGTATTAGGTTTTCTCCATACAAGTTGTTTACCCTTAATGCCGAAAATGCAAAATTTGCTCTCATCTGTAAAGAGAACTTTCTCCCAGAATTCAATGGGCTTGTCTAAGAGTTTTTTTGCAAAGGCGATCCGCTTCTGACGATTGACCTCTGACACAAATGGCTTTTTTCTTGTAACGCGACTGTGATAGTTAGCTTTTTGTAACGTCCTTCTCACCGTATCTTTGCTGATAGTTTTATGAAATTCTGCTTGTACATTTTCTACTATTTTTTTTGCCGTCAGCCTAGGTTCTTTTCTAACCTGCTGTACAATTTTTCGCTTCTCTCGGTTTGTTAAAAGGGGTGGTCTACCAGATCGCGGACGTGAGAGGTAATCTTCAGTGTCTTTATAATTATTAATTACTCTTTGAATGGAAGAGTGTGACCTGCCGACAGTTTCTCCTATTTTTCGAAAAGATTTTCCCTCTTTCCATAACTTTACAATAAATTTTCTCTCTCCCAATTCAATTTCCTTTCCGTTCGTGTCCATTCTAACTTTTAGCTTCTAAGCCTCTGCTAATATAATTGACACCGATTATCTTTTATTTAAATCGGAAAGCGTACATCGTCAACTACGTATTTAAGTAAATAAGTATATTTTGGAGAAGGCGTCTTTATTTGTACGCAGATTTTTGCATACGCATTATTTGGAGAATTTTTAATTTTAATTTTTTTTGTAACTAATATTTCTGTTTTATTGATGCATATTTTGTTAATAGAATTATATGTAGTTAATACACAAAATAAAAAAAAAATGAAGTTTATCACATTGGATCATGACCTTTATTTTTTCAGTTAAAGTGTTAGAAGTTTTTTGTACGCAGACTGGAAATTGAAAGAAAGGAAATTGAATTGGGAGAGAGAAAAATTATTGTAAAGTTATGGAAAGAGGGAAAATCTTTTCGAAAAATAGGAGAAACTGTCGGCAGGTCACACTCTTCCATTCAAAGAGTAATTAATAATTATAAAGACACTGAAGATTACCTCTCACGTCCGCGATCTGGTAGACCACCCCTTTTAACAAACCGAGAGAAGCGAAAAATTGTACAGCAGGTTAGAAAAGAACCTAGGCTGACGGCAAAAAAAATTGTAGAAAATGTACAAGAAGAATTTCATAAAACTATCAGCAAAGATACGGTGAGAAGGACGTTAAAAAAAGCTAACTATCACAGTCGCGTTGCACGAAAAAAGCCATTTGTGTCAGAGGTCAATCGTCAGAAGCGGATCGCCTTTGCAAAAAAACTCTTAGACAAGCCCATTGAATTCTGGGAGAAAGTTCTCTTTACAGATGAGAGCAAATTTTGCATTTTCGGCATTAAGGGTAAACAACTTGTATGGAGAAAACCTAATACTGCCCTTAATCCCGAAAATTTGAAAGCGACTGTAAAACACGGAGGTGGTGGAGTTATGGTTTGGGGGTGTATGTGCACCAAAGGGGTGGGAAGGTTGGTTTTCATAACATCGACAATGGACCATAAAATGTATATAGACATTTTAAAAGAAAATTTGAAGCCTAGCATCGAAAACTTGGGCTTGGGGCCCGAATACTTTTTTCAACAAGATAATGACCCCAAACATTGCGCCCACAACACTAAGCTTTGGCTACTATACAATACCCCAAAGCAACTTAAAACACCTCCACAATCGCCGGACTTGAATCCCATCGAACACCTCTGGGATTTACTGGAACGCAGGATTCGGCGACACAACATAACGTCGAAGGAAACGTTAAAAAATGTTATGATTGAGGAATGGGCCAAAATCAGTTCGGACGAAACGAAGAAATTAGTGCACTCCATGCCTAAACGTTTAAGGGAGGTCATTAAACGTAAAGGTTATCCGACCTCATATTAATATAGAAACAATGATCTCATTTATGAATTTTTTATAAATACTGTCCTGACTTGTACGCAGATTTTTGCATACCCGTTATTTGTAGAATTTTTAGTTTTGATTTTTTTCTGTAACTACTGTTTCTGTTTTGTTGAAGCATATTTTGTTAATAGAATTATATGTAGTTAATATACAAAATAAAAAAAATCAAGTTTATCACATTAGATTATGACTCTTATTTTTTCAATTAAAGTATTACAAGTTTTTTGCACGCAGACTTCTGCTGCTGAGTGTATAATGAGTCACATTATGGCTCATCATGATTTAATCATTTATCATCTATAATTTACCCAACACTTCATTATACCATAAGGTCAGAAACATTTAGAATGGATACAAAATGTTTCTGCATAAAATATTCTCCAGCATTAATAGAACTTTAGGAAGATAAAAAAAATATAAATTGAAATTATTAATGATTTAATACCTGTTTGTTTATATTTATCATTCCGAGAGAATTTAATCAAATTTTATGTTAAAACCTAATAAACCTTATAACAGAATTAATCAAGCTTTTATCATTATGACATTTCATTTAAATTTTACACATAATTCAAAATTTTCGTTAACATATCATTATCATTTAAAAAAATGGATTTAGAAACAGTTTTTCAAGCTTTTGCAAAATCCGGAGTACCAGGTGCGGATGGAAAGGCTATAACATTAGGTCAATCTGATAAATGGATGAAACAAGCTAAAGTAATAGATGGAAAAGTAATAACAACGACGGATACTGCTACTTGCTTTAATAAATTGAAACAAAAAGATTTAAATGTAGAAGATTATCAATCATTTTTAACAGACCTTGCCAGCTATAAAAAGATTTCCGTTGATGAAATTATCAAGAAAATGACAAATTGTGGACCACCTTGTTCAGCAGTAACACCGAAGCAATGTTAAAGATTCAATTATAATGAGATTTGTAAAGCTTTAAGAATTGAGGTCGAAATGAATACTAATCTCTTTAGTAATTAAGTTGACATAAATGACATATATTAATATAAAAGAAATGTTCTTATTTGTTTAAAATACTTTTTTAATTTGTTCATTTTTATTAATAAAGTAATCATGAAAATATTTATTGTTTGAAAATTAAATATAAATACCAATTCAATTTAAACTCATTCAAAACGTTCGCCAATCTTCAATAAACAAATTCCCCAGAAATAATTTTTTTAAACATATTTCTATTTAATCTATATAACTATCTAAATATTGATAAAGACTCTATTTAATTTTCTTATTTATTCATTAAAGATAATGATTATAAATACATCTAAAATTAAATAAACGTTTAAAAGATAATCAGAGTAACCAACCGCGTAAAACTTAAAACTCCCAGCTTTATCATCTGTGTGTGTGATGTACATCTGTCAAAAGTGATCGTACATTTCCATTTAGACCCCTTCAAGTCCATTGTTCGAAATTCATTAAGAATTTCGTTTTTGAGCAATGGGGGACACAAACGAAGGTGAAAAGCAGCCTCTGCTTAGGCAACACGAAAATTCAACGCATAATGGAGACGTACCAAGTGAGTAAAAAACTTTGTTTTTTTTAATTGTCTTCACACAATGACTCAAATACCGACTTTTAATTATTCATTATTCTCGTGATTTAAATTGTTGATATGGGTGTAATGAGTTTAATAATAATTTTAGCACAAGCTACAGTTTCTCCAATTGGACCCGATGAATTACCTCCTCCGTTTTATCAAGGTTCGGGCGGTGGAGGAGTTCCAATGGTTACTTGCCGAGTTTGTCAAGCTATGATTGATATATCGGGGAAAAAGGATCAGCATGTTGTTAAATGTTGCCAATGTAATGAGGCGACTGTAAGTTTTATTTTAATGTTATTAATAAATTTATGATTGATAATATTTTATCTTTCCAATTGTAATAAGTTGTTTACAATTTAGTCATTCAGATTAGGTTTTGATGATAATATTTTGGTGGAACAACGACTATGATAAAAATTGTATTACATTAAAATAATAAATAAAATTTTCTTTCTAGCCTATCAGAAATGCCCCACCTGGAAAAAAATATGTGCGATGCCCGTGCAATTGTCTTTTGATATGCAAGAGTTCTTCGCAAAGAATTGCATGCCCAAGACCAAATTGTAAAAGGATAATTAATTTGGCACCAAGTCCTGTGACGCCTCCGGTGCCTTCCATGCCTGGGATGTGTCGTGTTGTATGTGGACATTGCCATGATACATTTCTTGTAAGTAATATAACAATTTAAAAAAATTAAATATTTAAATTTTAATTCTTTTATGCTTATTAAGAAAAAAGGCATGTAGGATATTTTTATCTCAAAAACAATTTTAAGTAAAATTGTTGGTGGCAAGAATTCATGCAATGATTAATAACACAAATATTCAAATTGAATGAATAATTTTAAAGCAATTTAATGGTTCACTTTAAAAATTTCTAATTTAATCATAGTCCTTATCAAGACTTTGAAAAACACTTTTAGCCTTATTTCATCGGATAAAGAGGTTTACATTATGTCATGCAAGAGTATTAAAATGATGTTTGTTGAAGTATCAGATATCAGGTTGCAACTTTGTTTGATTTTCATTTCTGAAGAAGGTTATAACATCAAAAATATTAAACTTTATTGTTTGTTATAATATTTAGCAAACATTAAGTTAGTTATCCTTATAAAGATATGAAAGTTTTGTTTCTTTTTATTAACCTACAATTAATATAAATATTTGAGTTAAGTTTTTGGGATAATAAACCTTCCAAAAATTGTGCTGTCGAATGAACTTTACAAAAAATGTTGTGTAAATGAATTTAATTTAATACGAGTTAAAAAGTAACAGATTCCTCAAATTATTTTGTTTTAATACAATTTTCTATATAAAGACTAGAGCAAAAATAAAGATATGTTGAACAATTTTTGGTTTAAACCTAAAAGTGGCTAATCTTTAAGATGTGGGCCTTCAAAATTAAGAAATGCTTAGACATTCCTAGCACCTAAAAATTTCTAGGAACTTAAAATTTTGGCAATTAGTGCTATGTTATCTTAAGAAATTGCAACAAAGAAAAAAAATAATGCTATAAAGATTATTTACAAAGCTCGTTTCTTTTTAAAATTACTTTAACTCTAGAAGTTCTACATTTTTTTAAACAATTAGATTAGTTCAATTAAATTTATACTACTGGTTTTGTTTTTTGTTTTTATTATTATTGTCTGACTAGTTTCGGCATAGGAGCCATCATCGGAGGCCTACAAACAATTAACATGGTTGTGAGATCAAAATATATATATATATAAAAACAAGTAAAATAAGAATTAGTGAATATCAAATATAGTTAAATCTTAAAGAGAAACAATACTCATATCCTCAGTATTAAATAAATGAAGAGCAAAACAACATTATAAAATTTGTCGACTGTAAAAATGATGTTGGGTAGTGATGTGTTGATACACTTATTATATTAAGATGGGAAGAAAGGGGTAGGGAAAATTTTAAATTTAAAATATCAGTATAGGATAGAGAGGAATAGGGAAATAGGAGAAAACTGAAAAAATATGTCGTGAAGGAAATATAGAAAGGAATTTGATTGTCAAGGAACTCAATCAGTGCAGCTCCAACTATACAATCTTTAGTTAGAGCTCTCCTCTGTTGAGGAAAAAAGGGTTGAGGGAAATGGATGTAAGTGGATTATTTCATAGTCACGTTAAGTAGATTCTGTTGGGAAAGGTTGTTTTAAAGTTCTGTATAGTGGTGGTGTAAGTAAGTCTATTTGATCATAATAGCATTCAATGTGCTTGTTTTGATATTTAAATTTTTCTATTTCATACGCTTCGGTGATAGACATTCTTATGCTTTTATCCATTTTATGTAAAATTTTTATGCCTGCTTCTTGGTCAAATTTGTGTGATGTATTTAGGGGGTGTCTGCCGAAATTAGACCGGTCGTTGTTGATATGTTCTTTAACCCTTTCTTTGATAGATCTTCCCGTTTCTCCTAAATATACTGCACCGCGGGTGTCGCAATTTAGTTTGTAAATGCCGCTATTAGTAAGGTGGTTTGTATAGTCATCTTTGTGTTTTGGAAGATTTAGTATGGAGGTGTTGGTTTTGAAACTAATATCTATATTGTATCTTCTAAAGATCTTTTGAATTGGAGCTGCTAGTTTGCCTGGGAATGAGATTGATCTATACGTTGGTTCTGATTTTATTGTGTTATTATTGAGTGCTGTCATTTGTGTATTGATGTTTCTTGTTTGTAGTTTTCTTATCAGTTTCGTGATGAAGTTTGTTGGGAAACCGTTACTGTAAGCTATTGTTTTGATTATTGTTATTTCTTTGTTTTTATTAACTTCGTTCATAGGAGTTGTTATTAATCTATTAATGTATACGTGAAATGCTGCGGTTTTATTCGAGTGATGATAATATGAATCATGAGGGATTATAACGTCCGTTTGTGTTTTCTTCCTGTAGATGTTAAATTCTATATTATTATTCCTGTTAATTAGTTTTAGGTCCAAAAAAGGTAGGGTATTATCTTGTTCATGTTCCATTGTGAAGTGTATATTCGGATGTAGATCATTAAGTAGAATATGTAGATCTTCAGAATGGTTTTGTATGTTAGTGTTCCAAATGATTATGATGTCATCTACGTATCTCTTCCAGAAGATGATGTTTTTGGTTACTTCATTTCTATTTCTTCTCCTATTATCTTGCGGTGCAGTATATATAGGAGAAACGGGAAGATCTATCAAACAAAGGGTTAAAGAACGTATCAACAACGACCGGTCTAATTTCGGCAGACACCTCCTAAATACATCACACAAATTTGACCAAGAAACAGACATAAAAATTTTACATGAAATGGATAATAGCATAAGAATGTCTATCACTGAAGCGTATGAAATAGAAAAATTCAAATATCAAAACAAGCACATCGAATGCCTTAATGATCAAATAGACTTGCTTACACCACCACTATACAGGACTCTAAAACAAACTTTCCCAACAGAACTTGACTATGAAATAATCCACTTATATCCATTTCCCTCACCCCTTTTTTCCTCAACAGAAGAAAGCTCCAACTAAAGATTGTATAGTTGGAGCTGCACTAATTGAGTTCCTTGACAATCAAATTCCTTTCTATATTTCCTTCACGACATATTTCTTCAGTTTTCTCCTATTTCCCTATTCCTCTCTATCCTATACTGATATTTTAAATTTAAAATTTTCCCTACCCCGTTCTTCCCATCTTCTACATGATGTGAACATGCGCACAAAACATAACCTTAATGCTCAACAACCACATTGCTAATAATAATAAGTGTATTCCATCACAGTTAAATTACATACATTCTGTTATTGTAAAACCAACACATCACTACCTAACATCATTTTTACAGTCGACAAATTTTATAATGTTGTTTTGCTCTTCATTTATTTAATACTGACGATATGAGTATTGTTTCTCTTTAAGATTTAACTATATTTGATATTCACTAATTTTAATTTTACTTGTTTTTATATATATTTTTTGGTCTCACAACCATGTTAATTGTTTGTAGGCCTCTGATGATGGCTCCTATGCCGAAACTAGTCGGGCAAAAATAATAAAAACAAAAAACAAAACCAGTAGTATAAATTTAATTGAACTAATCTAATCCTATAACTGGTTAAACAATGGATCTCATTTCAAAATTTTAAAAAAAAATTTAAAATATGAATAAATAAATTGTTAATTTTATGTTATGGTTACAGGTTCTAACTTAGTCAGAAATTGATATGAAAACAAATTGAGATATCAAGTATGGTTTTGTTGTTTGTAAAGTGCTTATTTTTCTTTATAAACAATAAAAGAATTCATTAAGATATCTTAAGAATTCTATGTTTTACGGTTTTTCAAATATAATTGAGGACATTTTTAATTTGGTTCAAAACTTGATATCTCGAAAACGAATTGGTAAAACGAGTTTCGTCAGCATATATTAAGAATTCGATTTTTTACAATTTTTCAAAAGGGATTAAAGAAATTATTTTAATGAAAAGCTACAAAATGCTTTTTGTTGTATAAGATATTGATTTATTTGAGTCAGACAATTTTTTTGATTTATTTTCAAACTGCATCGATTAATGAAATAATTGAAAAACTAGATTGAAAATTACAAATTTTATCAAAAATTTATAAGAGTAAAAAATAGCTTTTAAAATAAATATGCTTTTGGAATCAGTTTAAGGATTTATGATGTAAACATTTGAAGTAAATAACCTTTCTGACCATTCTGTAAAGCAATGTTTTCCAACCCAAGGGTTGCGACCCAAAATTGGGTTGCGAAACGTATAAAATACACCTAATTCTCTTTTTACGCCAGAGATATATTCCCAAAAAAATCATGTAAAAAGAGAATTATTAGGTGTAAACAATGTACAAAAATTCTTTTAGAGTTCATTTAAGAATTTATTTCGTGCTTATACGGAAATTTGTTGTGTTTTATAAATGAAAGTGTGCAATTTTCAAGTACAAAACTTTGCGTATCTAAATTTCTTTTTGAGATATCAATGTTTGAATACAACCTAAATTTGTAACATTTCACAAAATTAAGATTTCCTTAAATCATTTTTGAAAAATCGAAAAAAAAAAAACGAATTCTTAAGATGAATTCTCGATGATTTTTGGACTTATAAAGGAAACTATACACTGTTTTGAAAAATTATAAAAAATTGAGTTCTTAAGATATCTTAATGGACTTTTTTGTCGTTTATAAAGTATGCACTTTCCCGAGATCTAACCCACACTTAAGTATCTCAATTTGTTTTTGAGATATGAAGTTTTGAATTCATCCTAAATTTGTGACGTTTTATAAAAAAAAATAAAAATTTCTTTAATCATATTTGAAAAATTGTTAAAAAATGAATTCTTCAAATATGTTGATGAACAAAAATAACTTTTTAAAATTTTTACAATTACCAAATTGCACAAAATTTGGTGGTTTGAACAATCAGTAATAAAAAATTTTTCCTCTTTGTAACTCGATCCGGGGACATACTGTATTATCTGTGTTAAGGTCCGATTTTTTGAATATGTCTTTTAATTTTGATTTCCAAAATCCTAACTTTTTTTGGGCACTAAACTATGAAAGCACTGATCATTAAGTTGTTTTGCCTCCTCCAAGCACATTTTCTGGATATGCCACTATTGGACTTAACGTCATCAACAAAAGCCTCGTTTATGAGAATAAATTGACGCTCATATGTATGACGTTCATATGATGATAACGTTAAGTCGAAAAATGTAAAGCATATTTATACATAATATACCAGTGAAAAGGTTATTTTTTTTAGTTTTTTAACTAACTAAATTTTATATTCAATTATCTATTTATAATATCCCAAAAACTATAACGAACGAACGATAACTATAGTAACTCCAAATATTCAGATTTTGTAATTAAAAATATCATTCATATAGTCACAAGAAAAAATCAAATTTTGAAAATAGAAATTCTCTTCAATTAAAGTTACTTCAGAAAGCCCAAAATTGAGACTTGTATTTTGATAGTTTTCTCTACTACACATTTATCTCATGAGACGTATTGTAACCACAGTATATTTTTTTTTGTTTACAAGATGAAAGAGTATTCTATAGAAAAAATGGCTGATTAAAAAAGAAATTAATCCTCTAACAAGATTTATTTTGAAATTCTATAACGGTCTTTTCAAGGCCAAATAACCTAATATGGTCTATGTTGTAGTTCTACCCTTTTTTGACATTTTGAAATCTCTTCTATGCAAATTTATTTGGAATGATAGCTTCAGCGCTGCATTATACCACATTATTAAACTTTTCTTGTTACATGTTCAAGCAGACAGGGTCAAACACTCCGCACATTTTTTCTCGTTTGACCTTGGTTATTAACCATTCACTTGAAAAAGTTCCACACGTTTAAGTAAATTGAAATAATACACCTACTCACGTCATATACCGATCGTCTCATGTAACTTGACAAAAGAAAATATCTCAATAACTCCGCATTGAACTAAAGAAAAAGTTCCGGATAAAATTTGTTCGGGGATGCTTGAATTTTTGAAAGCAAAATCGGATTCTCCAAGAAAAATCACATTAATTTTACTTGAGGTTTTTATGTTTTTTCTTGCTTACAAGGTGTTACACGTTACTAAACAGATCTTGATACGTAGACACCATGATATGAATGAAAGTTATCATGATATGAAAGTTTATCCAGAACTTTTTTTAGTTCGATGCGAAATTTTTAAGATATTCGTTTTGTTAGAAGAGGACCTAAGGCCCGCTTTTACCAACCTCCAATTAAACTAACAAACGATGGTTACAGCGATTTTAAGCGTTCCTATTAGCTACTTTTACTAAAGAAGATTTTGTTGTGTTAATTGCAGGTACCAACAATGTTTTAAATGGAAAAAGTACCGTGTCTAGTAGTGCCACGAGTAGAATTAAGTCGATTGCTAAACATACGAACCTTATTTATTTGTCAGTACCGTATTGGTATTAAACGATGCAATTTTTAGCTTTAATAAGAAAATGTACTCCTTGTTAAATCGGGCGGGTAAACAGGCATCTTATGTTGAAGTAAACTATATCATTGATGAGGGCTGTAAGACGAGTCATGGCCTTCATTGTAACCATGCGGGGAAACGTAGACTATTTTCTTATGTAAGCACCATGATCTCTGCTCTTACAGATTTTACTGCTAGAACTAACTTAGTAACGGTTGATTTGACTTGTGAAAATTTTTGTGCATCTCAAATTATATCAAATCAAATATAAGCGGCTATAACCATTGTTCGGTAGAGAATGACGCGGTCGAGGGTGGCAACCCTGAGGAGTTTTTGTTAAGAGTCTTACATTATAATATACAGGGTCTAAATACAAAAAATCAGTTTGAAATTTTTCTCAAAGATAATTCTTATACTGTTGCTTGCAGAAGTGAACATTGGTTATACGATCACGAAATCGATGCAACACTAATTAATGGATTTACATGTGTTTCTAGGTTTTGTAGAAAAAATAATATACGTGACGGCGTCGCTGTCTTCGTTGATGTAACGGCCCGATGTGCTGCTTTGCTCCCTTTTGATATTGCTAGCTTATCCAGAGAAGTCGATTGTGAACTGGCTGGCATACTTTATATTCAAATCATAACAATATATCGCTCGCCAGCTGGTGATTTCGATTCATTTTTAATTGTATTCGAAACACTTCTAAATAATCTCAAGCACGATAAGGGTATTGTAATTACAGGTGATTTTAATGTTCATTTTGAAGCGTTTACTAAGCAAGCTCTTTTAATTTCGAATCTATGCAAATCTTTTGGTCTACAACAGTGTACAACTAAATTTACCAGGCACACAGGGTGTATCGATAATATACAGGGTGTCTCAGGTAACTGGTTCATTAGAACTTATTTGGGTTACACTATTCGTAGAGGCTTGAAATTTTGGTAACATGGGTTGTTCATTCCGATCTATTAATCTAAAATATTTTCAACATGGCCACCATTTCCGGTCTACCGGAAGTAGACTTCAACTTCGTTATTTTAAATGGAATGCTATAGTTTTTATTACACCATTCAATTATACATAAGAAAATATGTTGACTTTGATAACAGTTGTTGGTGCCTACCGTTTTTTGTTTTCGAGTTATTTTGATTTTAAGTGTTTTTTGGCAAATATCACCATGGTCTTTATAAGCCCATATCTCAGCCAACGTTAATTGAAAAACGTTTTGCATTGGTACAATGACTCGTCATATGCTGTTAAATAGATTGTCACTTGTTATATCAATGTACCTTATACAGCGTGGTCAAAAATTGAATTACCATTTCGCTGTATTCAATTGCTAGAAAGTCGAAAATTTTAAATGGAACGCACCGTATCCTTTTAGCCTATCTGAACGGGAATTTAATTCTCTACAAATTATCTATATATATTGCTATACCTATTTATTATAGTTTTCTTCATATTGAGTATTTTATCAAAATCCTACACAAAATGCTGGAAGCCGTTCGTGTTTTTATTAGAAGGCTATGATATTTTGACGGTTTATTGTTTAATTTATTTAAATTATCATTGGTATTATTTCTAGAATGATCTGCGATTGAATAAACTTGAGTTTGTTATCTTTTATTTGCCAAAAATAACCAGCAGAAGAACGCATAAATGAAACAATGAAAAACAATGATATGGCGTAATATTCGACGTAATGATGCGCGAGATCCTAGAGAGTTCAGATTATTTATTTACGGTGCTTTTTTGTAAAATATTATTCTTCTAAATCGACCGAAGCACCTCTTACCGAAGAATTTGGTAAAGCAATAAAATATGACAAAACATTTATTCTATTATCTTAAGCTGCTGGTGATAGAAATTTGTTTTCTTGTTATTTTGATCTTTCCAAAACTAAGAGCTACGTATCTTATCCTATCCAAAACTTTATTACACCCGCCATGAATATAAGACGAATTTAAAATGTTGGCGTGGGAATAATTCGCCATGATATTCAAAGACATTAACAGCAGTAAGTGATGACACAACTAAGTAATGACAACAATAACATAAATATGGTTGAAAAGCTATCAAAACTCCATGGCTTTCTAACATAAAAACAAGAAGCTTCCAGCATTGCATGCGTCCATTAATTTCCAAATATGAGGGCAACTACAACAAATAGGCGCAGGAAAGTATCTAAATAGTTTGTAGAGAATTAAATTCCCATAATTTATTTTTGTAATTTTCAGTTTTTCATTCTTTTATGTTATTGATTTTAATTTTTATCATTAAATTGTTGTTTTTCATTGTTTCATTTATTCGGTTTTCTTTTGGTTATTTTTGGTAAATTACAGCTAGCAATCTAAAGTTTATTCAGTCACACTTCATTGTAGAAATAATACTAATAATAATTTAAATAAATTAAACAAAAAACTGTCAAAATGTCATGGCCTGCTAACAAAAACACAGACGATTTCTAGCATTTTACCTATGATTGTGATAAATTCCTCAATAGCAAGAAAACTATAATAAATAGGTATAGGAATATTTATAGATAATTTGTAGAGAATTAAATTTCCTTTCTGATAGGGTATGAAAATATGGGACGTACCATTTAAAATTTTCGACTTTCACGCAATTGAATACAGAGAAACGGTAACTCAATTTTTGACCAGCCTGTATAAGATATACTGATACAACAACTGACAATCTATTTAGCAGCATATGAAGAGTTATCGCACCGATGCAAAACGTTTTTGAGTTAACGTTGGCTGAGATATGGGCTTGTAAAGAGCATGGTGATATTTGCCAAAAAACACTTAAAATCAAAGTAACTCGAAAACAAATAACGGTAGGCACCAACAACTGTTATCAAAGTCAACATATTTTCTTATGTATAATTGAATGGTGTAATAAAAACTATAGCATTCCATTTAAAATAACGAAGTTGAAGTCTACTTCCGGTAGACTGGAAGTGGCGGCCACCTTGAAAATATTTTAGATTAATAGATCGGAATGAACAACCCATGTTACCAAAATTTCAAGCCTCTACGAATAGTGGAACCTAAAAAAGTTCTAATGAACCAGTTACGTGAGACACCCTGTATTTACAAATTTAAATGAGAATAATTTCGGTGTTTGTATTGTCGATCCGCTACTTTCTGACCATATGGCAATCTCCCTTGAGTATCGTACCACAGTACCTAAAGAAGCCAACATAAAAATAGTTTCTAGACCTATTACTGAGCAGGGTCTTAATTTATTCTATAAATCCGTTGAGGAGTTAAATTTTTCGTTTATTGACAACCATTATACAACCACAAGTTCTAAATTCTCGGAATTTATTGGATTAATTATGAATTCATTCAACTTCAGCTTCAAAGAGAGAACTAAATTAATAAATCCAAATAGGCGGTGTGTTACTCCAGGTTGGTTTAATGATGAGGTGAGAACTGCTAGAGAGAAATTGCATGCACTCGCTGATATCCGTAAAAAAATTCCTCATTTGATCTGATATAATTGAGTTAAGTATTTCAGGGATCTTTACCGGAACGCCATTGACAAAAACAAGAAATTGGCTAATAGTCGTTATATACAAACCTCTAACAACTCGCAAAAAGCTGCATGGAATGTAATAAAAAACAATCTTCCCCAGTCATGTGCTCTTAAATCTGGCAGCTTGACAGCTAATGATTTTAATGTTTATTATATAATGATTTTTTTTTATAGCAGCATAGCTGTTAGGATTAGTACAATGTTACCTCCTTGTTCACCATCTAAAGCAAAGTTGGGTTCGCATTCAACTGTCCCTTTTGTTGCTTTTCCAAACATGCTCACTTTTAAAGAAATCACTCTTAATCAGTTGCGCGACACTATTAATGACTTAAAAAATAGTACCAGTTGTGATATTTATAATCTTAATGTTAGATTAATTAAATGTATAAAAAATCTCATTATTTCCCCTCTGTGTAAACTAATAAATCTCTGTATTAGATCAAATACATCAGGGACAGCAGGGTTGTCCCAGGGTATGTTTTCTTGATAGGTATAAAGTAACGACGGAATTTTTATTTAATATTACAATCCACTAGATGGTGCAGCCTACATATTTTGCCAGCAATTTGAAATTTACGTTAGCAACCGTTAATAATTAATTGTCATAATTGACTTTTATTTTATTTCGTTTATGTCTACAGTAATTGATAATAGTGTAGAAAGGTAATATCAAGGAAATTGTATAACTGGAGGTGAATATAAACATAAAAAATTGAAGGTAACGCCCGATATTTATGAGTATTTACGTTTTCACTCAGTCCAGTAAGGAACTTGCAGAGATCGGGCAGTCCGGCCGACGATCGACGAGTACTTGCGAAGAGGTGAATTGCTTGCAAAGATTTTGTTAAATACTAGGGAGGCATATGATAAAGACAGCCTACATGGCCAAGGATATAACAACGATTCTTCCAGTAATCGTTGGTAATCATTGTTCTTTAAAGAGAAAAAAATAAATTTATTTAATAAACCATTGTGGTTTTTATCAATTAAACTTAGAAATCTAAATATACATAAATATGTAAGCTATATATATAGCATTCATATTTTGCGGTTTATTTAAATTACTTTTATAACAATCCCCTTGGCGGCGCTGCTTTCGAATTGGTCGTTAAAATAGTGGGGAGAAATGCTTCTATATAAGTATTAATTAAATATTTTCTATGGGTTGTCCCTGTTCATAAAAAAGGTGACATTAATGATTTGTCAAATTATAGACCTATATCTATAATTCCTTTGTTTGGAAAAATTTTTGAAATTGTTTTGAAACAACAGATTGTGAAACATTTGGAAGAGCACAATCTACTAAATAATCAACAATACGGCTTTAGATATGGTAAATCGACAACTTTAATGGTGGAAAGATTGGTCTGTTATGTTCAGACTTGTTTTGACAATAAATCCTTCGCTCAAACCTCCTTTTTTGATAGGACTAAAGCCTTTGATTGTGTATCTCATGATTTGCTTATTGATAAACTTTCTGCTTTGCATTTTAGTAACAATTCAAGTATCTTAATTAAATCCTATTTAAATAATAGATCACAGATTGTGTCTTATGACAGACTTTTGTCGGATGAATTGTTAATTAAACACGGGGTGCCTCAGGTATCGGTACTGGGGACGGTGTTGTTCTTGATGTTTATTAACGATATAAATGTAGCACTGCCTCATTATTCTGACGTGATCCTTTTTGCAGATGATACAGTTGCAATCAATAGTGCTGACACCTTGCATAGTTTGAAACGTTCTGAGTTATCGCAGGAAAGTATAGTTGCATGGTTCACTAAGAATAAACGCTGCGTTAACGAAACTAAAACGCAAAAACTTAATTTCTCTCTTAGGTATCTTGATACAGTTGATGATCCAATTAAATATTTGGGATTTTATATCAACTCCAAGTTAACGCGGGAGGAGCATACCGTTTACATTACCAAGAAATTGAACTCCTCTATGTTTGTCATTAGAAACTTACGTCATATTGTCTCCTTGGATACGTTATTGAAAGTTTATTATGGATATTTTCATTCCCACTCATAGATAACTAGAATAGATGTGTAACTATTAAAAAACTGCTGACTCAGCATTTTTAGCGCCATCTATTGGCACGTGTCCCCTAAATAATCAATTCATTATATATGCAGCGGTTTCTTTAAATTACATCTACAACTATTTTTTTAATGTACACTGAGAAAAATGCTGTATAATTTAGTTATATCACTGTAAAACTTTAATCAATCTATTGTACTTATTTAGTTGTATTTGTTTGAAAATTTTTGTAAAATATAAGTATAATAGATTTTAATTTTACAGTGATATAGCTATAAATTTCACAGCATTTTCCTCTTATATAGTAAGAAAATAGTATTAATTTAAAGTTTACTGGGTATATAAAATGCATTAAATTAATGCTAAAGATGTTGGAATGTATTTGAGTGTGTATCTGTTAGTAAAGTTAAAAATTATACACCATAGTAAGTAAAAAAATATTATTAATAAGCATTTACATTGTACTAGAATGGAAAAACAATAATAACTTTATATTTATGATCTACGTTTTCTTTGTAAGTTATGAGCCTGAGTGCATATTGGATATTGGATATTTGGTGCGCACATCTTTGCCATTAAGAATTCGGTTTACACCATTTGTCCAATTAAATAAACAAAAAAATAGAAATTGATGTAAAATGTTGTTGATAATTTCTTGTGTATGTTCACAAACTGAGAAATTATAATCAACTTGATGTGTGAGATAATTATGTAATGTGTGAAAGAAACCTTTTTGAAAACATACTCTGGGTACTAAATACATAATAATATTGTATGAAATATATAACGCTCGAATAAAATTTTTTGTACAATACATCAATCTGGGAGCCAAGGGTGTGAAATCCTTTTCTGACACCAAATCATGCCACTCTTGAATTTTATCATTACTTAAAATATTTTGCTTGCAAATTTCACATTTGCAAAATCCAGCAACTTTTTTGGCAAAAAAGCCACTAATATAGCCCACTGCGATTTTATTAACATATGGCATATATGTTGCTGTTGGAATCGCAGGAAATTTTATTGTATGAGGAATAAATTCTTCCTCCGTTGCATCAGATGTAAGGAACTGACTAACATTATTTATTAATTTAGTTCCATCTTCATTTTCACAATTTGCACCCAGTGAGTGACTGCTAACGAAATTATTAATCAATAATGTCTTAAAATTTCCAATAAAATTAACTGGAGCCGGATTGATGTTTCGTCCAGAATGTTGTCTCATTTGTCCAAAGAAAATTTCTTAACTAAACGTAACTAAATGTTTGGGTAGCACACGTCACTTTCATTACACGTATTTTGCCTGGGATTACATGGTCACCACATTTGGTTAAAATATTTTTAATATGCCGGACTAAAGTAACAGTATTTGTAGCATTTTGGGTAAAAAAATAACAAATAGTTTGTTTCCAATTCCTATTGATACCCCTCAACATAAATACTAATGCAGTATTTGCAATTAAATTTAATGGTTCATTTCCTGCTCTTCAAACCCTATTACTTTTTTATTACTTTTATTAAAAAATAAATGAGAATGAATTTTCATTTCATCTCATATCAAAGAACAGCATCTGTCTTCAGGTTGTAGTTCATTCGTGACACTTCTTATTCTTTGAAAAATGGACTTACATACACCTGGTTTTACAGGAACTCTAGATAATAGAGTATTCATAGTTTTTGCACTTGGTAGTGCAAAGAATTTTGACAATAGTTTATATGCCCTACGACTTTGTTTAAACAAAACCAATGCCAATACCTTATCATCAAGAGTATGCCGTCTACCATGGCTTTTCAATAAACAGTTTCGTAACTGACTTTTAATAAATGTTGTCACTGTTGTGCTGTATGGGGCTAGAATATGTTCGATCAGTTCGTTTCTGTTCATATTTTCTAGTTGAGCTAGTCTGTTTCTTATAACAACATTTCTTTGTTTCTGTTTAGACACTAATCTTTTATAATGAGTAGCTTTTTTATATAATTTTCGTGCTTTTGGTGACAAATCCTTCTGTCTTTGAACTCCAACTTCTTGCAATAGAGAACCTTTATGCCCTTTTTCAAATGAAATTGAAAATATTGAAGGAATAAAAATGCATCAAATTATTACATTGTGATTTAACACATTTAATAAAAATAAAAATTTATAATAATTTAAAATAAAAATTTATCTTACATGATAACATTTTTTCATCTGGTATAATTGATAGGCTAGCATTTTTTGATGTATTTGGTCCTAATACATATGATTCAGCTTCTATAATTTTCATAACAGCATTAGTTTAATTGGTACAAGATTAGAAATTAATAACTTAGCCATTAATATTTCATTTTGCGGTATTGATAATGCACTTGCATCTGTTGTGGAGCTTTTTTCTAAGGGTAACTGTGTAGTATCTGTAATTGTATATATTAAGTTTATTTACTAAATCATAATACATAATATCATAATTTATACATACTATTAGTAACCTGCACATTTGGTAAAAACCTATTTGGGACAGCTGTTTTCAATAATAAATTATTGGATAATACATCTGCGTTCGTAAAATGTTTATGGCACACCCGATAATTATCATATATTTTTTTTGGAAGTGTAGTGTTCAATTTCTCATTACGACAAACTTCAATCCACTTTTCAAATCTTGGCATATTCACTGCAGGATTTGGAAATCTGTGCCTATTCGATGTCTTGTCTTTACAGCCGGCTACAGAACACGCCCGTAACTTCACATGCCGGTACAGTTTTTGCTGCTCAGAGGAGATGCTTGAGGTTAATTGCGAACCTGAATTATGGAGACTGTTCTAGAGGCGAGTTTGTTAAACTAAAAATTCTTACTCTTCCCTGTGTTTACATCCTGCAATGTTTGACGTATGTCAAGGGTAATCTTAATGACTACAATAAAAATAGTGATACGCATACGTATAACACACGCCACACAGTGAGCTGGATTAGGATGTTAGATGGACAAAATTATTTTATGTGTTCAACGGATATATTTGACATCTGAGAACATCAAAAAAGTGCTAACAAAATTCAACGTTAATTTTTTCGGTATTTAAATTGTTTCTTTTGATCTATTTCTTGATGTAGAAAAATGAGTGCATACATATTGAGTATTTGATATTAATATTACAATTAAATGCATTTTATCACAGTTAGTGTTAAAAATAATACAGATCTATGTCTCAAAATTCCGTCGCACTAAATCTGTTGAGTTCAAAAGAAGATTCAACATTAACTTTATACATTATTGGTCGTTTTGTTTTTAAACCGACGGAAATTCAAAATCGGAATCATCCTCCGATGATTCTGTGTTGCTACTCGAAATTGTCGGGCTTTTATTGGTATAATCCCGTGCTTTTTCTTCTTTTTGAAGCAGTTGTTGCGCTTCAGGATCAAGTTCTTTAGGGGGTATACCAGAAAATGATCTGAGGTTGGTTATTACAGGATCCGACGAAATAAGGAGCATGTGCAACAAATCTTCAGATGTGGTACTACGTGCTGTTTTTCTTGTGTGGTGCAGACGATATCTTTTAAAATCTTTATTTCTTGCTTCTTGAGCTTCTTCAGATAATTGCCCAATAGGCACAAGCGCGTGTTTTATAGCAAGAGACCCATGCACTAATATTTTATGTACAGTAGGTGGCATTCTGTACCAACCATACAAATCGACAAATAGTCGGGCGGTGTTAAAAGCAAATTCGTTATATTTCTTTTCATCTATGGGATATCCGCTGGAAATAACCTACCTCCGAAAAAAAGCAAAAGTTATTTTAAACGTTTTTTTTTCAGACAAAATATACCTGAAGAATCGTCGAAAATTTTGAAATCAATTGTTTGTCAATACCCGTAGCTGCAGCAGCTTCATCAGCATTTTTAAAAAATCTACGAGCCACATTCCCGGTATTTGACGTGCCACTTCCTTGCACCACTTTATCCACTTTGATTTCCACAAGGTTTCTTGTATTTCTTTTTTTCTTAAATCACACTTTTTTTTTTCTTCTTCAGAAGTACCCCTCAAACTATATTTTTTAATTTCTAATTTATAGGCTATATGGAGAATACACTCCAAGAATTTTATCCAAGCATGTAAAGTACTTAGTCCATATTCGAGGTTATCCGTGTTAACATTTCGGTTCCTTACTTGGTCTAAATTATTCATTTCTGTGGGTTTACAGCCACACAGATAACAAGTTTAGCTTGAGGTATCCGTAAGGACATTTATGACTTTAGTGTCAAGCATTGTTAAGACTAATTTAAAATGAATTTTAATTGGTATTCCTGCAAAAAAATATAATGAAACAAGAGGACCAAAAATAATTTTTATCCGTGTTACCGTTAACGAGATATTCTAATGGTTGAATGGCGGCGATTTCTTCTTTCATTTTGTTTATCTCTTGTTTTGTTAAATTTTTGGTTTCTTTTGCAAAGAAAAACTTTATGGGACGACAATATCTAGTCGAGGAAGGATGTGGGTTTTCCCATTGAATCACTTTTTCTTGGGTACCATTTGCAATTGCAAGAAATTGAAGAGGCACTGCAGAAAACATAAAAATACTATTGTTGGAGTAAACTATTGCTTCCTCTTCATTTTCTTCCGAAACATTTGAGTCTTCTCTGTGAAACAATTGCATGTATTCATTAACACCAGAAGTTCCATCACATCCCCATTTAAATAAAAATTCGAACTTTTCAAATTGTTGAGCATATACTTCATCCACTGGAAAAATTAATGTTTCGAATAGACGCTGGCACGTTAAATTTAATAGGCTTTGTAATTTTATTGAAGCGCCTAAAAGCCATATAGATTAACACGTTCGATGCCGCTTTAATTTCAATGCCTTCTGCTCGATCCCAACATTTATTTTTGATTTAAAAATTTAGTTATAGCCTTACATGTGTTACAAATAACTTAAATAGTCAACTTCTAATAAAATAATTACATTCTTTTTACATAAACAAACTGACGCTTATTAGCGTTGACGGTACTGGAGAGAGAACTTCGAGGTTCAGTGCCACCGACGCTTATAAGCGTCAGTTTTTTTATGTAAAAAGAATGTAATTATTTTATTAGAAGTTGACTATTTAAGTTATTTGTAACACATGTAAGGCCATAACTAAATTTTAAAATACATTAAATATTTTTCAATAAAAAAACAAAGGACAAATAATGGTGTTCAAATAAAGCACATAAGTATGGAAAACAAATATGAATTCAGAAATAGGAACAATAAACAAAGAAAAAGCACCATAATGAAAAAGTAATAAAAATATAAATAAATTCTGCAATATTATAAACCTAATCTAATCGTTATTATTGAACTCAACAATAGCTAAACCACTGATCATTTATGAATAATATCACTGCAATTTAGGCAATACCCCGGATTACCTGGACAGACCACACATTCATAAGCAGTATCTACGCGTTTTTTCTGTTGTGAGCACCTCTTACATCTTTTTCTTTGAATTTGTTTTTTGTTTGGAGTAGGTTTTCGTTTTCTAAGAATATGTTCGCAATTTGTAGATCTTTTTGAACTTCGATCTTGGGCAGGTGGCAAAAGTCGTCTTATTACTGCCATCCTAAAGTCAAAAGATGGCATTTTGTGCCCAGAAAAGCTGTTATATAAATGACAGGCATTGGTCATCATCATTTCAATGACATGAAAGAAAATTTTTTTTGGCCAACGTATTGTTTTCCGTTCATGAAGATAATAAGAAAGCATCTGATCGTGATTGTCAATACCTGACATATATTTGTTGTACGCTACTATTGGCAATGGTTTAGAAACCTTTTCTTTTCTCTTATTTTCAATTTCCAGCATTATATTCTCATATTTGTTTGAAATATAAAGTACATCACGCTTGTCCTTCCACTTCCCTATCATTACCCCTTTGGCATACTTTGAAATGCTTTCACCTCTTTTTAGTTTAGTAGATGTAACAACTGTTGGTGTCTGTTTCCTACCAAATCGTAGTGTACCGGTGCAATGTGTCTTCTTCTGCAACAGCTTCCTGGCTAGATGAAAACTGTTGTAATAATTGTCCATATACACATGATGGCCATGATTTAAAAAATCGTTCAGTAAATGCATAACAACTTTTTCCGAATGCCCTTTGCCGCCCAAATCATCTAATACACCAGTGTAGACGGCAAATCTCAGAACAATACCTTTAGGGGTAGTCAACATGTATAATTTAATTCCGTATTTATGTTTCTTGTTTTTTATGTATTGCCTAAATACAAGCCGTCCACGCCAGAGCACCATAGATTCGTCTAAAGAAAGCTCTCGTGCAGGAGAAAACACTTCTGCCATTCTTGCATTAAAAAAATCTATAATCGGCCTGATTTTGTATAGCCGGTCTTCAGGTTCTGGTTCATTTGGTTCAGGATTCTTTGCAAAATGAACTGCACGTAATATAAGCAAAAACCGATTTCTGCTCATACTTGATGAAATTCCTTTGATATTGAATAAAGGATCCCTCTTCCAATAATCGCGCATCCTTGGCTGTCGTACAACACCCATGTGTAAAAATACTCCAAGAAAAACCAATATTTCCTCCTTTGTAACCGGTTTCCATGCGCAAATTCTGGACTTTTTTGTGATTTTTTTAGAACTCAATAAGTTTTCAGCATTGGTATTCGTTTCATTGACTATTAATTGTAAAATTTCATCAGTCAATAAGCTACGAAAATAACCAAACGGAGTATTTTCAGGTGGCACGGTACGGAATGTCTCATTTCCTAAAAATGGAAAATCCTCCATGTCAACAGGCTCGTCTTCCCATTCAATGTCCGACTCATTATCTGCAGTTTCTTTACCTAAATACAAAATATGTAAAGAAAAAAAATAACTAAAATAAAAATAGTAAACCTGCACTTTCTTCTGACTTATCGTCTTCAGTTTCTTCATCTAAATATACAGTATGTAATGAAAAAATAACATAAATAAATAAAAAATAATGAACCTGAACTTTTTTCTGATTCATTCCGTGCTGACTCTACGCCTAACCGCTCATAATCATCACTTTCGGACTCCACATAGTCAACATCACTTTCCTCACTACTGTTTTCCAAAATTTGTAACAGTTCTGCGTCTGTAAATTTACGAGATTTGTCTCTGTTTGGCCTAGAAGGCCCTGCTTTAGCGTTATCACTTTGCATTGCAACAAAAACTTTAAAAACAAGTAAAAATACAGACCACGCGGCTTTCTACGTTGTATATGCCGTCAGTCGAGTATATGCAAACAACAATGTACGTAAAGTCAAAGCAGACAAGACTGGTTAAGGAACAAGTTCCATGCGACAGCGACGCTTATAAGCGAGAGCGGTACCGGCGCATCTATCTAGTCGTCGCTTATAAGCGTCAGCGGCATCGAACGTGTTAAAATTATACATAAGTATTTAATTCGAATATGTTAATTGTAAAAATTACTGTTTTTCATATTTACTTTACCTAAGTTTGTAATATTTATGTCGCCGTTTGAAGGGTAACATCGTCGCTTAGCTGCCCGAATTTTGTCATACGAAGAAAAAACATCAGGTTTTCTTTCCTTCATTGCTAATCTTGTAATTTTGTATGATTCTTTCGTAAGTCGACATTTAATCATATGTGCCAGAGCTTCATCTTCAGTAAAACGCACTACTTTATCTGTACCTTTTAAAGATTTTCGATAAACGTTCAAAATCTTAATAGGGGTTTGAAGCTGTAGTAGCTTCCTCCAACAATTTTGCAGCAGCACGTTCCTTCTTTTTGCAGTGCCACTTTTGCCGCGAAATAAATTTGATTTGAAGGAGTTGTAGCACGCAGTTCTTCTGTTTTACGCCTTTTGGTGCTATCGGACGCTTCTCAGAAACTATGAGAAAGTTGAATAAAAGCAAGTAGAGTAAACAAACTACGGATTAAGGAAATCATTAGTGATTCTTTTACTTTGTTAACGGTCTACCGCTAGAAGACTTTATTTCGATATCTCCTCTTGTAGTGTTAAAGGCTCGGTCTAACCAACTTTGATGTTTAGCTTCGAAATAATCCAATCTATGTCTACATAGTATCAATTTAGATTTTAAATTTACCACAAAACTATGAATTCGACTATCCATCACAGGTCGAAGATTATTGTCCATTTTTAAGAGACTGTCTATATGTCCCAGTAAAAAATGTTCATTTTCTATTACTGATTTGGTCCAAAAAGATGATCTGTTGTCTTTCAAAACATTGTATAACATACGATTCGTAATTATAACTTCAGCAGTCATACTGAACTTGAATTATTTTTTTTACTCGTTACTACTCGTTATTACTCGTAGAGTGGTTAATTGTGGCTCTCAATTTTTTAGTATAGTAATTAATACTCTATATAAAAACGCTGTACAAAATTTGAAAGCGAACTTCGTCGAACTTTAAAAGTTATATTCTACAAAAATGTCACATTCATTTATTTTTAGAAAAAAACTGAGTGCACGAAATACGGGTGGTGTTCACTTACTTTTGGATATATTTTGATGATACTGGATGAAATTTGTTCTTGACAGTTGTAAAAACACACAGCACAAACTAATTGCAACGAAAAATTAACTACTTACTGAAAATAACACCTGTAAATATGACGCGTTACCGGTCTTAATGAGAGTGTACGACTTAAGTTAATTATTTTGTTTTGAAGGCAGCCTCACGGCAAAACAGTTTACTTGATCGGTTTAGGATATGTGCTGTTTAGGTAAATGGACTTTTCAGAAAGAGTTTATGTACTTGGAATTTCCAAATTTAAACTTTTGTTTTTTTGGTTTTGTCCAGCTAGAATCGTAATTCAGCCCACTGTGCGCCATAGGGATGACCTAGCTTTGAGATATAAGAGAACAGCTAGGGCAAGGGATGGGGTAAAATCACTTTGGTATAAAGTTTTTTAATGTATTGCCTGATGCCTGATTGTGTAAGGGTTCTTGAAGATAAATTGTTCAAGTGTAGAGTGAGGTCTTTTTTATTGAGTGGCGCTTTTTACAATTTTGACGAATTTATTGATGCTGTTCAGACTGAAGATTTTTGCTTGGCTGGGTTGCTGCCCTCTTAGACTGCGGTTTTCGTTTGGGTCCTTTTTTGCGATGTATTTATAATGTGTAATTTATTTATATTTCTTTTTATTTTTTGTTTATTTTTATGTTCGACAAATGCCTATGGTATTATGTATTATGCTTGTTTGTATATAAATTCATATTCTGTGTACATCGACTGACTTACAAAAGCTGTTACTGCATTATCGTCAATAAAGTTTATTATTATTATTATTATGAGCCGGTTTTTAACCATTAGATAAATTTATCAAGCGGTGGTAAAAGTGGCCCTAAATAAGACCGCCATTATAAAAAAAATAAGCGACGAAAATAAGATAGATTCATTCTAAAAAAACTGATAACTTTTTTTAAATTTCTCTGCATGATGAAATAAAGTATTTGTCACGTAAGACAAGATTTTCCGGAGAGCACGTAATTTTCTGTTTACACGAATTGATTTGTTTTGTTCAGAGCAAATAGATATTAAAATTGATGAAATTGTGTAAGCACGAATTAAATCCTTACATGAATTCTAATAACAACTTTTAATATTGTTTATATCCAATTCTTTTATATGAATTTAAAAGAAAGTTATTTATCTAGATCCAAATTAGTATTTATGTTTAATATATTTACATTTTTATTGTTTCAGTTTAATACTATGAATAATGCACTAGCGAGGTGCCCACATTGCAGAAAAGTTTCGTCAGTTGGACCGGATTACGCAAAAGGTCGTGCAAACATTTTCTTAATATTTGGTCTATTATTTCTTTTCATTGGAATTGGTGTAACCGTGGGCACATATACTTTCGCCTTGAGACACGGTGGAATATACGTCGCCTATGTAGGCGCTTTCTTATTATCTATCACGCTTCTAGCCCGTTGTGTTTATTATTGTTTCATGAAAGTTAGCATTATTGAAGGACCTATGTAAAAAGAACTTTAAAAGATGAAAAATAAGATAGATAATAGTGAGGAGGTGAGATTGAGGATCGATTTTTATACCGTTTATACATTACTCAATTTTTTTTTTAAGTATCTAATTTGGATCAATTTAGGTTATTATTATTCTTTTAAATGTAATTTATATCAAAATAGCTGGGTAAATCTTGTCTTAAAAAATCAAAAAAAAAAAAAAAAATGGATAGAGGAGAGAGCCGCATTGAGGTCGCTTCCTGCATTAATTTAAGCTTAGTTATTGATTAAATAGAATTAAGATTAAAGATAACCCAGGATTTATTGTTTTAACCCAACAATAGACGTGTTAAATTAATAATAACTAATAATTGTTATTTTGTTTCTTGATGTGATAATAAAATATGTATAAGCGGAAAAGCCATGACATAGAACTAAAAGAAAAAATAAATATGGTTGGATGAAAAGAACACAAGAAAGATCACTACACTTGTAATATAATTTTACATTCCCAATCAAAAAAAATCTTCGATTAAAATTAAAATCCACTAAAATCGCTTGTTATTAAAATCTTTTTGTTGTCTCCCACAAATAATTTTAAACAAATCACATAAATTTTAGTTTTAATTGGAGATTTTTAAGGAATATAAACTAATTAAATATTTACAAAAATACAATATGCGTCTATATATACTAATAAAAAAATATTTGTCGTTTTCCTTATTTTAATTAAACTATAAAATATTCTTTCCAATTTAGTGTGGCTATTATTCGGCTTTACGCGCAAGATCTGATTTAATTCATTAAATTAATTACAATAATAATTATTCTGCGTAGTTGTTCAAGTAAATAATTTAATTTTTAATTCAAGTAAATTAAATTTGAAGTAAAAAATATTAAAGAAAGTTAATTAATTAATAATAAATTAAGAAAGGGTGTGTGTGAAAAAAATCTCGACCGTAAACGTATTTGAGAATGAAGGACTGTAATATAAACTTGCATATAACTTCTGTAATAATAGGTTTATAAATATTATGATTATTATGCGTGATAATAAATTTATTTTATTTTAAAACAAAAAATATTTATTTATTTATGAACATATCTTCTTTCCTCGCCCTTTTCGTTATTTACGTCCTCTTTAAAAGACCAAAGCGAATAAATTGTGAATAAACCAATTGATCCCAAAAACGTTAAGCTACAAATTCCAATTGCCAAAAGAACATTTTCGCGTAATGCAACAATTTCTTTTTGATCGTAAATATCTGGTACAATTGGAGTAATTATTAACACTATTATTAAATAAATTAGAAATGAAATTGTTCCAAAAAGTATAAGACTACCTAAAGTCTTATCAGAACACCCCATTTCTTTTAAATTAAATAAATGTGTTATTCGCCAAAATATTCTTCTTCGAATTTCTTGAAATCCTCTTCAGTAAATGCGGTCTTTTCGTCTTTGCTTAGTTTCAATTGTGGTGGAACTGGACGTTTAGTTCGACCTCGAGTAAATATCTGCAAAATATTTTAAATTTTATCATCCAATTTTTATTAAAAAATAATAAAACAAACATTTTCAATAATTTCTTTGTCTAAATCCACAGTAGATATTTTCCGAATTTTCTCTAATTTTTCCAAATTAGATTTTAATATCTCTTCTTTGCTTTTGATTTTCTTCCGTGCTTCAACTATCGTTAATTTATGAGTTGATTGTAACACATCCACCTTTTTAGCTGCAAAATAATCATTTATACACAATGATCCGCATTTAAACGGTTAATCGTTTGAGTGCGGAACCTCATTATATGCCAAAATTGCGGGAAGCGCGATAGCACTCCTCTTGTTTTATGTTAAAATTGTGGAGAAAGTGACTGCGCGAATTTAAGCTGCTTGCACCAGCTGATTTGAATACAATGAAAGAAAAAAAAGAAAACGCGAATGAATGTTTCGCGACATAATAATTGTTTTATACCTACCCAACAATTTTGAACATTCATTTGGAAATTTTGTTATTTCTTTTATATTAATAACAAATAAAACACTAGAATAACACACAAAACAATTTCTTATAGAATGAATCTTTACCTACAATACAGAACAGGTTCTTTTTAACAAGACTCACGGATCACGGGCGAAGAACTCAAAAACTATTTTATAAAATTCAAACACTAGCGAAGTATACGATTTCTCAGTTTTAAAAGTGTTTATAGTGGTTACAGTTTTTTTAAGAACTTGTTCTTTCATTTTATAATCCTCATTTCCTTATTCAGTTAAAGTATTTTCTAACATATGGCTTAAGCTGACTTAATTTTAAATAGGATATGAAAAGGTGCCTAACTGTTAGCTACATTTGATAAAATCATTGTCTTTATTGACTATTTGGCGCCTCGCCCGCAAACGACCTCGGCGGTTTGATGATAACAATTCACATTTTATACAAGTTGTATAAAGAATGATTTCATCTCAACTCGCCAAGCTCACTTTGCAAGTGAGGCGGTAGATTTAGGATATCAACACATTATCCTCAGTTTTGAGTGATTCTGGCACCTCGCCCGCAAGGGAGAAGTGAAAATAAACGGTTTTTTGTGCAAGAATTGAACGTTTAGTTCACATTCCAAGACATCACATATCCGATATCATCCAACATCGCCAAGGCCGCTTGCGGGCAAGGCGCTACATTTGATGAAATCATTGACTTTATTGAACTTTGGCGCCTAATATGTGTAAGAGTGCCTATGACAATGATAGTGGTAGTGATATTACTATTTCTGAAAAAAATTAGTGAGATTATGTGAAATCGTACAGCAAAAGTTTTATAGAATGAATCTTTACCTACAATACAGAACAGGTTTTTTTTAACAAGACTCACGGATCGGTCGGGTGAACAACTTAAAATCTATTTTATAAAATTCAAACACTAGCGAAGTATAGGATTTCTCAGTATTAAAAGTGTTTATAGTGGTTAGAGTTTTTTTTTAAGAACTTGTTCTTTCATTTTATAATCCTCATTTCCTTATTCAGTTAGAGTATTTTCTAACATATGGCTTAAGCTGACTTAATTTTGAATAGGATATGAAAAGGTGCCTAACAGTTAGCTACATTTGATAAAATAATTGTCTTTATTGACTATTTGGCGCCTCGCCCGCAAGCGACCTCGGCGGTTTGATGATAACAATTCACATTTTATACAAGTTGTATAAAGAATGATTTCATCTCAACTCGCCAAGCTCACTTTGCAAGTGAGGCGGTAGATTTGGGATATCAACACATTATCCTCAGTTTTGAGTGATTCTGGCACCTCGCCCGCAACGGAGAAGTGAAAATAAACGGTTTTTTGTGCAAGTATTGAACGTTTAGTTCATATTCCAAGACATCAAATATCCGATATCATCCAACATCGCCAAGGCCGCTTGCGGGCAAGGCGCTACATTTGATGAAATCATTGACTTTATTGAACTCTGGCGCCTAATATATGTAAGAGTGCCTATGACAATGATAGTGGTAGTGATATTACTATTTCTGAAAAAAATTAGTGAGATTATGTAAAATCGTACAGCAAAAGTTTTATAGAATGAATCTTTACCTATAATACAGAACAGGTTTTTTTTAACAAGACTCACGGATCGGTCGGGTGAACAACTTAAAATCTATTTTATAAAATTCAAACACTAGCGAAGTATAGGATTTCTCAGTTTTAAAAGTGTTTATAGTGGTTAGAGTTTTTTTTAAGAACTTGTTCTTTCATTTTATAATCCTCATTTCCTTATTCAGTTAGAGTATTTTCTAACATATGACTTAAGCTGACTTAGATTTAAATAGGATAAGAAAAGGTGCCTAACAATTAGCTACATTTGATAAAATCATTGACTTTATTGACTATTTGGCGCCTCGCCCGCAAACGACCTCGGCGGTTTGATGATAGCAATTCGCATTTTATACAAGTTGTATAAAGAATGATTTCATCTCAACTCGCCAAGCTCGCTTTGCAGGTGAAGCGATAGATTTGAGATATCAACACATTATCCTCAGGTTTGAGTGATTCTAGCACCTCGCCCGCAAGGGAGAAGTGAAAATAAACGGTTTTTTGTGCAAGAATTGAAAGTTTAGTTCACGTTCCAAGACATCAAATATCCGATATCATCCAACATCGCCAAGGTCGCTTGCGGGCAAGGCGCTACATTTGGTGAAATCATTGACTTTATTGAACTCTGGTGCCTAATATGTGTAAGAGTGCCTATGACAATGATAATGGTAGTGATATTGCTATTTCTGAAAAAATTTAGTGAGATTATGTGAAATCGTACAGCAAAAGTTTTATAGAATGAATCTTTACCTACAATACAGAACAGGTTCTTTTTAACAAGACTCACGGATCAGTCGGGCGAAGAACTCAAAATCTATTTTATAAAATTCAAACACTAGCGAAGTATACGATTTCTCAGTTTTAAAAGTGTTTATAGTGGTTAGAGTTTTTTTAAGAACTTGTTCTTTCATTTTATAATCCTCATTTCCTTATTCAGTTAAAGTATTTTCTAACATATGGCTTAAGCTGACTTAATTTTGAATAGGATATGAAAAGGTGCCTAACAGTTAGCTACATTTGATAAAATCATTGTCTTTATTGACTATTTGGCGCCTCGCCCGCAAGCGACCTCGGCGGTTTGATGATAACAATTCACATTTTATACAAGTTGTATAAAGAATGATTTCATCTCAACTCGCCAAGCTCGCTTTGCAAGTGAGGCGGTAGATTTGAGATATCAACACATTATCCTCAGTTTTGAGAGATTCTGGCACCTCGCCCGCAAGGAAGAAGTGAAAATAAACGGTTTTTTGTGCAAGTATTGAACGTTTAGTTCACATTCCAAAACATCAAATATCCGATATCATCCAACATCGCCAAGGTCGCTTGCGGGCAAGGCGCTACATTTGATAAAATCATTGACTTTATTGAACTCTGGCGCCTAATATGTGTAAGAGTGCCTATGACAATGGTAGTGGTAGTGATATTGCTATTTCTGAAAAAATTTAGTGAGATTATGTGAAATCGTACAGCAAAAGTTTTGTAAATTCATCAATAAAGATTGATGAATATCAGATTTTTTTGTTTAAGACAATTTTTTCGTGATTTTTTGTCCCATTTTCTCACAAATGGAACATCAAACTCTGGATTATTTATGATTCTGTGACAAAATATTGTTTGATTTTTTTGTTAAAGCGGCGCAGTCAACCAATAATAAAAACGAATTGACTGGGCAAGTTTATTATTATAGACAAATTATTAATAATTGAATTACACTAGCCTGCGATGGTTTCGTCTTTTAACTCTTGATGACAGATTATGTAACTTGATGCTTTAAACACGAAACGGATCTTAGTTTTGTTTCATTACGTTAAAATTGTTTGCAAATCAATTTACCAACTGTAGTATATGTCGAAAAATATCACAACAAGAAACTGAATAACAGAATGAAATAGGTTTATTCTTTTGATAAGGCTTCATCAAGCCGAATTTTAAAGACGTGAAGAAGTACTTTCGTTAGCTCAATGAGAGATTTTTAGAGCACATTTTTTACTCCAGATTTTAATGAAACTCGTTGTGGCCAATCTTTCTGCTTCCAGTGATTTTCGAATCAGTAACAAGGAAACTTTATATACCCTCCTTGCTGTCCAAGGATCATCGATATTACTTAAGATCACCAGACATGATTTCCACACAAATGGTTGAAAAAAGTTTTTATAATATTCTTTCAAGTGTACAGAATGTGCATTCCAGTTTGCGTCAGTACCTGACGCAAACTGGTTTCCGGATAACTTTAAGGCATTGCGAAATACTAGTTTCGTTTTTTCGAAAAGTATGAAATAAAATACTTATTTCTGTGCCTGAACCAGGAAAACGAAGTATCAGCAACGAAATTCTTTTCTTTAAATCTCGAATTAAAGAAAACCTTCACTTCAATTTTGACGCATCTTTGGTTAGATGTAAGTCGAAAACCAAATCATTCAGTTCAGATTGTGTAAATGGTTGTAGTGCAGAATTGTCAGGTTCGTACTAGAGATGTGCGCGTGAGTAACTTTTTATGCCCGATCTATACCCACGCGGGTCAGACACGCTATTCACATGAATATCATACATGAATCACGTGAGTCACGCGAGGGTTACGTCAATTCACGTAACTCACGCTCGATTAAGTGATCAAATATATGAACATGTTTGATTACTTGTTAATTTGATAATTAAATAATTGTGTTTGACAGAATGGCAGATTTAACAGTGTTCAGTTTTTATCATGTTCTGAAATAAATGAGACTGTTATAAAATTAAAATAAATAATACAAGCTGATATATTCTTATCGGTAAAACTTCCTTTAATGTTTTAAAGATCTTCCATTCATCATAAATTTAATTTAATTAAATTTTGTTCTATTCCATGTTTTTCAAAAATTCAGAATGTTTTTCCAATAAATATTCACTTCGTTAAAATCGTATTTACTTAAAAATTGATTAGAATTTTGGCCTCAGTATTTAGTCGCTGAAAATGTTACTAATAATATGGAAAACATCAAAAACTTTATTCGGATCCTAGATAACAGAAGCCAACAAAAATACTAACAAATGTTCCCTGAATCAACAAGTATTATAGAACAAAACGAATTGTGCAGAAGTTGTATATCTTTAAAAAGTACGGTATAGATAACAACATACTAGTCTTCCATATCAAGATCGGTTTTTATAACTCCGTCTTTTTACTGCTGTGGATAAAAACGGGATTATTGACTAACGGCCGCATTAAGAAACACACCTTTCCTGCAAATTGTAGAGAGATAATAGCATTAAATTATTATAGTTTCAACAAATTTAAATTTGATAGTGTTCTTATCTAGCCAACTTTAATTTACGATCGTCACAAAAACTGGACTGGAAATTTACAAGGCACTGTGTTCTTTAACGTAATATATTTAAAAATATAATTGGTGTCGACTCAACATTTAGGATTCAAACTTAAAACCCTTTTTAAAACTAAAAACTCATTCGCACTGTTGCCAGATGTGGGAAATAAAATTCACCAGATTTTCACCAACTATTTTCAAACCTTCTTTCGCTTATTTTTAAAAATTTTAGCTATTTACTTATAGCAGAAATATATCTACATTTCGTTTATTTTTTGCCAACAATTTTTTTATTATGCATCAGTGTTCCCATTTATTTCTCTTAAAAGATTCTTTCTATCATTTTTATTGTTTGAGGTATATATAATCCTCTATTGCATTGCAAATACTAATTTTCGACAATTTGTAAATATTAGAATGGATATCAACCATTTTTGGGATGATTTATGATGCTTTGTTGTTGGAAAATAACAACAAAATAAGAGCAATAACAAACAAAACACTAAACATTAACCTACAGTTCATTATTATATATGTATAGTGTTTGGGACCAATTGACAGTGAGCAAGACATTGGTGACATAACAGCTCATGCTGCTAACATATTGACAGTCTCTAAGATAATGTACAGTGTTTGGAACAGTAATAGACAAAATAGTTCATGCTGCTAACAAGTTGGTAATCTTTAAGATAATCCATAGTGTATAGAACAGTAATAATTCATGCTGCCAACAAATCAACAGACTTCAAACTGATGAGCATGACTTTGGAGACATAATAGCTCATACAACAAATTGGTAACCTTTAAAATAACATACAGTGTTTGGAACAATAATAGCTCATCCTGTCAACAAGTTGTCAGACTCCTACTCATGAGCAGGACTTTGGTGACATAACAGCTTAAGCTGCCAACAAGTTGACACCCTTCAAGTTGATGAGCATGACTTTGGAGACACAATAGTTCATGGTGCCAACAAGTTGGTAGACTTCAAACTGATGAGTGGGATTTTGAAGATATAAAAACTCATACTGTCAACATGTTCGCATTCTTGAAGATAATAATACAATGTTTGGAACAGTAACAGCTCATGCTGCCAACAGGTTGGCAAACTTCAAATTAATAAGCATGACTTTGAAGACACGATAGCTCTTGCTGTCAACAAGTTAGCAGTCTTTAAGATAATGTACAGTGTTTGAAGATATATAAATTAGTAGAAATACAAATTTTAAATAAATTGTTGTATTTTCACACATAATATTTAAATTGTTAAATATTGTGTTTTTGTATTTTTGTTAATGTGGACCTGAATAAGTTCGATATACCGGTCTGTCTGGCAATCGGTAAAAATTATTAAAAAAATCAATCCAATCGGGTTACGTCGAAACTAAAGTTACTCACGATCACGCACATAGGTGATCGTGAGTAACTTTAGCACATAGATGGGTCACATAGTGACCCAGCGGGACTCACGTAAGTTGCACATCTCTAGTTCGTACTCCTCTTCGTTATCTGGTACGTAAAGCCGATGAAATATATGGATAGATGATGTTCTGTTTATTCTTTACATTGAAACCGCTAGCACCCGTTAAACAAAAGTAGCAATCAGCATTGTGATTCCTTGGCTCCCGCCAGATCATTGAAACTCCAAATCTAAAAGCATGTTATTCGCTCTTAAATCACCGTCTGAGTTCTTCAACTCAAGTATAACATACATAGTGAAAATTACGTTGAAAATTTCTAAATGTCGAAGTGCCGAAACTTTTTGCCCACACACATACGATTTTTCCGTTGAAACTGATGCAACATGCACAAACAAGCTAAATCATTTGTGTACCTTACCAAATATATCATCCCAACACGCTACTAGTTTTGAAGGGAAAAAACGTTTGTGTATTCATAGAGGCCAGTTATTCATATAAGAAATTTACTCATTCGTTACTTGTCAGTAATCACAGTTACCGGTTATGGATCGCCTACTCATTCGATTCTTTTTAGTAACTGCAGTTACTACGCAGTAGGATTTACTTGCATCATAGGTACATGTTTTTTTTTGGGAAATAATTTATTAAAACGTATACAGGGTTATTTATAACATACAGTGCAAACTAAAAGAGTAGTTATTACGGGTCAACCTGAAGATATCGAGATCATAGATATTGCATGTTAATTTTTGAAATAAGTCAACATACACTTTTTCTGAATTATGCCATTCTCATTTTTACTTTAATATAATAAGTTGTCAAGATTTTTAAATTTAAATCTTGACAACTTATTCCTTCAGTAGCTTTGTTATGTAACCATTCCAAATACAAAGTTCTTACAGAGTAAATCACCCTGTATATTACAATTATACGTACAAATTAATAAAATATGACGTATAAATATGTGGTGATATTAAAGGTATTAAGCAAAAAAAGATTTCTTCTTTCCCAAAGATTTGTTACGCAAGCTAAATTAAAAAAAAGCTTGATAACTATGGTTCTATTAAAGAATGCAAGTAACGAAAATAAGAAACAAATACGGACTAAAAATGAGTGATTGCCTCTATTCATTACAAGTAATCAAGTATTCGTTACAAGTAGTCACTCACTTACATTTAAAGAGGATAAGAAGTGTATAACTGGCAAATGTGCTAATAAAAACTCATACTTATACAAGATGTTAATGAACGAAGTCGCAGATGTTTCAGGAGGCAGGAGGAATGGAAAAAATGCATAAATCACGTCACAAATGTGTCATGTGATCACTACAGGATGGTAAAGTTTCATTTTTTTAAATTTTGCCTTTTTCTCCTGCATTTCGTTGGATACTTACCTACTTCAAATTTGACACAATTTAGGTTTATGAATCTACAATAAAATGACAAAATCGTCATACCTAATTCTTAAAACATTTCAAAGTTTTTGTTTGAACATCCTGTATAAATTTTGATGTCTTACTTAACCTAAGGCAACCATGGTCAAAACACATTTTTTTTGTTTAGCGTCAGTTAGTATCGTTGAGAGTATTAACTCCTTTTTAATTCTACATAAAAAGTTATAAATATATTTGAATTCAATAATTTGCTGATTTGTATTGTTTTTGTACGGCCTTGCAAATAACAATTCCTATGAAGCCAAAAGAATCTATCAAGACAAATATCCGATCGAGTAACCCTTAACGCCCTTTCATTTGTAAATGTACATAATCGGCTATGTGAAACCGGGAGATTCAAAACGTCGAATCATTTAACAAAAGCAGAAAAAACTTCAAGAATTTCTGCAACAGATGATCTTCATGAAGTTGAAAATAACTTAACTAGAAGCACTAGAAAATTAGCACAAATATTGAACATTTCTAGTGTCCTTGTTTGGAAAATTTCGGTGGAGAACATACTTTATTTTAGTTAGAATTCCTTCTCATATTCAAAAGTTACACATACATGTTAAACAAAAATCCATTACATGAGAATAGAATTTTATTTAATGATGAGGCAAGAGAAATGCTATCAGGAATTTTTAAATTAATCATTTTTGGCCCAATGAGAATGCCATCAAGTTCAGCATTCATTAAATTTGTGGGCAATATTATTTAGCCTTGTTGGAGATTACTTACCATCAAGGCCAAATGGACAATATCGTCATTTTCTTAAAAATGAACTTGCCAATGCTATTACAAAACTACAATATCTTAGTTTAAAAGTTTTAAGCACTTATTGATAGTACAGTATATACAAGGATTTATTAATATTATATAATTAAGAGAGTAACGACAGATTACTATTCTTTTAACAGATTTTGTATTAAGGTTGATTTTTCTGTTTTTTTAAGGTTATGTAAGATTGCATTTGTAGCTATTAGATTTGTAGCTACTATAGGAGACATCCCAGGTAGTGTGAATAACGATTTTGTCGATTTTTATTGTAGAAATTCATAAACATTAGGTGTGTACCAAATTTGAATAATTCTTCAAAAAACATAGGAGAAAAACATAAAATTAAAACTTTATCTCACTATAGTGACCACATTACATTTTTGATAACATGTTAGCATTTTTCTCCTATTTTGTTGAGTGTTATTGCCTCGTAAAATATCTGCATGTCGTTTATTAACACCCTGTATAATTGGCAATATTAGAAAGAATGGGAAATATGTTGTATAGCAGGCTAGAAATAATAAAATATTTAAAAAACAACAATATACTGTTGTATTAAAACCCCAAAGAAATCATATACTATTGCTATCAACAAACTGCAAATTAAACAAAGAATTTTCAAATTCGATAAAGTGAAATCTTTTTATTGAAATCTCTTTATAATTCATAATTACGTAAGAACTCAGAGAGTGACAATAAGAGGGCACAAATCAAGTTCATTTTCAGTACCTTCAGGCGTACCGCAGGGCAGTCACTTTGGACCCCTTTTGTTCAATATTTACATCAATGATATATTTACTTTTATAAAACATTCTTATTACTTAATGTATGCCGATGATTTGAAAATATATACGTGGATCATTTCTGTATTCAGTCACTCACCGTGACTTTGACGCTCTGTAATAGTACTGTGACTCGAACCACATTACGCTCAATCAGGACAAATGTCATATAATTTCCTTTACAAGGAAATTGAATTTGATTAAATTTGACTATGGTCTTGGTGGCGTAGCCGTGTCAAGAGCATCTCATATTAGGGATTTTGGTGTAACATTTGTCCATAAGATTACCTTTGAGAATCACGTTGACGGAGTGGTTTCCAAAGCGTGGCGTATGCTTGGCTTTGTTATTAGAACAACAGCAAATTTTGCAGGCATTAATGCTATTAAAACATTATATTTTGGATATGTTCACAGTGCATTAAATTTTTGTAGTTCTGTTTGGAATTCCCAATATTAACCCTTTTAGTGTCGGGAGCCGATATATCGGCTCCTGCTACACTTGCGAAAAGTGCTAGAGTCCGATATATCGGCTCGTCTTATAGCGGTTTACTACTGGGTCGGTTTTTTTTCGCATAGGCACCTCCATTTCGCCCGGCACTAAAAGGGTTAACATTATATTAGCAGTATTGAAGGAATTCAAAAGAAATTTTTAAAACTACTTAGTAGTAGGATTCACATGCAGTACATTGATTACGAATCTGCTTGTCATAGCTTTAATCTACCATCACTCTGTCAACGTCGATTATGTTGTCACTTATTATAAAATTGTTAATAGCATAATTGATTGTCCTCCTCTACTGGAGAGTGTTAACATTCGAGTCCCACCCCGACTACTAAGATTAGATTATTTGTTTTTTATTCCACTTCCCCGTACAAACATTTTTCAAAACTTTCCTATGTTGCGAATGGCTCGCACTTGCGATCATTTTCAGCGTACCGGTTTGGGGATTGACATTTTTTGTAATTCTTTTAGGCAATTTAAGCGACTAATTTCTCCAGCATCTACTTCCTTTAGTCACCTATTCTGATTTTGCTGGCTTTTATTTTATATTGTTTCATTTTATTATTTTTTTGTGTTATAATTTAGTTTTGTGTGATTGTTACTTTTGTTTACTATTATTATATTCATTTTTTATTGTTTTTTTTTCTTTTTGTTATGTGATATCAAGATGATGTATATTTTGCGTTTTATTTTTTTTTGTTGTAATTTTTGAGGCACAGTTTTTTTGGATTTGTTCCGTTATGTGCCCAACTTGGTGTAAATAAATTACAATAGATTAGAGGTATAATAGGTGGGGTAAATAAGTCTTATTAGATGTTATCTAATGTTGCATGTATACCTGGATAAATGGAAAACATAATATTGCAAAAAACGACATTTAGTATCATTCAAAGAATGGTTTTCAATTCATATATTTTATATTCCGACAATTGAATGGGTAAAAAGTCGACTAGATTTAAGTTCATGTCTAGCATTATTGATAACGTGACCGTTTTTATTTCGACTGAAAACAGGACAAATCTAGGTACTTTTGTCGATAATCAGGTGCAGTCCAAAATTATTAAAATTTGATTTTAAGTTAGACTTGATACAGCTTCTATAAAATTTGATACAGTTTCCTATAAACTTGCAATGCCTCTAGAAGACTTGTTATTGCTGCTAGAAGTCTTGATATTGCTTTCAGAAGACTTGAAATGATCTCAGACGATTTGAAATACTTTTAGAAGACTTAGAATATTTCTCGAAACCTTGACACTACTTCCAGAGGATTTAATATTACTTATAGAAAACTTAATACTGCTTCAAGGAGACTTGAAAAGCTTCCTAAAGACTTGAGATGCTTTTAGAAAACTTGATACTGCTTTCATAGGACTTGAAATGCTTCTAGAAAATTTAAGCAGGAGATTTTTATTCTTCAATCCCGTTAGCAAATCGAGTAAATTTCTACTTCCAGGGTAGGATTGAGGACAAAAAGAACGCAATTATTTTTTCATGACCAATATTTCGCTTCCATTTATTGAAGCTTCTTCAGGGTTTGAATTTCTACAAATTAACAAGCTCAATTAAAATAGCTAAAAGCTTCTATAAAATTTGATACAGTTTCCTATAAACTTGCAATGCCTCTAGAAGACTTGTTATTGCTGCTAGAAGTCTTGATATTGCTTTCAGAAGACTTGAAATGATTTCAGACGATTTGAAATACTTTTAGAAGACTTAGAATATTTCTCGAAACCTTGACACTACTTCCAGAGGATTTAATATTACTTATAGAAAACTTAATACTGCTTCAAGGAGACTTGAAAAGCTTCCTGAAGACTTGAGATGCTTTTAGAAAACTTGATACTGCTTTCATAGGACTTGAAATGCTTCTAGAAAATTTAAGCAGGAGATTTTTATTCTTCAATCCCGTTAGCAAATCGAGTAAATTTCTACTTCCAGGATAGGATTGAGGACAAAAAGAACGCAATTATTTTTTCATGACCAATATTTCGCTTCCATTTATTGAAGCTTCTTCAGGGTTTGAATTTCTACAAATTAACAAGCTCAATTAAAATAGCTAAAAGCTATTTTCACAAAAAATTTACTAATTGAACTTGAAATAGGCGAACACTCTTGAAAATCAACCACCATGCACAATTATATCAAGTTCTAGAAAACTTGATATTGCTTTCAGAAGATTTGAACTACTAGATGGCTTGTTATTACTTTCAAAAGACTTGAAATGCTCCCAGAAGACTTGAAATGATTTTAGAAGACTTGGAATGCTACTAGAAAACCCGATACTACTTCCAGAAGTTTTGATATTTCTTCTCCAAGACTTCAAATGCTTCTAGAAGACATGATATTGCTTCCAGAAGATTTGAACTGCTTTTAGATGGCTTGTTATTGCTTCCAAAAGACTTGAAATGATTTTAAAAAACTTGATATTACTTCCGTAAGTCTTGATATTGCTTTTAGAAGACTTAATACTACTTCCAGAAAATTTGATACTGCCCTTGGAAGACTTGAAATTCTTCCAAAGGATTTGATACTACTTGTAAATCTGTTTGTAAAAACTGGATATTGTTGATAAACCAATTGACTATGCTTTGAAAATATTAAATGCTATTGAACAAAACGCACAACCTTTACGTAAGAAGTCCAAAACTGTTAATTGAAGGTTAAATACTGCCGGCAGAAGACACTTTTCAAAAAGCGAAGGACTGTTAATAGAATTTAATTTTCCTTCCAAAATATCAAAAACTGTTGGCAAAATACAACATCATATCTGCTAAAAGCTAAATACTGATAAAAAAACTGAAAAAAGTTTAAAAACTGCCAATTAGAGACTAGATACTGCTTATAAAACTTTGCTTGTTTTATCAGACTTTCTTTGGAGAGTGCAAGCCAATCTCTTTTAGGCATTACAACTTATGTATCAATGCATTACAATCTTATTATGTAGTTACAGAAGTACAGTAAAGCGTTGCTAATTTGTACAACCCCAAATCCGAATTCCCTGGTAATCTGAACAAAATTGAAAAACGTAAAATTTGCATTATGTCCCTTGTAATCCGAATTGGTAAGAGATTCGCTAATCGGAAAAGACTATTCGTTCTATCTGCAGAGAAAGACGATTAATTCCAAAAGAGCATTTCTATCAAAAATGCCGAGTCTATACTTTCTAAGGATTGCAAATCCTTGTAATTTATTAGCAAAATGATGAGATGTGTATTTCAAAAATTAGCTGAGGAAGAAGAACCTGATGGCGGCATTGCACTGTCCATTCAATAATTTATGTATCATGCTGCAGCAAATAAGGCAATTTCTCCATGAAGGTGTTGGGATAACCGAATTAAAAGTGAGGGAATTAGTAAAAGTTTTAGTGTATCATGTATTGCAAGATAAATAGCAGATAATGTTATTATCTTATACAATTTGACTATAATCCGCATGCTTCCATCATTTAAATTCAACTGATTTTCATTGATTCGGATTAGCGAAGCTTTACTGTAATTAGATACTTAACTACTAATTGTAGTAGCTGTAATTATTCTGTGCTTCTATTTTCGTGGAAATAGTTAGTAATTATACTCGACTACTTTTTTCAAGCAGTTAGCCAAGCTCTGATTTTGATCAACTTTGCTAATAAATTTCGTGTAACGTGTGAGATAAAATCTGAATTTTTTCTAAAGACAAGTTATCTTTGAAACGGTTTGTTACAGTCAATCATTGCTGATATATTTTGTCCTTCAGTATTTAAAGCGGCTTGGTGAAAACCAACTTCTTGGGCGTGCACTAGATATAACCAGCATTGGAAGCTGGGATTGCCAAAAAACAAGTTCAATATATTCAGGCATTAGATGACTAATTGTTAGAAGAGTAACTATTAGAATGAATGCCTATTAGAAGACTATTTTCTTAGATTAGCAATCTAAAATAGTTTTCTAATCTCACAAACATTTTAAGCACTATTCAAGTACAGGCCATTTAGATTTATTGCAACCCAACATTCTTTTATACTCTGTACCTATTAAGTTCTAATAATAGAATTCTTTTACAGTTTCAATGCGTACACTATAAATATTAAAAAAGTAAATTTTGACAATAATGCATTCTAAATCAATTGGTAAGCAATCGGCAGTTTTAATTGCATTGTGGACATTATGAGCTTCATAGCTAATCTCTATTAGTTCTTGCTTCAACAATGTGCTCGGTTTTGTATAAATATTGTTTACACTTTTTCTATTTACCCCCCTTCAAGTTTCAAAAAAATGTACACTTACATTTAGGCATGTTTGGTATAAGTCTCGCAAACAAAGAAACGAAATATTACCAATAAAAAAAAGCTGTGTAAATACAGCTAGATACTTAATGAGATTTATGCATGTATGTGATCATGATAACGGGACGTGCGGCACATGCGATTTTCTGTCGCGCTTCTGTTTGGTCGTAAAAATAACACACATAGCATTTAATACAAATGCGCGCATATGCGACTAAATAATAGCAGCGATTAAAAAGATGTAACCTGCTCCATTTTTGTAACGACGCGATTGTCGCGTCTTTAAATGTATCACATGAACAAGAATGAACATGCACGCACATGCGACTGTTCAGTCGTAGTCGCAGCACAGGTCGAAGTTGGTGTATAGGATAATTATTACAACAAATTTATTAAAAATGGCTGAATCTTCAGAAGTGTCTGATAATAGTGACAATGACTTGACATCTAGTGTCTTAGACACAGAAACTATTATTATCGAGGTAGAAAAAAGACCAGCTCTTTACAACAAACATTTGAAAGAGTATAGTGACCGAAATTTAAAGGAAAAATTGTGGGGAGAAGTGTATAGCAAAGTTATATCCACTTGGAACAAGTTATCGGCCGAAGAAAAACACAAGAGAGGTACGTGATATTGTTTTTATTTAATAGTGTTTAATAATCTTATGTAATAAATGTTGTGCAGATAAGTATTTAAATTTTATCATATTGCCACGGAACTGAACCTTCGGGGGATGTAAAGTAGTTTGCCATATAGTTTCTTATATTAAGACCAACTCTGTTAGGTCTTATTCCAGCTGGAGGACAGCTCTGTAATAAACACTCATAAAATTCGTCCTCCATTTGCACACCGTCTTTCTTTCGCACGAAGTTATGTAGAATGCAACATGTTTTAATGATAAGGTCGGCAAATTCGACTCGCACGTCTAATGATCGATGCAAAATACGCCATTTGTTCGCTAAAATACCAAAGGTACACTCTACCATACGCCGTGCACGAGTCAGTCTATAATTAAAGACTCTTTGTTTCATTGTTAAGTTTCTTCGAGGATAAGGCCGTAAAACATTTTGTGATAACGCGAATGCTTCGTCTCCTACTATTATGAAAGGTATGGGTTCTCCCATCTCGTTGTTTGGTAATTTTTGTGGAGTAGGAACATTTAATTGGTTATTATGTAATCTTTGACCAAAATTCGAATTCTTAAAAACACTGGAATCGCTTCCAGCACCATATGCTCCTACATCTATTGCTGTAAAACAGTAGTCGGCGTCTACTATACCCAAAAGAATAGTCGAATAAAAGTTTTTATAATTATAAAATTCGGAACCAGTATTATTTGGTTTCTGTAATCAAATGTGCTTGCCGTCGACTGCACCGATACAGTTCGGAAAATTTGTCCTATCGTAAAACTCTTTGGCAATATTTATCCAATCTTCTTCAGACTTTTCTGGCATGTATAAAGGCTGTAAATAGTTCCGTAATTGGTTACACGTGTCTTCAACAATTTCCCTTATCGTGGTAGCCCCAAGTAAAAATTCAAAGTGTAAAGAATTGAAACTATTGCCGGTAGCAAGGTAAAAATCAAGAAATGATATCTTCTCCTTCTTTAGCAACCAATGCAGAAAATTCGGAAAGTACATCCATATCTAAAAGAAGGGCTGCAAGAGAAACTGTGCTTAAAACAATTCCATATGAAGAAAAGTTACTGAAAATATTGGAGGATAAGCAATGTGAAACAATCGACGAAGATAAAAATTTTTCACTTATGCTTGTTCCAATGTTCAAAAAATTAACTGATGACCAAAAACATTATGCAAAAATTGAAATCTTAAATATCATGAAAAATGCAAAAAACGTCGGAAATCCTCCAGTTTTTTACAGTTCAATGCAACAATCTTATTCTCATCTTTATCCTAACCGTCCGGTAGACCAAGTGCAATTTCCAAGATCAAATTTTCAACAACAGCAACAAGGAGGCAATGAAAGTAATTACTCCGCGCCATCGACATCAACGGTCAACTCTGCACAGTCCACACCATCAGCAACCATTTTTTCTGATGGTGACAATGCATATTTTGACTTGTCAAATCAATAAATTAATTAAATTAAACAAATAGAACATATATTTATTATTTAACCTTATTTTTAATATCTACTTCTATATATCTAGTCTAATAGTAGTTTGCAGAAAATATCTAGTTAATTTGGCAGAACGACGACACAAAACAAAAGCTGGTAAGTACCTTCTTACCTTATTGTTACTGCAAGACATTCCTCAGGTGGTATACATTTTCTCCATTTACTATTTTGGTACGATATTTTCGGTCCTATTATTTTTAATAATTCAAGAAAAGATTTTTCACTCATTCTGTAATAGTTAAAGAATTTACGAGGATGCTTTCTTAAATCTTCATGAAGAATGTAAAATTGACCCCGATGTTCTCTGTCAGATAAAATTGGATGCACCCAAAATTTTCTTTTCAGTTGCTTTCTTAATTTCTTTCGTAATAACAGAGCCGCTATACAAGCGGTTTCTATGAAGTCCATGTTGATACTAGGCTCTAGTCATGATTAATCAGTCGCAAATGCGCGACCATACAAATTTTTTGCGACTACTACTTTTATGTCGCTGCGACAAATAATCGCATGAAAATCGCATGTGCGCGCCTGGCCTTAGAGTTTATTTGGGACGATGGGACTACTAACAGAAGAACGGGACAATCCCATTCAAAACGGAACGTATGGTCACATAAATTATTGATAATATACCAAGGGAAGGATGCAAATAATGCATAGGGCACTTATAAAACCTTCTCCAAGTAATAAATTTGCTCTTGAAAAACTCTCGGAATATTTAAGGCAATATCTCCTATATACTAATAGACAGGAGGGGTAACATGAAATCTAATATGCCCTATTTGTAAAAAAAACTTCACAGTTTCTATAGCAAACCATAATTACAAATAAAATTTTTGAGTCATAATTTTCCCAAAACGTTTCAAAAACCGTACTTTTTGTGTTTTTTTTTTCTTTAACATAATTTTTATGACCTAACTAGTTATCTACATTTTTTTAATTACATCCAATCTAATCCGCATTTTTGGCATACTCTCACAAAATTTGTTCTGCATTCAAACGGTTAAAGCAGAATTATACGTACTCTTATTTGTCCTGGGTGTACGGACTTTTTTAATAATCCTTTTATTTTCAGGCACAAAATCGAAAACCTTTCTCTGTTTTTTTAGGTTATGTTCTACAAAAAAAAAATAAATGGTTAAAATTGTGAAACACTATTAAATACTAAAAATTACTTTGATTTTCCGCGAATGTTTCGTCGACTAATGCAAGACTTTTACGCACTAATGCAGCAGACATTCTTCTAAATTAGTGTTGTTCTCGAGAAGAAACATGTGAAAATATGTAAACATAACCTACAAATGTTCTTAAATGTCAAATTGACCATTTAATATACAGTGCTCGCCAAAAGTATGATACGCATTCAATAAAAAAAAGAAGATATTTTGTTAAAACGGCAATAAACGTTAATTTATTTTAACCGTACTATAGCATAATTACAGTATCAATGGGAAATATGTAATTATACTTAACTTATTAGTAACTGTAACGAAATTATAAACTATAGAGAACAACAAAAGTATGAGTGCGGATTTTCTTAAAATGAAAAAAGCATAATAAAGCGAAGAACTAACGAGAACAAAAAGAAATGTAAACCACATTATAGCCGAGGAAATTGTTGAAAAATAAGCTTTACGTATCTGGAAAAATAACTATTGTTGTATAGGCAACACATAATGCTGATTATTGTATAAAGAGTAGAGGTTGAGACGAATAGTAATCATGAGAGAGTAATAAAGTGATCACCAAAGAGTAAGGAGTGTTGTTATTACCCAATCCATATAAAACATGGTGACAGCGGAAATTAAAATATAATAAAAATGAATGAATCAAACTATGAAAAAGCATACAAACCATATATACCATGGGAAAAAATGGTATATACTGGTAATATATCAAGAAATTGGGAAAGATTTAAAATAAAACTTGAATTTTATATGGACGCCTTCGTAGAGGAAAAAGTGACAGAGAAAAAGAAAATCGCCATCTTGTTACACGCTCTTGGAGATGATGGGTATGAAATATATCAATCATTTAAAACGGAACAAAGAAATGAATATAAAGTATTAATAGAAGCATTTGATAAGCATTTTATGCCTAAAACAAATATTACATATGAACGATATGTTTTCTTTAACCGAAAACAACTGGTAAATGAATCGTATGAGCAATATATGACTGTATTAAAAAATTTAAGTAATACATGTAAATTCGAAAACTTAAAAGACCAGTTGGTAAAAGACATTTTTATAAGTGGCATCATAAATAAAGATTTAAAAGAGTCGTTACTGCGAGTATCAGATTTAGATATGGAAAAAGCTTTAGAAATATGCAGGGCCCGAGAAACGGCAAATAAACAAGCAAAACAAATACAGAAAGAAGAGGAAATGGAAATAGAGATGGTGAATAAGAAACAAGAAGGTAGAAAGTGTGGAAGATGTGGAAGAAACCACGAATATAGAAATTGTCCGGCATACGGGAAGAAATGTAATAAGTGTAATGGTCCAAACCATTTTAAAGCAATGTACAGAGAAGGAAGAAGTGGGACAACAACAACATCAAGAAGAGGAAATTATAAATCTTGGAATCGAGGTGATGGTAATGAAAAACGAAGAAATGACAACAAATATGGAAAGGGAAAAGGAGTAAATGAGATGGAACAAAAAAGTGAAGATGATTCATCAGACGAGTATGTAATAAATACGGTGAAAACATTAAATGTTAGTAATATAAATAAAAAATCATGGCATGTTATATTAAAAGTAGGTAACAATGATTTAAAGGTTAAGTTGGACACGGGTGCTGAGTGTAATTTGATTACATTGAAAGATTATGAAAGACTAGGGTTTAAAATAAAAGATATCAAAAGTACAAATGAACAAATAACATCATATACAAAAATTAAAATACCGATATTAGGTAATTATATTATTAAATGTAAGTACAAAAAAGTAGATTACAAAATTAAGTTTTATGTAACGGAAATGAATAATAACATACTAGGGTTAAATGCATGTACAAAACTAAATTTAATAAAAAAGGTAGAGAATGTATACTGTAACAAAATGAATGAATTGTTTGACAATAGAATAGGTTGTATAAATACAAAAGTACATTTAGAGTTAAATAAAAATGTAAATCCAAGAATCGCACCGTTCAGAAAAATTCCTTTTGCGGTATATGATAAATTAAAAACGGAATTAAACAAATTGGTGAAGGAAAATATAATAAAACCAATAAATGAACCAACGGAGTGGGTTAGCAATATAGTTATCATACAAAAACCTGATAATAAAATAAGAATTTGCCTTGATCCCCAGGAATTGAACAAAGCTATTAAAAGATCACACTATCCATTTTCAAGTATTGAAGAAATATCAGCTAGATTAATAGGAACAACATGTTTTACGAAATTGGATGCAAAAGCGGGATATTGGATGATTCCACTAGACGAAGAGAGCTCAAAAATTTGCACATTTCAAACACCGTTCGGAAGATACAGATTCCTGAGAATGCCTTTTGGAATCAATTGCGCAGGTGAAATATTTCATAGAATTATATCGCAAATATTTGAAAACTGTAAAGGTGTAGTAACCTTTCAAGACGACATATTGATATATGCAAAAAATGAAAAAGAACTGAGTGAACGTACTGAAAAAGTCTTGCAAAAAGCAAAAGAAAGCGGAATGAAGTTTAACAAAAGTAAATGTAAATTTAATATGAAGGAAATAACGTTTTTGGGACATAGGTTTTCAAAAAACGGGATTAAAGTCGATGAAGAGAAAATCGAGGGATTAAAAAATTTAAAATCTCCGACAAACAAAAAATCATTACAAAGAATAATAGGATTTTTTAACTATTTGTGTAAATACATACCAAATTTTTCAGATATTACTGCAGGTATGAGAGAACTACTTAAGAATGATGTTGTATTTGAATGGAATGAACAATTAGAAAAAGACTTTAATTTACTGAAAGACAAAATAATAAACGCACCAGAATTGAAATATTTTGATGAAAAACAAAAGATAACCTTGACGGTAGATGCAAGCTCTAAAGGATTGGGGGCAGCATTGATACAAGAAGGGAAACCTATTGCTTTCGCTTCAAAAGCTCTAACAGAAACGCAACAAAGATACGCTCAAGTTGAAAAGGAGTTGTTGGCTGTGGCATTCGGATGTGAAAAATTCAAACAATATATTTATGGCCAAGCAATAACGATTGAAACAAACCACAAACCATTGGTGGCATTATCAAAGAAAAAACTGTATAAGTTAACAACAAGGTTACAACGACTAATGTTGAAATTACAATCTTATGACTTTGAATTGGTCTATAAGCCTGGTAAATACATGTATCTGGCTGATGCATTATCAAGAGATTTTAATAATAAAGGATCCGATACAGAGATAGAATTTAAAGACTTAGAACTTCAAGTAAATTTATTGATAGAATCACTACCTGTTACAGAAAAAATATGGAAACTTATTAGAGAAAGAGCAGAAATTGATAAAGAATATCAAAGTGTTAAAAACATGATTATAAATAAATGGCCAAAATACAGGAAAGATGTACCAGAAGAACTAAAACCATATTATGATATAAAAAACTATTTAATAATGTGTAAAGACATTATATTTTCTGAAAATAAAATACTTATTCCAAATAATCTGAAAAGGGAAATGTTAGAGAAAATACATTGCGGACATCCAAGTATCACAAAAATGAAAAATAGAATCAGAAATAGTATTTATTGGTTAAATATAGGAAAAGACATCGAAAACTACGTAAAAAACTGTAATACTTGCAACAAATTTTCATGTAACAAACAAAAATCTAAATTAATGTTACGAAATACTCCAGAATTACCTTGGCAAGAAGTTGGTGTAGACTTATTTGCTTACAAAAATAAGGTGTTTATAGTAATGGTTGATTATTTATCAAACTATATTGAAACTGAGCAGGTTAAGGATTTAAGAAGTCAAACAATAATTAAGAAACTAAAAGCAGCTTTCGCTAGATTTGGAATTCCAATGAAGGTCTATACAGATGGAGCTAAATATTTTGATAGCGAAGAATTTAAAAGATTTTCAGAAGAATGGGAATTCACACATATATTGTTGAGTCCTCATTTTCCGCAATCGAATGGAAAAGCAGAAAGTGCAGTAAAAATAATAAAAAATTTACTTAAAAAATGTGAAGATTCAAAAACTGATCCGTACCTAGCACTATTGAATTTAAGAAATACACCTAGAGAAAATATAAGTTCCCCAAGCCAAATGTTAATGTCAAGAAATTTAAGAACTTGTATTCCAATCAAATTTGAGAATCTAAAACCTAAGGTGACTTTAAAAGAAGACAAAAAACAAATTGACATTTATAAAAGTCAATATAAGAAAACATATGATAGGCAGGCTAAAACGAAGGAAGACGATTTTATGAAAGGAGAAAAGGTATGGTTTAAGAAAAAACCAAACGAACTATGGAAACAAGGGAAAATTATAGGAAAGTGCGAAGAACCAAGGTCATATTTGGTGGAAGCAGAAGAAGAGGGGGGAAGATACAGGAGGAATGAAAGACATATAAATCATGGACAGAATCAGAATGAGATCGAAGGTGACGAAAACAAAACAGAAGATAAACATGACAATGATGAGAAAAATGAAACAATACTTAACAAGGACAAAAAGTTGAAAGAAAGTGATATTATTAAAAACATGAATAATTATACAACAAGAACAGGCAGAAAAATTGTAAATAAATATCAATAATAGGATTAAGCTTAGAAAAGTTGTTTTAGACTAAGAACTAATTTTAATTAGTATTAAGGATTCAAATTAACCTTTTATTAAGATAAATAATTAAAAAGGGGAGATGTTGTATAGGCAACACATAATGCTGATTATTGTATAAAGAGTAGAGGTTGAGACGAATAGTAATCATGAGAGAGTAATAAAGTGAACACCAAAGAGTAAGGAGTGTTGTTATTACCCAACCCATATAAAACAACTATCTTGTCTGTATTATGATCCAAAATTGTAGATTAACACTCAGAACATAGAATTTTAAAAGATAGAATGCATAAAACTATCTATACCATGATTGCTATGCATCGTGTAATTTATAGAAAATTGAACGTATTTTTCAATAGAACAAACCGCAGATTCCTAAGTTTAACTTTTAGTGAAAATTACCCTTAAAGTTCAACAAGAATTAAAAAAATTGCGTAATAAATTACAAATAGATCAAGAAATGCTTTTTTTGATTTTTTTTCGACTTATACTTGGAAAAATCGATGTTTTTAAATGAAAATGTGTAGAAAATGAAAATTGTACACAATATTCCATTAAGGCCCAATATATAATATACTATTGGATATTTACCATGATTACTGGTTATATAGCCAATCATTTCAGGTGAAATTACAGTAACAATGGAAAATATCCAGTAGCTAAATTTAACCAAAGTTAAAAATAAACCATAAATTGTTGTGAACAGTTTCGCTTCAATGCTATTACTTGAAATGTTAAAAACGATAAAAAATTTTAAATCATGATGATATAGTTGCCCCCAGCAAAAACTGTCTTATTATGACAGGAGTGGGATGTGGCGGCAGCAAAAGTCATTAGATCTTCGTGATTATCAACATTTCTTAGTACATATTTTGATTTAAATAAACCAAAAACATTTGTTATGGGAAAACTTTATATGTTCTGTAAAGCGACCGTTTATTGAACAGGAAATTCTCGTGTTCAGGGTTTTGTATCATCGCTTGCATCGGCGAAATAATCAAAATCACTTAAATAAGGTACAAAAATATTTATTGTAAAAGTACCACTCTTTAGTAGAAGTCTAAAGATAGGTGGAGAGCCAAAGCTAAGACGAAAAGAGAAAAGGTAGAATCGCAAATAAAAACGCGACGCAAGCACACGACTTGTTATCTTTAGCAGCTGTTTTCTCAAAAACTTGATTTTTAATACTAGGTACCTTTGCGTAATAAAGGTCACATATTTTTAAAAGGAAACAGCTAACATAATTATACAGGTGACCAGAAATGACTTCTATAAAGTACAATCCAAAGTACAATAACTTTTGAACGTATTTCTCAATTTGAATTAAGTTTTTGTATCTGAAAGCATTACCGTTTGCCAATATTTCTGTAAATGTCCTCCCCGCTCTTCATTTTCAGCAGTGGTGAATAACGGTAATGCTGTTAATAACGTATTGTTGTTAACACCAAAGTTACAACTCTAAAAGATAACACAGTTTCTTGGGTAGCGCCATGGAAATTGACGAAAACATTACTAGAGAAGAAAAATGCCTTTAAGTCTTGTAGATGTTGTTCAAATGGTGTAAGATGGCGCCATTCAACTATTTCGGTAGACCGGTACCTTCTTCACACAATCTGGAGCAGAAAAAGACTCAACACATATCCCCATGGTGATCGATATATTGCAGCGATCCTGTTACAAAATAGTCATACCACAAGAGTTCAGATAAGAAATCACGCAGTAAGAACGCACAGTATGGAGAATATTTGAAGAAACGGGGTTGAAATCACAACAACTGCAAAAGAGTTTCTTCGAAAACATTGTATTGGTCAATTAGAATTGTCACAAGATGAGTTCAGTGGGCTAATGCAGAAGGGAAAACATACTGTTCTTAGATAAATCCAATACCAGACAGGATCTGTAATGGTTTTGGTAGAAATCTGAACGTATGAACCTCGCTTTACCAACTATAATTTAAGAACGATTCGGTTTATTGAAGAAATGTTGTCGAACACCTGAAGCATTTATTGGTGACAACTTCTTGTTATTGCACGCGTCCATACAGCTCACATAGTGTCCCAATACACACTTCAAATTCTACAAAATGATATGTAACATCCATGTTGCTTGGTTTATTTGTCACAACTTAATTAAATTTCATCCACATCCATTACTTGCTTTAATTTCTAATGACATTGCCTTTAAACCTTGGTGCAAATGAAAATGAGTTTAAAATAATTTAATTTTGAGAAAGCAATGTTTGTTACAAATAAGTCTTAATGAATAAAAAACTGATTAAAAGTGATTTCACATTTAAACTATTTTATGAGATACAATAAATCAGCCTAAATCTTCTTTCTAAATAAAAAGAACAACCTAAATCTTCTTTCAGTAAAGATCTAAGGTCCAAAAGAATATTTGGGAAATCGTCGTTCCACTTGCAGCTGTTTCCTCTGATAGCAATGGCAGCTTTGAGGGTTCTATGAAATCTTTCCAATATGCTATTGTTTTAACGATGAAATGTGGATCTGATTAGATACTAGTAGTCTTGTCTAGTAAGTCTTGAGAAATGTTGATTTAGTAGTGTTGTGATTGAGAGATGATAGATCTTGTTAAACGATATTTTTGGATTTTAGTTTTCTGACAAGTTATGCACAATAATTTTATTTGTTTGCTTAAATGTGACCAAAGGAAAGTACTTTGACATTTTCTAAACTAGCATGGAATCAGTGCGCTAATACATGAAATTTATTAATGATAATTTTCCAAGAAGCTAATTTCCAAGAAAACATCTAAATTAAATAAGCTGAAAGTAAACTGTTGATTAAGGATAACTTATAATTGTACATAATTATAATTTCTTTTTTTTTATTCTTAATTGGTACAAGAAGTAATAATTTTGAGTATTTTTGTGATAGAAGCTTATTTACTAAATCATATAACGGAAAAAGTAGTGTAAAGGCACCGGTTTTGGCCACTGCTCCATTCCTATTCCAGTCACCAACATGATATTTATATGTACCATGACATCTTAACAGTGTGCGTGTTTAAACTTGAATAAACTATACTAAATTTAGGTTTAACTTCGTACGCGTCCTAATGACGATGCACTTTGTGCCACTTAAGTTAAAGAACAAGAGGTAAGTATTAAGCATGTCTTTTACTTTCGTTTAAGGAGCATACGTGAAATAGGTTTAATCATTCTTTAATGTATAACAGCGTTATTTAAACAGTTTATAGACTATTTTCTATCTCATTTATTCGAAAATTAACCATGGCCACTAATGGTACCTGTATTTGCTCGTTATGCCGAATGTGAACAGTTGATGGCCACAACCGGAATCACTACTTGTGGCCACATATTATAACAAGACAGAAAATCTTAAACTATACGAAATAAAAAGAACGAAAAATGTAGATTAATGTATCCAGCTTTCCAGACCATAACTTCAAGAAAGTTATTTCAATATCTTGAGAGTCCCATCCATGCAGGATAAGCTTAGAGCTATTAGAGACGACTATTTTCTAATAGTAACAAAGTGCAAAAAAAATTATATCCCAAGAACATCTGTCCAAAATAGGCGCAGCAGGACACCTGAGATAGTGGATTGGATCCTTTGTGGATAGTGGATGGCCAGAAAATCTGTGCAGAGTGCAAATTCAGAGTGGATGGCCAGGTAAAAGCAATCAATCAGAAAACGCCATTATGAAAGAAAATAATGATGTTAAAATAACTAAAAAGAGACAAACAGAGCACTCGACAAAGAAATTATAACAAACTTCCAAGAACCCTACTATGATAAAAATTAAGTTAGACCAGATACACAAAACAAAATATTCACAAAACAAAATAATGAAAATAACGAGGGAATAAAGAAAAATTAAGATTTGGAGCACATCTGATAATTAAATATGATAACAATTTTACATGAATACCTGGTGGCCACAACTGATACTTTTACTGACCACAACCGGAGAAATGATGGCCACACGTGGCAAAACTGCACATTCTATAAATTTCAAGTATTTGTTATTTGCCAAGTATTTAAATTGTATATGGTGATAGAAAAATTGTGTCTTTACTCTTGAAAATAAAAAAAATGTTTTTATATCATCATGTATTACCATTAAAGCTATCCAATCTTTGTCTATCGATATAGCAAATTGCAATCCTTGAACATTAACAATCCTTGAACGAATTTTAAGTGAACACATGATATTTCAAAGATTTTCGTAAAATGATTAATAACTTGTCAAGGTTGCCTTCATGGATACAAAATTTGAAAACGTATGCATCCATAGTATTTAAGACAATATGTAAAAGGATACATAAAGTTCTACTTAAAAACTGAAGTTGAGTGCAGTCCTTGAATAGTGAAACACTCTGTATAGCTGAAAATAATTTTAATCGATGCAGCTTTCATAGTAATGTATGATGACATATTTTTTTTTATTTACAACAAAGTAAAGCCATAATCTTCCATCCTCGCACTATTAATACACTCCGTATATTAGAAATTCATTTAATAATAATCAGTAATTATATTTTATACTTATTCGCTCAATAGTATCGTTTAGAAATACTCATTTTATGTTCAATAAAAGAAATATTAGAAAAACGGTTGTTTAACATTCCCAAAACAGAATGAACAGGACAAAGATGGAAGACGAAGCATAGCGTCTTTTTAGTCTCGTCTTAATAGTTCTTTATCGGCAGTGATTAATTTATACATAAAAACAAGACAAATATAGATTTAAAATAATCTCATTTAATTAATAAACTTGTTTCATTAATTACAATAACAACACATAATATTAAAATGTTACAATTCCTCTTTTTGCTTATCTCTTGCTGAATATTCTTCTATGAGAATAGACGCAGCTTTTTCTCCCACTAAATAAGCAGGAACATTCGTATGACCAGTTATTTGAACAGGGATAACACTTGCATCGGCTACTCTTAAGCCATCAACACCATAAACTCTTAATCTATGATCAACAACTGCTTCAGGATCATTTTTAGGTCCCATTTTGCATGTAGTTGTCTGATGGTAAGTCGTCGTAGATAAATGTCTTATAGCACATTCCCAATATTCATCAGAACCATATTTAAATTGTTCACACCCGGGAATTGGAATCTCAATCGGTTTTACTCCATGTTTCTGGAAAGGTTCCGCTGAAAAAATTCTGAATGCTTCTCGAATTCCGGCTGTTAAAACTTTTATATCTTGGTTCTTGGGATCGGAGAAATATCCGGCGTAAAGTTTTGGATGTTCAAAAGGATTTGATGATTTTAATTCCATTTGGCCGTAAGATTCTGGATGGAGAATCATTACTAGGGCACTGAAAATGTGTTGGTCACGATAAGGACGGAAAATTGTATCGTATATTTTTTCCGACATACCGATTGAACGACCTAAACCGAAATCTTCGTAAGATCCGACATGTGTTGACCAATAAAGAATTTCGATGTCGGAAAAGTTTTTCGCTTCTGCGAATTCAGTGTTTGCGAAAACAACGGCTTCTAATCCTCCTAAGTTATGAAGAGGACTTTCGCCGTTTTTGTATAAATTGACGTAATTTTTATCATCAAATAAAACCTTTGTATCTAAATTTAATGGCTCTTCACTGTAAAAACCTAAACCAAAATATGATTGATGATCATAAATTTTTTGCCCAACAGGAAGATCACGAATAACTTTGATGTTGAGGTTCTCTAATTGTTTTTTAGGTCCTATTCCTGATAGCATTAAAGTTTGAGCTGAGTTAATTGAGCCGCTGCTTAAAATAATCTCTTTTCTAGCATATGCTGTATATTTTTTGCCGTCTTTAACAAATTCAACTCCCTCAGCTCGTCCAGTATTTCCAATTAAAACTTTAGTAACATGGCTGTTTATTCTTATTGTTAAATTTTCTCTTTCTTTGCTTTTCCTTAAAAGACATCTCTCCCCGGAACATCTTAATCCATTGATTGTTGTTGATTGCATGTAAGAAACTCCAACATGTTCTTTTCCATTGTAATCTAAGTATTTATAACCCAATGATTTTGCGGCTTCTATAAATAAATCGGCAGCTTTGCTTCGTCCGAAAGAATCTTCAACGTGAATCTCTCCGTTATGGCCTCTATAATCGTAATCTTGATGTTTTATTTTACAATTTTCGAGATTTTTTAAATGAGGAAGCACGTCTTCGTATGACCAACCAGGATTTCCTAAAGACGCCCATTTATCGTAATCTTGAGGGGCACCTCTTGAAAAACACATATAATTTAAAAGAGAGGTCCCACCCAGACCTTTGCCCCTAGGCCAGTGTACTTGTTGATTCCGTAGACCTTAGTTTAAAAAAGGTCAATATTAAAGATTAGATAATTCGAGTTATTTTTTTTAAGTACCTAACGCGAAATTTTCTGCTCTTTCGGTGTTATAACCCCAATTTTGATCGCCAAAAAGGGCGATGGCCGCTAATAAGGGTACATCGGTGGTTAAAACTGGGTCACCACCAGCTTCTAACAGCAAAATTTTCCATTTTTTTATTTCTGAAAGTCGATTTACCAACGCTGATCCAGCCGACCCAGCGCCCACAATTATAAAATCGTATTCTTCTACAATTAAATAAATAAAATGAATAAATCGATTTTTAAGGTTTTATTAAAATTTTTTACCTTCATCTTGTAATTTTGGTTCAGTATAATTTGGGTAATCCCGTTGAATTTGTCCACTATCAATTAAATCTTGAATTTTTCTTGTTTGTAATTCCGGTAGATCTATTGCGTGTGATAACACGATAAGCCCAAGTACAATAAAAACTGATTTACTCATTTTATAGATGTTAAACACACGAAGTTACTTGCAGGAATTTTTTGAAGGTACTGAAGAATCTCTCTTTAAAGAGGAATTATAAATATGTTGACTTTCTATCAGAAGTGAACTCTGGCCGCAAACAAGTTTAAAAGCATACCAATTAAAATTTATAAAAACAAATAATTATTACTGTTGTTACATTCGAAAAAAAAACATGTACATTCTTATAAAACTACAAATTGGACATTGGTAAAATGTTTTGTGGTTCAAAGAAAAGCATTTGAATATTTCCCTTTTGCCCTAATTTAAAAAATGTTAATGATGTAGAATTTTTTAAAATCCTGATATTGTTTAAAATGACCAAATCAGATTCGTTGAAATATATTGATACCTCAAACACGTGGATTCTGTATAATTTCAAGGTTAATTTTAAGTACAGTTACACTACTTTCTCTTTATATACTTAATATAAACGAGAAAGTATAAACGTGTTTTTGACAAGACGTTTCGCTACTTATCTAAAACAAGTTGTTGACAAGAATGAGACTACAATTATTATATATTTCTATATTTTTAATATTAAAAAATAAGAGATCCAAATTTAGTTCTGTTAAATTAATTAGTTGACCTGAACCTCATCATCACTTTTCTCAATTTGCTAATGTTTATTTTAATACAGCAAGTCATTAGCAGAAAACTTAAATACACGTAACAGTTACCGTCTTAAATCCCATGAAATAAGTCATTTTGATTTTTGATAGTAGGTAAAATTTTTCTTGAAATGTCCATTAATAATTTTACGCCTTCTTTCGAACAGAGCTGATTTGCACATACTCGGAGAATGAACAGATCTCATTAAAGCAAATCAAAAGCATTAAAGCTTAAACACAGTTTTGAATAAGCCAAATTGATAGCAATATCTCATTCTGAAGTTATTGCAAAATTTTAACAGAAATATTAAACGTTAGAGAAGTAGTGTATATCTCAAATTAACAAGAGTTGCAATACAAAGAGTTGTATAGCAAAAATATATTTTGACACAACACCAAGATCTAACAGCATTCTGCAAACTAGTGTAGGGGAGTTTATGGTAAGAAAACCTTTAATAAATATAGAAAAGGGTACGATGAACACTCATTTCCTAATAGGAACAATATAATATTTACAGGAAGTTCTGCTACTGCTGTTTATACATATTTAAAAATTGTTCATGGTTGTACTTCTAAAATGTATACATTCGTATGATATATGATTCAAAAGATGACAGAGATGACTCATGTGTGAACAATAAAAATAGTGCACCTGAACAAAGTACAGGAGCAAATTCTTTCGTGCATGACAGCCCTGTATACTGCCTAATACTAATACTGATAGCCTGTATACTGTCACTAATACAATACATTAAAGTAATACAAGTATTAAAAGAAAACTTCATGCTTTAATTGGGATATAAAAGAAAACTTCACGGTATAATTAATGTTCGTAAACAAAACTGACCTTGTTAACATTCTTTCGGAGAATGATTGACAGGTCAAAATAAAAACTTCACGCATTAATTGGAGTACAAAAGGAAGCTACCTGTTTTAACATTTTCTCTATTACAATGGCGATTTTTTCAGGCTTTAATTGGGGTATAAAAGAAGTCTTCACGGTATAATTAATGATTGTAAACAAAACTGTTCTCTGTTAACATTCTTTCGGAGTATGATTGACAGGTCAAAATAAAAACTTCATGCGTTAATTGGAGTACAAAAGGAAGCTACCTGTTTTAACCCTTTTTTCTATTACAATGGCGATTTCTTCACGCTTTAATTGGGGTATAAAAGAAATAGTCACGGTATAATTAATGTTTGTAAACAAAACTGACCTGCTTAATATTTATTCGGAGGATAATTGGCAGGTCAAAATAAAAACTTTATGCTTTAATTGGAATACAAAAGAAATCTATCTATTTTAACCCTTTTTCCATTGTAATGGCTCAAAACTAAAGAGATAATCAAAACTGCAGGGATAATTAACAGGAAAATTGTGAGAAGAGTGTTGTAACAACATTTGTAAAGAAGAAACTCGTTTTGAAAACTCTTCTATGGTACAGTAATACGATCTGTAACCATAGAAACCATAAAATTAAGTTTTTCCATACATTAGACTTCCATTAGACTTGGAACTGGGAATATTTGGGTTTAACCATCCTGAGAGTGAATGGTTGACGTGCGGCTAAACCAAAATGTTTTTAGTTCCAGGTTTAGTGTTAGTTTTAGCGTTTTTATTAGCTCCACTGTTAGCTGTTATTCCGTTCTAGATTATTGCATACTTGTATCGACCTAAAACTAGAACTAGTACTAGACCTAGAACTAGAAACATTAGGATTTAGCCGTAGGTCTCTTGGCTAAACCCAAATGTTTTTAGTTCTTGGTCTAGTGTTGTTTTGGTTTAGTGTCTACTGTCTTGGTCTAGGCGTTAGTGTTGGCTCTATTTTTGTTGTACGGTGTACTATGGTACTGGTGAATCATGTTTTTGTGTAGTTAATAAGTGTTAATAAGTAAATGTGGTGTGTGCTATAATATATCACAGGGTAATTGGGCACTTACCATATTCTTCGATACAAATGTAAATCAAGAGAAATATTTGGATATGTTACAAAATTATTTTACTGAACTTGATGAACTACCCCTAACCCTTTATCTGTCAGTGGTACTCAAAAGTCTTCCAAATTTTGAATATACAAATTGTTAATAAAAATTTATAAATTATGTGCAATATAACTAATGCAAATTAGTTATTGATATATTGATATAGTAGAATTTAAATGAGATTTAAAAGTACCACTAATGATGTTTAATAAATTTATTAACACTGGTAGATAATGATTAAGTACCCAGACCGCAATTTTTTATGTTTCCAGCTTCGTTTCCTCTTTCTTGTAAATAACAGTTAAAGTTTTCGCATCTTATCTCCGTCATCATATCTTATTCTCTTTATGTCCTCAATCCGTCTTCTTGAACAACTGTCCTCTTGGCAGCCAGCACGTCGCATCTAACTTATCATTAGTAGTTGTCTTGTCTGGTTAGGTAATAGATGGTCATCCATTACAAATTGTGTTGTTTCTGGTGGTTTTCTGTATTAACTTCACTTGGTTTGTGCCTTTTCCGTCATGGTTTCAAATTTGTTCATCGTCACTGGTAGTATACATGAATGGTCTTGGATGAAGATCATTTGGGTTGATTTGGGTTGCTTTTGAAAAATAAAAAAAATATCTCCTCATGTTCGTTTTACCGAAATATTCCATGTTTCCAAGTTTATTTTCTTTACCAAAGTAAATAACGATGAAAAATTTCGCATCTTATCTTTATCTTCATATCTCATTACTGCCGTTTTCTTTTCAGTCATTATCTATTCACTTTTGAATGAAGGTCTCCAGGTTTCCATTAATAAAGATTAATGGAAATTAATAAAGAAATAAAAAATCATCATCGAAAATTTGATTTTATTAACAGAAAAATTAACTACTTTTATAATATTTTGACTACAAGATTGCACTTTTTGGAAATACAAGAACTAATAGAAAAACCAAACAGAATATCAACCAAATAAACTTCAATCACTTTCAACATAAATTTCATCCTCGTATTACGAATCTTTCCAATACTCAATTTACCACAGAAGAATGGAACTTGCTTAATAAAGGTCTTAAATACACTATACTCCTAAGAACCATAACTTACCAGATCTAGCAATAAACCTAGAATCTGCAACAAATGGAATCACAGGGGAAGACAGCTTGAGGAACGATCTCATTGAATTATTGAAGAAAACAGAGGGAAACAACATACATAACAACAATAAAAACCAAAATAATTGGGAAGAACATAAAACATTACGTAAGATTAAAAATAAAATCAAAAACAATTCACTTATAATAACTAATGCAGACAAAAATGCAGATCTAGTAATACTAGATAAACCTTTATATATCTCTAAATCCTTAGATTTTTTTAATGAAAATAACTTTATTGAAATTAATAAAAATCCCACCACCGCATTTCACAATAAATTAAAGAAAATAGTTATAAACTCTGAAACATTTTTCAAAGATCAAAATATTCCTTTATCTAGAATCTTACCTATGAACCCAAAAACACCTTTACTACATTTTTGATTAAACTACATAAACAAAACTTCCCAGTTAGACCGACCCATTATTTCATCTATTGATTCAAGTACTTACAAAATTTCAAATTTTTAATACAATTTTTTAAAGACAATATTCAGTTTAAGGCAAACTATACAGTAACCAATAGGAATGATTTAATACAACTTTTACAAAATTTTAATTTACCTAACAATTTCACTCTCTTGTCTTTCGATATAACAAACCTATATACCAATATACCAATACCAGAAACTTTAGAAATAATAAAAGAATTATTAAGAAATAAATTAGACTCTATAGACACAGATTCTATATATTCTTTACTAAAAGTTTGCACTGAACAAAATTTTTGTCAGTTTAATAACAAATTCTATAAATACAACAAAGGTTTACCGATGGGATCGCCCTTGAGTGGTGTTCTTTCTGACATTTTTCTAAACAAAATAGAAAATGAAATTTTAAAACATGACAACCCTCATAATGATAATATAATATTATGGAATAACGAATCTGGAATAACGAAGGACATAATGATATAGTTTTCACGATTACATAAACAATCTACACAATAACATTAAGTTCACCCTTGAAATAGAAAAGACCACATTTTAAACTTCTTAGACATAACCTTAATTAACAAGCAAGATAACATAGATTTTCAAATTTACAGAAAACCTAAGCAAACTGATTTCATTATACGAATACATTCCTATAATCATAATAACCATAAAGCTGCAGCTTTTAGAGCTTACATATATCGCTATTTTAATACACCTTTATCAAGACAAGAAAGATCAAAAGAAATAAACATAATAAAGACTATTGGTTTAAATAATGGATTTTCAACAACATATATAAATTCTTTAATAAATAGATTCCTCAATAAATAACAACTTAACATATCTACTAGTTTACAGAATACTTATAAAGACAAAACATATATCTATAGATCTATCAACTACCCAGGTAAAATAGCTTACAACAATCAATCTATTTTTAGGAAATATAATGTCAACATCACATTCAAAAATTCTTTTACACTTCAAAAAAGATTATTTAACGCTAAAGACAAAATTAATCTACTAGATAAAAATGGGGTCTACAAACTTGAGTGTGGTACGTGTGGCGCATCATATATAGGAGAAACAGGTAGATCTCTAAAAGTTAGGATAAAAGAACATAGACATAATGATAATTCTAACTTCGGAAGACACATGTTAATTTACAATCATGAATTCATATTAAAAATAATGTTTCTATTCTGCGTCAACAAAATAAAGGCTTTAAATTGAATTTATTAGAAAATTATGAAATAGAAAAATTTAAATTTAACAATGATAACCTAGAATGCCTCAATGATCAGATTCACACCAACAGGACTCTTTTATACAGGGTGTTCCCGTGACTCGGGGCATAAAATTAACCACATATACTAGAGCAAAAATGATGATGATTCGTGAAAAAAAATTATTATAAAAGTCTTCAAATGGCCAAGATATGGGCCATCAAAGTTCAGAAATTTTAACACATTTTTCTAAATATTTTCAAAACCATTAATGGTAGAGGGTTGAAATTTGGTACAGAGTAAACAAACATCATGCAAAATCATTGAACCAATTTTGACTTTGGCCGGATGACGGCAACCATGTTATACAGGGTGTTCCTAAAATTTGTTTGCTCAGAACTTTTTTGTTTGTTCGTAGCCCTACATTTATTTTTGTAGTTTTTAATAGAAAATTTATTTTCGAAACTTTTTTCACTCTTTGAAAATTTTAATAACATTGACTGTTTTCGAGTTATACGCGAAACTGTTAAGCTTTGATTTCAATCGTAACAAATAAAACATATTCCGCAAGATCTGAGAAGGCGATGACAATTGAAAAACGAACTGATCTAATAACCATTATTTGCATAAATTTCTCAGTGTAGATTTAGTTAAATCCAGTGTTAATTTATTTTAATTGAATAAAAGAATGTAATTTCCAAAACAATAAATTTAATTTTCGCGGTAACAACAAACAAGAACATAATAAAAATTCTAACAAAAATATGAACAAGAACAATAAAATTATAAACAAATGGTAATAAATAAAACAGAACAAAAAAAAATACTAAAGCAGATGTTCAAAAACACTCCCGCCGGCTTCAATGCACGCCTGATATCGCCGTCTTAAATTAAAGCGCACTCTGCTGAGGACGTTGATTTCAGTTCGAAGTTCATTAAATGAATCAACAATTCGTAACCTCAGTTGATCAACTGAAGTTATTTCAACGCAGTACACAAGCGATTTAATGCGTCCCCATAAATAAAAATCTAGAGGTGTAAGATCCGGCGATCGGGGGGGCCAACTTATCGGTGCATCCACTCCTCGCCCAATCCACCGTTCCGGAAACCGTTCACATAGAAATTCTTGGACAGCATGTGTACTATGCGCAGGAGCACCATCATGCATATACCACATTTCTTGTCTTGTGTTTAAAGGAACGTCATCTAAAAAATCATTTAATTGCTCTAAATGTCCCCTGTATGTATGGCCATCCAGCCTTGACGGCAAGAAAACGGGTCCTATAATGACATCGCCCACAATGCCAGCCCAAACGTTAAGAGAAAACCTCCATTGCGATTTCCAAGCTTTCTTAAATCTTGGATTTTCGTCCGCCCAACTATGTGAATTTCTCAAATTGATGATACCATCTTTAGAAAATGTCGATTCATCTGCAAAAAGTATTTTTTCTAAAAATTGATCATCAATTTGGATTTTGTGCTGCATTATTTGACAATATTGCAGTCGTAGTGGGTAATCAGCCTGTCGAACTTCCTGAACTTTATAACTATGATATGGATAAAGCTGTTGCTCGTGAAGAACACGCCAGATAGTTGTTTTTGACGTTAAAAAATGCCTCGCCATATCCAAAGTACTAGCTGTAGGATTTTCTTGTACGTAGTCTAGAATATCTTCTTCTAGTTCGGTTGTTCGGACTGATCTGACTTTACCGTTGTTACTAAAATTCGGCTTAAACGTCCCATTTTCCCTTAAACGGGTTTCAATTCTTAAAAATGTTTTTCGATTGGGCGCTCTGCGGTTCGGAAATTTCTCCCGATAACGGTTAGCGGCTGCTACGGCGTTTCCATGACATTCTCCCAATGTCAAAATCATGTCAGTTTGTTCACTAAATGTGTAATTGTCCATTTTGAACACGCAAAATTAATAAAAACTTCATTAACAAACAACTTTATGTTTAAACTACATAAGCAAGTTGACGGCTCAATTTGTTTTTTTTTTAATTGCCATGGCCAACTTTTTCGAAAATTATTGTGTTTAGTGTTACCATTGAAATCGAAGCTTAATATTTTCGCGTTTAACTCGCAAACGGTTAATGTTATCAAAATTTTCAAAGAGTGAAAAAAGTTTCGAAAATAAATTTTCTATTAAAAAGTACAAAAAAAAAAAAAAAAAAATGTAGGGTTACGAACAAACAAAAAAGTTCTGAGCAAACAAATTTTAGGAACACCTGTATAACATGGTTGCCGTCGTCCGATCAAAGTCAAAATTGGTTCAATGATTTTACATGATGTTTGTTTACTCTGTACCAAATTTCAACCCTCTACCATAAATGGTTTTGAAAATATTTAGAAAAATGTGTTAAAATTTCTGAACTTTGATGGCCCATATCTTGGCCATTTAAAGACTTTTATAATAATTTTTTTCGCGAATCGTCATCATTTTTGCTCTAGTATATGTGGTTAATTTTATGCCCCGAGTCACGGGAACACCCTGTATAAATATTTATTCAACCCTTTCCTTAAGATACTGAGGATTATTACATTCATGCCGCATATAATATTCGCATTTTTGGGGTCCCTGCGACATACCACTTTCCTCTTCCATAAACCCTCTCCTTTTCCAAAATTTGGCCTGAACCAGTTTTTTATGTTTCTTCTCTTCCGTGTCGCATTTGATGTCGATTTCATTACTTGTTCTACACATCGCCATTAAGCGATTTTTGCGTCTCAATAGTCTTAAAACGTTTGTTAAAATTTTACAAAGTGTGATGTTATTTTCTATCATTGTAATGTATATTAATTAAATGTAATAATGGAGTTGGATATGCTTTTAATGTTATTTTCTTGAAACTTTGACTGTAAGTAATATTTTTTGTAAAGTTTTTTATACTTATTTCTTGACAATTTATTTTTCATCAATCATAATTATCATCTGTCATATTTTCTTGTAGTTTATCTCTGAGGATGGTTATGAAACCGAAACTAGTCAGATAAATAGAATCTTTAATTTAATAAACGACCAGTACAAAAGTAGTGTCAATTATATATCCTTTCTTAAGAAAATAAACAAATTCCACCTACGTCACTGTATTGCTCGTTAAAAGTCGCCCATATAATGTTTTAGTTATAATACTCCATCTTTATTACTAAATAAGATATTCGCAGTTATAGTTTTCATAAATTTTTCACTTTTTGCCGGTAGGGCGAAAACAAAAGACGACAGCTGTTCGAAGTTTTCGGCATTTGTAGCATTTGTAGTTTCTAGAGAAATGAGATCATCACATGTAAGCTACTTTCTTTCTATCTCTTTTAGATTCGGAGATTCCTATGCGGGCTTCGAAATTGGGACACCCGTACATGCATTCGCAAATGTCTCTTTTACGAGACATTAAACAATTATCTGTAATAAAACAAATCTTTTTTTTTAATATTCTCTACGCCATTGCTAATGTTGTCAAACGGGTAGAATTTTTGGGTTAAGTGTCATCAATTATCTTTCAATTCTCTTACAAATATTTGATTAAAGTAATACTTTTTCAGTAATTTACGGTTTTCGAAGCAGCCATATAACCTATTATAAATATTCTATTCTTCATGGGGATCTTATGGTAATAAATGTTGGACATGTTGAAAATGATGCAATTAATAAATTTTTAATTAAATTAAGATTTATATTTATAGAAATGTAATATCAAATTTTCTTTAAAGTGGTTTTTCTTAAAAATTATTGGTTGATTCAAAGTTTTGTAAAATATAATTTGATAAATATTTAACGAGTTTATGTCATCAAATCAAACTGAATCATCAAAGTATTATGGTTAAATAATTACAGTTAAAATAATTTTGATCTGCTTTAAGATAAAGTACCACTTCCGGTTACTCAATTTTATCAAAATTTTGTATTTAGCTATCCTTCATCATTTATAGCTGATATAGCATTACATAAAATTTTGTATTATCCAATTCTGAGGACCTAAATTACATAAAAAAATTAAATGTGAGCTCAAGTAAAGTAGTACTTCCGGTTGATACATTTGATCCAAAAGTTCTTTAAGCCTTCAGCATATTGTCCTATAGTCACATACCAAGTTTGAAAAAAGTATCTCAATTCAAACTGTATTAAAATATTTTCGTTTGGGTTTTTTCGAATTTAGACCGCAGTGCGACGTGACGTCATCAAAGTTTTTCAAATTAACATTACTTTTTTTTGAAAAATTAAAACTTATTTTGAATAAAAAAGGGAAAGGTCTTTAATTTTGCTAAACTATCGAATAAGCCAATAAAAAAATGTGTAACAACCCTATTGAATAGGATTCTCTCAACCTTTAAGGAACCTCTCAACCAATTTTTAGGAACCATACTCTATTTCATTCAAAATATTAATCATTGACCAATAAAATGTGGAAATGCCTTTTTCAATAAAGTATGTATGTTGAAATTTCAATAAAGCGACAAAATATCACGAAAGTATATAAAAATAACATAAAAATGACCTTTGTTACATGATCATAATTCGTAAACAACCTTGATAATCAGCGATTTCGATAGATCTATCAAAATCAAAAAATAACCGTTCTCAACTTGTTCTTTTTAACCATGTACAGCTTTCAAAAGGACACCATGTTAGGTTTGTTGTTTATGCACGTATGAACGGCCGACATTGTAGCCCACCCTTACAAATAAAACCAATTAGTTAATCCGCATAAAAATTGCATAAAAAGTAGAAATGTATTTACTGTTAAATATAAATAATAACATTATTTGCGGTTATCATATTCTAATATTTGTTTAAAACATCATTTATTGTAACAACATTAAACAATTAAGATGAATGTAAATAGTAATTAAAAAGATTAATGAAAAATAATATGTGTGTTAAATAAAGAAAATGTTAAAATTAAAGAAACAAAATTATTTAGATTAATTAAAAAGTTTATTAGTTGAAGTATCCAATATAAGTCTTGAAGTTTGTTAAGATATATCTCCATAAATAGTTCTTCTGAAAAGTAAAAATGTACGATTTTTTTTCTAGTTAATGCAAGATAATCACTTAAAGTTTTAAAATGTTATGAACTTTAATAAAAATTAAAATATTAATGAAATTGATTATTTTGGATAAGGTAAAATAAATAAACCACAAAAGTTTGTTTTCTGTACATTTTCAATAATAGATATTCTTCATTCATTTTATTAATAATTCATTATTATAATTCTCTTGAGCGTGCACACAAAGATGCTTACCGGGAACGATAACTATTAACTAACGCAAGACCTGCTTGACATAAATAAATAGCATCTAAACGATGGCGTACTTTTTTTCATATACAAGTACTATCTTTAATGTTACTACTTTAGCTACAAATACAAAAAATACATTCAAGAGAAAGAGATACAAGAGGAAAAGAAAAAATAACAACAAAGAAAAAAATTAAATCACGTTTAAAGTAGTAAATCTTCTACGTCTAATCTACAAAAAACGTCGTTTTTTAAAATAAATATTTTTATATGTTATTAAAAAACTTTTTTTTATGATAGTTAAATAGGTAGATAAAGAAATTGTGCACAGCACATACCGACGCTTGTAAAACGCACTACAATTCATCATTAGAGTCCGGAATTTATGCAAATTGCATATTATTTACCGCTGATAGTACGATTAAATGCTTTCGGATCTAGACGAATTGCGTGAATAGGAATTGATTGACACCTATTAATTATTACATATTTTGCATATTTCTAAGTTTTTCGCATATTTTTGCATATTTTGAATATTTTCACATATTTTCACATATTTTCATATATTTTACAGTATTATAAGTTTTTAAAGTGCAACGTCGATTTCTTATTTATTATTTGAGGTGTAATTCATATTATGGTCAACTTTTTGTTCTGATATTCGCCAGAGGTAGACAGGCCGACCGTCGAGACGCACTGTCGGGCGTCGCACGTTCGTTGACGGCCGTCGTTGTCGGCGACTTAGGCCCGACGCGGATCTGGATGTAGTTAGCGTCTAAAATAAAAAGTGGTATCCACGAAGTTAAATTTATTTGAAAACACATTATTCTAAGAGTCGTTCTGAAGCTGTTCAGATCTCTTATGTGTTTTTGCTTTACGTACAAATTTTTAAGTATTTCAAATATGCCGAAGGTGAAAAATTATTTGGTGTTGTCTTGGATAAAAGCAATTCCTGAACTTATTCTACAAGAAGAAAATGTGTTTTGTAAAGCATGCGGTAAAACGGTAAGTTTATGTTTGTCATATTTTTCAATGTAAATTTAAAAATTATCAATTTAAACTAATAATTACACCTTATAGAGTCTAGATTGAAATAATAATCTGTTCTACAAGTTTGAATTGCAGTTACGGGAGTAAATAATGGAAACGTGCTGCTATAACCACCGACCAATTAAAGAGCTGAAGAACGTTTCCATTATTTACACCAATGACACTTTTATTTAAGTCATCCTTAAGATTGTTGTTATAATTTTTAATACTTTTCTTAATCTGTTTTATTCCATGGGTCTTATATTAAATTAACTTTGTATGGCTAAAGTCGATTCCAAAATGTTTGTTTCTTACTCTTAAGCTCTTGTTGCAGGTTGCTTGTGACCGCAAATCTCAGATCACGCAACACGTTGCTACCGATTTACATAAGAAAAAAACTCACCAACTGAGTCAAACTAAAATGGCTCAACAATCTTTTAAGCAAGCTATTCAACCGGAAACAACCAAAAATGAGCAGCAAATATTTAATGCAGGATTTTACTTACTTTGCGCAAGGGCTACGTAAATGAGGAGTATATTAAAATAATTAGGTCTATCAAAGAAGTAGTCAAAAACCACTACGTATATTTAATAGTTGACGAAACTACCGATTGCTGTGGAAGATATATTGCGAACTTGCTTATAGGTGTTTTAAGTAGTTCATTTGGTGGCAAATCATATTTAATTGCTTGCAAACAATTAGACAAAACTAACCAACTTACAATTTTACGTTTCGTAAATGAAGCGTTAATGAATTTTTTTCGTCCGGAAATTGTACCAACTGAAAAAATTTTCCTTTTGCTTTCGGATGCTGCCACATATATGGTTAAAGCAGGTCAACAACTTAAAATGTTGTACCCCAATTTAATTCATGTGACGTGCTTAGCTCATGGTTTGAATAGAGTAGCAGAGGAAATTAGGAATCAATTTCCAGACGTAAATGCGTTAATTGGCAATGTAAAAAAAATATTTTTGAAGTCTCCCCTCAGAATCCAATTATATAAGGAAAAATTGCCTAATGTTAATCTACCACCAGAGCCTGTCATTACAAGGTGGGGTACTTGGTTAAATGCTGCAACATTTTATGCCCTACATTTTACATCTATAAAGGAATTAATCATGGATTTGGAAGAGGTAAATAATCAAGCGATTAAAAAATGTCAAGCACTATTTAAAAAAGAGACATTAGGTGCTGAATTAGCGTTTATTCAAAGTAATTATGAGTTTGTAAGTAGAATTATTTTAAATTTAGAAACGCAAGGAATGCCATTAAATGAGTCTGTTGGATTAATAGAGGAATTTCAGACTGGCGTTAAAAAAGTAAATGGTAAAGTAGGCCAAATTATTAATAAAAAGTTTTATGAAGTATTAGAAAAAAATCATGGTTATATATTGTTATCAAAGACTGCTAAAATAATTGGTGGATATTTAAGCGATCAGATTAATATTGAACCAAATTTAATTAGTAAATTTAAATATGCACCCATAACATCTGTAGATGTGGAGAGGAGTTTCTCAAGGTACAAACAGATACTGTCTGATAGACGACGTAACTTCTTAGTTGAAAATATTGAAAAATATATAATTGTAAACTATAACATTACTGCAGGCATTTAATTATTTTTATATATATATCGATTTTTAAGTATGCTGAAGTTTGTAATCGCCTGTCTATAAATATATTTTATTTAGTTGTTTTTTTTTAATAAAATAGAGCTTTTAAATCTTGAGATGTTAGTTTGAATTGAACCTATTAAAATACCAACTTTATATAAAGGGTTCTTCATTAAGAGCTTTCCATGATGAGTATCTTTCCATGATTAAATGGCATAGACTGACGTTTCAAAATGTAACAGAATTGCGAAGCCATCTTCACTCCTAATCGAGAAATGTTAAAAACAAAATGCGTCGCTCTTAATGAAAAACCCTTTATAATAAAATTAATATACTATTTTAACAGTAGTATAAAATGCATGCATATTTTTACATAAATTATGCATATTTTTACATACATTTTGCATATTTTTATATGAAATTTGCATATTTTCTTATATTTAGTACATATATATGCGCATATTTTGCATAAATTTTGTGCATAAAATTCCGGACTCTATTCATCATATATTTATGTTTTAGATTTGTGTATGTATTTTTTGGGAAAATTATTATAATCTTTTATATTGTATAATAATACGATTACGTTTCCAAGCAGATTTTATCTTATAAATGAAGTTGAGTACATTGCTTAACCATTATTCATTTATTACACTTTTTTATAAAATAAAAATGACTAACACGTCCATATTTTTTTGTGTGCGTAAAAGGCAACTTTCGACAAAATACGTACTTGATTTTTTTAGTTATTATATGATTATACTTATTTATTGCAAACTGTGTACCATGTAAAAAAAGTTATACATTATTATTTTCTTTATTTATTACATATTAATAAACTTTCTTCTTGTCATCGCATGAATAAAATGCATGGATAAAAAACGCATATTATCTCTTTTCAAAGATGGATTTGTAAATCAGTCTTAAAACGATTTCATTTAGAAGGAGGGTGTTTCATAGTATTTTAAAGGATGTTGAAGGCATTCAACTAGGTAAATCCAATTTTAGTGCATATTTGTTAATTAATAAAGAAAATGATTAAAAAATAAAATACATTTTTAAACGGTAATTAATTATAATCTTTGATTACTTTTTCAATATGGTATCAAAACAATAAAATGATAGATTATTTTTAATGGGTTCCACATTCCACAAATACAGGAGTGAGCTTAAAATGTCTTCTTAGTTAAATATTTTTATCCACGTAAAATTTAGGTGAGTCATTAAAAGAAAAATGAATCTAGTTAAATGGTTAAAGATGAGGAAGGGCTTATCTCGTGCTTTGTTTGATAACCGTTGGGATGAGTGAGAGAGGAGTCTGCACATCTTTTCTAAATAACAGTCATGAAGTTGCAGGATTAATTTAGAAGAAGTTACTTTTCTTGCGTGTACAAAAATGGAGAAGGTTTTGGTGTACCGAATTGGCGAAGAATTCACGAATTCTGTACTTGTAATTTCAGTAATTTCAGTACTTGCTTGGAGGAGAAGATGTTACAATGGTTAGGTAGCATGGTAGCATGGATTGAAAAATTTGATTTATCATCACTATCTTCATATCTCATCACTCGTTTTCTGTTCAGTGATCTGATTCTATGTTTTTCTGATTCTATATTTTTCTCTCCTGGGCCACTTCAACCCATCTTTTTCTCATAATTCTCCTTATGTCGTCTCTCCATCTTTTTGGGGGTCTTATTGGACTTTGTTATTCCCAGCAACCAGCATGTCACATCTAACGCAGTCTGGTCTGTCTAGGAAATCGATAGTTATCCATTAGAAATGTAGTTCTTTATTAAGCTTTCTGTACGGCCTTCAACTAGGTGGTAATATGACACCTGATGTAAAATATAATGTAATTTTGGTAGGAAAAGGGTTAAATTTTATCGATCAATATACTGTTAGTATGTAGTTTTCTATGGTTACATATCACAAATCGAACTTGAAAAATTTTTAATTTAGGAAAAAATTCTTCAAAACTGTTTGGATCTAAATGGTGCCTAGGTTGAACTTTTTGTATAATCTGTACGCCATATTTGCTTAAATCATCATTTTTAACATTTAAATCTGTTAACGACATCATTTCAACGCCTATTATGATTATATTTGCTGATTTAATGTTTTCAGAGAACTCATATTTTCTCAACTTTTTCTCATACCACCATATGATGTGATTGACCATATGATTTATGCTCTATCAGAACATACAACAAAACAAAGAACAATACAAATAAGAAAATGCGCCAGAATCAATAATACTACTTTTGTTTGAAACATTTTGCTTCAAAATCACTAATGGCGAAGATATTGACTATATTCCAGACATTTGACACATCCCAATTTCGATGTAACTAAAAGAAATAGAAAAGAAATAAGTTACATGTCATGATCTCATTTTTCGAGAAACTACAAATGCCCAAACCTCCGAACAGCTATCGTTTCGAAAAAGATAATTGCGAATATCTGACTTGGTAATAAAGAAGGAGCTTTATGACTTAAACATTATATGGAGAACTTTTTACGAGCAATTCAGTGGCGTAGGTGGATTTTTTTCTATGTTTCATAGTTGGCTATGGCTTAAAATAATTCGTTATTTTTTCCTGATAACAAATATATATAGTTTGCTAGGAGCATGTTTTATAATTATTGAATAATTAATAAAAATTCTTGTTTTTCTAACAGGATTTTTGTTAATTTTAAAACTTAGCGTTGCTATGGTGATAATCATACTATAATACAAAAATAATGCAATATCATATAATAATGCACTATAATGCAAATCTTGGCTACAGTTGCAGTAAATTCATCGCCATACGGTAGAGAAGTTGAACATGATATCGGAGTATCCAAAAGTCTACAAAGCGAGGGTAATCCATCATTTACAAGCTGAAGATGCCAATCTAAGATTGGCATATAACATTTGAAATGTTATATGGACCAGTAGTATATGGTTAGTAGTGCTGGAATATTTAATCGGCATAATTAACGTTTTTGATCCGATGTCCTAATCATATGATAGCCAGACGTTCACAAGGAAGACACGAGTTTAATGTATGGTCTGCTCTTTTAAATAACAAAATTTTGTCGTATAGTATCTACCATGAAAATTTAAATGCAGGTATGTATCTAATATAATAAAGCAAAACATTGAAACTTATGTCGACAATTTGCCATTGAATATATCAAAGATATTATATTTTCAACATAACGGAGCACCAACACACAATGCCAGAATTATTAGTGATTTTTTAAACGTAAACTTTTGTAATAATTGGATAGAAAAAATGATCCAGAGCATAGATGGCCACTGGGATCACCTAATTTATCGCCTTTAAATTTTTTCTTTGGGGTCATATACAAAATATGTTGTATAAAATGATACATTAAATATAAATCAATTAATAAAAAATGTCAATTTGAACATTTATAATTTGGCTACAAAATATTTTACTTTTTTTGTTATAAATGTTATTTGTTTGATTTCTTATCTGTATCTAAATAGGTACATAACTTGTTGATTTTTATGCTTTATTTATCATTATTTTTTTTGTCATAGCAACATATTATTACCATAGCAACTTTAGTTGTTAAATACATACAAACAATAATGTTAGAAAAAGCAAGAATTTTTACTAATCATTCAATAATTATAAAACATACTTCTAGCAAACTATGTATATCTGTTATCAGGAAAAATAACGAATTATTTTAAGCCATAGTCAACTATGGTTTCCATTTAAAAAAATAAAGTATGTCCTAAAATCTCGAAAATAAAGTATAGGAAACAAATTCCACCTACGCCACTGTATTGCTCCTAAAAAGTTGCCCATATAATGTTTTAGTTATATACTCCATCTTTATTACCAAGTGAGATATTCGCAATTATAGTTTTCGTAAATTTTTCACTTTTTGTCGGTAGGGCGAAAACAAAAGACGACAGCTATTCGGAGTTTTCGGCATTTGTAGCATTTGTAGTTTCTCGAAAAATGAGATCATGACATGTAAACTACTTTCTTTCTATCTCTTTTAGATTCGGAGATAGCCTATGCGGGCTTCGAAATTGGGACACCCGTATATGCGTTCGCAAATGTCTCTTTTACGAGACATTAAACAATTATCTGTAATAAATCAAATCTTTTTTTTAATATTCTCTACGCCATTGCTAATTTTGTCAAACGGGTAGAATTTTTGGGTTAAGTGTCATCAATTATCTTTCAATTTTCTTACAAATATTTGATTAAAGCAATACTTTTTCAGTAATTTACGGTTTTCGAATCAGCCATATAACCTATTATAAATATTTTATTCTTCATGGGGATTTTATGGTAATAAATGTTGGACATGTTGAAAATGATGCAAATTTTAATTAAATTAAGATTTATATTTATAGAAATGTAATATCAAATTTTCTTTAAAGTGGTTTTTCTTAAAAATTATTGGTTGAATCAAAGTTTTGTAAAATATAATTTGATAAATATTTAACGAGTTGTTGTCATCAAATCAAACTGAATCATCAAAGTATTATGGTTAAATAATTACAGTTAAAATAATTTTGATCTGCTTTAAGATAAAGTACCACTTCCGGTTACTCAATTTTATCAAAATTTAGTATTTAGCTATCCTTCATCATTTATAGCTGATATAGCATTACATAAAATTTTGTATTATCCAATTCTGAGGACCTAAATTACATAAAAAAATTAAATGTGACCTCAAGTAAAGTACTACTTCCGGTTGATACATTTAATCCAAAAGTTCTTCAAGTCTTCAGCATATTGTCCTATAGTCACATACCAAGTTTCAAAAAAGTATCTCAATTCAAACTGTATTAAAATATTTTCGTTTGGGTTTTTTCGAATTTAGACCGCACTTTTTTTTTAATTAAAACTTATTTTGAATAAAAAAAAGGAAAGGTGTTTAATTTTGCTAAACTATCGAATAAGCCAATAAAAAAATGTGTAACAACCCATACTCTATTTCATTCGAAATATTAATCATTGACCAATAAAATGTGGAAATGCCTTTTTCAATAAAGTATGTATGTTGAAATTTCAATAAAGCGGCAAAATATCACGAAAGTATATAAAAATAACATAAAAATGACCTTTGTTACATGATCATAATTCGTAAACAACCTTGATAATCAGCGGTTTCGATAGATCTATCAAAATAAAAAAATAACCGTTCTCAACTTGTTCTTTTTAACCATGTACAGCTTTCAAAAGGACACCATGTTAGGTTTGTTGTTTATGCACGTATGAACGGCCGAAATTGTAGCCCACACTTAGGACAGGCGCGCACATGCGATTTTCATGCGATTATTTGTCGCAGCGACATAAAAGTAGTAGTCGCAAAAAATTTGTATGGTCGCGCATTTGCAACTGATTAATCGTGACTAGAGCCTAGTATCAACATGGACTTCATAGAAACCGCTTGTATAGTGGCTCTGTTATTACGAAAGAAATTAAGAAAGCAACGGAAAAGAAAATTTTGGGTGCATCCAATTTTATCTGACAGAGAACATCGGGGTCAATTTTACATTCTTCATGAAGATTTAAGAAAGCATCCTCGTAAATTCTTTAACTATTACAGAATGAGTGAAAAATCTTTTCTTGAATTATTAAAAATAATAGGACCGAAAATATCGTACCAAAATAGTAAATGGAGAAAATGTATACCACCTGAGGAATGTCTTGCAGTAACAATAAGGTAAGAAGGTACTTACCAGCTTTTGTTTTGTGTCGTCGTTCTGCCAAATTAACTAGATATTTTCTGCAAACTACTATTAGACTAGATATATAGAAGTAGATATTAAAAATAAGGTTAAATAATAAATATATGTTCTATTTGTTTAATTTAATTAATTTATTGATTTGACAAGTCAAAATATGCATTGTCACCATCAGAAAAAATGGTTGCTGATGGTGTGGACTGTGCAGAGTTGACCATTGATGTCGATGGCGCGGAGTAAATACTTTCATTGCCTCCTTGTTGCTGTTGTTGAAAATTTGATCTTGGAAATTGCACTTGGTCTACCGGACGGTTAGGATAAAGATGAGAATAAGATTGTTGCATTGAACTGTAAAAAACTGGAGGATTTCCGACGTTTTTTGCATTTTTCATGATATTTAAGATTTCAATTTTCGCATAATGTTTTTGGTCATCAGTTAATTTTTTGAACATTGGAACAAGCATAAGTGAAAAATTTTTATCTTCGTCGATTGTTTCACATTGCTTATCCTCCAATATTTTCAGTAACTTTTCTTCTTCATATGGAATTGTTTTAAGCACAGTTTTTCTTGCAGCCCTTCGTTTAGATATGGATGTACTTTCCGAATTTTCTGTATTGGTTGCTAAAGAAGGAGAAGATATCATTTCTTGATTTTCTTGATCAATCTCAATTGATTGAGAAGGTCCGGTGTTGCTGGTAGTTGGTCTATCTTTCATTATTGGGAAAAGGAATTAAATAAATAAATCGTCGAAATAAATATATCTTCTTTTTTTTTTGCTGCTTGCCCAGACACTGCTTTACGCTGGGCTGCTAATTCCCTAGCGAAACAATCTTTTAAATTTTTCCATTTTTTTGAATAATTTTTCCTGCAATAAAAAACAGTTATTATTTATTTTTCAGATACCTTGCTACCGGCAATAGTTTCAATTCTTTACACTTTGAATTTTTACTTGCGGCTACCGCGATAAGGGAAATTGTTGAAGACACATGTAACCAATTATGGAACTATTTACAGCCTTTATATATGCCAGAAAAGTCTGAAGAAGATTGGATAAATATTGCCAAAGAGTTTTACGATAGGACAAATTTTCCGAACTGTATCGGTGCAGTCGACGGCAAGCACATTAGATTACAGAAACCAAATAATACTGGTTCCGAATTTTATAATTATAAAAACTTTTATTCGACTATTCTTTTGGGTATAGTAGACGCCGACTACTGTTTTACAGCAATAGATGTAGGAGCTGGAAGCGATTCCAGTGTTTTTAAGAATTCGAATTTTGGTCAAAGATTACATAATAACCAATTAAATGTTCCTACTCCACAAAAATTACCAAACAACGAGATGGGAGAACCCATACCTTTCATGATAGTAGGAGACGAAGCATTCGCGTTATCACAAAATGTTTTACGGCCTTATCCTCGAAGAAACTTAACAATGAAACAAAGAGTCTTTAATAATAGACTGACTCGTGCACGGCGTATGGTAGAGTGTACCTTTGGTATTTTAGCGAACAAATGGCGTATTTTGCATCGATCATTAAACGTGCGAGTCGAATTTGTCGACCTTATCATTAAAACATGTTGCATTCTACATAACTTCGTGCCAAAGAAAGACGGTGTGCAAATGGAGGACGAATTTTATGAGTGTTTATTACAGAGCTGTCCTCCAGCTGGAATAAGACCTAACAGAGTTGGTCTTAATATAAGAGACTATATGGCAAATTACTTTACATCCCCCGAAGGTTCAGTTCCGTGGCAATATGATAAAATTTAAATACTTATCTGCACAACATTCATTACATAAGATTATTAAAAACTATTAAATAAAAACAATATCACGTACCTCTCTTGTGTTTTTCTTCGGCCGATAACTTGTTCCAAGTGGATATAACTTTGCTATACACTTCTCCCCACAATTTTTCCTTTAAATTTCGGTCACTATACTCTTTCAAATGTTTGTTGTAAAGAGCTGGTTTTTTTCTACCTCGATAATAATAGTTTCTGTGTCTAAGACACTAGATGTCAAGTCATTGTCACTATTATCAGACACTTCTGAAGATTCAGCCATTTTTAATAAATTTCTTGTAATAATTATCCTATACACCAACTTCGACCAGTGCTGCGACTACGACTGAACAGTCGCATGTGCGTGCATGTTCATTCTTGTTCATGTGATACATTTAAAGACGCGACAATCGCGTCGTTACAAAAATGGAGCAGGTTACATCTTTTTAATCGCTGCTATTATTTAGTCGCATATGCGCGTATTTGTATTTAATGCTATGTGTGTTATTTTTGCGACCAAACAGTCGCGCGACAGAAAATCGCATGTGCGCGCCTGGCCTTACAAATAAAACCAATTTAGTTAATCCGCATAAAAATTGCATAAAAAGTAGAAATGTATTTACTGTTAAATATAAATAATAACATTATTTGCGGTTATCATATTCCAATATTTGTTTAAAACATCATTTATTGAAAATGTACGATTTTTTTTCTGGTTAACGCAAGATAACCACTTAAAGTTTTAAAATATTATGAATTTTAATAAAAATTAAAATATTAATGAAATTGATTATTTTGGATAAGGTAAAATAAATAAAACACAAAAGTTTGTTTTCTGTACATTTTCAATAATAGATATTCTTCATTCATTTTATTAATAATTCATTATTATAATTCTCTTGAGTGTGACCTGCTGGACATCAATAAATAGCATCTAAACGATAGCGTACTTTTTTTCATATACAAGTACTATCTTTAATGTTACTACTTTAGCTACAAATACAAAAAATACATTCAAGAGAAAGAGATACAAGAGGAAAAGAAGAAATAGCAACAAAGAAAAAAATTAAATCACGCTTAAAGTAGTAAATCTTCTACGTCTAATCTACAAAAAACGTCGTTTTTTAAAATAAATATTTTTATGTTATTAAAAAACATTTTTTTATGATAGTTAAATGGGTAGTGGCACTGAATGTAACAAATACAAAATAGTGATTGTTATTATAATTTAAATGAGACTTAAAAGTACCACTAGGTTACAAATGATGTTTAATAAATTTATTACATCTGGTAGAAAATGGTTAAGTCTTCTTTGTATATAACAATGAAAGTTTTCGCTTCTTATCTCCATCATCATATCTCTTCTCTCTCGTTTTCTTTTCATCCATTATTTTTTTACTTCTGAATGAAGACCTCTTTAATATGCTTACATTTGTTTCTCCAATAGGCCACCTCAAACCATCTACTTCTCATAATTCTCTTTATGTCCTCAATCCACCATTTTGAACGACTGTCCAGAATGAGGTTTGTTATTCTTGGCAGCCAGCACGTCACATCTAAATTACTAGTAGTAGTGGTTTTGTCTAGTTAGGTAATGGATGGTCATCTATTACAAATTTTGTTGTTTCTTGTGGTTTCTGTATTACCTTCAATTGGTTCGTGTCTTTTCCGTCATGGTTGCTTTAAAAAAACATATACTGAGACAGTTTTCTTTGTTTCAATAGTTTGCCGAGAACTCCTCATGTTCGTTTTACTGAAATATTCCATGTTTTTAAGTTTATTTTCTTTTCTTTCTAAGTAACAATGAAAAATTTCATATATCATCTCTATCTTCATATCTCATCACTGTCGTTTTCTTTTCAGTCATCTGATTCTATGTTTTTCTGATTCTATATTTTTCTCTTCTGGCCCACTTCAACCCATCTTTTTCTCATAATTCTCTTTATGCCGTCTCTCCATCTTTCTGGGGGTCTGTCTGTATTGGACTTTGTTATTCCCAGCAACCAGCATGTTACATCTAACGTAGTCTGGTCTGTCTAGGAAATGGATCGTTATCGATTACAAATGTAGTTCTTTATTATGCTTTCTGTATGGCCTTCAACTAGTTGGTAGTATGATACCTGATGTAAAATATGTAATATTGGTAGGAAAAGGGTTAAATTTTATCGATCAATATACTGTTAGCATGTTGTTTTCGATGGTTACATATCATAAATCCAACTTGAAAAATTTTTAATTTAGGAAAAAGTTCTTCAAAATTGTTTGAATCTAAATGGCGCCTAGTTTGAACTTTTTGTGTAACTTTTTGTTTTTTGTCGGTAGGGAGTTTTCGGCATTTACAGTTTCTCGAAAAATGAGATCATGTCATGTAAGCTACTTTCTTTCTATGTCTTTTAGATTCGGAGAGAGCCTATGCGGGCTTCGAAATTGGGACACCTATACATCCATTCGCAAATGCCTCTTTTACGAGATATTAAACAATTATCGACAATAAAAGATCCTTCTTTTTAATATTCTCTACGCCACTGCTAATTTTGTCAAACGGGCAGAATTTTTGGGTTGTGTCATCAATTATCTCTCAATTCTCTTACAAATATTTGATTAAAGCAATAATTTTTCAGTAATTTACGATTTTCCAAGTAACCATATGACCACTCAACAAAGTGTTATGGTCTTGATGGGTATCTTACGGTAATAAATGTTGGACATGTTGAAAATGATGCAAATGTTGTTCGTGAAGTATTGTCCATACTTGTTGTACTGTGATGTTTATATTTACAGAAATGTAATTAACAAATTTTTTTCAAAATTGTTTTTCTTAAAAATTGTTGCTTTAATCAAAGTTTTGTAAGATCTAATTTGATAAATATTTGATCAGTTTATGCCATCAAATCAAAGTGTTATGATTAAATAATTATAGTTATATTGAATTAAACTATCTAAACTCCGTTTGATGTATTTTTAGAGATTTTTCCCATTGTACCTTAATTTTTCCGTAACAAATATGAAATAATTTTGATCTGCTTTAAGATGAAGCAGACTAAAAAATCTACTTCTGGTTACTCAATCTTATCAAAATTTAGTATTTAACTATCCTTCATCATTTGATAGCATTATATAAAATTTTTTATTTATCCAATTCTGAGGACCAAAATTACATAAAAAAATTAAATGTGACCTCAAGTAAAGCAGTACTTCCGGTTGATACATTTGATCCATAATCAAGATCGCAGTCTTCAGCATATTATCCTATAGTCACATAGCAAGTTTTAAAAAAGGATCTCAATTCAAACTGTAAAATATTTTCGTTTGGGTTTTTTCGAATTTAGACCACTGTGCGACGTGACGTCATCAAAGTTTTTAAATTATCATTTGAAAAGGGTCTTTAATTTTGCTAAACTATCGGATAAGCCAATAAAAAAATGTGTAACAACCCTATTGAATAGGATTCTGTCAACCTTTAAGGAACCTCTCAACCAATTTTTAGGAACCATACTCTATTTCATTCGAAATATTAATCATTGACCAATAAAATGTGAAAATGCCTGTTTCAATAAAGTATGTATGTTGAAATTTCAATAAAACGACAAAATATCATGAAAGTATATAAAACTAAGACAAAAATGAGCTTTGTTACATGATCATAATTCGTAAACAACCTTGATAATCACCGATTTCGATAGTTCTATTAAAATCAAAAAATAACCGTTCTCAACTTGTTCTTGTTAACCATGTACAGCTTTCAGAAGGACACCGTGTTAGGTTTGTTGTTTATGCACGCCTGAACGGCCGAAATTGTAGCCAACATATACAAATAAAACCAATTTAGTTAATCCGCATAAAAATTGCATAAAAAGTAGAAATGTATTTACTGTTAAATATAAATAATAACATTATTTGCGGTTATGATATTCTAATATTTGTTTAAAACATCATTTATTTTAATTACATTAAACAATTAAGAGGCTACTTTACCGTGCGATTCGGCAAATTACAAAAAACATACATTTATTAAAATAATTCAATGAAATTTTATAAACAGCTTTTTCTAATTATTCTACATAACGGATGGTGGAAGGTTTTTTAATTTTCAAAAAGAAAAGCCTTTTTACTTCGATATTACACAATTTTGTCGTTTCTTTTTTAGCTTCCGTGATGGTATACTTGAAAACAGTAATATTTTTCAAATGAAGTATTTCGAAATTTTTAGTAATATAGGAATAGTTTGTAGTTTGCTAAAATTGCAGGAACGTAAGGTAAAACTGAATATTTTTCGTCAAGATTCCCACGTAGTGTTAATCCCGCCTTTTGCCGACTATGTGACGCCGATAAAACAAGGAGCATCGGTTCTTGTTCTTGTTTTATCTCTAGCTTTTTTAATACGGTACGGAAAATATTCATCTACAAAATGCATTTTGGACGTTGTTTAACTTAACTACATTTTTGAATTTATAAATTACCATTTATTTATTGTCTCTATATCATTCAATGTTAATATAGTTTGTGTAAAGTTTACCAACCTATATATAATTTCAGAATAATTATTTTTATTTTTATCCATTTTTCATCGATGTATTAAATAAATTGGAGTTAAAATGAATTTCTTCGTTTTTTAACTTTTAATCGATGTATTTATTATTTATTTTTCGTCCGTTACTTTTTAATTTGTTTCGACTATTTTTAGCCATCATCAGACGGTTTATCGTCAAATATTGAAGAATCTTAAGGTTATTATATATCATAAATTGATGTTTGTTAATTTTTATAAAAGACAGCACTATTATTTATCTGAACATTAAAATTTCTGTATTGTTGCAATTTTATTATGGTTATTTGCTATTATATTTAATAAAATGTAATTTTATTACAAAATTACTTAAACATCAATTTATGATACATAATAACCTTAAGATTCTCCAACATTTGACGATAAACCCTCTGATGATGGCTAAAAATAGCCGAAACATGTAAAGGACGAAAAATAAATAATAAATACATGGGTTAACAGTTAAAAAACCAAGAAATTCATTTTTATTCCAATTTATTATACATTATTATTACCGGGCTAAAGGAAGCAGCTACTCTTTTCCATGCGAGCCATAAAGTCTATTGTAACTTTAGCCAAGTCATTAAAAAATTTAATCGGTATCTTGTCCTATATAGAAGAGGTGGTATCAGAAGGATGCATGGTCGGTCAGAAAGCCTGAGAAGGTCCTTAGATCCCCTTTGCTCAGGCATAAAACCTGAGCCATATTAATACCTTTGTTTTCCTTCCGGCATGATGCTACTTTTGAAGTCTCCCCACTGTTGTTACCTGTGTTACCACCCCCGAGCGTGAGGTGGTAAAAAGCCCCTGAGTATATTCTCGGAGAAGAGTAATTCTCTCGGGTCCACTCTTTATAGGAGCCTCGTAACGTGGTTAATTGTGTCGAAAACAGTGGTGGAGAGGACCAGGCAGTGGATGTTAAAATAAATGAAAAATAAATAAAACTTACTGAATTATTGATACTACTTTAATTTACTCGTTTTTCAACCGCACAGATATAATCAAAGAAAACAAAATATATGGAACTTACATTGATTTGCTTGTTGATTGATACATGTTAATTTCCTTTTTCTTTTCCACATACACCCTTTTCCTCCTCCCCGTCACCACTCTAGTCCCATTATTTCTTTCTTTCACCTTCCCCAACTCTCTACTTCTTCGACCTCTCAACTCCCACACTTCTCACCGAATCCCCGAGTTCTCTCTTCTCCCTGGCTCTTTCGAGTCCCTCATCCGTTGTCCCCACTCTCAAAATATTTCTGTGCTTCCCCGAATTTAATAGATACCTATTTTTTCTGACTGGTTACACCTGTTTTATCTGGTTGTTTAGTAACTCAAACCGTACAGTGGTTATTTTCTAATAATTTAGGTAGACAAATTAGAAAGATTGATGATTTCTTATGGTATAGGAATATTTGTTTTTTTATTGGAATGATTTAATTACCACTATAAGGATGTTTAATTAAGAAATTATGGGGTGTCCAATTTTGTTAAGATTGTTGCAATGCTAATTATATTGTGATTATCACTACATCTATAATACATTTAGCATTTGTAGGTACTCCTGTTTACTTCATTAGCTCTTGTTTCTAAAGTTAAAAGATTAACATTACATAATTACATTTTATTTGATTTGTCTAGCAGGATTCATCATGGATCATTCCAATTCTTTTTTAATGTTGTAGCCTGAAATATTACCTATTAGATAGTATATAAGATTTCACTTGTTTCCACTGACTTTAAGAAATATTGACTGTGTAACAGTGGCATAAGTTCAAGATTAAAATTTTCTATATTTAGATGTTTTGAAAGTATCAGTAATATGTATAATATAAAGGTTATAATATAAAGATTGACGAAAAAGATTCATTTTTGGTATAAATCTTAGATTTTGTTACTAATACCTACATGAAAAATTTCATTGCTATAGCTTGCTGGGTTTTCGAGTTGTGAATAGTGTCCTACTAAATTTGTGAAATTGGCCACTGTGTACCAGGTTTGAGATTTTTGCATTTTCGCTGCCTCTTTGGTCAGCTTTTATTTGGTCCACCTTGTCATTGCCCTGAATGTCATTATGAGCTGAAACGACACTACAGAGTAAAAGTATCACCTTTCAGGTTGCTGATACCATAGGCACCGGATATGTAGGTGCTCTAAATAAACAAGCACCCATACAAAAGTTTTAATGAGTGCGGAACACCCATAGCAGATAGTTGGGTTCTCTGAGTGTATAGGCATTTATACGAAATTATTGGTATTTTTATCTGGATTAAAGTTAGCATCTTCAATTAATAGTTTGTATTTAATGAACTATTCAGCTTATTGTTCAAAATTTAGTCCCAGCATCTGTTGCAAATGTTTTTTGGAGAGCATGCATTTTGAATTGAGACTAGATACTGTTTCTGGAATACTTGATACTGCTTTCAGAAGCCTTGAAATGCTTCCAGAATACCTGAAATGCTCCTAGAAGACTTTTCAGACGACTTAAACTGCTTCCAGAAGACTTGATATTGCCTCTGGAAGACATGAAATTTCTCTAATACAGAATACTGCTTGTAAAACTGATGGCATATAACATTTTCATTCCTGTATACAAGATACTATTGATAAACCACTTGAGATTAAAGATAATTAAAGACTCAATACACTATGCACTATAATAGTTTTTAATTTTTCGTAATTATTTTTTCTTGATTTTAATTTATTATTGATCATTTTCTTCCCAATTGAGTCTCATCAACTGCTGCGAATGATTTTCTCAGAGAAGATTTTGTGAAGAACCGACGTTCATTGATTTGAGTGTTTTAATAATAATAATAATAATATAATGCCTTTATTAATAAGTCGAAAACAAAAGGAAAATAAAACAAAAGTAGTACATTCTTAAAAAAAATATTGACTTATTTTCTGGACGAAGTTCAGTTTGGATTGACCAACTACTCTTCCACTTAATCCAGAAACTAACTCTCGCTAACAAAGAAAAAAAAAGGAAACATTAACAGCTCAGAATACATAAAAACAGAAAAAAAATCATGATGGCTCAAGCAGGAGGGAGGATTTCAAACTACTTTTAAACGAAGCGCAGCTCAATCCCTTAAGGTGCATTGGTAGATCGTTGTAAATTTTGGCGATCTGGTAGGAAAATGATCGGTGTTAGGTGCGGCGTGGTACCGTCAATACATCTTTCCTTCTTACATTAATATTATGGACATCATTTCTGAAAGACAGGCGTTGCAGCAAGTAAGGAGGCCGTTTACTTTTAATAATTTTATAATAGACGCAAGTTGCATGCAGTTTACATGAAGAACAGGCTTCATGTTCAACCACCCAGTCTCTGCCAACTTATGACTAATATGATCATATTTATGAATTCCGTAAATAAGCCTCAGGCAACCGTTCTGGAGGTTCTGAATACGACGCCCAATCGTCCCCGTCAAATTTGGACCATAAACAACATCGCAGTAATTTAATTTGCTTAGAACCAAGCTATTACACAGCATAATTTTTAATTTTTTATTTAAGACATCCCTATGGGCATACAAGAAACGGAGGGCGCCATACCCACCCCTCAAGCACCTGGCAATATGTTGCTCAAACCTCAACTGATGATCCAATGTAACTCCTAAAATTTTTATATCATCAGAAACAGTAAGAGGTTCGCCATCCACCACCAATTGCTCGGAAATCGAAGGTTTAATTGCTCTCCTTGCGACACTACTGCAAAACAGAAGAACAGAAGACTTAGATGGATTAAGCACAAGCTCATGGCGTTTCGCAACATCAGAAAATAATGCTATATCTGAGTTAAATTTTATGCAGGCATCATCCTAATTATTTGGATTAAAGTTCAGCAGAAGCTGTGTATCATCTGCATACAAGTGATCCTGCGAATGTTCAAGAACTTGGCTAAAGTTAGATGTGTAAAATGGACCCCAAAATGGACCCCTGAGGGACTCCACGAGTGACAGATAGAGCACTCGATATCTGATTATTAATTTTCATAACCTGAGACCTATCAGACAAAAAAGACATTATCAAAATTAAAACCTGATTTCCAAGACCAAAATAATGAAGCTTAGATGCAAGTATATTATGATTAATTGTATCAAATGCTTTGGTGAAGTCCAATGATAACAACAGTGCGACTTGCCCGGCCTCTCTAGAAGCAAATATCTCATCCGTAAGGTTCAATAAAGCCGTTGCGCAGCTGAAACCCGAACGAAACCCAGATTGTTGATCAGGTAGTATATTATTACTTTCGCAGTGTTCTCTAAGTTGCCTTTCCAAGACTCTCTCTAAAATTTTTGACATTACTGGCAAGATACTGATCGGTCTAAAATCCCCTAAGGGCAGAAGGAGAAGATACTTTAGGTAACACAATCACTTCAGCCATTCTCCAGGCATCCGGGAAAACTGATTGATGAATAGCAGCCTTTATTATATGAGTAATATATGGAATGAGGAAAGGAGTACACAAGTCAATCATCCAGATTGAGATACCATCAGAACCCACCGCTGTTGTTTTACTGTTATTAATTATTATAGATACTTCATGTTCATCAACGGGCATAAAAGCTTGCACTATCTGCACTGTAGGATTTACATTATTTTGATAAAATAGGGGTAAGTCGGGAGCAGTCTGAGAAGTCTATGAAGCAGAGAGAGAAGCAGTCTATGAAGTGAAGCAGCACCATGAACGAAATAATTATTTAAATCGCTTGGAAGAAAATTGTCAGGTACTTTCTTATTAATTTTTTTATTTATATTTAAAAGTTTAATCTTTCTCCAAAGAGCTTTTGGATCTTTACTACGTAACGCGTATGTTTACGCGTGTAGTATGCCTTTTTCTCAGCCCGCACCGTTGATGTTACCAGATTGCGATGCAACTTGTATGAAGCCCAGTCTTGAGGAACGTATATAACTTTTCAACGTATATTCAAAATCCGGCGCTTATTTCTGATACATATTTTTATAAAATCTAAAATCCATCAAGAAAAATTTGTGAAAACTGAAACATGTGAAAATGGTTTCTTGGAGTGTTGCTTTCAATTAAGATAATAAATTCGAAAATGTTTGTGCTAATAAAAAATAAAATTGAATTGTTTGGGCTCATGACTATATCTATCACCGTTTTCAATTTGTACAAATTCTGGGGTTTCTTATGTAGAGAAGTGTGTATTATCCTATTGAAAACAATTTAAAATTTTGTTATGATTTTACCACTGTTCAGAGCTATTTTATTTATTATTAATCAAGTGTTGTAGAAATCCAACATATCTAAATTAGTATGTCTTAATATAAAGAGTGCAATGAGATGTTTTCTGATTTTGGAGACTTACTCGACCATGCATCACACCACCACCTCTATACTACGCAAAAGTAGGGTAGCTTTATGTGCCATATCACAGTATACCAAGAAGTTACTGTATGATGGGTTTCAGGTCACAAAGACCTTAAAGTGAACTACGAAAAAGTCTCAAAGGTGGTTTTGTGCTGACAAGAACTTCCAGACATAGTCACGCGAAAATTAACTCTATCCCTGAAGAAACTAAAGAAGTTTCGTGTCTCAGCAAAGGTGATCCTAAAATATATACTCTTCATACTACCTCTTCCATATTGGGTAAGCTTAGGATCAAACTGATCGACTTTGCAACGACGGTACAGAACTCACAGAACATACTTTGGGGAAATGCGACCAAAAAGTGTCTAACAATAAGACATGAAATTTTTGGAAATGGTTTCCTGACACTTGTCGGTATAAAGAAACAAGACGTTGAAGTAATACTAAGCGTTCATCGAGGATCTTATCTTGATCAGTTCTCTTTGAGCATAAGAAGGGTGAAGACGTGTTTGTCACATCGACGGTTACAATTACGTAAAATCGTGCTGTGAACAAGATAATTTTTAACTGTACTATCAGTGTTATATATTTCTAGTGTGCTCTTATTTAATGACTACCCAGTTCAGTGGTTAAAGCCCTATATATTTATAAGATTCTTTTTCTTTATTAAAGTTTAATATCTTTGCGATATTATTTTGTGTGGGAGTTGCTGTTGTTGAGAAAACAAGTTGTGCGATGTCGTCAAGCCTATGCGGTGGGTGTGGTCAAAAATCGGGCGAAACTCGGGCGGCGTGCAGTGCGAGTCTTGCAACGCATGGTTCCACAGCAAGTGCACGGACATCCCCAAGGGGTCTGTTGCCGCACTTTGCGCACCAGGTGCGTCATGGAAATGTAAGGTCTGTCGATCACCCGAATCCAGACGCAGATCATCTCGTTTCTGTCCGCTTGCTGCTGTCCCTTCAGTATCTTCTCCACCTGCCACACTGGAATCTGTCCTGGATGCAGCGAAGGAAATTCGGTTTGATGTGAAGTCGTTGAATAGCAGATATACGGACATCGTGGAATCTGTACAGTTCTGCAGCAACAAAGTATCAGAGTTTGAGGGTGTTATAAACAACTTCATAATCAATTCAAACTTGTTGAAAAAATCACTGCTGAGAACATCGCGCTAAAAAAAGAGGTCATTGTTTCAGAAATGGAACAATATTCTAGGCGCAGCAACCTCGAAATACAAGGTATTCCTCAGAAGAACAACGAGGATCTGGTAAAGGTTCTCACTTCAATTGGCGAATCCTTGGATGTCCCCATCTCATCTTCCGACGTTGATGCGATCCATCGAGTTCCTCAGGGACCTGGGAGAGCTTCCAATTCGGACCCTAAAGCAATTGCTGTCCGTTTTTGTAGTCGCATCGTTCGTGATCAGCTTTTCGCTGCAGCCAGGTTTCGGAGACGTTCGAATCCGAAGGATTCTGGGCCTGGTGTCTCGATTGAAGGGATTTCGGATAGACTTTTTATCAATGAACATCTTACCCAGGCGAACAAAATCCTCTTTGGGAGAACCAAGAAGGTGGCCAGGGAGAAGAAGTACAAATATGTATGGACTCGTGACTGCCAAATATTTGTACGGAAAGGGGATGACACACGTGCCATTTTAATAAGATCCACGAGTGACATTGATAAGCTTTAATATGATAGGCTTCCATTTATCATTTGTGATCTTTTTCTTTATGTATTAGTTGTTTAAGATCAATGGCTCCTCTTTCGTGTTACTATCAAAATGTGCGGGATCTTCGCACTAAACTGGCTGATATATATAACGGCCTTTTAAACACCGATTTAGACATCATTTGCTTAACAGAAACCTGGCTTCACCGAGGTATTCACTCTGCTGAGGGCTTTCCCAATTATTACAGAGTTTTCAGACATGATCGCCCGAACGTCCCCGACAATAGTGTATGAGGTGGTGGCGTTTTGATTGCGGTGGCATCCTCACTGTCTGTCCTTCCGCAGTCAACATGGTTTGTGGACCTTGAAGCAGTTTGTGTTACCCTACGTATCAGTTCTACTACCTTACACATTTGCTGCGTTTATATTCCTCCTTCTGATCAAAATGCCTTGTTTAATTTTATTAATGAAATTAATTTAATTATTGAAAATCACCCTAATGACAAATTCCTGATCTGTGGTGATTTCAACTTACCTGATATTCGCTGGACAGCCGATGTCGCCTTCCTACCGAATCATCTAATGTATTTAACTTCAAACGTGCTAACTTTTCTGAGATTGATTTGTACCTCTCTACTATTGACTGGGATATAGAACTAAATATTCGCAAAATGGACCCTGCTGTTGACTTCTTTTATTACCATTTAAATGTTGCCATTCAAAAATTTACTCCGCTTAGGCGTAAAATCACCAGTAGTTTTCCTGTGTGGTTTTCGCGGGATACTATCAGAGTGATCAAAGAAAAGCGAAGAGCTCATGTAAAGTGGAAACGGTATGGTAAACAAATAGACTACTTGTCCTTGTCATTACTGCGCGGGCGTTCCAAGTTTCTCATTCGGCGCGACTATGGGCAGTATGTTGGTGGTGTCGAGAGCAGTATTAAGGCTGATCCTAAATACTTTTGGTCTTATATTAAACATAAGAGGGGTGCGGATACAATTCCTACACCTATGTCATTAAATGGGACTATTGCCGAGGACGGTAAGGGTATCTGCTCGCTATTCGCAACATATTTCTCTTCCGTGTATATTTCGCCCTCTGTTAATCCACTTAATTCAGCTAACATTGGCTTTAACGATACTACATTTTTGGGTTCGATGAGCTTTGAACGGTCTGAGGTTGTGGAGGCACTTACCGCCTTGAATATAAATAAAGGTTCGGGCACTGATGGAATCCCTCCTTTTCTAGTTAAATCTTGTCTTGAATCTCTTTCTCTACCACTTGTCATCTTACTTAATAAATCTTTAACGGAAGGTACGTTTCCCATCATTTGGAAGCGAGCCTATATTTTGCCAATTTTTAAATCCGGTAGTCGTAACCTTATTCCTAACTATCGCCCGATATCTATATTGCCTGTGTTTGGTAAGGTTTTGGAGAAACTGGTTTATACTAGACTTTTCTTTACTATTAAATCCAAAATCGATACCAGACAGCACAGTTTCTTTGCGAATCGGTCAGTGGAAAGTTATTATCGTTATATTAAACGATTATTTTAAAATCGTTTGACGATTATTGTCAAGTTGATTCAATTTACACTGATTTTAGCAAGCTCCTTTTATCTAAACTTCATGGTTTTGGTGTTCATGGTGGGTTGCTCCGCTGGTTTGATTCATGTTTGCGAGGTAGGAGCCAGATTGTCTCTATTAACGGATACTGCTATGACCCTATCATAGTTCCCTCTGGCGTCCCTCAAGCTAGCCACCTCGGTCCTTTGCTATTTAACATCTATATTAATGATATATTCAAGGTTGTGAAACATTGTGAATGTCTTATGTACGCTGATGATCTTAAGCTATATCTGCGTATTTCCTCTCCGTTGGACTGTTCAAGGCTGCAGACTGACCTCTTCTCAGGATTTCTGACTTTTGCACTGAGAATTATTTGACTTTAAATTTATCTAAATGTAATGTTATTTCTTTTTCGAGAAGAGAAAGTACTCTTCATTACGATTACAGCATCGCTGGCGAAAACTTAACACGCGTTTCCTTCATTACAGATCTTGGTGTGACTCTCGATTACAAGCTTCTCTACGCTCAGCACATTGACAACATTGTTAATAAGGCTTGGTGTATGATTGGCTTTATTATGAGATCCACTTCGTCCTTTACAAGCGTTGACGCTATCAAAAATTTATATTTTGCCTATGTTTTCAGTGTTCTCAATTTTTGCACTGTAGTTTGGAACCCCCAATACCTTATTTATATTGATCGAATTGAGAAAATTCAACTTTAAATCTTTCACAGCTTACATTAATTACGAGTCGTCTTGCAGATCTTTTTGTTTAATGCCTCTTCGCCAGCGTCGTCTGTGTAATGACGCACTATTTTTCTACAAGGTTTTACACAATATGTGTGATTCCTCAGTTCTTTTGGATTCGGTTAATATTCATGTTCCACCCCGTCTACTTCGCTTTAATTTCTTGTTCTGAACGCTTATTCCACGCACCAATGCTTTTCGGAACTCTCCTATGTTGTGAATGGCTCGCCTGACTGACAAACTTAATATCGATTTATTTCAGCACTCTTTTTTTACCTTCAGGGTTTAGTGCTTGATACCGTCAGCGAATTGCCTCCTACGTTTTGATAGCGCGTGAATCTTATTAATTGAAATATTTTAATTTAGCCTTTATTTATTTATTAGTAGGCATTGTTTATTTTCTGTTAAAGCTTTGTTAGCTTTGCTATATTATTTTGTTTGTTTTACTTTATTATAATTATTTTTTAATGACATTTAAGTCCACTGTTAAGTTTAATTTGATTTTTAATTGTTCATTTAGGGCAATTTTTGATTTCTTTTGTTACACGTTTTCTCTTTCTTTGTTATTATAGTTTTTTTGTGGTACAGAACTTTTGGGTTCGTCCTGTCTCTGTACCCATAAAATGTAAATAAATAAATAACCTTTGAAGAGTTGAAATTATAATACATCTTATAGTTAGGTAGTGACTGATAGTTCATTTTTTAAGTTTTAGTTATTACGTGTTTTATCTCGAGCATGTAGAAACCTCTGGTTTCAAATAAAATTACAGTAAGGCCCCAACATTCGCGAGGGTTAGGTTCTAAAAATACGCCGCGAATGTTGAATCCGCGAATATTGAAGCACTAGATATTATGAAGGATAAACTACTACTTCTATGTTCTTTTAACACGTTAACCGCCAAATGGTCACCGACGCCAAAAGTTTCATTTAATTTAATTTTAAAAATTAAAAATTTCAAAAATTAATAAATTATACATACTAAATAAAACGCTTAAAATTGCAAAATAAAACGACTGGTCTTAAAACTTTTGTATTCGGAACTAATACAGATATTAAAATAATTACAATTGTTTAAAATATAAAAAAACCTAAACTCGATAGCAATAACAAAATGCAACAAAATAAACTAAAAAAAGAAATAAAAGTTAACATTTCTACTCATCAATAATAATTGCTTTAGAACACGATGGTTTAAAAAATGAAAGGATAGTAGGTTGCAATGCTTTGTGTTGCATATCCTTTTGAAGCTCTTTGTAAGGAGCAAGAAGAGTATTCAGACCATTTTTAAATTTTGTGCTTCGTTCCGTTGATGGATCATATTCTACTATTTTTTCAGCAAGATTATTTGCTTCTTGTATAAATAAATTAAGTTCCTTCAACGTTAATTTATTACATAGGGAATTACTATTATCTTCTTCATTCGTTCCTGAAACATTTTCTATTAGTAGCGCTTCTAAGTCTGCACTGGACAACTCTTCCTCTTGATCATTGACGAGAGATTCGATATCAGCTGGTACAATGGTATGAAAATCATCTCCCGGTAGCAACCGTGCAGAAAGAACAGCTCTCTCTATTGCCTCATCAATTTCGCTTACACTTTGCGCAGTGTCTTTTTTCAACAGTTTTTTCCATGCATTACTTACGGTTGATACTTTAATGTCATTTAAAGCAAGTTTTATAGATGTAATCGCATGGTCAATATTGTATAATTTCCACACATCTTTTATTGAGAAAACACTATCATTTTGTATTTTCTCATGTACAAAATCGAACATGTGCCGGATATAATGACTTTTAAAAGCTTTTATAACACCTTGATCTAAAGGTTGTAATAAGGATGTTGTGTTGGGCGGAAGAAATACCACCTCGACACATGGATGAGCTAATTTGAGAGCATCTACTGGATGAGATGGGGCGTTATCCAATATCAATAAAACGTGAAATGCTAAATTTTTAGATTTTAGGTAACGCTCCACTTCTTTAACAAAGCACTCTTTAAACCACTCTATAAATAGCTGAGAAGTCATCCAAGCTTTTGAATTAGCTCGCCAATAGACCGGAAGAGCTTCTTTGTCCTTGTTCTTTAAAGCTCGTGGATTAGCTGCTCGATATATTAACATTGGTTTTGTAATAAAGTCTCCGCGTGCATTTGCACAAAATAAAACTGTAACTCTATCCTTAGCCGATTTAAAACCAGGTGCTGTCTTTTCATTTTTTGAAATGTATGTTCGTGTGGGCATTTGTTTCCAATAAAGCCCGGTTTCGTCCGCATTAAATATTTGTTCAGGACGGTAACCTTTTTCTTCTATTAATTTTATTATTTCATCAGGAAATTTTGCAGCCTGTTGATGATCTGCTGAAGCTGATTCTCCACACAACTTAATGTTATGGAGATTAAAACGAGTTTTGAATCTTTCGAACCATCCTCTGCTGGCTTTAAATTTACAATCGTCTTCAGCACAGTCCATTCCACACGAAAAATGTTGATAAAGTTCCTTGGCTTTATCCATTAATCTAGCCCTAGTTAATGGTATATTTTTGCGACCATGGCCCTCAATCCAAAGATAAAGAGACTTCTCCATTTTTTCAATATTAACATCACGAACTTGTGACGTTACCTTTAATGATGGCGGTATGCCACTTTTTACGCTATTTCTAATTACCTCTTCTTGTTTCTTTATAGATCTTATCGTAGATTCATTGACACCGAAGACCCGGTCTACTTCGGTAGCTCTTTTCCCTTCCCGGAGCATATCAAGAACTTGAATTTTTCTTTCTAGAGTCATAACTGACTTTGCACGTTTGGCAATTAAATTTATTTCCATCGCAGGCCTTTTTGTACCCATTTTGAGTACTGTTGTGAGATTAATTTATTGTTTATAAAATTATAGTAAAAAAACGGGCGAAACACTAACCTGAACGAAATACAGAACACAAAAATAAGCACCTAACACAAACATTAAAATCGATCATAAATGAGGGATTCCCAGAGAAACGCATATGTGAAGCTGGTTGCTTGTACAGTAAACCTACGGTAAACTTCGTTTTAAATTTTTAAAAAATGACATACATACTTGCTATGTATTCGCGAATAATCGAGTCGTGAATGTTGAAAAAGGCAGCAAAATTTAAAACGCGAATATGCGAATCCGTGTAATTTGAAGCCGCGAATGTCGGGGCCCTACTGTACTTACAAGGTTACTCTGAATCACCTAAATATTTTGAGATAATGATGATACAAAGATATAATTTATTTATTACATTTGCAATTGATTTTTGCCATACACTGAACTTATAAAACCTCAATATCCAAAATCTCCGTCTATATCTAATTTCTTTATTACAAAAAATTAATATTCTATTCACATCAAAGAATAAAATACTGTATTCGTATTTCTCGTGCAAAATGTAGACAAACACGTTTAGAAGACGAAATAGTAATTAGAAAGATTAATAAAAAATAATATGTGTGTTAAATAAAGAAAATGTTAAAATTAAAGAAACGAAATTATTTAGATTAATTAAAAAGTTTATTAGTTGAAGTATCCAATATAAGTCTTGAAGTTTGTTTAGATGTATCTCCATAAAAAGTTCTTCTGAAAAGTAAAAATGTACGATTTTTTTCTGGTTAATGCAAGATAATCACTTAAAGTTTTAAAATGTTATGAATTTTAATAAAAATTAAAATATTAATAAAATTGATTATTTTGGATAAGGTAAAATAAATAAAACACAAAAAAATTGTTTTCTGTACATTTTCAATAATAGATATTCTTCATTCATTTTATTAATAATTCATTATTATAATTCTCTTGAGTGTGCACACAAAGATGCTTACCGGGAACGATAACTATTAACTAACGCAAGACCTGCTTGACATCAATAAATAGCATCTAAACGATGGCGTACTTTTTTCATATACAAGTACTATCTTTAATGTTACTACTTTAGCTACAAATACAAAAAATACATTCAAGAGAAAGAGATACAAGAGGAAAAGAAAAAATAACAATAAAGAAAAAAATTAAATCACGTTTAAAGTAGTAAATCTTCTACGTCTAATCTACAAAAAACGTCGTTTTTTAAAATAAATATTTTTATATGTTATTAAAAAACATTTTTTATGATAGTTAAATAGATAGATAAAGAAATTGTGCACAGCACATACCGACGCTTGTAAAACGCACTACAATTCATCATATATTTATGTTTTAGATTTGTGTATGTATTTTTTGGGAAAATTATTATAATCTTTTATATTGTATAATAATACGATTACGTTTCCAAGCAGATTTTATCTTATAAATGAAGTTGAGTACATTGCTTAACCATTATTCATTTATTACACTTTTTTATAAAATAAAAATGACTAACACGTCCATATTTTTTTTTGTGTGCGTAAAAGGCAACTTTCGACAAAATACGTACTTGATTTTTTAGTTATTATATTATTATACTTATTTATTGCAAACTGTATACCACGTAAAAAAAGTTATACATTATTTTTTTCTTTATTTTATTACATATTAATAAACTTTCTTCTTGTCATCGCATGGATAAAAAACGCATATTATCTCTTTTCAAAGATGGATTTGTAAATCAGTCTTAAAACGATTTCATTAAGAAGGAGGGTGTTTAATAGTATTTTAAAGGATGTTGAAGGCGTTCGACTAGTAAATCCAATTTTAGTGCATATTTGTTAATTAAGAAAGAAAATGAATTATTTGAAGGATTAAAAAATAAGATATATTTTTAAACGGTAATTAATTATAATCTTTGATTACTTTTTCAATGTGGTATCAAAACAATTAAATGATAGATTATTTTTAATGGGTTCCACATTTAAATACAGGAGTGAGCTTAAAATGTCTTCTTAGTTAAATATTTTTATCCCCGTAAAATTTAGGTGAGTCAATAAAATAAAAATGTGTCTAGTTGAACGTGGGGAAAGGCTCATTTCGTACTTTGTTTAGTAACCCTTGGTATCAGTGACTGGACATCTTTGCTAAATAACAGTCATGAAGTTGCATGATCAGTTTGAGAAAGTTACCTTTCTTTCATGATCAAGAGTAGAGAAGGATCGCTGTAATGAATTCAAGCAAGGTCGTGAATGATTGCAAATTAAGCCTATCCACTTCGTCTTTGCACCAGTGTACCATGTAGCTAATCACAATATTGCACATACTGACTGCTGCACATTGAATAAGAAGTTGAAAAAATGTTACAATGGTAGATGAAGGTGGTGTAGATGGATATCGTTGAAAGGACAGAAGCATGGACTCAAAAATCAGAAAAATACTTTGAGACTGATTTTTTTAATCAAAATCATGATGTAATTTATTGTTTATGAAACAACCCATGATCATGAAGTTGCCTGTTCAGTTTGAGGTAGTTGCCCTCCTTTCATGATCAAGAGTAAAGTAGATTTGGTGCAACCAATTCAAGCAAAGCCACGAATGTTTGCAAATTGTGTTTCGCACCTGTGTAATATATGATAACATTGCATGTGATCACTACTGTAGATAACAACATTGGATAAGAAGAAGTCGAGGAGAAGATGATTCAATGCTCAGAAGTAGATGAAGGCGTAATAGATTGATGTTGTTAAGAAGTCAGAAGCATGGCGAAGGGACACAACACAACCTTCATGAACGAGTAACGATCTCGGAAATCAGAAAACGGCTCAAAAATCAGAGAGATACTTTAAAAATCACTTTTATGAATCAAATAAGATTATTTGATTCAGTTGAAAATAGGAGAGAAAGAAAAACATTTTTATGAATTCGCATATGTTATATATCCTCTTGCATAGGGACTCGACAAAAACGAAACACCTCGTGAATTCATTGAGAGATGTTTTTAATTATTTCGTAACATAGCACCTCCAAGAACAAATGGATAAGCCAAAAGACAAATGTTTTTTTTTTACAAAATAAATGTTTAATGTTTCATTGCATTAATGTACGAAGACAATGTCGGTAGAGATGACAAATTTACATCATAGATATCATCCATGGAATGCATCACACCATCAAACAGCATTAGATGTGTCGCAAACTTAACCATCCCAAAGGTATTGACGATTTACGAATGCTGTGCGAATAACAAACGGATAAGAAATTTTTGAAGACGGGGTTAATAAATCCTAAACAGAGGTAATGTCCGGGAAGATGAAAACCATGAAGAAGGGACATTCCGTCAAGTCAGAAAGGCCGAGTTGTTAGCGATTGGCAATAGATTTTAGAATTGATTGTGAGATAAAAAATAGGAAGCAATTCAATTACCACTTTTACCACCTCTTGATATAAATATCATAAATTTATCTAGTTCTTCACCGCTAGTTAGTTTAACTGGAGGTTGGTAAAAGTGGGCCTAATAAAAACGAATTCAAATATACAGGGTGATTCCCATAAGAACCGACACAGAGAAGGATAACAAATTAAGATGATTTAACGCAACTTATCTGTATATCAAGTTGTACCCTTGAACAGTAATAGCCCTTTAAAGTTGAATTATATTTTTTTTAATATTCGATATCTCAGTAGTACATTAAGTGACTATTTCAGTGAGAAATTTAAAAAAAATCGATTTTTTTTTTACTTTTTCGATTACAAAATCGAATTCCAAATAGTTTCAGAGCCCTTTAACTACCAAGTTATTGCAAATCAAAACCACATCTTGTATACTCCGCTTATTTTTTGTTATTATTTTAGTGGCAAATAGATATTCGTATCTATATTTGCATGTATCTCTCCATTTTAACTATGGTTTTCAATCTATTTTGAAAATATTTCGAGTAATATTAATTACTAGTTTTGGTCCAATTGCAAATCAATATGCCAACGATAGAGATGATTCCAGAATTTATCAACCTAATTTATGTCACCAAGCACCATGAAAGGACGGAAATCGAAAAAACGGTTTCGTGGCTCAGTGGGCAACATTTGAATCAGAATTTATATGGGCCAGGAATAGCGGAATGATATTTCTTGTGGTAAATATCATTTTATCAATAGTTACAAGTTACAAATTCTCAAAATAGTATTACAAAATTGTTGCACTCTTAACTCAAAAACAAATTATCTGATTGACTTGAAATGTTAACATAGTATTATAAAAATGTTTTATTGTACAATGATTGATTTTGATTGTATGAAAACTATTGATTTTACATCGAAAATTGTCATTTTGTTTCAGTATATCTCTAAGATTCTTGGTCATAGTACAGAGAATATCTTTTAATCTAACATCAATATTATGTTTTTTTTTGGTATTTTGTGCACTGAATCGATTGTTATTACTGCAGCAGTGAAGGAACATTTTTTATAAGGATTTCGACATATATCGCATAAGTCGTTAAAATGTTACTATATTTCTATGAAAAAATTATTGCATATACTTCGATAGTAGACAAATACATTTTTGAAGATTGAAAACATACTTAATAAATGAAAAATTCCAAACATCACCTAAATTTTTTAGAAATCACACTGGACTGGTATAGCTTCGTAAGCAAGAAAACTCAAATTTGGTAAACGTTATGAGTACACGAAGAGTATCTTTTTCCATTGGTAACAAGTTGAGATCAATTCAAGGGCATTTCAAAGGGTTGATTAAAGGTTTCAAAGGGTTTTTTAAAAACTTTGTCGTTTAGTAAAAAAAGAGAATTAGTAAATTCCGTAGTTGATTATAAAATATGAAACTTATCGTCAACATTGACAAATAAGTTATAAAGCATGCCATTAGCATAAAAAATGTAAAAACCTTTATTTTTATTATTCTAAAAATAATAAGAATGAAAAAAAATTTAAGAATTAAATTCCACATGAAATGAGGTAATTAGATATAAAATTCGTCAAAAAGCAAAAAGAATCTATCAAAATTTAAGCTACCTACATCACCCATTTGTTTATGGAATATATTTCAAACATATTTCGAAGGATTTTTTTTCCTTCGAAATTCGTCAATTAATCTCAACTCGAAAAAATAAAAAACTACTTTTGCATAATTTTAGGGGAGAACCTGGTTACGTGCAAAAATAAATTACATAAGTTTTATGCCAAAATTCGAAGTACTTTTTCAGTTAAATCAGTTAAAATGTTGAAAGACTTCCAGTTTTCTTCGACTGAATACTCAGAAACTATAAGAGTTAAAAAAAGGTAGCTTTCGAAAAATTCTTTGTTTTCCCTTAAAGGCCAAAATTGGAAATATCGTAAAACGAACAACTGCAATTATCTTAGTTATTATTGTTATATGGACAGTTTTCTACAGAGAATTTGTCGATATAATTGAAAAATTCTTTTCACCTTTAGATTTTGAGATATTATGACAATTTTCGTTTTTTAAATAGAAACAATTTCTAATTTTTAGCTTACTAAATTTGTTATTTTGTTTTGATTTCAAAAATATAGGCACCATAATATTTAGCATAAGTTACTGTAAATTACCAAACAAATTTTTCATAAATAACTGCTAAGATGATTTAGCGCAGTTAGTATGCGCAAAAAAAAGCTTTATTAAATCAAAATATTAAAAATGTTAACGTAATAATTTATCAAAAAAATGATTAATTATTCGAGAATTAATATTGAGAAAAAAAGTAATTTACATAAATTATAAATTACCGTAGTTTTACATCACTGAATATAAGACATTCGGTAATATATATAAAGTGAACCTTTCTGATAAAATTTCCAAACACCTCCATTGGTGTCATCTAATGTAAATATTTTATTATCGCAAAATAGTAATTTAACAACAATAACTAGATAACTTTATGTCCTAAATACTATTAAAACACTGCTCCAAAGAATTTTCAAATTGAATCTGATAATCTAGTGCCATCTTATGTAAATAATTTATTAACGCAACAAATTGCAATTTAACAACAAAAACATTTTTAATTCTACCATTAAAATAATGCTAGAAACATGTTCATGTTGGACACCTCAATATTATTCGTTTAGGTTGTTAAATCGCCATTGTTTACGTTAATAAAATATTTACATTGGATGACACTAAATGGCAGTACTTAAAAATTGCATAAAAATTGTTTATTTTTGGTTTTATTCTAAAATAATAAGAAATAATATATTTTTTAATTCAGAAAGAAATAGTAAACTTAATGAGCCGAAAATCAACTACTGCTTTCATTAAAAAAAAAACAAAATTGTCCTATCTTAAAATCTAAAAGCCAAAAAAAAAATTTTACTACATCATTAAACACTTGTTGGTTTTACATTGTCAATCTTTGCCTCTAGGTGAAAAACAAAAGATTTTATTTAAGAATTTATTTCAAAAAAAAAAAAAATAGATCATGACATGTAAACAATTTTTTTTTGAATCTGGTCTATTTTTCTAATTTTTATAGTTTCCAAGGTAGTTTGTTTGGACGTCGAATTTGGACCATCCTGTACATATTGTTAAAATTAGTATGAGCTGTTTCAGTTATGATTATTTACAAAACCCTAATTTACTATCGAACAAATGTTATTCTATCTTAATGATAAGATAGCAAAATACAACCCTTTTTGGAACAAGAAAAACGCGACCTCGAAACTGCATTTTTTAATTTTTGATATTATATGTGCATGATTAGAATACAATAAGTTGCAAAATCAACGAATTTGAATGTAGTTTGTTTTTTTAAACGTATTAGCATAGCTTCCATTTGAGGTAATAAGAAAATATTGAAGATTATATTACTCCACATTTATCGTCAATATCGTTATATTTCTTAGGTGATTAGATATTTTCTTTAACCCTTTCGGCCCTGACGGTGGCAATTGCCACCACTTAGTTTACAGGTCTCTGTTAGCCGTCGTATTCTGTATTTTATTCATTTATCACTACATGTCACTCCTACTACTTGTTGAGAAAGTGAAAAGAGCAGCAAATCGGCTATTTCTTCGTTGACGCGTTAATTAATAACAGTTAATTAGTACCTCTTGCATTGGATTCTGAAAGCTTGAAGCACAAATTTGATGAGTAGAAATAACTATTTATAGAAATAACTGTAAGATTTGTAGTATTAGTAAAACGATAGATGCTAGCATTTTCACCATTAGGTCTTTACGTAATATACGAAAATGAAAATATTTATTCTTGATGTTTTTTTAGGTGATGATGGCATACCCCCATTGATGTTCTATAACAGTCTAAGGGAAGTAGCCAAACAAATTACATTAGTAGAGGCTCAAGCTGCCATATCTGCACTACCAGATTCCGATGTAGACGATGATACTGATGAAGATTTAGATGAAGTGCAAGGCGATGAAAATAACATCCAATTATCCCAATTGTCTGGGAAATCAAATGATGGAAGAAAGAAGGAGAAAAAAGATGTATCATGGAAAAGAATGTAGTCCCAAATACCGATTTTTCACCAGGTAATAAGGAGTTATTTGTAGAACGTATTTGTTGAACTGACAGAGAAGACCAACATGTACTCAATAGCAAAACATGGTTGCAATATAGCAACCAGTGTTGATGAAATAAAAAGATTTGTCGCTATTCATATTGGATCCCTATTCATAATGGGAGTAATCCGATTTCCTAGGTTGAGGATGTACTGGGCACCGGCAACCAGAATTCAATTTATGAATTAATTTATGAATATTAATATTTCACGAAATCGGTTCGAATCTTTGAGAAATAATCTTCACATTGTAGACAATAACAATTCTAATGACAAATTATGGAAAGTGAGGCCTATTATACATTCCTTCGAAAAAAGATGCGAAGAATTGCCAATCGAGGAAAATTTATGCATTGATGAATCAATTATACCATTTAGAGGTAAATAAAATAGGTCATAAAGCAGTACATAAAAGGCAAACCTAATCCATAGGGTGTCAAAGTGTTTATGCTTTGTGGAGCGTCTGGTATAATACACCGTTCCTTAGTATATCAGGGGTCTACAACTCTTCCTGCGCATCTGCAAGAACAATACACTCCTACTAACGGCCTGGTAAGGCACCTAGCAGAACGTATTGTTAAACATCGAGGACACAAACTGTTTTGTGACAATTATTTCACTTCGCTTCAAGTTTTACAAGAATTGCGTGAGCAAGGTATTTTTGTTGCTGGTACCATTCGCTCCAATAGGCTACAAAAATGTCTTCTAAAAACGAAAAAAGAATTTAAAAAAATTGGGCGAGGCTGCTATGATTCTGTTGTAACTGGTGACGGTAAAATAGGTAAAATAGGTAATTGGGCTGAAAGACTACGGTCGATGGCCTTTTTATCCGTTGCGATTTCGTTTTGCGTGTGTATTATAATTTTACTATGTATATATTTAAATTGTTGTTCGATCAGCGGATTAATAAATGTTTGTTCTCTCTCTATGGCATCCAACTTTTTCGGTCATGAACCGATGGATGAAGTAAGACGATGGGACAGTAAGGAAAAGAAGTATGTTATGGTAAAGCGTCCTACCATTGTAAAACTATATACTATATCCATGGGAGGTGTAGATAAAAGCGATTTTTTAATTGCACTGTATCGGACCTTTATCAGATCCCGAAAATGGACATTACGGGTGATATTCCATTATTTTAACTTGGCTGTTTGCAACGCTTGGTTAGAATATCAGAAAGACAAAAACAGTGAGGGGATATTAATGAATTCTCAAATGCATTTATTGGAATTTACGCTGGAAGTAACGCAAGCGTTGGCATTCTCAGGGTCAGCAAATTCGCTGAATAAAAAAGGGGCAGGCCAAGCGGATCTAACTCACCTGCTCCCTCAAAAAGGAAAGTGCTTCAAAATCTACCTATAAGTGACATAAGATATGATAGCATAGGTCACTGGCCTATCCATAATGAAGGACATGAGCAAAGATGCAAGCTAGAAACTTGTGCTAGAAACAATTTGTCTAGCTTTTTTTTTATTATATTAATTGTGAATTTTAACATAAAGACCTGCTGGTGGCATTTGCCACCACTTTCTAGATTCTATACCCTTGGAGGAAATCACTTCAAATTTGGTTTTGGAGTTCCTAGTAAAGACCTAATCAATAATTTTCACACAAAAAAAATTAATTGTTTATATAAAAATTTCAGGGCTGAAAGGGTTAATTTTAATTTCTTTTCTAATTTTCGACATTTTATTATTTTTTTTGTTTCATATAGATTATTTCATAAAGATTGAAAATATCTTTGATTTTAATGTTAAAACTTTGTATAACGCCTCAGAAGATTCTTAAAGTTCGGATAATTTGTCTATAAATAATAATTAGTATTCAGTGTGTTGATACGTAAGATGTAATTTGGTATAAAAAATTTTTAAAACTAGTTTTTCTTTTGGTTAAATTAGTTTTTAGCTTTAAAAAAAGTTTAGACATATAAAAGTTTCAATTTCAATTCGAACCATTTTGTTGCTAAATGTAAAAATAAATAATTCTGTGTGGCGTTGAACCAGCCTGGTTTGAGAATTTAATAAGCTGTAAATCAGCGACTATTTTCATTTAAGAAAACAAAAATTTTTAACTATGCCATCAAATTTTCCGTGAAAAAGTGTCCATAATGTCTTAGTTATAATACTCCTCTGCAATACAACAAAATTAAGGCTAAAATGTGTTTTCATAGACTGAAATTGAAAAAAAAAATAAAAAATTACGGTACGTGCTACACAGAGGAAGCATTCAAATACAATGTTGCCACATATCTACGTTTCTTTTAAGTGTTTCCTGAGACCATACGAAACATAATACAACATTTTTGTATTAAGATTTTTTATTCAGAGTTGAGCGAAGAATGTCACTACGTATAGATAATCCGCTAATTTCTGAACATCCTGTATAGAAGCAGTTGTAAACACTAAAACTTGAAGATAACGCAAGGCCCGATTTGTTTACTAACAGCATTAACAAAATTGATAATAAATATAGAACAGGCATTTAGCCGATTATTGCCGAGCTTTTCTTTTTGATTTTCTAATCCGATCTGTGCGCATTTTGGGGTTTCGCGAAGGATGTTAGTAAACAAACCGAGCCGTGCATTCGCTTCAAGTTTTAATGTTTTCAATTGCTTCTATTTATACAATTTCTTTGGCAGTAGAGCTTCCTTTTGTCAAACGCGTATGTTCTCTATCTCAAAAAGTAATGAACTGATCATTATGAAAATTTATCATTTGAATTTTATAATGATCATATGAACCAATCTGTGAGGTAATATCGTGATTTTAAGGGTATTTTTTGAGAAAGATTGCAAAATTAGTGAAAAAAATTGTGTGAAATTTTAAGCAAATTTCCCAACACATGCAACATTTTTAATTTTCATTACCTTCACATGCATTGAGGTTCATATTCTTAGAAAATAAACTTTTAATCTACAATAAAATAATGTCAAAATTTGAATAAAGATTAATTAATTGTTTCTAATAAAAAAATTCTAAAAAACATTGAAAACATGGCTATAACTCCTCAGGAGTATTGGGTGGCCAAATAAGCGTGCAAAGTGCCGTATCTCGGAGACTAGCCATTGTAGAACCTTGCCGTAAAATTTTATAGTCTTACGGATTTATAGTCCAAGAAAAGCTCTTTTCAACGATACCAAGCTTAGTAAATTCCATTCAGCCATTGTTGTATAGAATAATGTATAGAGACATTTTCAAGCATCCCTCACCACTTTATGTTTAGAGATAGAGCGAAAATGTTGTAATTAAAGAAAACTAGAATTTATCTAAACTTTAGAAAGTATATTGTCATCCCGGAAGAAAAGTGACAGAACTCAAAATAATCAGGTTTTGAGTTATCTAGTTGAAACGATTAGAAATTCGATCAACTTTCTGGTAGAAAAAGGTAATAACTTCAATACTAATTCTCAGCGCTAGGTGGCACTTTGTGTCACTTTTCCGCCGCTGCAGCTATGAATCACTGAAACATGAACAACGACACAGTTAGAGTTGGTGCATGTTGGTTTGTGGTTTTACTCGTTAAAAACGACATAACTCGAAAAGTGACTTATTTAATTTAATTTGTTTTGCAAGAAACGAAAGGTTTTCGCGTTAAGGTGGGTAAAAATAAAGTTGTATTAGTTAGACTTCTGCCACTTTTCGCGATTCAGGTGTATAGGTTTAAATTTTTTCAACTAGTTTTTTTTGTGTTATCTCCTTATTCTTCTTAGGATGTTCTTAGAAAAACGTATTTCTGAATTTGTGAATAATGCTTTTAGTGCTGCGTCATTATTGTAGTGAATTAATTCTTAATTTTTGTAATTTAGTGACAATGTTGAATAGAACAACATTGATTTTAGAACTCGCCAAAAACACTTTCATAGATGAAATCGTCGAAAATGAAGACAATACAGACGATCAGGGCACAACCAGTTTTGAAGTCTCCGGAATTTAACAAAGTAGTAGCTGCTGTGAACCAAATGAGGGAGGCTCACCCAGTTCAAAAGATGGACCTAACGTGATTTGCAATGTAAATCCGGGTACTATTCTGGTTTTTAGATATTTTGAGACGATTTAATAAACATTATTTATTTACAGAACAGCTGTAGTATTCAGACAGTTCGAAGGACCTCCAAACAGAAAAACCGAGCTGCTCAAATAATGAAAGGGGTAACTCTTCTAGTTCGTCCAGTTCATCTAGTTCATCCAGCTCATTGAGTTCCTCATATTCAGATTTAAGGAAGATTCTGATGGCAGCGTAGCAGATCCTAATTATAACTCGACTGAGTCATCAAGCAGCGAAGAAGATAATGCCTCCAACGTATCCAGAAATTCTGACAAGAAAAAAGTACTGCGAAAAGTAAACAATACATGTAATACAAAAAAGCAAGGGAAAACACGTGTTGCACAGCCAGACAATTGGATAAAAAATAAAGCAGAATGTGCAAGAAATTGTGGCAAATCTTATACGTCTTCATCTACTTCCAAGAAAGTCTTCCAAGAAAAGAAATTATTGCCTCCTTGCACGGATAAGTGTCGGTTGAAATGTTTCACAAATATTATACATGAGGATCGGATGTCCATTTTTAAAGATTATTGGAATTTAGGAAATTTACAACGACAGCGTGATTTCTTGCTTGCAAGCATTAAAGAGATTAAACCAAAGTATCGGTATGTTAGAGAAGATAGAACAAAAGTACGTAGTCTTAACAATGCCTTTTTCTTTGAGATTAATGGGCAAAAAATCCAAGTGTGTAAAACGTTTTCCAAAGCAACTTTATCCATTAGCGACAGACCAATAAGAACTATTTTAAGTAAACGAACTTATTCAACAAACAACATGATTTCTACTGACTTAAGAGGTAAGCATGGGAAGCATGCCAGAATAGATGACAATATTGAAGAGGGTATTAGAGTTGACATAAATTCTATACCCCGGATAGCCAGTCACTATTGTGGTGCTAATATCAAGAGAATCAAGAGAATACATAGAAGGTGGTAAATCATTGGCAGACATTCGCAGAGATTATGAACAAAAATGCAAAGAGCATAACGAGTCCTTCTAAAAGGTCCTTATGTAATTCTGGTCAAGCTTCATCGTTCTATTATATTTCAAAGTTGAGTGTTTTCAATCTAACTGTGTTTGATTTAAAATTAAATAACGTTAAATGCTTTGTTTGGCATGAAGCTGAAGCGCACAAAGGATCTAATGAAATTGCCACATGCATAAAGGAATATCTTGATGACCTGGAAGGAAAGGCCAATGACAGCAATGATCCCAAAGATATAGACGTCATCTTTTACTCTGACAATTGTGCTGGACAGCAAAAAAATAAATTCTTGTTCGCAATGTACATGTATGTCCTTTCAAAATACAAGTTCATTAAAAGCATCACACACAAATTTTTGATAACGGAACACAGCCAGAATGAGGGAGATAATGCCTACTCGGTCATAGAACGACAGTGCAGCAAAGCTAAAAGAGCAAGACCTATTTATACTCCTGATCAGTATATTCAACTGATAAGATCCGCCAAAAAAACTGGTAATCCTTATCAAGTTATTGAAATGTGTCACGCCGACATTTTCGACTTGAAGTCTCTAGTTGCTGACCTTGGTTGGATAAACGCACCCAAAGATGCAGAAAGAAATAATTTTAAGATAACCGAGATAAATGTGTTGAAAGTAGTCAAAGAAAACTTTGGAAAACTACTTTACAAAACTAGCTATGAACAAGAAGAGTCTCAAGAAGTGGAAGTTTTAAAAAGCAGAAGAGGCAGAAATTCTGTCAATATTAAGAATATCGTTTTAAAAAGAACTTACCAAAATAAAGTAGATATTCCTGAGAAAAAAAAGGAGGGCCTGCTATCGCTTTTCACAAAGAAAATAATTCCAATGTCGTATTTTGAGTTTTACAATACCTTGTAAAATGAAAGCATAACTGAAGTCGTTTATTTTTCTGGGAATGCAGTTGTCATTTGAAGCTATTTTTTTAAAAATTGTAGTTTCTGTTTGATGTTACTTAGTTTCATTAAATTATAGCATTTATATTTAATTTCTTGTTCAAACGTTTAATAAAAGTTTATTAACATGTGCACTTTTTATTTATTTCGACGAAACCATAATTATTATTTTAAGCATGGGAAGCATGCCAGAATAGATGACAATATTAAAGAGGGTATTAGAGTTCAGATAAATTTTATACCCCGAATAGCCAGTTACTATTGTCGTGTTAATACATCAAGAGAATACATAGAAGGTGGTAAATCATTGGCAGACATTCACAGAGATTACGAACAAAAATGCAAAGAGCATAATGAGCCGGCTGCAAATTACATGATGTACTCCAAAATTTTTAATGAAGAATTCAATATCTCTTTCTTTATACCGAAGAAAGACCAATGCGAACTGTGTATCGCATATTCAAATTCAACAGATGAAGGAAAAGCCGAATTATAGTCTGTACCACGAGAAGTGAAGGTTCCACTCTAACACACGTCAAAGCGCGGATATAATATTTGTAACGTATGCGCAAAATTCTTATGGAAATCGATGAGTCACTTTCACTTCTCGTGGTACAGACTATACAAGATAAGTATGAGACCCACCTAAGAGAAACCAAATTAGCACGTACAGCAAAAGATGAAGACGAAAACTCACAAAACACATATGTTGCTGTATTCGATTTACAAGCTGTGCTTCCATGTCCTTCTGGTCAAGCTTCATCTTTCTATTATGTTTCAAAGTTGAGTGTTTTCAATCTTACTGTATTTGATTTAAAATCAAATAACGTTAAATGCTTTGTTTGGCATGAAGCCGAAGCGCAGTTTATTCAACTGATAAGATCCTCCAAAAAAACTGGTAATCCTTATCAAGTTATTGAAATGTGTCATGCCGACATTTTCGACTTGAAGTCTCTAGTTGCTGACCTTGGTTGGATAAACGCACCCAAAGATGCAGAAGGAAATAATTTTAAGATAACCGAGATAAAAGTGTTGAAAGTAGTCAATGAAAACTTTGGAAAACTACTTTATAAAACCAGCTATGAACAAGAAGAGTTTCAAGAAGTGGAAGTTTTAAAAACCAGAAGAGGCAGAAATTCTGTCAATATTAAGAATATCGTTTTAGAAAGAGCTTACCAAAATAAAGTAGGTATTTCTGAGAAAAAAAAGGAGGGCCTGCTATCGCTTTTCACAAAGAAAATAATTCCAATGTCGTATTTTAAGTTTTACAATACCTTGTAAAATGAAAGCATAACTGAAGTCGTTTATATTTCTGGGAATGTAGTTGTCATTTGAAGCTATTTTTTTTATAAATTATAGTTCCTGTTGATGTTACTTAGTTTCATTAAATTATAGCATTTATATTTTATTTGTTGTTCAAACGTTTAATAAAAGTTTATTAATATGTGCACTTTTTATTTATTTCGACGAAACCATAATTATTATTAATCGGCTTAACTCAAAATTGTGGAATTTACGTTTTCGAGAAAAGTGACCTAAGTCAAAATAAGGGTGGAAATTTTATTTTTGAGGGATAATGACTTGAAATCGTACATTGCAAACCGGGACTTTTATAAAACTAGTTAATAACTACATGATCGCCAAAAAATTTTTGGGTTTATCTTATTGCAGTACACTCAAGAAGAATTTGAAAAAGTCAACCATTTTCTTCTGGGGTGACGATATGCTTTTATATTACAGTGACCGCGCTATACAAGCAAGCTCTCTAAAAGCAACATTCTTTATAAGCAACTTCTGTGTAAGCAACTTTTTGTTTCCAAAAGTTCTGTATAAGCAACTTATTTTAACAGGTGTTCATGCGCATGGCTAATCTTTGTACGGAGCTACATAACCTAAATATGTACTTGTTGTGTTGATGCTACATTAGGTTGGTAGAGTGTCTTACTATGGAACAGAAAAAAAGAAGAAATTCGATTTCTTTAAAAGACAAATTAGCCATATTAAAAGAACTTGAAGATGGTAAAATAGTGAAAGATATTTGTACGAAATACAAAGTTCATAAATCTACAATATCCAGAATGAAAGGAAATAAGGAGAATTTAGAAGAATACGCATCAAAAACATATGTAAATCAGAAAAAGATTAAGCGAATGAAGACGACAAAATGTGAAGAAGTCGACGATAGAGTGTATGCTTGGTTCTTAGAACAGCGACAAATAAACGATTTGGTTTCAAACGAATCAATAAAATTGAAAGCGCTTGAGGTGAATAAATTAATCAAAGACAAAATTTAAAAACCGGCATGGAATACGAATTTTGACTGTTTCTGGAGAGCGTATGTCTTGCAATGTTGAACTAGCTGATTTATTTAAATACAAATTTAGAAGTATTATTGCTGAAAACAGCTTTTTGCCCGATCAGATATATAATTGCGACGAGACTGGTCTCGTGTACAAAAGTTTACATAATAAAACGAATGTTGCAAATTTTGAAAGAAATGCTGCTTTAAGGAAAGAGTAACAATAATGCCTTGCACAAACGCCACAGGAACGCATAAACATGATTTAATGATAGGTAAATCAAAATCTCCCCGTTGCTTTCATAATATGGAATTGCCACTATACTACAAGTCGTCTAAGAATGCTTGGCAAACATATACACTTTTTAAAGACTGGTATCATGACGTGCTTATCCCTCAAGTAACAAAGCACTTACAATCTAAAGGACTTCCTATAAAGGCACTTTTGTTAACAGATAATGCAAGCTGTCATGCTTCTGAAAGCAATTTTACCGATATCTCCAATTTCAAAGTTATATTTTTTCCTCCAAACAACACACCATTGTTGCAACAACTAGATCAACATGTCATAAAATCGCTTAAACAGCGTTATCGTAAGCATCTTTTGACAACTCTTGCCGCCTTAGTTACCGAAGGTGGAATTGTTTCAGCACTAAAAACTATAAATTTGAAAGAGGTAGTTTATTTCATTGTCCAAGCTTGGAATGAAATCCCAATATCGGTCATTCAAAATTCTTTTAAGCATCTTTTTTCACCGACTGATGAAATTCAACACAGCATACCTGCTGATCATTTTGTGGAAGAAGATGACATCCCTTTGGCAAGATTGTACAATTCAATATTAACCGTTTCAAACTTAACAGATAATGAAGTAATGGAATTTGCAAATGGAACGAAGGAGACAACTACTTCTTTTGACATAGCTACAAATCACGAACTCGTGGAAGAACAAAATGAAAGGACTGCTGTAGAAGAATATGAACAAAATGTTGATAACTATACCAACATCAATGATGTTATAAATTCTTTTAATTTAGTGATCGAATGAGCAGTGGAAAGCGATTTGCCTTTCAATGAGATTCTGACATTGCAAAGAATAAGAGAAAACGCTATAATAAAAAAATATTGGCAATGAACGCTGGGAGTAATAAGTTTATATAAATAGTTGTTTATGTTTTCCTTTTTTATTAATTATGTTTTCGTTTCAAAAATTGTTTTGTTTTTTTGATTTGATGATAATAAAATATTATAACCCATTTTTCATTTTTTTATCGTAACTTTTTTTCAGTTTGTAAAAGACACATGGAAAAATATTTTGCGAGGAATTCCTTTTTTTTCTATAAGCAACTTTTTCTATATAAGAAACTTTTTAAATAAATTGATTCACATGAGTTGCTTATATAGAGCGTTCACTGTATGTTAGTATAACGGAATTCCAAGATAATCCACATTTTTAAATTCAAGATGGCGATTGCGTCCCCTAACAGTCACCTTAGAAACTTGAAATTAATTTCCAGCATTTTCTCTTAGCCACTTTAGTCATAAATTTTTTTACCGCAAAGTTCTACAATGAGTAGTTTCCGAGATATGGCAGTTTTCACGCTTTGTAGAAATAACTTAGGCTTAACCATTTTAATTTTTTGGTCTCTACATGTCAAGAACATGTCTCTATATCGGTTCTTACGTAAATCACCCTGTATATACTTTAGGTCAACAAAAATATTACTTTCTTTTCAAACCTAACTTCAAGTTCATTGATTTCAACCTTCACAAATAACGTATTATTTATTTGTAGAGGTTTTAACTAATTTTTGATACCCCCTGATTCATTAAAAAGTTATTAAGTTTTCAAGTAATTCCCGGTAATTTCTTTAGGTAGATTCCATAAAAACGTTCAAAAAAAATTCAACATGTACCGTTTTACTTAAACATGCTCTCATCTATGCAAAAAATTATTCTGTGTATTAATGAATTTTACTTTAGAAATTATTGTTAAAACTGAATATAAGTAGCAAACATTCTTTTTATTCCATCACCTTCAATTTTTCTGTAAGGATAAAATTAAGTAACCCTTTTAAAAATCATAATTTTATTATTCAAATTTTGGACATTTTTTACTCATCCTGTATATCATCATTCGTCAATACACATATAATTTATTTTAAGTAGAAAAATTTTGGTAACAAATTGAAAAAGGTTTAGTACATCACGAGGTCCGTCCAGCGGTTACAAATATATCAATACACATAACATCTATGCATTTTGTATTCAATTAATATGTTTACGTACATTACACATTGTTTTTATGAGCCTTCATTATAATAATAATTATAATAATTGTCATTTTGATTATATTCACGACCTAAATTTTAATAGAATCGTGTTAATAAGATTAAAGATATTCTACAAAAAGTTTTTATAAAAAAAAAGAAAAAAGACTTTAAAAAAGGATTAAGATTTTGAAAAAGATTTAAAATAAACGTTATTACCTAAAATTCTAGAAGAATCAGATCAATACTCAACAATTGATAAACCTACAAAATTCTCAACCCTATTTTACAACGAGATATATTTACGCTTTTTCTTTTCTTTTTTTTTGAATTTTAGTTTTTTTAGCTATTAGAATAAACTCCACTTTTCTTTAATAATCAATTAATTAAAATAAATATCACTTAGTAACTACACTTTGGTTTTACATACCGTAAAAGAGAGTCCCCCAAAAAAGCTTGATAAAACACGTTGAGCTTGTTTGTCCTTAGCAAAAACTGCATTTTGAAGCTTGTCCTAAATGGATCGTACACATTTCGGTTAAACCATTGATTTGGCCAACCGATTTCCGTTTTTCCACGCCCATATTTTGGTTAATATCACCATCACCGTTACGTATCACACTAACAGCTCGCTGTTTACGCAATGTAGCATCCGTTATATTTACTTTATCTCTGGTTAACGAACCGCATGATTGCGCCTTATACAAACGATTATTATTTCTTGTAAAAATTCCAGGAATAGGAATTAATAACTTTTTATGGACGTGAAAATATTTCCCTAAAATTCTCATCTTTTTCGTCGAACTGACATCTTTCTCCGCTTCTTTCACATTACCATCTTTTCGAGAAACGTGGGTCACTTTATCTTTATCTTCATTTTTCTTACTACTACTCGTAAAACCTTGCAGAATTCTCGCCCCCAACCCTTTTACTTTTGGAACGACACTATTTCCTTGAGTTGCGGATAAATTAGTTGAAATTACAACATGAGCGGTATCTTCTTGTACTTCAGTAATACGATTTAACGATTGACTTTCTCTTAAGCGGGTTTCACCGTTGCGCCTACGACTGGCTTTATGTCGACGTCCTAACATATTTTGAGAGGCGCTCGAGCAATTTTTCCTACCCCCGCTTGTGCCCGAATTCGTGCCGTTCGTTTTTGAAACATCTCGTCCATTTGATGAATTTGTTTGGGTTACCGTTGGTGCATTTATTTGACTAGCGTGACGGGTTGATGCCGCTCCTGCACCTGGTTCTTGAGAATCACTGCTGTCGTCGTGGGAATCTCGACGACCTATAAATTAATTGTACAGATTAGAAGAAAATTTTATTATAATTTTTTTATCTATCTTATTCCAAAAAAAGATGAAGTACATCGTAATTTTTATGGAGTAATTATCAAGCGACGAAAGCAAATTGATCGAAACTGTGTGAACATAAATATGAGATTGTTAAATCCTGTTAACATTTTGGTAAAGTCAAGGTTTATTTCCAAGGTAGGATAAAGGACGGCTAAAAAATAATGCTTTCTTCATATACCAACATTGCGGTTAATATATAGACGTTCTTGTATGTCGTGGCATAATTGAAACCACTAATACGTACTAAACTAAAATAGTTATTTATATTACAAGACACAATTACAGCGCGAGTGTGGAGAATTGCACGACGAGGTCGTAGACGGAGTCGTATAATCACACGAGTACTGTAATTATGCACTAGCTCACGTGTGATGTATAACTTTTATCTACGACCGCTAAAAATTACTTTAAAATCTTTTTTCTTTAAAGGTGTACTTTGACATTTATATATAGTTATTTATTATACTTGGGAAATAGTTTGGATTTCAGCTCGACGTTGTATTCAACGGAGGAACCGAGAGATAAATTTTAACTTTTTTTCGGCGTATAATATAAATGCTTTTTTCTAAAATGAGAAAAATCACGATTTAATACTGAAAAAATTTATTATTTTTTTTTTAAATTTGATGAAATCTCTGCTGACAGATCGTAAAATGTCACTTTTTTCTACATGTGAAAAAAAAACATTTTTTTTCCGTGGGCAAAAAATGATATTTTACTACCCGTCAACAAGAATGATATATCAATATTTTTCTCGATGAAGAAAAAATATTTCGAAATGATTGTTGACAAATTTGATTTAACGTCGATTTCAATAACAGTGATTTAAAATCCTCATCTGAAATAAATGTTTCGAAATGTAAAAACACAATAATTAATGTTTGTAATAAATAGTACTGTTGCTCTTTAAATAGCTAGCCCTTTTTCTTTTGTATTATTGCTCGTTTCAATAAATTAAGTTTATTCTGATTGGACTAAAAATATGTTACGTAATTAGTGATTGGTAGAAATATTTACCTACCAGGTTGGTAAATATTAACCTGGTAGGTGAATATTGAATGGGAATTTATACAGTATTTACCCAAATTTTGTATACCCATTCGGACTGGAGATGAATACTGTACTGAGCAAACAAATTAGAACTGGAAAATTCGCGTTTTAATGGGCGTAAAGACTGGGATGATCATCAGTCAGTACGCAGTAGTATCAGTACATCCTGTGGCCAGTAAATACCAAATTCAGACCATAGAAATTAGAACCATGGAATATTTATATTCCATGGTATTGATATTTTATCTATGGTTGAACATCTTAGACCGTCATATAGGTCATATATAACGTGACCGTTTTTATTTCGACTGAAAACGGGACAAATTTAGGTAGCTTTGTAGATAATCAGGTGCAATCTAAGATTATTAGACTGTTAGGCTTGATACAGCTTCTACAAAATTTGATACAATTTCCTAAAGACTTGCAATGCTTCTAGAAGACTTGTTATTGCTGCTAGAAGTCTTGATATTGCTTTCAGAAGACTTGAAATGATCTCAGACGACTGGAAATACTTTTAGAAGACTTAGAATGTTTCTAGAAAGCTTGACACTACTTACAGAGGACTTAATATTGCTTATAGAAAACTTAATACAGCTTCAAGGAGACTTTAAAAGCTTCCAGAAGATTTGAGATGCTTTTAGAAAACTTAATACTGCTGTCATAGGACTTGAAATGCTTCTAGAAAACTTGATATTGCTTTCAGAAGATTTGAACTACTAGATGGCTTGTTATTACTTTTAAAAGACTTGAAATGATTTTAGAAGGCTTGGAATGCTTTTAGAAAACCTGATACTACTTCCAGAGGTTTTGATATTGCTTCTCGAAGACTTAAAATGCTTCTAGAAGACATGATATTGCTTCCAGAAGATTTGAACTGCTTCTAGATGGCTTGTTATTGCTTCCAAAAGACTTAAAATGCTTTTAGAAAACTTGATACTACTTCCGGAAGTCTTGATATTGCTTTTAGAAGACTTAATACTACTTCCAGAAAATTTGATACTGCCCTTGGAATACTTGAAATACTCCGTATTGGATCAGTTTCATAAATACCTTAATGATTTACATAACAATCTTAAATTCACTAAGGAATTGGAAAATAATAAATCTATAAACTTTCTTGACCTTAAAGTAAATAATTTCGAAAACAGAATTGATTGTGATATTTATAGAAAACCTACAACTATTACCACAGTTATTTCATATGATTCTAATCACCCTCTATCTCATAAACTTGCTAGTTTCAGATTTTACTTAAATAGAGCTTTTAAATATCCATTATCTGAATATAATAGAACTAAAGAATTAAACTTTACTTTCAATGTTGCCAAATGTAATAACTTTCCTTTTCATATCATTAGAAATTTAATACGTAAAATTAACATTACTTTAGATCCACTTTATGTCAAAACATGTGATTCTAGAATATTTAAGTCAATACCTTTCTGTCCTTTCGCTGCATACTACTAGAAAAGTTTTTTCCTCTTACAATATTGCTTTGTCTTTTTCTAATAATTCTTCGCTTAACAATTTAATCGCCAATTACCATTTTAATGATCAAAATATTGAAGAATTAAGTGGGATATATCGTATCAATTGCTGTAATTGCAAGTCTGTATATATTGGTCAGACGGGACGAAAACTAATTAACAGATTAACAGAACATAAACAGAAAAATACCTCCAAAATATATAAACACATGATGGAAACGGGACATAAAATTGATTTCAAAAACGTAAAGTTATTGCATAAATGTGAGAAGGGTTTCAAGATGGACCTCTTGAAAGCCTTTGAAATAACTAAATGTGCCAAAGATAGTGAATATGAAATCTTGAATGATCAGCTGGACCTAAATTTCATACCACTCTTCAACGTACTTGCAGATTTAAAAAATTAAAATAAATCCAATTTTCAAATTCCTGCATCATAACATATTTTTTCTGAAAAAAAAATTTTTTATAACCAGAATTCATTCCTTCATATTGTTTTCGTCGTGGTTGGTTGTGGTCGTGTCGTAGATATGTTAAATTATTTTATTTTATTTTATGTGAGCTATTTATTCAAAAAAATACACAATTAGTATGAACCTACATTCAACATTTATTATGTGTTAGAGATTTATTTGTTTTAATTTACTTTTTATTTTATTTTAACTTATTTTGTTTCAAATTAAATTTATTGATTTTATAACATGTTTTCCACACATGTAGATTCGGCTGATGATGGCTAATTATTTATAGCCGAAACCGGTACCGAGGAAATTTAAAATAAAGAGCAAGAAAGATGTTATTTGTTTTATTGAAATTTTCAACTTATTTCAACATGTGAATTGTAGCATTTCATAAAATTAAAAATTTCTTTAATAATTTTTGAAAAATCGTAAAAAAAAACGAATTCTGAAGATGTCCTGATGAAATTTTCCGTGATTTATAACGGAAAGTATATGCTTTCCTAAGAATAAAACCATAGGAGTATCTTGCTTCGTTTTTGAGTTAGCAAATTTTGTACTGAAGCTTTTGCAGCAATTCATAAAATTAAAATGTTTTTAATCTTGAATAAATCGTAAAAATCGAATTCTTAAGATATCTTGGTGAAATTTGCTGTAATTCATAAATAAAAGTATGTACTTTTATACACTCAAAACCATACTTGAATATCAATTCGGTTTTGAGAGATTAAGTTTTGAACTCAACTTATTTCAACATGTGAATTGTAGCATTTCATAAAAATAAAAATTTCTTATTAATTTTTGAAAAATCGTAAAAAATCGAATTCTTAAGATGTCCTGATGAAATCCGTGATTTATAACGGAGAGTATACACTTTCCTTAGAATAAAACCATAGGAATATCTTGCTTCGTTTTTGAGTTAGCAAATTTTGAACTCAAGCTTTTGCAGCAATTCATAGAATTGAAATGTTTTTAATCATGAATAAATCGTAAAAATTGTACGTAAGATATCTTGGTGTAATTTGCTATAATTTATAAATAAAAGTATGTAATTTTATACACTCAAAACCATACTTGAATATCAATTCGGTTTTGAGAGATTAAGTTTTGAACTCAACTTATTTCAACATATGAATTGTAGCATTTCATAAAAATAAAAATTTCTTATTAATTTTTGAAAAATCGTAAAAAATCGAATTCTTAAGATGTCCTGATGAAATCCGTGATTTATAACGGAGAGTATACACTTTCCTTAGAATAAAACCATAGGAGTATCTTGCTTCGTTTTTGAGTTAGCATATTTTGAACTAAAGCTTTTGTAGCAATTCATAAAATTGAAATGTTTTTAATCATGAATAAATCGTAAAAATTGTACGTAAGATATCTTGGTGAAATTTGCTATAATTTATAAATAAAAGTATGTAATTTTGTACACTCAAAACCATACTTGAATATCAATTCGGTTTTGAGAGATTAAGTTTTGAAAAAACTTATTTCAACATGTGAATTGTAGCATTTCATAAAAATAAAAATTTCTTATTAATTTTTGAAAAATCGTAAAAAATCGAATTCTTAAGATGTCCTGATGAAATCCGTGATTTATAACGGAGAGTATACACTTTCCTTAGAATAAAACCATAGGAGTATCTTGCTTCGTTTTTGAGTTAGCATATTTTGAACTAAAGCTTTTGTAGCAATTCATAAAATTGAAATGTTTTTAATCATGAATAAATCGTAAAAATTGTACGTAAGATATCTTGGTGAAATTTGCTATAATTTATAAATAAAAGTATGTAATTTTGTACACTCTAAACCATACTTGAATATCAATTCGGTTTTGAGAGATTAAGTTTTGAAAAAACTTATTTCAACATGTGAATTGTAGCATTTCATAAAAATAAAAATTTCTTATTAATTTTTGAAAAATCGTAAAAAATCGAATTCTTAAGATGTCCTGATGAAATCCGTGATTTATAACGGAGAGTATACACTTTCCTTAGAATAAAACCATAGGAGTATCTTGCTTCGTTTTTGAGTTAGCAAATTTTGAACTAAAGCTTTTGTAGCAATTCATAAAATTGAAATGTTTTTAATCATGAATAAATCGTAAAAATTGTACGTAAGATATCTTGGTGAAATTTGCTATAATTTATAAATAAAAGTATGTAATTTTATACACTCAAAACCATACTTGAATATCAATTCGGTTTTGAGAGATTAAGTTTTGAACTCAACTTATTTCAACATATGAATTGTAGCATTTCATAAAAATAAAAATTTCTTATTAATTTTTGAAAAATCGTAAAAAATCGAATTCTTAAGATGTCCTGATGAAATCCGTGATTTATAACGGAGAGTATACACTTTCCTTAGAATAAAACCATAGGAGTATCTTGCTTCGTTTTTGAGTTAGCAAATTTTGAACTCAAGCTTTTGCAGCAATTCATAGAATTGAAATGTTTTTAATCATGAATAAATCGTAAAAATTGTACGTAAGATATCTTGGTGTAATTTGCTATAATTTATAAATAAAAGTATGTAATTTTATACACTCAAAACCATACTTGAATATCAATTCGGTTTTGAGAGATTAAGTTTTGAACTCAACTTATTTCAACATGTGAATTGTAGCATTTCATAAAAATAAAAATTTCTTATTAATTTTTGAAAAATCGTAAAAAATCGAATTCTTAAGATGACCTGATGAAATCCGTGATTTATAACGGAGAGTATACACTTTCCTTAGAATAAAACCATAGGAGTATCTTGCTTCGTTTTTGAGTTAGCAAATTTTGAACTAAAGCTTTTGTAGCAATTCATAAAATTGAAATGTTTTTAATCATGAATAAATCGTAAAAATTGTACGTAAGATATCTTGGTGAAATTTGCTATAATTTATAAATAAAAGTATGTAATTTTATACACTCAAAACCACACTTGAATATCAATTCGGTTTTGAGAGATTAAGTTTTGAACTCAACTTATTTCAACATGTGAATTGTAGCATTTCATAAAAATAAAAATTTCTTATTAATTTTTGAAAAATCGTAAAAAATCGAATTCTTAAGATGACCTGATGAAATCCGTGATTTATAACGGAGAGTATACACTTTCCTTAGAATAAAACCATAGGAGTATCTTGCTTCGTTTTTGAGTTAGCAAATTTTGAACTAAAGCTTTTGTAGCAATTCATAAAATTGAAATGTTTTTAATCATGAATAAATCGTAAAAATTGTACGTAAGATATCTTGGTGAAATTTGCTATAATTTATAAATAAAAGTATGTAATTTTATACACTCAAAACCATACTTGAATATCAATTCGGTTTTGAGAGATTAAGTTTTGAACTCAACTTATTTCAACATGTGAATTGTAGCATTTCATAAAAATAAAAATTTCTTATTAATTTTTGAAAAATCGTAAAAAATCGAATTCTTAAGATGTCCTGATGAAATCCGTGATTTATAACGGAGAGTATACACTTTCCTTAGAATAAAACCATAGGAGTATCTTGCTTCGTTTTTGAGTTAGCAAATTTTCAACTAAAGCTTTTGTAGCAATTCATAAAATTGAAATGTTTTTAATCATGAATAAATCGTAAAAATTGTAAGTAAGATATCTTGGTGAAATTTGCTATAATTTATAAATAAAAGTATGTACTTTTATACACTCAAAACCACACTTGAATATCAATTCGGTTTTGAGAGATTAAGTTTTGAACTCAACTTATTTCAACATGTGAATTGTAGCATTTCATAAAAATAAAAATTTCTTATTAATTTTTGAAAAATCGTAAAAAATCGAATTCTTAAGATGTCCTGATGAAATCCGTGATTTATAACGGAAAGTATACACTTTTCCTTAGAATAAAACCATAGGAGTATCTTGCTTCGTTTTTGAGTTAGCAAATTTTGAACTAAAGCTTTTGTAGCAATTCATAAAATTGAAATGTTTTTAATCATGAATAAATCGTAAAAATTGTACGTAAGATATCTTGGTGAAATTTGCTATAATTTATAAATAAAAGTATGTAATTTTATACACTCAAAACCATACTTGAATATCAATTCGGTTTTGAGAGATTAAGTTTTGAACTCAACTTATTTCAACATGTGAATTGTAGCATTTCATAAAAATAAAAATTTCTTATTAATTTTTGAAAAATCGTAAAAAATCGAATTCTTAAGATGTCCTGATGAAATCCGTGATTTATAACGGAAAGTATACACTTTCCTTAGAATAAAACCATAGGAGTATCTTGCTTCGTTTTTGAGTTAGCAAATTTTGAACTAAAGCTTTTGTAGCAATTCATAAAATTGAAATGTTTTTAATCATGAATAAATCGTAAAAATTGTACGTAAGATATCTTGGTGAAATTTGCTATAATTTATAAATAAAAGTGTGTAATTTTATACACTCAAAACCACACCTGAATATCAATTCGGTTTTGAAAGATTAAGTTTTGAACTCAACTTATTTCAACATGTGAATTGTAGCATTTCATAAAAATAAAAATTTCTTATTAATTTTTGAAAAATCGTAAAAAATCGAATTCTTAAGATGTCCTGATGAAATCCGTAATTTATAACGGAAAGTATACACTTTTCCTTAGAATAAAACCATAGGAGTATCTTGCTTCGTTTTTGAGTTAGCAAATTTTGAACTCAAGCTTTTGCAGCAATTCATAGAATTGAAATGTTTTTAATCATGAATAAATCGTAAAAATTGTACGTAAGATATCTTGGTGAAATTTGCTATAATTTATAAATAAAAGTATGTAATTTTATACACTCAAAACCATACTTGAATATCAATTCGGTTTTGAGAGATTAAGTTTTGAACTCAACTTATTTCAACATGTGAATTGTAGCATTTCATAAAAATAAAAATTTCTTATTAATTTTTGAAAAATCGTAAAAAATCGAATTCTTAAGATGTCCTGATGAAATCCGTGATTTATAACGGAGAGTATACACTTTCTTTAGAATAAAACCATAGGAGTATCTTGCTTCGTTTTTGAGTTAGCATATTTTGAACTAAAGCTTTTGTAGCAATTCATAAAATTGAAATGTTTTTAATCATGAATAAATCGTAAAAATTGTACGTAAGATATCTTGGTGAAATTTGCTATAATTTATAAATAAAAGTATGTAATTTTATACACTCAAAACCATACTTGAATATCAATTCGGTTTTGAGAGATTAAGTTTTGAACTCAACTTATTTCAACATGTGAATTGTAGCATTTCATAAAAATAAAAATTTCTTATTAATTTTTGAAAAATCGTAAAAAATCGAATTCTTAAGATGTCCTGATGAAATCCGTGATTTATAACGGAGAGTATACACTTTCCTTAGAATAAAACCATAGGAGTTATCTTGCTTCGTTTTTGAGTTAGCAAATTTTGAACTCAAGCTTTTGCAGCAATTCATAAAATTGAAATGTTTTTAATCATGAATAAATCGTAAAAATTGTACGTAAGATATCTTGGTGAAATTTGCTATAATTTATAAATAAAAGTATGTAATTTTATACACTCAAAACCATACTTGAATATCAATTCGGTTTTGAGAGATTAAGTTTTGAACTCAACTTATTTCAACATGTGAATTGTAGCATTTCATAAAAATAAAAATTTCTTATTAATTTTTGAAAAATCGTAAAAAATCGAATTCTTAAGATGTCCTGATGAAATCCGTGATTTATAACGGAGAGTATACACTTTCTTTAGAATAAAACCATAGGAGTATCTTGCTTCGTTCTTGAGTTAGCATATTTTGAACTAAAGCTTTTGTAGCAATTCATAAAATTGAAATGTTTTTAATCATGAATAAATCGTAAAAATTGTACGTAAGATATCTTGGTGAAATTTGCTATAATTTATAAATAAAAGTATGTAATTTTATACACTCAAAACCATACTTGAATATCATTTCGGTTTTGAGAGATTAAGTTTTGAACTCAACTTATTTCAACATGTGAATTGTAGCATTTCATAAAAATAAAAATTTCTTATTAATTTTTGAAAAATCGTAAAAAATCGAATTCTTAAGATGTCCTGATGAAATCCGTGATTTATAACGGAGAGTATACACTTTCCTTAGAATAAAATCATAGGAGTATCTTGCTTCGTTTTTGAGTTAGCAAATTTTGAACTAAAGCTTTTGTAGCAATTCATAAAATTGAAATGTTTTTAATCATGAATAAATCGTAAAAATTGTACGTCAGATATCTTGGTGAAATTTGCTATAATTTATAAATAAAAGTATGTAATTTTATACACTCAAAACCATACTTGAATATCAATTCGGTTTTGAGAGATTAAGTTTTGAACTCAACTTATTTCAACATGTGAATTGTAGCATTTCATAAAAATAAAAATTTCTTATTAATTTTTGAAAAATCGTAAAAAATCGAATTCTTAAGATGTCCTGATGAAATCCGTGATTTATAACGGAGAGTATACACTTTCCTTAGAATAAAACCATAGGAGTTATCTTGCTTCGTTTTTGAGTTAGCAAATTTTGAACTCAAGCTTTTGCAGCAATTCATAAAATTGAAATGTTTTTAATCATGAATAAATCGTAAAAATTGTACGTAAGATATCTTGGTGAAATTTGCTATAATTTATAAATAAAAGTATGTAATTTTATACACTCAAAACCATACTTGAATATCAATTCGGTTTTGAGAGATTAAGTTTTGAACTCAACTTATTTCAACATGTGAATTGTAGCATTTCATAAAAATAAAAATTTCTTATTAATTTTTGAAAAATCGTAAAAAATCGAATTCTTAAGATGTCCTGATGAAATCCGTAATTTATAACGGAAAGTATACACTTTTCCTTAGAATAAAACCATAGGAGTATCTTGCTTCGTTTTTGAGTTAGCAAATTTTGAACTCAAGCTTTTGCAGCAATTCATAGAATTGAAATGTTTTTAATCATGAATAAATCGTAAAAATTGTACGTAAGATATCTTGGTGAAATTTGCTATAATTTATAAATAAAAGTATGTAATTTTATACACTCAAAACCATACTTGAATATCAATTCGGTTTTGAGAGATTAAGTTTTGAACTCAACTTATTTCAACATGTGAATTGTAGCATTTCATAAAAATAAAAATTTCTTATTAATTTTTGAAAAATCGTAAAAAATCGAATTCTTAAGATGTCCTGATGAAATCCGTAATTTATAACGGAAAGTATACACTTTTCCTTAGAATAAAACCATAGGAGTATCTTGCTTCGTTTTTGAGTTAGCAAATTTTGAACTCAAGCTTTTGCAGCAATTCATAGAATTGAAATGTTTTTAATCATGAATAAATCGTAAAAATTGTACGTAAGATATCTTGGTGAAATTTGCTATAATTTATAAATAATAGTATGTAATTTTATACACTCAAAACCATACTTGAATATCAATTCGGTTTTGAGAGATTAAGTTTTGAACTCAACTTATTTCAACATGTGAATTGTAGCATTTCATAAAAATAAAAATTTCTTATTAATTTTTGAAAAATCGTAAAAAATCGAATTCTTAAGATGTCCTGATGAAATCCGTGATTTATAACGGAGAGTATACACTTTCTTTAGAATAAAACCATAGGAGTATCTTGCTTCGTTTTTGAGTTAGCATATTTTGAACTAAAGCTTTTGTAGCAATTCATAAAATTGAAATGTTTTTAATCATGAATAAATCGTAAAAATTGTACGTAAGATATCTTGGTGAAATTTGCTATAATTTATAAATAAAAGTATGTAATTTTATACACTCAAAACCATACTTGAATATCAATTCGGTTTTGAGAGATTAAGTTTTGAACTCAACTTATTTCAACATGTGAATTGTAGCATTTCATAAAAATAAAAATTTCTTATTAATTTTTGAAAAATCGTAAAAAATCGAATTCTTAAGATGTCCTGATGAAATCCGTGATTTATAACGGAGAGTATACACTTTCCTTAGAATAAAACCATAGGAGTATCTTGATCATGAATAAATCGTAAAAATTGTACGTAAGATATCTTGGTGAAATTTGCTATAATTTATAAATAAAAGTATGTAATTTTGTACACTCAAAACCATACTTGAATATCAATTCGGTTTTGAGAGATTAAGTTTTGAACTCAACTTATTTCAACATGTGAATTGTAGCATTTCATAAAAATAAAAATTTCTTATTAATTTTTGAAAAATCGTAAAAAATCGAATTCTTAAGATGTCCTGATGAAATCCGTGATTTAGAACGGAGAGTATACACTTTCCTTAGAATAAAACCATAGGAGTATCTTGCTTCGTTTTTGAGTTAGCAAATTTTGAACTAAAGCTTTTGTAGCAATTCATAAAATTGAAATGTTTTTAATCATGAATAAATCGTAAAAATTGTACGTAAGATATCTTGGTGAAATTTGCTATAATTTATAAATAAATGTATGTAATTTTATACACTCAAAACCATACTTGAATATCAATTCGGTTTTGAGAGATTAAGTTTTGAACTCAACTTATTTCAACATGTGAATTGTAGCATTTCATAAAAATAAAAATTTCTTATTAATTTTTGAAAAATCGTAAAAAATCGAATTCTTAAGATGTCCTGATGAAATCCGTGATTTATAACGGAGAGTATACACTTTCCTTAGAATAAAACCATAGGAGTATCTTGCTTCGTTTTTGAGTTAGCAAATTTTGAACTAAAGCTTTTGTAGCAATTCATAAAATTGAAATGTTTTTAATCATGAATAAATCGTAAAAATTGTACGTCAGATATCTTGGTGAAATTTGCTATAATTTATAAATAAAAGTATGTAATTTTATACACTCAAAACCATACTTGCATATCAATTCGGTTTTGAGAGATTAAGTTTTGAACTCAACTTATTTCAACATGTGAATTGTAGCATTTCATAAAAATAAAAATTTCTTATTAATTTTTGAAAAATCGTAAAAAATCGAATTCTTAAGATGTCCTGATGAAATCCGTGATCAAACTCAAATCCAACTCATCAAAGAATTAAAGGAATTGATCAAAAATTAAATAAAGATACCGCAAACAATATGCATTGCGACCAAAGGTGATGATGATTAGTGATGGAACTAATAGTGATTTTACGAAAAGGCGGATAACGGATGTCCGGCATCATCTTCTGCCGTATATCCGATTATTCGGCATATCAGTTTTATATCACACAAAGGGGTTGGGTTGGGCATTTCATAAAAATAAAAATTTCTTATTAATTTTTGAAAAATCGCAAAAAATCGAATTCTTAAGATGTCTTGATAAAATCTTCAGTGATTTATAACGGAAAGTATACACTTTCCTTAGAATAAAACCATAGGAGTATCTTGCTTCGTTTTTGAGTTAGCAAATTTTGAACTAAAGCTTTTGTAGCAATTCATAAAATTGAAATGTTTTTAATCATGAATAAATCGTAAAAATTGTACGTAAGATATCTTGGTGAAATTTGCTATAATTTATAAATAAAAGTGTGTAATTTTATACACTTGAATATCAATTCGGTTTTGAAAGATTAAGTTTTGAACTCAACTTATTTCAACATGTGAATTGTAGCAGTTCATAAAATTAAAAATTTTCTTAATCACTTTTGAAAAATCGTAAAAAATTTAATTATATACTCAGAAGAAAACCATACTTGAGTATCTTGCATTATTTTGTGACAACAATTTTAAAACACAATCTAACTTTGTAACATTTTATAAAATTGACTAATTTATTAATAATGAAACTATTTATAGAATGAGACATAACTTCTCAAATATAATATGTTTTATTTTAGTCATTTCATTTGATGATAACACTCTTTCATTAACAGCTCATTGATTTTCAATAAATTTAATTACCCCAACGAGTATATTTGCTCATCTTTTAATCAACTGATGATGTCATTATTATTTTATAAAAGCTCAACCATGTTCGAGATTCTGAGAATTTCTCGAACCTTCATTACTCGTTTAATAGCTTTATCATTATAAACCAAGTTTAATTTGTTTTCCTAATCGGTAAATTATGGATTGAATTAATTTAAAGAACGAAACATTGTAAGTTGAATCTACAAACTGTCCTATTATATCACGAAAACTCCATTAAACCCATACGAACCTTTTAAGATGATTTACAGCGTAATAAATATTAAAAAAACTTTTCTAGCCCCGTATGTTTGTTATTTCATTGCAAGTTATAGTTTATAGCTAAATCATAAAATAAAACTACAAGGTCGAACTTAGATCATCAACTTTATACTATAAGATATAAATAAGACAACCTTGCCCCAAACCATTAAACGGGATTACTCTAAGGTCCCGGTGAGTCAGAATTTTTTCGCGAAGGTAAGTGGATTTTAACCTCATAAAATTTCATTCATACAATTCATTCTTTTAATCTTACCTTGTATTGGTTTGCTACTAGGCGGTGTTGTATTCAATTTATGAGCCCTCTTCTTTCTATTTTCGCTATCATCATCGCTGGCATCAGATGAACTACAAGAAGCTGTCCTATTTTTATGAAATTTCGATCTTCTCTGTTCGTACGATGTTCTATGCTGATGATTTCTGCTCACCAACTGTCTTCCAGCACGCGATGTTAACGATTCTGAGTCACCCTCTTCAAAAATTTCATTTAAAGCACCTCCTGAATTTCCTCTTGTCGGCGAAGGCATCGTTTTGTATTTTGGGGTTGTACAAACAGCCGGGCTGTGTGTAATAATTGGAATTGTTATAGTCGAAGATTCCGTTATAATTTTCGTGGTTGGTTCTTTATGAACGCTTGTTGAATGTGCGTGTTTGGTTTTATGGTGGTTGTTATTTAAAGTTCGAAAAACGTCTTGAGTCGTTTTCGGTCGACTGTTTTGTAAACACTTTATTGGAATAGGTGAAATTGGTTTTGTTTGTTTCGATTCGTCTGCTTTACGTCGGTCCGTTTCGACAGCTAAACGTTCTTGAAGGGCAAGATTTAGTCTACCTTCCGAGCGGGATCCTCGTCGATTTAGAGAGCAATGCGCTGAATTTAATTCTTCACGGCCGGAGCAACTGGATATATCCTCTTCTTCTTCGTCTTCTTGTACGATACTACATTTTCGGGATCTCTGTAAACAATAATTTATTTTTTTTTGTTGTTTAGATTAATTTAGTTGTAAATTGAAACAAGCACGCGAACTTAAATATAGATTTTAAAATGAAACCGTCTTCTTATGCACTAAATACGAAGAGAAATTGGTTTTAATAATTAATAACTTTCATTTTTTGAAAATGGTTTTTCATCAAATATTAGCAAATTTGAAATAAGTTTATTTTACAAACTATGAAATTGCGGAAAATCGGATCTAATTCTTTCAAATTTATAAAGATCAACAAGTATCATGGAATTAAATTGAAATTTCGAAGTAGATAATGCAGTAAACGAGAATCGCAATGTTTCTATTAAAGTTCTGCAGGTGTCAGTTAAAAATTCAGAAAGAAAGTGGTGAGCAGGTGTTCATTATGTTTCCGCTGTTGCACCCTACTGTTTAATTTTGTGGTTATGGTGGACATGATTAAGAAGGACATCCTACAACAACTACGTTGGAATCTGTTTTACATGGATGATCAATCCCAAGTGCACAGACCAAAACGCCAACCAAATATTCCCTCTCTAAGAATCATCAACAATATGATAGATTTTGTACCCTAATTACACCAAAACGTTATCTCTAACTTAGATGTGGAAGCTAGTGTAGGACGTTAACAGGAACTCAGTGCGACCTGAATGTCACTATCCACACAACGAAGAATGTGTACAGCAAGTGTGAAGACTCACGCAACTTCACAAAATCGCCATCAAAATGTTACTACGATGGTCGAGAGATACGCAGCTCACCAAATAATTCAGATCTGGATCAAATTTGACATATCTCACATCACGTAGTTTGTATCTCAAAAATTAAAAGTGATAGAAAGGAATAGGATGTAGTAATCTCGGCTGATTTTGAAGACGTCAGTCGCTCCAAATATTGTTCGTGATTAAAAAGTATTCTCGACCGACTTCGAAGACGTCGGCCGAACTAAATATTGCTTTTGATATAGTAATAATTGATCTGCCATCCTTCCCTACTTGGGTCACATTTTCAATTTTTATTTAGAGCATGGTGTTTATATTGATGATTTGTGGAAGATAGCTTCGGTCATCCCTGTACCTAAGAAGAGCAGTTTGAATTGATTTCAGCAATTCTTTCAACAATGATTTCAGATCTGCGAGTATTTTACCAGTTTCAAAGGTTTTTGAGAAAATTTTTGTTATCAGGACTTGGAAACATATTGATTCATTTCCCATTCTGTCTAATAAGCCAGGTTTTCGAAGGGGATTGAGGTGACGGATGACTTGCTGAGAGGAATTGATGGTGGATATGTTACAGCTTTCTACATCACTTAACTCTCAGCTATCTATGTGATAAGAAATTACTTATACGATCGATCTCAGTTCGTAAAAGTAGATGGCAAGTGTTCTAAGACAATCCCTTCGATATCCGGTGTACCTCAGGTATTCCTGATCTCATATTGTATTTTATATATGTATTCATTTAATCTCACTAGTGAATTAAAATTCTACAAAAGTCACATGTCTACAAATGATAGGCAAGTCTATTATACCTTTCAAAAGGACAATGTTCGGGATGCAAAATTATGTATCAATTCTGACATTGATAGACTGCTTGATTATGTTAATACGCATTGTCTTAATATTAATTCTACCAAGTCGTCCGTTATGGTTCTTAGTCTGAATGTGGTAAAGGATTCTTTAGAATTGTGACTTAACAATTTTAAACTTAGTATCTTATTTAGATTCAAGACACATATTAATGGACTTCTGCAACATGCATATTCTGCAGTCAACATCTTATATAGTAGTAGACATATCTTGAGCCAGCAATTGAAAATTCATTGTTGTGAAGCGCTAGTACTCTCTTTATTTAATTTTGGGACCGCTCTATACCACTATTTCCACTGTTTCGCATCGATGGTACGTACAGGGATAGAATTTAGGGAGTGCAGAATACTGCATTTCATTTAAGACTTTAAATAATGTGACAAGACTTTTTATACATTGTCTTGGGTAGGGTTGGCTTAATATGTACAGATATCGACTTCTACATACATTCTGCTTATATCATAATGTTTTGCGGTTTAAAATTCCTCCTTATGTATACAAGATTTCTTTTCGGACTGACATCCAAAACATTAAGGAGCAAGAATGCATTGACGATCAAGCGACATCAAAAGCAGACTTTTTGGTACTGTGTAGCCGGTACTGTGCGCAGTTTTTGGAACAAATTGAGAGGTCACCTACTTTTATATACCTACTTAACCTATTCACGTATTGAATGAACTAGCTGATACTGGAAATTGCTCGTGAGGTTTGAAATGTGATAGAAACTTTAACTATGTGGAAATGTTAACTCTATTTTTCTTGTAAGATTTAAGATATTTTTCTTTTTTATCTTCTTTTTGATTACGGTCTGCTTTCTTTTTTTTTTGCTATGGCATTTCTTATATCAACAAATGCAAGCAGGATAGACTTGACTTTTGACAAATTTATTGAAATATATTCTATTTAAACTATACTGAAGAAGTATGTCGGCAGATTTCGAAAATATCGATTATTTTTTATATCATGGATATTACTTAGGATGAAATAATCCCGGCCTACTTCGAAGATGTTAGCCGCCCAAAAATTGTTCGTGCTTTAAAAGAATTCTTCGCCGAATTCGAAGACGTCTGCCGCCCAAATATTACTTTTGATATAAGAGATATCAATATATAAGATATAGGTATCGAGGACAACTTTTACTGGAACCCAATAATTCAACTCAACCAAACTCAATTCAACTGTAAACTACAAAAAATCTACTTAAAATAGTTAATTACCACATGACGGACTCATAGGTAGCTTCGCCTCGCTAAAAAGAACTTCAAGCAGGATACACTTTGTTTCTGCCAAATTTATGGAAATCTGGTCTAAATTTTATATAAAACTTTATAGCAGAAATCTCAATAAACGTCAGCCGCCCTAGAATTGAAAAGACTTCAAAGACGACATCTATTGGAACCCATCCCAATTCAACCAAACTCAATCTAGGTGTAACAATTAAAGATGTCGGCCAAGATTATTTCGTATATCATGAATATTATTTGGAATGAATTAATCTTGGCCGACTTCGAAGACGTCGACCGCGTTAAATATTGCTATTGCTGCAAGAAGTAATCTCGGCCGATCTCATAGACGTCAGCCGCTCAAGAATTGAAAAGCCATTAAGGATGACTTATTGGAATCCAACCCAACTCAACCAAACTCAATACTGTTAACTACAAAAAAAGCTACTTGAAATAGTTAATTATTTGTTCTATTTAAATCTTGTGGAACATGTATCTCGGCCGACTTCGAAGATGTTGGTCGCCCTACATATTATTTACAATTTATAGGACAGCCGACGTTTTCGAAGTCGGCTGAGAATATTTCCTATATTATGAATATTAAGATTCATAATATGGTCAGCCGCCCAAGAATTGAAAAGGCATCGAGGATGACTTTTATAGAATCACAACTCAACACAATCCAACTGTAAAGTACACGTTGTTGATGAATATGTTGGTCACCTATATATTATTTACGATACTTGGAACGGCCGACGTCTTCAAAGTGGGCCGAGATTATTTCTTATATCATCAATATTACTTAGGATGAAATAATCTCGGGCGATTTCAAAGACATCGGTCGCCCCAAACATTGTTCGTGACTAAGAAGTATTCTCGGCCGACTTCGAAGACGTCGGCCGCCCAAGAATTGATAAGGCATCCAGGTCGACTCAACCCGACTCAACCAAACTTAATTCAGCTGTATAAAATAAATAAACTACAAAAAAAGTACCTAAAATAGTTAATTAATACATGGGAGGGCTCCATAGTAGCTTTGCACTTAAAAGAGCTTCAATTATCCTGCTTGACTTGGTTTTTAATAAATGTATGGAAATCTATTCTTATCTTTATTTGAACTTTATGGAAGAAGTATCTCGGCCGACGTCTTCAAAGTCGGTCGAGTTTAATTCTTATATCATGAATAGTATACAGCAGTGTTGCCGGATAAGGAAAATAACATTCAGCAGATAATAGGAAAAAAGTCACGAGATTTTCATCAACTAATTTCAAACCTTCTGCTTAAATTTAAGAATTTTATCGATTTACGTTTTAACTTATAGCAGAAATACGTCAACATTTCATTTACTTATTACCAACAATTTTTGTTAATATGTATCAATGTTGCCAGTTGTGTCTCAAAAGACTTTTTCTATCATTTTTAATGTTTAAGACATAATCCTCTATTCAACAGCTCGTGTTGTCAACAAGCTGGTAGACTGCACTCTGGTGAGCAGTACCTTGGAGACATAATACCTCATGATGCCATCAAGTTGGCAAAAAATAATATATAGTCTGTGGTAATAATAATTCATGCTGCCAACAAGTTGGCAGACTTCAACATGATGAGCAGGAGTTTGAAGACGTAACAGCTCAAGCTGCCGACAAGTTGGCAGTCTTTAAGATAATGTGCAGTGTTTGGAACATTAACAGCTCATACTCCCAACAAGTTGGCAGACGTCAATATGATGAGCAGAATTTTGAAGAGATAAGAGCTCATACTGCTAACAAATTGGCAAATTTTAAATTGATAAGTAGGACTTTGGAGACATAATACCTCATGCTATCAATAAGTTGGCAGACTTCAAACTGATGAGCAGGATTTTGGAGACATAATACTTCATGCTGCCAACAAGTAATAGCTCATGTCGTCAACAAGTTGGCAAACTTCAAACTGATGAGCAGGACTTTGGAAACATGAAGATAATGTTTAGTGTTTGGAACAGTAATAGATCATGGCACCAAGTTGACAATTATTTTTTAAATTTAGGTATCCAATACTTTATTCGAAATTTCAATCAAGGTATGTAAAGTTTTAAAATCACCAGAAATGTGAAATTTCTCTGAAGTGTTCACGATTTCGCCAGATCACGAAAAAATCATCAGATGTAGAGAAATTTCATCAGATCTGAGAACAATGGTACAAAGGACGAAATAATCTCGGCCCAGTTCGAAGACGTCGGCGGGCTAAAAATTGAAAAGGCATGGAGGACGCTTTTAATAAAGGCATCGAGGTGGAAATTGTTACTCATACTAAAAATAGAGAAATAGAAGAGTATTAAAGAATATTAGAAAAAGAAGGAAATTGCCTGTTAAATAAAGGACTCCTCTGAAATAGAGGAGTTTTCAACCCTATTCGAATACCTCATGACAATACTTTGCTTTAATTACTTAAATAGATAGACCAGATATAAAATGTTTTGTTGCAGAAATATTAGGATAGTCGACCCTACATAATGTAGGAATGAGCACAGAAGAAGAAGAGACACGCAACTCATCGAATATTTGAGATCTGATGTAGTAAACAAAACCTATAGGTCCACAATCACAGATGAGGCATGGATAGTGTTGTCAAACGTACGCTAATTGTCGTATAAAAAAATTCATAATCCATAATTTTCCCAACTGCCAATGTAACCTATCTTTTATTTCGCCGTATTATTCATTGCTATCAATGAAAGATTTTTGTTAAAAACCTCAAATTTGACACATTTCACGTCAAAAGGTGTTATATCTCATATTAAAAATGATAGAAAATATCTTTTTAGACAAAAATCTTTTCAACTCACCCAAAGAATAGATACTAATAACATTTGCATATTATTCATTGTTACCAATTGAACCCAACGCGAAAAATAACATATTTGATAAAATAGAGGATTATATCTCAAACATTTTTTTTAATTATCCAAAGAATACACTAATGATGTGTATTAATGATATAATATTCGTGTATCGTTGAAAACATCAAATTTGTTATATTTCATATAAAAAGGCGTTGTTTGTATCTTAAAAATGTTTTGAGACAAAAATCTTTTCGAATCATCTTCAAAATATATTATTAATAACACATATTTGCATTTTTATAGTTACCAACTCAAAATTCAAAAAGTTGTTAAACTATCATATTTATGACGTAATTAACTTGAGCAGTTTTTATATGATTGCTTTAATAATAGTGTAATTAATGTGTTTAATAATAACACTATTATTAATAGTGTTTGGGAAATAAAATTGTTCATTTTTATTGTTAAATTACTATTTTTTTGCAATAATAAAATATTTACATTAGTTAACATTAGATGGCGACGATTTAATTTAATCATACATTATAAAATATTATGCCTATAATATTTTAATTCAAAAAACGATCATTTTCCCGCGCATGTGCGATAAGTATAATATTCAAATATACTAGCATTTGCTGTGGAATCACTCAACATATACTGCGATGAGTTGGGTTGGGTTTAATAGTTTAGCAACAATTTTACCCCAGTTTTTTATGAAATAAAAAAATTGAGTTTTGTTATACCAAGATGTTTGCTACATTTTAGCATACACATCGATCATTTAAAAGCAATACTTCCTCTAGTTGTTTGTGACATATGTGCCCATTTTTTAATTACGTGCAACTTTTCTAAAATTTAAAAAAAAATATATATAATTCAAAATAGTACTAAATTAAATTTTGTATGCATTGACTCTACCTTACAGCGTACCGCTTGAACTACATATATTTCAACGGAACACAACAAAAAAATTCAACTATTATAGCATCCCCTTTTCATTCAAGTGATAAATATGGAAATTTAAATATTTCAATGTCACAATTTTTTAATTAACATATTTAACAGAACAAATAAGAACAACAATTTATTTTTTTTTTATAATTGGCATTTATTTGGAAACTTCTTTCACTCTGTATAGACTTTACTTAAAGTTAGTATTTCCGTATTTCATTTATGATTTTAATCTCGTCAGCATATTCATATGGTTTTCTTGTAAAAGATTTCTTTGTTTCGTTTGAATCAAAAATTCATTTAATTGAAATCACGCTCGCGATTCGCTCTAATAGTCCAACTGAATCTATTATTTTTTTTTATTTGTATAAAAATAAAAAAAAACTAAATAGGTTATAACATGTATATCTGTAAGAACTGTGAAATCGGATAATAAACATAATAAACATTTTCACATAATAAATTAATAAATCTTAACATATCTATTTTTATAGTCATATTTAAATCATTAATCTCATCAAAAGCACACAATTTTTTTTGTTCCATGCCATGTTTTCAAAATATACAGGGTGAGTCAATAGTGCGAGGATGGAAGATTGTGGCCGTACTGTTTATAATAAAAAATGGTTTTTGTATAATCATAGATTACAATCAAAGCTGCATCGACAGCGAAAATAAGTTTAATTTTCAACTATACAGGATATTTCACAATTCCAGAACCCTACTCAATTTCATTTTTTAAATGGAACCCTATACATCTTTTTATATGTGTTAATTACCTGTCTTAAATGCTATAAAACTGAACTTAAAACGCTGAACAAAGTAGTAAATTAAATAGATTAAGATTCTTGTTATAATAATCCAATATATAAACAAATTATCAAGTGGATGAGATGATATGCCATTTGATGTAGTGAGACTTGATTTGCTGCTTTTATCTCTGCGCTGATTTGGGCATATATGTGATGTTTGAACAATTAACTGTTTCAAGGTTATTAGCTGGAAAATCCGTTCGGGATATTCAAAAATATTAATTTTTTGTTCACTTTTTACATTTATGTGTTTGTGAAACTATCTTTAAAAATTTGTGATTTATTTGATATTTTAATACATAATAAAATAAAGATATATCTTCTATTTAGGGAGTGTTTCCTCTAAGCTGGACACATAATAAACAACGGAAATTTAACTAACATGAAAAATTTTGCTAAGTTTACAAAATGTGACTCTTCAGTCTTTTCCGTAATTTTATAAAGATATCCAAATTAATTTGCTTGGAAAAAGAAATGGTGTAGCCGCTAAATTTAAGCAGAATGTACGATGTTTTGTACAACAACGCTGTGTTGCACACAGTAAAAACTTGTGTGTTTCAAATGCATGTAATGAAGTAAAAGCCACAAGATAAATTACAACATTGGTGAGAACTGTTTTTACATTATTTTCGAGATCCGTAGCAAAAAGCAAGTAAATCTAAAGAGAGTACTGAAACTTCACAAAAAAATGTAAGCAAAAAATAAACATTTTGTAATATTACAAATTATTAATTATTAACTAAATATTAAAAAAAAAAGATAAAGATGACCCAATTTCTAAATTTTGTTTAAACAAGATAAACAACATTGAAAATCAAATAAATTTACAACTTTTGTCTTCAGTTTTAGAAGCACATCCTTAAATATTTTGCAAAAATTAATAAAATCAAGATATATACAGGGCGAGTCAATAGTGCGGGGACGGAAGATTGTGGCTTTACCGTTGAAAATTAAATTTTTTTTATGTCATCATACATTACTGTCAAAGCTGCATAGATTAAAATTATTTTCTACTATACAAGTGTTTCACTATTTCAAGTCCGTCATCAACTTCATTTTTCTTAAATGTATCTTTTCACATATTCTGATTAGTTGTCTTAAATGCTATAAGTGCATGTCTTGTTTTCAAATTTTGAATGCAAGGTTGCCAAGTTATTAATCATTTTGTAATAATTTTTTGAAAAATCTTGTGGTGGCTTAAAATTCATTATCACCATTACTATTAAATATTGAAGATTGCAATTTGGCATATCGATGAACAAAGCTTTGGTCTCAGAACCGGTTAATTTATGAAATGTTTGGAGGACCATAACTTTGTTATTTTAAATGGAACACCCTATATTATTTCAATGCCTCGGAAGGCTTTATTAATTACCTTTCATTTTTGTAAAACATATAGTATATCTAATCTAACATGTGTACTTTTTGAGATAATTACACTATTTCAAAAATGTCGACATAAACTTGATTTTTTCACAAGAAATAAACTATGAAGAAGACATTTTTAAACAAATGCAAGTATGTTTATTTCGTAAAAGATAGTATGGAGTTTTTGGAATCTATGGAAAAGTATGGATCTGTGTATAGACAATAGTATTAAGAAAACAACTTTTCAAAAATTCTATTTAAATATGTTACAAAAATCCTATCATAGTGTACCACCATACTGAGATCATATTCTTTTTAAACGTCTCGTAAAACATCTTCTAAAAGTTTTGGCAATTGATTTATTATATTTAAGAAATTCAAAAAGATTGTCTATTGACGGTTACCTCGAAGAAATACGATCTAATCAAATAAGATTCTAGAATCCCTGCCCAGATAGTTTAAGACCATTGTGGTCCTAATTCAAATAAAAACTCTAATTATGGGCTACTTCTCATATAAATTTACTGCTGATAATATCGTAGTAATGAAGATTAAGGCGGTTAACATAGTTATTTTTACAAAACATCGCTTTGTAGAAGATAATCGTAAAAATTTAAAATAAAAATTTAATTTGTTGTTCATCTTTTTTTTTAAACTCATTTCGAAAATTCTAGTCTTTTTTGAACTGAATATGCACACAATATACTTCTTCATCTTTTACAAAATAGACGCCGCATTTGTTTAAAAATGTTTTCTTCATAGTTTATTTCTTGTGAAAAAATCAAGTTTATGTCGACATTTTTGAAATAATGTAATAATCCCAAATGTACACATGTTAGATATACCATATCTTAACTTAGATATAACAAAAATGAAAGGTAATTAATAAAACCTGCCGAGACATTGAAAAAATATAGGGTGTTCCATTTAAAATAACAAAGTTATTGTCCCCCAAACATTTCATAAATTAACCGGCTCTAGTGATATATAATATTAATATATAATATTATCTATCCTATATAATATTATCCAATACTATTAGTGGTGCTCGAAAGTCCTAAGCTTTGTTTATTGATTTCCTTCAATATTTAATAATGATGCTGATAACGAATTTTAAGTGACCACATGATTCTTTCAAATTTTTTACAAAATGGTTAATATCTTGGCAATATTGCATTCAAAATTTGAAAAGAAGATATGCACTTACAGCATTTAAGACAACCAATCAGAATATGTGAAAAGATACATTTAAAGAAAATGAGGTTGAATCCGGGCACGAAATAGTGAAACACCTGTATAGCAGAAAATAATTTTAATCGATGCAGCTTTGACAGTAATGTATGATGACATAAAAAAATTTTAATTTTCAACGGTAAAGCCACAATCTTCCGTCCCCGCATTATTGACTCGCCCTGTATATATCTTGATTTTATTAATTTTTGCAAAGTATTTAGGGGTGTTCTTCTAAAATTGAAGACAAAAATTGTAAATTTATTTGATTTTCAATGTTCTCGTTTAAACAAAATTTAGAAATTGGGTCAATTTTATCTTTTTTTTAATATTTAGTAAATAATTAATAATTTGTAATATTGCAAAATGTTTATTTTTTTGCTTACATTTATTTTGTCAAATTTCAGTACTCTTTAAATTTACTTGCTTTTTGTCACGGATTTCGAAAATAATGTAAAAACAGTTTTCACCAATGTTGTAATTTATCTTGTGGCTTTTACTTCATTACATGCATTTGAAACACATAAGTTTTCACTGTGTGCAACACAACGTTGTTGTACAAAACGTGGTACATTCTGCTTAAATTTAGCTGCTACACCATTTCTATTTCCAAGCAAATTAATTTGGTAAATCTTTAATTGTGTTACCCCACAATAAAATAGTTTTATAATGATCACATTTTCTAATCTTAACAAATTTTTTCATGTTAGTTAAATTTCCGTTGTTTATTATGTGTCCATCTTAGAGGAAACACTGCCTAAATAGAAGACATATCTTTATTTTATTATGTATTAAAATACCAAATAAGTCACAAATTTTTAAAGATAGTTTCACAAACATAAATGTAAAAAGTGAACAAAAAATTAATATTTTTGAATATCCCGAACGGATTTTCCAGCTAATAACCTTGAAACAGTTGATTGTTCAAACATCACATATATCAGTGCCCAAATCAGCGCAGAGATAAAAGCAGCAAATCAAGTCGCACTACATGAAATGGCATATCATCTCATCCACTTGATAATTTGTTTATATATTGGATTATTATAACATGAATCTTAATCTATTTAATTTGCTACTTTGTTCAGCGTTTTTTTAATTATTGAAAACATTGGATGAAATAAATATTGTTTTATACTAATAAAGTCATATCGGAGTATATCAGATCTGATAAGGATGACCAGAAAAATAAATATCCAATACAATACGCGGACAACCAAAGAAGAGTATTTACGAACATAATATTCCCATATTGCAAAAAAAACGGTTTATTTTTAAATATTGTTAATATGTTAAAACAGATATTAATCGCAATAATACACCAATCACGTTGATATATGCTAATTATTGATGAAAATTGTTTCCTCATAAATCTTATTGTTTCATTTTAAAATCTATGGAGAATTTAATTTGCAGATATAACTGTTTACAAAAAAATCAAAACAATCAAAATTAATATGTAAAGACGACTTCTTTTTTTAAATTTAACAAACAAACAACAATATTACACACGAATTACACGACGTAACTTACCGTCGTAACTTCAAAATGCAATACACCTACTGAATGAATATTAAGTTCTACTTGTCTAAATTTAGTATTTTTTTATATTGTACGTGCTTATTTTAAGTTAGTTTGCCTTCAAATACTGTGTACGTGCTATAAAAGAAAAAAGAACAAAAATAGTCATCGGAAAAGAAATTATGAATAAAAAAGTAAAGCCGACGAAACATTTAGAAAGAGAAAGAAAATTGTTAATTTTTTACATTTAGACATAATTTGATTAGTTAAAAATGATTGACTTACCTGTGGTAAATCTCCAGGTGTTCTAGGTACGGCAAGTAAGCAAGGAATACCAGTGGAATTATTATTATCCCTATTAGGAATTGGAATACTTTGGGGAACAGATAAATTTTCAGGACGTTTTCCTTTGGCCGCCGTTTCTTGTCTTTTTGCGCGCAACTTCCGCTCAGCCAATAAATAATATGTGGCGGTTATGTGGTTATATTCATTTTTATCTAAACAACTAAACATAAAAAAATAAATTTAATAAAATCAATAATTTTTTTTAAATAATTACTCTTGAATTTCTTCTTTCGTCGCTATATTCCCATTAACAATTTTCTGGACAATAAGATTATGATCTTCTTCACTTAATTGTTCTCTTGATACCAAAGGCATCGCGTCATAATTGTGATTGTCATGTTTGTTGGCGGCGGCAAGCCATGGATGGCAAGAAATTTCTTTTAAAGTGGCCCTTTTTTCAGGAGCTCTTACTAACATTTTTGCTATTAAGCTATAAATATTAAATTAATCGCATTTTTATTTTTAGTATTAAGTTTTGAAGACTTACTCTTTGCATTCTTTCGAGACATGTTGAGGAACGGTGTATTTGCAGTCCATGATCATAGTTAATGTTTCGGAATCGTTCGCTTCTTGGAATGGTGCTTGACCACAGACTAACATATAGAGAATTACACCAAGAGACCATACATCTAAAATACAAAAAAAATAATTTAAATATTATAAACGATGTATTTGTTTGCGTTAAAATAATATATCTCATCGTTAAAATAGTTTAAAGTTTAAAATAATTAAGTTTTAAATAAATTATAGTAAAATATAGATAAAGTGAATGGTTTAAACGAAACATGTAGTTCCTTTAAATACTTTACGTAAAGTGATAACGTAACCTTTTCTAAATTATTCAAAATAGATGCAAATATAAGCAATTTAATATAGGAATCGATTTTGCATATTGTACCTATGAACTTCGACGGTTCATAACAAATCCAATTTTGCATACCCCATCTAAACTGATGTGCAGTCAACAGAATAAGCCAATAAAACGATTACACTGTTATAAGCATATTATACGTGAAGCCTAATCCCTTGTTGGCTGGTATAAAATGATACAATATAGAAAACGTACTGAACGACAAAATGTTTTATTTTATTTTATTCAATTTAAAATTTTAAAAAGTTGCTGAAACGGGAAAGTACATTTTTGCTGTATCCATTCAAGTGTATGATTTATTACCTACCCCGCGTTTTCTAATCCCCAAAATAAATTAAAAACCGTTATTTTGCACGATTGAGTCGATTCACAGCGACGAAGCTTAAGTGAAGTGCACTTCCTCATAAGTTCACATGAATGCACCCCAAATTATTGACGTTAAAGCCTTTCATTGGAATACAGACTTGAGTTGGAATAAGGTCGCTGAAAAGGATTACTGAAATGGCTCGTAAACCTCAAATCAATGTTAAGGGAAATTTTCAAATAAGAGGTGAATGAGTGAAAAATCAATTATGGCTTTTAACCTACATACAGGGATTACAGATATCTCAAAAGAAAGTTTATATTTGATTCAATTACTGAACTAATTGACTACTGGGGTCAACAGTTTGATCATTAAATGTTCTATTGGTAAGGTTCACAGCAACGATGCATACTGAAGTGCACTTCTCTTATAAGATTACATGAATGCACCTAAAATTATTGATGTTAAAGCCTTTTATTGGAATGTCAAACCGAAATCTTAATACCAATTTTCGGTATTTCTATTATTTTAAAACCGAGATACCGATATTAGTTTAATGTTTTTGAAGAACATGGTTTCTGTATAGAGTTACCATGTTTAATTGTCTTATCATGTTACTTTTTACCAAATAGGTTTCCCACAAGAATTTGAAGAATTATTTAATAATAGATATATTTAATATAAGATATTTTGATGGTTGTAGATGTGAATGCCAAATGCTATAAGTAGGATCTTGTAATACTAATAAAAGAAGAGCAATTTTGGAATTATGGTTGGCTTCAGATGATCTTATAATTTTAAACTAAGATATATTACCTTCCTACTTTTTCTGGATCATCTAGAAAACCTATAATAGATTTTACGGCTACTCTATCAACTTATGTAGGAAAGTAATTGGTATGTAGATGTTGAAAATGACAATTTAAGTAATCATCGAGCTTATTTACAATTGAGAAGTATAATATGAATGTAGTAGAGAAATAAATTATAGTAAATGGATAATTTGGGAAAAAGTGTTAGACAAAATGAAGAATGATGAAACTCTTTTTGTTTGAAAAAGAAGAATATAGAACTTTAAAAATTTTGATTAAAAATATACATAAGCTTTTTAATCAATGCTGTATCAAAAAAAAAAATAATATTTTTAGTGATAAATCCGTTTGTAAGTGAAATGAAGAAATATTAATTAAATAAATAAAATATACAACTTCTTTTCTTGCAAATTGTTTTTATTTTAACGGAACCGGTTTCGACTATTTTACATAGTCATCTTCAGCCGAATGGTCAAACAACTAAAATTGATATCACAAAGAACACACAAGTTCGATCATCTTATTATACATAGTTTTATATATAAATTTGTACGTTTTAAACTTTTTATTTTAAATTACTTAATTGTTTTATATCAGAATATAATTTATATAATTTTAACATATTTCGTGTATCTGTTCTTTGTGATATCAATTTTATTTGTTTAACCATTTGGCTGAAGATGACTATTTAACATAGTCGAAACCGGTTCCGTTAAAATAAAAACAATTTGATTAAATATATTTTATTTATTTAATTGATATTTAACATACTTGCAACATGGAAAACAATAATTATAATCAAAATGAAGAAATAGCTAAAAAACGAAAAAATGCAATAAACTGAAACGAAATTTAACACGAAGTAGAGGAAATGTTCTATATGCTTAGAAGTAGTTAAAAATTAGAAGCAACAACACAAAAAATCTAGAAAAGAACGTAGAAAGCTAATTGGGAAACGTTAGAACGATAATAACAACAAGACATAAACTGAAGAATAGAACTAGTATTGAGAATAAAATGCTTAAAGAGTAAATTCGTAAATTATTTCCAAATCATGATACATTCATATGGGAGGCTAGTAAGGGTAAACAAAATAATTCCTTTCACAGTCGAAAAACTTTTAATTACAGTAGGAATTTTAAGTAACAACAAAGCTGATTCAAGCCTGATTGGGTTACCATTCCATCAGAAATAGATTAATAATAACCGTATGTTAAAAAAAATGTTTTCTAAAATTTGGAAGAGGTGAGTTTGGTTTTAATTGAGAAGCCGAAAGAAGCTAGACAAGCCATATTATACAGGCCGCTCTATCTTTTGGATGCGACAGGAAAACTTTTGGAAGGTTTGTTAAGAGTACGACTGGTGATGGAAGTTGATAAAAACAATATTCTACACAAAAATCAATATGGTTTCAGAAAATAAAGATCAGCTATTGAGAAAGAGCAGACAAGTATTGATCGGATTAAAGAAAAGGCTTTAAAGAATAGAGAATTCTGTGTATTGATCTCCTTTTATGCATTAATGTCTTTAACTCTGCATCTTAGAAAAAGATAGTTGGAGCACTGATAAAAAGAAATATTAGAACGTATTTTGTTGAAATGATTAAGATAAAATAAACCGAATGACTTGTGGAGTGTCGCATTAGGTCCACTGTTATGGAATTTATACTATAATAAAATTCTGAGAATAGATTTGGAGGCGGAAATAGATATCATAAATTACGCAGATGATCTGGCACTTTTAATTATAGGTAGAGATGACAGAAATGAGACTTAATGAAATGAGACTTGATATTGCTGTTCAAAAAGCAGAAATAGTATTACTACAAAGAAGGAGGAATGTAAGTACACTTAACCTGGAGGATAATGGAACTGTAATTCAAAAAGCAGGAAAGGTGAAGTACCTCGGAATGTTAAGATTACGATCGGTGGTGGAAGCTGATGAAAAGAATATTCTACACGAAAATCAATATGGTTTCAGAAAATGAAGATCAGCCATTGAGAAAGTGCAGAAAAGTGTTGATCAGATTAAAGAAAAGGTATTAAAGAATAGAAAATTTTGTGCATTGATTCTTTTATGCATTAATGCCTTTAACTCTGCAATGATTACGATAAATTAAATCAAATGACTTGTGAAGTGCCGCATTAGGTTCATTTTTATGAAATGTATACTATAATAAAATTCTGAGAATAGATTTGGAGGTGGTTACGCAGATGATCTGGCACGTTTAGTTATCGGTAAAAATGATACATACTCTACTATATAATAGTAGAGACGACGTTCAAATGTACCTTACTTTTAAGATTGATGCCATACTTAGAGGGACCAAAATCAAGGCGTAGAAAACTTTTATCATCAATAGTTAAATCGGTAATATTTTGAAAAAAGTCATTAAATATAAACGTTACCGTGACATGTTGACAAGAGTTAATAGTAACCTTGCGATTGAAATAACTTCAGCCTGTCGAACGGTGTTTGCAGAAAAAATTCAAGTAACTGTTCTGTTGACTCCGATGGATTAGCTAGTTGAGGAAAGAAGAGAAATGTATGGAAAAGGTAGAGAAGCGAAATGTAAAAGCAGAGTGAAGATGTTGAAGACTTACTTGGCAGGGTAAGATGACATCTATATGAGTGATGTACAAAAATACTTATTCCAGAAATAGAATAAAATATGTTTGATAGAAAGTTGGGTTAAGTTGACTTTTATTTGACTTAAACTTTGACCATAGAGTTTTTAAGCAGTATTTATACAAAATCAAGTGGAAAATGACTTGAATTTGTATAACTCATTGTGTGTGTGTGAAAAGTTTAGCAAAGATAGAAATATTTGTGAACGGAAATGCGGTCGGTCGTTAAACAGAGAGAACATCATTAAGGCAATGCTAGAATCAGAAAATTTGTAGAATGTAGTATGATAACAGAAATCATGAAGTTTAAAACTTTTGAAAATACATGAAAACGGTATATTCCCCGAAATAATGTCTTGATGAATGGTTTCGGGAAGAGACGTGGAAGGGTTTTAGACGGTTTTCTGTTAGGTTTCAGGTTTTCTTCAACCTGTCACTATCTGATCACATGATAACTTTTAAGCCGGGTGTGTTTCTTTACAAATTTCCCTTCTTCATTATTATGAAAAAAGGGTTGCATTCATTATTTTTGACTTTGAATCGTTAATCTTCAATTACTAAAATTTATTTTATTACTAATACTTACGACAATGACAATTTAAAATTTAAAAAAACACATCTGATTGAGTAAAAACACGTTAGTTGCAATTAGTATCAACTTTTTTTGTAAATACTGTAGAAATAATATCAAAATATCGGTATTTTTAGGACAATACCAGTTTTCAATACCGCTCATAAATCGCCCGAGACTCCGATATGGAATACTGGAATATGGGTATTAAAAGCCCGAATTTAGCTACTCAGCTAATAGATTACTGAGGTCAACAGCGTGTTCATTAAATATTCTAGTAATATAGCGTATATTATGCGTGCACCTTTAATAAAAAATAAGGGATTAGTCGTAGTTATCGTCACTTAGATGATATGTCAAGAATTCCGTTCGGAAGTTTTCACTTAACGTTTGAAGAAACAGCAAACTGGGACTAATACGGACCACAAAGGTGATCAAGGATGAAAGAAGATATACAGAGTGTAAATTAGAGATGTGTAACTAATGTGAGTCACGTCATGTCACGATGATTCATGCGTGACCCACCATAAGCGGACATCAATTTTTGTTCTTACGTGAGATTGCGTGATCGTGGAGTAACTTTGGTTTCGACTGGACTGATTTTTCTAATTTTTTTCAACAACTTAAGATAGATTTTTCCACAAAAAAATGCAATAAATAAAATACTTAAAAACACAGAATGTAAACTGTGTTGTATGTAACGATTGTTTACAAAGTGTTGCGGTTATTCATTGGTAAACATTGAATCTTTGAATCTCGAGGAGCAAGAGAGGATTTTTCTCTTAAACTTTATTGCAATCCTGTCAATATGTAATGAGTTAGTCGATTCTGACTTATATCACTACTACAACTAATCATTGTTTACCTTATTTTGATATTATTGTATGTATATGTTTATTTTCTTGTTTTGTTTAAGTACAGTGATATTCCCCTCACTCGAACTTCTATATCTCGAATTTTTCTCTATGTCGAATAATTTTCGTAACCAGAAACGTTTGACAAAGTTTTTTAATGTGTTTTTATCTCTAAGGTTAACTTTTACCAACATCTAGTTAAACTATCTAGAGGATAGTTACTGTGTTTACAGTGAGTTTAAGCGCCACATTGGATAAATTTATCAAGAGGTGGTAAAAGTGACCTTTTCATTCATTCCATATTCATCTTTGGTTAAATTACACTATCCGATATTTTCCATAGTTACAGTCAAATAGCCAATCATGGCAAGTGAAATTACAGTAACCATGAAAAATATCTATTAGTTTATTTATTTATTATTATGAGAGATGCAAACAGGAAAGAAATCCCCAGCGAAGCATTCACGCAAAGAACAGTTTAAAACAGTGAACAACAATAATACAGAACTACTAATGAAAGAGAAAAAAGAACACAATTGCACTACATTGCAAGAGTTCTAAACATTACGCAACAATAACATTTTAAATGAGTGCAGCGAGAGTCCAAATAGAGAAACATGGCTGAAGTCTTGATTGTAAGTATTAAGAAGCCGAACAGGCGAGTTCTGATGAATGTTCGTATTAGATAAGCTTAAATGAAATGTAGTGTTGTGCCCAGTGAATCGCTGCGGTACATTAAAGTTCAATACAGCCAACAGATCAGGAACGTCTAGCATGCCATTGACGAGCTTGAAAAGAAAGACCAAGTCCGAAACAACTCGACGTAGCCGCAAAGATAACAAGCTAAAAACCGTACAGCGTCTATCATAATCGCAATAGGGAAGATAATATTTGTGTGCCAAATAGCGTACGAAACGTCGTTGAACAGCTTCGATCACGATAGACTGCGTACATCGGATTCCACACTATGGAACCATATGATAATACAGTATTGACAAATGCCATATAAAGGGATTTAATGCTTGTAAAATTAGTAAAGTTTCTACTTATTCTAATAACAAACCCTAAGTTCCGTAGAGCTGTCTCTACCATGAATTCGGTGTGAAGGTGATATCTTAATTTGGCATCAAGTATAATGCCAAGATCCTTTACTCTATCAGTAGAGATTATAGCTTTACCATTAAAGTTGTAGTTAAAATTAATGGGGTATCGTTTCCATGTGAATGTTATTTTTTGCCATTTGTCATAGTTAAGATAAAGTTTATTAATGCGGCAATACTCATGCAGACGATCGAGGTCCTTTTGGAGCCTCAAGCAGCCAAGACCTGAGCTAACTCTAGTAAATATTTTATTATCATCCGCATAGAGCCGGAATTTAGAAAATTTAAAACAAGAAGAAATGTCGTTTATGTAAATTAAAAATAATGTGAGCCCCAGATGAATTCCCTGAGGTACACCAGATGAGATGGGTTTGAAATCAGATAGAAAACCACCCATCTTAACGGCTTGACTTCTGTCCGACAGATAGAACAATATCCAGCGTACAATGCCAGCAGAAATGTTAAAAGAGGACAGCTTTTTTATAAGAATACCATGAGCGATCTTGTCGAAGGCTTTAGAGTAATCGGTGTAAATTGCGTCAACCTGTGAGTTTTCATTCAAGGCAGAATTTATAAAGTTAACGTAAGACACCAAGTTAGACTCAATCGATCGGCCAGAAAAGAAACCATGTTGTTCGGTAATGGGAGAGTGAGCAATAGAGTTGTTGAAATAATTATAAACAATTTTTTCACCCACCTTGGGGATAGATGAAAGAATAGATATCGGACGGTAATTTGAAATTGGTTAAATATAGCCAAAGGTGAATAAACTTAGGCCGAATTTCACTAACTCGAATTTTTCTGCAACTCAGACTATGTTCTGGAATTTCTTCACTTTTTACTTTTATTAGTCGAATTTACGAAAGAATAAAATATTCGATTCTGTTCTGTATTTTATATGATATAGACTCAGGCTCAGATTCATGCTTAGAAACTACAGACTCTTGAACTAAAACAAATCTAATGTTCTTATTGTTTCTGAATCAGATGGGGGTGATGATAATTTTGAAAGTCAAATACTTATCGCTATGTCTATATTTGATGAAGCTTATTTCTCTCTTACAAAGCTTAAAACGAAGAAGAGAATGTTCCAGATAATAATGATAATTCCGTACATTTAACACAACATTTTTTTCGTCAAAGAGCGGTTGTCCTTTTTAACCCAAAAGAAAATTACTACTTAATTAATTTTTTACTTACAACAGTATTAAGGTTTCTGTTTTAAATATATGTATTTTAAAGCATATTTCAAATTTTTTTCATTAAAACTAAAATTCTACTAATTTTTCTCCGATTCGAATTCTCCAACACTCGAAGTTTTCTTCCGCTCCCTTAGTGATTTGAATTAGGGGAATTTCACTTTATTTGTTTATACAGACATATACAAGACAATCGTCGTGAACGTGAACAGGTGTATAGTCGCCTCTTTTCGGCTCTCACAAGTTTTCTAATTTTGAAGTGTTTACATTAGTTATTTTCTGGTTTAATTTATTCCCACTGGTGCGGATTTATGTGGTGAGTTGCTGGATATTGTAGTTCAGTGTTACAGCTGTTTTTCCTACACTTAATTTAACATTTTCCGTACATTTTTCTCTACCTTACGGAGTTGTCATTCGCGTTGACCTTTGATCCGTGAAACCAGTCTTCTCGTGCCGGTCGTGGGTATGTCGGGGTGCAAGATCTGTTCGTCTCGCTTATCGTCTAAGAGTCCAGGGCTTCAGTGCGGCGGCTGCCACGGACACTTCCACGCCAAATGCGTAAAAATTTTTGCCGATGCGCTCGAGCAAATTAAATCGGGCGGCGTCTTTTGGAAGTGCGCTAAGTGTCGGGGTAGTTTGGACAAATCCGTCATTATTGACGATGAAAATTTTGATTCCAACTCTTCTAATGGCACAACTAATGCTCAGTTGTATCGTATCTTGTCTTCCATTTGGGAGGACGTGAGAAATTTAACTAGCAAATATGATGAGATTCTGAAGTCTGTTTCCTTTTATGGAGACAAAATCACCGATTTCGAGCGTTCCCTGAATAACTTCAGTGATAAGATAAAGCAGGTCGACGTACTGACCGCTGAAAATGCCGCCCTTAAAGCTGATTTGGTTATGGCCGAGAGTCGCCTTGATGATCTTGAACAGTATTCGCGGTACAATAATCTGATTATCTCGGGAGTTCCTAAACGCGTTGGTGAAGATCTACCCGTTATATTATCAAACATTGCTGCTGCCATAAACTCTCCAATTACTACTTCCGACATCGATGCTATTCACCGTCTGCCTCCTAAGCCATCGCTAGGGAAAGAAGGTCCGCGCACTGAGGCCATTATTATCAAATTCTTATCTAGAACGACACGTGACCGCCTTCTTAGTGCATACAAATTATATCGTCGTAATTCCAGCAGCCGAGGTATATCTGTGCCTAATGTCGGGGATAATTTCTTCATTAATGAACATTTAACACCTAAAAATATGGATCTCCTTAATAAGGTCCGGGCGGCTGCAAGGGAGAAAGGTTATAAGTACGTTTGGACGAGGAACTGTGTACCCCACGTAAGAAAAGATGATAGAGCTAAGATCTTGGTCATTAAGTCTATTACGGATCTGAAGAAGCTTTAAGATTTTCTCTTGTTGCTTGTCATATTTCTTGATACTACTATTCAGTCTATGGGTCTTAGTTTTTATTATCAGAATGTTCGCGGCTTGCGATCCAAATTGAGCACTTGTTCCTTAAATTCTCACACCTTATGCTCGGATTTCATCTGTCTTACGGAGACATTTCTTAATAGTACTGTATTCGACGGGGAACTGCTCAACTCTTCATACGCCATACATCGCCGTGATAGAGAATCTACGGCATCAGTTAAGAAGGACGGTGGTGGGGTTCTTGTCGCTGTTCGGCATGGCGTTCACGCTATTCCCATGCCGAGTCTGCATAGTGATGCTGAGGACTTGTGGTTGAGGGTGCAGTGCGGTCGGGTGCATTTTCTGTTGTGCTGCGTTTATCTTCCGCCCTCTGCTGATGGGGCTCTGGATGTATTCTTGTCTAGTGTGTCAACTGTGCACGATACTTACCCTGACCTTATGATCATTATTGTCGGTGACTTCAACCTACCAACCATCTCATGGTCTGCCTTCCTGGATGACATCACGCTGAATCCCACAGGAAGTTTTGATCATCGCGCGGTTGAGTTTCTTAACGTTTTTTCATATTGTAATTTTAGTCAATTTAATAATGTTGTAAACAATAACGCCAGAATTTTAGACCTTGTGTTGTGTGCTAACGGACGGGTTCGGGGCGTGCATCCCAGTAATGATCCACTAGTGGATCCTGACGGCCACCATCCACCCTTTGAATTTTCTTTATTATGTGAAACAACTTTTTTAAGAGATGGTCCCAAGCTTAGCCCAATTTTTTCTAAGGCAAATTCTGTTAATATTCGGAATTTCTTATATAACATAGATTGGCAGTCTTTATTTGCTGGGATGTGCGTCGAGAGCATGGTTGAGGCTTTTTATGATCGCGTTTATTTTGTAATTGATAGAGATGTTCCTAAGCGCACTCTGCCCAAGAAACGTTTTCCTGTTTGGTATAAACGGTCTACTATTCGAGTAATCAGCGAAAAGTTACGCTTTCATAAGAAATGGAAATCCACTGGTTCCAACGGTGATTATTTAACGTTTTCTATTTTACGTTCAAGATCTAAAAGGCTAATAGCTGCTGATTATAAAGCTTATCTAAATTCCATTCAGGTGGAGGTTCCGGAAAACCCTAAGAAAATCTGGTCTTTTGTTAAATCGAAAAAAGGTTCCGCGTCTTGCTTACCTGCTACCATGATTACTACCAATGGGTTAAGCGTAAGTTCGGGTACCGATATATCTTGTGCGTTTGCGGATTATTTTTCCTCAGTTTTTGTGGATGGTACCATTGACAGCACTAAAATATCTAGTGGCTCAGGTGTTTCGCCTTGGTTTTCTGCGGACGCGGTTTATAAAATTTTGATAAATATTGCCCAGTCTTCTACGCCTGGTCCTGATGGTATTCCATGCACCTTCCTCAAAGAATTTGCTACTGAACTATCTGAGCCTCTGTTTTTAATTTTTTCGAAATCATTACGTGAAGGTATTTTCCCATCCCAGTGGAAAACGGCTTTTGTCGTGCCAATCTTTAAAGCAGGTGACCGACAGGTGTTATCTAATTACCGTCCGATATCCATTCTTTCGTCTATTCCCAAAGTTTTCGAAAAAATTGTATACGAATACCTTAGCCACTCGATTAAACACATTCTTATTAAAGAACAACACGGTTTCGTGCCCGGGCGATCAGTTGAATCCAACTTGGTGTCTTATGTTGACTTTCTCCAATCTGCCTTGAATGGGGACTGCCAGGTCGACGCCATTTACACTGATTATTCTAAAGCCTTTGACAAAATTGACCATACTATTCTCGTGCAAAAACTTTTATACTTAAATATCCCAAATGGTATTATTCACTGGATCATATCATATTTATCGGATAGAAGTCTGGCGGTCAAGATTGGTGGCTTTCTGTCCAGTTATAGACCTATCACATCAGGAGTACCTCAAGGTAGCCACCTTGGTCCAACATTATTCTTAATTTATATAAATGATATTGCTTCTTGTTTCAAATACTCCAAATTCTTGTTGAATGCTGATGACAATAAAATATTTACAAAAATTGGCTCAAATCTTGACTGCCTACGGCTTCAGGAGGACCTTGACCGGTTGCATGATTACTGTGTAATCAATAAACTTCACCTTAACTATGACAAGTGTCAAAAAATATCGTTTTCGTGTAAGCGTTATCCGATTAATTTTAATTACAACTTTAACGGTCAAGCTATTGTGGCCACTGATAGTGTTAAGGATCTCGGCATTGTGCTTGACTCCAAACTGCGATACCACTTGCACATCGAATTTATGGTGAAAAAAGCTCTGCGCAATCTGGGGTTTGTTATCAGATTGAGCAAGAACTTCACCAACTTGAAGTGTATTAGGTCTCTTTATATGGTATTTGTTAACAGTGTGTTGAGCTATGGTTCTGTAGTGTGGAATCCCTCGTACGCAGTTTATCGTGACCGTATCGAATCAGTTCAACGTCGATTTGTCCGTTACTTAGCGCGTAAGTATTATCTTCCGCACTGCGATTATATTATGCGTTGTTCAGCTTTTAACTTACTACCCTTGGGTCAGCGTCGTCTTTTATCTGATCAGATTTTTCTTTTCAAACTTGTTAATGGCATGGTTGACGCTCCTGATCTGCTATTTGTGGTGAATTTTAACGTACCACAGCGATTTACTCGGAACAATTCTACTTTTCGTTTACAAACACCTTACACAAACGCTTATTCTAACTCTCCTATTATACGGATTCTTGACACTTATAACCAGAGGCTCAATCATATTTCTCTATTTGCCATCCCGTTGCAATCGTTTAAATGTATTTTATTCAGACTCGTTGGTAGCGGAACACTTGGTATTTAATTAGATTTTTTAATACTTTTTAAGCATTATTATTTTGTATTGATTATACTTGTTCATATTACTTGTTTTTAATACTATACTGTATTAATTGTATTGTATTCTTGTATTTTGTAAGTGGACGCTTTGCTGGGGATGTTCTCCCTGTTTGCGCCCCAAATTGTATAAAATAAATAAATAAGATTTCTCTGTATTATACGTTCTTCTGGTAAGCTCTTCGTTTTTTAAATATGTTTTATTTGAATTGGGTAGTTATTGATCATTGATATGAAATAACATTGTTTTTTATTTTTTGTTTATGTAGTCACTATGTATGGACTTAATTTCATTTAACTTTATATTCTATATAAAAACAACTCTGTATTTCTTGCACAGTATCTGGTAATTTTCAATCTGATTCCTGATTATTGTTACCATCTCTCCAACAGTCAAATATAGCTGTCGTATAAATATACGTATTAGTAAAATTACTAATTAACAAATAATACAGGTATACAAGTATAAAACTAATCAAAACATATTTATCCATTTTATTATACTTTTTTCGCAGATATATTTCGTATTATTTCAGATACTTTTAATGGTACTGTGAAATTATATTTTTTTCAGGGCGGAGCCTTTCCTTATTCTAGAGCTGGGTCGTATATCTTCAACCGAGTTGTTAGAATAATTGGAAAGTGATTCGAGTTCATATATTATCCCTATTTTACGTGAAGCTACCTGTTCTTGAAATATATTAGCTGTTGTAACAGAAGAAGTTCAAGCAAATACATATATTACATCTAACAACGGCATGCTAAATAAGTTATAATGACAAAATGAATTTCAATTAGCTACTAATAAGATAATAAATGTCTAAATGTCTAATATATTTCGAAGTGATAGTTGTGGGTAAACATTGAATAGCCACAACACGTTTTGAACAACAGTAAAATACTCACAATGCGTTGTGTATACTTTTTGGTGCCCACAAACAGTTTTGAGAAAACGTTAAATATTCACAACGTCATCTAGGTAATCATTTAAGCTTACTCAAAACGCGTTGTGGGTAAAAATTTCGGACGATGTCCGAATTCGGGTATTGAGAGTAACATATATATCATTATTACATCATATTTTGCACAAAGCCCTAAAATAGTACTTCTACAAAATTTTATTGGTGCAAAAATTAAACTCTTATGATATACTGATATAGTTGACTTTGTTACTCATTTATTAATTGCGTATTGTTGTACATAAACATTGTAGTGTAAAAAGCAACCATCAAAAATCCAACGATTGAATGAGTCAGCCTAAAGTTAAAAGCGAGGAGCTCTAAAATCTCTTATTACAGATGATTGATTTATACTTTTTCTTTAATGTCTTTTTTTTAATGTCTTTCTTTAATGTAGTTTGTTGTACTTTGAAAAATATGCAATTCTGGTGTCTTTATAATATTTAATTTAGGTCTTGAAGGTGTTAAGTTGATTTCTAACAAATTATTTTTGAGAGCAGTTGTGATAATGGTGACAGTTAAAGGTAATTTAATATGTTACAAGTTCTTTGTGATTGATGATATTGAACACAAATATTTATCCTCATTTGTACGGTTTAATATTATTGTTCAAAACAGCTGTTATAACAGCTGAAATGTATTATTAAATGCAGACTATGGATGTCCTATATATTCCTCGCCAAGCAAAAGCTTTTGTTGTCGCTATTACGAGATTATAAAGTTGTAGGATTAACCAAATAACAATTGAAATTCAATAACAAGCAAACATTATTAGAATGTTATTGAGTATATTTCACTGTTTGGTAGTGTTACATTATTAACAAATTTGACTTGAAGATTTATTTGAATTACCTCAATTTTTTTGTTGTTGAGTTAGAACACCTAAGCAAAGAATGATTTTTTTACTTAGTTGAATGCATTACGTAACCTATACTGTCAAAACGTTATTAAAAAAAACTATTTGTATTCTATTTCAATACATCCTATTTGAATTATTTGTATACCACGAAGTTTATCTTTAACCACTAGAAAGAGTGTTTGCAGCCGAGGCTGTTTTAGATAAATCACGCCCGAGTTATACACATTTTTTGAGCAACCGCATAAAACTATAAATTGACGGTAGGATTTTGCTTTCAAGTTTTGCCAATTGCCTGTTGTTTCTTGTTTATTAGGTGGGTGAAATCTAAACACCAATTGTAAGGAGATTGTAAAAGTAAAACTGAATTTTGAGTGGAAATCCGGTATCTTTTAGCTTTGTTATTTTTTATCAAAGAAAATGTATTATGTTATCATAAATATTATCCAATAGGTAACTTATATTTAAAAATTATGGATGTATAAAGAGAATACTACCAGATTTTTTTTGTAAATTTTAACCCGAAAAAGGTGAAATAATGAAGTCTTTCTTTGAATTATAACCTCTCTGCGTCGCAAAAGATATCTTTCAAGTTATAAATATGGTATCCCACACGCAGTTTTATACTGTCGTTAGCTACCCCCTTGAAGGTACAGAATTTTTTACAAAGAATGCATTCTGGAGATCTAAAAAAGCGTTGTTGAATTACTTTAAGTAAGTAATACTTTGGAGAGAATTGAAATCTACATTTAAAATCATGAAGTCAATCAATATCGCGGAAAGAGGATGCGGGTGCGCTCGAAATAACCCAGTTCGGGTAAATGGTAGGGTTGTATCGATTCCCACAAACATTAGTATGTATACAGGAGATGTTGAAATCGCTCATACCGACAAATTACTTCGATGTCTGTGAAAGAAAGGAGAGAACAACTTTGAACCAAGATAGAAACGCATCCAAGTCACTATAAGGTCGGTAAACTACACGAACGGGTATATTAACAGGCTTACTCTAAAGGAGTGTGATACCGGAAGATATTTCTCGAAGTAAGACATTACATTACATTACAGGATCGATTTAGTATAATAACCGACTACAACATCGCCACTCGTGCGGCTATTATACTGAAAAAGAAAAAGCAAAATCTAATAGCAGAGAAGCATTATTAGCTATTAATCGATTGTGGAGAAGTAATTATAACAGTATCATGGACATTAAATATCTGAAAATCACCAAGAAAAATCGAATGATTGGAGAGAAAAACGTGAATAAAAAACGAACTGTGTGAAAAACAACCTTAAAATAGATTAAACAAAATAGAAGAGGTACTATAAACAATAATAAAACCGAAATATGAAAAATATAATTAACCACCGGTAAGCAAAACATCAGCTATTTAATCTAAACACTAAAGACTGAAGAAAACAAAGGATATAATAACACAGGTCGACCTTTTAAACAAAGTGTTGAATATTTAATTTAATCTATCCCTTAAAATCTTTCTATCGCTTAAACTACTCCAACAATCTTATTATAAAAGTAGGATAAATTAAATATTGTTTTGAAAGCAACCAAAATTTATTATTCGCTTTAAATGTAAAATATAATGAGAAAAATACTACGTGAATACAAAGCCGTAATATTCACAATGTATATAAGTCAGTGTATGACGTACATTCTCGGTTCCCTATTCTATCCAGAAAACGTATACTAAAGCGAGTTGTTTACATGTTTGTAAAATTTCAATTCAAAGGCAATAGCAAAAAATGCATATTTGTACTGTGCATAACAGTGACACAGGAATTCCTTTAACTTCAAAAGCTGGCAAACGGTTACTTGGTGAGATTGGCCATCAGGCTGCAAGGTTAAAAGTATAAAAAAAGGAAGGTTAAAAATATAAAAAATAATAGTATCAATTTTTTGTCAAAACCTAACATTATTACTAAATTGTGATGAGTTGATTTGGATTAATAGAAATATTAACGTTATAAATTTATTAAGACACATGATTTAAATATAAAAATCGAATGGCTTTGGGGATGATATATTTGTTTAAAATAATTGGAAAGAAATTTTGCTCAGTAGTGTTATATAGATATTCTTCTTACTGAGATAATCTGTCTTAATAAATTCATTACTAAATTATGAACCTCGGTTAAACAAGAAGAATCACGGAAATATTGACGATAATTCAAAATAAGTACCTAAATAAACCTGATAGCAAACTAACATTCTCTTAACGCTTGTTTAGTACTCAAGATGCAAGAATTATCAGAAATAAATAATACATCTTGCAACTTCGACTTGTCGGATATATAAATAAAAAAAGGTAAAGGGTTATAGATCTCCTTTTTCTGAATAAACTTATAATACAATGTTCCAGTATTTATCCCTCTTATGATACGATACGAAAATTTAGGAGTTCCAAAATTTGAGTACTGTTGCATAATGAATGATAGTAAGCAGACTTGGTCATGTATTGCTGTAATTTGACATATAAACATTATTTTTGAAATATTTTTTATTTTATACGAATGAAAATTTTTATTATTTCTCTTTTATCATTCTTTAATGTGATCATTTACAAAAATTTTAAGATTTTAATAATGAATTAAAAAGAATGAAATTACTAAACTAGAATCAAATTTTTCTCAAAATATTCTCCTTCACATTCAAAGATATTTTCAGAGTTTGCCTTGCACTTTTCAAAGACACTTTTACCTTATCAACGCATATTTGCGAGTTCTTTAATTTTTCACTATTCTTCACTGTACACTAGTTATTGTAGTATTGCAGCATAAGCACTTAAATCGCATTAACCATAGAGCAGACCTATATCAACGTAAAAAGGACGAGGAATGGAGCATTGTTTTATAAGAATTCAAAAAAATAAGACCTACTCAAATTTTTGTACTCATACCTGATACACTCTGTATACAAAACATGTCACAATATCGTTTACTATTTTTTATATTGGTATTTAAATTGAGATGACTGTATACCTGTTAATTTTATCGACAAAATTTCAGATAAGTTTTATAAAATTATTATGAAGGGGAAAAATATCCTATGTGGTTAACACCGCATTTCATATATTTTTTACATAAATTTTTATATTTTCGTATTTTTCTCGATTTTGTCGAATTTAAGAAGACTCTCCAATTTCCAAGTTTTACCATGAAGATCTTCTAAAGCATCAAAATTCATCAAATTTTCATATTTCGTACTTTTCTGTCTTAGCATCTGAAATTTGCTACAGGCTTTGTACTAAAAGTTTTTTTTGTAACATGGTACGAGCAATTATCCGATATTCAGCCGGATAATTATTTAATACTCATCTTATCCACATATTAGAGCACGATCTTCATGTAATCTTAAGAAATTTGAGAGTGCTTTAAAGAGTTTGTGAGAGATTATGGATTAACAAGTCTAGAACGAAACAACTCGTACATATCATGCATACATTTCAGAATGTATGCATTAAAAAAAAACAATGAATCATATTGTAACATCTATTGATTTATATTTATCCTTAAAAATAAATATTCACCTTGTACTGTATTTCACAACACTGTATTTCAAAGGCGCCATATGCCTCTTACGATTTTGAAGAATTTAAGAAGAAAAGTGCAAGAGAGACTTTTGTTGTAAAAGTTTCTTGTGACACTCTTCAATTTCCAGGTTATATCATTAAGATCTTGTAAATCAGCAAAATTCATCAAATTCTCCTATTTCGTACTTTTCTGTCTTAATATCTGAGATTTGCTATAAGCTTTGTGCTAAAAGTTTTTTGTAACATGGCTCGATTCCCAAATATTCAGCCAAAGACGGATGTTCAGCAATTCTCCGATATTCGACCGGATTTTAAGAAATGACTGGATAGGGCGAAAACTGAATAGTTGTCGGATATTCATCATATTCACATATTAGAGCACGATCTTTATGTAATCCTAAGAAATTTGAGAGTGTTTTAAAGATTTTATGAGAAATTATGGATTAAGAAGTCTTCACTTCATATACATTCTAGTTGCACACATTCTTAGGGTTTGAAAAAAAAATTAATTCCTAAAATAATAAATAATTCCCTAAAAATAATTATGCACCTAGCCCATATCATCATTTATGCTGGGATGGTCACGATCATCATATAAATTTAACAAATTTGAATGTGGTTTGAAAATTTTATAAGAAATCTATATTCAAGTCTCATACATTCTTAGACTTTGCAAAAAAATCTATTCTAACATCTATTGGTTTATATTTATCCCTAAAAATAAATACTCACCTTGCTTACATCGTTCTTTATGCCGGGAGGAGCACGATCTTATGTAATCGTAAAAAAATTGAAAGTGCTTTAAAGGTTTTATGCAAAATTATGGATTAAGAAGTCTTGAATGAGACTACTTTCTACTCGCATATATCCTTAAGTTTTGAAAAAAGAAATTAATCCCTAAACTAATAAGTAATTTCCTAAAAATAATAATGCACCTTATCCACATCGTCCTTTATGATGGAAAGGCTCGACATTATGCAATCTTAAGAAATTTGAATGGCTTTGAAGATTTTATAGCAAACCTACATTCAAGTCCCATACATTTTGTTGCAAAAAAATTAATCCTTTTCTAACATCTATTCGTTTATATTTATTACTAAAAATAATTATTGAAATCGTCCGCAACGTTCGTAAAAACTAACAACCGCAACGTCCGGTAGTAAAAAATCGTAAAAAAAATAAGTGCTGTAAGGACTTTTATGAGAAATTATGGATTAAGAAGTCTTGAAATCGAAATACTAAAATAACAAATAATTCCCTAAAAATAATTACGCACATTGCCCACATCGTCATTTATGTTAGGAAGAGCACGATCATTATGTAATCTTAAGAAATTTGAATGTGCTTTGAAGATTTTATAAGAAATCTACGTTCAAGTCCCATACGTTCTTAGCTTTTGCAAAAAAAGATAATCCTATTCTAACATCTATTAATTTATATTTCTCCTTAAAAATAATTACTCAACTTGTCCACATCGTCATTTATATTTGGAAGAGTACGAACTTTATGTAATTTTAAGAAATTGATCAAAAGTGCTTTAAAAATTTTACTAGAAATTATGGATTAACAACTCTTGAATAAGGATAGATTCAAGTCAGATTATAATTTTGCAATTATTTTACATACGTAGTTTTTGCGAAAAAAAAAATCATATTCTAACATTTATTGATATTTATTTAATGGACAAAGGTTCTATTTCTCCTTATTCGTAGTATGTGCCTTAAATATCAACCATAACAAATTTGCTAAGCAACAAATCAATAATTTAATGCAGGAGTGGAACTTTAACTGCTAAAATCATTCAAATTACAATAAAATTTTATGCTAGACTAAATAGCCGGGATAGTTTTACAGTTTCCAAGCGCAAGACTTTTAAAAGGATTAAGAAGATTCTCTCTTTCTATATTACTCTGAATAGTTGCGCGATATTACTCAGTTTATTACATCAAATTTAATAAAAAAATAGCGTTTTAACTCTTTAGTGATAAATATTACAATGTGTAGATAAATCGTATGCCGGTAAGCGCGTGTCTATGTATATCAGGAAACCTGTACATGACGTTTACTAATTATTTTGCCTCTCATACACGCATGAAGTATTTCTGATTTACATTTAAACCCTTTTAGCAACAAATGTCCCCAGTCAGCAATAAATTTAAAAAAAAAGTTGTTGATGTTTACATATTTACAGGATTATCTTGGGTTGGGTTGTATAACAATATACGGGGTATAACAAAAATAAATACCTTCAACGAGATTAAAACGAGTAGAAAAAATATTCGATGATAATTAGAGAGAAGAATATTTTTAATAATTTAACATTCTGGTTCAGTTATTATAGTAATTAAAGAAATTACAATTAACATATCAACTAAAAAAACAATAAGCAGTATAACGATAAAATAGTCAAGCTACCAAAATTAAGTAAATTTCTTTATTTTACATCATCTAGGGATCAATTTGCGACTTTAAACATTTCAAAAGTAGTCTAACTTCAAAATAAAATCCAACATTGTAGTTGTTTTGCAATTGGGGTTTAGAAGGTTTTCAAAATAAAGCGAAAATAAAATTGTAGGCACCAACCAACTATTTCAAAAACAAGAAAACCCGGAAATCGAATAATAAAAAATAAATATAATGTTATTACCAATAACATTTATTGTAAATCAAACAATAAATCACAAATTTTAAAAGTTGAATTTTGCATTGTTTTTGTTTAAATATTTAAATAAATATAGAAATCTGTATTTCGCACATTTAAAAGAAAAATCGTTTAAAATATTAGAAATGTATCAATTATCAATTTGAAAACAAAACGACATAATTAACCGTAAAGAGATAAATACATTTCTATTCCTGTTTCTGATGATTATAGCTTTCGAAAATCAATTGTAGAAATAAATTGACATTTGAGGTTAGCATGTAATTATCTCAAGATAGCGGTAATTACAACGTAAATACGATGATAGAGGTAAACTTTTAAATGGTAGTGTATTATTTTTTTTTAATGCAAGAAGCGGTATCTGTGACAATGCCTTTGAAGTTCGTTTACCTTCAATGTCCAATTAATACCCTATCCTTTAGATGTTATCCTAAACCAAATTTAGTATTGCAAATAATAGGAATTATTATATCCAATCGATAAAATATATTTTAACAAAAGTGATATTCTATCCAAACATTTAATAAACTATTTTTCAGCCTAAATATCGACAATTTCATTTTATTCATTTCATTTATATTCAAGAATGTGTTCCTAGCAATTAAATTGTTGTAATGATATACAAAACAAAACTCTCTAATTACTTTTTCAGGCACTCTCTTTTGGTACATTATTATTAAGGTTAGTTAGGGGTCATGTTTCCTCAATTTAAAACAGTGCACAATGGTTACTTCTTTCAAACTTGTTTCGAAAACAAAGGTATAGAACTTTTGTAAGGTATTCTGTTGTAAATTGTTGACCCAGTTACCCCAGCATATCTCCCGTACAACTTTATAACACTATTCGTACTAAGTACGTATTCACACTATCGCATGTTGTCATCACCCCACTTTTATGTAAAACAACCCTTAATATTCAAAATTAAAAAAGTAATATAGATTTAATAGCTCCCCAAGGAATTTTAAATTAAAAATAAAAAAAAATGTCCTATATATTATGATAACGTGTAAACCTTGAACTTCATCATTCTGATTTTTTGCAGATTATTCATTAGAATTAGAGATACATACTAAAGATACAAAGGTTACAAATTTTTTAAAGATTAATTTTATGACTCGTAACGATACAATCAATTCAGAAGTTGCATACTCTTCTAAGAGATCTGGTGATTCTTTCATAGAAATCGATTTCTTACGCTTATTAATCGGAACGATATAGTTTAAGATTGTCTATTGATTCATTTATTAATGAAACACATTCATTAAAACGATAAAATCAGAACTTCAGTAATGAAAATTATCCGCTGTGTAAACAAAATTAGTACATTTTATTGATAAATACGCTCGATTCCAGAAATGCTATATGAAAATTTTTATTCATTTATACGATGATGTACCATATCTGTTACGAACTAACGATTTTACAGCAATCAGAAATCAAGAACATTAACACAATAATTAATTTCTATAATTATTGTTTATTTATAAACTTATTATCAAAATATCATTAATAAATTACAAGATAATAAGGTTTAAGTTGTACTTAATTTGCACCTCTTTGATAAATCAAATCAATACAGAGATTTAATCCAACATGCTTATGATTTATTTCTTTGAATTGATCAAGTACTTATGAATTCTTTTATCTTTAAAATATTAATGAATCGCAAATTCAACCTAAATTAACATTCTTTTTAATATGTGAAATATCTTAGCGAAAAATTAATTAGTTAGTATACATCATATTTTCTCTTGTGCTCGATTCAGCCATAGATTTAAAAATGAAATGAAGAGAGTGACAGTTTCTAATCGATATCGACCATATCGTATTTTCTATTGTTCTTTACATGAAAAATGAAAAGAAAATTTCCTTCATTGAGTCCTTAAAAAGTCGATTGTTCTCACTTACATTTATAAAATATTACAAAATTGTAAACGAATATTTTTTTGACAAAATAAAGTGATCACTTCAATAATCAAAGATATATGAGGACTAAAGCAGAACGACGAAGACGATCGGAACAAACTCTATGATTGCTGAAATTAGTAATGAGATATATTAGCATAGGTGTACACTGGCTATTTATTGATTTCAAGAAGTCGTTTTGATTCATTAACAAGAATAAACTTGAGAGGGAGATAATGGATGGAAAAAGCTATCCAACAAAAAACTATCTTATCTAAAGTAGCGAGAACCAGACAAAGACCTAAGAAACGCCGAAATGATTATGAACCTGAAGAATATGGAAATAAGTAATTTGAGACGGAAAATAAAGGCAGATAGAAGAGAAGAGGTTAACGTCAGAGGCAAATGCCAGAAGCCAAAACGTCGGTTTGTAGTCCAAAGGACTAATTTTGCCTTTAATTGCAAAATAAAGTTTTGGAATTTGATTAGTTTTTTAACAATAGGCATTTATATTCTTTAAGTAAAGATAAAAATACATATTATACAAGGAGCTATGATACTGCAAAAAATAAACTTTAAGATCAAGATTCTTCACAATTTAGATGAAGTTATAGATACAATTAAACTACTTAGCCTAAGTTATACCAAAATTTCTTTGTTAACTTAATGCTTGAAATAATACTTCAGAATACAAATAGTACTCAAATTCTATTTCAAAATAAGTATTTTATCTTTGGTTAGTAATAATGAACAGTGATAGTGATAATAATAATTTCTATCGTGTGTTAACCTAAATTTGATATCGAGATAAAACTGCTATTACAGGGCTTAACATAAATAGGGTGCTTAATGCTGAAAAAACTTAATTAGGAAATGACTCAAACAAGGAATGATGATTTTCAAAAAAGACTGGAAATGCCTATATATCTTGGGTCTATGGTTTGTTTGCAATGGAAATATCTGAAGCCAGCAGTGTTTACTGTTTTACAAGCAGCCTTTAAATGTCAGCTAACTGCAACTTTTAATCTTCTTTTTGCAATCTTGCAAGCAGTATCAAGTCTTATGGAAGCATTTCAAGTACTCTAGAAGCAATATCAAGTCTTTTGGAAGCATTTCAATTCTTCTGGAAGCAATATCAAGTATTCCAAAAGTAATTTCAAGTATTTTGAAATATTTCAAGTCTTCCAGAGGCAATACTAAGTATTCAGGAAGAAGTTCTAGTCTTCTGGAAATAATATCAAGTCTTCTAGAAGCTGTATCAAATATTCTGGAAGCATTTCAAGTGTTTCTGACACCATACGAAGTATTCTGGTAACATTTCAAGTCTTCTAGAAGCAGTAGTAAATATTCTGAAGCAATACAAGTTTTCTGGAAATATTTAAAGCTTTTTGGAACCAATATCAAGTCTTCTAAAAGCAGTAGCAAACCTTCTGAAGCATTACAAGTTTACTGGAAACATTTCAAGTCTTCCAGCGGCAGTATACAGTTATCTAGAAGCAGTATTAAGTCTACTAGAAGCAATATTAAGCCTTTTGGCAGCATTTCAAGTCTTCCTGACACAATACATTTATTTTGGAAACATTTTAAGTCTTCGAGAAGCAGTAACAAATCTTCTGAAGCATTACAAGTTTACTGGAAACATTTAAAGTTTTTTGTAAATAATATCAAGTCTTCTAGAGGCAGTAGCAAATCTTCTGAAGCATTTCAGGTTTACTGAAAACATTTCTAGTCTTCCAGGGGCAGTGTAAAGTCATCTAGAAACAGCATTAAATCTTCTAGAAGTAATGTCAAGTCTTTAGACAATACCATGTATTCGGGAAGCATTCCAAGTCTTCTAGAAGCAGTAGCAAATCTTTTGAAGCAATACTAGTTTCCTAGCAGTAGTATCAAGTAGTCTGAAAGATTTCAAGTATTCTGAAAGATTTCAAGTCTTCCCGACGCAATACTAAGCAATCAGCAAGCAGTTCAAGAGCTCTGGAAGCAATATCAAGTCTTCTAGAAGTTGTATTAAGAATTCTGGAGGCATTTCAAGTCTTTCTGAGACAATACCAAGTATTTTAGAATAATTTCAAGTCTTATATAAGCAGTGACTTCTATAATATTCTGAAGCATAACAAGTTTACTGGAAAGATAGTAAGTTTTCTAGAAGCAGTATCAAGTCTTCCATAGGCAGTATCAAATCATCTAGAAGAAGTATTAAGTCTTCTAGAAGCAATATCAAGTCTTGTGGAAGCATTTCAAGTCTTCCTGAGACAATACCATGTATTCTAGAAGCATTTCAAGTCTTCTAGAATCAGTAGGAAATCATCTGAAGCAATACAAGTTTTCTGGAAACATTTAAAGTTTTTTGTAAACAATATCAAGTCTTCTAGAGGCAGTAGCAAATCTTCCAGGGGCAGTATCAAGTCATCTAGAAGAAGTATTAAGTCTTCTAGAAGCAATATCAAGTCTTTGGAAGCATTTCAGGTTTTCTTGAGAAAATACTAAGTATTCCAGACGCAATACTAAGTATTCAGGAAGCAGTTCAAGAGTTCTGGAAGCAATATCAAGTATTCCAAAAGAAGTTTCAAGTATTTTGAAATATTTCAAGTCTTCCAGAGGCAATACTAAGTATTCAGGAAGAAGTTCTAGTCTTCTGGAAATAATATCAAGTTTTCTAGAAGCTGAATTAAGTATTCTGGTGGCATTCCAAGTTTTTCTGAGACAATGCTAAGTACTCTGGAAGCATTTCAAGTCTTCTAGAAGAAGTAACAAATATTTTGCAGCAATATAAGTTTTCTGGAAACATTTCCAGTTTTTGGAAACAATATCAATTTTCTAGAAGCCTAATATATAATAAATCTGAAAATGCCTATATATCTCGGGTGTATGGTTTGTTTGCAATGGAAATATCTTAAGCCAACAGTGTTTACTGTTTTACAAGCAGTCTTTAAATGTCAGCTAGCTGCAACTTTTAATCTTCTTTTTGCAATCTTGCAAGCAGTATCAAGTCTTATGGAAGCATTTCAAGTATTCTAGAAGCAATATCAAGTGTTTTGGAAGCATTTCAAGTCTTCTGGCAATATCAAGTACTCCAAAAGTAATTTCAAGTATTTTGAAATATTTCAAGTCTTCCAGAGGCAATACTAAGTATTCAGGAAGAAGTTCTAGTCTTCTGGAAATAATATCAAGTCTTCTAGAAGCTGTATCAAATATTCTGGAAGCATTTCAAGTGTTTCTGACACAATACGAAGTATTCTGGTAACATTTCAAGTCTTCTAGAAGCAGTAGTAAATATTCTGAAGCAATACAAGTTTTCTGGAAATATTTAAAGCTTTTTGGAACCAATATCAAGTCTTCTAAAAGCAGTAGCAAACCTTCTGAAGCATTACAAGTTTACTGGAAACATTTCAAGTCTTCCAGCGGCAGTATACAGTTATCTAGAAGCAGTATTAAGTCTACTAGAAGCAATATTAAGCCTTTTGGCAGCATTTAAAGTCTTCCTGAGACAATACATTTATTTTGGAAGCATTTCAAGTCTTCGAGAAGCAGTAACAAATCTTCTGAAGCATTACAAGTTTACTGGAAACATTTAAAGTTTTTTGTAAACAATATCAAGTCTTCTAGAGGCAGTAGCTAATCTTCTGAAGCATTACAAGTTTACTAGAAACATTTAAAGTTTTTTGTAAACAATATCAAGTCTTCTAGAGGCAGTAGCAAATCTTCTGAAGCATTTCAAGTTTACTGGAAACATTTCAAGTCTTTCAGGGACAGGGTAAAGTCATCTAAAAGCAGCATTAAGCCTTCTAGAAGTAATATCAAGTCTTTTGGAAGCATTTCAAGTCTTCCTGAGACAATATCATGTATTCGGGAAGCATTCCAAGTCTTCTAGAAGCAGTAGCAAATCTTCTGAAGCAATACTAGTTTCCTAGAAGCAGTATCAAGTAGTCTGAAAGATTTCAAGTATTCTGAAAGATTTCAAGTCTTTCCGACGCAATACAAAGCATTCAGCAAGCAGTTCAAGAGTTCTGGAAGCAATATCAAGTCTTCTAGAATAATTTCAAGTCTTATATAAGCAGTGGAGTGCATAACAAGGTTACTGGAAAGATAGTAAGTTTTCTAGAAGCAGTATCAAGTCTTCCAGGGGCAGTATCAAATCATCTAGAAGAAGTATTAAGTCTTCTAGAAGCAATATCAAGTCTTGTGGAAGCATTTCAAGTCTTCTAGAATCAGTAGGAAATCTTCTGAAGCAATACAAGTTTTCTGGAAATATTTAAAGTTTTTTGTAAACAATATCAAGTCTTCTAGAGGCAGTAGCAAATCTTCTGAAGCATAACAAGTTTACTGGAGAGATTGTAAGTTTTTTAGAAGCAGTATCAAGTCTTCCAGGGGCAGTATCAAGTCATCTAGAAGAAGTATTAAGTTTTCTAGAAGCAATATCAAGTCTTTGGAAGCATTTCAAGTTTTCTTGAGAAAATACTAAGTATTCCAGACGCAATACTAACTATTCAGGAAGTATTTCAAGTCTTCTAGCAGAAGTAGTAAATATTTTGCGACAATATAAGTTTTCTGGAAACATTTCCAGTTTTTCGAAACAATATCAAGTTTTCTAGAAGCAGTAGTAAATATTCTGAAGCAATACAAGTTTTCTGGAAACATTTAAAGTTTTTTTGGAAACAATATCAAGTCTTCTAAAAGCAGTAGCAAATCTTCTGATGCGTTACAAATTTATTGGAAACATTTAAAGTCTTCTAGGGGCAGTATCAAGTCATCTAGAAGCAGTATTAAATCTTCTAGAAGCAATATCGACTCTTTTGAGAGCAATTGAAGTCTTCAGAAAGCAATATTATATCCTCTCAGTATCAAGTCGTCTGGAAGCAGATCATGTCTTGTAGAAGCAGTATCATGTCTTCTGAAAACATTTGTATGTATGGATGGTATACACCAATTAAAAACTTTGTATAGGTGCTTGCGCACCCAAACGTATTCGACGGTTATGAACGCTTACATACTTAGCAAAAATTCCTCCAGCTTTATTGAAATATTAATGTTTTCAACGAAAGCAAAAATACATTTAATTTTAGGATTATACCTACTTATACCACAAGTCAAGTAGCATATAAAAAATTATTGGTGCAGAATCTTTATTATTGACACACAAAATATAATAATAATAATGAATTTATTTTCCAGAAAGATACAGAAAGACTTTATTTTCTACAAATAATTTAAATCAATATATTAATTTATACATCAGTACTAATAGTATTCTATCCGGAAAAACGGCGTAGTTCGGCCGAAAATCGCTTATTGACCACACCAATAAAAAGTAAAAATGAAAAGAGTAACAAAAAATAAAAACAAACAGTACTATTTAAAATCAAACACAAGAAACTCGAACATACTTCTACATAGGCAAAATAAAAAAAAACAAATCCAAAGAAAGGTCATCTTTGTCCTTGATAAGATCTATACCCTAGGTAAAGTTATTATGAATATGATGACAACAACATCTCAGCCTAGGCTAAACAAATAGTTAAAGTATATTATGGGATATTTGTATTTAACATACTTAACCATTCTAAATGATGACGCCAAGTTTCCTACTTTTCACATAAAGTTTTTGGAATTTATTGAACAACAAAAGATGAATACGGTCATACTCGCAAAAAGCTTTAAACAAATATCCAATAATTTAAAATTATGTGAATCCGTTATTCGATCGAGAATGAAATGATTATGTCTTTATTAAATGGAAATAAAAGTAAGACATTTATATTTATGATCACATAATTAGATTTAATTTATTATTATAGAATAATGCCAATAAATTAATTGAAAAAGTTTAAAACCAACTTCTTTTCTCCAAAAAAAAAGGGGATTGTATCCAGCGCTATTCATAACGTATATTGATGAAATAATAAGAAAACGTAAAATGGGAGCAAACAAATTTTTAATTGGATATGAAAACCTGGAACCTATTGAAATTTCAAGAGCAGCATTCGTGGATGGTGTGGTTATTACAGCCACAGTTGGAAACTAATTGAAAGCTTTAATAAATGATGTAGAGCTTTGAACGAATTTCGAATGAGTAAAAACAAAGCAGTATTTGTGAAAACTAATTGTAATAATTGACAAAGAAAAACAAATAAAAATTAAAATCAAAAACATAGGTATAGGACAAATTTAAAGGCATAATTTATTTATTTTATTTTTATTTTATTTTACGAAAAAGAAATATCCATAAAGAGATATTATATTTTAATTAATCATTTTTAACTGCAATAAATCATTACCGCTCATAATAAAAATGTTAGTTTATAGAGTAAAAGTGTACTATAAAGTTAAAGTTTTAAGAGCTTCGAAAGAGTAAGAGTAGTAGAGTTGTGATATCCTGTAATATCTTCAAAATATTATGACGCAAGAATAATTCAATCAATTTTTATTTTCAATCTACTTTCCTAGATTACAGTGAAAGTTATTTTTCAATAACAAAACATCTGTAGCAAAAGCAACGATAATTATAAAAAAAATTTTAAAAAAAACATGTCAACAAGCGCTACTATAATAACAAATGTGTATCAAATACGGGTGTAACGTGTTTAACTTTAACAGCAATATCTGTTTACGTTAATAGTGGCTGTGAATTTATTCGACATGAAACTAAACTTTCGTTTGTAAACAAATCGTTGTGTATTTGCCGTTACGTAATTTATAATTAAAAAGTTAGCTTTTATTTTTGTTTCACTACACGGAAAAGTAACATTTATTTGGTAACATTTAATAACAATAAATCCCATTTTAATTTATAGAGTTATTATAGTTAATAACTTTAATTTTGAAATAATCGTTGAAATATTTGTAATTGGCACATTTATCAATCGCACATCGTTTATTGGGATTTGAATAAAAATGCGCAATTTCTAATTTAAAGAATTCCTGACTTATACTGTACAATAGTTAAGAAACCTAAATTCAGACGAAGATTATTTAAAAAAAATACTTTCAAAATATTTTGTCAACAAATTAACACCAACTTGGAAGGCACCGACACTGTTTTTTTTGCACAAACTCCACTTGGCTTTAAGAAAAACATTCTTGTTCACAAGGTGTATTTAAAGTTTCAAGTATTACTCAACAGGGTCAACTTATAAAACAATTTGTACCTAGTATTTTAGCAATAATTTTCTACTATTATTCTTCGATGATGATCTCCAATTAATGAGATTGATGAGATATTCGTAACTTCCTGCGTATGACATTGTTGTTCCAGACAGATAATTTGTGATGCTAATATAATGTGAATTATTTCGATTAGTATATCATCTATTAATGCCTGGGATAACAGTTTTTGAATATGTAGTCAATATTCAAAAACATATATTATAAATATAATAATAATATATCAGTTACACATTAATCAGTGTCAGATAATAGAGTCTGAAAATAATGTAAAGAAATACATTTTTCCACCCAACAGTTGTGGTTAGATGTATAAAAATGTTGGGAATAAAATATGTTTCCAAGAAATTCAAGCAGCTAGGAACAAATACGAAAAGGACTGTTAGCGAAAACAAGATTCAAAATTTTGTCTAATTTCTAAAGTTTTTGTTAGTTCTCTTCTTCTTCTTAGACCAATTTGTTTTCTATCAATTTTTCATCTGATAATAAATTGATGACAACAAAATGTACTGTTACTTGTTTGCCAGTCAAATTCTAGGATATTACTATAATGTTTTTCTTGAACGACTGATTTTGTGTATATTTCTTACTATTTCTTCCATGTTCATAATTATTCTTCCCATGTCTCCTATTATACCCTCCTTATTTTCCTTTCATCTCTGCCTACCACTCTAAGCCTAACATATCATGACTTGTTTATCATTTTCCTTCTTTACGCGATTCATCGTTTTTTGTTTGTTCTTCATCTGCTTCTTTGCATCTTGCTTCAACATAGTACTGTTATTCTTCTATTAAATACTAAAATGCCTAGAATCGATTTGATGACGGCAGTACTTTCATTCTTATCGACCAGTAACTTGTTCGCAACTATTCCTGGACTACTTAAAACTTTAAATGATACTGTCCCCAAAATAAATGTTAGAATAAATTGTAGACAATTTTGCGTTTGCTTTCAAATGATATAAATATCGAGATATACGAAAAATGAATATTTTCTAAATTCATAATTTTACAAATTGTTAGTATTAGTTGGTATTCAGAACATAGTACAAAATAAGTATGTATATACCAAGTTTGCCAAATTTATAAAAAATATAATCTCGGCCAACTTCGGAGACGTCGACTGTCCTAGGCGCCGTTTGCCAAGGACATCTTCGAAATCGGCCGAGATTATTTCTTATATCAAGTTACGTGATACAAGAAATAATGGTAAGTAGTTAGGTTGGGTTAGATTGGGTAGGGTTGGGTTGGATTCAGCTGGAGGAGGGAGTGACGCTAATTGCTTTTGCCGACGACTTGGCGGTAGTGGTTCGCGCGAGGAACAAAGCACTTTTGCAGGACAAAACGACTTACCATTAAATTTATTTTTTATTAAAAATTTAGCCATTACAACCATTGAAGAGTGGATGTTGAGAGATTGACTATCATCTGACACAAGTGCTGACAGGACATGGGGTCTTTAAAGCGTATCTATACAAAATCAGAAAGCAAGGTTCGGATAGATGCTGGTTCTATGATCGGGAAGATACTGCGAAGCATACGGTTTTTATCTGCGAGGAGTTCAAAGAAGAGAGAGAAATCTGTATGCGGAAATGTGGAGAGGTCCTAAGTCGGGAAAATCTGATTCAACAAATGCTCGACAAAGAATACATATGGACGGCCATTAAAAACATAGTAACCGTAATAATGCAAAAGAATCAGCAATATGAGAAATAACTGGAGGAACAGAAAAGGTATTACAACCCCCATCCAGCCAGGTATCAATGACGAGAAGGGGCCTTTTCGCGGGGCGTTGGAAGCTTCCATGTCTACGCCAGGAGGCAAAGGATGAGTAATTAACGAGGAAAGAAAGACTACAAAAAGAAGTCACGGAAGGGGAATCCCCTTCCCTTCTCCAGGTACGTAGTAACATATATACTTTTCAAAAAGTAACACAATGTCTGGTTTCGTGGTTCGCCATGAAACCGAGAGGAGGCACAACGTATCAGAAACAGTAGATGAAGAGATAAGGAGACGCTCCGAATAAATAGTATTGTGGTGGTTCTGGAGAAGACGAGGAAAGGGTTTTTTAGTGACTCGGGGTCTCTGGCAAAACCCCACACTATCTAGCCGATCATCATCCCAGGCCAGATATGTTTTGCAGTTTTTCCCCGACCTCGCAAAAAAGGGTTGGATTCGGTTGGTTAGCGTCATTGCAGGATACCCACCGTTGGACCGTTTGACCTGGAAGAAGGCAACTAACTAGAAAAAAGATGGAAGAAATAAGCAACACACCAAAGTGTGATAGAGCGGTGGCACACGAGATGGCAGAAATACCAGATATCAGGATATGGGCCAGCGTCTTCCTAAAGAACGTATCAGCGTGGCAGGAAAGAGGTCCGGCAACTGACTACTACTTGAAAGAGGCGATTACTGGGCATGATAGTTTTGCAAGCTAACTGACGGAAATAAAAAAAACCTGATGCAGATATGTGTTGGTTCGACTGTAATGTTCCGGATAAGCCGAAACACAGCCTTTTCTTCTACGCTCGTTTTGCGAGTACGAGAAGACAAGCGGCACTGAAGATAGGATCCGTCATCAACAAAATTACTGTGGCAGATATCCTATTAAGAGGGGGATTTAAAACGGAAACATTAGAAAGATTCTTTAGGGAAACGTCGACAAAAACAAAGAGGAACGAAAGGAGAAGCTGAGTAAGGAGTAAATCTATAGTAACCTACGAGAGACCTTTTCCCCTCCATCGCTTAGGTACGTATAAAACGTAATAAATGTCAAAAAATGATCATTTCTTTTTCCTCAAACGCTGTGAGTCTTGAACAACGCAGAGGCAAATAGACGAGGACCTTGATGAGATGTAAAAGAAGGAACAAGATAGGGAACGAGACGAAGGGATCTACCCCTTCGCTTTCCGGATATGTACGAAAACTATTTTATATATAAACGGAAACAACTATTTCAAAAAGTTAAGCATTTCTTTTTCTTTCGTTATGCCATACTGGCCAGCCAAAACATGCGGAAATTATCATGGAGGACGGAAGGAAAGAAGAGCGATAAGAATAATGGAAACGGGAAACTGACCCCTCGCTGTTTGGGTATGTATAGTTATAACTTTATTTCAAAAGTAAAGGGTATGTTTTCCCCGCAATGCAAAAAATGACAAAAAATCAATCAACATGTGCAGTGAGTATCAATAGGAGAGGTGATGTATAAAGGATAGAGTACGTCAACTCCGAAGAAATGCCTTGTAGCGGTTCCGGAGAAAACGAAGAAGGGGATATTAGTACTTCGGAGCCTTTTAGACTCTAACCCCACACTCTCTTGCCGTCCATTATTCCAGGCCAGATATCTGTTAGCAGATTTCCTCGACCTCTCACGAGTCTTTGACATAAATTCACAAAAGAGACATCTATGGTGTGGGGAAAAGCAAATATTTTGTCATCAAAAAATGTAACAAAATTAAAAATATTATGAGCAGATATTTAATTTGAACATTTCATACTAAAAATATTTTTATTTTGACCAGTTCAATTACTCAATTTTATGCAAATTTCTACGAAAACAATTTCTAAAACTGACATAAATATAATAATATGAATTACTAATTATCTTAGATATTTACTCAAAGGATTTCATAACGAACTTTGTATCCCAATATGTAGTCGATTTTCCAGGTATTCCGCCCATTAAATTTACCGGATATCCGTTACCCAAAACTTTAAAATAAAAGATTCGTCACAACTCTAGTTTAACGATAACATAAACTCTAGTAAAGTTTACATTCTCATAACAATTAAGTTTTTTGTATATTTACAATTTTATTATACATTAAACCTACACAGATTTGTTGGCGTAAAATATTTGATATAAATTAATTCGTATAAGAATTACGAAGAATATTCGTAGCAAAGTAGAATTTGCTCATTTTAATCATTAACCCCATTCGCACGATCAATTAAAAATTATAGGAGACTGTCTAGACTAATAACACATACATAAACAAATGTGCAATAAAGATGTTATCGTTAATAAAGTCCTTTCATAGATGTCAATATTATTATTATGCTTTTTTTAGATTTTATCTAACAATTTTGTTATAAATAATAAACAAATTTTATCTTGATTTATAAAAAATGTTTAGTTTTTATTTTATTCGTGTTATAACCATAACATAAACTAAAGTTTATATTATCATAACAATAAAGGTTTTTCTATATTTACCACTTATCTTTGTTATTATCGCCGGTAATTAGTTTAGTTTCATATACATAAATTGTTATAATTAATCATTTAAGTTTACGTCAACCGCCCACAATATCTAATCCAATTTTAGGATTCAAAATTTCTAATAATAAAGATTATTATTTTATAGTGACCTTCATTAATATGAATAGAAACAAATATTTTAAAAGTCTCATCGCCTAACAAAGAAGATCCGCATTGTTCCCACAAAGATTAAAAAGTTATTGTTTATATTTTCTTACCTACTGCGGGGGCGTCATATGAATCTCCAAGTAAAATTTCTGGTGCAGAATACGCTAAGCTTCCGCAAGAAGTTTCCAATTTTTGTCCGGGACAAAACTTATTACTAAACCCAAAATCCGTCAACTTGACAACACCCTGTTTTTCGAAAAACACCACGTTTTCCGGTTTTAAATCCCTGTGCACTACGTGCAACTGGTGGCAATAAGTTATCGCCCTGACAATTTGCCTAAAATATTCTCTGGCAACTTGTTCGGAAAGACCAGCTTCGTGCCGCATAATATAATCGTACAAATCGCCTCCATCACCGAGTTCTAAAATCAGGTACAGTTTCGTAGCGGTGTCAATCACTTCGTAAAGACGGACGACGTTCGGATGTTGAACGAGTTTCATGCACCTGACTTCTTGGAAAAGATGGGCTTTCGAAACATCGTCCAATTTACTTTTATCAATCACTTTGACGGCCACTTTTTCCCCGGTAAAGACGTGTTTCGCCAGTTTAACGACGGCAAAATGGCCTCGACCCAGAGTTTCTTCCAAGTCATAGAGACCGGCAATTTTCCCATCGTAGACACGACCCGTTGTTGTTGGTCTAAGACTTGGCATTGGACTTGGGCCCACTGTACCACCGCCATAAGAACGGTGCATAGCTATCTGTAAAAAATAAGTTTAATTTAGAATCTCAAATATCTTTCATTATTTGGAATTTAATCCTAAAAACTAATTCAATTACTTAAACCGTTAATTCAGAATTGCTTCCTTCAGTTAGATGGAAGTAATTTAAGTTGAAAGGAGCAACTATGTTTGGAATTCACTGTTCGTCTCAATTAATTTATTGAATAATTTCATTGATACTTCTTAACGACATAATTATTTTCATTTTTTATGTGGTGATAAATAGTTTTCTTGTTGCTTGACGCGTAAATAAATTTGAATATGACTTACTTATCGTAGGGTATTGAGAATATAAATGAAATAGGAAGAAGAAAATAAGACATGCATTGTCGACTGAAATAGAAAAACGCCAGACGGAAGTCGTTAAACAAATTAGTGTTGCACAGCACGGTATCAATGAACCTGCATTGAAATGTGTGGTTGTAGCTTACGCAACTTATGATACATTAGAAAATCGAAAACGTAGGAAATTATTTTGTAAATCTTGTGGTATATTATAAATATTGCAGTACTTATTATAATTAGTCCGCGATTAATACACGACTTTAAATGTTAGGCGATTAATCGAAACGTTCTAACTCAATCATAAATTATAATATTAGAAAAATTAGTGAAAAATAAAAATGCGTTCAATGTTGCCATCTAGGATTTAGATTTATTTCTAACTTTATTCTAAGCCGGATAACACGATTACTATTTTTATGAATTACCAATGCAATAGAGATCTAAGAACCTTGATTATAATTCCTAGAAACTATCTATTAAAAGATTCTATTGATTAAAAACAGAGGAGACGAAAATAACTTAGGATTAAACTAATTATGATACTCTGTAAATATTTCTTACATAATTTCCTTTCATTACCTTTTACAATTCTAGAAATTTTTATTTGATTATTTTTGCATTTCATAAGATGCAAAAAAAGTTGCATAGTTGCAATATGGCTAATGGATAATATGGAAGGTCAAATTGAGCGTTACATATTCATCATATTCATTTTACACCTAAAACATTTTGTGAAAAAGTGGAAGGCAAAGAAATAAAGATAAACATGTAGGAAAGCATCGATATGTTTGAACGAGAACAACAAAATCTTGAGAATCTTGACATTGAAATCGCACAGGTCTATCACAAAATTTTCAACCTAAAACATTTTCTTAAAAAAGGTGGATATTGCAAGTTTGACAACAACAATGTTCCGAAAAATCAATGATGATTATTCAACTGGTGTCAACAGTTTCAAAAAGCTTAGAAAAGTGAGAAAATTGGTCGAACTCTCCGATAACAATAAAGGTAAACATGAACGAGAGCATCGATCTGCTTGGACAAGCACAACAAAATTTTAAGAATCTTGATATTGAAATCATGCAGATCTATCATAAAATTTTGAACTAAAAACATTTTTAAAAACGTGATAAATCACAAGCTTGAAAACAAGAATGGTTTGAAAAATCAATGAGATCCATTTGATTATTGATGGTATTTTCTAAAAGCTTGGAAAAGTGATGAAATTGGTCCAACTCTCTGACAACAATAAAGCTACACATGAACGAAAATATCGATATACTGGGACGAGAACAACAAAATCTGGAGAATCTTGTTATAGGATCTACCATCAATTTTTGAACCTAAAACACCTTTTGAAGGTGTGGAAGATCAGAAGTTTGACAACAAGAATGTTGAATCAATGACGATCAATCGACCATCGTTGACAGTTAAGACCATTTTTATCTTTGTATTACATCTAAAACTACTTGGCTCATTGACGAGCATACCACATAAATAAAATTTGAATGAAGTGCTTTATCGACAGAGTAAATAATTGAATATTGACAAATAAATACGCCCCACAAAAATCAACATACAGTTACTCATTTGATACAAAAAAGCTTAATAACTTTCATTTGTTTTTATTTTGTTTAAAAAGTTTAAGTTATAATGTCTAGTCAACTTTTAGTAGTGAATATTTTTATATTTAAAATTTTATGAAAAGAAAGGAAATATCGGTTGAAGTTCATAATTTAATGGTTAAGAAATGAAGGAAAGACATACGGTAAATTTGTTAAAACTGTTGGCAAAAGTCGAGCACTATCTAAATAATTAGTCATCTAAGAGTTTTAAATCAAGGTTATATCCGGTTAATTTTAAAACTGGTTAAAGAAAATCCTAGAATGAGAGCTCCTCAGCTGGCAGAAGAAATTCAACAAGCTCATGAAATCGTACATCCACAACCTGTAGGCATAGTTTTAAAATATAATGGAAGAGTTCCTCAAAGAAAATTTTCGTACAAAATTTTGAAATATTTCCTAACAAAACTAACAGAAAAAGATTGAATTTGCTAAAAGATTTCTTCTAAGTGACTTGGAATTTTGGAAAACTGTTTTATTTACTGCTGAAAGTAAGTACATTTTGGGATCGGATAGTAAGGGCAAAGCTCAGTGGAAGGTAAACCAAGAAATGAAAGCAAAACGTTTGCTTTCAACCATTAAACAATGTGGAGGAACGATTATGGTTTTGAACTTGATGGCTAAGCAGCTCGGCTAGAAAATTTCATTTTTATTGTTAGTATCATGAACCGTAGACGGTATTTGGAAATATTGCAAAGTAATTGGAAAAAATCAGCAGAGAGATTAGGGCTTGATTAATATTTTTCAATAAGATAACGATTCTAAGGCTGGTATTACACTATCATAGTTGATAGTGTAATACCATATAATGATATTAAATAAAATTGTTGAACAACAGCATTTTGCTTTTGCTGCCTGCTTAATAATTACAATATGATTGTTATTGAAAAAACAAGGTAAAAGGAAGAAGAGACTAAAGTGAATTAAGCATTAGGTAGCAAATCGTAATAGTTTGGGACTTCAAACTCATCCAATGAGTGAATTGGAAAGTGAAGATCAAAAGATTACGAAAGAAGATTGTAACATTTACATTCTTAGCAACTAGTAAATCTTATTCCACTTTACATTATAGTACTCTCATATCTCATACACTGTTTCCCTAATTATTCCAAAAACATGTGAGGCAATCTATGAATCTATAAAGGATGAATTTAACCACACTTGTTGCTCTACAACCTTCAACAACATCGCTTATAATTTCAGCAATTGATTTATGCAAAAGAAGTGAGAAAGTATCTGGCGAACTTTGGATTTAACTATTTACTATGATTGTATTTATTGTCTTGTTTAAACCAATATAATGATTTTTAAGACAAATTTATCCACTATAATGTTGTTATTGTACTTATATAATAAAGTTGTTGAAAAGTAGCAATTATGTACTAACACAACCATACCATTAATGTCCACTTTTTGTAAACATGAAAAAAGATTGTACTTCATCAATATCTTTATAATTTTATTTCTATAAATGGCAAATTAAATTCTAACCCAAAATACATTGCATCAGTCTGATGAGATAAGGTCTAAATGGAGTTGAAGAAAACAAATATAGATTACTATAAATAACTTTATTAATAACTTAATCAGGAGGATTCAGTTAAAAGCCACAAAATATAATGTTAACCTTAAGTCTCAAACTTCAATGGAATTCCTCATATCTATTGCTGTACATCACTTATGTCAATATCACTTATATTTTGAACAATTGATTTTTGCAATGCTTGTTTATGTTTTTATAACTATGACTTTTAACCCTTAAACCGACATGCGGAGTCAACCAAACTCCTCAGTACCTTTTAATTTAAAACAATAATATAGAAGAATAATGGCTAGTCAATCTAAGAATCGCCATCAATCTTTAACCCAAGCAGTATTCGACAGGTTGCTGTGCAAATATAACAAATAGTGACGATGCTGATTGGAATGGAGGAGAAGGTAGTGATGATGAATATATTATAAGTGAGCACCCTGACTCAGAAATAAGTGCAACAAAACCAGACAGTAATTGCACCACGCAAGACGAAGTTTCTGGATCAGATGTTGCCAATGACGACTTCTTTTATGGGCGCGAAAAATCAGACAATGTTAAAATTGTAGCAGGTTATATTATAGTAGTTAGTTTGAATATTATTGTTTATTGAGAATGAATTTATATCTGAATAATCTTTCCTTTTTCTTCAGGTCTAAAAGTGAATCACCGCGGAACTCAAGAACTCGAGCTCATAACCAAACTAATTCTGCCAGGACTAAAATTGGTTGCAAAACAATTACACCACAAACCTAAGCAACAAGAAGATATTTGCAAAAAAATGGAAAGAAGAACACTTTTTCTAAGTTTTTAACGTAAACCTAGAAAAATGAAGAGCATCAAATAAATACGTGTCTAACATCAATTTACGTTATCGAAATTTGATTATCTAGTCTTAGATTCGATTTTGGCAATATGAGATTTTTTTCTCAATCGTCAGCAGATTTACACAGTAGGCGAAAATACTGTGTCGACGAGATGTTGGTACTCTTTGGTGGACCTTGCTAATTTTCCATTTATGTACCTAAGAATCCAGCTAAATATGACATAAGGATTGTTGGAATCACTGATAATCTTTTGAATGCCTATATCTACACTGGTATAAACAGCGATGGAAAAAAGTTAAATCATGTGAATCATGGACTACCAATACCATGCCAGTGTGTAATCAGACTGAGTAAATCTATACATTGAACCAACAAAAATATAATAGCAGACAATTGGTTTTTGTCAATGTGTTTAATTGAAACATTGAGAAAAAGCAACTTACGTTTATAGAAATGATGAGAAAAAGCAAGGCTTACTATTCCAAACGAATTTTTGCCAAACACACTTCGAATGGAAGATACTATTTGGTCTCTATTTGGATTACAAGATGATGTAAACGAAGCCAATGAAAATATTCTTTACCCTTTTGCATATAAGTTGAGTGCAGAGTTATATTCTTTATAGCTCAATAAATAATGCAGGAAGTCGACTGGATTTCATAAAATCATTGGCAAAAACGTTGGTGCAAGCTTTAAGAATAAATATTCGTGAAATCATATAATTGCCTTTAAAAGAGAATATTAGTACTGAAAATGCTGAGGACTTGCGACCAGAAAATATTGTGGGGTATATCCACCACGAATTTGTAGAAAGACAGATTATATACACACTAAGCTTGTGAATGTTACACTAAGCCAATTTGTTTAAGTCATGCAAAAAAATTGTGTTATTAACTAAATAGCCAGAAATAATTTTAATCTAAACAACCTGAAAATCGTAGAACACTATCCTCTGAAAGCTTAATCAATATTTACAAACTTTAAAGACCCCACGCACTTAATATATAAATCTGGGGTAATCTACAACATCTCATGTGGTGGCTGCGATGGTTTCTATGTGGGACAAACGTCCCAATGGCTAAAAACAAGATTGTACTAACATAAAAGTGATATACGCTGCAATAAAAGATCTTGTGCATTGGCCTAACAAAGTTTGGACAATGGCCATACATTTGATTTCGATAATACAAAAATAATTGATGCTAGTAACAACTATCACAATAGACTGTTCTTAGAGATGTACCACATAGGAACCACACAAAATACAGTTAATTATAGAACAGATATAAGTTCCTTAAGCTCTATATATGCACTAATTTTTTACTTTTGTAGAAATAAATTAAAAAATTTAAACATACCAAAAATGTAAAAAATTCTCGCTTCACGTGAAGTTGCCATGTTACTTGTACAAGGTTGGTGGCATTGTCATTCAGAAAGCGCTATGAATTGTAACAACGTGTTTTATGTGAATAGTTTTTTCAAGAAGGTTTTTAAGAAAATTTAAGACGAAATACTTTTGTATTTGATGTTTTCAATATATTTTAGCCAGTTTCATTACAGTAAGTGGTAACTTGACTTATTGATAAGTTTTAACTTGTAATATTTTTGCAGAATATTTTCACTCCCTGAAGAAGATTCAATTATAGGATCGAAATATAGGAATGTTCAATTGATTGTCATTGTTTCTTCTATCCTATTCTGAACCAACAATTACGTATAGGCAGAAAGCAATCTTTGTGAAAAGTTGTAGTGTACTCTTTTATTTGACTTTGTAAACAAAGTTCTTTCATTAAATTTTTGTTTGCTTTGGTTTAACTTAAATACATATCTTAAGATTTAGGAACGTTTAAATTCAGTTTAAATAATAGATAAACAAGTAATAAAAGAAAGTCTGACAGACTTCGCATATCGATGCATGTTCCACGAAATGCACGTACCGGGTTAAGGGTTAACATTGTATAACATTTCATTCCCTTCATATCCGGAAATTAATAGTTTAGTGGCAATTATTGTGCACCGAAACTTTTAAAATCGTCATTACGTTTCTAACCAGAGAACATATATGTTTAAACCATTCTAATATTTGGTATATTACACTGTAACATTTTTCATCAAAGATGTAATATATTATAATAGGTCCCTGACATAGAACTATGATAGTGTAATACCATTCTATGTATACAGCTCATCTTGTCCAAGAATGGATTTTCTTTATAACGTATCAAAGCAAGTACATTCACAGCTGTCACCGATTTAGCTCAATTGAGCAGATTTGGGATGAAATGGAATGAACGGTTCGGAAATACAGTAGAACCCCTCATATCCGTCACCCATGGGACCGGAGCATGGTCGGTTACCAAAAAAGGTCGGATAATCCGAGGAACAACAAAAATGAACAAGACAAACATAAACGAGTACATATATTTAATTATGTATACAAATCCATGTATGTACATGTAAATTTATTTAAAAAAATCAGTTATATTTTTTTGTTTTAATCTACCAAATCTTGCTTTAGCTGAGATATCTTTCCACTTTTTAATGCACAGCACATCCATCGGTGTTGCTTCTGGATGTTGCTCGACGTATTTCATTGCAATCTCGAAAGCCTCTGTAGCTGTCGTATGACTGATATTTTCAGGTTCTTCTTTTTCATCATCCGTTTCATCTTCCTCTGTTTCAACTTTAAAAACTGCGGATACGATTTGTTCGTCGTTCAGATCCTCGTTAGTGACTTCAACTATGTCCCCTCCCAATAGCCACTCTTCTATATCCGCTGGTTGGATTTGGGCATCGATGGTCTGTAAATCTTGTAGAATTTCTGCTTCATCTGTATTTAAAGTTTCAGACTCATTAGAGATTGCGCTCTCACCTTCAATAATACTTGGCCATAGTTTTCTCCAAGATTTTTGTAGAGTGGTGTGATTGAGTTCGTCCCAGGCTTGTGCGGCAATGTAAATGGCATCTTTTATATTAAAAGTCTTCATTGCCTCAAATAGGTTACTGCCTCCTTCCGTTTGCTCTAATAAGAAGCTGACATATTTTCGCCTGTATCTTTTCTTCAACCACTCAATAACCCCTTGATCCATAGGTTGGATTAAAGGTGTCACACGAGGAGGTAGAAACATAGCTTTGATGTTTCCCATTGTTAGTTCGTTTTCCGAAGGATGACTGGGAGCATTGTCAAGAATCAAGACTACATTGAGTGGTAGATTTTTCATTTTCAAGTGTTTTTTTACATCTGGTACAAACTATTCAAAAAACCACTGTTTAAACAAAGAACTGTCCATCCAAGCAGATTTTTGATTTTTATAATAAACAGGCAATGATGCCATGTTCACATGTTTGAACGCTCTGGGCTTTTTAGATTTTCCAATGACAAACAATGGCATTTTATGGTTTCCACTTGCATTACTACAAGTTGCAAAAGTTAGTCTATCCTTGGATAATTTTGTCCCTGTTACTTTTTCATTTTTTGCAGCAAGAGTTTTTTGTGGGAGCATCTTGTAGTTTAACCCTGACTCGTCAATATTATACACTTGATCCGGATGCATATTGTTTTCTTTAATAAAAACTTCAAATTTCTTCACGAACTCTTTAGTTGCGTCATCATCAGCTGATAGCTTTTCTCCAGAAATAACAACGTGATGTATACCATGGCGACGTTTTCATCGGTGAAGCCAACCTTCACTTGCACTGAAATTTTCCCCTTCCTCTCCTACTATTGTTTTATGTAAAATCGCTGCCTTCTCTTTAATTATAGGACCTGACAAAGGAGTTCCTTTGCGTCTTTCTTGGCAAAACCATATCCAGAGAGCATCATCTAAAACATCAAATTTAGGCTTTTTAAGCATCTTTCTATTTTTTAAACCCTCCTCCCCTTCCACTGTCATAGAGTACGATTCGATATTCTTTCTGTTTTTCCTCCAGTCTTTAATAGTTGTGACGCCTATTCTTAATTCAGAAGATAATTTTTGAACTGACTCGCCATTGTCTAGCCTCTGAATAACTTCCAATTTCTTCTGTAGTGTACATACAATACGTTTTCGTTTTTGTTGGGTAGCCATAATCACTTTTACTATAACAATTGTAAATATGCATACAATTGATATTCACAATGATAAACACAGTTGCGCAACCCTTGGCAAACATCAAGATTGATCGAATCAAGTAATTCCCCGACGGAAAGTCGGGTCTCTTAGGATTCACAAAAACGTACATTAGAGCATTTGAACAAAATTGGGAGTAGGGAGGGGTGACGGATATCCCGAGGTCGGATATGAGGGGTTCTACTGTATAATGATAAAAATAAGAAATCATTAAAAGATGATGTTTCAAAAGTACGTACATGTGTATGTAGATTTTTTAAGCTGTTAACTTTTTCCTTATATTGTTTTATCAAAATAATTGCGTAGTCTGAAAATTGTCTACATTGAGGTAATAGCAATAAATATTTTGCAAACTAAATATCTAGTAATATATGGTTACAAGTGGTGTTTGTAGACTTTTGTGGCTGTATTTCTTAGAATATCAATATTGGTTACCGAATATATTTCAGACTGAAAATAAAGTTTGTATAAAACAATCTAAATCACGTCATTTTACTACAAAGTCAAATGCGATTACAATCACCATAAATTTGTATCGTTAAGCTTCCCGTTCATGGCAATAGTGCTAATCATCGTAGCCGAGGTGTGACCATCACACACACATGGTTACTGTTAATCACAAATGTGTAGTTGATGTATTAAACCGCAGGCAGGATGGACGTCAGCGCACGTTGACACCCTGCTTGGACCTGAACAAGGGTTGTGGTACATTTGTCGGTTTTACGACTGATTGCGGTTATAGCCGTTCGATAACATCGACAACCTTGTCGGGGTATACGCATAGAGCACGTTTGAATTTAATTTTGCATATCAAATACTTTTCTAATTATACTACATCTACATACATTAACAACAAAGGATACTGAATTAATAAATTTATGTATTTCTATTTAGTAATGTATAAAAAAACGCACCGTCTTAACCGCACGTGTTTGAATGTGTATCCAATGTCGATCGGGATCTTCGCCAATGTTTACGTTATAAGCATTTTTATATTTAAAAACAAAAGTTTCCGTTCGTATTTTTGAAATCAAAATTTCTTTGTACTTTCATTTTCATTTTATATAAAAATAATTAAATTTACTTTAAAGTATTTGATGTATATGTACACATATCCAACAATTTAGCCGATTAATATAAGGAGAACCGCAACGGAATAGCTGGCATGAATGACATGTTTCGACCTTGTAATGACGCAATGACGAGTTCGTCCAAGCATAGCTAAAGTCAGGACATTTACGTTTTTTCTTTCTGTTCAACAGTGAGGCCTCCTCGTTGTCGTCGCCGTCAACTACCGTGTTCCCTTGTGCTCGATTCGCAAAGTCATAAATTGTCGAACGTTTAGCTTTAATCGGTTTGAAAAACGACGGTTAATTTCCGGTACGTTGAGTAAGCACTTCCAGCCCTAACAATATCAAGTTCTCGAGTTGATCGATTGATTAATTAGTATTCGGTTTGAAAAAATATTCGATTTTCTAGAATCGTTTGCTACACGTGAGATGGTCATTAGTAACGCTGTCACTTGCTCACTGTTCTAAAGAAGTGAGTGGAAGTATTTATACGTGTATGTAGTAGTCGTTATTATTACTAGTGAAATTCTTAGAATAATAATAATAATAATAAACAATTACTGTTTTTATACATACTAAATCCCGATTGTAGAATTTAGATATTTCCTTTGAAATGTATTTAATGGAAATCTAGAACGACTTGCCCCACTTAAATATTCTCAAACTCGAGTAAGAAGTTTGAACGAGAATAAAACCCACTTTAGGTCAAAAATCAATGCAGGACGACCTAACCCAGGTCCGGGGGTAAATGACTCTCGACAAGTGTGACCCAATTCCTAGATATGACCGGAAATGCATAACCAAAATCAGCACCCACCCTTCGTCCGGGAGAGGATGTTATTTTGTAATTGGATACAAAATTTTCATTTGAAATGTTAATCTTGCGGATGGTTCGTAGGATTAAGGAGTAATCTTAAATTGCGAAATGCGCAAGCTGAGGTCATTACCATATCTACCTTCTATTTGTCCGCGGTACAGGTAGTAAAATAAACGTTAACTATGATTGCAAAACGTGATAAGTTGATTTCTGTGGCAAGATAACCAACTATTTTTGTTGCATAACTTTCTTAATCGAGGTTTAATGTGTTTTTTTATCTAATCTTTGTCTACTTTTTTTATTACGATAAGTCATTAAGAGAATAAAAAAATGTTAGCAAAATATAATAAAACTACAAAAATTTATATCAATTTACAAACTAAACAAAGTTACAATCGGATTTACTTTAATCTAAAAGCCCACGGGAAATATTCCACGGATCTTTTAGTTGTGTACAAAGAAGAGACGACATTCTCCATCCTCGGGTAATAAAAATAGTACTGAAACAGCGACAACGTGTACTCACCGGCGAGGTACTGGGTCAATTCAATTTGCTTCCATCTGAGATCGCTTCCACATTGGAGTTAAGGCGAAATCAGAAAGAGCAACTCAGGTTGAAAGAACGAGATATGGGCACAAAAATTGATTTATAGTGGAAATTGTCAGGGGGAAAGGTCAATAAAAGAAACCGGAATTGATTTAAATAGAAATCTTTTCATGTAGAAAACAGCAATATACAAGATTCTTTTCTAGAAAAGATAAATATTGATAAAAAAATTTCTTAAATTTTTGAAATAATTCTAGAAAAGTACGTACAATATTTTTAATCATAAAATATAGTGTACCTAATTATTAAATGTAAGATTTTCATTATAAATGAATGCGGATTTAAGGCAATAGATGTGAACAATAATTTTATCATTGTCTTTCTGAACAATGAAATATTTGGTTGCTCTTATTAAAACTTTGAAAGGCCCTTAGTATCGCGAAGATAACGACAGATTAAAACCTTCAATTCTAATGAAAACGAAATATGATATGTTGCAAGCATTTATGAATGAATGGTTTCTTAGTTGAATGAAAAAACTTATTGATAGGCTTTAGTTTAGGAAGTTTCTTTTAAACTATAAAGGAAAGGAAAGGCTTATATTATATAGATGGAGTAGCAGGAATAAGTAATTATGTTGAGGAATAACCTAGATCTTCCTTAAAAGGTATTCTTAATCCTAGTAGCATGAGGGGTAGATTGTTGTTCCATTTGGTCGTGATTCTGTTAGAGATGATAGCAGTCTTCAATGATCGATGAAATCGTTCTAACATTCCACCAGTTTGGGGTGAAAAAATGGTGGAATGTTTTTTATTTCCATGAGGATGATTTGTCATGTACTGTGTAATTTGTTCAATTTTGAAAATGAGATGATTCGAATTACCAATCGAATGGACTAAAATAATGCCGGAAAAGCTTCTGGCCATTCACTCGATGACCTGTGGCTAAAACAATCTTGTTTTCATTGCATGAATGATTGAATATATTCCTGAATATGATAAGCTATCAACTTTGTCAAAAATTGTTTGTCTGAACTGTTGTGCAACATAAATCCTTGGAGATAATGAAGTCGTTTGGCACCATAGTTTGATATTAGATTGTGATGTTTGAGGTGTAACACTATAAAATTTTGAAGGATTGTTGAAAAATTGTTTATGAAATAAATTTGACAATTCTGTGTCAGTAAGTTAGACATTTCTAAGAGTTAAAAAATCTGGATACGATGAATTTAGAAATTCGATATTTGTTCTGGATAGAGTATCTGCAATAACATTTGAATTTCCTTTGATGTATTTGATATATGAAGTAGTAATAAAGTAGAAGTAGTGCCATATATCTTAGATATTTGATCTGTCTATACTGTAAATTGATTTCCATGTTTACATTGTTATTTATGAAAATTTTTGGGTATTATAATTATAGGGTAGCATGTGAAGAGGGATGTTCTAGAAAAATATATTTTAATAGAAGATGTTTGGTTGATAAAAACCATCATCTTCTTGCAGTGTCCAAGAAGAAGAAGTTGATTTTGAAAGCGTGTAAAAAGAATTAAGAATATTTGAAACGTTTGGTTAGAATGTATAGGTAGAAGTTTAATATTTCCAAAAATCTTTGTAACTGTTTTATTGATTTTTGAGTGAGATGGTCGAATGCCATCGGCTAAAATATAATGACTAAAGTCCAATGATTTAAGATCGATAACGAATTTTTGGTGTTGAATATTGATATTTTAACTGCATCAGAACTTAATCTGTGAAATATTTGTTTTAAATGATATACAGGCTGTTCAGAAATTGGCGGACACACGTAGTATATTCTTCGGTAGTCTATGAATCCACAGTTTTAATGTTAAAATGTTGTTGTATCATGCTTCGTATGGTTTCAGGAAGCACTTAAAAGAAACGAAAATATGTATCAACATTACATTTGTACATTGTTGAATACTGTAATGTTTTCTGAAAATCGATCTATAAATACATTTTCTCTTCAATTCATCTTAAAGTACTAATCAAAATTGCAACATTATTAATTAAATTTCTTCGAAAAAATATATAATTATCACGGTTTAATTTTACTTTAGTTTAATTGTTTTCAATATTTTGTTTTCTTTTTGAAATTTATTTTGTATCCTGATTTTGAGGGATCTCTCCCGAAAATCCTTAAATTAGGGGCATTTTTGAAAACGCAAGTCGGTTATATAGGTTTACGCCTAAATCGACATTTACAGTTTTTTTTCTTCTTATTTTTCGTTAGCATATAAAAAAAACCCTGTTAACCGGTATGTTTTCCAGCTTTTAAGATAATTTCATTTATTTTTTTGTTTCCGTTTTAATGGTTTTTAATTTTAGAAATAAATCTTTGGAACTTTTGTTTTGACCACTAACCACAAATTCCGAGTTACATCCACAAAAAAAAGAAAAACGAAAACTGTCTGCCAATATATTAAGAAATCTTATAAAAAAGGTAACTTCCGATACATGTTAACGTAGTTTAATTTTTTTTATTTCCATTTTTTTGTAAAGGATTAAATCCTGTTTCGTTTTTTTGTTTTTTATTAAACTTAATTTATATTTTGAATTTAAATATTTTTGTCACTTTTTTGTTACCCTGTCCAACGGCGTTAAATACGCGATTATTTTTTATTGTTGCCTCATTTTTTGTTTGGAATCAGATTTCTTATTTCAGCTCAATTCAAACAAGTGGCGCCACTTCCTGACAGTTTTTTTTATTTGTGACGTTATTTCAGTTTCTGATTAAAGATACAGAATTTTGATTTTCAATTTTGTTATTTTTTGTTAACGTCGCATAATTCACACTTCTTTAAATATTTTTAAGGAGTTTTGAATCACAAAACTGTAAACAATGTTGTCAAATGTATTTTTCGGGAATATGTGTTAATTAAGAAATGTTCAAAACAAAGTTTAAAATATAAATAAAATTGCTGAAATAAAAAAAAAATCAATTTAAATTTCTTTATAGAGTAAATTACACCTGCTTCCATCAACATATATTGATGGTTATTTATGGAAAAATGATCCGAACTTTTACAACATCGTGTAGACGTGTGAAGCATGGCACAACATTTCAACATTAAGATTTTCGCTTTAAAATCGAATGAAAAACGTCGCCACGTGTAGATTATCCACCAATTCTCGAAAAACCTACATATGTGTTCATCTTCATTTCAAGTTGCTACTTTGCTATCATCTAAATAGAATAAGTAAGGACGAATAACAAAGTAAATAAGTAAGATACAAGAGGAAACATTGTGATAGTCAACTCTCATTTCAAATCAGATTTCAAAAAGAAATGGATAGCTGCTCATAATAAAAGAGATGTGTTTGAAGATAATATAACCTACTTGCTGACATGGTTTTGTTGTCTTACCGATACAGAACAAAGTATTGGACGATCACAGAAAAAACTATGTGCATAAACAAATACCAATAGATTTTTATATGCAATACAAATGGTTTCAATACAGTAAAAGAAGTAAAAAGATTGCAAGCAAGAGCACCCAAATTGTTTAAATCGACTGCTAAAGCACCTAATATTTAAAACTATACATATGTGCTCACGTCTATGTCAGGTAAATGTTTTAAACATGAAATGAAGAAAATCGATCTAAATTAGAGTTGGGTCTATTAACTGCCATTAAGTTTGATATTTGTAAATTATAAAATTATGCCATAGAAATAGCTAACCATAAGCATAATATTCATTAAATAAAAAAAAGGGTATATATCAAGAAGTAACCCTTTTTTAAATCGACAATTTAGTCTTTAATCAATACAAAATGGTTTAGACCATTTTCAAAAAAGTACGGTGTAAAAAGTAGTGAAAAACGTATTATGCTACAAGGGAAAAAGTATTTGATTTTACCTAGAGGTTTTATTGTTTCCCGACGGGAAGCGGAGCATCATATTATTTGCCCGTTAAAGAAAAAAATTTTTAAAATTATTTTGTAGTGGAGAATAGCGTAATGATGAAAAAATATATGTATCAATTTAAAAAACTTACTTAGCAACTGAAAGACATAGATGGACCTTCTGAAATACAATGATAACCACCGTGTTCATATGATGCAAGTTTTATATGAAACATTTTCAATAAAACTAATAGTTTATGTGTTATTATATTATAATGAGAAGTAAATGGTTCACAACGAGAAGTAAATTTTTTATTTTGGCACTAAAATGTGTGTGGGACCCTCAATGATTATTGCTATGAAATATTGTGAGATCATAAATCTATTATCTTATTTTGCCCCAAATTAATAAATTCTGACTATTGTCGTTTTCCCCCTAATGCTTCATATGGGTGGTGTCTTTTAGTTTTTTGTATTTATGTATTGTTTTTAATTAAAGCAATTTTTTATAACAACTTCATCATGGTACATCACAGTTCGTGTGGTGCGTGGCATAACTGTAACTACAACTATAATTTACAAAAAACAGTGAGACCTTGATAATGTGAATTAATACATTTTAGGGAGCCTTTTTAATAATATGTTTGAATGAATTATTTTAAGGTATACAAATTCGAACTGCAATAACACTAGCATTAAAACTAACACTAGATATAGAACTGAAACATTCGGGTTTAGCTGTACGTCTCTTACGCCCACTTTTACCAACTTCCAGTTAAACTAACTAGCGGTGGTTACAGCGGTTTAAAGCTTTCCTCCTCGCTTTAAAGTGGCCCTTAAGGATGGTTTCACACAACGTGTTTAAAACTATGACTAAAACTAAACATGTTGTGTGTTTAAGACTATGACTAAAACTAAAACTTTGCTTTAGTTGTAGTTATAAGGAAATGTATTGTTTCATGCAATTGTTACCGTTTGTTTATTAGAAATATTTTGCTTCTAACATTATTTAACATAAATAAAAAGAAAATTATTGTCGCTGCTAGTGTAATGTACTTGTATTCAGCTTTAATAATCGAACAAAGATTAAAATATATTAAAATATAATTCATTTTGAATCAATTTGGTCCGGATTTAATTCCATTGAAATAATTGTCGATAGTTATAACGTAATAAAATATGAAATTTAACCAACCTAACTCCTTATTTATAAAAACATTGCACCATTCAGGATTGCCAGTGCTGTTTTTAAAAAAAATAATAGGAAACCCATTCTAAAAGTACTAAAATTTTTATTGTTTGAACTGAAATGATCACTTAAAAACAAATACTTCGTGTTTTAAACATAAAAAAATAGGGACATAAAACTCATTTATAAACTGTACAACTTCAAATTTAGCTGGTTTTATGTAACTTCAGAATCTGCAGAGTCATTCACAGTAAAATAGAGTGCAAAGTCGGCCGCAACACCCTTTGGTTTTTTTAGTTGGTAAATAGTCAAGTGTCTAGATTTGAAATGTTTACATAAAATCGTTCGTTTTAAAAGATTGTAGCGCCTCGCCCGCAAGCAATCTCGGCGGAGTGAGAATAAAATCGTCTTATAGGAGACTATATATTTACTAGGATATAAAAGAAACGATTTCGTTTTAAATCGCCGAGGTCGCTTGCGGGCGAGGCATTGTAAATGAAGTATTAACATAAAATCGTTCGTTATAGAAGAAAGTAGCGCCTCGCCCACAAGCGACCTCGGCGGAGTGAGAATAAAATCGTTTTAAAAGTCTTTATATATTTATGTATAAATATATAATTATTCCGTTCCTTTTATATTTTATATAAAAGGAACGATTTTCCTTTAAATCGTCGAGGTCGCTTGCGGGCGAGGCGCAAGATTGAAATATTAACACGAAATCGCTCGTTTTGGAAGATTGTAGCACCTCGCCTCCAAACGACATCAGCAGATTTAGATTAAAATCGCCTTATAGAAAACTTTATATAGTTACTAGGATATAAAAGGAACGATTTCGCTTTAAATCGCCGAGGTCAGTTGCGGGCGAGGCGCTGGATATAAAATACACCTATCCCCCGATTTACACGGTACTTATTTTACACGTTTTCGCTTTTACACGGTTTCCAAATAAGTTTTTTTGGTTTATATCGCACTCTACTAAATGCTACTGTGATTGAACACGTGCGCTGTATACACATCTCACGGGGAATCCCGAGCTTATGTGCTGACTTGCTGCACTGTGTCTGTATTTCTTCGCATAAAATTAAAGTTTTATCTACGGAAAATTGTATTTGAGTGAAAGTTTCACAGTTTCAGAATTTTCCATATTCGTAAATTACAAGTGAGTGCATAATTTAGATTATATAAATGAACATAAATTAAAAAAAATTATAGACTTATAATGTCGAAAGAAGTTAAAAGAAAACTTATTTCTTTAGAAACTAAAATCGAAATTTTGGATCGCTTACGAATGGGAGATAGAGTAGTAGATGTTGCAAAATTATATGGCATGAACAATAAGAACTATTAGAAAAAATGAAAACACAATTAGAAAGAGTGCTGCAGCTGGCAATACCACGAGTATGGGCACAACATCACACACCAAAAATATCGCAATGGAAAAAATGGAGAAAGTGAATAGAAGATCAAACACAAAAAAGAGTACCCGTTGATATGGGCGCTATAACAAATAAAGCATTATGAATTTACGAAAACATTGTAGAGCAATTACCATCTTCTTCTTCAACTGAAAAAATGCCGAATTTTTTGGCAAGTCATGGCTGGTTTGAAAGATTTAAAACAAGACATTCTTTACACAGCTTAAGATTAAAAGGTGAACGAGCTTCTGATGACGTAGATGCAGCCCAAAAATATCCAGCAAATTTTGCAGAAATTATTAACGACAATTCATATATCGCTGATCAGGTTTTCAATGCTGATGAGTCAGGGTTATTCTGAAAACAAATGCCTGAAAAGACTTATGTCTCAAAATTTTATAAATCGGCTAGTGGTCATAAAGCAGCAAAAGATCGCATAATAATTCTTTTCTGTAGCAATGCTTCAGGAGATTACATTATGAAACCATTAGTGATTAACAAATCAAAAATGCCCCGAGCCTTTAAAGGAGTAAACATCAATAATCTTCCCGTTTATTAGAGGGCTATTAAGAAAGGGTGGGTTGCTGCTGCATGTTTACTGAATGGTTTCATGTATGTTTTATCCCAGATGCCAAAAAATATTTAAGTTCAAAGAGATTGCGTTTTAAAGTGATTTTGTTAATTGACAATGCGTTGGGTCACTCACAAGATCTAGAATATGAGAACGTTGAAGTAAAATTTTTACCAAAAAAGTACAACTTGATTATTACAACCATTGGACCAAGGCATAATTTCTGCTTTTAAAGCTTTGTATATAAAACGAGCCTTTACATACATTTTTGAACAAATGGAGAACAACAAATCTTTAACAATTATTAGTGCTTGGAAAAATTTTGCAATATTAGACTGTGAAGCATATCGCCTTATCATACACTACGATTAAGTAAACAACAGTCAATAGTTGTTGGAAAAAATTGTGGCCAAATGTAGTCAAAAATGAACATTCCATTGCAACGTTAAATGATGAATATTCGCAGATAGCTACAGATGGCGCATTCATTGGGCGGAGAAGGTTTTGATGATTTTACTGAAGATGATATCGCAGAGTTAATGGCTAATAAAGAACTAAGTGAGGATGATTTAGTTAACTTAGTTTGCGAAAGTGAGTCTGACAAATCTAATGAAGAGGAATTAGTACCAGTAACATTCACTACTAAAAGTCATCCGCGAAGGGCTCGCATTGGGAAGAAAGCGGGGTAATCATTTTATACAAAATGACACAAACGTTGAAAGGGCTTCGATACGATTCCAACGTGACATAAATCGCTGCTTGGCTCAATATGAAGAAGTTTACAAAGATCTTACAAAAAATTCGAAGCAATTTTTAATAACCCATTTTATTACTAACTCTCAAAATGTAAATATTTCTGCTTCAAACATCGAATCGGCACAAATAACTTCGAGTGATGAAAGTGAATTCGAACCTTCGATTCCGAAAAAGCGAATGAGAGTAATTTCTGACAGTGATGAAGGATAATAAAACACCTTTGGTTTTATTTTTTGTTCTTCTGTTTAATGTATTGTAATTAAATAAAAAAAGTGTTTGCATAATATATTACATATTTTAACCTGTCAATGCATTTTATTTTTATTTCCGTGTACACCTAAAAATATTGAAAAAATCACAACTGTTAATAGCAAAATTATGTGCATTTTCTGCAAGCTTTTCGATTTACACGGTTTTGATTTGAAAATTTTTAATTTTGTATTTACAGGTTTTTCTTAGGAACGTATCTATCGTGTAAATCGGGGAATATTAACATGAAATCGTTCGTTTTGGAAGATTGTAGTGCCCCATCTGCAAGAGTGGCGGAGTAAAATTGAAATCGTTTTATAGGAGACTATATATTTACTAAAATATAAATATTACGTCTCAAATCATCGAAGTCAACCAAAATTGAATCAGTTAATACAATCAGCATGATTCCAATTATATTACTCGGGAGTAATAACAGAAAATAGCAAATAGGTACTGACAATTTTTTCTCTCTCTTGATGTTTGTCTACTCATAATCACTTTTCAATTATGTGTCCTATATGTTTTATAATGACAAATATTCGCATAATCTTAAAACATTTAATTACTAATGTTTGAAATTTTAAACAATGCAGATTGTTGAGATAAAATTCGCAATAAAATTAAATTCTTTATTGATACTATTCTATTTTATACATCATTTTAATGTTTCACCTCAAATTAAACACTAATTCGGGTTAATCTATTTCTTAATTTATGACAGTCATCAAGTGTGCCGTAAAATCTTGACTCATTGATAATAAAAAGATTCCAAAATTATGATAATAGACCTGCAATACCGACGAAATTTGTAATTATCTTACAAAATTCTTTTTTTCCTTTTAAAGTTAAAAGTTTATCCAAAAATAGGATATCACTACTTATTGATTAGAAACACATTCAGTTTTATTTTGTAATCTTTCGTTTCACCACAAAATGTTTCCGTTTTGCAGTTTCAACTCGATTACAGTTTCCTGTTTCGTTCCAATTCAACAATTGTTACGCCAAACTAGTTATTTCAAGTGCGAAAGTACGAATTCCATAAAATTCAACATCCTCATCGTAATAATAGTCTCGCGCCGGTTTCACCGTTGTTTTAAAAACTACTCGAACGGTTTTATTGTGTTATTTATATTTATCATAGAGTCTGAGCCAAGATCCGCGTTCAAATTCTATCTGAGAAACACAGCAACATTGGCGTCGCCGGCGTCGTCGTCGGCGAGTGTCGTCGTCGTCAGAGAGGATCGCGGAGTCTCTATTTTCGATGGCGGGCACATGAACCGACGCTCGGTTCCGTTCCTCTCGTCGCCAATCAGAAATTGGGCGAAGGTCATACAAAATAGATTCGACGCGGCCGCTAGACGCCGAGAAACGAAACGAAATAACGGTAACGTTTACTGTGACTTTGGAGGATTTCAATGTATTTTTTGTTGATGTTTTCCAACTTTATGATCTTTATGACCGTTATTATAATTAATGTTTGTGTTTAAAATTTATTTGTGGGAAATCCAGGAGATTTTCTTTGAAGATCTCGTTATAAAGTTTCTTAAAGTTATGTTTGTACGAATCTTGGAAACTTTTATTCACTCTAAAAAGTGCTCTAACTTTTCGATGCCTGACAAATTTTATTCAAACTGTGTAGAGGTGTTTTTTATTGATTATGTAATGGATACCAACCATGAATTCGAATGGTCCTCTATTATAAACGATCAAAACTAATTATTTAAAACATTGATACAACGGAACTCATTAGAATGAATTTCGCATATAACGGACAAAATATTTTCAAGTCCACTATTACTAATATTTATTTAACATATTAGCAGATTTCAAAATCATTTTGAGTGCTAATAGATACAATTCAACTTGAGATAATCCTACGTTGATGTATCTACTTAGTGTTCGAAAATACCCGGGTATTTATTTTCAGGGGAAATATCCAGCGGTCTTTACTCAAGATGTGTATCTGTAGGTATTTATAAAATTAAAAACAAAACACAACAAAGACAAACACCACCAAAAATGTGTTTAGTGCTTGTTTAAACAAAAAATACGAGTTCTGTTTTAATAAAAAGCAATAACAATAGTTATTTACACAGAAACTAAAAAAATAATATGTGAGCTGGACTACGGAAAAATCAATTTTTTTGACCGAAATATATAGAAAATTGAAAGTATTTTCCAATGAAACAAACCGCAGCTTTCTAAGTTTAAACCCTCCGGAAATCCTCCGTAAAGTTTCACGTTAATTATCGAAAATTGTAAATAGATCAAGAATTACTTTTTTAGATCTTTTACAGCTGTAGTCGGAAAAAACGACATTTTTTTAATGAACATTTGTAGCAATTGAAAATTGAACACCCTTTTCCATTAAAGAAACACTAAATTTCTATTTTTAACATCTTTGTAATATAAATTACATAAATGCAAGAAAAAGAATAATTTCAACATTCCTTTTTTTGGGCTTTTTTCGCTGTTTTCGCTTTCTTTTGATTTTTTCTTCAAATCTTCATTTGGTTCATAATTTTGGTTGGACGTAGATGTCGCGTTTTATTCAGTTGTTCTTTTTTGTTCTGTGGATTTTTCAGCTTTCTTCATTGATTAGTATGGTTCCTTTATTGATGTGGATGCTGCATTCCTTTTTTGATGTATTTTCTGTGTTGGTAGAGATATAGTTGGTCAGGTTTTACTTTGTCGTAAACCAAACATCTCAAATTATTGTAAATATACCACTGCCTCTTTCCAGACTGAGACCTTTTAGAATAATAGCAATTGGTATTATATTATCTACTGGACTTGGCAGTAATTCAAATCAGCTGTATCTTCAGAATTGGCTAAGTTTCGCTTCAACGCCATCTCTTGAAATTTTAAAATGATGGTATGAAGTAATACCAACCAATAGCATCAAACAAACAAGAAATAACATCTTCGGCAGTAACTGACTTATTATGGACTGGGATAAGGCGACTACATAATTCATTAGATCTTCATGATTATCAACGTTACTTAGTGCGCAGTTTGATATAATCATATATGATTATATATATGATCATATATAATAGTCCTTAAATCAGAGGTTCCCAATCTTCTTTGCGTTTTCATAAATAATCGGATTTTTTTTCGTATCGCCCTAAATACATCCGTTTTTTTTAATTGTTAACTTTCTTGAAAAATTTTCTAGACACTAGTTCTATGTGTAGTGTTCATTCTGGAGCGAGATTGGATTGGGTTCCGTCTTAAGGGAGGTGTACCTGAACCCAAATGTTCTTCGTTCTAGGTCCAGTATTAGCTCTAGCATTAGTGTTTGCTCTATTTTTAGTTGTTATTCCGTATAAACACTAGATGAAGTGTTAGAAAGTTAGTACTAGAAAGTTTCTAAGGTGGGTTCATGAAGCGTGGTTGGTTTTGGTCATAGTGATAGTCGTAAGAGTGGAAAGTTAAGGTACTGTTCTATGCTTACGGTTAAAATGGTTTACATCTTAGTCCCAAGAATTGCTCAACTTTTAATTTCTTAAAACTAAAAGCCTCTGTCGCAACTTGATGCATGCGCACTTTTCTCTTTTGTACCTTTGTAATATGGCCAGGGTTGCCACGGTTAGTACAATTGTATTAGATTCAGAACTGATGCTATTTACTGTTTTAGTATGCACTTTTTCGAAATTAACGGAAAAGGCCAATTTTTTCGACTCTAATAACACAAAATTGCAAATATTACTAACGATTTTTTCTTTTGCTTGATTTTTATCTACTAATAACCACTTTTCAATTACACGTCCCCAACAGCTTAAAAAATTTAATTGCTAATATTTGAAACCTTAAACAAAGCTTGTCAACGCTTTGAGAACATAAACCGACTAAAGCTCGTTACTACCATCTTCTGGGTAAACTATCTAAGAGATTATTATCACGGTTAGTGCTATTTTACACGTTCTGATTGGCTAGTGGATGAGTTTATCCATAAGATAAATTTAACTAAAAGATGGTAGTAATGGACCGCTTTTACCAACCTCCAGTTAAACTAACTAGCAGTGGTTATATCGATTTTAAGCACTTCCATTGGTTATGAGCCGGATTTTAACTGTTTGATAAATTTATAAGGAGGTGGTAAAAGTGGCCCTAAGGTATAAAATTAAGAATCTCTCTGGCAGAAGAAGCTCTAGGATTTGAAAGAAAACAGAAATTTAAATCATATAACAAATAGTAACAAACTTCAAAGAAATGCGAAATACTGGAAATATGGATGCTTTTCCATGAAGATAAAGTTGGAACAGAACAAGAAGATCAAACCGAAGAGGTGTTAGCAAATTCATCTGACAATATAAAATTAGCACCGTCGATTTATAGTTGGCTTTGACTTATAGTCAGGAATTAATAATTAGACAAAAATTTTGAAACCTCGGTAAAATAATGTTTTATTATCAATTTTCAAACGATGAAAGTTGAGTTAAAATCAAAAATTAACATTTTTCAAGAAAAATCTAGTTGTGAGTTGCGTCCTTACGCGTAGCTATACATGCATTAACCTTAGTACCCATAGGGTATCTCGTCCCATGCAACCTCTTGATGGTGTTAAAGTTCATCCAGATTTTCAAGAAACCTGAGTAGGTACTTGCCTTAGCCCCCGACCCATCATAACCCAAACATGTTCATTCCGCGACAAGTCCGGTGATCGTGCAGGCCAGGGCAAAATGTATATTCCAAGTTGCTCAAAAAACCTTATAACCACAGCAGTATGGGGTCTTGCATTTTCCTGTTGGAAAGTGTCATTCTGGAACGTCAGCATGAAAGGTACTAACACTAATTAATGTGATGCCTCTGAACACCTTTTTCGAACCGTAAAGACCACATCTGAGCAACTGCAGTGTAGTTCCAATTCGGCCTTCTCCCAATCTAAAAGAGAGACCCACCTCTGTCGTACCTATCAAAGTTTTAGTATTATCAAAATTATCAAAACGACGTCGCATTGGGAAACATTTTGTGGCAGAATTTGAAAGATGGAAATAACAGTATTAGAGGAAACATATCAAACAAAGAAAGCATTATTTTACCGAAGTTTTAAAATTTTTGTTTGCATTTTTAGTGGTTGGTGGATTTTGTACGAAAGTAAGCATTTATTACTTTAAGCATTATATTACTTTAGAGCCATTAATAATATACTTTCACACTCATTTCATACCCTTACTAAATTGGAACAAGTTGGATAGCCTCGAGATTTTAGAGTAACTGTTTTTCGTGCCAATTGGCAACATTATAGATATAGTCTTGTTAATAGTTTTCATGTTAAGCCTCCCATGAAGCTCATTGTTGCGGCGGTACCAGGGTACCTCGAGAATGTTTCTTAATACTTTATTTTGGAAACACTATATAACTTGCATATTGGTTTTGCTGGCACAAGCTCAAAGTTGAATTTGGCATACGCCCAAATTAGATTCAGTATGTTTTTGTCAAAGAGCAAGCTATTACGTATGCCTAGTTTGGGGTTTGTTCGTAACTGTTAGTATATTTGTCTGTATTTTAAAACAAGAAGAAATTTTGCAGAACACAATTTTGTCTCATTAGCATAAGGGATCTTATATATGTTGACAATATAACAAGCATGATCAATTGGGTGAGAATAGATGTTTTTCTCTTTTGCCTTTTTCTTTAAAATTCTAAGCACCTGTTTGACAGATAAAACTGTAAATGCACTATTTTACGTATTCGTGTTCTTAATCTCATATAAAATCTATTTAGGCCTCGCGGTCAGTTTTTCATCAGACAGTATCAAATATATAGAAAATATAGAAAGAGATCAATTTAATAAAGAAACGGTGTAAATAAGTAGTTGGCAGAAACTAAATAAACTTGGCAAAATCTTTTGTGAAATAAATTATTAAGAATTTTCAAACTTTTCTAGATGTAAATTTATGTTATGAAAAACTGGAAATAGTTTGAAAACGTAAACACCGTTTTCTTTTGTTTGCAATGCCTTACTCAATTGTTACCTGATTTACAATGCTTATGTTAAAAAAATGAATTAATACTTAAAGTAAGTGAGAGATCATAAGACTTTAAAATGGGCAGCAAAAGTAAACTAAATTAATAAGTTTTCTAAAAAAATATTGTTAAATAAATAAATCAGTAAAACAACGAAAACAATTAAAGTACTTCAATTTATATCAAAATACCAACATTCTCTGCTTGATACATAAATAGCCATTCCCCAAAATGAATACTGTAACATTACACTTCTGTTAACTAAAAATAGTAGAAGAAAAACGACACATTTTCTTAAATTGTCTTGGAATAATCGAAATGGGAGGAGACACATTCTTCTTTCCTACTTCATGTTAGATTAAATCGTATTTATACAAGTGGGAGGGACGTAACCTTTTTACGGTTTTTTAAATGTATACATTTAATAGATCTTGTAGAACGTGATGATACGAAATTTGCCAAAATCCAATTTTAGGAATTTACTGGCAATTCAATTTTAAATTCAGAATTTAATGGGAATTGTGTCGCAGTGGAAAAGCCGTTGTTTAATACTGACGTGTTTATAATTACTACTCGATTGTACAACAAGTTCATACCTCGCTCTCATTAAAAATAAAACTTATGGCTTTCCCCACTTTAGATACAAATAACTATTTACACACATAAAGTAATAAATCTAACTGTAAATTGAATTTAATCTGTTTTCACAATAACACTTAATTAAAAAAAATTGTACAAATATACAATAATTTCATATATTGCAAGTAACTTATATAAGTTAGTTCATAAATTCATTTTAGAGCATAAAATTCAATGCTTCTTAAGGTTTCATTCATTTAGGATAAGTATTTTAATAAATGGCCTAAAGTTTAAAACTTTTCTATAATTTTAGGAATCGGCAACTCTGCTTTACATCTTAAAGCGACTCCAAACCTCTTAGTCCCCGACTGAAATGACAGGTATACCTATGGTGAGCGAATGATGGAGATCATGTGACATATTTGTAGCCTGTCTGAGCTTACTATTACTTTCTTTTTCATCAGAAACACACCTTCTACACACTTTATAAAATTATAGAACACAACACCTCCAACAACAATAGCGAGCGTTGGATTGGGTTGTATACAGAAGTACAATTTTACAACTAATCCCTAAAGCCGCCTTTAGGCTAATGGCGAACAAATCGCCAATCTCCGAAATCTGGGGATCTTCGTCGCACAAAAGGCAGCTTAAAACTATATTCATCTAATAAACATTATTATCCTCCATGATTATGTAAAACAATAAAAATGAAGTGTTATTAGAATTAAGGATAAGCTTTGGCATATACATCAAAACAAGAAATTTTGGAAGAGATTGAATCGGTATCTAAAATAAGAATCGAAACAAGTGTTATTTCGATTTCTACTCTACGCAGAATGCAAGAAAACGTTGTAAAAAATAGATGTGTTTAGACGATTTGAATAAATCGACCATCGAATATTTTCAAAAAAAGGAAGGAAGGATCTTAAAAACAGCGTAATAATGATAAACACGCAAAACGTTCCATTTGTTAAGCTCACTGTCAGATTTAAAAAAGAAGATGGATGGGTAAATATACAAAGTTAAAATGTTGTAATAATTGATAGATTAACTCTAGAGTTAAAATTAGCTGAAAATATTCATTAAACATTGAAAATAAATCATGTATTTTTAGTATAGAAGGTTAGTACATTCAAATTGTGTTAATTGCAGTATAGGGTGTATAAATCTTCAAACTAAAGTATAATATGATAATATTATACTTTATGTATGATAATTGTAAAGATTTAACCACGTCGCCAGCAATATGGCACATAATTACAATCTCTGTGCCACTTATCATTATGTCACTTAGTAGGATCGCCTTCACTTAGAAAGTAATTAGCTTATGAATACGTGAAATTGAGTACTACATAATAGATAAGATTGGCATAATTCAAAACATAATTTAATTTGTAATGCCATTTTCCAATGTGCTTATTTCATCCATTTAGTTATTTTTTTTTTAATCCTTAAAACCGTTTTCAAGGAAAAATTGATGATGTCCTTAATAACGTTCATGAATCCTGAGTGGTGTTCTTATAGAATCACTCTCATGTGCCAATTTCCACAAGATATCCTTAAGCAAATTCCTCCCAAGCAAATTAAATTTGGTTTACTTCAACGACTTGATATATTTAATATCAAATTTCGTTGATTAGAAAAGTTATGAGGTATCTTGGTGCAAATTGCTAGTGCTGTTGCCTTTATTCACTCCATTCAGCATGTGTGCAAGGGGCTTTTGAGTTTCCCCCTCTAAAGAGTATTCAGTCAGGAGGAACGGATTTGAATTTGGCGCCGTTTTGTTCTGTGACGGTTGGCAGCCGTGGCGTTTTCACGTTTATCTTTTAACCTTCCTGACTGTGGGTTTTGAGCAAGAGATGTGATTGACCCGTGCTTTTTCAAAACTGATGAATTTATTATTTATTTAACTCAATAAAACAGAGTATATAAACTAGGTATCGGACAAAAAAAGTAAAAAAGAGAAAATTTTGTTCAGTTTGAACGGGGTATTATGGTGGCAAAATGAACCTGAGTCTCACCCCTTGGCGGTCCTTTTTCACCCCTTTTTAGAGCAGAATGAAATTTTTCGGGAAAAAAGACATTTGTTTCACCAACGGATTTTATGTTTTTCTTCGGCATCAAGGTGTTATGATATACATTTTTAATTGTTAACTTTCAAATTAATTTTTGTCAATTCGCTACTAGATTAAATTAAATGCTCGAAATTGCTACCTTCCACTTCACCAAATAGTTCTAATACATAGACATATGACATGGATGTAATTTGTATAACAGCAATCCCTGAATTTGATCGGGGATCTAATTATGGTTATAGTTGGAATCAGTATAAACAATAGAATTGATATTGTTTCTGATTGACAAAATGCCATGAATTATATCAAAAACATCGTGGAGAACCATGTGGTGCCTGTTGTATATAGCGTTTGTAAAAATGTCATCAGGTTGTTTTTTCTAAACCATCAAGAACCTACATACCAAAAATTCATCAAAAAAACATTTTTACTAAAACTTAGTTTTGGCGCATTCTGGATTTTGTACTAATTTACAATGTATAAAAAGTCGCTGTTTTTTGGTCCAACATGACTAAACATATTAAACGGTGGTGTAAAACGTTTATATCTTGCCATCAAAAGATAGAAATTCCTAAAGCTAGGTTCGAGCACATTAGGTCGCTCCTACCCTTTAACCGTCATTGAACGTTTTACCAGATGGCCTGAAGCCTATGCTATTTCAATTACCTCTTTCTCCACTATTACTTCCATATTATTTAATCACTACCTTTCTAGATTTAATAACACACGATAAGGGAAGATAATTCGAACCCATCTCTTCCCCCATTTCAATAAACTTTTAGGATATATCCTAAAAGTTAATCTGGTTACAATCAGATTCACACTTCCAGTTTCCATCATCAGAGCAATGATTTGTTAGAAAGTTGTGTTAGAGGAGTGTTAGAAGAGTTGTTAGGAAGTAACTACAGGTGGTACAACAATCTTCCAGTAATTCTTCTGAGCCTTAAACCTTCCTTAAAAGAAGATCTAGGTTGTTCTCCCATCAAACTCGTATATGGTCAGCTATTTTGCCTTCCCGATGACTTTTTATTTCTATTTTCGAAAAATTTTTTAGAATCACTTTTATGTAGCCTTAAAAACCTGTTCCAACAATTTTGAAAATTGGCCATGTTGTAAGTGAAATGAATAAGTAAATAAAAGACAAAAATTGAACTATTAATTTGAACAAAAATTTGCATGTTTAATGTATATCGATATCGAAGTTACAACTTCATCTTCAGCCGAAAATGTCAATTAGCGAAGCTAACAAATAGAATCATAGATGAAACATTGAACCATTAAAGAAGAGAAACTATCTCATCTTCTCGTCCCGCTAAGATGGTTCATGTCAATCTATTAACATATTCATTTTTATTTTTCGGAAAAAACTTTAATGAACTCTTATTTTTCTTCACTAACGACCATCACGTTTTAAATTATCGTATGATACTTTATAACGTATCACGCTTTAACTTCTCCTCCACTTTCCACAGAACAAGTTCTTAAATTTTATAAATCTGAATTCATGTATCACGCTTTGGCTTATTCAAAAATTTTTAACAAATGTATAATATTTCATCTATTAGTATTTCATCTTTGCCAATTGACATTTTCGGCTGAAGATGAAGTTGTAACTTCGAAACCGGTACTGATATATATTAAACGTTGTAAGTTAATAGTTCAATTCTTGTCTTTTATTTATTGTTTTAAAACGTTTTAAAAAGAATCTTTTAATTTTTAGAAATAACGAAGAATTATTAGTAAGTATAGATCACCTACGACCAGCATTTATTGCAAATGATAATCTTACAATTTATTGCAATACAATGGTTCTTGAATACAAGTCGTTAAGAGTACATTTCAAAGACTTAATTTTGTATTATTTTATGTTCTTGTTACATCATATTATTGTTTATTTTTGGAAGGGAGAATATCTGTAGCGTCCTATAAACCCTTCAATTTATATTATCAAGTTAAGTGATTTTTATGCATTTGTTTTGAATAAGAATAACGTTAGATTTTCATGTCTAACGTTAAGTGTTAGACGTTAAGTATTTTTAAGACAAAACACCATTAAACGTTTTGCTCTTACAATCTAAAATTATTTAGTTATATCAGTGAATAGCTAAACATGTCATGGAACGGCCGGCATTAAGTCCTGATCTACATCCTATTGAGCTCGTATGCTATCAGCTTGACCAACGTATTCACAAGCGCCCTTATCCATCAATAACCATACAGGAACTAACAAGTTCTGATTGAGGAATGAGAAACCATACAAGAATCTATTCACAGACTAGCGCGAATCACGCTGTGATGAAGTGATGAAGCCTGTTTTTAACAATTGGATAAATTGATTAAGAGGTGGGAAAAGTGGACCTGAGAGTTGTAACATTGTTTTTGTAATATTCCATAGTTAAATATATGCCGTTGAATTTTAAAACGTTACAGATTTCGAAAGTGTTCTCTTAATTCTTTTTGAGCAGGAACATTTTTTTAGTGTACTTTGATAATTTCTCGAAGTTATTCTCGAATTTTATTTTGAACGATCAATTGATTTGACGCAGTGTGCATATCGCTGATATTTCAATGTGCGGAACGTTGGTACGATGCCGCAGTGCCAGTGGCGTTGCAAGTATTATTTGCTTTTATTTCACATAGCATTCCCCGTATGCAATTACTGCCTGTTCTTGTTAAGTTTTCAAACTTTATTGTAAGTTAAATCACGTTGAACCTGGACAAGTAGAGAGTAAATGGAAAATCTTTATAACTAGAATTGAAACTTTAATGCGGACATTTTAAAAGCCTCATGTGCATGTATTTCCAACATCATCTCGTATCGAACGTTCATTAAAAAGTTGGACATTAATGACATTTTGGCGTAACTCATATGCAGAAGATTTCAATGCCCCTCTGATCAAATAGACATGAAAATGATAAAAGTTTGCATTAACCTGAATTTATAAAGTTTCTAAAAATGTTCAATAAAGTGCAGAAAATATTTAAATAAAAATTAAACCTACTACACTTAAATTATAGAATTAGAATTATGCAACATTTTGCGAGTACTCCCACGTGTTATCTATGTCAAAGAAGCTTTCAAACTTTTAAACAGATATAGTAGTGTTAGTCGTATCCTATTAGAGGGGTGTTGCTTATAATAGGGTTATTCGTCCACTTTATAGGGTCAAAATGGAATTTCCTATTAAATTCGTTGTGAGTGAATAATTAGATTTGCTTACATATCGATTTTCGGATCTGTTTTAAATCGAATTCTCACTAAATGTTTTTTCAAATTTATAAATTCTTGGAGTTCTTTTATTTATTGTCACAATGTAAACAAATACAATTCTTCATCAAATTGGTCGATTTTTTATGTTGAAATAAACCAGTAGCTGACTTTATTTGGTAAAACATTGAATTGATGACGCAAATTTCCAAATTTATCATCTCCCGGTTAACGAAACCCGCAAATAAAATCCTAGAGTAGTATCCCAAAAATAGTTTTTCATTTAATTTTTCGCGCCATCCTTTAGAAATCAGTGGCCGTTATTTTCGTCAGCCGCCCATTCATGTGTCGGTCAAGCCAGTCCAAAAATATACCTACAATTCCCTTTAAACTTTTTACATTCTGAAAATTTCGCTCTTTGAACTCCGTTACGTCATCGCATCTCTCCAAAAAAATCTTTGTTTCCTTAACGACGTCGGTCACGTTAACTTAAAAAAAACTTTACGATATCGAGATATGCGGTGTGGTGTGTATTGGAGAAGTTGAAAATTGCGTTCTTGGTCCATTGGCGTGCGTTTTATAGGCGCCATAATTCTTTAATGTCAACGGACACCTTGAAATGTTCCATTGAAACAGAACGAACTGGTTACTGTATGATTGAATTTACTCGGCTAAATGCATCCACCTACGCAGTTTACACGAGATTTTTCACGGTCATCGTTTTATACTGAACGATTTTTACATTGCATTACACCATCACTAAGGAATTGGAGTGAACAGAAATACACTTAAGAATTTATTTCTTGCTTAGTCATTTTTCATTAAATATAATATATTTAAGAAATTAATTATAATTATTTAAAATTAATTAATTATATATTAATTAATTTTAAATAAATTTAAATTAATTAATTATATCTTTGAAAAAAGAAAATATCAACAATTAATTAATATGAATAAAAGAAGTAAAAATAATATAAACATAACAGAATTTTATGTATTGTCACTTTCTGACAATAAACGTATACATTTTTGTTTATGCCATCGTTATTACTAAAATTATATTGCTCATTATCTTGTGAAATTATTTCTGAATTATCACCTCCTGTGTTGATAATTCAGTAGTTTTTAGATGGAAATCAATCATTAAACATTATAATTGATTTCGTAATAAATCGTTATAAAATTTTCAATATGTCATTAATGATTTTAGTTCACGATGAAATTTTGCAGCTCGTTCCTCATTAGGATCATGTTGTTCAAAATGATAACCTAATTTCCTAGCTCAAAACCATCTTTAATTAGAGTTGCATTTAAAATGTAAAGATTTCTTCGTCATTATCGTTATGTGCTTTGTCATGATGTATCTCAATGGTCTCTATAATAATCATCGTTTTCGCGAATGATAACTAAAAATGATGGATCATCGAATCCATCTCCACCAATGTTATTACAAAGCAACGTTATTATGGATGACAGGATCATGATCTTTGTTTTGACACATTCCGGCTAGACATTTTTCCAACATGAGTTTAAGATTGATGGCAGTCCAATCAAGTCACCTAAGCCTAACTTGATTAATGCAGTCCATAATAGAAAAATGTTTGCACTCATCAATTCTCATCATGGTCTAGTTCATCCAGCCCGTATTGAAATTAACGTTTAATGTAGTAACAATGATCTTATATTACTGATGAAGAGATAACAACGATTTTCGCAGAACATTTTACCAGTGCAACATTCAATAAGTGTCCAGCATGTCATAACCAGTATGATTGACCATGGATAACGTAAATATCATAATGTGATATCAAGTAAAATGGTTACAAATCCTACATCATCCAAAGAAATTCAGAAAATAACCAATTCATTTCCGAAAAAGAAAGCTCCTGGCCATGACCTCATAACATAAGCTATCTCAATGAACCCCTCAATAAGTATTATGCTTACCTGGCCAGCTTATAATGTGAATGTTTAGAAATTGGATACTATTCTGAACCATGGAAATATGCTAATACACTACTATTCCACAAACCAAGCAAATCCAAATCCATACTTGAAAGTTACAGGCAAATTAGTTTATTATCGAAATTCCTTTAGAAAATCATTAAAAAGAGATTGCTGAATGAGTTAAATAGACAACAGATATTACCACCTGTTAAATTCGGGTATAAACAAGAACATTCACATTTAGGGACATTTAGATATTACACAAGCTCGATCGAATTTGGTTGGATGGATTGAAATTCAAAATCCTTAAACTTGATATATCAGAATAGCTCTATCTTTAGTGAGAAACCGATTTTTTCCACCGAAATCCACGACTGCCTTTCGTCCAAATCATCAATACGAGCAGGTATTCCACAAGATAGTGTCCTGGTCCCCATTTTTTGTCAATATTCTTATGCACGATATCACCCAAATTATTCAGGATGACGTGCTATATTTGCAGGTGATACAGTCTTATTTACAAAAGATGAAGATCTATCAACAACAAGAAGTAAATTACAAACTAATACGACCAAGATAAACAAATACCTTAACCTATCGAATTTAGACATTAACGAATAAAAATGTGCAGCAAAAATTTTCACATTAAAACGTATAATAAATCCTTAACAATTAGTTATCAATGACAAACGAAAAAGAACGAAGAAGCAATGAAACATCTAGGGGTTCATCTGAACACAAACTTACTTGAAAATATCATATCAGTTGAAGCTAAATAGAGGTTATGGTAGACTGGCTGAATTATATAGCATTATAAATAGGAAATCTTCGCTTAAACTGGAATGTACTATTCTAATTTACACTTCGTTAATTCGCCCATTGGTGATGTACGCCTGTGAGATATAGGAAAATGCGGCAGAATCAAATCGGAAAAAAGTAGTATGAAGTAAAAACAAGATACTTAAAATAAATAGTTATAGATGCCAAATGGTTTATCACAAACAGGCAACTACACAACGAATTGGGCATGAAAACAATTCAAGAGTTTATTCAACTAAACCCAAAATGTCCAAGAACGACTACAAACATGTGAATTAACAAAGCTCTACAATTTGGGCAGAAGAAATATTCACAGGCGATGGCACCGAAGATTATCTCAAGATGCTTAGGTATACTTAGGTATTATAAATATTGTTAAATAATAAAAATGCCTGGTATAGCTCTAGAGGTGATCTGCTTAATAAATATATTAATTATAACAAACGTTCTACTGAAACATTGGAAACAACATTTTTATAATTTTTCTAAGATTTTTAAGGACATTCTATGGCAGCCAATTCATCTACAGACGCAGTTTTCTCTTAATATTTATATTATAATGTATGATAATCCTACCCATACTTGTAGCAAATTTATTAACTGAGGTAAAGTGCCTAGCTCAACTTCTTTAATACATACATATTTATATTATTATATGGTATTCTTGTTTGGGTCTTATCTTCAATCCACATTATCAAAGCATTTTCCATCTTCTCTTTGACAACATCTCTTACGTATGACGATGATTTAGCATGTACTTTCGTTCCAGAACATACAGATATTGTGATCGCAAATTCGTTATTCTTGTTCGTTTTTATGGTAGCTTTATAAATGTTGCAAGTTGATCCACAATTTTAATTTTAGTATCAGGTGAATTTTTAACTTTATTTTACTTTATAAATATTCAGAACCAACCGTATTTTCTTTTCAACTGTTTAAACTAGCGTTGCCAAAGTTGAATATTATATTTATCGTACATACGAGGATAAGTGTTCGTTTTTTGAATTAAAATATCGTATGCCTAAAAATTAAATTAATGTAACGGCTAAGTACATAAATGGCATTAAAGAGCCGAGATACTGCGTTCTTCCTTAAACATGTCCTTAATGTAATTTATGATTTACGTGGTAATAGACGTAGTAGTATATAAATAAATAATCTCTACTCAATACAAAAGCAAAGAAGATTTTAACATTTTTTAATTAATTCGAATCGCCGCTATTTAGTGTCATCTAATGCAAATATTTAAAAAACGCAAAAGATTGTAATTTAAATTTTTCAATCTTGAGTTAGCAATAATGAAAAATCTACATTATTAATGATATATATTCAAGAATGATTTAAAAAGATTTTTGACGAGAAATATATCAAATTTGAGTGATTATTTAATCTTGCGTTGATAACAATGAATACTACATGGTTATTATTAATGATCACCATTCTTTGGATGATTTGAAAGTTTTTTGTCTCAAAAGATTCTTTTTATGATTCTTAATTTTTGAGATACACCTTTTGATATTAAATATGTCATATTTGAGGTTCTTGCAATTTTTGAATCTTGGGTTGATAACAATGAATAATATAACAATATTATTATTGAAATGCATTCTAGAGATGATTTAAAATGTTTTTATCTCAAAAGATTCTTTCTATCATTTTTAATTTTTAAGGTACCACGCCTTTTATATTATACAATAAGTCAAATTTGAAGTTTTTGCAATTTTTATTCTTAGATTGGTAACAACGAATAATATGCAAATATCATTAATAATATACATTCTAGGAATAATTTATAAAGTTTTGGTCTTACAAGATTCTTGCTACCATTTTTAATTGATATTCATTGTTAAATTTAAAGAATTTTGCTTTGGTAACCACGAACAATACTAGAATATTATTAATGAATGCATTCTTTGTATGATTTAAAAAGTTTTTATCTCAAAAGGTTCTTTTTGACATTTTTAATTTATAAGATACAACCCATTTTCATGTGAAATATGTCAAATTTGCTGGTTTTAACGATTAATAAATATTGGGTTGGTAACAATGAATAATACATAAATATTACTAATGATAAGTATTTTTGGGTTAATTTGAAACATTTTGGTCTCAAACGATTCATTCATAGCATTTTTAATTTTTAAGATAAATAAAGATATTTATACAATTTTGAAACTTGGATTGGTAACACTGAATAATACAAAAATATTATTAATGATACCTTTTGGAATGATTTAAAAACTTTTTTGTCTGAAAAGATTTTTTCTATCATCTTTAATTTTTGAGATGTAATCCTCTATTTTATCGAAATTACCATTTTTTGCTTTTTAACGATTTTTGCATCATAAGATGGTAATAATGAACAATATGCAAATTATATTACCGATATCCATTTTTGGGATGATTCTTTCTATCATTTGTAATTTTTGAGATACAACACCTTTTGATGTGAAATATGTTAAATTTGAGGTTTTGAACGAATATTATGAGATTTTGAACGAATACACGAATATTATAAATAATATGCATTAATGGAATGATTAAAACGTTTTTTGTCTCATAAGATTTTATCTATTACCTTTAATTTTTGAGATATAACCCCTATTGACAAGAAATATATCAAATTTGAGGTTTTTAACGATTATAGAATCTTGCGTCGATAACAATGAATAATATTTACATTTATTATATCGTTGTGAAAATTTCAGATAAATAACAAAATTATGTTAAAAATTATAGATGTTCCAAATAATGTACGATAATTATCGTACGTTTGGCAACACTACTTTAAACCGAACTAAATTGCGTAAAAATTTGTCTGAACCTTATGCATAATTCGGGGAATCCATTTCTTATACATATATTATTATAGCAACAATTTTACACGATAACCGCGATAATAAATCCTTTATTTAATTTTTAAATTAATTAAATATTGAAAATCGTATTAAAGATATGTTTTTTTTTTGTTTTTTAACTCGTGTTAAATTAAATTCATGTAAAAAGAGAAGTAGTTGTAATATAATGTTTAAAAAATAAATTTTTAAAAAACTTTGTTACATTATTATTAATAAATATGTAAAATATCAGTTTATATCAAATTAAAATAAATTTTATTGGCATTTCCTCCGATAAAGTCGGTAGTAAACTCGTAAATATTTGCGTAGTTCATTCATTCGTCATTCCGTCCGATTCAAAATGATAAAAACTTTAAAGATTTCAACAAAACTGTACCGAGTGAAGATAATTTTTTATCGGATTTTGGTTAATCGCGTGCAGTGGTGATAAACTGTTCGGTTTCAATAAACCATATCTATCTATGTAAACGAAAAAAGTGGGCTGACTACGACGCATTCGAATCGATTTGGCCTCACTTGAACTTTTCGTAGCATTGCAGATGCTACGTGCATGGTCCAATTACATTTCCAAATATTATCTTTTTCCTGCCAAAAGTCGTTTTATTTATTTTCTAGTTGGAAATTTGTGGGATTAAAACGAAAATTTCAAAAACTCATTTTGGTCAGTGAAATTTGTGGGTTTCGATTTCCGATACAGAAAAGGACATCTCAATATATTTTCAGTTCGTCTAATACAGCAAAATAGGTCTGGCGAGGAAGCGCTGAAGCGTTCACATCAACCGGATATGGACGTCCCTGGTTGACGTCAGCCCTCGTAGTCTCTCCGTTCGTTTCATTCATGTCGACATTTGCTTTGGCTTTACAGTTTAAATATAGTATAAACGTTTCGCTCCCGGAGAGAAGAAAACTGTTCAGCTCGATTCAGAAATACAACAAAAGTCCCCCTTCGAACGAACGAACGTGCTTGTTAGTCATCAATACTATATTCGAACCAACCCAAACAGATTTCCTTCACAAAATCGATGAATGATGAATTTTTTTTTCGCTGATTTAGATTTTTATTAAGAAAATTTCTTAAATTACCCTTGAGAAATTTTAATGACTTTCTGATTAAAATTATATGTAAATGTTATTACTTTACGGCAATTTTCTGCATTTTTAATTAAACTTATTAGTCTGTCAGTGGCGATATTTATCTTCTCCGGGTCGTTGTACTCTCCGTTCTTGCGAAGAAGCAGTTATTTAGTTACCAGTTTCTTGAGAGGAGCAACACACCTCTATTAAATCATATTTAAAAATGTTCAACAAATAAAATAACGGGGCTCTTTCTTCGTTAGAGGTGATTATTATAATTATAATTTTCGTCAAACCAACCTATATAGCAATGCGTCCACAAATAACAAATGGTGTAAACGTTTTTATTTGGAATAAGTAATAAAATTTTCTTAAAAAAATATTGCAAAATATTTGTGTAATTTATAAGCTGACTTATTAAATGTAGACATCCGTTGAGTAACCGACTGTTTGAAATTCATGTTGTATGTGTTGAATCACACAAATTTAAAGAAATCCTATTTGATTCATGAGTAATAATCGTTTCAATCGAGATTATTGTTCAAACGAAAACATTTGATCTATTTTCAACTGACTTTGACACAATTAGTATTATCTCGTTTAAATAACATTGATTTCATGACATCATAATGCAATTTTATATTTTATAGTTGAAATATAATCAATGCAACTTTAATTAGTCGTCAATTTAAAACGCAACTTGTACTCCCAAAATTCAAGATGTTCAATATTTCCAAAAACTTAAAAAGTGTGAAGAATGAAATATTAGTGTTAAACAGACGACATAAAATAATTGTCATAGGTTCTAGGCACTGAAAAAAAAACTAAATTAGAGATGAATATTTATTTAAAACACTAAATATTTCCAATTAAGTTTTTTTGCGGTACATTATAATACTAATATTTAGTTTTTTAAATATTTCCAATTAAGTTTTTTTCAGTACCAGTGGGTCTGAAAAAGCTCAGTAGTACATTAAAATAAAAAACAATTGAAAATGATAATTTCAATCTAAATAAAATTATTTTATTAAACCAATTTTATAAGGGTGCTCTTTTGGAAGCATTTTTAGTCTATTGAATGCATTTCAAGCCTTCCAGCCGCAATATCAAGTCTAGTCTTTGTCTCTGATGCTATTTGTGCGGGATATTGTATGGGTTTGCAATACGAAAAGTAGTTCTTCTGTTGAAAGTATGGAGATGTTACTATGTCTCCATACATTCAATATATTCTGGAAAATGATTAGTTTTAGTTATTTGTTTTATGATGTTTAGTTCTCTTTCTAGACTGTTATATGTAATTGTGTGTTAAAAGCGCTATGTATATGTATCGTTATGACTACTTATTTATATGAAGTATGGAGAAAAGAATTATGCGGAATGATCTTTATTAATCTAACTTAAGGGTAAACTCATAGGCAAACCTTCATCATAAGTGTAGACTTTGTTATTAAATAAATACCACATATTTTAAATATTTTGGTCTATATATATTTTAAATAGATTGTGTATAAAGTCAACTTCTGTTTTGTCTGTTAATTTAGTTTTTAAAATATCTTTGGGAACTATGAGATAATCATTCTGGATTGGTGCTTTGTTAATGTTTTCTATCAGGTCATTTCTATTTTTAATTGTATGTTCTGGTTGGAAATTAATTTTGTTCCTAAAGAAGTTTATTAAAAATTTTGCTATTTCGTTTGTAGTGGAACTTATATAAGTTATTATAGGAAGTATTGAGTAGTTATTTTTGCGTAATTTAATGCTAGAGTAAAGTCATGGATATTTCCCGTATTTAAGTAATGTACCTTTGTTTTGGTTAATATATTTTTTGACTATGTTATTTAATGTATATGTGAGAACCATTTTAATTTGTTTAAACTTGTTTTCATTTAGAAAATTTTCAATCTTTTTATTGGTGTCTTCTTTCTCTAGTATTATAGCACCTGTGTTTTTTATCGTGTGTGATAATTAAATTATTTTCTTCTATTTTTTATATTGGTTGTGGTTCTTGTCCACAACCAACATAAACATAAATGTTGTCCTTTGTAGATGTTTTCATTTCGTATTTGATTGCGTATTTGTCGTCCGTACTCAGCATTTCCTCTTTATAAAATTTTTTCTTTGATAAATTTGTTATTTTGTTATGAAAATTATGAATCATCTGGTTTTTATTTTCTTGTGTTTTAATTTTTTTATACTTCTTCCATTCATCTTCCAATTTGCTTTTGTGAATCATCAACAAATTGTTTATGATATCTTCGATTTGTATGTAATGATATTGCATTGTAATCTCTTAATAAAAGCAGTATAGTTTGACGTTTATATCGTTTACTTTCAAGTAGTGTTTTCTAATTTCATCTTTGATCTGCTTTTCAATCATTTGTTCTTCCACTTTGTTGTTCATGACAATGAGGTATTTGTGTAATGTAAATTTCGGAGTAAATTCCTCTTTAAATGTTTTGAGGAATTTTATATGTTGTATAAAAAAAATAAAATGCTGATGATTTTGCACTTCAAATGGATCTTTATTTTACTTTTTCTCTAGCGGTTTCGCCACATTTACACGGCTTCATCAAAATATGGCGTCAAAAAATATTACAAGTCATATGGAAGTATTTAAACTATTCTGCATGCAATATCAAGTTTTCAAGAGGAAGTATCAAATCTTTCAGGGGCAGTAGTATATCTTCTGAAACCAGTTCAAATCTTCTGTAAGTATTTGAAGTATTCTGGAAGGAATATCAAATATTCCAGAAGCAGAATCGAGTCTTTTGGAAGTAGTATCAAACCTTTTGGACTTGAAAAAGCAGTATACGTACGTACATGCGGAGTACGTCTTCTGGAATCAAGTCTCTATCCAAAATATGTGCGATGTTCTGAATTGAGAAGAAAAAGCAAAGAGAAAAAGGTGCACAAAGGTGCGAATAGTTTTGTCATACAACTCTCAGTTGGACAGACGTGCTGGGTGGATAAGGATGTTTGTTCTTTAGAAAAGAAACTGTTCGACCCATATACAATATAGGGCATATACAAGTATAGGGAAGATTTTGATAATTACTACTGATTTGTTAAATTATATAATAAACTGTCTATCCCTATTAAAGCAACAACTAAATATGAAAGTTTTAAAAAGGGGTTGACTTTTTTTTAAATTAATGAGGTGTATTACTCGCTGCAGGAATACATGAAGACCTAAGATGTTTGTGATGTTTATGATGACCAACAATTGCTAACTGGTTAAAATAACTTATTATTATTTGTTATGTCAATGACAATATAGTTTATGACAATGTTTATTGCAATATAGATTGATATCAATACAAAAATATTTAGGAAAAAATTTTCAAACCATCAATATGAAGCTTAAGCTTTTGGGATCATTGAACTTTCCAACAAGAAAACGACAAGAATCAATGGCTAAAATTACGAACGGATCAAGAATATGCCAAATGGATTATGCTCTAGCCTTGAACATAAAGACATGTATGTGACAGATCCACGAAAAATCTTGAGGAATTAAATTGTTTGTGTTCTCATAATAAAGAGAAATACCTGGTTGATAATAAGTCTGGGAAGATATAAACGGGTAAACTATGAGATATTACCAAAAATGTGAAGAATTAAATATTAATGCTAAATAGACGACCTGAAGAAATCAGTTAAGATATTAATGAACAGTAGATAAGCGAAATGGAAGCTATTAAAACTGAATTAGTAAAAAATAAAACATATATATTATTTACTATGATACGGAAGCTCTTTAAACCTTGAAATATTCGAAAATTTCAATAAATTTGAGAACAAAATTTGAAACTATCAATAAAAAGCTTAAGGTTTGGGGATCTCTTAATATTTTAGCAAGAAAAACGACCTGTATTTGTTCCTATATAATGCAAGAGCCTTTATCAATATTTGGAAGGTTTTGTAGCATAAGATTAGCTATATAAAATCACGAACGGAACAAGATTATGCCAAATGAATAACACCAGGTTCTTGAACATAAATGCATGTATGTTGACAGATCGCAGTGACAACCATAATGAATTAAATTGTTCATGTTTTCATAACAAAGAGCACCTCGTCTATTACAAATCTGCGAACGTGTAAACGGGTGAACTGTGATAGTGACCAGATTAGCAAAAATTGTCAGTAGATAACTGTTATGCCAACATTTAGCCAATTAAATGGAGACATTTTATGAGATTTTATAGATTTTCAACATCAAGAATAGGAAGGAAGAACAAAGTGACTTCCGTAGTAATAGATCGAGCATAAATAAATTTGTAGTAGAGGAACGCATCTACTCTTAATAGAGCGCTAGAAACAATGTAAAATTGCTTGATATTTGAAATGAAAGACTTTGGAAAAAGCTCGAATTGATCATACTGTGAAAATAGCTCTGACATAAGTCTATAGAGATTGCAAAATAAAAACAAAAACCAATTAAAATGTTTACATATTTACATTAAATAAACTCAGCAGCATAAAAATCTTATCACCTAAAATGATGACTAATTTTGTATTTGAAAGCCAACCCTTTACCAATACTTTTGTAAATACCTTCCCTATTTTGGCACTCTTTAGTTTCAGCAATGGCATATAGCGCTAATACTTGTTTTATTTCAACACTCTGATCATTTGTGTTTTTTGTTCTTCTAACTTCTAAAAGATAACGCAGCTTATTCGGCATCATCATCAGAAATTAAAAGAAATCATGGGTGACCATGAAATTTAATAAAACTGTGACAAGTAAAGTAAACAGAATGGTATCAGTTTTTGAATATCATTTTGGAGAAGCTGGTTCTACTCTCCGTACATAAGGAGCTTGTATTCTTGTCTGTCCTGATCTCTATTATTTTTGTTCAATTTTTTATTCTTGTTTCGGCACCGCTATGGAAATTGACACAACATTTCAATGACGTTTAGTGCCGTTAACGTTGTTCACTATAGCTAGAGGTGAAGAGCACCTTTAGGTTTGGTACAATTTGCACAGGCGGTGGCTTTGGATCAAGATGGATTCCATTCAAACATTTTGGCAGACCGATATCTTCATCAGACGATGTGGGCCAGGTGTTACAAAATCGACATACCACAAGGGTTGAGATAAGAAATGGTTTGGAATAAGTGCGTCGGATGAACTTGAGTGGAAACACAAAATGGAAAAAAATTAAAGAAGTTGTACTGAGATCACAGAGACTAGCAACTGGACCATAGTTACTTCGAGAACATCGTGTTGCTGAGTTGCAATATGCACGAGAACATGATTAGTGGATCAATGCAGGGGAGCAAAATTTACTGTTCTTAGGGTAATCGACGATTGGCTTGCACATTCTAGCAGAAGAGTGTTACGCAACTTAGTGCAACTTGTCTGAAAGACTACAATGTAAGTTTGGGTAGGAATCTGCATTGAAATACGTACGGAGGATTGCTTTATCAATAGTAATATAACCATAATAAAAAAATTGGTTAAATCCATGGTTCCCATTGGTTGTCCATTTATTGGTGACAATTTTTTGATCATGCACGATAATGCACATCATACAGCCCGCATAGTGTTGCAACACTTGGTAGGATGCTATCCTAGATGTTTGCATATCAGCAAAATGAAATACATTGCATGTTTGGCACATGAGTTAGGACCCGATTGTATGTCATTATACAAGCACTAAATGATCTCCGAATTGCGTTAGAAGGAGAGATTGATGTCATTTCGTTTGATTTACTTGTCACAGTTTTATTGAATTTATATGTTTGGTGTTGCCACCTATACAAAATTAAACAAAAAACGAAGTGATCAAAACAGACAAGACCTACAAGCTGCGTATGTTAAAAATTAAATTCTTAAATTCAGTCGTGAATTTATTATTATTCTATTTTTCAGCTGTGTATTTTTATACGCAAAATTTCGAAGTTTAGTTTAAGCTGCACAAATTCATATGCTTAATATGGTGGGAAAATGGAAAAAGGAAATCATCTGGTTTATACATAAACAAAGGAACAAGATCAACTGTCAAATGCGATTAATGAGGTAATAAGAGCGTATACCAAGACCATGCTAAATGAATATCACTGTGGCTTTAGGGTAGGTAGATAGTCCAAATTTTGTTAAAAAAACCTGTATAGTATATTCATAGGCTTATCAATCTTACCATACTATACGTACATCAGTACGTATTTACACATAGGCAGCTGACGTAATGGTAACAGTTAGAAGTTACTGAGGATTTATAGAGTATCTACAGAAATTTAAAGAGCTGCCAAATAAGATCTAGAAGAGATGTCATAATTTGTAATAGTTTCAATAACATAGTGTATGTACAACAAAAAAAGATTTTATGTATTTTGGCTCAAGATAAAGTATCATAGAAAAATACAAACTATCAGGCGTACAAGCAAAATCAATGTTATTAAAAGTTATGCGTGATATATTTAAAGCAGTAGTAATAAACCTTTTATTAACGTCTACCTTTTACAGATTTTTTGTTTACCTTAACAACATTCAAAAAATGAACAGCTACCTTGATTGGTATTGAAGTCTATAAATAAATTAATATTTCAACACTCCCCCTCAAGACCAATCATGGTTATAAACTTTTGTAATTTTGGTTTTGTTAATGGTTTTGTTAACATGTCCGCAATCATTTCTTCTGTTTGACAATATTTCAAATTTATAATATTGTCCTCCAGAGCTTTTCTTATAAAATGATATTTTATGTCTATGTGTTTAGTTCTACTATGATAGACATTGTTTTTTGCTAACTTTTGACAACTTTGATTGTCGTTGTATATGATAATTGGTTTTTCTGAATCAAATTTTAATTCCGATAAGAATTTTTTTTCATATAGTGCCTCTTTGGCCGCTTCTGTGAGGCTCATGTATTCTGCTTCTGTGCTTGATAAAGCAACGGTTCTTTGTTTTTTGGTTTCCCACGAAGTTGCTGCATTTGCCATTTTAAAAAGATATCCAGTATACGAACGCCGATCATCTATAGATGATCCCCAATCAGCATCCGTATAACATTCTATTTCTTTTCCTGAAGTTCTATATGTTAATTCCAAATTTATTGTTCCTTTTAAATACCTTAACACTCTTTTTGCAGCAATCCAATGGCTTTCATTGTAATTTGTGTTAAATTGGCTTAAGAAGTTAACGCTAAAAGTAATATCCGGTCTTGTACCAATTGATACATACATTAAACTTCCGATTAAATTTTGATATGGGTACTTTTTCATTATTTCTTCATTTTTTACTTTGGGTTTTTCTAAATTTGAATTTGGGTCCATTGGTGTACTAACTGGTTTTGAGTCTTCCATACCAAATCGCTGTAGAATTTCTTTTATATATTTTTTTTGTGAAATTTTAACCGTATTCTCCCCCTCGATTTGGACATGTGAAAATTCTAAACCAACACAGTAATGTATTTTTCCCAAGTCTTTCATTTCAAAGTTTTGAAATAATTTCTTTTTAAAATTTTCAATTTTTTTTAAATTTTTACAAGCTATTATTATATCGTCCACGTAGATTGCAACGAGAAGTGGCTCCTCTTCATTTGATGTGTAAATACATTGATCCGCATTGATTGGTTTTATTCCAATTTCTTTTAATTTGTTATCTAATTTTTTATACCATTGTAATCCGGCTTGTTTTAAACCATATAACGCCTTTTTTAATTTACATACTTTATTTCCATTTTCCATTTCTTTTAACATTTTGGTACTCTCTCTTAAAATTTCTTCTTTCACTTCTTTATTTTTTATAATTTCTTCTAGTGTTTCTTTAAATAAATCTGGTGTTTTCATATAAATCTCTTCATTAATTTCACCGTTCAAATATGCTGTGATAACATCCATTTGATGTATGTGCATATTATGTTCTACAGCTATAGCAATTAATTTTCTTATAGAGCTTAACCTTGTTACTGGTGAATAGGTTTCATGGAAATCAATTCCTTCCTTCTGTGTGAAGCCTTTTGCTACTATTCTAGCTTTCCATTTTTCCAAAGAACCGTCTTGTTTAAATTTTTTTTTTAGTATTAATTTGCATCCGATTATGTTTTTATTTCTTGGTTTTTCAACCAATTCCCACGTCTTGTTTTTGATCAGGGCTGTTATTTCATTTCTTATTGCTTTTTTCCAATCTTTTTCATCTTCTTTTAAAGCTTCCTTTAAAGAAATTTCTCCAATATTTGCTTCCAAATTTGTATCGTCGTCTTCATCTGGTTCATTTTCTATCTTCATTTTGTAAATTTTTCTTGGTCTACCCTTTTTACCTGTTTTTTCTAATTTAGGTCTGCCTCTGCTTCTTTTCAATTCAACTTCTTTTTCTGTAGTTTCTTTTTCACATTTTTCATTTTGATTTAAGTTTATTGAATCTTCTGGGTTTAATTCCAAATGTAACGGAGTATTTTCTATTTTCTCTTGATTCATATTTTCACTAATGATTGGGAATTCTACCAATATTTCTTGTGTTTGTTTCTTTTCTTGTTTTAACAAAAAATCTTCAATATTTACATTTTCTCTTTTTAGGAATTTTACATCTCTACTGAATATTACGTTCCTTCTATTTGGAATATAAATTCTATATGCTTTCGCTGTATCGGAGTATCCGACAAATATTCCTCGTATGGATCTAGGTTCAAACTTGTTTTTATTTGGAGTTTTGTTTAGAACATATACAGGACTTCCAAAAATTTCTAAATGTTTTAAATTTAGTTTTGAATTAGTCCACTTTTCATAAGGAATTTCTCCATTAATTCCATTTGAAGGACATCGATTTCTTATGTAATTTGCTGTATTAATTGCTTCTGCCCAAAATGATGGTGGTAAGTTTGATTGAAGCAAATTACACCTGGCAGTTTCTACTAACGATCTAATTTTTCTTTCTGCTAATCCGTTTTGTTGGGGAGTATACGGAACTGTGAATCTTCGTTTTATACCATGTTTCCATAGGAATTCATCGAATTTTTTATTACAATACTCAGTTCCGTTATCAGATTGTAAATTTTTAATTTTATAACCTGTATTATTTTCGACTTGAGCTTTATACATTTTGAAAATATCTATAACTTCGTTTTTATTTCGAATAAAATAAACTTCAGTATATCGCGTGTAATCATCTACAAAAATGACAAAATACTTTTTACCTCCGTTTGATTCTGTTCTCATTGGACCACATACATCGGTATGAATAATTTGTTGAGGTTGATTTGTTCTTACTTTTGTAGATGAAGGAAATTTTGTTTGCACATGTTTTCCAACGATACACCATTCACAGGGTTCCAGCTTACTCTTCTCGTTAAAATTCAGGATTTTAGTTTTCTTTAAGACTTCTTGAAGGGATTTTTGATTTAAATGTCCTAATTTATAATGCCAATCTTGAATTTTACTTCCATCTTTTATTAAATTTGTTTCTTCTTCCTTTTCAATAAAGTATAAGTCTCCTTTTCTGTCTGCTATTCCAAGTACTTTTCTGTTTCTTTTATTAATTATAAATGCTTTGTTCTTTGTAAATTTAACATTATATCCATGATCTGTAATTTTAGCTACGGATAATAAATTCGTGCGCAAATTGGGTACATATAATGTGTTTTCTAGTCGAACTTGGTCTATTGAAAAATTATTCTTAACATTTATTTTTATTTTGCCAATTCCTTCAACGGACGTTTTTTGGTTATTAGCTAATTTTAATTCTTTTGACGTTTTATATATCTTGTCAAAACTTTCTTTTTCACCAGTCATATGAGATGTACATCCGCTGTCGAGACACCAAATTTGCTTTTTCTTTTCTTCTTCATTTATCATTGCTTCTGATTCTTTAATATATAAGGTTGAATTATTAGACTGTTTGAAGACTTTCTTCTTTTGATTAAAATAACAATCAATTGATTTATGTCCTATTTTTCCACAAATATGACATTTAACCTTGAATGCTTCATTTTTAAATTTATTTTCATTTGGCTTTTGAAAATATCCCTTCTTAAATGTTTTCGGTTTATTAACATATAATACATTTCCTTCGATTTGTTTATTTTCTCTTTCTTCTCTTGCTTCATATTCTTCCAGTATCTTAATTCGCAGTACTTCAGGTTTTGGCAGATCGTCTCTAGTTTCAATAGCAACACGGAAATTTTCGAATTTTTCTGGCAGACTATATAACATGATTATTGTAAGTAGGTCTTCGTTAATTTCTAAATTCATTTCTTTTAGTTTATCTACAGTTTCAAAAAAGTTATTTAAATATTCGATTATATTTTCTCCGTCCTTCATTTTTGACAACATCAATTTTTTTAATAGAAATGCCTTTTTAGCAGGTCCGCTTGATTGATGTATTGTTTCTAATTTTTTCCATACTTCATGCGATGATAAACAATATTTTATCTGTTTTAATTCTGTTGGGTCTATTGACAGTATTAAGTCTGATCGTGCTTTACTGTCTTTTATTTCCCATGCCTTTATTTCTTTGATTGATTCATCGTTATCTGGTATTAAACTTGGTTTTTTTAATGTTCCACTTACATACTCCCATGCGTCATTTTTAATTAGTATTGCTTCCATTTGCAACTTCCATGTTTCCCAATTATCCTTTTTAAGAGGATCAATTTTAAAACTTGCAGACATCTTTTCTTTTTAAAAGTTTATTATTATTACTATTACTGTTTTATATCTGGGCCCATAACCTATTAAAAGTTATGCGTGATATATTTAAAGCAGTAGTAATAAACCTTTTATTAACGTCTACCTTTTACAGATTTTTTGTTTACCTTAACAACATTCAAAAAATGAACAGCTACCTTGATTGGTATTGAAGTCTATAAATAAATTAATATTTCAACAAATGTCATAAACAGTTTATAAAGTGATGCAAGTTTTAAACACTTTGGGTACTACTACCTCAAGCCATGCATATTTTAAACTGAGTGCTGGTCGTATATTGTGCTGTGACTCTGTTGCATATTTTATATTTCTCTGGACGTACAAAACACCACAAAATCATTCGTTACACTTTCACATTTGATTGTGTCAACCTGGTAGATGACAAAAAAAGACAACACGCAAAAAGAAAATACGACAACGAGAATTTGATGTGTTATTTAATTTTTATTTTTGTAATCTGAAAATAATATTCCAATCAAAATATAGTTAAGATACATAACAGCGTTTCGAAAGCTTGATATTTTGTATGATTTATGCTATTTTATTTATATCCCAACAATTAATTTGCGACCTAGACCGTAAAGGCAGATATTGCGAAAATTTTCACAATTTATTTATCGTACAATTAATCACAAAAAAGGTTTATTACAATAACGTAAAGCGCGGACAACTTTCAGACGTAGTTCATGGTAAACATTAAATCGATTTTCTGATTAAAGTTTTATAATCAAGAATTTTATAATATGCACGTGTTGCACCGTTTGACCCTCAAATTGATTCGAAAGTATTGATTTCAAACGTAAACTAAATAGAAGTTATAAATTATTGGATTAAAATAAGTTTGCCAAAAAAAGCTTACTAAAAAATGTTGCTCATAAATTTACAAACTATATATATATGCGATAAATCAGAATTTAAATATATTTCTGAAAATTATTACACTTTTATTCGTTGAATATTTTCATGAACATATTTCACCTGTATATAAAAAATGTGGTACTAACAAGTATGATGAATATTTATTTTGCCATGAATATTTAACTAAGTTATTTTTATGGTTACATACCTGAAGTTTTATCAGGTGGATTTAGTTACGTAAAGATAATGTATGAGTCAATTTAAGATCCGCCTTATCATTACATGCCAATTAAAATTTCAAAGTTCATAAATTTAATGAATTGCAAAAACATTAATTAATCTAAGCGATTTTTAATTGAACAAAAAAGAACTTTCAAAACATTAAAGTTAGCCTTATAATAATTTATTCAAAAAAATAATTAAGTGAACAAAAACATTCATAAAATTCCTGAATATAAACGGGAAAAAGTAAACAACTACAACATTTTTAGGTCGCATTCTTCACATATTACGAAAAAACACTTTGTATATAGCTCAATTGGAATGTTTTGCGTTTTACGTAACGCACACGAATTACCACAAGCTTGAAAAATCTAGATCCGTACGGTATTTGTTCTGGAAGAGTAATCGTTAATTCTAGAATTTTTAATCACACCGAGTTTCCATTTTCTTTAAATATAAATACTTGCGTCATTCAATCTTTTTTACAACAAAACCCATCCATATTCGTGGAACGATACAAACGTCATAACTCCTAATGATCATTAAATACAATACAATTACATTGAATGCAATAAATATACAAGGAAAAAAATATACAAAAGGAAACTTACATATCTACGTTAATAGTTAATTTATAAAAATATGTAAATGGGAAATGCTTTATTCACGTGTCTTTCAATTGTAATAAAGTTTATTAGATATAAACAGTTAGAGGTTTATAAACAGAAATGCAGGTTTACCACATTTCTATTTAAGTCAACTAGCTCATTAAAGTAAAACGTTAACATGGTTTAGTTTCTAAAAAAACTTGTTATCGCACCCATTAAGTTTAGTATTTAATGTATAACAACGTTTATGTTTACTCGTATTAAGAACGTATGACTAAACATGAATGTTTCTAGTTCTAGGTCCAGTGTTACTTCTAGTGATACTTAATACAGTTTAGGTAACATTAAGTAGCACTAAATAGCAATTTTTTTAAAACGCGGTACTTGATAGCTCTACGTCCAGTATTAGTTTTTCCTGTACAGGTGTTTTAAAACAACGTTTAAATATGTATAGAGATAATACTATAAGCGAAAACGAATTAAATAGTATTAACGAGCGTGGATCAATATTCGAGATACAGGGTGTTCAAATTTTGCTATATAATTGAAGAAGTTAATTTTTTATTTATGTTTTTGACTTGATTAAAATAGTTTTATTTATTATTTTTTAATGATGAAAAACATAAAAAATAGAACACTTAATATTAATATAACACAATTAATAGCTATTAAAATAAAGCCACAAATATTTCCGTCTCCATAAAAAAACTATTCCTCTACAAATGAAACTTTTAAATTGTTTTTTAACGTAATTAATATAAGAAATATTTAAAAGGAAAGCAGGTTTCAGTCGGACGATAGTAGATAATTTGTTTTCGATTTTCTTTAAAAACACAAAAGGTTTTGAGGATTTTTTTAATAACATTAAACGGTCCATCATATCTTGCAAAGACTAAATTTTTTACCTTCAATACGAATAAAAACGAAATCTAATTTCTCTAAATCATTATATAAAAAAGATTAATCTAGAGGATGATAGCGCATTGTGGTTAGTCTCAAGTTTATAAAATGGTTTCTTATGCATTCTGAATAAACAAACCCGAAATTTGGATTACTCAGATTGAATCTTACCAATAAATTTAATTATTATTATTTTTAATAAAGCCGAATACCATCTTCTCGTCCACCTTTTACTTCATGTTGTCCCAAATGTTTATGACGTTTTTTAAAATCCTCCCGAGAGAGAAATGTATAACTTCATCAAACATATTATAATTTTTAGTCTCTCATATAGTGAAGAAAAACTACTAAATGAATTACTTTCTGGTAAGGAAATGGGTGATCAAAAACCCTTATACTTTTATCGATGGATGTTGAGTATCGTGGGTGACTCTCAGATGGAAAACCTGAAGACCTTTTGTGGAAATTGTGCAAAAGACGCATTCCTTCCACAATTACAATAGATAAATGTGGGAAGTTTATCATGGATGTTCAACTCATATAGTCTAAGGTATGCAAGCTACCTCACCATCAACTTCAGTTAATCAAACAATATCATCAAATTTGATAAACATTTTTAATGTTTTTCCAACAATTGTCAGAACATCATTCAGACACTTACGACAAAACAATTGTCAATGGAATCTTAGATTAATGATCGCAAGTTAAGTTGTGGAAATTGTAGGAATTATAATAAACAACGTTCTCCTGCAAGATTTTGGTCTAATCATCTCGACCATACAACATTTATTTTTACCATTGTACATATCAAAATCGTGCATTGATATAAGAAGGTCTCTGGTGCATTCATTTTAAACCATTTACATCCAAAGAAAATTAAAAAAATCATTTTTCTTTATTTTGTTTCAACTTCAAACAGTGATGATTTAACATCTGCAAAACTTTTCCATCTTTTTATTTTTGATCACTCAAATAACTAAATTTTTTAATTGATACGAGGGCGGATATTTCTGTAATTCCGAGAAATATATTTACAGATTTTAAAAGAGATACAGATACTTTTTTAAAAGCTGCAAATGGATCGACAATTCGAACATATGGAAAAAGAATTATCGAAAGTATCTTAAATCTCAGAAGAGTATTTTCATTTATTTTTACTATTGCAGATGTTTCTGGGCCAATCGTTGGAGTAGACTTTTGTCCCATATTATCCCGTATTGACATCAAATTGCAACAAAATTAAAAAATTATAATTTTATGTTTTTGTGCTTTTGGCTTGGTCAAAATAATTTTATTTATTAAGTGTCATAAAAAATATAAAAGTTAATATTAACATATACAATTAATGTATGAACTAGATATGGGTCAACTCGATTTATTTTGAGTCAATTCGGGTTAGATTGGTACTAACTCGAGTTGGGTTTACTTACATAATTATCAAAATTCAAATGACACATTTACAAAAAAGTGCAAAAAGTTACAAAGAACTCTTGTTATTATAATAGAGATCGCACTTAGGCTTTATGAGATTAATAGAATAGCGGTAAAAGTTCCTTGATAAAAAAAAATCAGCATTAAGCTCAGAAAGCAATTCGCAAATGTAGATAATAAATGACTACTTATTAACAGAAACTTTGACTCAACATTTGACTTCTACTATTGAAGGTGATATTAGGAGCTTGATGGACTGAAAAATATCAGAAAAACGCGAAAGATCCAAGATTATATATTCACATTACCATACATAGACAGAAAACTAGATCTACTCCAATTCTTGGGACAAAATATGAGACATATCAATAACTTTGTTGTTGCCATTAGAAAAACAAGTTTCTACACCGAAGATTTTATGTAATGTATTTAGGAATAATTTATTGCATACAGTACAATTTTAATAAGAACGTTAAAAACTAACTAAAAAAGTACCATAATGGGAGAATCAAAGATAACAATATTGACTTATTATATTTGCTATCAACTCAGTTTATGCAAAATTTTCAACATGGTTAAATCAATTTGGAGAACATCCGAGATAAGCCATCACTAACATCAACAATTTTATCCACAATTTATATAGCAATTTACTGTTTGAGAGTAGAAAACCGCTTTGTAGTACAAGTTAATCCATTACAAAACGTTACGCCGTGTGTACTGCTTAGTAACCAAAATTTTACATTACAAGATATTTGTCATGATGAAAATATACCGTTTCGGCCAAATAACGAAATAACCAAAGTTCAATAACTCCAGTAATCCAACTGTCATGCCCCAAAAAAAATGTAACTACCTGTATCTCGAAAACGGTTAATTTCCGGGCCCATCTGTACTAATACTTTTCTAGTTACCCCATGGAAAGGGGTAACCGGACCTTCCTGTTATTAATGTTTTGAGTTTATTTTTCATATAAACTAAAGTAAGTTGCATTGGGTAACTACATCGATTCTTGCACCCCTAAAGAACAAAGAAAACCACGTATAGAATCTATGCAATGATTTTTAGAGATCCAAAATGAAGATGCTCTTACATCTAAAAGATCATCTTAAGATGATCTTGCATCTAAAATTGCTTAAAAAATGAATGCTGGGTACTGAAATAAACTGAATTGGGAAAAGACTCATATAACGAATGACAGTTACCCGGATTGAATTGGAAAGAAAAAGCTGAATAGTACATTAAAATTCCAAAATTTATTGAAAATAGTAAATACATTTTTATATCTGGCGCTTATGATTCTTTTGCAATAGAAATGTCTTCTGCCAGCAATGAAATTTGCTTTTTATCCAATAGTATTTAATATTTTCCATCATATCAATTTGAAAGCATATCAAGTTTTTTAGAACCAATATCAAGTTTTTTAAAAGCATTTCAAGTCTTCTAGAAACAGTATTAAGCCTTCTGGAAGCATTGCAAGCCCTCTGGAAACATTTCAAGGCTTCTGGAAACAATATCAAGTCCCCTAGAACCAGTATCAGTTTCAATTCAAAATAGGTGCTCCTCAAAAAAACAACATTCGCAGCAGATTCTAGGACTGAATTGGAAAGTAAACATTAAATATTTCATTAAAGATAAAAAATTATTTGAAGATGACAAGTCCAGATAAAAACATTAACAATTTCTACGCATAACCCATGCAAATGAATGCTCTGTAGCCATTAAAAATTTTGCATAGGTTCTTGTAGCACTCACAAATCCACTGCCTATGCAGTGGTTTTGGTATAACATTGAAATCAGCATCGTCAACTTAAAGGTTCACCTTCACTATCATGAAGCGATAGAGCAGTTACTTTTTACTTGCGTTTGAACCAATGATTTAGATTACATGACCAAAAACGTTGACAGTGTAACTAGACTCTACCAAAGTCCAGTTACAATGGTGCTAGGCTAAACATGCTTACTAAACATGGTGTTCAATTTCACCGTGCTGTTTGAATGTTCGGGGTAACTGAGACTCAGTGAGTAGTACCCATGACTTCAATTAAATGACCCTGAACAGCACATAAAACTCTTCCTGTACGTACATGTATAAGTAAATGAAAATTCTATTTGCCCAAATTAACGAATTTGTGTTTAACAAGCAATCTCTCGAACTTTATAATACGAAAATCGAATATAAATTTGGGTCGTAAATAATCGCTGTCAAATGTTGGTTTATAGGAAGTTTTTGTTGTTTTAGATGCTTCATGCTTCAATGCATTTAACTGTTCAAATACAGAAATCCCACATTACCCGAGAAATACAAACCTGAGGCCCAATTACCCCGCGACCCAGTTACCCCACCTCACCTTAATTCTAGATTTATTTCATATTCAGTAACAAGGTTTCCTATATTCTTCTTAAGCTAATATTAGAACTAGAAACATTCGAAAGTAGCCGTCTTGAGAAACGAATATCTAAAGCAGATTGTTTCTAGTTATGGGTACAATATTCGCTCTAGTGACATATTAGGTAATACTGGGTCATTTCGGAAAAATTTTTTAGAAACGTAAATTACTCAAAAACTGTTACTTTGATTAAAGTTTTGTAAGGCACCAGTTGATAGACAACCACTTATTTATTAGTATCACTTATAGTTCGTTTTTTATCATGTTTTGAAATAAATATGACACCGACGTTTGTATGATCTTTCATTATTCAAAAAGTCAAAAGGTTATAAATTTAAAATAAATAATAAAAATTGGCATATGCATATGGGTAATATAAATAAGTTTTAAAGGCTTTCCTCCATTCATCATAAACCTCGAAGAATACGGAAGATAAATTATTAGTATTTTAACCTCAACTATTTAGTTACTGAAAATGTTACTAAAAACATCATGAAAACAACACAAATTTTATAGCTGTCCTACTATAGGTATACTAACAAAACCCTAAAAAATTTACTTTAACAAGTATTATAGAATAAAACGAACTATACATATGTATGATTATTTATGTATTCAAACATAAATTTAAACATTTAGGATTAACCGTACATTTTTTGAGCTGAACTCAATCCAACCCAACCCAAACAAGCTTCAGAGCTAACCTTAGACTTAAGAGTAGAAACATTAGGGTGTAGTGCTCTTAAGAGTACGGAAAGCTTTCCAGTTTTTTTAGGAAAATTAGCAATTTAAAAAAATCGGATGTATTATTAAAAGGTGCCACGGAAAAAAAATCGATTATTTAAGGAGCCGCAAACCGAAAAAGATTGGCAACCTCTTATTTAGAGATTTTTATATTATTTTTGAGTTTATGTACCATTGTTATTACTTTTAATTAAAAACGAACTCGTATTTTTGGATTAAACATGGTTACTTTTTTAGTGGTCTTTGTCTTTGTTGTACTTTTTTTAAAATTTTTATAAATACCTCAAAATACCCATCTTGGATAAATACCCCCGGGATTTTATTACCCAGGTATATTCCCTTCAAAATAAATATCCGAGTATATTATATAAAATAATATTTCATTATATAAATAATGAAATAAACAATAATAACAATAAATGGCAAATAAACTCACCAAAACATTTTTTATTTTCTGATCGTCATCAGTGTTCCATTCATCATAAACTATGAATGGAGGAAGATCTTTAAAGCTTTAAGGGAAATGTTATATGTATGAATACGCCAGTTTTTACCATTTATTTTAATTTCATTACTTTTGACATTTTGAATAATGTAAGCTCAAACAAATCCAAGCAGACGTTAGTGTCATATTTATTCCAAAACATGATAAAACAAAACTCGCTCTTAATTCTGCCAACTTTTAACAATTTTACAAGATTATAGAAATAAAATGAACTATAGAAGGTCTTCTCTTATAAAATAATTTATTTATTTTCAACATTAGCGTGATGCCTTTAGATGATTTACAACTGATCGAAAACATCAAAAGAGATTTGAGAGCCCGCGTCTATTATTAATGACAGTATCATTAATCACACATATTAAAGTTTTTTATAAGCTATTTTTTTAATCGCCCTGTATATTACGTAGATACACACTTCATTCCAATTTCTATTAGAAAATGAAGCTTATTATCGCTAATAGATTACATTTCACGTTTTTTACAATAAACCATTTAGATTAAAGACTTCTGTTTCGCCTAAATATTTTTTGCAATTAAATCACCTTGTTAATCAAACAATTTCCTCTTATCAAATTCATTAAAAAGGTAACACGCAATATATCTCGTACGAGCAGTTACAATCGGAAACGTTTCGATTAAAATTTCAACGAATCGTTGTTTACAAATGTACCGAAGCCTATTTTTAGTTTTACGATAATCGATTTCAGATTAAAAATTGATTTTTAAAAATTTTTATATAACACGATTTCAAAACAAAAATGTAAACAAAATCGAAATGAAACAAACTAAAAATAAATAAAGACCTCCGTAACACGTGTAATTCAAATATAAACATAAACGATTCCAATTTGCATTGTTGGTATAATTTCCGTTCTGTTGACACAATCGTTATTTATAAGAGTTTAAATTGTCAATCTTTCTTAATACTTAATCATCTTAAAAGGTTTATCGGACTTTTATGTGAGTATATAAAATATTGATGTGGTCATTTAAAATGATTGGAGATTAAAATATAGCACAATAATTGTTAATGAGTGAACTAGAGTAATAAATACAATTCTAAATATACAACGTAGATGTCTTGCTTTCAGGTAAATACACGTTAAAATAGGTCAGTTTTATTGATATTGAGAAAGAACATTGACGATTTCTATTAGCAGAGAGTAAACTAAACTAAATTAACTGTTTTCAATCAACAGATAATCGTTTCGCAATTGTTAATAAAAATATTATGCTAAGTGATTTCTCATCTTAAATTGCTTTACAAAAATCAAAAAAAGGAAATAATGAAGAATCTCGAATTAAATGGAACAATTTAGTATGGATTCACATTGAAGAATTAATTTCATTGTTTGGTATTCTAGCATTTCACATATTCTTGCGGAATACATACTTAGTGATTGCTTGAGGAATGTTCCGGGAAACACGGTTTGAGTAACGTTGCCCTACTTACCCGATACTCACTTAATTTATTGTTAGTCACAAGGAGCCATCTCTAACTATCGCAGATAATTAACATAATTACACTAAATTTTAGTTAATAAATCTATATAAAGTACTATATACTTATCTTTTGCATTAATTTCAATTAATTATTATGTTGAAAGAGTGTTTCTGTAAGTTGTGGCACAAATTTAATCTTAAATACTAAACACTAAAGACAAAATAATGAAGAGATGAAGGGCTAAGATATGGGTCATCAAAGTTAAGAAGAAAAGTTTGCACAATTTCAACACAATTTACTTTATAGAGATAAAATTTGGCAAATAATGTGATGTTATCATTAAGAATACTCATATAAGATTATCTTTGAAAATATGCAATAACATAATTATCTACTACACAGGTATTTACAAAGGTTATTTCCATTTATTATATGGACCTTAAATTTTCTAATTGAAGGTGAAAATAATTTTAAAATAAAATAAGCTATTGTTAGAATTAGTTAGAAACGTAAGGGTTAATGACATAATAAAAAGCCATAAGGAAATAACATTTTTGAACATCCTGTATAGCAGTATTCTTCAACCTTTATAGAAATGAATGTCATTAACAAAAACTGTTCATAATTATCCCAAAATAAATATTCCATTACCAGAAAAAGTTTAACGATGACAGTTTCTTAACCTTTCGCTACACGCACCGGACTGTCAAGTCCTGATTCAGCACCATCATGTTGGGACCATCAAATGGTCCTTATCTAGTTGTTGGCAGCATGAGCTACTATGTTTCCAAACTTCCCTTCATCATTTTAAAGTCTGTCAACTTGTTAGCAGCATAAGCGATTACTGTTCAAAACACTGCATATTATGAAAAAATCTGTCAACCACTTAGCAGTATGAGCTATTATATCTCCAAACTTCTGTTCATCAGTTTGAAGTTTGCCAACTTGTTAACAGCAAAAAATATGCAAACGTAATGACTGTATGAGCTACTATATCTCCAAATTCTCCTTTATCATTTTAAAGTCTGCTAACTTGGTGGGAGTATGAGCTACGACATCTCCAAACTCCCCTTTGTCATTTTAAGGTCTGCTAGCTGGTTGACAGCATGTTGGCACATCTCCAAACTCCCGTTTATTATTTTAAAGTCTGTAAACTTGTTGGGAGCATGAGCTATTACGTCTCCAAACTCCTGCTCATTAGTTTAATGTTATCCAACTTATTGGCAGCATGAGTTATAATGTAATTAAACTCCAGCTCACACTTTGAAGACTGCCATCTTGATGCCAGCACGAGTTATAATGTATTTAAACTCCAGCTAACACTTTGAAAACTACCATCTTGATGGCAGCATGAGTTAATGTATTTCTAAACACTTTATATGTTAACGATGATGGAAACTATGGTACTTAACTGTATCGGAAAACAATTATAGCGAACCAGGACTCACAGTCTGGTGCGTGTACTCGTGCCAGTAAACAAAACGCGGGTGCTCAAGGATTATGCATGTAGGAGGAAGTATCAAAATGTCAAAATCAACAATTTTAGTCTTAAACATAGGTTGTAATTTGAAGAGGAAGATTATCATAGGAAGAATTTGAGAATAACAGTTGAGTATTGTTTTACCGAAATATCAAAATAGTAGATTAAATTTTAATGAATGGTGGATTTCACATGAAACTGAGTAAGTTAATGAATATGTTATGCTTAATTATTATTGCAAATTTATCAATATCTAGATAGATCGATGTAAATTAGACGCATATCCTCTTCAGCATCAAGTCGATTCCTGTATTTCGTTTTTGTACGTATGTCGAAAAGGATTCCTTTCAGAGATAGGTTATTACGAAAGGCATCAACTGTTTTATGGCGTATTTGGAAGTTTCTGGATGTTCATCCATTAATTTAATCCAAAATGGACTAATGTCATATACATATGTAGATTCTAATGTGGTGTTGCAAACTATTAACTAAACACTTCGCAGAAACCTGAAATGTCTCTAATTCGTCGTGAAATCAACATTGCGTCATTTTGTGAATTGCAGCATTGACTGGTGGAACCTCTAAAGAGTGGAACCTCAGGGTTTTGCGGAACACAAGTTGAAGAATACTGCGGTATAGCATTGATTCTGTTGATATGTTCAAAAAAGTGATCTTAAATGAATTTTCATAATAACATTCCACTATTTTCCTAATATGATATAGCATATAATAGTTACGCGGCCAGGGTGGAGCAAAATATTAAGAATGAGCCACATACTTTCTGGAATTTCATTTCTAATAAAAAAAGAAACTTAAACGAAGCAACGTGTTTTTAACAACATGGTGTATTAACCATGTTGTTGTAACATGGTGCACAGTACTTTCTTCTGCAGAAAATATAAGTATGGCATTTGGTGAATATTTCAGTTCTGTTTTTGATAATGTTTCTGCTTATATGCTTAATAAACATGATGAATACCTTCAGAAAAGTTCGTTGAACATGTTTACAATTAATGCCATTTCGAATAATCAAATATTGGAAGCAATAGGAAGATTAAAGCCAAAAAAGGCACAAGGATCAGATAATATACCCCCTTACATCATAAAAGGTTGCAAAGAGTTTTTTGTATTGCCTCTCTCTATTATCTTTAACCTAGCCATTTCCACTTGTACGTTTCCTTTACAATGGAAGTGGGCAAAGGTTGTACCTACACATAAATCTGGTTCTGTAAGTGACATTGCCAATTACAGATCAATTTCAATAATATCATGTTTTGCAAAAGTCTTCGAAAGCATTATATATATTAGAACATTTAATCACGTTAAGGAGATGTTACATGTTAACCAGCATGGATTTGTGCCCAATAGATCTGTAAAAACAAACTTAATTACTTTGAATGAATATGTTACTTCTGAATTGGATAGAAAAGGTCAGGTTGACGTTATATATACCGACTTTTCCAAAGCGTTCGATAAAGTGAATCACGATGTACTTTTGGATAAGTTAGCTTTCTATGGTTTTTCTAGAGAAACATTAAATTTATTTGTATCTTATCTGACGAATAGACATTTCTACGTCAGTTACAAAAATAGTGAGTCGCAGAAATTTAAAATAAACTGTGGCGTTCCGCAAGGAAGTAACATGGGACCTTTACTTTTCTTGTTCTTTATTAATGACTTGTCGTCCATTATAAAGGAGTCTGAATGCCTACTGTTTGCTGACGACCAAAACTTTTTCGAAGTGTATGTAATGAAAATGATTGTGTATGTCTACAGTCAGATCTTAGAAGACTAATGACTTGGTGCGATGAGAATAGACTCCACCTTAATGAAGAAAAATGTGAAAAAATTACTTTTACATTAAAGAAAGTACCGATTGTTTTTGAGTATTACATCAATAACCATAAACTGAAAAACGTTGCACGGAAGAAGGATTTAGGGGTAATATATACACAGAGCTTTAACTTTGATGAGCATGTGAGAGCTACAACTGCATCAGCACTAAGGTTGTTAGGATTTATTATAAGAAATTGTCACTCCTTTTCCAATATTGACACCATGAAGTATCTGTATAACTCATTAATCAGATCAAAATTGGAATATGCTGTTGTGGTATGGAACCCTGGAACAGCCTATCATTCGCATATAATTGAAACAGTACAAAATAAATTTATTAAATATATTTTCTATAAAAAATACAATAGATTTATTGGTTTTCAATCCTAGGAATTCGCTCGTAGAGGTTTTGTTATGACAAAATTATCGGTCAGACGGGGGGTCATAAGTCTTGGTTATTTGTACAAGATAATAAACAATAAGGTGGATGTTCCATCAATTTTGAGAGGTGTTGGTTTATACGTCCCTGCATATTCTTGTCGCCGTAGGGCTTTGTTTAGTGTAATGCGTTTCTCTACGGAACTTAAAAGGAATTCACCATTAAATAGAATGGTATCATTATACAGGGTGTCTCACGTAACTGGTTCATTAGAACTTTTTTAAGTTCCACTACTCCTAGAGGCTTGTTCATTCTGATCTTTTAACCTAAAATATTTTCAAGTTAGCCACCACTTCCGGTCTACCGGAAGTAGACCTCAACTTCGTTATTTTAAATGGAATGCTATAGTTTTTATTACACCATTTAATTATACGTAAAAAAATATGTTGACTTTGATAATAGTTGTTGGTACCTAGCGTTTTTTGTTTTCGAGTTATTCTGATTTTAAGTGCTTTTTGTCAAATATCACCATGCTCTTTAAAAGCCCATATCTTAGCCAATATTAATTCAAAAACGTTTTGCATTGAGACGATAACTCTTCATATGCTGTTAAATATAATTGTCACTTGTTGTGTATCAGTATATCTTATACAGGCTGGTCAAAAATTGAGTTACCGTTTCTCTGTATTCAATTGCATGAAAGTCGAAAATTTTAAATGGAATGTCCCATATTTTTATACCCTATTAGAAAGCGAATTTAATTCTCTACAAATTATCTATGAACATTAATATACCTATTTATTATAGTTTTCATGCTATTGAGGAAATTATCAAAATCATACGTAAAATGCTAGAAACCGTTTGTGTTTTTGTTAGAAGACCATGATATTTTGACAGTTTTTTGTTTAATTTACTTAAACTATTATTAGTATTATTCCTACAATGAGCTGCGATTGAATAATCTTTTTGCTATCTGTTATTTACCAAAAATAACCAGAAGAAAACCGAATAAATGAAACAATGAAAAACAATAATTTAATGATAAAAATTAAAATCAATAACATAAAAGAATCAAAAACTTAAAATTATAAAAAGAAATTAAGGGAATTTAATTCTCTACAACTATCTAGAAACTTTCCTGTTCCTATTTGTTCTAGTTGCCCTCATATTTGGAAATTAATGGAAGCATGTAATGCTGGAGCTTCTGGTTTTTATGTTCGAAAGCCTGATTTTGACAGACTTTCATCCATATTTATGTTATTGTTATCATTACTTAGTTATGCCATCACTTACTTCTGTTAATGTCTTTGAATACTATGGCGAATTATTCCAACGCCAACATTTTAAATTCGTTTTATATTCAAAGCGGGTGTAATTTTTTGATAGGATCTGTTTCTTAGTTTTGGAAAGATAAATTATTTTCAAGATACCATAAATTTCTATCACCAGCAGCTTGAGATAATGGAATAAATGTTTTGTCATATTTTATTGCTTTACCAAATACTTCGGTAAGAGGTGCTTCGATCGATTTAGATGAATATTTTCCAAGAAAGCACCGGTAATAAATAGAGTGAACCCTTTAGGAATATCTCGCTCATCATTACGTCGAATATTACGCCATATTGTCGTTTTTCATTGTTTAATTTATGCGTTCTTCTCCTGGTTATTTTTGGGTAATAAAAGTTAACAAACTGAAGTTTATTCAGTCGCAGATCATTCTAGAAATAATTCCAATGATAATTTAAATAAATTAAACGATGAACTGTCAAAATGTCATGGCCTTCTAATCCAAACACGAACGGTTTCCAGCATTTTGTGCAGGATTTTGATAAAATACTCAATATGAAGAAAACTATAATAGTTATAGTAATGTTTATAGATAATTTGTAGATTAATTAAAATCTCGTTTTGATAGGCTAAAAAGATATGGGGCGTTCTATTTAAAATTTTCGACTTTCTCGTAGTTGAATATAGCGAAACGGTAATTCAATTTTTGAACACACTGTATAAGGTACACTGATATAACAAGTGACAATTTATTTGCCAGCATATGAAGTGTTATCGTACCGATGCAAAACGTTTTTGAATTAACGTTGGCAGAGATATGTGCTTTTAAAGAGCATGGTGATATTTACCAAAAAACACTTAAAATCAAAATACAGTAGAACCCCTCATATCCGACCTCGGGATATCCGACTCCTCGGGATATCCGTCACCCCTCCCTACTCCCAATTTTGTTCAAATGCTTTAATGTACGTTTTTGTGAATCCCAAGAGACCCGACTTTCCGTCGGGGAATTACTTGATTCGCTCAATCTTGATGTTTGCCAAGGGTTGCGCAACGCAGGGTGTTCATCATTGTGAATATCAATTGTATGCATATTTACAATTGTTATAGTAAAAGTGACTATGGCTACCCAACAAAAACGAAAACGTATTGTATGTACACTACAGAAGAAATTGGAAGTTATTCAGAGGCTAGACAATGGCGAGTCAGTTCAAAAATTATCTTCTGAATTAGGAATAGGCGTCACAACTATTAAAGACTGGAGGAAAAACAGAAAGAATATCGAATCGTACTCTATGACAGTGGAAGGGGAGGAGGGTTTAAAAAATAGAAAGATGCTTAAAAAGCCTAAATTTGATGTTTTAGATGATGCTCTCTGGATATGGTTTTGCCAAGAAAGACGCAAAGGAACTCCTTTGTCAGGTCCTATAATTAAAGAGAAGGCAGCGATTTTACATAAAACAATAGTAGGAGAGGAAGGGGAAAATTTCAGTGCAAGTGAAGGTTGGCTTCACCGATGGAAACGTCGCCATGGTATACGTCACGTTGTTATTTCTGGAGAAAAGCTATCAGCTGATGATGACGCAACCAAAGAGTTCGTGAAGAAATTTGAAGTTTTTATTAAAGAAAACAATATGCATCCGGATCAAGTGTATAATATTGACGAGTCAGGGTTAAACTACAAGATGCTCCCACAAAAAACTCTTGCTGCAAAAAATGAAAAAGTAACAGGGACAAAATTATCCAAGGATAGACTAACTTTTGCAACTTGTAGTAATGCAAGTGGAAACCATAAAATGCCATTGTTTGTCATTGGAAAATCTAAAAAGCCCAGAGCGTTCAAACATGTGAACATGGCATCATTGCCTGTTTATTATAAAAATCAAAAATCTGCTTGGATGGACAGTTCTTTGTTTAAACAGTGGTTTTTTGAAGAGTTTGTACCAAATGTAAAAAAAGACTTGAAAATGAAAAATCTACCACTCAATGCAGTCTTGATTCTTGACAATGCTCCCAGTCATCCTTCGGAAAACGAACTAACAATGGGAAACATCAAAGCTATGTTTCTACCTCCTCGTGTGACACCTTTAATCCAACCTATGGATCAAGGGGTTATTGAGTGGTTGAAGATAAGATACAGGCGAAAATATGTCAGCTTCTTATTAGAGCAAACGGAAGGAGGCAGTAACCTATTTGAGGCAATGAAGACTTTTAATATAAAAGATGCCATTTATATTGCCGCACAAGCCTGGGACGAACTCAATCACACCACTCTACAAAAATCTTGGAGAAAACTATGGCCAAGTATTATTGAAAGTGAGAGCGCAATCTCTAATGAGTCTGAAACTTTAAATACAGATGAAGCAGAAATTCTACAAGATTTACAGACCATCGATGCCCAAATCCAACCAGCGGATATAGAAGAGTGGCTATTGGGAGGGGACATAGTTGAAGTCACTAACGAGGATCTGAACGACGAACAAATCGTATCCGCAGTTTTTAAAGTTGAAACAGAGGAAGATGAAACGGATGATGAAAAAGAAGAACCTGAAAATATCAGTCATACGACAGCTACAGAGGCTTTCGAGATTGCAATGAAATATGTCGAGCAACATCCAGAAGCAACACCGATGGATGTGCTGTGCATTAAAAAGTGGAAAGATATCTCAGCTAAAGCAAGATTTGGTAGATTAAAACAAAAAAATATAACTGATTTTTTAAAATAAATTTACATGTACATACATGGATTTGTATACATAATTAAATATATGTACTCGTTTATGTTTGTCTTGTTCATTTTTGTTGTTCCTCGGATTATCCGACCTTTTTTGGTAACCGACCATGCTCCGGTCCCATGGGTGACGGATATGAGGGGTTCTACTGTAACTCGAAAACAAAAAACGCGAGGTACTAACAACTGTTATCAAAGTCAACATATTTTCTTACGTCTAATTGAATGGTATAATAAAAACTATAGCATTCCATTTAAAATAACGAAGTTGAGGTCTACTTCCGGTAGACCGGAAGTGGTGGCTAACTTGAAAATATTTTAGGTTAAAAGATCAGAATGAACAACCCACGCTACCAAAATTTCAAGCCTCTAGGAGTAGTGGAACTTAAAAAAGTTCTAATGAACCAGTTACGTGAGACACCCTGTATAATAAACTATCAGAAGAAAACTCACTACCAATATTTTCAGTTTTATACAAGGAGTTTAGAGCTAAATGCTTTGTAGCGCTTGATTGAGTATTGGTTGTATTTACTACTGTATTTTGATATTTGCCTAATTTTAGTATTATTTTTTTGAAAAATGATTTGTTTTATTACTTTTAGTTGAAACATGTAATTAGGATTACAACCTGTTTGTTTCAATAAATAAATAAATAAATAAATCTCTTTATTAAGGCAAACTTTAATGAAAATGTTTAAAATTTTAGCCATTTATGGGTTATTACTTTATGTTCATCATTTTATTTCTAGTATTTGTGATTAAAATAAAACCAGGATTTACAGAAACATCTTGTATAATAGAATTATAAATAACGTAATAAAGTTTTTGATGAGTAAGAGAAAAATTGTGATAGAATAATTAAGATGTTAATGTATGTTTACTATATCGCAAGACTAAAAAGGAATATAATTATTTCCTTGCAATATCGTGATAATTCGATATAAAACAATCTTCCAAATTTTTAGAATGTACAAAAACTTTTGTAAGCCATTGTAATTTTTATGTACTCAAACAACGAATTGTTAAATATTAATTTTTTATGTAATTATTTTAAATTTACAATAAAAAGATAAATGTGGAATTATTTAGAATTAGTATTATTTAAAAATAGATTTTTATCAAAAAAATTGAACGATTTACAATCATATTAAAAAAATTACTTAATTTTTATTGACAGTTAAACGTCACTTTGACATTTATAATTTAAAAATCCTAACCTCTTTTATAAACACAAAAAAAACGCACCTGTCATTCAGTAATTGTTTAAAGTTAACCAAAATCGATCTTCTACCTGTCGTTTTGACATAACATACAACAAGAAACGAGTCGAAGAGGCGAGGTAGGCAAAAAACCGCAGGTGCACCGTTTGTTCCCATTTAATACCCACTTAAAGACACTTCCAAGCGACTCAAAAACGATTCTTTACAACTATACCGAAGAAAAAAGTGATAAAAACGCTTACCTTCTTTTTTATTATTCTTTTCCTACTTCTTCGGGTTTAATTCTAACAGTGGGCTATCCCCCTTTTCCGGTCTTCTTGGATGTATAGTCGAAAACGTTAGGAAATGGCACAACAACACCACCACCGGTTTGACATCTTTAAACAGAGTACAGTCTCGATCCTCTCTTCTATGGTTAGTAAATTTAGAAAACGGTCCTCCGGTAAAATGTCTTTTGGATGCGATGAATCGTGCGCTGTTGAGATCGTGTATTTGAGTAAAATTTTAATGGCGAATATTGTAGAGTTGTTTTAAACCGGCGAACGAGCTCCTCGCGAACGCACAAACGCACAATCTTCGCTACGGTATTGGGCGTACTACTCGATTTTTGTATACTAACTCCGCGGGGAATCTCGACCGACGGGTTTCGTGTACTTTTTTTTTGTTCGTACTCTACTACACTGGCCTAGCGTCCGGTCGCTACGCCATCTACCGTGAAAATTCTACTACGATATTGATCTGTGTAAACTGAGTTATCTATGTGGCAATATTTAATCGGATTATTAAATTTTAATCTTTCTACATCAAAACTGCCGTTTTACAAATATTTGTAAATTCTACTAAATTTTAAATTAGTTTCAAAATATTTAAAATACACATGTCATCAGCAAAGCATGTTTGGTTGCCTATGTTCACTCAATTCGACTGATTAATATTCTAAGGTCCATTACTACCATCTTCTAGTTAAAGTATCTAAGAGATTGTTTCCATGATTACGGCTATTTTACGCGCTCTGATTGGCTAGTAGATGGGTTTATCTATAAGATAACTTTAACTAAAAGATGGTAGTAATGGGTCTAAGGCCCATTTATGGGTCAAGGCCCATTACTACCATCTTTCAGTTAAAGTTATCTTATAGATAAACCCATCTACTAGCCAATCAGAGCGCGTAAAATAGCCGTAACCATGGTAATAATCCCTTAGATAGCTTAACCAGAAGATGGTAGTAACGAGCCTTAATTAAGGTTGAGCCAAAGATTAACCTTTCGGTACACGCACCGGACTCTCCAGGGTTGCCAGATTTAAATTATGCCATTATGGTAGTGGAAATTACAAAATATGGTATAATATGTGAAAATATGGTATATATTATTTATAAAAGGTTTCTCAATTTAATAACTAAACAAAAATAGATTCTTTGTCATCCTCCATATTTTCATTATTTATCGATTTATCAGTAGTGGTAGTTGCAGTGCGAGGATATAAGTTGGCCGATGTCATTTTATTAATAAGGGTTTTATCTGGCGTGCAGTTATAGCATCCATTATTTCTTTTTAGTTCGTCCGATGTAATTTATTTATTTTTATTTTATTTATTTATTTATTCGGGATACGAACAGGGTTTCCCCCACAATAGTATCCTCTAACAGAATACAATCAGTAACAACATAAATGAAATCAGTAAATTAACAACCAAACAATTTCACATAAAAATCTGGTAACAGTAAAAATAATTAACAAACTCTAGATAAAGTAAAATAAAAAATAGCGTTCTCAGTTAATAATACGAGCCAGATTGAACACGAATATATTCAATGACATATTGTCAAACTTAATACACTCTTGCGGAAGTACGTCAACGAAGAATTAAAAATATCGCACGTTGAGCAATGACGATTATAACAATGCATCAGTCGCGGTAAAGGTGAGTTGTAATAATAATTAGTAGTAGAAGCAGGCAATCGGAAAAGACATTGATCTCGAGTGGGATAACTGGGAATCAAAAAAGGAATGTGTCTCAGAAGCTCAGGCGAGTCAACGAAGCCGTTCGTTAGCCTGAACAAAAACATCAAGTCAGCAGCAGTACGACGTCCACGCAGTGTACGAAAGCCAAATACAGTGCACCTCTGCTCGTAGGAACAATAAGGCAATGCGAATTTGTGAGCCAGATATCTCACAAATCTGACCTGCAAGGCCTCAATGCGATCAATGTACACAGCATATGCAGGATTCCAAACAACTGAAGCAAAACTAAGAATGCTGTTCACATAAGCCATGTACAAAGATTTGATGCACTGTAGATTGGTAAATGGTTTTGACAACCTAATAATAAAATCTAGGCTTCTGTTCGCCCTGCTAATTAATTCCTCTACATGATAGAAGAATAATAGCTTGGAATCTAGCACTAAGCCCAGGTCCTTTACTTTAGACGACACACTTAAGGGACCAGGACCAAGGCTGTAGTTACGATTTATAGTGTATCTCTTTCTGGTGAAAGTTATTTGACTGCATTTACCATAGTTTATAAAGAGATAATTATTAGTACAGTAGGTTTGTAAACGGTTTAAATCCATTTGAAGTTTATCGCAATCAGAAGAAGATTCAATCTTGGAAAATATTTTACAATCATCTGCATACAGTAAAAAATTACTATGGTGAAAGCAGTCATAGATGTCATTTATGTAAGCCACAAATAGAACCGGACCCAAGTGACTACCCTGAGGCACTCCTGAGGTGACTGGAAAAAGTTAGATAAGTAATTATTAATTTTTATAGCCTGGCTCCTATCAGATATATAAGATGCTAACCACATTAATAACCCATCAGTCAAGTCAAATCTATGTAATTTAGTAAGAAGTACCTCATGATGCAACCTGTCAAAAGCCTTACTGAAATCGGTGTAAACCGCGTCGACCTGATGATTTTCGTTCAGACAAGCTTGAATGTAGTTTACATAGGATACGAGATTGGATTCCACAGATCGGCCACGGATAAAACCATGTTGCTGCTGGATAAGAAAAGGTTGAATTGAACGGTATATTTTATCATAAACAATTTTTTCGAAAACCTTAGATAAAATGGAGAGAATAGAAATTGGACGGTAATTTGAGACACAATTTCTATTTCCACTCTTATAGATGGGAAGTACAAATGCTTTTTTCCACTTTAATGGAAATACTGATTGCGCCAATGATTGACTAAAGATTATAAAGAGCGGTTCAGCCAGTTCAGAGGCGCATGTGTTTAGGAAAATACCTGGCAACCCGTCAGGACCCGAATTCATCTTTTTATCAATGCTAGTGAGGCTCTGCGCTACATCTTCGATTGAGAACCATGGCTGAAAACTGGAGGATATAGTAGAACGTGGGTGTTGTTGGAGTCTGCCGTCAACAAATACCGAACTAAAGAAAGAGGCGAATAGCTCCGATATTTGCTGACCACCCTCTGCCAAATTGCCATCGTGTTCCATACAAGCCGGAAAACTGTAAGAACAACGTTTTTTATGTTTAGCATAGGACCACAGTTGTGAGGGCAAATCGATCAAACTGGATTCTGTGTTGATTAAATAGGATTTGTAGTCATTCGAGATCAATGCTTTAGACCTGCTACGTAGCACTTTGAAGGATAGAAAATCCGCGTGATTACCCCACCTTTTCCATTTTTTATGAAATTTTAATTTTTCTTTAATGACTTTAATTGTGGAATTAGAATACCAACTAGGGTAGCGGTGTTTACTAAAAGTAAGACGCGGGACATAATCACTAATAATTCGGTTCAACTGGCCGTAAAATTTGTCAACACAGAGGTTGACACCAATACCAAAAAATAAATCATTCCAATCCGTATTGAGGAGAGCGGTTTTTATACTTTGGTAGTCAGCACGACCAAACACTAAAGTAGACGACGGACCATTACGTAAATAGTGAGTGCGGTTAGACTGATATATAAATTCTAAAGCAGGATGATGATTATCAAGGTCAACAAGAGGATCGTCGCATGAGTGCACAGAGTTCACCGCGGGTGAGTTACATAAGATCAAATCTAAAATCCTACTATTACAGTTAACTATGGTATTAAATTGCGTGAAATTACAATATGAGAAAAGTGTAAGAAACTCATTTGAACGTGAGTCATAGCCGCCTAAAGGGACTAAACTACCTCCGGGAGACGATTTCCATACAATATTAGGTAAATTGAAATCGCCGATGATTAAGAGATCGTCGTCAGCATTTTGATCACGTACAAGCTGCGTCTGTTGAAGAAACACTGAAAAGGCCAGAGAATCACCAGGAGGAAGATAAACACAACACAAAATCACTCGCGTCGCACCACAATGTATACACAACCACAAGTCTTCAGCCCCTGTAGTATAAGATGATAAGGGTGTAACGTGAATGTTTTTCCTAGCAGCCACAAGAACTCCACCTCCATCACACTTACGAGAGCTGGAAGCATTTCTGTCTCTTCGATAAATAGTATAATCGCTACAAAGAATCTCTCCGTCAAGAATAGAATCGTTCAGAAATGTTTCCGTGATACAAATCAAATCATACGCAAAGTTAAGCGAGTTCCGGTAAGACTTAGCAGTTTTTGTTCGTAAACCACGCACGTTCTGATAAAATAAGGATAGGGCCATTGTTAACAAGGAAAATACAATAGTTAAAGGTAAGATCATTAAAGTTTCAGAAGGTCAGCTTCACATTTTATTACAGACGCTCTCGCGCGATCAGCCTTCCGTACGTGAATGATACAATTCCTCAACCAAACATATTTATAACCCTTATCCTGACACGCCTTCTTTGTGGATTTCAATAATTCGGCATTTTGGAGCGTTAGATGTTCATTAACAAACAATTTATCAGATATGTTTGGTATCTTAATACCGGGAGATCCGTTGCTATTATTTTTGCGGTAGGATTTTGAAGCCGTTATAAAATGATCTCGTAATCTACGAGAAACAAACTTAACGACAATATTTCGTAGGTTTCTGTTAGGATCACCAGGTGTGGGCCGAATCGGAAGACGATGAACGGCATCCAAGTCGTTTTTCAAAACTGGGCAATCAATAATCTCTCCGATCTTGGATACAGCGCAATACAGATCCTCGTCGTGCTTTTCAGGGATTCCAGCCAAAATCAGATAATTCAATCTAGAATATTGTTCTAGATGTTCGACACGTGAAGTCAAATCGCCAACTAATGACTTGAGCTTAATGTTTTCGGCTGAAACCGATTCAACGCGCTTTATTCTATCACCCAAATCCTTCAAAGTATTTTCAAAATCGCTGATCTTATCTCCGTAAAACGAGATAGATTTAACCAACTCGCCGTATTTCGCGTTCATGTCTTTAATTTCAGATTGAATAGATTTTAAAAGTTGATACATAACGGCAGTTGTAGGTACTAATGAGGTAGCGGTCGTTGCAGGGTCTTCATCTATAACAATGGAGCGATTCGCTTGCTCCGTGCAAGAACTGCACCTCCAAAAAATACCCTCAGATTTAAATTGGGCCAGATTCGCATTAGAGATTTTAACACACTTTGCATGGAAGAAAAGCTCGCAATCTCCAGTGCACTGAAGGCCGGGTTGTTTCGAAGAAAGGCGCGTTCCGCACGTATTACAAAGTTGGGCCATGTTACTCTGAATGAACCCTGGATTATAACTTGATTGTCACAAAAACTAACCGGTTCGCGTGCCACGGCCAACCGAACAACTATGGCAATATAAAAATTAATGCTAAAATACCTCGCAAATAGTCAATGTCTTCAAAACGGTATAATCCCGTAAAGCAGATATCACAAGTCACTGTTTGGAACAAAACGTACTAAATAAATACTAAAATTACTACTAGAATAAGACTTTGTAAACGCGATCGAAAAACCAGATGCTTTCAGCACCGATTCACACTCGATAATTATTAATTATAATTGAATTTATTGTTTTTGTGGCTAAACGTGACCTGATTTTCGTGACGTTTAAATTTGCTTTTGAAAAAACACGTTCACAAGCTGCGTTAGAATGTGGCAGAGTAAATAATTCAAAAATAAATTTTACTAAATCTTTGTATAGATAATTACCGTCCAAGTCTTGCATGTTATAAACATTAGCCCAGTAAGCACAAAAGTCTGTGATAGCAGGTTTTTCAGCATAAAGCACAAAATGTTTCCACTGATCATTAATAGTATCAGCCCTACAGGTTTCATTTCTAGTAACAATGCGTGGTACTAAGCTAACTACATCCAGAATGCTGCACGGCTTATTTATAAAACGTGGAGCAAATATGTGTAGCTTACTTAATAATGGGTGATCAAAATCATATCGTTTTTTTAGTTCCTCGCAAGTCGTAATAAGGAATTTTCGTACATGTATCAAAAATTTGTCTAGCTCTTGTTTACTCAACTTGGATTTATGATTCAACACATTAGCACCTAGGTGTATATTAATGGGATTGATAAAATATCTACTATTGTTTGGGTTTATTACATTTAGTGGTGTTCTGTTGACATAATCTTGATTAAGATATATTGACAGTATTTCTTTATAGGATTCACACATCTTTTTATGCAAACCTACTACTACAACTTGGTCACTTTGAAATTTTTCATTTAAGGTTGTTAGTTTTGGAAGTATCCATTCTAAAAAGTAATAATACAACCGTAATGAAATGTCGTTTAAATAACAATAATTTTTTCGAGCAGATGGTAATTTATACTCTAACCATTGTGAAGTGAAAAATAAATTTAGAGCATCCCATTGCTCGTTTATCCTTTTCACAACGTTCAAAAGAGATAACCACCTTGTTTGGGATAACTTAAGTATTTTATGCGGTTCTGCATTGCAAAATTCTTGAAATTGTCTAAACGAAATTATTCTTTTTGAACTTTGTTTAAAAAACCCATAAATATCTTTCGCCAAATCTTCACACTCCTGCGGCAACTGTTTGCAAGCCTCACTTGCACATAAGTGGATCGAATGGCAAATACATTTTAAAATAACAACTCCTGGAAAATCAGCTTGCAGTTTTGTTATTACTGAATTATGTGCCCCCATCATCGTATTACATCCATCGGATGCAAACCCAACCATATTTTGTAGAGGAATGTTCTGATTTTTAAACGTTGTCTTGATGAGATCATACAATTTTTGAGCTAGAGAAGAAATACATCATTATTATAACTATTATTATATAACTATTTTTTAAAAAACATACCAGTAGCACCCTGATTTGCACCTTCAGGACTGTTTTCAGAAAAAACCTCGATAAATTTTAATGTACGAGTATCTATTTCTTTCAAAGAATCGTTAAAAAACCGAACACAAATACATAAATGCTTTATAGCGGCTATGCTTGTTGACTCATCGATAATAATGCTAAACTTGTTCCTTCGTAAATGTTCAGCGAGTAAATGTTCATAATGGGGGGTTAAAACATTATTTAAAATATTTGTAGTTTTCGTACGGTTAAAACTTATAGTTTGTGCAATTTTGGAATCGGGAAAAGCTCGTTTGACTATTTTATTTAAGTGGTCTGCCGTACGGAGAGCAATGTTATGTTCCGTAAAAAAATTCGTAAATAAAATTTCAGCCGTTTTTTTACTATTATTAAGATTTTCCTGTTCATTACTCATTGTTAATGTCTCAGTTATAGATTTTTGAGATCTTCCAGGTATCAATTTAATATTCTGCGCGTGTTTTTTGGATATACTATGGTTTTTAATTACTGAAACATCACATTTTAACGCCACATTACATACGATGCATTTAGCTTTATTTTTATAATTGATATCTCGTTTTAACCATGGTTTAAATTGCTGTTCCCATTCAATTCGATAATTCTTGGTTATTTTTCTTTTTTTTAATATTGGTTTGTCACCGCCACCACTATCACTGCCGCTACTCATTGTTTTATAATGCAAAACGAAAAGCAATTTAATTAACAACACTGACCAATTTAATCGTCTCACGTCTGTGACCGTTTGTCGTTTTAATGGGAATTTGGGAAATCCCCAGTTCTATTTCAACATCATTTTATTTGGGATCTTCAAATCTAGATGACGCTAGTTCCTCTACTAAACAGTTTCCTGTATAAATCAGTATCACAGTTATTATTAAATAAAAATTACATTTTTATAAAAATAATGTAATTATAAATATATAATAGTGAATATAGTATAAAAAATGTTAAAATTATGGTATTTTCTTTCTGCGAATTGGATAATGGTATTAGCTATAATATTATGGTAGAAATACCATAATTATGGTACATCTGGCAACGCTGGGACTCTCACTCCGGGTTCTGCACCCTCTATTGTTTAACAGAAAAGGCAACATTTTTACCGACATAATTATGTCATTTTAGTGTCAAAAATTTCTTAGTGTACAACACAGTAAAATACGAATATGAATACGATAGCGAAGAAAAATACTCTTTGAAGGTGAAGACTGAAGCTTTTCAAAAAATTTTGCAGACGGTAAGATGTTTTTTTCCGTTCAAAATGGCTTCTTATCTGATTAGAAGAAACGAAGAAGATAATGAAAGCTGTAGAAAATACATGCCCCGAAAAATATGCAGCGCATTCAACGCGGGCATTTATTTGCCTATCGCAAATTTTATGATAATAAAAAATTTTTTTAAATTATTGTCTTAAAAAGAATACAAATTAAAGTCTCTAGATTTATAAAGTACCGCGGCTTCCAGAAGACTGTTACTGCTTCTAGAGGATTTAAAATACTTCCAGACGACTTACAATGCTTTCAGATAACTTGATATAGCATCTAGAAAACTTAAAATGTTTCCAGAAGACTTGATGTTGTTACCTCTAGATAATTTGATACTGTTTTAAGAAAACTTTATATTGCTTTCAGAAGACTTGAATTTCTAGACTGATATTTCTAGAAGACTTAAAATGATGAATTTACAGATGTCTTACAATGCATCCAGACGACTTACAATGCTTACAGATGACTTACAACGCTTTTAGAAGCCTTGATATTGTATCTAGAGGACTTGAAGTGTGTCCAGACGACCTACAATGCTTCCAAAGTACTTTATGTCGCTGTTAGAAGACTGAAGATGCTTCCAGAAGACTTGATATTGTATCTAAGAAACTTGATATGGTTTCCAGAATACTTGGAATGTTTCCAGAAGACTGATACTGCTTCTAGAAGACTTAAAATATTTCCAGATGACTTACAATACTTCCAGACGACTTACAATGTTTCCAGAAGACCTTATACTTACTTTTAGAAGACTTGAAATACTTCAAAATTACTTGAAGTGCTTCCAAAAGACTGGATACTACTTCCAGAAGACTTGATACTGCTTCTAGATGTTTTAAAATGCCTCCTAAAGCTTTGATACTGCCCCTATAAGACTTTATACTGCTTCTAGACGATTTCAAATGCTTTCAGAAGACTTGAGAAGTTTCCAAAAGACTTGATACTGCTTCTAGAAAATTTTAATAATTAAGAATCGATACTGCTTCTAGATATTTTAAAATGCTTTCAAAAGATTAGATATAACCCCTGTAAGGCTTTATACTATTTCTGGAAGATTTGAAATGCTTTCAGAAGACTCGAGAAGATTCCAGAAGACTTGATACTGCTTCTAGATGTTTTAAAATGCTTCCTAAAGGCTTGATACTGTCCCTGTAAGACTTTATACTGCTTCCAGAAGATTTCAAATGCTTTCAGAAGACTTGAGAAGTTTCCAAAAGACTTGATACTGCTTCTAGAAGATTTTAATAATTAAGACATGATACTGCTTGTAGATATTTTAAAATGCTTCCAAAAGATTAGATATAGCCCCTGTAAGACTTTATACTGTTTCTGGAAGATTTGAAATGCTTTCAGAAGACTCGAGAAGATTCCAGAAGACTTGATACTACTTCTAGAAGATTTAAAATGGTTACAAAAGTCTCGATATTGGCTCAGGTAGGCTTAATATTGCTTCTAGAAGATCTAAACTGCTTCCAAAACATTTGGAATGCTAACAAAAGATTTGATATTGCTGTCAGAATACTTAACATTGCGTCTATAAGGCTTGAAATGCTTCCAGAAAATTAATTTATTTGGTGCCAATCGTATTTTCATTCATGAAATCCCGGCATGAACCCGGAATATACTGGGACTGGACTGAAACTGAAATGTACAAGTATCTTAAAATTGAGATACCATTCCTAAGATGACTAATTGTTTAATTGTTAAGATTTCAAGGCATTAAAGATGGTATTTGCACCTCCTAGCGGTCATCTCAGAATCCTGAAAATAATTTCCTGTATTTTCTCTTAGCCACTTTAGTCATAAAGTTTTTTTCCTGCAAGTCTGCTGTCAAATAATTTTCAGTATTTTTTCTTAGCCACGATTTTATGATTAATAAAATCTTTTCCTGCAAGTTTAAAGGCTAAATACTGAAGGCAATAGACATTTTTATTGTAGAAGGCAAGGGGCTGTTAATAAAATTTAAATTTGCTTCCAAAAATACCAAATACTGTTGACAAAATACGATGACATCATATCAAAACTTTAAACTGACAACTAAAGACTAGATACTGTTTGTAACACACTTTCTTCAAAATTTAGCCAATCCAACTCAGTCCATATGTATTTTTAAAAACCCTGATTATTATCTTTATAGATTTTTGTATTTTTAAATTAACCTATCACTACTGTACCTATCAAGTCATAGAATACTTTTACAGTTTCAATGCGTGCGTACACTGTAAATATAAAAAGGAGTAAATTTTGAAAACAATGCATTCAAAATCAATTGGCTAGCAATCGGCAATTTTAATGGCGTTGTGAACATTATGAGCTCTACAGCGAATCCCTATTCGTACTCGTTCCAGCAATATGCTCGGTTTTATAAAAATATTGTCGTGCTTGATGCTGCGCTTTGATCTGATAAAATATGTTTTTTTTTCAAAAACTGCTATTAAAAATTCATTTTTGCGTAGTATTCAACGACCGTCAAAACGATACTTTTTTGTTCACAGGACGTAAAAGACTTTTACGTTCAGCTCGAAAATTAAAGGATTTGATACTATTAATAGTTGATTTATTGTTATGGACAAATTGCAAACACACCATAACTAACAATTAATTCTATTATCATTTCATTTCCTGTTAAAATGCAAATTTATAATAGTAAATAAACATATAATAGTAAAAACAATTTCAAATGTCATTAATTAATTTGGTTACTTTATTCATTTTTAATGTTTAAAACACGCAGTTTTCAAAAAAATCTTGTTTGATACACGATAGCGAAATTCTTTTACATTCTAGATTAAAAAATAACCATTTATATACAGGAAATTGCATTTACAGTGCATTTACAAGAGTTGGGTTGGGTTATGTGTATAGAGATAATGCTTTAAGGGAGCTAAAGTACTTTGAAAATGAGACTCAATATGTGGTTATTGCTCATTATTTCAAAACCCGTTAGTGTTAATAACACGAAATATACGAGTACGATAATCGAGAAAATTATCAAGAACATATGGTGGGAATAAAGGTTAGGTTCATAGGCACCAGTGTTTGAAAATAATATGGGTATTTGGTGATGAAAACAACTGAATTGGAAAAAGATTATGATCTACCACGTATCTTGCGCCTATGGTTGGTTTGCAAAAAAATTGTTTTCTGCCAGCAGTGTTCAGAGTTTTACAAACTGTATCTAGAGTTGAATTAGCAATGTTTGCACATACGAGATGAAGATATTGTATTTTGCCAACAGTGTTTGGTATTTTGGAAGCAAAAAATTTTATTTACAGCTTCTTGGCTTCTGTATTAAAAGTGTATTCATCTAGCAGTATTTATTGTTTAATTAACAGTTTTTGGACTTCCTACAGGATTTTACATTTTGTCCAATAGTATTTAAATTTTCGAAATAAAGTTTATACTGTTTTTTGCTATGAAAATATTTTCTGCCAGAAGTTTTATAATCAGTATCAAGTCTTCAGGAAGCAGTTCAGTAAGTCTTCTAGAAGCAATATCCAGTATTTTGGAAGTATTTCAAGTCTTTTAGAAGCAGCATCAAATCTTATGAAAGTATTGTAAGTCTTTTGGAAAGCTTTTAAGTCTTCTATAACCAGTATCAAGTCTTTTAAGGGAAATATCAAGTCTTCTAGAAGCATTGAGAGTCTTTTGGAAGCAGAATCGGGTCTTCTGAAAGCATTTCAAATCTGCTATTGGAAGTATTAAATCTTCTGGAAGTATTGCTGGTCTTCTGGAAACATTTAAATTCTTCTGGAAGCAATATGAATTTTCCTAGAAGTAGTATTAAGTCTCAATTCTCAATACATGCTCTCAAGAAAACATTCGCTGCAGATGCTAGAACTGGTTCCAAGAGAACAAGAAGAAACAATTTTTTTTTAAAGCTGAGAAGAAAAATAGATCATGTTTTTAATTCATTAAATGGTTTAGGTGGAAAGAACAAAACGATAAAAAAACTGTTTCAATACCAATTTCTATCTTAACTTGGATTTGTATAATAATTATGATAGGAAAAATTGATTTGGATCTCGAACTTTCGGTTGATGACTACAGTCGAGGTACGAATTATGATTGTAAACGTAGTAGACTTAATAATATACTACTATACTAATATACACTTAACCCTGAGATGGGTATATTATGAACCTATTTCTTGTGTATGTCGAAAATGTAATTTTGGAGGCCTATGTAAACGAAAATCGGTGCATTTCTCTTTCTTCTGATAGTACATTTAATTCTTTTAATAAAATATAGACAACCAAATGTGCATGTCCGGTATAACTAGTTATCTACAAAGATATCCAAAAGTAACGGATAAATAAATAAAAAACAGTTTATGAAATTTTTTTTTTATTTTGGTTTCAATTTTTTTTAAATATTTAAGTCGAGTTATGACGTCATTCCTATTTTTTTCCAATAATAATAATGTAATATGTTACAGTCAATATTAATATTGATTACAGAAGAAAATTTTCGAGAAAGATTACTTTAAACTTTCTTAATTATTCATTGCTTTAAGGTAGAAAAGTAGCAAGTCTTGTACATTAACTAATCGTTTCAGATATTTTATTAAGACGATGATTAATTTTTAACATCTAAAACATGAAGTGCCATGGCTACTACTATTTTACTATCGCAATGAATGGACAATTTTGAAATTTTAAGGTAGTTTTTGTAAAACAAATTTTTATGTAACTAATTAGTGATTTTATGAAAATCGGATACCGGATATCAAGCATTGAAAAGTAACTGTTTAAAAATTTGCCAGTTCTATTTTTTCTTTGTGTATATTTATTGCCAAACCTAAATTAAAACCAAACTTAATACATACTTACAACTAAAGCTAAACTTAAACAAACATATAAGTACGAAGGTTTTCAAGGCCGATGTTAATTGAACTAAGATTAGAACTAATACTAGATTTAAAACTAGAAACTTTCTTTTTTTTTATTTGAACAATGTAGAAGAACTGTAGAACTAGGGCTTGCAATACCGGATTAAAATCTCAATACCGCTATTCGGTATTCAAAATAAAAACCGAGATACCGGTACTACTTGAATGTACTTTATTATATATGTAATGTTGGACATTAAAGAATGACCATAAATAATAAGTCATCCTGAACAGTCATACGCGTACCTATGAATTTGTTGCTGTACTATGTTTAGGTACACTATGTTTATTGTTTACACATGAGTAGTAGTTCTCATAAATATGTATAAAGACCAGTAGTAGAACTTCCAGTACATATTATTTTGCTTCTATTAGGAAATTATGCCAAACAGACACAGACCCGTGCCCTTTTCTGTGTGATTATAACTTTTCTTATCCATTATGTTTACTTGATGTAATGATCTGACAGATTAATTCCAATTAGATTGAAACAACCGATGAAAAACCAAATGAACTAAACGGATAATACTTGCATTGGAAACAGCTATCTCGATGAAGGAAGAAGCAAACCACTTTATTAGTCAACTGTGAGTGGACACGGCTTCAGAGACTATTTCTTTAAACACAACATAGACGGTGCGGAGCATACCTTGTTTGAATATGGAAGCTTGTAAGATGAAGTACAGAAAATCTGGAAGAAATTATGAACAGTATTAACCCCGAGAAACTGCATTAAAGTTATAGTGGAAAGTTGGAATACAGTAGGGATGATTGTGGGTAATGAAATGAAGACATATTTTATGATAGAGCGGAAAGGAAAGAGAGATTCTACGTAATAAAAGCTTGTGTTGGGTTATATTATTAATTATTAGCGGGAGGTAAGCAACAGGGATAGGAACGTCCACAAACAGAAGGGCAAGACGCCGATAAGGTAGGGAAGATACAATAAAAGCTGTGGGGCATAATTATAGAGTAGCTTTCAAAATACCTTGTGAAGGAAGAGAGTGAGGAAAAGAAGATGTTGGTACTGGGTTGGGTTGGATTGAATTAGGTTGATTGAATTGAATTAGCTTTTTTATTTTTTTGTTAGTAATAATGCTAATACCGAAATAGCGGTATTTTGTCAACAATACCGGTTTTCAATACCGAACAAAAATTGTCAGGGATCCCGGTAGCTTGCAACTCTATCTAGAACAATGAAATATTTAAAAATTATAAAATGTTAATAAATTCATCTTTAAAATGATTTTAACAATTTTATATAACGGGATTCTACGAATAATATTGATTTCTAACATAAATAGATGTACGAATACTAGTTTAAAAAGATTGATGGGCGACAGGTAAATACTCGATGGGTAGGTACTTATAAATTGAGTATTTACCCAGGTCTAGGGTAAACGCCCAAACAGTGGGACTTAATCAATTAAAAATTTATAGTAATACATGAATATATTATTTAATTCGAATGTTTTAATTTATACTCAAAGAAACAAAAATATAAGTTAGTAAAAACAGTATAAAAATGCCAAAATTCCCTAGATGTTCGTTACTTTTCAGAAGAATTTACAACAATCAAGCACTGAATGGTAATTAAAACTATAACTGACACTAGACCTAGTACTAGAAATTTTCATCTGAAGACTTGTTTTACTTTGATACAAGCATACAACAATTTAAGACTAGAGAGAAATAGAGCCACCACTAACACTCCAGCTCTCTTAAGACAGAACGGAAGCCAACCCAACTTAGCTTCAGAATGAACACTAGACTTATAACTCGAAATATTAAGGTTAAGCCGTCTAAAGAGACATACGACTAAATCTTAATGTTTCTAGTTCTAGGTCTCGTGTTAGTACTAAAGCTAGGTTGTAGGTCTAGTATTAGTTATACTTTTATTTCCAGAAAAATTTACAACATTCAAGCACTGAATGGCAGTTAAATATTAAAAAAACCGAACACGCACGGCTACACCAAAACTTTCCAGTGCTGAGTCCAGTGTTAGTTCTAGTTTTAATTTGATACGAGTATACAATAGTTGAAGACTGTATAACAACTAAAAATAGAGCTAACACGAACGCTCGAGCTAATATTAGATCTAAACGAAAAACTAAACCTAAATGTGTCTCCTAAGACAGAACCCAACCTAACCCAATTCAAGCCGACTTAGCTTCAGAAGTAACACTAGATTTAGAACCAGAAACATTAGGGTTTAAGAAAATCGGATGTAGTCGCGGAAAGAAATCCGATTATTTAAGGAACCGCAATTCGAAGAAGATTGAGAACCTCCGATTTAAAGATTATTATACTATATCTGTTTCATAATAAGTGAGCCGCGTTCTCTGTCGAACTTATTGGAAATACACTGTGTTACATAATTATCGTAACCTACGTCACGTTGTAATGTTGGTTATCTATCTCATTGTGCAGTGGTAACGGCGATATTTTTAAATTAGCAACCAGATTTTAACCAGATGTTGACAGCAGATCGAACGTTATTAGGTTATTATTGTCGCGATTGTCGTATGCTTTGTGTGTTTCCGGATTTTCTTTATTCTTTAACCATTTTTTGCTGCCTTTAAATTTCTCCAAACAGTTCTTCTTAGAGCTATCGTTGTTTCTAGCGATTGATTTAAGCGGTAAGTCAATAAACAAATTAAAATAACGAAAACGTTCAATGAGAATTTCTTTCAGATTTTTATTTCTTTCGTTGACGTTCACACCGAAACATGATGCCTTTATTTTAATGGCACATTATCGAAGCGGTACGCAGAATGCCGACGATAGTTGGGTTTATTCCTTACAAAGCTGTATACAGCAATTCAACCAACGTTTCCCAGATTTCGACGTTGTTTATGACGCTTTTAAGCGTAGGAAACACGTTTTTACAGTCGTTAATTGCTATACAAAAGTCAACTTTTAACCCTCGCAGTACTGACGTTTCGCCAACCGTTGCGGACGGTGCCTGGGTCAACCGAGACCCGAACAGTTTTTGTTTACGTAGAATATAAAAAATGAAGCTTTTGCCATTATGATTTTGACTTATTTTATTTTAAAGGTGAACTATTATTAGGGATATAAAATAATACATAAAAATAAAATTTTAAAAAAATTACATAAAAAATATTTATTCTAAATCATTACAATTTGTACACAAAATATTTTTTGTACATGTTGAATGTATATTACATACATATTTATGACAAACATCACATTTTGATTTATATTTATTGTCATTTCCAATACACAAGCTACATCTTGAGCGTTTTTCTAATGTTGTACTCATTTGTTTATTTATTTTTCGGCCTGTACTGCATTGGTTTCAAATGCTCTAGCTCTAGAATCTATGTTTGCAGCAACTAACTGTTCTGACAAATTTTCTATAAATTGTTTTCTTCTTGATTTTATGTTACCAGTTGCCCAATCCGGATTTTTGAGTTGCCATAGTACAAATGCATTATAGGCTGCAATATCTATATAATGTAAAAAAAGCGACAGAGGCCAACGTCGTGTACATCTCCGGCAAGTGTATTCTCTTAGAATTTTATCTAAAACATCCACTCCACTTTTTGTTGAATTGTAATAATTGATAATATTAGGTTTGTAATTATTATTTTCGTCAGAAATAGCATGTTCTCGATGAACGCTCGAAAGTAAAACTACGCATTTTCTTGGTTTTGGGATATACGACACAAGTGTTAGATTTTCAGAAAATATAAAATCGGAAGAGAATTGAGCTCTTCCGGATATTGTTATCAAAGATTTTGGTAAATCCTTTCTATTTTTCCGCATTGTTCCCACTATAAATATGTTATCTTTGAGTAAATCCTCTGCAAGTGAGATATCCGTAAAAAAATTGTCGGTTGTGATAGTTCGATTAGATCCCTTCCAAAACTCTGAAAGAACTCTAACTACTCGTTGTCCTTGTCCTTTCTCCGGTGTGTTTCCGCATTTTCCTAAATACACTTCAAAATTACAACAATAATATGTAGTAGCGTCACATAGGGCCCATAATTTCAGCCCATATTTCCCCGGCTTGCTCGGCATATATACCTTGAATGGACATCTTCCTCGAAATGTTACTAATTGTTCATCAATAGTGCCTACATTAGACGCTCGGTAATTATCTCTGCAATTTCTTGTTAAAATATTTGTAATGGTTCTCAAAGCTGCCAACTTATCGGTCATTTTTCTTTCTTCTCGTGTCTGAAAGTCGTCAAAACGCAAAAATCGTAAAATGTTTGTAAATCTATCACGAGACATAGATGCCCGATAAATTTGTCGACTATAAGCAATCTTTTTCTTCCATAGATCTTTTTTACTTTCACGTGATTCCCGAAAACGGCCAGTAATTAGTAAAATCCCAAAAAATGCCTTCAATTCAACACGGTCTACCGGCTTCCATATATTATTTGAAAACATTTCATAATATTTAACCGCTTTTTCATTTGTATAAGTAATTATAATGTCCATGATTTCATCATTTATAAATAAATCAAAACATTGTTCCATGGTTTCTACACCCTCAGAATTTGCTGTGAGTGTAGCATCATATTTACCAAATTCTGCATCTCTGTTTGTGGGGGAAATATATCTCCATGTTCGTCCACAAACATTTTGGTCTTTACAGTGTGACATATTATTACTATTTTCACCACTAAACTCATCACTTTCATAATCCTCTTCTTCTGGTACTGCATCACTAAAAGTCAATGACGCACATTCATCATCAGAAGACACTTCATTGTTATAATCATCATTATTATTTACAAAATTAGCAAACATTTTATTTTTCGATGTAGATCGTTGCTCTAAAATACACCTTCTGTGAACTAAATCAAGAATTTAATGGCAATTGTATTGTCGCTATAGCCTCTTACACAGACAGACGCCTGGCGCTGTAAAGAAACGGTCGAGACATATTTTTTCGTCGGGACGTCCGTTTGACGCCGATCTAACTTAACGCACGATCGCAAAAATTTATTTGGGTCCAAATAGACCCAGGCACCGGAATACGAGGGTTAATAGCATTTTTCGAAAAAATTATTTCAAATAATAGGAATATTCGTCGCGTTACAATACCAATACTGTGATATTGGTTGCCTAGATTTCGGGTACGATAATTAGTTAACACACTGTAATCTTTTTTTAATTTTATTTTTTATGTTGGTGATATCTCTGTCTTGATATTTGAGGATGGGGTGAGAGGATTCTTGGGATAGATGTGGGAGGAAGAAATTTAGTATTTGATAACTTAGTAAAAAGTGTAGTTATGTATGGGATGAAGATATGGGGATGGAAAGAAGCTCTTAGAGGATTTGTAGACCAGATACTGGGGGAGGGTATTAGGGAAGAAATGAAGCTAGATAAGTTGAGTTTGGAAGCTGGTAAGCGAGCAGTGCGTTTAGAGGAAAGGGTGGAAAATAGAGGACATCTTGGAGGAGACTGCAGACAGATTGATGCAGGCAATTGGCGTTATGGGCAGCAAGAAAGGGAAGATCACTATAGAAGGGTGGAATACTCAACGAAAGTATCTTTAATTTCTTTGATTATATTTCTAGTTCCAGAAAGGATCAAATTTAGGGGGTCTTTAAGTATTTCAATATATAAGTTGTTTTTTAAAAATTCTAAAGTTTTTGAATCGTAGTCATTTTTGTATATTATAACCAATTTTTACCAGCTTTTACGAATAGTGCATTGTTACTTTTAAGTTTTTGTTTTATAGATTTTATAATTTTTATATGTGGTGAAGGATGTTCATGATATTTATTATTTAGTCTTTCCTTCTTTTTTATAATAGGTATTATTTCGTTTTTGATATCAACATAGGTAATTTATTAATAATGCAATCAATTTCCATGGCGTTTAGATGTAAGTTAGTTATTGGTTTTAAAGCATATTTATGTCCTTTGTTTAATAAGCCGATTTCATTGTTATTGAAATGTATGTTGGTTAAATTAGTAACATATTTCAGTTTTACCTCATGTTTTTCATCTATGGAATTTAAAGTGTGGTTGTCAGCTTCGACTCGTATAGCACTAACATTTTTAGTATTATCTTTAATGTTTGTATTAGATATTAGTAATGCTTTTCTATTTTTCAATATGAATAAACAAAATCAATACTAGAACAATATCAAAAAGTGAATTAAATATGTAGATGATATTTTTGCTTATGGGAAGGTACAGAAGAAGATTTAGTTAATATGTTAAGTTATATAAATGACATACATGACAACTTGAAATTCTCGTTGAAATTGAACATGATAAAAAACTAAATTTTCTCGACTTAACTATAAATAGAGATGATTATACTCTCAATTTTGATATATACAGAAAATCGACTAGCTTAAACACCATTATACCTTATGACTCTCATCACCCAAATAACCATAAACTTTCTGCTTTACAATCATACGTTTACAGAATGCTTAGATATCCCATTAATAAAAACTCTATTCAATATGAATTTAATTTTATAAAATCTTTATCCATAGAAAATGATTATCGTCCAGATATCACTAATAAAATAGTCTACAACACCATAATAAAGTTAGACCCTTTATACATTTCTGATAATAATGAATGCACAACTTATCGTTCTCTGCCGTACAATGAAATAAATTACAAAATTAAAAAAATAGGCATAATAACATTAATATTAGTTTTAAGAGCAATTGCAAAATAATAGATTTGCTATCGAACTTCAAAAACAAAGAACAAATGTTAAACAAAAGTGGTGTATATTCTATCAAATGCAACGATTGTGACGCTATATATATATAGGTCAAACAGGTAGAAAACTCACAAAGAGGGTTTATGAACATAGAAATACCACTTCATCCAATGTTTACCAACATAAAATAGAACACAATCATAATATAACATCGATTATGATAATGTTTCTCTTATACACAACTGCAAGAAAGGTATAAAATTAGATTTATTGGAACAACTTGAGATAGACAAACATAAATATAGAAATCAGAAATTAATGAATGATCAACTTTATTCAATCTATAAACCGTTATATTCATTAGTGATGCGACGAATAGTAGTTTGGCCGAATAACCGAATACCGAATATTCGGCAAAATTTTTGACCGAATATTCGGCCGAATATCGAATATTCGGTGTAACGCTTAATCGGTATTTTATTCGTACCTTGGAAATAATACGGTAATTCCCCGATAATACTTGATACCTCTTGTCGTTCACTTCGCGTTGTTCAGTCTTCGAGAAACGATTATTGAGAGGGTGGTTTATTGAGATATAGTTCGAGTGAAATAAGAAGAGAAATAATGAATTCGTCAAGAAAATCAAAAGTTTGGTTATTTTTTAAAGATGATGAGGAGAATGAAAACAAAGCTCAATGTATATTGTGTATTGCGTTAATTTCAAGAGGAGGCAAGGGAAAATTGGCAACAAGTTCACTTACGAACCACATTAAAGGTAGATCCTTATAAATAAAATAAAATGTATTTTATATATACAGATATATTCGATATCTTCGATATATTCGGGGACTTATCTCACTCCCATCATTTATTTCAGGACAGCATCCCGAATCATATAAACAATTGAATGGTCCAATTAAGAATCTACAACATGAAGTATCGTCTGAAGCAGAACGTTCAAAAAAAATACAATCGAATATTAAAGATTGTTTTGCAAGCTCTTCTCAATGGGATCATGATGATGTAAGAGCAAAAGAACTGCATTATGCCATTGCAGAAATGATTGTTATTGACAATCAGCCATTATCAATTGTTGGAAATATTGGATTTTCCAAACTAATCAAAAAGTTAAAACCAAAATACACTATTCCGAGCCGAAAATATATTACTGATGTAGTAATTTCTGACATCTATAACCGAACCAAAAAGGTTCTTAAAGTGCAAATTACAGAAGCTGTGGTTATTTCGTGTCCACATATCTGTATGTGGACAAATAACAACAACATGCAAAGTTTTATAAGTTTAACTGTTCATTGGATAACAAACGATTTTCTACAGAAACATAGTGTTTTGCAAATGAAACATTTTTCTGGACAGCACACAGGTGATAATATTCGAAAGGCGATATCAGGGATACTAACCTATTGCGATATACCAATAAAAAAATTCATGTTATTTTACGTGATAATGGTGCAAATATAGTTAAAGGTCTTAACGAATCTACTTACACGCCCATCCCTTACTTTATTCACACATTACAACTGGTGATAAACGACGCAATAAATATTCAGGAAAATATAGTTCAAATGATAACTGCGTCAAGACGCATTGTGACACTTTCACCACTCCGAAAACGCCCAAGAAAAGCTGAAGAAACATCAACATGAACTAGGTTTGCCTGTTCATGAACTGACACAAGATGTTCGGACAAGGTGGAATAGTACATGCTATATGCTTGTCCGATTAGTTGAACAAAAGAGGGCAGTTACATTATATATTTCGGAAAATGAGGTAAAATTTGAAAACTTGTCAGTGATTCAATGGCAACTGTTAGAAGATTGTTTAATGCTTTTAAAGCCATTCGAAGAAGTTACAAAAATGGCAAGTTCTTCCATCGCAATAATATCTGAAGTGATTCCTAATATTAAAGCATTAATCAAATATTTAATAAAGCAGGAAGCTCGTTCAGGAAATGTCATTCAAATGCAAATTTGTTTAATGTAGGGATTACGAACAAGGTTCGCTGAAATAGAAAATAATGCGTACTATTTTCTAGCGACACTATTATATCCTCGATATCGGTTGCATCGGTTTAATTTTTTTCACCCGAAAATATTTCTGAAATAAGACAAATTTTTTTTTTGAAACTCTTCGAAGGGATTTGCGATAGCACCGATGATGAAACTAATGACAACATCTATACGAAAATAAACACCAACTATGTTCAAATGCAGTAGATGAAGCTCATTGTACATTCTGGGATTGTTACAGAGAAATAGCGTCTTCTAATGAATATACTAAATATAGCGACAGAACAAGAAAAAATGATATTGCTCTTGAGCTGGATTCTTATTTATGCGGAGAAGTTTTGGGCAAAGAAAAAGTGTAGCTTAAAATATCCGAAAATGAGCCAACTTGTTAAAATATATCTATCAGCACCTTCAAGTACAGTGTGCAGTGAACGACTATTCTCTCAAGCAAGTAGAATCTACGAGGAAAGAAGAAATCGCTTACTGCCTGATAAAGTTGAACAATTAGTATTTTTACTTAATAATCTACCTCTAATTAATTATGAATATTAAAGAGCAGAATACACTTTATCTCTTAGCAGAATACATTTTTTTAATAGCTTACTGTAGAGTCGCAATAGAAAATGTTGCATGTTATCTTATACATTGTGTATTCTGTTACCAGTAAATCAGTAATTAGATCAAATCATCATGCAATATGAATGCTGATTTTTATTTAAGACGATTGTGTTAGAGTTTATTTCTTTTAATAAAATAAGAAAAGTAAACAAATTGATATTTATTTAAGGCATCTAAATGTAAAACCGAATATTCGGTAATAGAACCTAATATTCGGCCGAATACTGAATGACAAAAATAGGGCCGAATAGCGAATAATTATTCGGCTTCGGTCGCATCACTAATATTCATGCTTAAAAGTCTAATTTCTTCAAAACTTTTTTTAATATACATTTTTCTCTTTTGCATTCCATTAAACTTGTTTTATTCAAGCGTATTCACTTCATTTTAACTTGTCGTATCGTTCAGTGTTGTCCTTTTTACTTTTATATTTTAAATTTGTATTTAATTTTATCGTTTTAATGTGTGAGACTTTTTAAATATTGACTGTAAGTTTACTTATATATATATATATATATATATATATATAATATATATATGGTAATTCGTAATGCTTCGCGGATGGAAAAGTATGTGTTTTGGTTGATCCGAGGTATCATCCGTTCATCTTCCTGGTTGTTCCCTGTGGACAGGGGCAGACGTTTCGCCAAGATCTCACTTGGCATCTTCAGTGCTTTGTCGTAGTCTCCTGTTGACAGACTGAGGTACTGCGGTGCTCTGGCTCCTTTTTATAGTAGGTCGTCTTGGTCGTAGGTGATAGCGATTGGTCGGGGGTGAGGTGGTGGGGGTGTGTATGTCTGACGTGACGTGAGTCGTGGGTGGTGGGGGGAGGTCATTGACCTGTCGTACGGCGATTAACGGTACTGGGGATTTTCCACCGGATATGGCTTTGGTGACGTCATCCATGGGCGAGAAGAGGCCACTGACCCGCTATCCGGTGATTGCTGGACCTGGGCTGCTCCCACTGGACGCTTCAAGAATGATAGGCAGCCCGGCGTCCTGCCGTTCCGAATTGGATGGTCCTTGCCTCAGGAAAGCAGCCCTGGGCCTGGAGTGCTCTAGGACCGTTCTCCACGCTGCTGACAAGTGTAGGGCATCATCCCTCTGCTTGCAACTTGAAGAGCCTGCTTGAAGAGAGCAGAAGTGAGCTGTTTGTTTCGGATGCTCAGCTTGTGTTCTTCTGCTCTGGCAGCTATTCTTCTGTTGGTCTGTCCCACGTAGTTCTTGTCGCATGAGCCGCAGGGGATGGAATAAACTCCTAGATTTTCCAATTTTATTTGGTCTTTTGGATTCCTGAGAGAAGCTCCTATAGTCTTGCCGGGTCTGTAGGTGGTACTAATGTCGTGTTTCCGTAGTAGTCTTCCTATGCGATCCGTTGTTCCTTTGATGTAGGGTAGTACGACGTTGGGTCTTCTGGTCTCTTCTTGTGGATGTGGGTCCTTCGGCTTGAATTGTCGATCGATAGCTTTCTTCACCATGTATTTGGAGTAGCCGTTTTGAGCAAGAGTCAAGGTGACTTTCGTCATTTCTTCTGATCTGTTATCGTTATCTGTAAGTCGAATGGATCTTGAGATTAGTGAGTTGGCGACTGATTGGATATGTGAAGGATGATGATGAGAAGATGCATTTAAGTATCGATTCGTGTGGGTAGGTTTTCTGTATACAGTATGCTGCAGGCTGTTGCGAGATTTCTTTACTAATACGTCGAGAAAAGGTAGCTGTCCGTTTTCTTCTATTTCCGTGGTGAACTGGATCTTTGGATGAATGGTATTCAAATATTCCTGAAATTCCTGGAGCTTTTCTTTTCCAAAGGACCAAATGACGAAGATGTCATCAACGTACCGGATCCATAACTTCGGTTTGTATTTGGCCTCCCTTAACGCTTTCTTCTCGAGGTAAATCATGAACAGGTTGGCGATGACCGGGGACAGTGAAGAACCCATAGCTGCTCCTTCTACCTGCTTGTAAATCTGACCGTCAAACAGAAAATAAGCATTGTTGAGACAGTGTTTGGCGAGGTCTACGATGTGGCTGGGCAAGTCTTCGTTTTCTCTGATCTGCTTGAGGGCCTCTTCGATCGGGATACTAGGATAGAGTAAAGAGAAACGTCTGCCCCTGTCCACAGGGAACAACCAAGAAGATGAACGGATGATACCTCGGATCAACCAAAACACATACTTTTCCATCCGCGAAGCATTACGAATTACCATATATATATATATATATATATATATATATATATTTTCGTTTGTGTTCACTTTAAACATTCGCTTCTAGATTTAGCTGAGGATGATATTTTTTTATCGAATCCGGTCCTAAGTATATTTAATTATAATTGAGCAAGAGGTCTGTTATTTATTTATCAACCCATTTGAAGAATTCAACTCAGTAACTATGGATTTATTAAATTAGTTAAAATATATGTCATATTTAAAAAAGGAACACAAGAAAAAGGGGTTTTAATTGATTTTCGATAGAGTTTTGAGCGCTCTTGGACCACTGTACCCGTCTGCATTCTTCTTTGATGTTAAAACTGTCTTTTTCTATTTGTTTATTGGATTGTACATGGATTTGCGTGTTTTCCATAGTCAAATTAATATACTTCTTGTTTCCTTAATGTTTTAAATTTAGTCCCGTCTCACCGATTTATTCATAAACTATTTTTTTGAGTTTATCGATTTTATCCTTTACTTTTGGGAAGCACTGTATAAGTCTTCATTTTATTTAATAAGTGAAAGCAGCTAGTTTAGATTATACTAAATAATTAGAACGTGATTACTGAATGAAATAATTAATAGACTGTATAATAGTAATCAATTATATTATAGTTATGATACATGAAATACCACAGCAGTTTGTGTAAAGTATAATATAAAAAATTGTTTTAATAAATGTAATTTTTTAATTACATTATAAATTAACTACGTAACATTTATTGCCACTTATTGTACTTTAAAAAAATAATTAAATTTTACCAGCAACAACGGATTTAAATAAATATAACAGCACATTTTTTCTTTACTTTGGATTAATCTTTATGTATATTGATTAAACTAATCTGATAAATGTTATTAAGAGCTACGTTTCTAAATAGCGTGAAAATATAAATTTTCCGATTTTGCGATAACATTTATATTACAAACAGAATAAAATCAATAGTATGATGCAATAACAGAGGTGCAGTAGATGATAAGAGTCTAAATAAAAATGATTATCATTAACTTATTAAATAACTTCCATTCTAATAATAATAAATTTGTGTTCTTATAAAATGATATAAATCTAAGTATTAAGATCTTCATTTTTAAACTTAATAATGTAGTAATCCAGATTTAGATACTTTCAGTATCATCTGTAGACCAGATTTTGATTTTCCCGTTTCTATCTTTATTTTTATTTATCTTTTTTTTGTATCAAATGACGCAAACGCAACGCATATTTTTAGGCCGGCGGAATTAAATTCTTGGCCTGTTCTTTCAATTAAGTCCAATAATAATAACGTTTGACGACATAACAATAGGTTTTTCGCGAAACCTGACGCTCCTAACTCGACGAGTTAAAAATTTCTTACATCCTTTAACCAAAAACGTTTTTACAATGTTACGACCCATTAAATTTTACGATTTGGCATGTACATTTAGAACTCTATTCCTTAGTCTATGTCCATGTAAACGTGTGTGGTCGTTTTTATACAACTATTTTATTTCTGGGACGTGTTTTTAAAAATATATAAATTTTTCGTTCTATTTCCGTCGGTTTATTGGTCAATAAATTGTTTCAATCATATTTTTAGCTTTTAAGAATTTAAATTCTTTTGTTGTTAAAAGTTGCATAAAAGTCGGTATTTTCTTAAGTATTTAACATTCTATTGAGACGCCAAGTTGTTACATCCTGCTTTTCATTTATCCAATCAACTCAAAAGCAATTCTATCCTTCAATTGAATTTAATAATCCCCCAGGAAATGTTATCTAATCGAATTATTTACTTACTTCCAAAGTAAATAAAAATCAAAAGTGTTTTTTTCTTAAATGTTTATTTATTGATTACTTTATTATTATTATTTTTAATACAACATCAAAAAGTAGTAATGTATTAAAAGTTTTTAAGAAAAAAAACTTATTTTATTTATTATAAGGTATATATTTTAATTATTTAAATAACGTTTTTTCCTTATTATTAAGTTTAATAGAAAAATATGTACAAATATTATTCTCGCTAGTCGCTATCCTCTTGATTATTTCCATTCTTAATAATTAAAGGTGTACACGATTTATCTTCAATCATACCATGCTCAATAAGGAAACCTTGGAGATCTTCAGAACAAAAATCATCGCCCAAATCATCGGATAAACGAACGAAATTACCAACAACTTGCCCTGCTTTATAAATAAGCAAAGCAGGAACTCCATTAACTTTGAAATCTTGACTCACGCCAGCACGTGAGCCAATTATTGCGCAAAATTTTACTTCTTCATAAATTTTTGATAACTCATTTAAGCTTTCATTCATAACTCTACAAGCTGTTACACTCTCTTCATATAAGTGCACGATAACAGTAACATTTTTATTTTCTTTATCAATAGCGTCTAAATATTCTTGCCCATTACTTAAATAAATAACTTTACCGAATTTTAAATTGTGTTGGTTCTGCTTTAACATCTCAACCATCCTTTGTTTTTGATAATTTAATAAAAACTCATCGTTTAATAATTCCATTAAATCCGGGTCATTTTCAGCCTCCTTTTCTTCGTCTAAAGCTGATTGAACGGTTAGCGTTAACTTCTTCATCAATTCTAATCTTTCTTTTTCATCATCTACACGTTTTTCTGTTTCTAATTGTTTAAAACGTTGCCAATCTTTAATAACACCCTTTGGTCCCGTATTCGTCGAGGTTCCTTCCCATTTATTCGGTTCCGGTAACGAAGCAACGTTTTCTTTTAATTGTTTGGGTCCACTTGAATCCGAATCTTCACCGTCACTTTCTTCACTACTACTACAATAATTATGAAGTTTTTCACCCAGGATCTTATCTTCTAACGTCGCCATTTCAAATTTAATTCAACCGAACTTAAATTTTATGTAACAGACGAAGTAAACGTGACCGACAACGAAATCGCACCGAATCGAACTGAATTTCATAAACAAACATGACACATTTGACGTTTACAATTGGGTGAACTAACCTACAAAAATAGTCGGTAATGCAGGACGCTCTTTGGTGTTCGAATCGTAAAAGATCCATAATTAGATTTCTTATGTAAATAAACAGCATTAAAAGTCGCGAAGTAAATGTTAATTACTTCAAATTATGGTGTTATATGACTGAATAAAATGAGTATTCTGATGAGTCAGTTTTTTGTACGTATTTAATAGGAAAAATATGGGTTATTTAATTGGTTTTTTGCTCTTTGTTGTTCATACATGTTTTATTAATTTCGAATTAAATTAACATTTGTCAACGTGACTAATTTCGATAATTATTTCTAACGTACCCATTCAATTTAAGTCAATAATAAATACACAGATATGGTAAAAAATCCTTTTAAAAAATATTTAAATACAAATTTTTCAAATTCTTGTACTTGAAATGTAAAATACTAAGTACACTTAGCAGCAGAAGTCTGCGTACAAAAAACTTCTAACACTTTAACTGAAAAAATAAGGGTCATGATCTAATGTGATAAACTTCAATTTTTTTTTTTATTTTGTGTATTAACTACATATAATTCTATTAACAAAATATGCATCAATAAAACAGAAATATTAGTTACAAAAAAAATTAAAATTAAAAATTCTCCAAATAATGCGTATGCAAAAATCTGCGTACAAATAAAGACGCCTTCTCCAAAATATACACTCAGCAGCAGAAGTCTGCGTACAAAAAACTTCTAACACTTTAACTGAAAAAATAAGAGTCATAATCTAATGTGATAAACTTGATTTTTTTTTATTTTGTATATTAACTACATATAATTCTATTAACAAAATATGCTTCAACAAAACAGAAACAGTAGTTACAGAAAAAAATCAAAACTAAAAATTCTACAAATAACGGGTATGCAAAAATCTGCGTGCAAGTCAGGACAGTATTTATAAAAAATTCATAAATGAGATCATTGTTTCTATATTAATATGAGGTCGGATAACCTTTACGTTTAATGATCTCCCTTAAACGTTTATGCATGGAGTGCACTAATTTCTTCGTTTCGTCCGAACTGATTTTGGCCCATTCCTCAATCATAACATTTTTTAACGTTTCCTTCGACGTTATGTTGTGTTGTCGAATCCTGCGTTCCAGTAAATCCCAGAGGTGTTCGATGGGATTCAAGTCCGGCGATTGTGGAGGTGTTTTAAGTTGCTTTGGGGTATTGTATAGTAGCCAAAACTTAGTGTTGTGGGCGCAATGTTTGGGGTCATTATCTTGTTGAAAAAAGTATTCGGGCCCCAAGCCCAAGTTTTCGATGCTAGGCTTCAAATTTTCTTTTAAAATGTCTATGCATTTTATGGTCCATTGTCGATGTTATGAAAACCAACCTTCCCACCCCTTTGGTGCACATACACCCCCAAACCATAATTCCACCACCTTCGTGTTTTACAGTCGCTTTCAAATTTTCGGGATTAAGGGCAGTATTAGGTTTTCTCCATACAAGTTCATCTGTAAAGAGAACTTTCTCCCAGAATTCAATGGGCTTGTCTAAGAATTTTTTTTGCAAAGGCGATCCGCTTCTGACGATTGACCTCTGACACAAATTGGCTTTTTTCGTGCAACGCGACTGTGATAGTTAGCTTTTTTTAACATCCTTCTCACCTATCAGCACCTATCTTTGCTGATAGTTTTATGAAATTCTTCTTGTACATTTTCTACTATTTTTTTTGCCGTCAGCCTAGGTTCTTTTCTAACCTGCTGTACAATTTTTCGCTTCTCTCGGTTTGTTAAAAGGGGTGGTCTACCAGATCGCGGACGTGAGAAGTAATCTTCAGTGTCTTTATAATTATTAATTACTCTATAGAAACAATGATCTCATTTATGAATTTTTTATAAATACTGTCCTGACTTGTACGCAGATTTTTGCATACCCGTTATTTGTAGAATTTTTAGTTTTGATTTTTTTCTGTAACTACTGTTTCTGTTTTGTTGAAGCATATTTTGTTAATAGAATTATATGTAGTTAATATACAAAATAAAAAAGAAATCAAGTTTATCACATTAGATTATGACTCTTATTTTTTCAATTAAAGTATTACAAGTTTTTTGTACGCAGACTTCTGCTGCTGAGTGTATGTACAGGCTGAGCCAAATTGATAGATATCAGTGTCTGAGGCTTGATTTTTATAAAAAACGTAATGATGAAAACCACATATTGATATTTCTTACGGTTTTAGAGATGCATGATGTTTTTCAAAAAGGTCCAATTTCGAAAAGCCATCATAACATTTTTCAGGTTGAAAAATGTTTAGTATTTGCCAAGTTAATAAGCTCAATGGGCCTAAGTGTTGCAAAAGCATTCATAATTGCAATTATTAGCTATTTATTAGAGATGTGACAAATAGTAATTTAGCCGAATAGCCGAATACCGAATATTCGGCCAAATTGCAACCAAATATTCGGCCAAACCGAATATTTCTCGAGCTTGGTGCTTCCCCGAGTTCTATCTTGGTTATGTTACAGTTAAAGCATTCATTACGTGAATGTATACACTATCTAGACAATTTAAGATTTTCAGTCTATGGGCCTTAGTTTTTATTATCAGAATGTTCGCGGCTTGCGATCCAAATTGAGCACTGGTTCCTTAAATTCTCACACCTTATGCTCGGACTTCATCTGTCTTACGGAGACATTTCTTAAGAGTACTGTATTCGACGGGGAACTGCTCAACTCTTCATACGCCATACATCGCCGTGATAGAGAATCTACGGCATCAGTTAAGAAGGACGGTGGTGGGGTTCTTGTCGCTGTTCGGCATGGCGTTCACGCTATTCCCATGCCGAGTCTGCATAGTGATGTTGAAGACTTGTGGTTGAGACTGCTGATGGGGCTCTGGATGTATTCTTGTCTAGTGTGTCAACTGTGCGCGATACTTACCCTGACCTTATTGATCATTATTGTCGGTGACTTCAACCTACCAACCATCTCATGGTCTGCCTGCCTGGATGACATCACGCTGAATCCCACAGGAAGTTTTGATCATCGCGCGGTTGTGCTTCTTAACGTTTTTTCATATTGTAATTTTAGTTAATTTAATAATGTTGTAAACAATAACGCCAGAATTTTAGACCTTGTGTTGTGTGCTAACGGACGGGTTCGGGGCGTGCATCCCAGCAATGATCCACTAGTGGATCCTGACGGCCACCATCCACCCTTTGAATTTTCTTTATTACGTGAAACAACTTTTTTAAGAGATGGTCCCAAGCTTAGCCAAATTTTTTCTAAGGCAGATTCTGTTAATATTCGGAATTTCTTATATAACATAGATTGGCAGTCTTTATTTGCTGGGATGTGCGTCGAGAGCATGGTAATTGATAGAGATGTTCCTAAGCGCACCCTGCTCAAGAAACCTGTTTGGTATAAACGGTCTACTATTCGAGTAATCAGCGAAAAGTTACGCTTTCATAAGAAATGGAAATCCACTGGTTCCAACGGTGATTATTTAACGTTTTCTATTTTACATTCAAGATCTAAAAGGCTAATAGCTGCTGATTATAAAGCTTATCTAAATTCCATTCAGGTGGAGGTTCCGGAAAACCCTAAGAAAATCTGGTCTTTTGTTAAATCGAAAAAAGGTTCCGCGTCTTGCTTACCTGCTACCATGATAACTACCAGTGGGTTAAGTGTAAGTTCGGGTACCGATATATCTTGTGCGTTTGCGGATTATTTTTCGTCAGTTTTTGTGGATGGTACCATTGACAGCTCTAAAATATCTAGTGACTCAGGTGTTTCACCTTGGTTTTCTGTGGACGCGGTTTATAAAATTTTGATAAATATTGCCCAGTCTTCTACCCCTGGTCCTGATGGTATTCCATGCACCTTCCTCAAAGAATTTGCTACTGAACTATCTGAGCCTCTGTTATAATTTTTTCGAAATCATTACGTGAAGGTATTTTCCCATCCCAGTGGAAAACGGCTTTTGTCGTGCCAATCTTTAAAGCAGGTGACCGACAGGTGTTATCTAATTACCGTCCGATATCCATTCTTTCGTCTATTCCCAAAGTTTTCGAAAAAATTTCATACGAATACCTTAGCCACTCGATTAAACACATTCTTATTAAAGAACAACACGGTTTCGTGTCCGGGCGATCGGTTGAATCCAACCTGGTGTCTTATGTTGGCTTTCTCCAATCTGTCTTGAATGGGGACTGCCAGGTCGACGCCATTTACACTGATTATTCTAAAGCCTTTGACAAAATTGACCATACTATTCTCGTGCAAAAACTTTTATACTTAAATATCCCAAATGGTATTATTCACTGGATCATATCATATTTATCGGATAGAAGTCTGGCGGTCAAGATTGGTGGCTTTCTGTCCGGTTATAGACCTATCACATCAGGAGTACCTCAAGGTAGCCACCTTGGTCCAACATTATTCTTAATTTATATAAATGATATTGCTTCTTGTTTCAAATACTCCAAATTCTTGTTGTATGCTGATGACAATAAAATATTTACAAAAAATGGCTCAAATCTTGACTGCCTACGGCTTCAGGAGGACCTTGACCGGTTGCATGATTACTGTGTAATCAATAATCTTCACCTTAACTATGACAAGTGTCAAAAAATATCGTTTTCGTGTAAGCGTTATCCGATTAATTTTAATTACAACTTTAACGGTCAAGCTATTGTGGCCACTGATAGCGTTAAGGATCTCGGTATTGTGCTTGACTCCAAACTGCGATACCACTTGCACATCGAATTTATGGTGAAAAAAGCTCTCCGCAATCTGGGGTTTGTTATCAGATTGAGCAAGAACTTCTCCAACTTGAAGTGTATTAGGTCTCTTTATATGGTATTTGTTAACAGTGTGTTGAGCTATGGTTCTGTAGTGTGGAATCCCTTGTACGCAGTTTATCGTGACCGTATCGAATCAGTTCAACGTCGATTTGTCCGTTACTTAGCGCGTAAGTATTATCTTCCGCACTGCGATTATATTATGCGTTGTTCAGCTTTTAACTTACTACCCTTGGGTCAACGCCGTCTTTTATCTGATCAGATTTTTCTTTTCAAACTTGTTAATGGCATGGTTGACGCTCCTGATCTGCTATTTGTGGTGAATTTTAATGTACCACAGCGATTTACTCGGAACAATACTACTTTTCGTTTACAAACACCTAACACAAACGCTTATTCTAACTCTCCTATTATACGGATTCTTGACACTTATAACCAGAGGCTCAATTATGTTTCTCTATTTGCCATCCCGTTGCAATCGTTTAAATGTATTTTATTCAGACTCGTTAGTAGCGGAACACTTGGTATTTAATTAGATTTTTTAATACTTTTTAAGCATTATTTTGTATTGATTATACTTGTTCATATTACTTGTTTTTAATACTATACTGTATTAATTGTATTGTATTCTTGTATTTTGTAAGTGGATGCTTTGCTGGGGATGTTCTCCCTGTTTGCGTCCCAAATTGTATAAAACAAAAATAAAATAAATAAAATAAAATAAAATAAATGCATACATTAACTAATTTACCTAATTAATGTGTATATAAAATACAAAATGTAAACTTTTACTAGTTAATGTATACAATTACTAACGATACTAAGTTAAAGTTTAATGTACGTTTAAAATGTATTATATAACAAAAGTTGTAGAAGTTGTTCTAAATAAAAAACGAAGCGAAGACTCTGAAATATAAAAAATCAAAATAACTTATAACTAAAAAACTTCGATCGATAGACAACGTAGACAACGATAGGTAACCAACCAACCAACTTAACCTATTCTTTAACAGTTCCGTTGAATGGTAAAATAGGTTAGGTTATAATATTTGTTCGCTTTAAAATCAATGTAAAAAAGACACAGTAGTTCTCAGGAAGTTTCAAAATAAGGCTTTATCTTTCGGTTAACTTGTTAAGTTAGTAAAATGAATAAAAATGAAATTTCATAGTTGTATTGAAAATATTTCACAAAAGAGTAATAGCTTTCGAATGAGTTTATCAAAATATCGTAATTTAGTAGATGAAGTAAAAATTGCAAAGGTCTCAGTTCGGAAGGCAAACCGTCATTTTTGGTTGCTAAAACATTACGATGTCGTTACAATTAAAAATGTGGAAAAGCTAGTTGTACCAATTACAAATGATAAACTGTTGTATTATGTTGTTGTTGAAGAATTATTTGATGTGTTGTATGAAGTTCACGAATCAATAGGCCATGGTGGATGTGGCCGTGACGGTGAACGGTGAACTTGACGGGCCTCTTGAGGTTCCTAGAAGTTCTTCTTTAACCCTCTTCATCGGATCTAAAACAGACGGAAGATATATTAATTAATGTTCACTGATTTAGTGATATCGGAAGTAGGTGTTGAAAGGATTGTCGGGTCCTGGATTGTTAGACTAGAAGCAACCTTAGCCGTTTGTAGCGAAGGTGTTCTGTGTCATAATCCATTAATCCCGCCAGGAGGGGATTGGGGTGGTTTTCGAGTCGCGTCAACTCGATACTGGCCTTGTCCCGAATGAATTCTTCGATGGTCGCCATCTGGGAATCATTGTGCAGTGTCGCATTACTGACAAACCAAGGTGCATCAAATGCCATCCTTAGGACTTTGTTCTGAATGGATGTGACTGTATGAAGAAGGAAATTCAACAAAGGTATAAAAATATTACAACTCAAGAAATACAACTATTTCTAAATTTATGCGAATTATGTTTGAAAAAACGAAAAAACGAAAAGAAAGGGTTGGTGGTTAAACCGATGATATTTTTACACTTTAACTCTAGATGCCAAGTAGACTTAATAGAGTTTCAATCACAACCTGACGGAGAATTTAAATTTATATTAGTCTATCAAGATCATCTGACGAAATTTGTGATACTTAGAGCACTTAAAAGTAAGCAGGGATTGGAAGTAGCAGATCAACTACTTAGTATATTCTTATTATTTGGTGCCCCATCCATACTGCAGTCTGATAATGGACGAGAATTTGTAAACAATATAATAGAAGATTTAAAACAACTATGGCCTGAATTAAAAATTGTTCATGGTAAACCGCGACATATTCAATCGCAAGGCAGTGTAAAACGCGCCAATCAAGATGTAGAAAATATATTGAACACTTGGATGCTACAAGAAAAATCTAACCATTGGAGTAAAGGTAAAAACCTTTCAATCAAATCTTTCTTTTTTTTCTACAATAAAAAGCGGTATCATGTAAATCTTTTTCAGGTTTGGGTTTCGTGCAATTTATGAAAAATAGGGCGCTTCATGCAGGAATCAAAAGAAGTCAATATGAAGCAATGTTTGGAGAGACAGCGAAGGTTGGACTTACTTCTTCTTCACTACCACGAGATGTTATTAAAGAAATTAATAGTGAGGATGACTTGGACATATTAATAAAAACTTCTAATGCGTCCAATACAGAAGAACAAGGTGAAATTGAAATCACTTTTCATAGCAATGTTGCTATTTCACAGGAATCTATCCCACAAAGTTCTTTAGAAACCTTAGAAGAAGCTTTACAAGAAGAAATTTTGCTAGTAGAGGAAATAGCAACAACGTGCGTTGATAAAGAAAATAACGATATATTGAAAGAGAAGAAGTGTAGAAAATGTGAGGTTTTGTTATTGTCGGAAGATAATTCCATTTGTAATGTTTGCGTGCGTCTATATGAAATTAATAATAACAGAAATGAGGCCAAAGAAAATTTAAAACTTCAAGCTACACGTATGAAAACAATATCTGATGCTTCTCATATGCCAGCAGAAAACGGAATGACTGTCCGGATTAAAGTACCAAATGTAGACAGGGGAAGAGGAGATTCTCGTTCAATCTTAGGATGTATAATGAAAAAAACCGATGATGGTTATTTTCAAATAGGAACAAGGAATGGTATTTTGAAAGGTCTTTACACTAGATCCCAATTTAGTGTATGTCCAGAGAAGATACTAAACATCGATGGTATTTCACCACAGCAGTTACCTCTTAGAACAGTGGCCACAGAGCAATCGGTAGGAAATGGACAGGGATTTGAAAAATGCAATTGCAAAACAAAATGTAAGGGTAATATATGCACATGTGTAAAGAAAAAAATTTTGTGCAATTCGAAGTGCCACCAAAGTTTACCATGTTGTAATAAATAAAAGTTGTATTTGCATTAATAGATGAACGGATTTGTTCTTTATATTGTTTGTTTTTGTATTCTTATTTTAAGAAATAAATATTTTGTTACGCCTCAAAAAAAATTATTCGACAGTACACTATACACGCAAAACAATCTAAATTATTATTCAACCCCAACCCGGTTTGTTGCGAACTCCCCGGCACGCTCTTTCGGAGAAGGGGGAGGTTCAATTTATTTAAGGCGCCACACAATCCGAAAATTCGCAACGGGCACTGATTGTGAAGTGTTGACGGAATAAGAACAGGATCGAACAATAATAAAGCAGGCAACAGTAACAACAATAAAAGAATAAAGCAACTCAATAAATTCAGGTAAGCAAAATGAGATATATTAAAAAAAAAACAAAATAAACGGTATGGCCAAAGTTCTAAATTAATAATAATAATTAAAAAAACTAATAAGAATTCTTAATTGGTTAAAAGAAAAAAAAAACTGATTAAAAAAAAATGAATAATTGTTTAAATTCGCGACACCGACTGTCTACCCCAAGCGCTTGCGCAGAACCTTATGTAAATAACAAAAATCAAGATAAACGAATTCAAAAAAAAACCAATTAAATTCTTGTACAAAAAAAAGAAAATGTTACAAGGTTTCAGCAAATAAATCAAAATTTAAATAACAACTATTCCTTATTTGATATCTTTCTTCGGGTTAAATTTCACCTTTTTTTTTTTTTTTTTAACTAGATTCTTTTCAGGTAAGTATACACAAAAAAAAATAATTAACTTGTAAGGCAATAATGAAAATGATAATAAAATTTCAAAATTGAACTGAATTAATTGTTGATCTGACCTTAAGTTGTCTTCTTTCTTTTTTTTTTCTTTGCAGGCCAACTCTTTTTTTTTCTTTTGAGAAGGTGATAAAACTATATTCCTCAGCAGCTTCCTTCGAGACCGTAGGATAAGGAATGGATTCCAAAAAAAAATAGAAAACCAAAAAAATTGCTCTCCCACAAAAAGGACCTAAAAAAATCGTAATAAGCCCATTAGAGCCGATCAAAATGAAATAGTGGATGAAGAAGGAGTGGATGGTTTCTTTTCTAATAAATGGATGGAATTAATGAATTAATGGAAAATCCGAAAGATGTTATAGTAAGGGAAGAATTACGAGAAACTAGAAAAAGACTTACCTCAGATGGTCGAGGTCTACGCCAAAAAAAAAGATTAAAATGTAGTGAAGAATAATTAAATCCGGTTAAAATATCCGGGTCGGGTTCTAGAGAATACTAAACCCCGAATTTTCCACGCAAGTAATATTTCCGATGCCCTCGGATTAGCCTTAAGACTCCAAAAATTTCACCAAAATTTTCACAAAATGTCTTCCTAAGCTGATAAATACTTGTCGCAGATTTCGTTCACCACCGGCGAAGAGAATTGCCACTCAAAAAGAGAGCGAGTCTCAAAACCCGTCCCAATTTATACTTCGTCCAAAAAAAATCATACCCTCTCTCGTAACTCTCACGACGAAAAGTCAAAGTAAATACTATATAAAATGATAAAAGTTTATCATTTAATTCCCAAAACACCCCCTTCAATAAAAAAAAAATCCACTATCTCAAGAAATTAATGACTTGGAAAAATTTAAATATGAATTAAAGTAAAGATAAAGTAGATATCGAAATTTAAAATAACTGATTAACGACCTCTAATGGATACTAGGAAAAGTTAGGACATAGGGATCTCGAATTCGGCTGCTGAAACAAAAAAAAGTTAATAACAAAGCAAATATTGCTATTACCTGATTTTATTGAAAATTGAAAAAAAAAAAAAAGAAGAATAGAGACAGATAAAGGTTAACCGAACATAACACACCTCTCTTTCCCGCCAAAAGAAATTTTTCCCAAAAATTTCTTGTACCCAAAACCAAAAGCATCGCATAGGGTTCCGAAAAGAAAGAAAGGAAAACGCAAAACTTTACAAACAACATACAACGAGTACACATATAGAAGACTCATTCACCACGATCATCCTGGTTACACGGTTTAAGGTGCGTTACATGCCAATGTCCCACTAAAGGACTTCCGTCTAAGTTCTCAAGTTCGTAAATATCGTCCGCGAGTTTCTTCCGTACTTTAAATGGTCCTATATATTTATTGGACATTTTCGCAGCAATGCCCTTAGCCGCATCCGACAAAACAAAATTTTTCCTCCAGACCACATCGCCACTATCAAATTCTAAATCCCGGCGCCGCGAATTATAATACCGTTCCGAACGCGAAGAAGCTAATTTCAATCGCACATGTATTTCCGCAAAGAGTTGAGTAAATGCTTTCGCCCGATTTTTATTACTTTGTTTTTCATGAATCCTGTCAATTTCGTGTAGCTCACCGTCCAGGATCATTTCACGCCCGTGATTCACGAAATAAGGAGAATAACCCGTTCCCTCGTGCTTAGCAGTTCTTAAAGCACACGTAACCTTTGGCAGGAAGACGTCCCACTTTCGATGGTTATCACTTACATACGCCGTGAGCATAGTTTTTATGGTACGATTTACTCGTTCGGTTGGATTAGCCTGCGGGTGATAAAAGGGAGTAAATTTAATTTTTACCCTATATTCTTTTATTAATTTTCCAAATTGATGCGACCGGAATTGAACACCATTATCCGCAATGATGGTTTGTGGCGCCCCAAACGTAAGAAACACGCCTTCTTCCACATTTTTAACAACCGACGACGCAGTAGCTTTTCGTAACGGAAAGCAAACCGGATACTTGCTAAACACATCTAATACTACGAGAATATAAGAAAAGCCCTTATTACTGCGCGGTAAGGGACCGATAATATCAACACTTATAACTTGCCAAGGACGTATGGCCTTTATGTGACTTTTCAGTTGTCCTACAGGTGCTTTTTGCTCGGGTTTCGTACGCTGACAGGTAACACACGAACGAATGTACCGAACTACGTCTGTTCGAAATTTCGGCCAATAATACCGTTGAGACAATTTCGAAATCGTCTTCGCCACGCCTAAGTGTCCACCCGTTTCCGGTAAATCGTGATATCTTTTGAGCAATTCCAATCTCTGTGGTTTTGGCACTACTAATTTCCACGTATCGCTACGATTTTCGAGCGCAGAATATTGAGTACGTACTGACTTGAACAATTTCTCGTTTTCAACACGATAAAGCGGATATTTTTCCGGCTGCGATTTCACCGATTGTACCATCCTGATATACCAGGGATCCAATTTAATCTCGTGCTCGATCTCATCAACCAACGCGGGAACCGCCCTGGACAAAGCATCGGGTACAACGTGCTCTTTTCCTTTCCGATGTTTAATAGTGAAATCGTACTGTTGGAGTCTTACTGACCAACGAGCTAATCTCCCTGAAGGGGACTTTAACCGATTCAGCCACACTAGCGAATAGTGATCTGTAATGACCGTGAAGTGACTACCCTCAAGATAAGGCCTCAACCTTTCAACCGCCCATAATACTGCTAGGCATTCTTTTTCGGTTGTGCTAAATTTACGCTCTTGGGCCGTTAACGATCGGCTAAGATAACATATAACACGTTCTTCTTCGTCAATCATCTGGGTAAGTACCGCACCCAAACCATAATCTGACGCGTCAGTTTGGACCACGAATTCTTTATCGAAATTCGGCCTAGTAAGTATTGGCGCGGACACTAATTTTTCTTTAATCTTTTCCCAAGCTTTGGTACAGGTTTCGGACCATACAAACGGCTTACTCGTCTTTTTCAATAACGCGGTTAACGGGGAAATAACCGTCGCGAAACTCGGAATAAACCTTCGATACCAGGAGGCCATACCTACGACTCTACGCACCTCTGAAACCTTTTTCGGAGTGGCTATCTCTAAAATTGACCTTACTTTCTCGGGGTCTACGTGTAATCCCTCGCGATCTACTACGTAACCCAAATATTTCAAAGATTCCCTGAAAAATTGACATTTGTCTTTATTCAAAGTGAGTCCCGCGGCCGTCAATCGCGTACAAACTTTCTCCAGGATTTCAAAATGTTTTTCTTTTGAAGGTGTCACAATAATTATATCGTCAAGATACACGAACACGTGGGGAACCAAATCGCCTCCGATAACACCGTCAACAAATCGCTGCCACGTGGCAGGCGCATTCGATAATCCGAAAGGCATTCTATTGAAGTGAAATAACCCCCGATTAGGTACCGTAAATGCAGTATATATTTTACTCTCTTCATCCATGGGAATTTGCCAATAGGCAGATTTTATATCTATTGACGATAGGTATTGCGCGTCCCGTAAACTATCTAACGTCCACGATATGTGTGGTAAGGGATACGCGTCTGACTGAGTGACTTTGTTCAGCTGTCGAAAGTCAACACAAAATCGGTAACCTCCATCGCGTTTAGGTATTAACAAGATAGGTGATGCCCACGGACTACTAGATTCTTCGACGATTCCCATCTCTAGCATTTCATCAAGCTCTTTATCAACCAGTTTTTGCATTGCCGGCGATATGGGATAATACCGTTGTTTAATCGGTAATACATCTTTAATGACTTTGATACGATGCGCGACCAAATTAGTATGGCCCAATTTATTTGGGGTTACCTTACCGAAAATCTTATCTAAGAGCACGAGTAACCTTTGCTCATCATCCGTATTCAGACTCGCTCTAGCTTGGATAGCGGAAACCGAAATTTTAGGTGGTATATTCGAGAATGACCACTCACCCCGACGAAGGTCAGGCACTACGCCCATTTTTTTCCAAAAATCGATACCCAAAATCAACGCGTGTCGCAAATCTGGTACCAACAAAACTTCTATGAGTCTGGTGCGACTTTCCAAGGCTATTGGTACTGACATTACTCCTATAATACTACATTTATCATCATTAGCAACCGTGCATTTCATTTTTGTCTCAAAGATCGGGATACCCAACCGTTTTAATAGAGTTATACCGTCGCGTCCAGCAATTGTCCTTGTAGCCCCGGAATCTAACAATCCCGCAATTCTTTTTCCCATTACATCGACATATAAATAAGGGCGTTCATCGTCTCTCGCGTACGCGAACACATAATCGAGTAACGCTCCGATCGGCTTTATTATGGGACGGATACGACACCGACCTACCGTCGATCCGCTCTCCCATTTCCCGAACACTTGGGACAATCCCGAGAAGTTACGTTCGGTTCCCCGCAACGATAACAGTGTTTACGCCTCGGCGCACGACATACGTTCGCTCTGTGGCCCGGATTGCCACAATTCCAACATTTTCCAAAATTAGTTGCTTTATTCGCGTTTTTTTCAGTTTCGTTCGACACGGGCGCCGCCTTCACTGTACATTCCGCGACCGTATATGCCAAGTCAGGCTCTAGGCTCTTCGTGGATCTCGACGGAGCAACGTAATCATTCACTGCCGACCGTGTCTCTTCCAGCTTGCGACCAAGGTGCAATAATTGTTCCACAGAAATTATATCGATTAATGCCAATTGACGCTGGAAAAATGGAGATAGATTTCTAACGATTATTCGCATTTGTTGAGCCTCGGACACCGTCGCACCTAACCTCGCGAATAGGTTCCGCATAACCGAGACATATATACCGATACTTTCTGTTGGTCCTTGTGTCCTATGTTTAATTTCATCCATGAGCTTTTCGTCATAGTCTACCGGTTGAAATTCAAATTTTAAGCCATCTACTACCTGTTCCCAGTTCACGTATCGCTCACGATTGGCTCGATACCATACGAGAGCTTGGCCACTAAACAAATCAACCGCCGACGTAAACAAGTCTGCTTTGGAAACACCCCGCGCCACCCTTAGCTCATTTACCCGCTCTAAAAATGCACTAAGTGAACTCGTGCCATCGCCCGAAAAGTGTATACCCCACTTCATAACGGGTACTGCGCGTTTATTAATCACGATTTCATCATCACCGGAAGCCGCCCTCGAATCAATGCTTGACTCATCCGATTGAGCATCATCAGACACGGTAGCTGCTACATTCGACCGTTGGGGAGTTGACGTGGCTCGCGCTTTCATTTCAAGACGAGTCGACAAAGAAACGATTTCCGCCACGAAACGTGTCATTATATCACGTTCCTCGTCTTTCGTCGCGTTAGCTCTATTCGCTCGACCTACAAGATGTTTCAAGTGATTTTCTATTTTTTTATATTCCGCACTGCCCCTTGACACCGTCGCTAGCGCGTCTATCTTACCACCGTACTTCGCGATATCATCTTTAATTGCCTTTTCATCTTCCGCGTAAGTATAAGGATTTTTCGGCAACCGAAAACTTTTCTCGCGCTCCATTCTCATAAACTTTCGCAACGAACACCGCATCGCGTCGCATCCCAAGATCACAGTCACACCGCGAATCTTCAACTCATATCGTAAAGCATCCGCCGTTAAACGTCCTATCTCTAAATTCCCTTCCATCACTACTTGTCTTTCCCCTGTCTACCAATAGATCAATTTAAAAAAATCAAAGCCTCAAATGCAACTAACGTTTGATGAAGATCAAAGCAAAAGAAAAATCCCCAATTATTATTATTATTATTTATTTTTTTTTTTTTGGCCCCACGTTGGGCGCCAATTTGTTACGCCTCAAAAATTATTCGACAGTACACTATACACGCAAAACAATCTAAATTATTATTCAACCCCAACCCGGTTTGTTGCGAACTCCCCGGCACGCTCTTTCGGAGAAGGGGGAGGTTCAATTTGTTTAAGGCGCCACAAAATCCGAAAATTCGCAACGGGCACTGATTGTGAAGTGTTGACGGAATAAGAACAGGATCGAACAATAATAAAGCAGGCAACAGTAACAACAATAAAAGAATAAAGCAACTCAATAAATTCAGGTAAGCAAAATGAGATATATTAAAAAAAAAACAAAATAAACGGTATGGCCAAAGTTCTAAATTAATAATAATAATTAAAAAAAACTAATAAGAATTCTTAATTGGTTAAAAGAAAAAAAAAACTGATTAAAAAAAATGAATAATTGTTTAAATTCGCGACACCGACTGTCTACCCCAAGCGCTTGCGCAGAACCTTATGTAAATAACAAAAATCAAGATAAACGAATTCAAAAAAAAACCAATTAAATTCTTGTACAAAAAAAAGAAAATGTTACAAGGTTTCAGCAAATAAATCAAAATTTAAATAACAACTATTCCTTATTTGATATCTTTCTTCGGGTTAAATTTCACCTTTTTTTTTTTTTTTTAACTAGATTCTTTTCAGGTAAGTATACACAAAAAAAAATAATTAACTTGTAAGGCAATAATGAAAATGATAATAAAATTTCAAAATTGAACTGAATTAATTGTTGATCTGACCTTAAGTTGTCTTCTTTCTTTTTTTTTTCTTTGCAGGCCAACTCTTTTTTTTTCTTTTGAGGTGATAAAACTATATTCCTCAGCAGCTTCCTTCGAGACCGTAGGATAAGGAATGGATTCCAAAAAAAAATAGAAAACCAAAAAAATTGCTCTCCCACAAAAAGGACCTAAAAAAAAATCGTAATAAGCCCATTAGAGCCGATCAAAATGAAATAGTGGATGAAGAAGGAGTGGATGGTTTCTTTTCTAATAAATGGATGGAATTAATGAATTAATGGAAAATCCGAAAGATGTTATAGTAAGGGAAGAATTACGAGAAACTAGAAAAAGACTTACCTCAGATGGTCGAGGTCTACGCCAAAAAAAAAGATTAAAATGTAGTGAAGAATAATTAAATCCGGTTAAAATATCCGGGTCGGGTTCTAGAGAATACTAAACCCCGAATTTTCCACGCAAGTAATATTTCCGATGCCCTCGGATTAGCCTTAAGACTCCAAAAATTTCACCAAAATTTTCACAAAATGTCTTCCTAAGCTGATAAATACTTGTCGCAGATTTCGTTCACCACCGGCGAAGAGAATTGTCACTCAAAAAGAGAGCGAGTCTCAAAACCCGTCCCAATTTATACTTCGTCCAAAAAAAATCATACCCTCTCTCGTAACTCTCACGACGAAAAGTCAAAGTAAATACTATATAAAGTGATAAAAGTTTATCATTTAATTCCCAAAACACCCCCTTCAATAAAAAAAAAATCCACTATCCCAAGAAATTAATGACTTGGAAAAATTTAAATATGAATTAAAGTAAAGATAAAGTAGATATCGAAATTTAAAATAACTGATTAACGACCTCTAATGGATACTAGGAAATGTTAGGACATAGGGATCTCGAATTCGGCTGCTGAAACAAAAAAAAGTTAATAACAAAGCAAATATTGCTATTACCTGATTTTATTGAAAATTGAAAAAAAAAAAAGAAGAATAGAGACAGATAAAGGTTAACCGAACATAACAATTTGTATTAAAAAAATCCGTATTTAAATTTTTGTTACATATCTTAGTACAAAAAAGCTTCCAGTTATTTTTCTGTTTTTTGATATTATTTCAAAAATGTATTTATTACTATACTTACTTACCACTTGCATCACATGCAATTCCGTCTATTAAGAAAGTATACCGTCCTTTGGAACAACTTTTACAGATATTTGTTAGCAAATGTATACACTACCTAGTATATGTACACATTCACTAGTAAATGTATACACTCTATGATTAGTAAATACTTTCACTAAAACGTTACGCAAATGCATACATTGACTAGTTAATGTATACATTAACTGAAATGCACACTGTACCTGTAACAGTTACATTCGCCTTACATGTCTGAACTTGTTCATGTACATGTCTGTTTGTTGGTAAACAAAGCCATACGTGTTCAGGAAAATATAACTCAGATGATAATCGCGTCAAGACGTATTGTGATCCATTTTCACCACTCTGAATCTGCCCAACAAAAGTTAAAAGAACATCAACGGGAACTAGGTTTACCTTTTCATCAACTCGTCCAAGATGTCCGTACGAGATGGAATAGTACATTCTACATGCTAGCTCGATTGGGAGAACAAAAGAGGGCGATTACATTATATATTTCTGAAAATGATGTAAAGTTTCAGAACCTGTCTGTAACGGAATGGCAACTGCTAGAAGATTGTTTGTTGCTTCTTAAGCCGCTGGAAGAGATTACTAAGTTGGCAAGTTCCTCCACTGCCAGCATTTCATCCGTCATTCCAAACGTAAAAACATTGATAAAATATTTATCTAAGGACGATCTCGTCTCTGAAAATTTAAGTGAAATGAGACTTGCTTTATTGGATGGGGTAAAAACAAGATTTGAAAAAATAGAAAAGGAAAAGAATTATTATATGGCAACGTTACTTGATTCTCGATATCGTTTTCAATTTTTTTCGTCCGAAAACATACCTCTTATAAAACGCACCTTTTTTTTGGAGGCGCTTCAAAGAGAATTAAGTTCCGAGGGCAGCAGTAGCGATGATGGAGAGGACAATGAAAAATTACCCTCAACAAGTGGGATCAATCGAAGCCATCATGTTTTCTGGGACTGCTACAAAGACATAGCTTCATCTAGTAAAGTCGTCGAAAATTTCAATCCAAAAAATAGGGTAGCAATTGAATTTGACAGCTATTTATCCGGAGAACTACTAAAACGAGACGAAGATCCATTTGTTTGGTGGAAAGCAAATAGTTTGAAATACTCTAAGATGAGTTATTTTGCAAAATTATATTTATCCGCTCCATCAAGCACAATTTTCAGTGAACGACTGTTCTCAGAAGCAGGAAATTTATATGAAACAAAAAGAAATCGTTTATTGCCAAATAGAGCTGCTCAAACAGTATTTTTGCATGAAAATGTACCTTTAATTAATTTTGATTATTAATTTTTTATCAAACAAATTAGTTATGAGTTATCACGTGTTTTTTTGTTCGTAAACCTTGTTAATTTGTGATCTCCAATACAAAATTTATTAAAATATAAACGCGTATATATAAAACCGAATATTCGGTAAGTGAGTCGAATATTCGGCCAAATACCGAATATTAAAAATGCGGCCGAATATATATAATAACCGAATAATTAATTATTCGGCTTCGGTCCCAACTGTACTATTTATACATAACATCTTTCAATCTGCTTTTCAATTAATCCTTTAACATTTCTTACGTGACATCGATTTCAAATTTAATCAACGATTATACACCCTACATAATCGTTAAATCTCCGTGTGACTCATTTTCAGGTGATATATTCTTGTTTGCATTGTTTTTTGCTTCGTTGTTAATAACGAACATTGTTATTCCCATTTATATTTATAATTCATTCATAATTATTCCCATTTTTATGTAAAAATTGGAGTTTTTCAAAATTAAACAATTTACAAGTTCAAGAGAGTAAGATTGAGTCTGTGTAGACGATGTTAACCACGAAAGAAAGAATTTATTTAGTACAGTTTTAGCGTAAGATTTAGTGTGATTACATAAATTTACATTTACAATATTTTATTCAATTATTTAGCCATATTTTAATTCAATTTGTCCGTATATTTTTCACTGGTATCTGCTAACGTCAGTTGTCACTTTTATAATTTCTGTGGGTACATATTATATCTTTTACACTTAGAATAAAAAATTTGTGCGATTTGGTAATTTGGACATGTCTGATGCATTATTTATGCTGATAAGTTTGAAAAATCAGTAATAAATGTTTTTTCCTCTTTGTAACTCAATCTGGGGATATATTGTAGTTATATAAGAAAATTTTTTTTTGCATTTTTTATTTTTGAACTGTACAATCTGTCTATATTGACAGTAAGTGTTTATATATATATATATATATATATATATATATATGGTAATTCGTAATGCTTCGCGGATGGAAAAGTATGTCTCTTGTTGACAGACTCTGTCAACAAGAGACTACGACAAAGCACTGAAGATGCCAAGTGAGATCTTGGCGAAACGTCTGCCCCTGTCCACAGGGAACAACCAAGAAGATGAACGGATGATACCTCGGATCAACCAAAACATATATATATATATATATATATATATAACATATTTACAATTCCGTCTCATGTAGGAAATTCTCCAATGAGAGTTTCTCGCCTATATTTTTTTTTTTTGTCATTTAATTTACAATTTAATTGTTTTATTTTATTATATAATGTCTTCAGTGAAATCTTGTGGTGAGATCTGTAGGTTTGTAGCGTTTCAGCCGTCGCACTTCGTTTACGGTATTATATAACTCACGCACCACCGTGTTTGAATGGTTAGTTATTTTCCCTTTGTACCTTACAGAATATTTTTTAGCTTCCATGTTTACTGTAGGTATTTGTAGATCATTTCCAAGTATACTATTAGTGACATACCATGGTACATTAGTTATTATTCGTAACACCTTGTTTTGAAATCTTTGCAGTATTTCCAAATTTGAATTGCTTGCTGTTCCCCATAACTGAATAACTGAATAAAAAAACGAAATGGGACGTTTTTCAACAAGAGCTTCTGGATGAAATTGAACTTCAAGTACCTCTTAAAACTGGAGAGGACATAGAGAGGGAAACCATGAATCTTACTCGAGCTATACAAAAAGCAGCGTGGAACGCAACTACCCAAGGCGAGAGCAGAGCATCGTAGCAGGACAGGATCCCTGTGATTATCAAGGACAAAATTGAAGAAAAGTGTCGACTACGGAAAAGGTGGCAGCGAACGAGAACGGAACGGGATAAACAAATGTATAACAAAGCAACAAAAACGTTAAAAAACCTACTACGAACGTTAAAAAACCAGTCCTTGCAAACATACCTGGAAGGATTATCTGCAACTGGTGATACTGAATACTCGCTTTGGAGAGCAACTATTTATTTAAACCATACCATCACTAAAGCTAAGCGCTGGAACATGGGCTAGAAATAACACAGAGAAAGCACAAGCATTTGCTGATCATCTAGCTATGGTATTAACACCGTATCAAATACCGGAAACAATAGAAGATAAACAAGAAATAGAAAATGGCCTGGCGGAACCGTTTCAGATGGAATTTCCAATTAAACCGTTTACCTTTAAGGAAGTTAGCATGGTCATAACAAAGGAAATCAACCCGCATAAATCACCAGGATATGATCTTATTACTGGACAGGTACTTCAAAAGCTACCGAGAAAAGCGTTAGTATCAGTACTGCAGATCTTCAATGCTGTGTGTTAAGACTAAAATATTTTCCATGTCAATGGAAGGTAGCACAGGTAACCATGATACCAAAGGCGGGAAAGAAATCTGAGCTGTTATCCTCCTACAGACCAATTAGCTTTTTACCAGTACTTTCAAAAGTACTGGAAAAACTACTGTTAAAAAGACTACGATCGGTGTTAGAAGAAAAGGAACTCATACCACACCATCAATTTGGCTTCAGAAAAGAACACGGAACTATCCAGCAGGTCCATAAAGTCGTAAAGCAGATTGAAGATGATTTGGAAAATAAACGTTATGGCAATGCGGTATTCTTGGACATCAGTGCCGCATTTGACAAGGTATGGCATACTGGAATAAAATACAAACTGAAAAAAACACTACCATACAATTTGTACGAACTATTAAGCTCGTACATAGATGATCGATTCGGCTTTGTCAAGTATGGCAACGAATATAGAGATCTTTTCCCCATCAAATCAGGCGTACCACAGGGTAGTGTCCTAGGACCCGTGCTCTATTCCCTCTACACTGCAGATCTACCAACTACAAGTAAAACAAAAATTGATACCTTTGCATATGATACAGCAATAATAGCATCTCATGCAAACCCGAAAATAGCGGCCACATGTGTACAGACGCATCTAAACAAAATCGACAGTTGGTTAAAAAAATGGAAATTGAAAGCGAACAATGATAAATCTGTTAACGTCATCTTTACAACAAGAAAAGAACATTCTCCTCCAGTTGAGCTGAATGGATGCCAAATCGTTCAATCAGACTCCGTGAAATATCTAGGTATACATTTAGATAAACGTCTTACGTGGCAGAAACATATTTACTAAAAGAAAACAGCTGGGAATAAAATAGCGAGAAATGTATTGGCTGATAGGAAAAGATTCAAAACTAAGTATTGAGAATAAAAAATTGCTTTATAAAACCATTCTGAAACCAATATGGACGTATGGCATATAAGAAAATAAAATCGACATAAAATATATTTTCTGAAAATTTTAAATCAGCAAATACCAGGGTTGTTATGTTTTAAACAAAGTATTTAAAATAAACCGTTTTAAACATTGCTTAGGTTGAATTGATTTTAAATTGAAATAACTAGTTATACATCATTTGAAAGAGAAAGGTTTAATCTACAATTTGGTATGTACGTCAATTCTTCATTTTCAAAAATAATACCACCACGATCTTTTTCAAACTTTATCATTTTTTTTCGTGATTCTACTAAATCGTCAAAAACCCATCATCTTTTAACATTTCTTAGGTGGAATCGATTTTAAACTGAAACAACGACTTATCAATATACACAATATACAGAGTGTTTCTGTAATGATGATTCGTGTAACAAGTTTTGGCTTAAACCAATAAATCGCGGAGTTTTCGGACTTTTCGACTTTTAGAAGTTCTTTTTACTGGAATTTTGCCCCGATTAACATTTTTGAATACTACTCAAAAACGGTGAATTTCATCTAAATATCATAAGATGATAAAAGCTTTAAATTAAATTTTGTATTGAATGGTGCAAAAATAAATGTAGGTTTACAAACAAATAAAATAGTTCTGATGATATAAATTTTGACAACAGGATGCATAGGATTGTTCCTACGGAACGATTTATTAAGTTTAGTTGAATCCATTTTTAATTAATATTAATAGCTTTAGTAAAAGATATTTAATTCAAAACAATTAATTTATTTAACAACAATATTTCTTATTTTAACTGGGATAACACTACAGAAATAATTGCAAAAATAAATAACATAAAATACCACAAAAACAACAATTGTAAATAACAACGTTAAAGAAGATGTTCAAAAAACCGCATCCGGAATCAATACATGCCTGATATCGTCGTTTTAAGTCAAATTGCACCCTAAGCAATACATTTATATCTGTACGAATTTGATCAAATGTATCGACGATTTGTAATCTAAGGTGGTCGACAGAAGTGATGTCGGTACAGTAGACAAGCGATTTAGCTCGTCCCCATAAATAAAAGTCTACTGGTGAACATCGTCTACATCAGCCATGTCCAACCCAAATTACTCTTCGGGCTAAAATTTAGGAATGTACAAAGCACTAGGCCGCCACCCACCTGAACAAGAAAATTTCAATTCTAGCGCACATTCGCGCTCAAATGAGATACGTATACACAAACTAGCATGTACACAGATATACACAATAATATATAGGTATTTCAGTAAATGACAACAGATATTTAATGTGAAACTTGTTTATTTATTTTATTTGAAATTTTTTTTAATATCAACTTCTAATTTTGTTGTGGCACAACGTAACTAATTCGTCAAATTGGCGTCGGTGAGCCTATTACGGTCTTTAGTTTTGACTAATTTTAATCTAGAAAAAAATGACTCACAGAGATATGTTGTGCCGTTTGCTGCCACAATACACATAGCTAATTTTTCAAATTAGGAAATTTATCTTCCTGGACATATTTTCCATAAAAGTCGACTATATTTATGTCCTCAAACCTTAATTTCATTTCTGAGTTGGACTGCAGATCGATAACTTCCAGTTGTAACTAACCTGGAGCTGAATTCACATCAATATTAAATGGACAATTAAAAATATTGAACATTTGTTCAAATTTTTCTAGGTAGGCAAATCTTTTTTCAAATTCCTCAAGCAAATCTTTAATATTATCCGAATATTCGGAAATGGGTTTATTTTCCATTTCGAAATCATTTAAGTGAGGGAAATGGGTGGCATTATTCGATTTCACTTGATTTTGAAAATATTTTAATTTAGCAATGAATGTCTTTATGTCTTGATAGCAATTCGTAATTAATTTACTTTCTCCTTGAAGATTCTGATTTAGTTCATTTAATTTAGTTGTGATATCTATTAAGAAACACAAATCCAACAACCATTTTTCATCATATAATTGTGGAACGTCTCCGCCGTTCTCATTCATGAAAATTCTAATTTCTTCCCTGAGGTTCCAAAATCTTAATAAACATTTTCCACGACTCAACCATCGTATTTTGGCGTAATATATTAGGTCACAGTACTCGGACTCCAGTTCGCGAAGGTATTCTTGAAACTGGCGGTGTTTTAATGAATTATTTTTTATTTTGTTAATAATATTAATGACAACTGACATCACGTGAGACATATTTAATGACTGAGCACATAGATTTTCTATATGTAAAAAACAATGACAAATAAATAAATCCAAAAATGATGTATTTTGTCCCAAGCTTTCAATATGTTTGCAAATTAAAGTAACTGCTCCTTTGTTTTTTCCTATCATTGATAGTGCTCCATCGGTTGTAATACCAATAAGTTTTTTTAAATCTAATTGTCGATCTTCCGCGCTTTTTAGAACAGCATCTTTAATATCTTTGCCCATTGTTGTATCCTTCAGATTCACAAGATCAAGGAGTTCTTCTGTCACTTTCAGCTTATTATCAACTCCGCGAATAAATATAGCAAGTTGTGATGTATCCTTGATATCGGTTGTTTCATCCAAAGCTAATTACTCATTAGCTTTGTAATTAGTAGTACACAGATTGTTTGGTATGTTCATTGAGGTTTAGGGAAATTTCATTGGAAATATCATCAACTCTTTTCCGGGCTAATATCTTCAGCTGCAGCAATTAAACATTCTTTGATGTATTCTCCATCCGAGAAAGGTTTCATTTTTTTAGCAATAATTTGAGAAATTTTTAAACTTGTACTGACAATGTCGTTTGATTGTTGATTTTGTTTTTGAAACACATTTTGTTGAGACTTTAAGTTAGCTTTAAGTAAGTGTAATTTGGCCTTGCGTTCACCACCAGAAAGTACAGAAAGTTCCGTATGTTTTTCATAATGTCTTCGTATGTTATAAGTTTTAGCAGTAATCGTTTCACGACAAACTAAGCATACAGCATTATTTTTTACTTGCAAGAAAAAGTAGTCATCTTCCCAATTATTTTTAAATTGTCTGTTTTCATCTTCTAGTTTTCTTTTCTTCCTACCCGACATCGCACGTCAATATTATGGACAATTTTATTTATTCTGGTATAATTAAAGAACCGAATAAATTTTTGTAGGACTGCAAATTAAAATAAAATATTACTTACTTTTATTTTCATAACCTTTTTAAAACAATAAGTTTGTCAACTCTGTGACTAATCAACTCTCTACGAAGAACTCGCATAAACTGAAGGGACTAGAAAATTTTATGATTCAATCCACTTTTGAGCGAAACAGGGGAATACCCGACAAAACGGACAAATTTGCAGTTACGTATCTCCGAATCTACGTAAGTCGGGTTTACGTAGGTCGGGGAATTTACTGTATTCGTAAACGCCATACCTCGGGATTCGCTATTGTGCAAATTATTTTTTTAACATCGTCATTGCCGCCACCTCGGCGGCGGTGTCAAAAAAATTAAGATGAAAGGGATGATACTATCTTCCTGGGATAATACTACAGAAATAATTGCTAAAATAAATAAAATAACACAAAATACCACAAAAACAATAATTGTAAATAACAACGTTAAAGATGTTCAAAAAACCGCATCCGGCATCAATACATGCCTGATATCGTTTCTTAAGTCAAATTGCACCCTAAGCAATACATTTATATCTGTACGAATTTGATCAAATGTATCGACGATTTGCAATCTAAGGTGGTCGACAGAAGTGATGTCGGTACGGTAGACAAGCGATTTAACTCGTCCCCATAAATAAAAGTCTACTGGTGAACATCGTCTAGATGGTCGACGCGTTTTTCTAAATGTTGAATTCTTAAATTGCACAGGGTGGGCAAGTTTTGGTGTTATTATAGGGCATCTCGGAAACTATAAGAGATACTCAAAAATCGGTGCCATGTCCCGGTCTCTTTTATCGAGAAATATTCAATCCCCAAAGACAAAATCTCTATCTTCTTTTGTTTTTAAGTTATGGTCAAAAAGTCATATTCTCGCCATTTTAAAAAATGCTCCTATTTCGTTTATTTTTGAAATTGAAGAAACGCGGTTAATACATTCTTAAGACACTTTTTTGAGTAAAATATAATGCCGTTGAAAAATTTTAAATAAAGTTGATAATTTTTGAGATATAACACAAAGTTGTGTTTTTTTAAACACAATCAATAGTTGATTATGGTGTTAATAAAAAGAGCACATTTTTAGCTTTCTAATGATTTCTAGTGCTCCTATTTTTTTCGTATCTCTTATAGTTTCAGAGATACCCTATAATAACACCAAAATTTGCCTACCCTGTACAGACTGAGCCAAATTCAACACAAATTCAATGTTTGATGCTTGATTTTTATAAAAAAAACATAATGGTAAAAACCACGGTTTAAAAAAATAGTTTTTTGTACTTTTAACTGGTCGTTTATTAAATTAAAAATTTGGTTTATCTGACTAGTTTCGGTTACATAACCATCTTCATTGATAAACTACAAGAAAATATGATAGATGATAATTAAAATAGCTTACAATATTCAATCTATTTTTAGGAAATATAATGTCAATATCACCTTCAAAAATTCTTTTACTCTTCAAAAAAGATTATTTAACGCTAAAGACAAAATTAATCTACTAGATAAAAATGGGGTTTACAAACTTGAGTGTGGTACCTGTGGTGCAGCATATATAGGAGAAACAGGTAGATCTCTAAAAGTTAGGATAAAAGAACATAGACAAGTTAGATAATTCTAACTTCGGAAGACACATGGTAATTTACAATCACGAATTCAATATTAAAAATAAAGTTTCTATTCTGCGTCAACAAAATAAAGGCTTTAAATTGAATTTATTAGAACATTATCAAATAGAAAAATTTAAATTTAATAATGATCACCTAGAATGCCTCAATGATCATTTTCACACCAACAGGACTCCTTTATATAAATATTTATCCAAACCCTTTCCCTAAGATACTGAGGATTATTATATTCATGCCGCATATAATATTCGCATTTTTGGGGTCCCTGCGGCATACCACTTTCCTCTTCCATAAACCCTCTCCTTTTTCAAAATTTGGTCTGAACCAGTTTTTTTATGTTTTTTCTCTTCCGCGTCGCATTTGAGGACGATTTCATAACTTGTTCTACACGTCGCCATTAAGCAATTTTTACGTCTCAAAAGTCTTAAAACGTTTGTTAAAAATTTTACAAAGTGTGATGTTATTTTCTATCATTGTAATGTATATTAAATAAATGTAATAAATATGCTTTTAATGTTATTTTCTTGAAACTTTGACTGTAAGTAATATTTTTTGTAAAGTTTTTTATGCTGAAGATGGTTATGTAACCGAAACTAGTCAGATAAATAGAATTTTTAATTTAATAAACGAGCAGTTAAAAGTACAAAAAGAAGTGTCAATTATATATCCTTTCTTAACAACTTACTGGCAAAATGGATTACGCAATTAATTTTAATCAGTTTTTTTATTTTTGAACAAAACACCTGTTTTTAATTGTTTTAAACAGTTTATTTTGTTTTAAACTTATTTTACGTTGCTACAAAAAATTGTATTTAAACCTGTTTTAAACTGTGTTTTAAACAAGCTGTTGAAAATAAATGTTAAAGTATTTAAGAATATTTTTAAACCCAAAATCGAACCCTTACGTCCAAATTATGCCTTATATAAACTCTAACACAAGTGACATAAAGTATAAACTCTTGTTATTGAGGTTAAATTGAATAATCTAATTTACATCATCATATCTCAAAGACGAATTGAGATATTATTATGAAATGAAAATCATTTTGAAGCAAATTTAATCTAGTTTTAACACACCAATTATAATTTCTTCGATTTCATAAATTAAAAAGATAATTTTTTTAAATCGCCTCCCTTGTTATTGAGGTTAAATTGAATAATCTAATTTACATCATCATATCTCAAAAACGAATTGAGATATTATTATGAAATAAAAATCATTTTGAAGCAAATTTAATCTAGTTTTAACACACCAATTATAATTTCTTCAATTCCGTAAATTAAAAAGAATTTTTTTTTAAATCTCCTTTCTTGGTTTTGAGGTTAAACTGAATAATCTAATTTACATCATCATATCTCAAAGACGAATTGAGATATTATTATGAAATAAAAATCATTTTGAAGCAAATTTAATCTAGTTTTAACATACCAATTATAATTTCTTCGATTCCACAAATTAAAAAGATACTACCTCTGTTTCATAATAAGTGAGCCATTAGCGATTTTTATTTTTTCCAAAATAAGTGAGCCATTTTAATATTTTAGAAATACTACTAATATTTATTCTTAAAAATATGTTACAAAATGTTAATACAAACTAATAGTAGGCAAACGATTCTCTCTACGTAGCTTTGCCTTGCTAATATGTTTAAGCTTATAATTATTGTTTCCATCGCAATCTATAATAGATTTCATAACTAGTTGTAAACTTATAAAAACGTTATCTAATGTATGTCTAGTTTCTTCTTCGAAAGATTCTTCAACAACCTTTATTAAATCGTCTATATTTCGCGGTGAACGCTGATGTTGTAAGGATTGAATAGACGCAAAGTCAAGATCGAGAATATTCAAATCGGGACTATTTGCCGGTTGAAAAGTAAAGGAAATGTTCCAACCGTCCCTCCTACACTCTGCCTGTAGTTGCTCATCTTCAATATTGCAATGTGGCCGTGCATTATCCTGCTGTATGATTATATTTGTTGAGGAACTCCTTGGCCACTTTTTTTTAATTGCCGGAATCAGATTATCCATTAACATACGTTTGTAAAGATTTTTACAGGTATCCACAGGTTTGGTAACAAGTGCACCTCTAGGTCGATTTTTACTATTTCGCGCGGCTGCTTCTTGTACTACAAATGGCCATATGCCTATTTTGCCGTGAAAATGTTGGTTACGGTAACGATCGTACCGCGGTCGAGCAACAGCTGCTAAAAACATTACTTTGGTCATATTTGATTTACTTGCCACTTGACCACATGGCTCAATTTCTTCTGGCAGGAGATAAATTTTTTGATTTACTTTAGTGATATAAAACCACTTTTCATCTATATGGATGTAATTCATCAAATCCTCAAACTCCCCATTCTCTTGCACAAATGATAGACAATAATCCAGGCGTGCTAATTTATTATTCTCTTTTAGAAGGGGTTTCAAAGAATTGGAGTGCCTTTTAATTTCGCCATTTTTTAGCAACCTCCATAACGAGGTAGGCGGAATACCAACTCCAAATGATAATGACCGCAGTGTGCCTCTTCTTTTATAAGCAAGTGATGGTATTTTGGCAATTAATTCTGTCCTATCAATTGTTTTTCGACCAGAATTGCCTTGTTTTTTATTCTTAACATTCATAGGCTCATTCACATTAAGACTACAACTACTACTATTAACAGAATCTTTACCTTGTTTCCAAATTCTTTTTATAGTGGCCTTTGATGTTCTGAATTTTTGAATTGCGGATATAACCGTTCCCTTTGTCAGCCGTCCATTTTTCTGACGTTGCAATAAAAACTGAACTATAGCCATTCGCTTTTCGTTAGTTAAATTCGGTTTTCTCATCGTTCTAAATTTTTCGGTGTTAAAAAAACTTTCACGTAATTGTTTGATGTTTAATTGTTGTTTAGTGACAAGTTAAACTGTCAAATATTTTGAAATCATGGCATATGTTATTAAGAATATTATGTATATTACAAACATAAAAAATAAAATTAAAATAAATTTTTATTGGCAATAAGTTTGACAGAAAACGCAAATGGCTCACTTATTATGAAACAGAGGTAGTAACATTTTTTTTAAATCACCTCTCTTATTGAGGTTAATATTATAATAGTCATTCATATATAATTGAATAATCTAATTTACATCATCATATCTTAAAAACGAATTGAGATATTATTATGAAATAAAAATCATTTTGAAGCAAATATAATCTAGTTTTAACACACCAATTATAATTATTTCGGTTCCATAAATTAAATAGATAAAATTTTTTTAAATCACCTGTCTTATTATTGAGGTTAAATTGAATAACCTAAATTTACCTCATCAAATCTCAAAGACGAATTGAGATATTATTATGAAATAACAATCATTTTGAAGCAAATTTAATCTAGTTTTAACACACCAATTATAATTATTTCGATTCCATAAATTAAAAAGATATTTTTTTTAAGCGCCTCTCTTGTTATTGGGGTTAAATTGAATAATCCAATTTACATCATCATATCTCAAAGACGAATTGAGATATTATTATGAAATAAAAATCATTTTGAAGCAAATTTAATCTAGTTTTAACACATCAATTATAATTTCTTCGATTCCATAAATTAAGAAGATATATTTTTTTAAATCACCTCTCTTGTTATTGAGTACTTGAGACTTGAGAACTTTATTCTCATGCCTAATTTTTAGTTTTTAAGAGCTGTAAATAGAAAATGCCAATAGTCTTTTAACAGACATCGTTTGAATTTGAATACTGCAACAGCTTCAAGGGATTATATAGGAAACCACTACCAGTGGTCAATAATATGCGGGGATTCCCATCGTTTCTTGTGTGAACGTTTCTTGTGTGAACTGGGTTTCGTTTTCGTTCGTGCAAGAAAACATCTCTACTACGGGACGTAAGAAGGACCCCGTTTGGTCTTTTTCGAAGAAATTAAAGCACCTAACAAAAAAAATAAGAGCTAAATGCAAAAATGTAAAAAAAACATTCTCACAAATCTGCTATCCGGAAAATAAATATTTGAGCAAATAGTACACCGTTTAAAAAATATATATGTTTTCTAAACCACTAATAGACAACGACAAGTTCTTAGCCTGGTTTAGATCCAATCACTTTAAATTTGGTTCAGCAATTGCATACTGCAGTAGATATAAAAAGGATTTTTTCGTCCTTTGGTTTAGTATATTCCCATATTAGAAATAAATTACGGACCGACAAAGCAGCAAAATTAGTTTCCATATTCAACGAATTAAATAACAAATAAAATAAAAAAATGCTCAAGTTTTAGAAATTTTAATTTAAAGTGTTATTTTAATGATTAAATAAATTTAATGTATTAGAAATTAAAAATAATCATTCACACAAAGTCCTATGATTTTAAACAGATTTTAAACTGTTTAAAACAAATTTAGTTTAAAACATGTTAGGTTTTATATGTCGGTATTTTAAACATGTTTAAAACAATAATAAAAGAAGAAGGAAAGAAAATCTTTTTTTCACAATGATATAAATATTTATTTATTTCTTTTCAATCTGTACTACACGTGTTTCGCTTTTTTCTTAAAAGCGTCATCAGGTACAACTGTATTAAATTAAAATTAGAAAAGTTAAAAATAAGTTGATTTTATGAAATAAAATATAATTACCGTCAGTTACATCAGAGGTTGCAAGAAATTAAGCGAAGAGAAAAATGCGAAGACATTGGGTGATCCTGAACTCTCGTCATTAAACGTTGAAGAAGCAAATACCAATCTTTTATTTAATTTAAAATTATTGAAAAATATGAAATTTTGAAATAATGAAGTTAACAAACAGATTGGTTGGTAATTTAATACCTTTCTTTGAAATTTTTTGTTAAAAGAAAAAAATGTGTTTTTTGTTTGACATTATTAATGTTGAAATGCAAAAGTCTGAATTATAACTAATTATAAAACATTAATAATGAACGCTGATGTTAACGTTAAATTATTATTAAAGCCCAAGGGCGGCGTGACTGTAATGGCTGAAGGCAAAACGTGGTATTTCTTTTTCAAGTAAAAGTTAGATGAAAAACATTTCTAAAATAAATAAAATATAAAATGTCAATAAAACAAGTTAAAAATGATAGTATCAAAGATGAATAAAAATCAGTCAGAAATTAAATTTTTTTTTTTTTTTTTTAATTTACCTTAATTTAGAGAGCCGTGTGCTTGTATCTACGTTTCGAAACGGTCTGACGAGTTTATGAAATAATTGAGAACAACAAAATACATCTAGAAAGAGATAACTGTTGATAAAATGTGACAAATCTCTCAAAAAACGGGAATTTCGATATTACAGGAAACTGGAAAAGAGTCTTTTATGGAAAAAATCTGTAAATTCATTTATTTTTTTTTGTTTACTTTTTTTTTGTTTTAGAAATGTTCTTCATCTAACTTTTACTTTTACTTGAAAAAGAAATACCACGTTTTGCCTTCAGCCATTACAGTCACGCCGCCCTTGGGCTTTAATAATAATTTAACGTTAACATCAGCGTTCATTATTAATGTTTTATAATTAGTTATAATTCAGACTTTTGCATTTCAACATTAATAATGTCAAACAAAAAACACATTTTTTTCTTTTAACAAAAAATTTCAAAGAAAGGTATTAAATTACCAACCAATCTGTTTGTTGACTTCAATATTTCAAAATTTCATATTTTTCAATAATTTTAAATTAAAGAAAAGATTGGTATTTGCTTCTTCAACGTTTAATGACGAGAGTTCCGGATCACCCAATGTCTTCGCATTTTTCTCTTCGCTTAATTTCTTGCAACCTCTGATGTAACTGACGGTAATTATATTTTATTTCATAAAATCAACTTATCTTTAACTTTTCTAATTTTAATTTAATACAGTTGTACCTGATGACGCTTTTAAGAAAAAAGCGAAACACGTGTAGTACAGATTGAAAAGAAATAAATAAATATTTATATCATTGTGAAAAAAAGGATTTTCTTTCCTTCTTCTACTATTATTGATATACACAATGAACCTGGAGTCAACAATCGCCATGTTTAAAACAAATAGTTTCTAACAAATCGTTTAAAACTATCATCCCTGGTAAAAACCACATATTGATATCTCTTAGGGTTTTAGAGATACAGGATGTTTTTCAAAAAAGTGCAATTTCGAAAATTCGTCATTGATGTTGATTTTTTAAAGTCATCTCAGCATAAATAATACGTCGATCATGTTCAAATCTCCAAATCGCACAAATTTTATATTTCAAGTATAAAAGTCAATTAATCATTCCCGTTTTTATGTAAAAATTGGAGTTTTTTCAAAATTAAAAATTTTATAAGTTCAATTTATGATATGTACCCATAGAAAACATAAACAGTTTTAGTTAAAAATTAGCATGTTCTCCATAACATTATCTAATAATCCCTCATTGAGATTTGCTCTTCAAAATTGAAGATCTAGTATACTGGCTTAATTATGAGCGAGAGTGAACGCCGTTTCTAAATGGTCTTTTTAAATGGATATTTTTTTGATATTTTGAACACTGTGGACATCTTGAACAACTTCACTTTAAATGCGCTTTTATCACCGTACCCATACATCATTAATATTTTGGTTTTTTGCCATTCGCTTAATTGCACCATAGTTGCTTAAAACTATTATTTTTTCACATCTATTTTTCGTGATTCTTCTATTACTTTTGAAAAAGGAAAGTCCAACCTTCAATTTGGTATAAAAGTCATTTCTTCATTTTCAAACATAAGACCTCCACGATCTTTTTCTTTCAGTCTTTCAAATGTTATATTTTTTTCGAGATTCATCTAAAATGTCAAAAACATCTCATTCTTTAACATTTCTTCCTTGGAATCGACTGCAAATTGAATCTACAAGTTAAGTTATACATCATTTGAAAGAGAAAGGTTCAATTTACAATTTGGTATGTATGTCATTTCTTCATTTTCAAAAATAATACCATCATGATCTTTTTCAAGCTTTATCATTTTTTTCGTGATTCTACCAAAACGTCAAAAACCCATCGTCCTTTAACGTTTCTTTGGTGGAATCGATTTCAAACTGAAACAACGAGTTATATATCGTACTAAAATTAGAACTAACACTAGGACTAACACTAGATCGAACACCAGAAACTCTCGGGTTTTGCCGTGCATTTTTTAAAGAAAATGTTTGACGTTTCGGATCCCATGTTGCAACCTTCTTCAGAAACTAGTTCGAGCTTGAGTTGTATATCATTTGAAAGGGAAAGTTCAACCTTCAATTTAATGTATGAGCCACTAGTTCATTTTAAAAAGTAAGACTTTCGCAATCGTTTGAAAAGTTGAGTTCAGAGTCAAAGTGGAATGCCATCCTTACTATGTTTGCGAAGATATTGGGATATGAACATTTGTCCCCATACTAAAAAGAGGAGAAAAGAAGATGCAGGGGGCAACCCCTCTGTGCAGTGCTTTATAACATGGAGGGTAAGGAGAAGAAAAAGAGAAAAGGAGAAGAAATGGCGATGCGGTTTTCTATCTAGAAGTGGGTTTCATAAAGAAGAAGCATCATGGGAAGCTATTGTCGTTCCAGGAAGAATGCGCGAAAGGATGGTTGAAATGAATGGTTTCTCGGAATTATTATTTACCATTATCTACTTAATTAAATAAGCTACTGTTATGTTAGTCATACTTATCAAAGCATTTTGCATACAAATGCCAATTGCATTATTTATAAATAAATAAAGTATACACATGAAATACAAAAAGTCTGATTTTGATGTTTGACTGAAAATGACTTTTCTCTCTTACACGTAGAAATGATAAATGTGTTGTAGGAAATGAAGTAGATGTCTGCATAATATCTCTAAAAAAGTATGATCCATTGACAAATCTTTAGCCAATAGAAAATCTCTTGTAATAGCACTTCTAAATGTTAACGGATTGTTCGCCGAAACATTTTTGTAGCTTGCAATTAGTACATTTAATTATCATGCATGTTATAACATATTTGAGAGCATGAGAGCGTATTGTGTCTCAAAAGCAGTCACTGTCCCTTCTTACCACGAATGCCAATCCGATAATTCCCCAATGCGTTGTTATGATCTAAACCGACCATATAGGCTATAAACTTTAATCATGTGCGAAACACTGACTTTAGTATACGTCTTACTTTTTTATCATATCCTTTGTTAGTTTCAAATGGCAAAAAAATAGATAATAGATTAACATTAGCATATTTCCATCGAATTATGGGAAATTAATTATTTGGCATACTTAATAGCATATTCTCCCTTCTATATCTATTCAGGTAATGTTAATTTTCCGAATCCATTAAGCTAATGATAGTAAATAGCAATTTGGCAATTATAGATTCAATGTTCATCGATTTTATTGCATTTGTTGTATTTAAATTTTCACAGTAAATAGCAGGCAGAAGTGATAAAAAAATATGTATGTTATACCACATATCACTCTAATACCTACCAGTTACTATTTATAACATTTTTCGTTTATCTAAAATAAAATAGAAAAGTTGCTGGTGCTTAAAGCCGCCATCTGTGCGAAGATTGGTTAAATGTACAAATTTTTAAGGCAAATTTATATTTAGGAGTAATATGAAGATATAGTCTTTATGAAAAAACCAATGAAATGACGAGTTTAAAAAACAATAGACATAAGAAGAATGGTCAATCATCTCTTTGTATTCGTTCTTTCAACTCAAATATTTGTTTTTTGTAAATTATCAATATTTTTGTAAATTTTGTAATATAAATTTTGTTAATCATATTTTTGTAAGTAGGCATATTATCATCACACTCTCGGGTATGCCTGAATTATTTCACGAGGAAGAACGTTGCAGGTTTCTTACAGTAGTAGTACTAGGAATAATTATAGTTTTAGTAAACTTCTTCAATATTTCAAACTTCAAAATCATCACAGATAGTTTTTTTTATATGTCGTCGTAAAAAGCGCCAAACATACAAGGACCCAGAAAGGAGCGGAACTTCCTCAGGAGACAAGTCAAGCCATCCTTACACTTTAAAAATCAACTCGTCAGAACTTTCACTGATGATAACGAATAGGCAAAAGTGTAGACGGTACCAAGGCAAAAATAAATTGCAGGCTTCTTATATCAAGTGGCTATACCACTTACAAACACTTAAACTATCTTTACCATACTATGAATGTGTTGATTGACGTGATTGTTTACAAAAATTCAAAATTATTTGAAATTAATAATACAACGTTTAGAATTATGCAATTATGATATCATGTATGAACTTTGATATATAGTTTACATAGTGTAATAAAAGGAGATTCTTTAAATAGGTAGTAATGGAAAGTGGTGACTTTGAAATGGCTGAAATTACATATGTAACACTTCGTGAACAAGCAAATATTGTATCAACAAAACACAGGATCGCATGAAGACCAGAATAGATATCAGAAATAGATTCTTGTCTGTTTTCTAAAACAAAATGAAAACCAAACGACAACGCCCACATTTTTGTTTACATTCTGTTTTATTGTAGCGTTGATAATGACGGGAAATGACGAGAAAGCACGTATCCCGTTATGTCGCAAGTATGAGAAATCTTACTGATAGAATAAAGTACATTCATAAAAAACGTTTTAGGTATTACATCAAATCCAATGACAAAATACAATTTATTAGAGTGTATGCACCAAATAAGACAAAAAATACCCTACAAATGAAAACATATTTATTATGATAAGATTTAACGAAGAAAATATTAATAGCGAAATGCTATTAAATGTTTAAAACTTAATTTTAGGTCTTGCATTAAAGTCTTAATATTTTAACTGAAAGAAAACATCACAACAATAAGTAAGTACATTTATTTCTGCATAATCCGCATTCTACGTACTTTTTTATTTGTCACCGTCTAAAACACCCTGTATATAATTTTCAAGTTACCTTAAATATTAAAACAAATTCTAAATTTGAAATAAGTGTATTTAATAAAAAATGCAATATTTGAGTAAAAAACTAATAAATTTGATAGCAAAAAACTTATACGAAACTCTAGATTTTCTTAGTTTACATTTGTATAAAATAAATAAATTGTAATTATATCTTTATGTAAGTAATTATACATATTTATGTACTCTCCTAAAATTTATCGAGGCTAGGCGCGATATATAATAAAATTTTACAACATTGTAATCATCAACTATGTTTAGACATTTCAAACTGGCGGAGTAGATTGAAATCTCGTGAATAAAGCTATCACTTGGGCATTAAATATTATTTTAAAATCTTTTTGTTTGTTTTTGCACAAGTTCCACGAGAATCCAAAGCTGCCTCAAAACATTTCTAAAATCAATACCACTTTAGAAGCTTTAAAATTTGTGTTTCTTTACTTTGTACCAAAATCTCACAGGTTTCACAACTATTTAGTTATAAATAGTTGGTGGTTTACATAAAAATTATTTTTTTTAATAAGTGGTATTAAATTTTAGAGTATATTGCATAAATTATTCTTTTCTTTAAATATACATATATCTATGCATAGAATATAATATGAGTATTACTTTTAATATTATTTTTATTTCTTAGTTTTTATATGTGTCTTTGTTTTGATAACCGGATACGTAACCAGACCCATCCACCATTTCTTTACGACCTGCTATTCCTTTTCCTTTTCCAGCATCATCGAAACGTTGTTTATGCGTTCCAGTGTATTTTGAGGTGTCTGTAAGTCTGTTTACTGTTTCAGTAGCTTTTCCAACCTTAAAATAGAACCAATATTAAAACTACTCTAAATAGATAGAAGAAAAAGAAATTTACCCCAACACCTGAGACACCCGGTAATCCACACCCAGCCAATTTCGATTTTATATCAGCTAATTCAACCTTCTTAGCTTTAGCTAAGTCTTCCAAAAATTTTACGTAATCAACAATACCCAGCTTCATTGATTTCAATTTTTTGAAGTAAATTCCCGTATCGGTGGTTGTTATTTTTTTACCATCGATAACCTTGGCTTGTTTCATCCATTTATCGCTTTGGGATAAAGTAATTTGTTTACCATCCGATTTGGGGTCGCCAAATTTTGAAAACGACTTAAATTGGTCTTCGAAAGATGCTGTTGGAGTTGGAGCACGATCACCATTTTCGATTTTTAAATTTTCTACTTCTGTAGTTGGAGGTTCGGGTTTTGATTCTTCTGACATTTCAATCTAAAAAATAAAAATAATAATTATTATTATTTAGCACGTGCCCAACTTTTTGGTTACAATAAAATTTTCGTTCTGAACTGGTTTAAAGTATGAGAGAACTGGTTTGGTTGGTCGAAACAACCCTCTATATAGAAAACTTTTTAATCGACATATTTTTAATTTTTTTTGCGTTCGTTATTGTTGACCAAACTTTAAATTCCGTCAGCATTGCAGACAGTACACTCTTGACCTAGTTTTATTGCACTTTGTAAAGGAAATTACTCCCCCGTAAACTCATAAAATGGGAAGGGTGTGACTAACGAGGTCCTAAAGGGATTAAATTGATGCGAACCGGATATAACGTATTTATTATAGACGTTTTCAAATTAATGATAAAATTAATTTTGATTATTTTATCATAATTTTTAAATTATTTATTTAAATCGAGAAGATGTTTTAATTTAAAAAATGATTCTTTCGCATTTTTTTTACTGCACACATGAAGTTTCAGACTATTTTTGGTGTATTGCGTCATGTGTGCGTGCGATTTTCACCGTGTTACGGGAAGTGATCAAAATAGAACAGACGAGTTGAATTTCTAAATTTATTTTTGGTGAATGATAGAAAGCAAACGATCAAATTGAAAATGTGTTTGAATGCGGATGTGATAAAAATAATAGACTGTTATTAAGAGAATGATATTTTATGTGTTATAAACAATAACATTAAGTTTTATGGTTTATTGTTATCTGTATGGACGTTAAAGAGAAAAAATAAAGTCATAAAAATACTTAGTTTCTTAATTTTAAATTTTTAAAAATTTCGTTCTTTTTATAATCATTAATAATTACATATATGATGGTTATACGAAAATTAATATTACTCTGTATATGATTTATCTAAGTTTTACACAAAGTTATTATTCAAAATCTGTTGAGGTGGGAGTAATATTTTTAATAACAAATTAAATGAAATTGATTTCAAATAATGATAAGTTATAAATTTTAAATCAAAATACGTTCAATAAATTTTCTGCGTAGAGTATAAAAATGGGAGAGAAATGACTGCAAGCCACTACAGTTTATTTTTAATTCTAATAGCATTCCTGACCTATTTTTTAATTCGTTTTTAAGGCGTCTTCTTCTCTTATATCTGCCATTACAACCTTTTTAAATTTCACTTTAAAAAATATCAACCTGGATTTGTTTTTCTACATATAAATAAAATCTGTGAAAAGTATTTTTTTTTACAAATAATTAATAATAGTGTTGGACAAAGTATCGATACTTGTCAATGGTATCGACACCTACCTCAGTATCGATACTCGACACCAGCAAAGTATTGGTATCGAAGTATCGAAAGTTTCAAAATGCTTCACGGGAGGTAATGTACTTTGAATGTCATCTTCAAATCTGCAATATGTGGTTATTATTTCACAACCTCTTATGGTTAATAACATGAAATTTTACGTATCTGCTTGCTTTTACGCTATGAGTACGATAATGGTGGAAAATCATCAAGAACATATTCACCCCATATATTCTTGATAAGGGTTGGAATTTATTTCTCTTTTGTTTTATCTTTATTCTTATCACCGTTTTATATCCAAAATTAAAATCTACTAATTATTAAAATATTATTTCCAATAAGTCGATACTTTCGATATTTTCGATACTTTGGATATTATCGATATCACGAAAGTATCGATCTCGATATCTGATTCAAGGTATCGCCTAACCCTAGTAGTTATAAAAGAGAAATGGAAAATTAATGGAAAAGCAGCACATATTAACATATCTGTGATTAGCTAGCCATGGGACGGCTTCTTTCCGAGATGCAGCTGAAAGGTTTAATATTAGCATAAGTTCCTTACAACCTATAATTCAACGAACAATTTATTTTACTCCCTCTATATCTTCTTTCTCCACTGAGAAAGAAGATGTAGAAAGACATTTTCGAACAAATGGATATTCTTTATGATGCAATGGGCATCATATATAGTCTGTGGAACAGTAATAGGTCATACTTGTTACAACATTTCTGAAGTATCTAACTATACATATTCTGGAGGTAGCTTTGAATGTTTTATCACTGAAATGCTATTTACTTAAGTTGATGCAAGGTAAAACGGACCTTATTCAAACAGAATACAACTTCAACAAACCACAATATTTAGAAGCAGGTATTATTTGAGAAAGGATGAGCGTTAACTAACAAGAAAAACCCTTGCCTGGTTTACCAAATCTTCAAAGATAGTAGAATTCGGAGTAGGATTGGGCATGAGAGGACCAAACAGCCGCATTAAACTGCCATTAAGCCCGGACACTATAATTTTTGAGGCAGAAATGGTTGCTATAATCTTCTGCACTGTTCTGAACCTAAAAAAGGGACAAATAGTTGCATGCATAAACATTTTCACAGAACCAGAAGCCAATCCAGAACAAGTGTTGAAAGTTTTGAAAAATGTTGTTAGAAGCAATGATTTTACTCTATAGTGGATTCCAGGTCACAGTGACATTGAGAGCACAACAAGATAGCTAAAAAGGCAGTGAAAATGACCTTCAATGAACTCTAACCCGGCAGTGGATATCAAAAAAGCCACAACCAAAACAGGTAATCAACGGATGGGAGGCCTCAAGGATAATTTCACACTGGCAAGAACTTTCAGATCACAAATAAGTGAAAGATATGATACCTCCTTAGCAAAATAAAACCTAAGATGTTTTATGTACTCAGGATTCATGACAAGCTATACACCCCTCAAATACCATCCGTTCCACATTTGACAAGCCGAAAATTAACGACGACGATTCAGAAACAACTAAATACATACTGTGTAAATGCATAGCCACAGAACTTCTCTCGACAGCCACCGACATAAGGAACCATAAAGGACCTATATCTGTTGTAATAAATCCTCGAAAGAGTCAAAGTTACAATAGATAACAACACACAAAAACATTTTTACGTTTTCGCATTTGTTTATGAGTTATACAAGTATGTTTAATGTTTTTGGAAAAGAGAGTGTCATTGATGTGAATGATGTCATCACCTACTGGTAATCATGCCACAATTTACTAATCAAGAATATGCTGACATTATTTTTGTTTCTGCAATAGAGGAGCCTTCATAGAATATCGCTAAAGATTTCTGAATCATAGGTAAAATACTGGTTGAAACGGCTCAACCAGTATTTTTCCTGCGTATTGAAAATTATGCGAAGTTGGTATTGCATAAAATCATGGAGAAGGTCCACGATGTACAGATAGAGGAGGTCTATATTAACCAGAACTACTTCCACAACAACCAGATAACCCAAGGCCGCCAAATAGACATATTCTATTTTTGTATTAATATTAATATAAATATTGTTACTATATTTATAGACGTGGGGTAAGTTTAATCAGGGGGCCAGTATAATCTGATCCTGTGCTTTTATTGCAGTATTTTAATGCTTTTATTGTTCAAAATTCGAACAGTCTTTTTCATAGTTATCTTCACTTTTATTAACCTCTTTTCGTGTCAATTTCTAAATATTTATTATTTATTTTAATTTGACTATATTTATATGTGAATTTATATTTATCCGTTTAACTGTAATATTGTGCTCTATTTGGTTATTTTCATTTTATACTCTATACTTTATTTACAATCACCCAACACCACTTAGTGCTTTTCAAGGTAATCTGTCTGCGCTTCAAAAGTACCTCAACATTGTTAAAACACCGAATTAAAAAATGATGATTTTATAGTTGGCACTCTACTGAAATAATATAAAATATCTTTAAACAATTCTCTAATACCTTCTAATATATCACTGCACAGTGATAAAAGTTCTTATATACCTGACGAAGATGTAAGCTTCAACAATGATGAAGAAGAAAAAAAGAAAGAAGATGGATTATAATACTTGGTTGGTTGAATGGCAAAAAAATTAAAATCATCTGATCCACATCTTACCAATTATACTTACAGACAAAAATATGTTCATGTTTGTTTACCATCTTGGGTAAAAGCATTTGTCATTTGGAGGATTGACTGAACCTAGTAAAGATTTTTTAAATTTCATTTTTAATTTAGAAAAGGAATTTTTTAAGTATATGGGCATTGGTATTAATAGCTCACAAAAAATGACTAAAAAAGTTTTCAACCAAATTTTGTAACATTGATTATTCTATCTTGAAAAATTGTTACTTAAATTTATTGTTATGTTAAATAAATTTTTACACGATAATTGTTATTAAAGTTATTGCTTAATTTTTAAATATTTATATAAAAACATTATTAATTTTTTCTTTTTAAATTTTATTTTAAGGTATTTTTATGTCTATGTATTACTGTAGTAATCCGGCTTAAAGTCTACTTTAAATTTTTTTAGATTGATTGATATCTAAAAATTATTCATTACTAAAATTAAAATTTGAGTAGCATTTTCATCCAATGATGTCACGTTCCTCTCTCATTCATCGTTAATGTGTTTGAGTTGGATAACCTTATAGAATATGTCTACTTGATGGACCTTGCAGATGATCAACGAAACCGTTTTATTTAAATTTAATTATTTAATCTGACGAAGCAACTTTTACAAGAGATTTGAAAGGAAAAGGTTTTTTTGAGGTTTTATCATCAATGAAAACATAGTGCCACTTTTCTTCAACAACCAAAGATTAAATCAGACTATCTGAATATCAGAATATCATGGTTGATATTCTGTTGACACAGCTAGCAAACATTCAGTATTAACAGCATGAAAATTGTTGCTTGGTGAAATGACCAGACCTAACATTATCTCATTGATTACATTTATCATTTATCACATTTATTATTTTAATTAAAAAAATTCGCAATTTTAACGCAATTTATGTCTATACTAACTTGTGACTGATGAGTTGCAGGCCTTCAAAGTTGGATTATACCATAAATTAAAGCAGAAATCTTTCTCTTTGAAATTATCAAAATTTGGGTGGAAATACAGATTATACAGCAAAGGTTGTATTATTTGATTTCGAACCATTTTCTCAAATGGTTCGTCGCTTTAATCATACTGAGTGATTATAACGGAGTTTGTCTGATCTGGGTTACTCTGGATTTGCTGAAAATAATTTTCACCGATAGTAATATTCGTTAAGAGCATTGGATTGAACGGTGAAATGAATAATAGATCTTTAGAGTCGCGATGTAATGTAGTAATGTAATGTAATCGTATCAACAATGAGGACTAGCTCGAGGACTTAATAAAACTATTTAATTTTCTCTATGCTGGACATATTAAGAGAGCACCAGATCACTACGACAGATGAAGATTTACTGCAGTACGCGGTACATAACAAATAATTGGAGATTTATTATCTCCAATTATTTTAGCTATTGTTGAAACCTATGATCGTCGTATGCTAAAAATTGTGCAGCTTCCTGATTTCTCTAAGTGTCAATGATATATTTAACACAATCTTCGCAGCTTCATAGGTGCCAGTTTTTGAAAATACGCATGAGTGTTGTGTGCTGAAAAACTAAATTTGGGAAGTACTCAAACGACAAATGACGGTTTTCAAAAAAAGGGTGAAAAACATCCATGTATCTGATGCCTATGGTTTGCTTGCAATGGTGAGTCTTCTACCAGTTGCGTTTACAATTTTACAAGCGATCTTTAATTGGCATTTTTTTGAACTTTTGACATGAACACTTTGTATGCCAATACTATTTGGTATTTTGGAAGCAAAATCAAAATTTATTAAAAGTTTATTGCGTTTTGCAATAAGTCTTCTGTCAGCAGTATTTGCTCTTTAATTCACATTTTGTGGACCACTTACATCAAGATTTAGAATTTTGTCCCATACACAATATTTTTAGTTTTTCAAGCAGTATCAAGTCTCCTAGAAGCAGTATCAAGTCTTCTCAAGAATTTCAAACCTTTTGAAAGCAAAATCTAATGTTCTAGAAGCACTATCAAGTGTTCAAGAAGCATTAAATCTTTCAGATGCAATATCAAGTCTTCTGGAAGTATTTTAAGTATTCTAGAAGTAGTATCAAGTCTTGTGAAATATTGCAATATCTCTGAAGACATTTCAAGTCTTCTGGAAGTAGTATCAAGGCATCTACAGGCAGTATTAAGTCTGTTAGGTGCTAACCATTCCAGAATCAAATCTTTTGGAAGGAGTAAATGAAGTATCAAGTCTGCCAGAGTCAGTATCAAGTCTTCTAGAAGCAGTATCAAGTTTTCTGGAAACAGATCAAGTCTTATAGAAGCAATATTAAGCCTCTTGAAAGGATATATAATGTAAATTAAAAAAATTGTATGGGTGCAAGGTGAAAGCAGGTATCATAGTGCCATTATCGAAGAAATGCTTGGCACCGACGTAACGAAAGGTGATGTTTAGTAATATTCTCGGGAAAAAAAACAGTTTTTTCGTGTTTGTACGTACACTTCTTTCTTTCAACTTTTAGGGAACTGCTAAAGAAGCTATGATTTTTTGATTGTCATCACATGAAAGACCGTCTCAAAGGCACACTGAATTGGTAAAGAAAATCAAAGAGTAAGTTACATTAATAATAACAATTTTGAGAAAATAATTAAAGATCAAAACGTCGTTTTTTCACTTAACCTAGAGATGATGGAAATGTGTTGATTTCCTAATCATTGCTTCATCCGAATTTTTACTGAAGTATTTATGGACATTTTGAGTTCTACGTTTCAAACATTTTTCCAACATCTGGCCAGGATAAATCCATGAGATTGCTATGATAATAACCAAAATTTTTTCAGGTAATTGAAAATGTCTCTTGTGCGCTCAGGAAAGGACAATTGTGTCATTAAGTTCTTTTTTTCCAGAATTTACCGTTATTAACATTATACTGTCTAGTTATAATAAGGTTTTGCCAGGAGCCATAAATTGTAACTCTAAGATCTCTTCATGATTGTCAAGATCTATATTACCTATTAACCCAATATTAAGGTCAGAAATCATCAGAAAAGTAAGAGTGAGAAGAGCAATTAATAGTTAACTATTAAAATTACATTTAAACATATAGAAAAGACCACTGTTGGTTAACATTTTATCATAGAAGTCTTATTATCATTTTTCTTCTCTTTTCATTGAAAAACTGCTTTGGTACTGCTGCTCATTGTTGCTCAATGCTCAAGTGCGGGTTGATGAGCGTTCTTTTATTTATGTACTTATAATTAGTGGATAATTTATATAGTGAGCAACCTCCTACAACCTCCTCCTCCTCCTCCAACAATTAGCCGATTCTAGAACCTCCTCCTCGGACGTAGGTTCGAGGAGGAGGTTCTAGAATCGGCTAATCTATACTACTTTCGTTATATGTATTTCTTTACTAATCAACTCCATATAATAAAAAGATACCTTTATCTATTTAGCTTTAATTCTAAGTATATCGCATTTCGTACGTATTACATTATGTTTCTTGGTAGTTTACTTCTCGAAATATCCTATTACTGTAATAATGCCATAAATTGTGTTTTCAGCAGTAGTTTTAACCATACGATTCACATACAATGTATTGCATCAAGCACTGAATGATCTGTCTAATAACTAATTTCACTCACTTCTCAAATCATTTCAACCTTACAACGTAAAAGTGGTTTGCACAAATAAATAATAATAGTTTATATCAACTTAAAGACGTGTTATGAAATATGGGTAACGATTTCAAAAAATCGATATGAATATTAAATAACTGTATTAGTGATATAACAGAGTAGATAATTGCAAAAAAATGATATGTGGTTAATGTGTCGGAATTTTATCATTGAAGAGAATTGGAGCTTTTAGTAGATCTGAAAAAGTATGAATTGCAAGATTGCATATGCAGGTTAGTATCACCCCATGGTATTTATGTATATGGTAGGTAGTACTACGTGTAACGGTTAATGCGAGATATTACTGAAGAGTACAGATGAAAGTGTCGGAAAATCTATACATTTTTAATCCCAATCTGCTTTTCAAACTTTCACTGTCAACATAAACATATTTGATTTTTGTTGTTATTAAGATTCGTATAAATTTTCATTAAAAATTTAAAAATCGTTTTGTAATGCGACTAAAAAAATGAGGTTTGTTTATATACTTAAAATAAATTCAATTTAATATAAAAAGTATGTCGATCACAATCAACAAATAAAAGAACTAAATAAAAATCAGCAATACGTATTCATCAAAAACATCCTTAATTTATATTAAAAGCAGTAATGATTAGATAAACGAAAATAAAAAAAAAATAAAAACGTTTGTTTAATTATCGATTTTACTATTTTAAACAATGATGTCACTATTTACAATACAATATTATGTAAGTAATCCTTTCTTCTTTAAAATCATTGAAGTTATGTAACTTTGAACAACGTAAAATTTGTGTCAAGAAATTTAAAAATGTTCAAGTATTCAAACAAGATTTAATTACTTCACAATGTTGAATTTTCGAGATTGAGAGTAAAGCAAATATATGGCCCCATAACATTTTATACACTGATAAAAGATAATATCGCTATAGATAACATGAAATAAGGAAAGAATGTGACATATCCCTTTAACTTATGATGAAATAATTAACAACAAGGTAATAATTACCGCCGTAAGTGGTCATTTCTATTTATAGAAAAACATAAATATAAGCGTAGTATTATATCATCACCAAAAACAAATTTAAAACAATCACAAAATTTTAAATACAAAGGCCAATGAATAATGCATGAAAGATTAAACACATCGAAAACTGTACTTTTATTAAAGCCCTTTGTGTTATACTGGGGATGAATGCATGCGCAAACCCCTATTTTATCGATTTTTAGATGTTTCACGAGATTTTACTCCCTCTCTGTATTTTCCCATTAGTAGTTAACATTTGAAAAGCTATATATACTTTTTTTGTATCCAAAATTAGAAAATAATTTCAATAAGGACTTTTACAAAAAATTGTGGTAAAACTTACGTTTTTCTTTTGATATGGTAAAATAAACTATCCAAAATGATTCAATAGGATTACTAATACGTTGTTGAATTTGCTATCTGGTTTGCAAAACGTTTCGGTTTCGTTGCGAGTCACACGGTAAACTGAATGCGATCAACAACACGCGTTTTCGCGGCGTCGTCGTTTTGAAGCGTCGCGGCGCATCTGATAGGTTAGCGATCCGGAGGCGTTTCTAGACTCTATTAACTTTGACAGATTGAGGGTGTTGGGTAGTTCCGTTTATTACGTGATAACGTTAATTGCGGGTTAACACGAAATTTATAAAACGTTATAATGCAGTAGTAAATTAGGTCAATGATAGTTTGGGAAAAGTTAAATTACTTTCTTTATCAGATTATTTAGTTCAAGAGAACTTAAGATTGAGTTGGGTTTGTGCTATTAAAAAGGAATTAGAATCGTTTAAACTTTTAAAAAGCTATAAATAAAATTATCTAATATATACAAGGTGATTCATAACTCGGGTGTAATATGGGATTCTGATACAAAATAAAACTGTGAACAAAAATACTATAACAACATCATTTTTATGTTTTCCCATTTTTTTACGATTCATACAACTTTTACATATTTTAACACAACGTGCAGGGTGGGCAAATTAGGGTGTTGTGGTAGCTATCTTAGAAAATATGTTAAAAGATAAGAAAAATTTTGGTGTTATATCACCATCTCTTTTTCCGAGATAGATTTCTGTTTTCTTTCGATTTCATATTATTGCTAAAAAAGCGCGTATATTACCGTATAACATTTTACAAATTAATATTTTTTTCGATGATTGCTAGATGGCGGCGTTTGAAAATTTTATAAAAAGATTATTTTTAGTTTTATTCTAAAACAATAAGAAATAGTAAAATACTATGATTTTGCACTTCACAGAGAGGTTTATTTTATTTTTTGCTTTACCGGTTTCGACACATTTTACATGGCATCATCAGGAGAATACATCAGAATTCACAAAAGGACCGCATCTTAAAATAGAAATCAAACATTTATGCAACACAGTCCATCCACTTTTGTGAATTCTGACATATTTGGAAAGAGAGATATTAACTAATAATAAGAAATAGACCTATCAATCCCTATATTTTTGAAATCAGAAATAATAACGAATTTAATAAGCTGTAAATCAGCAACTATTTAAATTAAAAAAAAAAAAAACAAAAATTGTCATAATATCTCAAAATCAAAAACGATAAGTTTTTTTATATTTTCATCAAATTCTCTATATTAGTGTTTAAGTCGCTGATTCGTTAATTAGAAATTATTCGATTTTCCCCAAATATATCTTTTATAGCACGAGCCACAATATGTTTCAAACCGGAATAGAATAAAACAAAATATAAATTCATATTAACAAAATAATTGAATTTAGTTAAATAATAGTATAAATTATAAATGCTTTAACACTCCATACAAAAGTGTCCATATGAGACGTTGAGAATAGAAAGGGCGAACTTAACTTTCATCTCAACGAAAACCTCTCAACAAAGCAAAACCGATGTTGGATTATATAAGCAATATGGCTGAGTGTAAAAATGGCGAACTCAACACGCCTAACCACCTTATCACATTGTGTTTTTTGGATATGTTTAACCCTGCGGTAGTCGCGTAGGGGAACAGAGGTCCGTAGTGTTGATATATTTTTAAATTGTTTATATATTCATCATTATAGCGAATGATGGCGCTAGGTATGCTTTTCTGAGTAATGTAGGAAACACTTTATACTAACATCACCTGATTAAAAAATTAAGTTCAGTGTGTATCAGTCTTTGACGGCGAGTACTACGTGTTTGCGGTCCTCCGTTCCCTTGCGCGACTGATCATGTAAGTATTTTTTATTATTTTCATCTACTCTTATTTTTCATAAGTCCATGTTCACAATGGACGTAAAATGTTAAATATATATAAGTAATATAAACTTAACACAAAGTTAAATATACAGGGTGTAACATGGTAATTGAAACCATTTTTTCTTATAAAAGCAAGGTCTAATTATGCTCGTAAAAATCACTTTGGGCAGAGACCGTCCCACTATACGTTAAAAGAACTCGGGGAAGTACACGTTTGCTAACTTGGAATATATTCAACTTCTACGTAAATTTTACGTGTAATTAAATTTTACAATGTTTTTTTTCGTTTACGTTTTTTGTGAACAAGGTACTGGAATAAGAAATGAATGAAACGGTATTATGTATAGATATTATGTAGGAACAGAAAAGCTAGAAATTTTAAGGCTCTACGCCAGAATGAGCTGGAAGATATAGCAGCACATATATGGAGTGATGACGAAGAAGATATTATGGATTTTAGTGATGAAAGTGACAGTGAAGATGAGGTAATTCATAATAATTCTGATGAGAGCGATTCGGAACAACCCGAAACTGAACTTGAAGAAGAAGTAATGGAGGTAGATGTCGACATGAGATCAAATAAGGCGAATGATGAAAACTATCGATTTTATGTGGGTAAAAATATGGACACAATATGGAGTGGTCAGAAGCTTTTATCAGGTACTAAAACTAAATCTAAAAATATTGTCAAAATATTACCTGGGCCAACTATTCACGCGAAACAAACAAATTCAAAGATGGAAGCATTTTTAAAATTCGTTTCAGTTGACATGATTGACGAAATTGTTATATCAACTAATTTATTTATTCAGGATAAAGTAGTTATGAAGTATTCCAGGCCGAGAGATTGCAAACCTACCAATCGGGATGAAATTTTAGCACTTTTTGGTGTCCTTTTTTTAATTTCTATAAAAAAGGGAAACCATGTCAATGTTTTAGAGCTATGGGCGAAAGACGGTACAGGAATGACTATACTTAGAACTGTGTTTAGTTATAGAAGGTTTTTATTACTATTACGATCGCTGCGATTTGACGACTTGAGGACAAGAAAGGATCGGGAATCGTCAGACAAACTTGCCGCTATTAGAAACATTTACACAAAATTTGTCGAAAGATGCCAAAAAAACTATTGTGTCGGTGAGTACATCACCATAGATGAAATGTTACATCCCTTTAGAGGACGTTGTGGATTTATCCAGTACATGCCAAAGAAACCGGCCAAATATGGGCTTAAATTATACGCTTTGGTTGATAGCAAAACGTTTTACACCTGGAATTTTCAACTATATTGCGGCACACAAAAACCTGGACCATATGTAACGTCCAATAAACCATTTGACATAGTAATGAGCCTAATTGATCCATTAAAAAAATCGAATAGAAACCTTACTACAGACAATTTTTATACAAGTTATCCACTGTCGCAGAAGTTATTAGAAAATGGAATTACAACTATTGGGACTCTAAGAAAAAATAGACCTGACATACCAATAGAATTTCTGCAAACTGCAAACAGACAAGTTGGTTCTTCCCTTTTCGGATATCAATATGATACTACTCTTGTGTCTTATGTTCCTAAAAGGAATAAATTAGTTGTTTTACTGTCAACAATGCATGACTCTCGAGAAATTGATTCTGAAACGAACAAACCGGAGATTATTTTAGATTATAATGCTATCAAAGGAGCTGTGGATACGGTTGACCAAATGTGTTCATCATATACCACCCAAAGGATTACAAGAAGGTGGCCATTAGCTTTATTTTTTAAAATCCTTGATATTGCTGGCATAAATTCTAAAATCATCTATGATGCTAATAATCAGCCGCAAGAACCAATTAGACGTAGAAAATATCTCAACGATCTAGCTTTGGAACTCATGGACTCTCATCTAAAAAAAAGAGCCCAAATGACTAATCTTCCCCGTGATGTTCTATCAGTTTTACAAAAATACAGAGGGAACCTTGAAGACAATACAATACACAATACAAGCAAGAAAGGGCCCTGCCGCAAGTGTGGTTCTCATAAGAACAGAAAAACTACAATTGTTTGCGGCTCCTGTAACAATTTTGTTTGTTTAGAGCATTGCCAAAGAAAAGTAACTTGTTACACCTGCCTAGAAACAGAAACGGATGAAGATTAAAAATTATAAATACTAAAGAAAAACTTTGTTTATGTTTTCTAAAATGTTGAATCAATATATTTCGTTAATTCTGAATAAAATGTGTTTTATATTAATAGCATTTGTGTGACATGTAATATAATCTCACGAAACAACTGATATTTCATTATGCGGACCTCAGGACCGCGGTGCGACTGCTCAAGTGAAAATAAAAGACGCGTCTGCCGCAGGGTTAACGTGATGTGTTACTGTCTTTACTTTCTGCACGTAGGCCATATTTTTGTAAAGCATTTCTTTTTATATACTGCACATTATGGTAAATACGGAAGATAGTGTGGTAGACGGTTATCCGCGAAAAAGATAAAAAAATATCGAAATGTGTAAATCAAGTATCAATATAAAGAAGAAGCATGATGAAGCACAGTCCAGAAGTACTAAGAAACCGGTTCCTGTTCGTCAACTTGACCCTCCTTGTGACTGCGGATGTTTTGAATACATAGATGCAGAGTACATTCGTGATATTTTTGATTCTGATCTATCAAACATTGTTAAAAGTATAGATGTTAAAAGATCCTATATTAAAAACCACCTAAGCAGAACATTAAGATATATTTCTTACTATTTTCTTACAAGATCATCTAGAAGTATTCAAGGAAAGATGGAATCAGCGACGAAACCAAGTTCCAATAGTCGGTCTAAAATATTGGAACATATTTTCTCCTTACCACTAGTTTCTAGCTACCACAGCTGAGCAAAAAGTCCTCACCAAAAGTACCTCGTTGTGGAACTCAATATACATACATTCCGTGTATGTATAATCGTCTGGCTTAAAGAAAATTACCTAGACTATCAATGTGTTGCTGAACATTATTACCGTTCCGTCTTTAATCACGACATTAATATAATATCGGATTTCAACCTCCAAGCAGTGTCACTTACTTGCATTTTTTGTAATAAAACAGACGTTTTGATGTAGAACTTGAGGATGAATGAACGGTAAAATACAGAAGAAATAGCAAAACTCAGGCTAAATTTGCTCATATCCTAATGAAAACCTACAAAACTAATGCTGATGAAAGTCTTTTGGCATAGCATTATTGGCGATCTTCAACAAGCATTATCTACCCCAAAACATACAACTGAAATTCAGTATTACAAGAGGAAGTTGTGGATCTACAATTTCTGTGTATACAGGGTGTTTCGGTGACTCGGGGCACAAAATAAACCACGTATACTAGAGTGAAAATGATGATGATTCGTGTAAAAATGTTTAGTCTAAATCAATAAATAGCGGAGTTATAGGTCAGCAAAGTCAAGAAACTTTAACTGATTTTTCTAAATATTTTCAATACTGTTAAAATTAGAACGGTGAAATTTGGTACAGTGTAAACCGATATCAAGTAGAATCATTAGATAGTTTGTGAGTTAAATGATCCACAGGAATAACTTTATACAGTGTGTTCCTAAAATTTATATGCTCCGAACTTTTTTATTTGCTCGTAAACCTACACTTATTTTTGCACCTTCCAATAGAAAATCTATTTTGGAAACTTTTATTACTATTACGAAATTTAGATAAAATTTACCGTTTTTGAGTTAAATCCAAAGTTGTTGGGCCCTGGCAATAATGGTAATAAAAAATAATGAAACACCCTGTATCGTATGGTTCCCGTCGGTTTAACTCACACCCTTACTAATGATTCTACTTGCTACTGATTTACACTGTACCAAATTTCAACGCTCTATTTTTAACAGTATTGAAAATATTTAGAAAAATCAGTTAAAATTTCTTGACTTTGATGACCTATAACTCCGCCATTTATTGGTTTACACCAAAATATTTTTACACGAATCATCATCATTTTTACTCTAGTATATGTGGTTTAATTTGTGCCCCGAGTCACCGAAACACCCTGTATAATATAAACTGGAACATTCAACTATGTATGTGTGGGATGACAGCGTAAATCTTGTGAGATTATTAATATGTGAGCCTATTTCATTATTTATCTAATATTGGTGAGAATATTAAAAAATCTATCTCTGTAATGTTCAGAGATATTTGTCTAAGATAGAATAAAAACATTAACATGGCTCTCTCTAATTTAGCCCTCATTCACACCAATCTATTTACAGAAATTTGACATTTTATGGTTCCTGATCATTCCTTTTTGTATTATCTTGTGTTTATTTAAATTCTTTTTCTGTTAAGGCGGGCAAGAAGGAATCTTTACTTTCCACCATCAACGTTTGACTTTGGATGCTGGATTCAGGGAAACTGTAGACGTGGCAATATTGAACTTGATGGTCTAAAGACTAAGGAACTGTGCAAGAAATAGAAATATAGATGCTGTTAAAATTCGTGATAAATTTACCGAATTCAAATTCTATTATGCTTTCTAGGCTCAATGGCAGGACCCAAAAATGAGATCATTTCAAATCCATGCCACGTTGGTTTGTATACGAATTCAGTGGCAGTTCCACTTGGTCTTCCACTTGGAAAGTACTTACTTTTAATGATCGTAAATTTGTTTATTAACTTTAAGGCATCTAAACGTGTCTGGATGTTCTTGTATTCAACTGTTAAAATATCCCATAAATATGTTTCCTTTATGTAAAGTTCGATTAATCCGGGTTACGTTTTTCCACTCTATATTATTACAAAACTCTCCTCTCGGTATTCACCCACTGCTTCTCTCCACACTTCCCATCCACTTCTCTCCGAACTAGCAACTTTTTTACTTTTTAAAATAACAACAATCTCAAATTCATACGTGTAAGTGGTAAGTACTCTTTTCACACCACTTCAATTACTCTCCCACTTACTTATCCTATCTCTCCTTATCTCATACTCTCATTTCTCTAATTATGTTGCTTCACCTATTTCCTCCTTTGTAGTCATCACCGTTGATCTCCTCATCGCTCTCTCCAATCCTCTTTTTGCCTTAAAAAACTCCCATACCATCTGGAATATGGTATGTTTGTGTGCGTCTGGAGTTCTCACATTTATCTTCCATATCCACTTAGGGTTATGGTTATGTGACTGCGCGTATCTTTCTTCTTTTCACCTCTTATTCCAAAATACAGACTCTCTCCCAGATCAGAAGATTAAGTGGTATGCAACACGTAATTACCCCTGCGGCTTCAGTGGATACCATTTTATATGCTAACATGACCACAATTGCGTACTATTTCGATTCCTCGAAATATTGCGATGTATTTCTTAATTTTTAGAACCATTTTCCACACGGTGCCCTTATGCCGGGTGCTACGCTATTTGTTGAATATTCGGCGATATCTACAATTTCCGTTTTCATCTTCGCTTGTATTACAATTTTTTTTGTGTTTTTTTACACACTTTCTTTTTGTTCAACGTCAATCACATACCTTGTCACCAATAACCTACCCCTATGGCACTCCGTAGCTCATTACTCTTCGATCACCATCTAGAAGAAATGTTGTACTACCAGAGTGGTATGTATACAGCAAACTTTTTATTGGTTTTGTTACTTTTGTTCTCCCTAAAGTCTCTCTCATTTTTTTTTTTCATGAAGGTCAGGTAAACGCATTCTTCACATCTATTGATCATGATACGGAACGGTCTATGTGTTAACACTTTTTTAGTCTTCTCTCCATCTTTCTAATTATTGCCATAATTGCGTCCACGGTACTCATATCCTTCCAATTCAACCCAAGTCAACGGAACTCAATCGACTCCCAACCCAATCCAACAGTCAGGCACGTGTTAGTTTGGACATTCATTAGATTTCATGTTTTCTGATGTTATTCCCATATGGTGTGTTGGGATTGGGTTAGGGCGGTATCTTTTCTATTACCAACCCAATCCAATCGTAAGTTTTAAAAAGAGATTGATAACGTTAAACGTAAATCTAATGAATATCCATGATAAATTGCGCCTGACGGTGGGTTGAGTTGGCGTAGGTTCTCATGGGATGCCAACGAGTAGAAATAATATCAAAAATTATTCTAAAAAAAGTGTGTTACCAATGTATTAACCGCTATACTTTAACGTCAAAAATAGTCAAAAGGCGAGCATTTTTTGTAATCGTGAAGATTAGAGATTTGATCTTTATTGGATTGAATTTGTCTCGGAAAACGAGGCCGGGACATGGTACCTACCTTTTTTCATACAGTTTCTGAGATAGCCTATAATACGATAATTTGCCCGCCTAAGACAGACACATTAAGAAAAAAAAAGATACGAAAACGCCAAAGATTTACACTTAGCAGCAGAAGTCTGCGTATAAAAAACTTCTAACACTTTAACTGAAAAAATAAGGGTCATGATCTAATGTGATAAACTTCATTTTTTTTTTATTTTGTGTATTAACTACATATAATTCTATTAACAAAATAAGCATCAATAAAACAGAAATATTAGTTACAAAAAAATTAAAATTAAAAATTCTCCAAATAATGCGTATGCAAAAATCTGCGTACAAATAAAGACGCCTTCTCCAAAAATATACTTATTTACTTAAATACGTAGTTGGCGATGTACGCTTTCCGATTTAAATAAAAGATAATCGGTGTCAATTATATTAGCAGAGGCTTAGAAGCTAAAAGTTAGAATGGACACGAAAGGAAAGGAAATTGAATTGGGAGAGAGAAAAATTATTGTAAAGTTATGGAAAGAGGGAAAATCTTTTCGAAAAATAGGAGAAACTGTCGGCAGGTCACACTCTTCCATTCAAAGAGTAATTAATAATTATAAAGACACTGAAGATTACCTCTCACGTTCGCGATCTGGTAGACCACCCCTTTTAACAAACCGAGAGAAGCGAAAAATTGTACAGCAGGTTAGAAAAGAACCTAGGCTGACGGCAAAAAAAATAGTAGAAAATGTACAAGAAGAATTTCATAAAACTATCAGCAAAGATACGGTGAGAAGGACGTTAAAAAAAGCTAACTATCACAGTCGCGTTGCACGAAAAAAGCCATTTGTGTCAGAGGTCAATCGTCAGAAGCGGATCGCCTTTGCAAAAAAACTCTTAGACAAGCCCATTGAATTCTGGGAGAAAGTTCTCTTTACAGATGAGAGCAAATTTTGCATTTTCGGCATTAAGGGTAAACAACTTGTATGGAGAAAACCTAATACTGCCCTTAATCCCGAAAATTTGAAAGCTACTGTAAAACACGGAGGTGGTGGAGTTATGGTTTGGGGGTGTATGTGCACCAAAGGGGTGGGAAGGTTGGTTTTCATAACATCGACAATGGACCATAAAATGTATATAGACATTTTAAAAGAAAATTTTAAGCCTAGCATCGAAAACTTGGGCTTGGGGCCCGAATACTTTTTTCAACAAGATAATGACCCCAAACATTGCGCCCACAACACTAAGCTTTGGCTACTATACAATACCCCAAAGCAACTTAAAACACCTCCACAATCGCCGGACTTGAATCCCATCGAACACCTCTGGGATTTACTGGAACGCAGGATTCGGCAACACAACATAACGTCGAAGGAAACGTTAAAAAATGTTATGATTGAGGAATGGGCCAAAATCAGTTCGGACGAAACGAAGAAATTAGTGCACTCCATGCCTAAACGTTTAAGGGAGGTCATTAAACGTAAAGGTTATCCGACCTCATATTAATATAGAAACAATGATCTCATTTATGAATTTTTTATAAATACTGTTTTGATTTTTTTCTGTAACTACTGTTTCTGTTTTCTTGAAGCATATTTTGTTAATAGAATTATATGTAGTTAATATACAAAATAAAAAAAAATCAAGTTTATCACATTAGATTATGACTCTTATTTTTTCAATTAAAGTATTACAAGTTTTTTGTACGCAGACTTCTGCTGCTGAGTGTACTTTTTTGTTTAAATGTGATTTTTTATCAGAATCCAAAATATTATACGATAGAATTAACATTTTTTTTCTTAACACCTAACAATGTTGGGTTGATTAGAGTCTTTTTTTTTAACACCTAATAATGTCGAGTTGATTAGAAAATTTTAATACTAACTGCTGATATTCTAAATTTTCCTCTCTATTTGAAGGAATTTATTGTACGATAGCATGTATTGCCATAAAAAGAATGAATGTTTTGTTTTTATTCAGTTTATTAAAACAGGTTATATCAAAAAAGGTATAAGTTCTTCAAATATGATGCGATTAGAGCTAGAGCCAGCAGTTAATGTATCATTTGCGATGGCACAAGAGGAGACTGTGGGCTGAGGAAAGACTTCACCTGCTGTGGACTAGTTCTTTCAGAAGTGGTCTCACTTAGTTATTTATTGACTGTCAAACCTAGGAATATTTTAGGACTTGCTCGCAGTAGCATTAGAGTTCTAATGGCTGCCTAATTATAGACACATCTCTTGTTGGGCGGAATTGGCAACGATTTTGAATTTGCCTATGTGTGGAAGACGAAGAGACGGTTGAGGATGCTGCCGTGCTCTCAATTGTATCAGATTCTCGATTTTTGAATCGCAGATTATCTCCCGTAAGAAACCAACGTATATAACGTAATGTATTACGTGAAACTAATAGGAGTAAATCATTTTAAAACAATATTTTACTTATTTTAGTTTTCTTAGTATGTAATAAACCTGCTCAACAATAAACAATATGACGTATCCAATAATTTATGCAAAAATTTATTAAAATAATAGTGGCATTAAGTTTTTACGATACACTGCTTCTTCACTTTTTATATCATTAAGTAATTTGGATGAGTCATAATGTTTTAGCATCATTTCGTTCAATTCCTCAAATTTTTCGATCTGCTCAAGCCAAGATGAGATGGAAACTTTTCCTAATTCCAGACAAATTTAGTGCAATATAAATGTTTTGAAAATAGCGTAAGTCTAGGATTTTAAACATAAAAAATAATTTGCACATTTGAGAATTTATCTAACAAAGTTTACACAGCATTATTTTACATCTAAAATCAAGTTCCACGTGACAATAAAATTTGTGTATACATATTATTAAACCTGTTAAATGTTACAGACAAGAAACATTGACAATAACAGAGAACACACAAAAATAAATCAAGCAAACTTAAGAGGAATATATTTAGAAGCATGTTGGGGTAGATATAAGAACGAATTATATTAACCCGCTTAGAGATATTTCTGATATAATTCATCAGATTTTAAAGACTACAATGTTTTGGAATATTAACAAGATGGAAGAAAGGGGACTAAAAAAGAGTTTAGAGAGAGAATTAAAAGAAAAGTAAGAGAAAACTTAAAGTTTAAATCGGTGGACAAAACACCAAAACGCTGGAAAGATAAATTGTTTGATTATACACGTGAGTTGGTTTCGGTAGGAATGTGATGATAAGTTGTAGCATCAATAAGAGAAGAAACGCAGGAGACAAATGAGGTCAGGATTCAGTTTGGGAAGCAACAGCTGTCAAATGATCAATCAACACACGTTTAGTTTTTCGATATTACATCAGAGACGTAGTATTTATGTATGTGTCGTAGGCATAGACACGAACATAAATACTAGTGATGTGATTTTGAAATTATAAGTATATTACTATTGTATGATTCTGATGAAAAATGATTTAGCGAATCGCTTTTAAGTAATCAGTGAAAACACTGTTAAATACAATTTGAATCAAATCCCAAACAGAAAATTAAATATGGTCAAATTGTTCTTTTTTAACGTCATCGTTAGTAGGTATTAAGATAAAGAAATTGATTGAATTGTTTTAAAATTATTTTAATTTAGCTCACATACATCAATTTGTTGTAACTTCTTCAATTCTTTAATTACTGGTAAATATACTTCAGATACATTATCTTTATCAATAACCCAAAAAGAACCATTTTTACTTCTTCCAATAATAGTAACGATCGATTTACCAAAAATGTCAACCCTAAAAATGCATTAATCATTTTCTGTTCAAAATAACTTATATAATTGCATTACTTTTGCATCGGAAAATCAGGTTGTGACATAGTATCATAAATAACTTGTTCGGACCTTTTATGCAACGTTCTACCTCGGAAATAATTTGCTGTTAATGGTGTGGCATAATAACCAGGACAAATTGTGATTATTTTAGATTTGGTTTCTGCATAGTGAAAATCAGCTGAAAGGCATTTTCCTAGGCCAATCAAAGCGTGTTTTGTTGATACATAAACTGGTATGGTTGGAATTTTTTGTAATCCAGCTATGGAGGCAATATTCATTACGATTCCTTCTTCTCCACATTTATATTTTGGAATATATTTTTCCATTGCCAAAATACAACCGTTAATAACACCAACCTAAATTAACAATAATCAAGAAAATTTTAAATTAATTTTTGAGATATTACCAAGTTGACTTGAATTGTTCTTTCCCATTTTTTATCATCTAACATTCCAGCGTTATTTACGAGAATATCAAAACTTCCAAATTTTTCTAGCGTGACTTGCAAAGCGTCTGCAAATTATATTTATTATAGCCAATAATGATTCAAAAGATTTACTTACCATCAAATTCACTCATGCTAGATACATCAGTTTGAGTAAAAATCACTCTATCTGCTCCAAATTCCTTTTGTAATTGCAATAAAGTGGCACAGCCTTGCGCTTCGTCTATATCAGAAATCGCTACTCCCTAAAAACATTAAAGTTACAATTCATTAACCTTGACATAAATTATTTTGATATTAACTTTTATGCCGTGCTTTAAAAATTCCCGAGCTATAACAAGTCCAATGCCGGATGCTGCTCCTGTTATATGAGCTACTTTATTGTCCAAGGTATCATCTGGTGGGGTCATAACACGATTGCAACCCTGAGAATTTTTACGTTTAGTGGTTATTATTAAAGGTTTTAACAAAGAATATTGTTTAAATAATAAACTACTCCATGGAAGAGCCATCTATGTAAATTTCGTTTCTTCTTTAATTTCTTTTTTATCCCTTATTTGAAAACGAACATTATTCTTAAAAATTGATTTATCTATCTTTCATTTTTATTGTGACATTTACTATGACAACATCAATATAATAATTGACGCATTTATTTTCAATTTTTTTTATTCATTTATTTGTAGAATGTAAACCTACCAAATATTATCAGCTTCGATTAGCCAGAAGATTCGCCGTTTTTAATAGGCGGTTTTAGTCCTTTTGAACCTAGGTCTAATAAACTTTGAAATTGTTTCATGGTCTTGTTCCTTTATATCGGAAGGTATATTTGTTTATTGAAACAAAAATGTACATTAAGTGCGGTCTGCACTGTATAAACGCAGTAAATAACGAATGTTTAAAAATTTACAAATGTATAAAGTATTATTTGTATATCTATTTATTTTCATTTATAAAAAAATACAGTTAAAGCAAAATACACGCTAGATGATAAACATCTGTGAATCTGTACATTTTGCCCAACTCTGGATTTGAAGTACTCAGAAGTGGTATCTACATAGCTACGATCACAGCCCATACAGTTACACTGGTGGAGTTGCTTCTTTTATCACAGTCAAAAAACTTTTCACCGGTTTGCAGGTATACATTGCAAACCTTAACAACCACTAAAAAATTTTACCAAATTCTTAGTGAACCCAGGAATGAAGGGGACCATAACAATCTTGGAGGGTGTGGGAGGCTATCCATTATCAATCAAGTTGAGACAAAGCAGTGCGGTTGGGGCTTTAATATGGCAAAGTATCTGGCGAGTGGAGAATTTTGTTGACTAGTGAGCGAGGATAGCAAAATACATCCGCTAGAAACATAAGATCTTTTTCTTTAAGCTCATGGTCGGAAATGCAAATGACCTTGGTTTTCATGCCTTCGACTGTGTTAACTTAGATGTGAATGGGATGGCAAGAAATGAAGTTGATAAAACGACTTGAAAAATTGGGCTTCCTACACCCATCTAAAACGATGTGTTGATCAATCTTTCTGATAACAAGTGAGTCCAGAAAGGGCACACTATTCTTGAATGCAATTTTCATCGTAAATTGGATGTGACAATCAATAGAGTTGAACTCTCACTGTACGTATTGTAGTCTGTCATATGGTTCAGTACAAATAATGTCATCGACATACTTGTAAATAAAGGGTAACTGAAAGGAGAGCTTAGTGATATATTTGTCCAAGATCCAATCCAAAACAATGATGGCCAAGATGGGGATTACCACATTTTTGTTTATAAAACATTTTCTGGCAGGAAAATACAGACGAATTGAACAAAAAGTCGATGGTCTCACGAAACAAATCTTTCGGAATATCCGTGTGGGGTTGTACCTAATAGTGAACCTGTTCCAGCCCAAGCTTTTATCCAACCTTTCCATTACCAATTGCAAGTGAATGTTTGCCAAAAGGGATACAATAACTAACAAGATCAGAACAAAATTAGGAGGTAACGTCACATTCATCATCTCTTCAGCAAAAACCAAGCAATCGCTGATGTTGTGTTTGATCTTATTGACAGAATTGTCGTCGAGGCACTTAACAAAGTAAGTTAACAAAGTGGTGGTCAGATAACCGAATAACCGGAACCTAAGTTGAGTTCAGTGCAACAGGTAAACCGAGTTTCGGTTTTTGTGAAAGAAAGTTGGAGTCTTCTATTCAAAGCAGGATCTTAATTCTTACCCCCTTCTTGGTTGCATTCCCAAAAAATTTTAACTAATTGTAAATTATGCAAAAAGAATGTTAACTTGGATGGATAAAAATTGTCCAGGGACCGGTCAAATTTTGATTGAGAATTGCTGGTCTAGAGTTTAGTTTGCCAGAGTATTCCTACAATGTATAAGGATGTAGAATTAAAAACTTTGAAAATAAATCACTATGTAGTTTGATGTGTTCCTATGCTAAATTCGAATATTTTTGAACATTTCCAATATGCAACGACAGAAGGTTATTAAATGTAATAATAAAGCTTCAAGTAAATTTTGAAATTTAAAATGCACTGGTATTGATTTAGCAAAATAATTGTGGCACTTATGGCATTATTATTTTTATATACAATTAGTGTAGGCATCCCTCGTATAATACGATACTTGTATAGCACGGTTTTGATATTACACGGCAAAAAATTTGTGAAACATGATTTCGACACGACTACAACACGTTTTCGATATAATAATAAACTTGATTAAATGATACACGGTTTTGATAGAAGGATTAATATAGCATCTAGAACACTTGAATTTCTTCAGAAATATTGTTGAGTTTGTTTCTCTTTTTCATATTTTGAATTTAATTGAAAAGCGTTTATTTGGTTTTGTACTTTATTATTAAAGAATGGTGAATAGATTTTAGTTCTACCGGTTTCGGTTAGGAACATGGCTAAATTTGATTTCAGAGTAGTACATATCTTTTCAAAAAGATTGTTAGTTTGTTTAATTATTATTAAAATGAAATTATGATGCAACATGTGCTCAAATACAAAATGAAATTTCAGAAAGACTCGATACTAATTTTAGACGACTTGATACTGTTTTTAAAAGGCTTGAAATGCGTTCAGAAATCTTTATTCTGCTTCTATAAGATGCTTTCAAAAACCTTGAAATGCTTCCAGAAGACTTAATACTGCCTCTGGAAGACTTGATACTGCTTTTAAAAGATTTAATACTGCTCTCAGAAAACTCGATCTGCCTCTGGAAGACCTGATATTGCCTTTAAAAGACTTGATACTGCTTTTAGATGACTTGATACTGCTGCCATCGAACTTAAAATGTTTCCACAAGATTTGATATTGCTATCAGAAGACTTGAAATACTTCCTGAAGACTTAATACCACTGCCTCTGGAAGATTTGGTTGATACAGCTAGACTGATACAGCTTTTAACAGACTGGAAATGCTTTCAGAAAACTTGAAATGCTTCCAGAAGGCTTGGACTGCTTCCATAAGATTTGATACTGCGCTTGGAATTGTTGATACTGCATTTAAAACACTTGAAATGCTTTAAGAAAGCTTGATATACCTCCGGAAGGCTTGAACAGGTCCCATAAGATTCGATTCTGTTCCTGGAAGACTTGGTATGTTTCCAGCAGACTTTTCATGCATCAGAAGACTTGATACTGCTTCTAGAAAACCTGAAACATTTCAAGAATACTTGGTATTGATTCTGGAAAACCTAAAATGTTTCCAGAAGGCTTGATACTACTTCTTGAAGATTAGATATTGCTTCAAGAAGACTTGACACGCTTCCAAAAGATTTAATACTGCTTCTAGGAGGCTTGTAAAACTGCTGGCAGAAAATATTGAATTGCGTTGATATGATTATTTACATATCGCAATGAGTTATCTAGACGTGCATTTAAACTAGATACAATTGCTAGCAACTAGATGCTGACGATGGATCGATGATGTATCATCCATCCATGTGTACTGTTAATACATATGGCATATCCTTTTTTAAATATAATGAAAATATAGATATAATGAAAAAATAATGAAAACTCCTACCATCGCTGGAGCACCATATGAGGCTACCGTTAAGATATTACTTAGAAAACATTAAATATTATTTATTATTTAAATATTATTTTCAATTCTTTTTATTATTACTCAACGAAATTCTTTTCATATCAATTGCTGGCTTATGTAACATAATACGCATTACTTCACTTATGGTAGATATAATTAGTTCTTTATTAATAGTATGCAGTTTTTCAATAGTTGATGATTTCCCGATTTCGCAATTATTACAGAAATGTTGTAAGAAGCAAGCAAGCCATCGCCGTCTTGTGTGGTTGCGGTTGAAAAGGTTTTGCCAAAATCGCACTATGTGTTTCTTTTGTGCTTTCATATCCTCCTTTACAGTTATTCATCGCTCCCAAATGTACTGATGACCACCATTCATTGTAACTCATCGTGTAACCTGACATATTGAATATAGTTGGATTTTTTAAAGTCTAAGCTTCGTGGGTGTGCACCACCACACTTATATTGGATGTGTTTATGAGGATGTATTATTTGTTGAGGATTTATTATTCACCTTATTCGGCCTGCAGTAACGCCGTAGTAAGTTATATAAGTGCATAAGTGCAGTAAGTTATACATGTTCAGCTGTTTTGACTCGTCATTGCAAAGTTGACAAGTTTGATCCTCAGGTTGTCCAATATAGAAAAGATAGTATTTGTGGGATGTTCCTGAGAACGTCCTTAGATTTTCTTGTTGAGGTAAGATATTTGCTTAAATCAATCATTGCCTCCTTTGTTGCACTATAAATTGGTAACGTTGGAGAACCTTCTAGGCTCAGAATGGCTGCAATGTTAAAATTAATCCATTGAGGGATGCTTTATTGTTTTTCAAATATGTACTATTGTGTTTAGAGCTGCTTTTTTCATTAGGCTTAACCGAAACGTGTTTCGTGTATCCTCTACTTCATCACTCCATCTTTCCACCAGGCATACTTCCAATTATATTAATAGTTGTTCTCTTTCGCTTTTAACATCAGACATCTTTTTTTCCATACTCCGCGGATCAAACGATGGCTGACAAGAGTTACAACGCCATGCTATATGAGATTGTCCTACCTCAATTGGATGAATTGGGACTAAATAATATTAGTTTTTAACAGGGTGAAGCAATAAAGCATACTTTCATGCTGCAGTTCGTTTGGTGATTCACACTGACCGATAAGATCGCCTAGTTTAACTCTTTTAGACTTCATTTTGTGAGGTATTTTAATTTCACAGGTTTATGTTAACAAACCTCGTACTCTTGGCTAATACCATCTTCTAATTTTTGAAAAAATATAAACAATAATTCTGCATTTACAAAAAAAAATCAGCGAAAGCACATCCAGTGACAACTTCTTACCATCTTGCATTTCTTTTGTTATTTCTCCTTCTTGGGTAGTATTGGAAATTGTTTGAAAGTAATATTTCCCCATAACATTTTAGTTATATATTTCTCAATTGACCTATTCTTAGCTCTTCTTCAAAGCTTTCCTTTATTTCATCGTTTAAAATTATAATCTTGTAAGTTACAAAAATCCTACTTACTGGTTGTCAGCTAGTTACAACTTGCAACTTAAGTAACTTACACTCTCAACGGCTTCGGTCACTGATTAAGTTTTATCATTTTTACTTATCAGAAACCGTTGTTATTTCATAAGAAACCAGGAAACTTAAAAAAACATTTTTATAGCTTGTAATTAGTCTACATCAATGTTGCATTGTGGTGAATAAACTGCAATCTAACTTTGTCATCTTGGAGTGTGGCCCATTCCTGAAACAGAATCAACAAGATACATCGGGGTCAGCTTGACGTTATACACAGGTTATACTTAAAAGTAGATAAATATACTTCATTGGTAGGTTTGATCTGTGCTCATAGAGCTATCTAATCAAAACAAATTTCTCAACTGATTGACGACCTTCAAAAGGAAATAAAGTAATTCAATATGTAGGAACGCAGAAAATAAAAACAAACTGCCCCTCATCAACATTTGTGCTGTCAAAACAAAATTGAGTTTACGTAAGATATAATTATTGTCAAGTCATTGCTTTTATAGATTTGCTATTAACCGAAACTTATTTGAATCGCTTGCATTTTAATATTCGCGTTGATTGGCCTTATCCTCTGATACTATGTAGTGTATGTTTTTAATAAACAAGTATATCGACGGTTTATTTATGAGTAATGTAAAACGCGATAAAATAAATTCCATTGTTACTTAGTCTACATAACGATTTACATTACTCGATTGAAGTGTTACTAAGAGGATGTCTGTCGAAAATAAAGTTGCTCTTGTAACTGGGGGTGCTTCAGGAATTGGGTTTGGAATTACAAAGGCGTTATTAAAGAATAATGTTAAAGTAAGTTAAATAAAATAATTATAGAATTTAAAAAAAATTAATTCAAAAATGTTGCAGGGTGTAGTCATTGCTGATATAAACGATAAAGCTGGCGAAGAACTTACCAAACAATTAAATGAAGAATTTGGAAAGGGAAAAGTCATATTTATTAAAACAAATGTTGCTGATAAAGATCAATTTGAGAATGCAATGAAGAAGACGGTGGAAATTTTTAAACATTTTGATATTTTAGTGAATAACGCTGGAATTTTATATGATAGTTGCTACGAAAAAGAAGTTTCGATTAATTTGGTTAAAGTCTATAATAAATTTATAATAATCACATTAATAATTATTAATTCATATTTTTAGATCGGTGTAATTCATGGTTGTCGATTAGCTATGGACACATATTTAAAAGACTATAAATCCTCTTCAGAAGGAATCATTATTAACATATCATCCATCTTGGGATTACAAAGTTCTACAGCGTTACCAATTTACACCGCAACTAAACATGCAGTCATTGGTTTGAGCAAATCACTTTCAACACAATTCCATTATGAATCTACAAAAGTTAAAGTAATTACAATATGCCCTGGATATACAAATACTCCACTCTTAACGTTACCAGAAGAACATTTCTTTAATGATCGATGTTATAAGGCTATGCGTGCATATATTGATCAGCCTACATTCAAATTACAAAGGTAAAGAAAATTTCAAGATAAATTAAGTTCGTTGTTTAATTTTTGATATCTTTTAGTATCGATGACGTAGGTAAAACATTAATTTCGATCATCCCTCAGAGTGAAAATGGATCTATTTGGGTTGTTGATGGAGATAATGTTTCATCAGTTCATGTTCCAGTAATAAGTGAATTAAAGAAAATCAAAACGATTTGAGAAGAAATCATTTATATTTATCTAAATCATCTAATATTTAAAATGATCACTTTACTATCAAAAATTTTATAACAATAAAAATTGATATGTTATTTGATACATAGTAATACATACGTAGATATTTACAATTAGTAATAAAAGATAAAACAGTAAAAATATCTTGATAAATTAGGCCATAGATATTTATCTAGAATCTAGTTAGTTCTGCTAATTGTTGAATTTGCTAGTTGATTGGCGCATGGGAAACGTATCGAATCGCATTAATTCATGATTGAAGTGTTTGTATTGAAGTGCTCTATAAGTTTATCTGAACTCAAAATACTCAATTAAGATATGTACAGATAACGAACATACAAAAAATAAACTATACTTGTGTGTTCTAAATTGCCAACCAATTAATTGTAAGCATTAATTGGAATTTGAAACGTTCATGTAACATATATAAATGAAAACAGCAGAAAGAATGAATACCTGTTACACGTTAATTGTAGTTATATTAAAATATAGTTAATGAGTCGCAAAGAACAAGCCTTATATTTTCTTTTAGATGGAGACTTCTCTCACAAAAGAGAGGATGTCGAAAAATAAACAAATTAAATCATTCTTCAGATATAGTACGTAGAATTTAAAATCATTAGCGTAAAAAGAGGAGGTCTGATATAGTTTACTTGTGTTTCAATCAAAATCAAAAAAGAATCAATAACAGCTTCTATGAAAAAAGACAGATTATAAATATGTAGGTATACATGGCAATGTGAAACATTTCAATACTTGGTATTGCTTCTGGATGACCTAAAATGTTTCCAGAAGGCTTGATACTATTTCTTAAAGATATGATATTGCTTCAAAAAGTCTTGACACGTTTCCAAAAGATTTAATACTGCTTCTAGGAGGCTTGTAAAACTGCTGGCAGAAAATATTGAATTGCGTTGATATGATTATTTACATATTGCACTGAGTTATCTAGACGTGCATTTAAACTAGATACAATTGCTAGCAACTAGATGCTGACGATGGATCGATGATGTATCATCCATCCATGTGTACTGTTAATACATATGGCATATCCTTTTTTATATATAATGAAAATGTAGATATAATGAAAAAATAATGAAAACTCCTACCATCGCTGGTGCACCATGTGAGGCTACCGATAAGATATTACTTAGAAAATATTAAATATTATTTATTATTTAAATATTATTTTCAATTCTTTTTATTATTGCTCAACGAAATTCCTTTAATATCAATTGCTGGCTTATGTAACATAATACGCATTACTTCACTTATGGTAGATATAATTAGTTCTTTATTAATAGTATGCAGTTTTTCAATAGTATGATGATTTCCCGATTTCGCAATTATTACAGAAATGTTGTAAGAAGCAAGCAAGCCATTGCCGTCTTGTGTGGTTGCGGTTGAAAAAGTTTTGCCAAAATCGCACTATGTGTTTGTTTTGTGCTTTCATATCCTCCTTTACAGTTATTCATCGCTCCCAAATGTACTAATGACCACCATTCATTGTAACTCATCGTGTAATCTGGTATATTGAATATATTTGGATTTTTTAAAGTCTAAGCTTCGTGGGTGTGCACCACCACATTTATGATGGATGTGTTTATGAGGATGTATTATTTGTTGAGGATTTATTATTCATCTTATTCGGCCTGTAGTAACGCAATTATATATGGTCAGCTGTTTTGACTCGTCATTGCAAAGTTGACAAGTTTGATCCTCAGGTTGTCCAATATAGAAAAGATAGTATTTGTGGGATGTTCGATCGATCAGGAAACCTGAGAACGTCCTTAGATTTTCTTGTTGAGGTAAGATATTTGCTTAAATCAATCATTGCCTTCGTTGGTGCACTATAAATTGGTAACGTTGGAGAACCTTCTAGGCTCAGAATGGATGCAATGTTAAAATTAATAATAATAATAATTTATTGCCATAATAAAAAAAAAGAAAATACAACTTAATGTATACATATCACAACTTAATATATCGAGATATGAGCAAAAGGATCAATTTATCGCATAAACGATATCTTCCAAAGGACCCAATCAATGAACTTGTATACTGTGTTGCAAAAAAATAAATTAAATGGCAAGCTTCAACGTTAAATTTATGGTAACTATACTGATGTGTTATGTTAGTTGCTAGAATAACAGAAGAAGAGAAGCAAGAGAAGAAGAAGAAAAGCAAAGAAGAAGAGATGAAAAGATAGAAGTTTTCAGCAGATAATTGGGAAGCAAATAAATGGCGCTTTAGATGATTTTTAAATGTCGTAATGTGAGGAATATTACGAATATCAGTAAGCAGATTGTTACAAATGGTTATCGCCTGTACAGTAAACGAATTATGGTAAAATTCGGTATTATGGGTCGGGAACATAAGCAGAGAATCAAGCTGAGATCTTGTGGGTAAGCCATGCGACGACAAGCGCTGAAATATACAGTACAGGTATCTTGGTGTTTGGTTATGAAGAACATTATATATAGAGCTGTGCATTATATGCACGAAAAAGCAGTGATATATGCGGATATATATGCATGCATATTGTTAAGTATATGCATTCCTAATTACAAAATATGCACACATATGCAGAAAACTTCAAGAAATAATAAACTCCCTTTTCAAGTTTGTTTTCAAAGGTACATATGTAACACTATACACTGTGTTCAATAATTATCGAAACCTAATAAAAGTATTGCGTGCAATGCAACGAAAATTCCTGTTATTTAAAATAATTTTTATTGTATAAATTGAAATTAATGTTGAAGAAAGTGATTATTTGATTATTAAAAGTGAATTAAAACTGTTACATTATTAATATTAAAGTAATATTAGTTAAGTAAGTTACGATTATTACTGAACACACTGTATAATACCTTGATATTGACAAGTTGGTAATAGACAACAATTATCATATAAAATATTCAGAAGGTGATTGTGACATCTTGTTGTGTAACTTTATGTCAAATATTTTCGTAAATAATCTAGAAACAATCTGAATTTTGGATCACTATGATACAGTATTATCATCTGTTTATTTCAATTAATGCAAGACTTCAAAAAAAATAACATATATTCAAATAAAATAAGTATATAAATAAGTACATAAACTCTAACATTAAATTTCTTTGTTAGTTATATTGGAGAAAATATTGACGATTAAATGCTTTTCTAAATTTTTTAACAAAAACGAATGTCGTCGATCAGTAAGGATTTGTTTATATGAAGAAAAGCTTCTTTCTACATCGACCGAAGTAATTGGGGCGTATTTTAATTTGGAAATTAAAGAGGGATCTAATTGCACCCCTTCTTCAACGTTTCCTTGGAGTATGTTTGAAATTTTTTGAAGAAAATTAAAGCCCTCGTTTTTTCTTAAAAGATTTTCTAATTTTTTCTTAATATTTTGTGCTATTGAACCTTCGATGCTGTGATTCTTCTTTTGAATATCTCAATCATTTGTATGGATTCGGTTAGTTCTAAACATTGAGTCTCCAGTAATATCTCCAGTTAATAGTTCACAAATAAATGAATAATTTGCTTTAACAAAAGCCAAATTTTGTGGTAGGGTTGAAGTGTTGCTTAGTATAAGTTTGCAGTCTCGTATAGCTATAGAATCCTCGGAAGAAAAGGAATTTACAACTTTCTTTATACCTTCGAAATTATCAGTATAAAAAGCAGCTGCATTGAGCCAAGTACCCCATTTCGTTATTACTGGTTGGGGTGGAAGAGGTAAGCCGGGTAAAATATTTTTGTAGTGGTCGATACGCAATGGCGCTTTCACAAATATTTTTTTTGTGGTATTCACCAAATTATTGATGTCTGGGAAAGTGTTCCGTATTTCTTCGGCAATTCTACTGACGCAATGGGCCAAACAGGTAACATGAATTAAATTGTTATAAAACATTTTTAAATTTTGTGCTGATTTCACCATATAGGTTGCGCCATCAGTCAACATTAACAACACTTTGTCACTTGGAACAGCTTTTGGTAGATAGAACTTAATCAATACATCATTTATAAATTTTGAAACAGATATATTGTTTACTCTATCTAATTCTTGTACCCCGATTAAATATGATTTGCTAGAAAAATGCTCATTTAATGTTCCAATTAGCAAATTTGCAATATATCGTCCAGTAGAATCGGTTGTTTCATCTACAACAATATATATGTGGTTGTCGCCTATTATTTCCTTAATTCTGCTCATGGTGCTTTCAAATACTTTTTCAACATATGTTCTCATTAAGGTAGTTCTGCTGGGTATCTCCTGTCATAACTTGGTTCTTTAGGGTGTATCATGTTTAATATTTGATGTTGATATTTAATAAAACCATCAATAAAAATCGTTGTACAACTAACTTTATTAAAAGGTAAAACTATACTACTTTGCAATATGTAATAATTGCATTATTACAATAGTTCACTTTGCGTGCTCATCAATTAAGCAACCGGTCGATGACCAAAATGCTCACTCCACAAGCCGCAAAGTCCACTGTCTTTTTACTTAATGCTACTTATGCTATTTTTTATAAATTAAACTTATTTCTAATTAATTTCTAATTTAACTTTTATTTATTCCACTACATCTCCTTTTTTTTATTAAAGAAAATTTAAACATATTAATATTTTAAATTTTCATGTTAAATTTTATTTATTCCACTACATTTTCTTTTACAATCTCTTAAAATTAAACTTACATAACACTACACTTAATAGTCTTTTATTTATGCACTGTATTTTTTCACTCTGTTTTTATGCACAGTTATTAGTTTATTGTTAATTTTTATAATTATGTTAGGAGCTTCATCTTTGATTACTTTGTATGGACCCTTATAAATAGCTTCTAATTTATTATTAGTTTCGCTTTTTACTAATACTTTATCATTGAATTTAAAGTTAATTTCCTTACAATTTTTATCTAAGCTACATTTTCTCTTATTTTTAGATTCAATTAAATTCGTCCTAGCATCGTCTAATGCAGATTTTAATCTAAATCTCAGTTCATGGTTATAATCGTCAAAGTTATATATTGGCTGATTGTTATTAAGCAAACTAGTTGGCAATTTACATGTTTTTCCAAATACTAATTCAAATGGTGTGTATTTTGTTTCTGAATGCACGGTATTATTAAAAGCAAATGCCCAAAATGGTACCCATGGACTCCAAGTGTCTTGAAATTTAGATGTTTGAATTCGCAAATACGCGCCTAAGCTTTTATGTGTGTTCTCCAAAGATCCCAAAGTTTCATGGTGATAAGCACATGAATGTAATTGTTTTATACCTAAAACCCTTGCCGATTCTTTAAAAACACATGCCAAAAACTCAGTACCTTGATCCGTAACAATTTCCTGCGGAATACCGTACTGTAATATAAAATTTTGAACAAAAGATTTTGCTACCGTTTCGGCTTCTTTGCTTTTAATAGGATATGCTCCTACGAATTTAGTAAGCTCACATTGAACGGTTAAAATATATCTGTTGTCTTCATTATCCTGATTCAAAGGACCTACCAAATCTAAGAAAATTTTTTCAAAAGCTGATGATGCGGTAGTGGTGAGTGCTAACGGTTCTTTATGAGATCTCGAATGTTTGTACCGTTGACATTCATCACATTTATTTACGAATTTCGCCACATCATGTTTTAAATTATTCCAACAGTAGTAACGCTTAATATTGTTGAACATACGATTGATACCAGCGTGACCTCCCGTAGGTAAAATATGAAATTCATTCAAAATTAATTGACGTGTTTCTTTACAATCAATGTAACTTCCCTTATTTATTACGTTAAATTTTACGTGTAACTTTTTGATTATTCGTGGATATTTTGCTAAATTGGCAATTAAATTATCATTTTCTTTACATTTAAATATACACAGCTGTGAAATATAATTATTAATACATATAGCTTCTAAGTGTCTCAACTTTGCGTCTAGGGCTGAAATTGATCGACAACTTAAATTTACATAAATTATTTGATGCCTTTTATCATATAAAATTTCCTTGTACCTAATTATATCCACATCATTACACTTCTCTAATTCATTATTGGTCAAATTTCTTAATTCGATTGAACCCATTGGACGCTTTAGCAATTCAACAATTCCTGGATGGCCGGTCCATTTATCAGTATCATTGCCAGAACATACCACAGATTCAGAGTTTTTTAATCTTTGCTGTGTACGTGTCGTTACAAAAACATCGTGTGACATATTTTTTAAATCTGTAGAGTCAAGAGTAATTCTTGATAACGCGTCCGCTACTGAATTCTCCTTTCCCTTTATATAGTGCACAGTAAAATCAAATTCCTCTAACACTAACCTAAATTTAGTCAATCTCGAAGAAGGATTCGTCATACTGAACAAATATATCAATGGTTTATGATCGGTGAATATTTCAAATTTTCTACCGTACAAGTATGGTCTAAAGTGCTTTACGGACCACACAATTGCCAAAAGTTCCTTTTCAATGACTGGGTAATTAATTTCTGCTTTATTCAATGACCTACTAGCGTATGCAACAGGCTTATCGTCAGAATTTGAGAGCACTGCGCCAATTGCATAACCAGAAGCATCAGTTCTAAGAATAAACTTATTAGTTTCTGAAAAACTAGGATATTGCAAAATCGGTGGTTTTATTACAGAATTTCTTAGAATTTCAAACGATTTTTGACAACACTCATCCCATCGAAATTGCACTGACTTCCGGCATAATTTATTCAACGGATATGCGATTTCAGCAAAATTTTTAATAAACCTACGATAATAGTTTACGAATGCTACAAAACGCTTACATTCGTCGGCATTTTTTGGTGTTGGGTAATTTTTTATTGCATTTATTTTAGCAGGGTCCGGTGAAATTCCGTCTGCAGAAATAATATGACCTAAATATAACATTTTTTTTTTCTAGAAATTGACATTTTACTGGATTTAATTTTAAATTTACTGCTCTAAGCCTATTGAGTACTTTTATTAAATTTTTGTTATGATTTTGTAAACTATTTCCAAACACTATAAGATCATCCATATAAACAAAACATGAATCATAGTTTAATCCTGACATTGCAATTGTCATAACCCGTGAAAATGAACTGGGGCTAGTTTTTAATCCCATTGGTAGCCTAGTCATTTGAAACTGACCCTTGTTGGTAGTGAAAGCTGTACAATTTCGACTGGATGGTTCCAATTCTACTTGGTAATATCCCTGAGAAAGATCTAAATGGGTAAAATACAACGCGCCTGATAATGAGTCAAAAATTTCAGTAATATTAGGTAACGGAAATCTGTCATCCTCAATATTTTTATTTAACAACCTATAATCGATAACAACTCGCCATTGTTTGTTTCCCTGACTATCATTCTTCTTAGGAACTATTAGCAATGGTGAGGACCAACTTGACTTTGTTTCTTCAATTATTCCGTCATTTAGTAATTTAGTTATTTGAGAGTCAATTTCAGTTTTCTGCGCTTGAGGTAAGCGATAAGGTTTGACGTAAACTGGATGTGCGTCTTTTTTTAATTTAATAGTTTCTTTAATTATATTCGTAACACTCAAAGGATCATCCTTTAATAAGAAAACATCTGCATATTTAGCACAGATTTTGTGAATTGCGTCTATCTCTTCTTTGTTTAAATGTTTTATATCAAGTAAATCTAAAAGTTTATTTACCCTATTTAAATTAATATTAGTGCTTTCAAAATTTAGCAATTCGAATTTTGATAAACTAACATTTCCTGGTTTAAAATTTTTAATTTTAACTTCCCTATCGTTAGTGTTTAAAATTCTAACTGGGACCTTGTTCAAGTCTGGTCGAACAATGATTCCTGCAGTGAAGACACCCTCAGATATCTCACTTGGCAAAATCACACAGTCTCCAGAAGCGTCTGTCGAAAAATACTTTATAATTTCGCAACGTGGCGGTATGGTTACAAAACTGTCAATTTTAGATTCTAAGTTGATCGTAATTTTACAAGAATTAATCCAAAATGAAAATAAAAATTTTTCGTAATCTATGGTTGCACGATATTTCTCAAAAAAATCCGATCCTATGATGCCATTCACACCACAATGCAAATCAGTCATAACAACAAATTCATGAGTAATATTGTAATTGTAAATATTTAAAGGAATGTTTACTAAACCCATTGATTTTACTGAACCTGCAATTCCTCTTATATCTATTTGTTTAGTAGTATCAATTATTTCATTACTTTGCAAAAATTTTGAAAAAATTACACTTAATGTTGCACCAGTATCCAAGAGAAATAATAAATCATCAGTACCGTATTTCATTCGCACATAATTCATACCATTCATACTACATATTACTTCGTCTGGGGAATTATTCACGAAAAAACCGTTGTTCGTTTATTTCATTGTTGGCTGTGTTCTTATTGGTAACCTCAGGAGTTCCCATCGCGTCAGATTCTGCAAAATACGCATGATTTCCACGAAAAGAACCTGAGATTCCTCTACGACCTCGAAAGTTACCGCGACTGCGATACGATCCTCTCTGACTTCCACGATTGTTATTTCTATATTCAGCATAATTACCTCGGTTGTTATTGTGGCTATTGAAATTATTATATCCGCGCTTATTGTTATGAGGAACAAAATTATTATTTCCTCGATTGTTTCGGTTATACCCATTAAATGGTTTAAAATTCCGAAAATTTGTTCTACTATTATGACTACCTCTACCATTCATTTGAAAAATAGCAGATGAAGGGGGTCTATTTATCTCCTCATCTAATGCCACATTAATTGCATCTTTTAAGGTTTTACAATTTCGCGCTTTAAGAATTGTTCTTAGTTCATGATTTTTTAAACCATTACAAAATGAATTTATCGCGAGTTTTTCATTAACAATGCGTAACGAACTTAGTAAATTTTCATCATCACCCGCTTGTGCCAAAGTTAAATCAGTAAGTAACTGTTCAATGTCCCTACCAAAATCATCAACTGGTTTACTCTGTTGTCGAGAATTATGGAGTTGATTGGACAGAGTAGTGGCAGATTTTCGAGTTGTAAAATTTTCTCTTATATCTCTTATAAGCGTTTCAACAGAATTGTAATTTTTATTTAACCTAACTTTAGCATTGCCAGATAGTCTGGTTTTTAAAACATAATTAATTAAAAGTTTTTTACCATCTGCATTTAACAGCTCAGAATATAATTCAATTGAATCTATTAATTGTTTTGTAGTTTCCTCTTTTCCATTCATTAATGGCAGTAAACTACCTGCTGTTTTAAGATCAAAAGTTTCCATATTTATTTCTAAAGGTTCACTATTTATATTTAATCTATCTTCTAAAATACCCTGAATTTCTAAAACTATATTATCTATCCCTGAACTATAATATTTAATGTCTTCAATTTTATCAACATTTGAAGTATCTCTCTTTAATTCTATATTTAATGATTCTAACCTATCTCTAAATTTATTTAATTCGTTCAAACGTTTTTGAGTAGATTCTAAATTTTTTCTCCTCTCTTTATTATCTTTTAAAATATTAGTTTTAAATGATTTAATCTCTACTAGCAACAGTTGTAATTCGTCTATGATTGTCATAATATTAAAAAGTTTTTTTTTTTTTTGTTTACTCACACATCAATCAAATTTTATTTATCGTCACAACGAGCACTTCCGATGTTGAGCGAAAGGAGTTCATGACTTCTTGCAACTTCTATTCTGATTTTTCTTTCCATATTTCTTCTACATTTTTTCCATACCATGTATCCCAATGTGCAGATTACTACGAAAACCAGAAACGCCATACCAACTTCCCATAATGTAAAAACTGTTCCAGTAGTTGCTGTAGTTCCACCACTGTTTCCCGCTTGCGATATGATGATTTCCTTTTCTTCTTTCGATTGGTTGTAACCCATGATTAAATTTTTCTTAAATTTTCGATCTTCTTTCAAACGACTGGCAGGATCGCCATGTGATAACTTGGTTCTTTAGGGTGTATCATGTTTAATATTTGATGTTGATATTTAATAAAACCATAAATAAAAATCGTTGTACAACTAACTTTATTAAAAGGTAAAACTATACTACTTTGCAATATGTAATAATTGCATTATTACAATAGTTCACTTTGCGTGCTCATCAATTAAGCAACCGGTCGATGACCAAAATGCTCACTCCACAAGCCGCAAAGTCCACTGTCTTTTTACTTAATGCTACTTATGCTATTTTTTATAAATTAAACTTATTTCTAATTAATTTCTAATTTAACTTTTATTTATTCCACTACACTCCATTTTTGTATATTTTTCCAAAAATCATGTAAATGTTGGATTATCTAATTTTGCCAGTGGTATATTTAAGTTCCTTAATGTATTACATAAATCAAAACGAAAAGATTCTGTTTCGACATGCTTTGAAGTTGATGCAAAGGATTGAGACAATGTAAGCTGTGTTGTTGATTTGCAGTTTCTTTTATGTAAATTAGTACCGACATGCTGTGTTATTTGAAATTTTTTATCGCAATGTATCTAAAATTACACTAAATTTATGAATTTGCAGTATATGCATATGTCGTACTTACCTTTTTACTACAGTGTATATTCTTTAATCCACATTGATATTAACGAATTCGTTTTCGGCATGTTAGTTATACTAATTAACTTGATCACAAAACCTCGATGAGAAGACCGCGATTTACGCGCAAGTTACTCTTATGCAGAATAATTTCCTTATGGCTAGCGTCGCCGTCGCGTCGCCGTTGCACCGTTGCAATGTTTCAATTAATATGCATCAAAATGAAAAATATGCAAAATATGCAAAATATGCAAATTAAACATAGGTTCAAATGATTTCTCTTTACGTAATTCGTGAAGATAAACAAAATTTTTTCTTCGCATATTGATATTACCAAATATGCATTTTGCATATAATCACAGCTCTAATTATGTAACATAGTCAATATACGACATGATCTACGGTTTTGGCAGGTTAATATCTGTAAGTAGTTACGGTATGGGGTTATGTGTTGAGATCTATCGAGATCAAAAATATACCGTATGCAGTTATTCTGAAGTCTTTGCAGTTTATTTCGAAGTGTTACCGAAAGGTCAGGATATGGGGTGTCAGCGTAATCTATATGGGGGAAAATAACAAAGATTACGACGGACCACGGGAGGAAGGAAACAACGGAGTTTTTTCAACGAGTGGAAACAATAGTAGACTTTTTTGCAAACAGATTGAATTTGAGGTTTCCAGGATATTGTGGAGTCTATCACCACCCCATCGATTCTAACCGTATCAGATAGCTGAATAACGTTACCGTCGAGCATTAAGTGAATGGATGAAAAATCATTAAGCTTCGCAAGTAAAGGTCGACTGCCAAACGCAATTGCTTGAGATTTAGCAGTATTTAATTTAAGGCCGTAACGTTTAGACCAATCCAAAATATTAGAAAGATTAAGATTGAGTCGTGCAATTGCTTCCGGAAATCTACCAATACTTGTTGTAGTATAAATTTGGAGGTCATCAGCATACACGCGATAATTACAAGAAATGGGTGACGACATTAATAAAAATTGAAAAGAGCAACGGACCCAACACACTGCCCTGGGGCACACCACATCTAATATCACAAGTAGACGAGAGCTCAGAATCAGTACGTACACACAAAGAACGACAGGAAAGATATGATCGAAACCAAGATAAACATGAAGAATTAAGTCCAAGGGCAGCTAGTGATGCTAACAAGAGATCATGATCAACCGAATCGAACGCCTTGCTGAATTCAAGTAACACAAGGATGGTAACGCAACGTTTGTCACATGCAGACCTAATATCATCTGTAACTTTAATAAGTGCCGTAGTCGTGCTATGACCACTGCGAAAACCCGACTGAAACACGTTATGCAAATTAAAATCTTGTAAATACTCTTGAACCTGTAAGTAAACAAGGCGTTCGAAAGCTTTTGAAAGAACTGATAAAATGGAAATAGTACGAAAATCGTTTAAACTTGAGGGACTCTTTGATTTAGGTATTGGGACAACATGAGCAATCTTCCAAATTGAAGGGAATGCGGATCGTTCAAGTGAAAAGTTAAAAATGTGAGTAATAGGCGTAAGAACAATATCCAATATAAGAAGAAGAAGTTTGAGACCAATTCCATCAGCTCCCACAATTGTAGACTTAGAATGATTCAAGGCATCACGGATTTCTGATGCGTTGACCAGAACAAAGGAGAAAGAGGAGGACTTAGGTGAAGCAAAAATTTCAATAATAGTAGTCGTCTTAGTCTCAAAGAATTAATCCATTGAGGGATGCTTTATAGTTTTTCAAATATGTGCTTTTCTGTTTAGAGCTGCTTTTTTCATTAGGCTTAACCAAAACGTGTTTCGTGTATCCTCTACTTCATCACTCCATCTTTCCACCAGACATATTTCCCGTTATATTAATAGTTGTTACCTTTCGCTTTTTACATCAGACATCTTTTTTTCCAAAACTCCGCGGATCAAACGATGGCTGAGGCTGAGAGACAAGAGTTACAACGCCATGCTAAATGAGATTGTCCTTCATCAATTGGATGAATTGGGACTAAATAATCTTAGTTTTCAACACAGTGGAATGCCTAGTTTAACTCTTTAAGACTTAATTTTGTGAAGTATTTTGTTTCACAGGTTTATGTTAACAAACCTCGTACTCTTGGCTAATACCATCTTGTAAACGTTGAAGAAATAAAAACAATAATTCTACATTAAAAAAAAAATTACAGCGAAAGCACATCCGGTGACAACTTTTGTGCCACCTTGCATTTCTTCTGTTATTTTTCCTTCTTGTGTAGTATTGAAAATTGTTTGAAAGTAATATTTCCCCATAACATTTTAATTATATATTTCTCAATTGACCTATTCTTATCTCTTCTTCAAAGCTTTCCCTTATTTCATCGTTTAAAATTATAATCTTGTAAGTTACAAAAATCCTACTTACTGGTTGCAACAAGATACATCGGGGTCAGCTTGACGTTATACACAGGTTATACTTAAAAGTAGATAAATGTACTTCATTGGTAGGTTTGATCTGTGCTCATAGAGCCATCTAATCAAAACAAGTTTCTCAATTGATTGACGACCTCCAAAAGGAAATAAAGTAATCCAATATGTATGAACACAGAAGATTAAAGCTATCTGCACCTCATCAACATTTGTGCTGCCAAAACAAAATTGAGTTTACGTAAGATATAATTATTGTTAAGTCATTGCTTTTATAGATTTGCTATTAACCGAAACTTATTTGAATCGCTTACATTTTAATATTCGCGTTGATTGACCTTATCTTCTGATACTGTGTAGTCTTTATCTTACATAAGTGCCTCAAAATTCGTTGTTCTTAATAAACAAGTATATCGACGGTTTATTTATGAGTAATGTAAAACCGCGATAAAATAAATTCCATTGTTACTTAGTGTACATAACGATTTACATTACTCGATAGAAGTGTTACCAAGAGGATGTCTGTCGAAAATAAAGTTGCTCTTGTAACTGGGGGTGCTTCAGGAATTGGGTTTGGAATTACAAAGGCGTTATTAAAGAATAATGTTAAAGTAAGTTAAATAAAATAATAATAGAATTTTTAAAAAATTTCATTCAAAAATTTTGCAGGGTGTGGTCATTGCTGATATAAACGATAAAGCTGGCGAAGAACTTACCACACAATTAAATGAAGAATTTGGAAAGGGAAGGGTCATATTTATTAAAACAAATGTTGCTGATAAAGATCAATTTGAGAATGCAATGAAGAAGACGGTGGAAACTTTTAAAAATTTTGATATTTTAGTAAATAACGCAGGAATTTTTCATGATAATTGCTACGAAAAAGAAGTTTCTATTAATTTGGTTAAAATCTATAACAAATTAATAATAAACACACTAACAATTATTAATTAATCTTTTTAGATCGGTGTAATTCATGGTTGCCGATTAGCTATGGACACATATTTAAAAGACTATAAATCCACTTCAGAAGGAATCATTATTAACATATCATCCATCTTGGGATTACAAAGTTCTGCAGCATTACCAACTTACACCGCAACTAAACATGCAGTCATTGGTTTGAGCAAATCACTTTCAACACAATTCCATTATGAATCTACAAAAGTTAAAATAATTACAATATGCCCTGGATATACAAATACTCCAATCTTAACGTTACCAGAAGAACATTTCTTTAATTATCGATGTTATAAGGCTTTGCGTGCATATATTGATCAGCCTACATTCAAATTACAAAGGTAAGGAAAATTTAAAGATAAATTAAGTTAGTTGTCTAATTTTTGATATCTTTTAGTATCGATCACGTAGGTAAAGCATTAATTTCGATCATCCCTGAGAGTGAAAATGGATCTATTTGGGTTGTTGATGGAGATAATGTTTCATCAGTTCATGTTCCAGTAATAAGTGAATTAAAGAAAATCAAAACGATTTGAGAAGAAATCATTTATATTCATCTAAATCATCTAATATTTGAAATGATCACTTTACTATCAAAAATTATATAAAAGTAAAAATTGATATACTATTTGATGTATTCATAGATATTTATAATTAGTTATAAATGATAAAAAGTAAAAATGTCTTGATAAATTAGGCCATAAATATTTATCTAATATTTATAACCCATTTATTACGACTTGAAAAAACCGTGTTTTTAAAGTATTTGAAAATAGAATCTATTTATTTCTGCTAATTGTTGAATTTGCTGGTTGATTGGCGCATGAGAAACGTATCGAATCGCATTAATTCATTATTGAAGTATTTGCATTGAAGTGCTCTATAACTTTATCTGAACTCCAAATACTCAATTAAGATATGTACAGATAACAAACAAACGAAAAATGAACTATGTTGTGTATTCTAAATTGCCAAGAAAACGCCAAAAAGGATGAATACCTTTTACAGGTTAATTGGAGTAATATTAAAAAATAGTTAATGAGTCGAATAGCCTTATATCTCCTTTTAATTAAAATAAAGCTAGATAATCGGGGACCCATAAAAGAGAGGATATCATAAAATAAGTAAATAAACATGACATATTATAAATATATCGGTTATATGTAACGAAATTAACGAAAGAAGCTATGTGAGATGGATTATATCATCACTACTAGAATGATTACACTACATTTGATTCTCGATGTAGGAACATTTAATATAGCCTACATATGTTCATATGTTTTGCTTCTGCCTACAACAGAAGCAATGAGTTTAATCATTTGGTAATTATTTATATTTCTTCTTCCAAAACATGGACTTGCTTAAATTCAAGATGAATATAAAGTGTTCACCGTTCATAAATATAAGCGCATCTATCAACAACTTACATGATACATGATAACATAAACTTTATAAACATCTGTTTGAGAAAATTATTATATTTTATTTTGCGACAACTTTGCTAAAGTTATCGCAAAAATCCATTCACACTACACAAAAATTTTGGATAGAAAATATGAGAGGAAAACAACGAAAATACCACTGGAAATTTAACCTACACTACATAAAACTTGATGCCTATTTACACATACACAACAACTTATCAGTACCTAGGAGTAGGCGAAATTATAAATACAACAATAACAGAGATCCAACATGAGTTCCAACAAGATCAATCTAGGAAACACAAGAATATATAAAACCTTACAATAATCCAATACAAACCCAATACAAGTATGAACAAACACTACAAAAATAATAAAACTAGAAACCTTAATAATACTTTATTACTTTATAATGCTGCAGACAACAATATAATGAACGATAATATTAACAACAATCAACTTTTATATACATATAAGTTAACTAACATAAAATTATATAGTAGTATACAATAATAGAGGTCGAATACATTATACATAACTCGCCTAATCATGATAATATCAGGAAAGAATTTATTCTAATGCTAAAAAGGAGGAAGATCAAAAAATTAAGTACCAAAAACCCACACATAGCATATAAAAACAATTAATTATAGATTTAGACCATGAATTTTATCAACAAAAACTACATGAAAATAAGAAACTTCCTCAACAACATGATTACCGAAGTTAAAGATATAGAAACCACCACCAATATTAAAAAGTTTTTAAGCAGAAATTCCACAATAAGATGTGCAGAAAATAAGTATGTCCATTCGACCCATCACAACTTTCTATAACTCGGCCAACATACACCTAGCAAACTTAAGGAATATACTTAAGGAAATAAGGAATATACAATTGAGGAGCTCGCGTGCAAAATCGGTTGTATTCACATTTTGACGAAATTTACTTAGCATATTTATTCGCATAGATGTCATGGCTTCTACCCAGCGATGTGAATTTGCAATTTATCTTGTAAATTATCAGAACATTTACCGTAATTTACTGTAAATTACCAAACAATTTTGTTATAAATTACCGGTACGATGATCTGTCGATGCGCAAAAACGTTTAACTGCTACTTTGTAGTTTAAATTAGAGATGACCGATGAGTGTGATTATTCATTCCTTAATAATGATGTAGTGATCGGTGCCGTTCTTTCTCAATCACCGCGATTTTAAATGGTGACCGCGATAACCGTTTATATTTTACATAAAGGGGTGTTCACATCTGAACATAGCTGACTCAGAATCAGTGATACAATACAGAGCACATTAATGTGTTCACAATATTATGATAAAAGAGCAAAAGAAGTTATTTCCTAAGAAGGGGAAAAAATGATGATATATCAAGCAGATAGAATGAATAAACAACAAATTAAATGGGACGTCTAAAGAAAATAACAGATATCAACTACATACTAAAAGAACTAACAAGGAAAAGAAAACATATCCTTGTATATGTAAATTTATTGAAACCTTACTATAAAAATCCTGATACAGTTGAAATGTATGTAACATTTTTGGAGGTAGAAAAGATGGAAATGAATATATATGAATTGGAAAAGAAAGATACTTTACTGGTTATAGACGTTTCACAACATGCAAAGGGATTTGGACAATTTGCAGAAGAACAAAGAACGTATTTGAAAAATTTATTTGGAAAATTTCCTGGATTATTTTCAAATCGACCTGGAAGAACCAATTTGGTTCAATATGATATTGATTTGAACTGCTTCCAGAAGACTCGCAACTGCCTCCGGAACACTTGATACTATTTTTAGAAGACTTGATATTGCTTCTGGAAGCCTTGAAATGCTTCCAAAATACTTGCAATACTTCTAGAAGAGTCGATATTATCTATAGAAGACTTGACATATTTCTACAAGACTTGATACTATTTCCAGAAGACTTGAAATGCTAGAAAATATGAACTGCTTCTAGAAGATTCGATTCTGACTCTGGAAGACTTGACAGTGCTTCTACGAAGACTTGATATTACTTGGTAGAAGAAACAGACTTGGTACTGTTTCTAAAAGATTTATGCCTCTGGAAGGCTTGAAATGCTTAAGAGTACTAAATAACATCTTATTTATCGACACATATTAAATACTATTGATTTATGGGCAAATGGTTTGAACTTTGGGTACCTCCTGAAGTATATAAAATAACAATATAGAATTAAGAATTTCACTGTAGCATCAAACGAGGAGTATCACTAAGTATTGTTTATCCGCCAATTTATGAACACCTTGTAGTTTATAAGGAATAAATAATACCTTTCTGTTTCAATAAATGCAAAATAGTTACTCGTGCATAAAGTTTATATTACGATTTATATTAATTTTATAAATCGAAAAATCGGATTTAAAAAATTGTGCGCACATGCACATACACAATTAAATGTACTTTTGTAGTTTGTATAATGGTGTTATTAAATCAAAATAATATAAAGGTTACCGTATAATTTATCAAAAAATTATTAAATTCCGTGAGAATAAATTTTGAGAAAAAGAGAAACGTAACTTATAGCAGCTATTTATACAAATTATTAATTACCGTAATTTTGCATCAATTCTACCGTTTGCTAAATTAATTATAAGAAAAAGCGGATATATAACACTTTAATAGCTAGCTAAAAGTATGTATTGCCTATCATTGAAGGCAAATTGTTAAAAGTTTTCCTCATTTTCTGATACTTGTTTAAAAACAGATATATCTGATTTTGCACGCAGGCTCCTTACTTAAAAACATCAATTTCGAAACTTAAATAACAATAAATAATGTTAAACCACTTGAATTGCAAATCTACATATTGTTCTCCTTCAACATAGTGAACCATTACACCAACATTGATACCGACTTTACCCTTGACATAATGAAAGAAATTTTCACTCACCACTTCCAACATAGCTCTACTGTCACTAATCTGATCCTAATCTTGAAACATTTCCTTAATATACCATTTCAACAATGAATACTACAAATCTACATCAGAAGTATCAATGGGCCTCCGTATTTTTAGTATTTTGGTGGATATATTTATGCATCAAAAAAAGATTTAAATGGTTTAGATATGTAGGCGATATCTTATGCGTACGGAATAGCACTCAAGAACCTTAACCTCATCTATAAATTTCCAATTTACCGTTAAAATACAAAATACAAAAAATAGAATTTCATTAACACTTCTTAAATTTGCTAATTAGCACTAGATATTAGATGAGTTGAATTGGACCATCAAATTTTAAAATGGGTCAGCTCGTCATTTTTGCCGCTGAGCAGTTAACACATTGAATGCCACCATATATTCGACAAATGGGGTCCCATTGGCCAATAGTTTTTTATTTTAGAATCTTGTAATTATTGCTCTACAGATTCAGGAATTAACATAAATTATTATTATAATTTTTTTTTTGATATTTATTTTAAACTTTTATTTTATGGTGACACGTTGGTCTCGCACGGCCTACAATAGACGCGTACATCTCGAGTAGCCATGTGAGTCCAATGTGTCATTACGTAATTCTCTCATACACGTGTTTACGGCGATCGAGTATTACTTTTCGCAGTCTTTGTTTGGATGTTGTGAGTGTAATTGTGAATGTGAATATGTCATACGCAAAAGAACAAGCACGTTTGAAGAAGTTATGGAAAGAGTTGCTTTCTGATGAAGAAAGTGAGGCAAATATTTTTGACGGCGACGAAATATACGAACCGGTTACAGAAAGTTCTGAATCCGAGGACGATTATCGGTCTAAATCTAAACGGTTCAAAAAAAATAATTGTACACCATCTTCGCAAAAACCAGAACCGTCTACCTCACAAAAAATTATAGAAAGCCCCAATTACATGGATGAAATAATAGAAGAAATTATAAGAAACATGCGTTATGACGACTTGGGTGATGAAGAAAATAATAATGATATTGAAAAAGAAGCAAATAACCAGAGTAATGAGTTTGAGTGGGCTCATGCAACTGGGAAAAATCTAAAAAACTTACAGTTTAGTGTCCCAAACTCTGGTTTTAGTATTGCTCTGTATGAACAATACGACAAACTGCCGTATGATTTTTTCAAAGTTTTTGTGAATGACGACATCATAAGCTTAATCGTGAGTCAAAAAATCTTCTATTAAAATAACATAATAATAATATATATTTTAGGTAGAAGAAACAAACAGATACGCTGAACAGTGTAAACGAAGTAATATTCTACCAAACGCACGTATTCTGAAATGGACTCCCACAGACCCTACAGAAATAGAACATTTCATTGGTATTATTTTGTGGATGGGGTTGTGTTCTTTCCCAGAACTTTCTTCATACTGGTCAACGAAACGATTGTACAAAAATGTCCAAGTGTAATGTCCAGAAATCGTTTTCAGTTACTTCTGAAAATGATACATTTTAGTAATAATGAGGAAATTAGTGATGATAAATTACACAAGATAACACCACTTGTGAACAAGCTTCGGACATCATTTCAGTGCCAAATGACACCCTCCGAGTACGTTTGTATAGATGAGACTCTTGTACCTTTTAGAGGAAGACTGAAATTTCGTCAATATATATCCAATAAGCGACATAAGTTCGGAATCAAATTATTTAAGCTGTGCCTAAAAGATGGGTACACATATGATTTCCAAGTATACTGCGGCAAATCGAAGGATGGTCATGTGTCAGTGCCTACAAAAGTTGTAATGGATTTGATGACAAATCTTTTAGACAGCGGACGTACTTTATGCACTGACAACTATTACACATCAGTGAGTTTAGCTAATGCACTATTACATAGAAAAACACATCTTATTGGTACATTACGATCTAATAGAAAATATAACCCCAAAAGGGTTGTAGATAAAAAGTTGAAAGTTGGAGAAGTAATAGCTGAAGAATGTAAGCAAGGAATAGTAGTTGAAAAATGGAGAGATGAAAGGGACGTATTAGTATTGAGCACTAGATATGGAAATGAAATGGTTACTTTAATCAAAAGAGGTAAAGAAATACAAAAGCCCAAAAATGTGGTTGAATACAATAAATATAAATCATATATTGACACAGAGTATACTTTTTCACCAATACCCAAGGAGCAAATGAAGCAGAGAAAGAGAGCTTTCTAATACCAATATAGGGATCAGGATGATACCGGAAAAAGATATAATAATAATATCAAAATACCCGTATTTCTAGGACAATATCAGTTTTCAATGCTACTTATAATCGTCCGGGATTTCGGTGTTTAGCATTCCGGATTAACGGTATTATACGGCATTACAAGGCATCTTTAAGACTTTGTTCGTGAAAAAATAAAATGTAGATATGCATATAATAACATGATCACTGTTGAAGTAACCGTATAAACTCATTAACGTATAACTCTTGATGATACCGGAAAAAGATATAATAATAATATCAAAATACCCGTATTTCTAGGACAATATCAGTTTTCAATGCTACTTATAATCGTCCGGGATTTCGGTGTTTAGCATTCCGGATTAACGGTATTATACGGCATTACAAGGCATCTTTAAGACTTTGTTCGTGAAAAAATAAAATGTAGATATGCATATAATAACATGATCACTGTTGAAGTAACCGTATAAACTCATTAATGAGCATTAATCCTATTTGTTAGTTCAAGTTTATGTTCCGTTGAATAAACGATGCAAATTTTGTATTGAGAATTTTTCCAAATAATTTATTAATATGGTATGAGGCATTAATTTAAAAAACAAAATTCTAGCCTCATACGATATTAACTATATCTATACTCTAATGTTCTCATAAATTGATATTGTAATAAAACTCTTTAAAGACTACTCAATAATTGAACATGTCAATACTATACTTGAGTATATTATTTCTCAAAATCATTGCTGTATTAATAATGAAATATAGAGTTTAACCTTTAGCCGATGGCCTACCAATGGGAATGCCATTGTCGGATATTTTTTCAGATATTTTCCTGACCTACATAGAGGATAATTATATTACCTTCAATATTTAATTAACAGAGCATTCCAATATTCTCTTTCCCAAACTGATTTCATTTCTAAATTTAAATTAATAAACTAGTGCATGATAATGGTTTTCCTTATCAATAAACAATTCTAGAATACAATTCTCAATATTTTGTATAACCATCATATCGGTAGTTCTAATAATAAACTAGATAAATACCGTAGTTACTCGATAAAATCTATAGAATATAAATCTATATATGTCGGACAAACTGGTAGAAAATTATCTAATCGGTTAAATGATCATAAAACTAAAGCAACATCCAATGTTTTTAAACATACATCAAACATATACAGGACAAATTTGATAACGAAAATGCGAAAATAATGCTTAGTTGTAATAAGGGATATAGAATGGATTTATTAAAATTGATGGAAGTTAATAAATATAGCTTAGCTAGTAATTATGATATACTTAACGACCGACTACAAAGTACCTGTTCACTATAAACCTCTATTTGCATATTCATATAAATTTAGATTTAAACCATATATATTGGGAATATATTTCGATGTTTCTTTTTTTATAGGATGTGGCTATTTATACATACGGTATGTATTCGCAATTGGCTATTTACACATACAATATGTATATTCAATTAGCTATTTACACATACTGTATGTATACGCAATTGGCTGTTTATACATACAAAAAACTGAAAACTAACTTGAAAACTAACTTTAATAAATGAAATTGTAATTATTTGAATATATTTGTGTGTAATATTTGAATAATTATTTGAAGAAATTGTATAGTTATTACCACAATATTAAACGAAATAATAACCTATACAGTCAGTATCAGTAAATAGCTAATTACATATACAGGGTCGCCGCAATAGTGCGTCAAGCATCCATAGCTCCTATACCAATTAAGTTAGGAATTTCTTTCAAACGTAGACTTGTACTATATATATATATATATATATATATGAATGTAAAAAAGTTTGATGACACAAAATGAATTTTTCATATTAATGGAACACCATATATTTTTTTTTGCATATTTTGATTAATTGTCTTAAATGCTACATATATGTTAATAAATAAAATGTATATGTTATTAACCGTTATGTAAAAATTTCTGAAAATTTATGTAGTTACTTAAAATAGATATCACAATTTGTGATAATTATAGAAGGAATCCTCAGTATTTCAATTATAGAAGTCGCAATTCAATTTATCATTTACATGTTGAGATAAAAATTCTTAAAGAAAATCGTAGTTTTTGCGAAAACAAAAAGTGATGTGATCGTATTCAAAAAATCGTATCTCAAGAATTAATTGAGATATCACTCCGAAATAAAGAGCAATTTGAAGCAAATTTTGTTGTTATTTAAGATGCCTAAGATAGTTGCTTCAAATATTTAAATCTCCGAGTTATGATTTTTTGATTGAAACTCTGTAAAATATAATTATGTGTATTTGATAAAAATCAAGAAATGTTCAAAGAATTGTATTTCTAGAACTAATTGAGATATCGCTTTGAAATAAAGAGCAACTTGAAGCAAATTTTGTTGCTATTTAAGTTGCTTAAGATCGTTTTTCCAAATCATTAAATTCTGAGTTATGATTTTTTGATTAAAGCTTTGTAAAAGCATAATTATATATATTTGTTAAAAACAAAAAAATTTCAAAAATTCGTATCTCAAGAACTAATTGAGATATCGCTCTGAAATGAAGAGTAATTTGAAGCAAATTTTGTTGTTAATTAAGGTGCTTAAGATCGTTTTTCTAAACCATTAAATCTCTGAGTTATTATTTTTTGATTAAAGCTTTGCAAAAATGTAATTATATTACGTTAATTATATGTTAAAAATAAAAAAAAAATCATAAAGTCTTATCTCATGAACTAATTGAGATATCGCTCTGAAATAAAGAGCAATTTTAAGCAAATTTTGTTGTTATTTAAGGTGTCTAAGACTCTTGGTTCAAATATTTAAATCTCTGAGTTATAATTTTTTGATTAAAACTTTGCAAAATATAATTATGTGTGTTTGATAAAAATCAAGAAATTTTCGAAGAATCGTATTTCAAGAACTAATTGAGATTTCGCTCTGAAGTAAAGAGCAACTTGAAGCAAATCTTGTTGCTATTTAAGTTGCTTAAGATCGTTTTTCCAAATCATTAAATCTCTGTGTTATGATTTTTTGATTAAAGCTTTGCAAAAACGCAATTATATATATTTGTTAAAGATTAAGAAATTTTCAAAAATTCGTATCTCAAGAACTAATTGAAATATCACTTTGAAATAAGGAGCGATTTGAAGTAAATTGAATTAGTGTTTAATATGCTTGGGATCATTTCTTCAAATCTTTGAATCTACGAGTTATGATTTTTTTACTAAACCTTTGTAAAAACATAATCGTATATGTTTGATAAAAATCAAGAAATTTTCAAAGAATCGTATTTCAAGAACTAATTGAGATATCGCGTTGAAATAAAGAGCAATTTGAAGCAAATTTTGTTGTTATTTGAGCTGCCTAAAATTCTTGCTTCAAATATTTAAATCTCCGAGTTATGATTTTTTGATTGAAACTCTGCAAAATATAATTATGTGTGTTTGATAAAAATCAAGAAATTTTCAAAGAATCGTATTTCAAGAACTAATTGAGATATCCCTCTGAAATAAAGAGCAACTTGAAGCAAATTTTGTTGCTATTTAAGTTGCTTAAGATCGTTTTTCCAAATCATTAAATCTCTGAGTTATGATTTTTTGATTAAAGCTTTGTAAAAACGTAATTATATATATTTGTTAAAACACAAAAAATTTCAAAAATTCGTATCTCAAGAACTAATTGAGATATCGCTCTGAAATAAAGAGCAATTTGAAGCAAATTTTGTTGTTATTTGAGCTGCCTAAAATTCTTGCTTCAAATATTTAAATCTCCGAGTTATGATTTTTTGATTGAAACTCTGCAAAATATAGTTATGTGTGTTTGATAAAAATCAAGAAATTTTCAAAGAATCGTATTTCAAGAACTAATTGAGATTTCGCTCTGAAATAAAGAGCAACTTGAAGCAAATTTTGTTGCTATTTAAGTTGCTTAAGATCCTTTTTCTAAACCATTAAATCTCTGAGTTATGATTTTTTTATTAAAGGTTTGCAAAAACGTAATTATATTACGTTAATTATATGTTAAAAATAAAAAAAAATTCATAAAGTCTAATCTCATGAACTAATTGAGATATCGCTCTGAAATAAAGAGCAATTTGAAGCAAATTTTGTTGTTAATTAAGGTGCCTAAAATTCTTGCTTCAAATGTTTAAATCTCCGAGTTATGATTTTTTGATTGAAACTCTGTAAAATATAGTTATGTGTGTTTGATAAAAATCAAGAAATTTTCAAAGAATCGTATTTCAAGAACTGATTGAGATATCGCTCTGAAATAAAGAGCAACTTGAAGCAAATTTTGTTGCTATTTAAGTTGCTTAAGATCGTTTTTCCAAATCATTAAATCTCTGAGCTATGATTTTTTGGTTAAAGCTTTGCGAAAACGTAATTATATATATTTGTTAAAAATAAAAAAAAATCATAAAGTCGTATCTCATGAACTAATTGAGATATCGCTCTGAAATAAAGAGCAATTTGAAGCAAATTTTGTTGCTATTTAAGTTGCTTAAGATCGTTTTTCCAAACCATTAAATCTCTGAGTTATGATTTTTTGATTAAAGCTTTGTAAAAACGTAATTATATATATTTGTTAAAAATAAAAAAAAATCATAAAGTCTTATCTCATGAACTAATTGAGATATCGCTCTGAAATACAGAGCAATTTGAAGCAAATTTTGTTGTTAATTAAGGTGCCTAAGATTCTTGCTTCAAATATTTAAATCTCCGACTTATGATTTTTTGATTGAAACTCTGCAAAATATAGTTATGTGTGTTTGATAAAAATCAAGAAATTTTCAAAGAATCTTATTTCAAGAACTGATTGAGATATCGCTCTGAAATAAAGAGCAACTTGAAGCAAATTTTGTTGCTATTTAAGTTGCTTAAGATCGTTTTTCCAAATCATTAAATCTCTGAGCTATGATTTTTTGATTAAAGCTTTGCAAAAACGCAATTACATATATATGTTAAAGATCAAGAAATTTTCAAAAATTCATATCTCAAGAATTGAGATATCGTTCTGTAATAAACAGTAACTTGAAGCAAATTTCGTTGTTATTTAACGTGCTTAAGATCGTTTTTCCAAATCATTAAATCTCTGAGTTATGATTTTTTGATTTAAAAAACATAATTACATATATTTGGAAACTGGATGTGTAGTTCTATTTATTTAAGAAAATACACTTTGTGTCGTCACACTTTTTGAACCACGCCGTATCTGCGACAATATTTTCCAGAAATACGTTCGTGTATGTAATATAAGCCTGCATTTGAAAGAAATTTCTAACTTAATTGCTATAGGAGCAGTATGTCTAAACAACCAATTGTGTACACATACTGTATGTACAAGTAGCCAATTGCATATACATGCAGTATGTATAAATAGCCAATTACATATACATACTGTATGTGTAAATAGCCAATTGCGTATACATACTGTATGTATATATAGCCACATCCTTTTTTATACGCTTGTTTGTTCATCGTACGTATTATTGTTTCGTTTATTTTAGAACTATAAATTACACTAGTTTACAAATTTTAATCCAATTTTTCCTCAAAGTCTATGATATTTTTTTATAACGTAGAATATTATACTGATTCTGAATCTGTCTTCAGTTTTTCGCCATCACGTCCAGTTTTCGAGATATATCCAAAAATGTGGAAAATCGTAAATTAAAAAACGCAGTAACGGTTCATGTTCAGTATATTTGTTATTTTACATTGTGTTCTTCTGTATCTATATGGCCATGAGAGTGGATATCCAGGCGAACATTTTAAGATATTGACTAAAGACAGTTTCAGAATCAGCACAACATGCTACATTATAAAAAAAATATTGTAGTCTTTGAGATTTTTCTTGTAAACTAGTGTTATTAAAAATAAAAATAATAAATAAGAATTTATTTATTTAGTATAAAAGGTTTTTGCAAATTATAAAATTGTTAAAAATTAAAAAAACTAGATACTTTTTCTAATTGATTTAAATTAAAAATCAATTAGAAAATTGTTAATTGATTTCAGTAACTTCTTTTCGAATAGCCGTTCCGGTGATTAAGTGAACAAAGTCAATCTTAATACAGCACTTTATCTTAATAGTTTCCTTTTCAAAAATGTTATAAAATTGGTTATTTATAGGTTTATCGATAACACATTCAATTTTATTATCATAATCAAAGGTCAAATTAAGTAGCTGTGATATTAATAAATATTAGTCACATAGAAACTAAGTTTATTAAAGGAACAAAAGTGTATTCATGGTGTAACGCAATTTCAGTAAACAAAAACATTAACATGTTTGTAAAAAATAAAGTGGCATTTGTTACAAGCGGTGCAACTAAAATAGGGTTATGTACAACACTTTAATTAAAATAATTTAACGTGTTACATGATTAATTTCAAGGGGGTCAAAATGTGGAAAAGAGGTTGTATGGAATGAACAAAGATATTTTTGATAAGGTTGATGTTACAAATAGAAAGGAACTTGGAGGTAAATACCACTTCATATAAACTTCAAGGATTAATTTTTTTCTCAGATGGAATGAAAAAAACAGTGCATAATTTTAAGAATTTTGACATAATGATAAATAATGCAGGAATAATGAATGATTTTATTTGGGATAAAGAAATCGACATTAACATCGTAAATTAAAAAAATCATTTTTATTAGAATTTTAAACTTATTTTTATACAAAGGAACCGTACATAGTTGTTTATTAACTATGGATGCATTTATTCCAAAATATTAATCATCCTAAGGAGGAATAATCATTAATATATCGTCAATTCTTGGTATAGAATCGTTTGGAGTTATAGAAAGGAACCATATATGGTTGTTTATTAGCAATGGATGAATACATTCCAAAATATAAAACATCATCAGAGGGAGTAATCGTTAATATTTCATCAATTTTTGGAATAGAACCCTTCGGGGGATTACCCATATACTCAACAACTAACCACGTAATAATAGGATTGAGCAAGATCTTTAACATAACCACCCTTAAATAAAGAAAATTTAAGAATGATAACAAATTTCTCCTGGACCGACTTCAACTACTTTAGTGGATGAATTAAATATTGAAAACGCCGAATAAATCGCTAAAAGAATATTAAAATTTTAACACATTTTTTAAAATATGTAAAACACTATTCACGATAAATAGAAATTTTATTTAAGAAAATTTTATTAACCTTAGTTAATATTAATAAATATCACCGTTTCCGTGTTAAAAGCAAAATTGTTAAGTTCCTTATTCAAACAATAAACAAAATGGAAATGACAAATAAAAATCGAACTGAACCATCATAATTATTATTTATTTAACATTTCCAAGTGTAAATTTAGTTAAATCCGCTTTAAATTACACCAAATAGACAGTAAATGATTAGTATCAAAACTTTTAAAGTAGTGCAAAATTAATGTTTATGTATATACAAACCACTAAATGATTAGTATAATCATTTTTAATATCGTGCAAAATTCATTATCTTTTAACTATCAAATAGCACATCATTATGGCACTACCAATATGCTGAAAAGGAAACTGTATATGGAGGGTACACCCCCACTTTGATATATATAAAGAACATACTATATATATATAGTATATTGTTATGGTTATTATATATATTATTTCGAATTGACTTTAGTTGTGTTAATGATATGAAACTGCATCTTAATTATAAAACAACCACTTCAAATAATATCTTAAGGGATGCTGCTAAGTATTCTTTTTAAACGATAACGGTCAATATTGATAAACGCGATTCATTGAACTTATCCTGGTACAATTTGAAACTTAAACAACATAAAGAATAACTCAGTTTTTGTTATGATTTATACAGATGCAATAAAAACTTGTACATACTTGCTGAGCGTAACAAATGTCGTAAATCTTATAAGTTGGCAGTTGGTCAAGCTAAAAGAAATACTACTGACAAATTTATTTTGGATTACAAAAATCAGTCTTCTGCTATTTGAAAAATAATCAATACTAATAGAGTCTCTCAAAGAGTAATGAACTTGATAGTAATTTGGATGACGAGCAACTTAATTATTTCTGTTTGAATATCCTTGGTAAATTGGCAAAAAACATAAGTGGTGGTGATCCTTTGTCATTATTTATTGAACATGTTAATTGTCCAAATAATAAGTATTTTACATTTCAACCTTTCTCTCAAGTGGAGGTCCGAGACTCCTTCGATGCCCAGAGATCTCGAAAAACTATTGACTTCTTTGGTCTGAACTCAATAATGTTAGAAAATGTTAAAAATTGTCTAATTCCAGTATTGACTGATTTGTTTAACCAATTTTTTGTTTGCTTTTTGTTTTGATTGCAAATGTCTTACCTTTTTTTAAGAAAGGTGATACTGATGAGGCTTCGAACTACAGATCAATTAGTATATTACCTGTACTATCAAAAATTGTTGAAAAACTATTAAAAAATCAATTAATCAGATATTTTGAGGATAATAACATTTTCAGTAATCAACAATTTAGTTTTAGAAAGGGAAAGTCCAGCGCTACAGCTATACAAAGATTTATTGTGTATGTAATCGATGGTTTCGAGTCTCAACACACCGAAGTAAGTTTCTTGGATCTAACAAAAGCTTTAGATTGTATATCTCATTCGATTTTAATTCGTAAATTGTACGTGTATAATATTGCTCTAGAGGTATGTAAACTTTTGTCATCATATCTTACGCACAGAAAACAATCTGTTAAACTTAACTCTTTGGTAATTAATTCTGGGATTATTAATTTCCCCATGGATCACTCTTGGGCCCTATCTTATTTTTAATATACATAAATGACTTGCCCTTATTCTTGAATCCTGAAAAATCAGTTTTGTATGCAGATGACACAAGTTTATTAATAAACATTCATGTAGAGCAAAAGATACCGAAATCATCATGTTTCATCATTATAACGTTGAATAATGATAAAACAGTTTCAATGACCTTTCTGAAACACAGAGATAAAATTTTGAATTCTGATGGTGGTTTCAGATTTCTGGGCGTGCATGTAGATCCAGGTTTAACCAGGAGATGTCATGGAAAAGCTTTGGCTTCTCGTTTAAGCTCCACAGCCATTTTGTTAAGACGTTTCTTTGAATTTTCTTCTGGCGTGCATGTCGGAGGACACGCCACAATTAATAAGAGATTATTTAGTATACAAAGAAGAGCTATTATATAAGAGAAGAAATATGGCCGAATTAAACTATACTGAAGACTGTCGCTTTTCTATTATCAATTTAATGATTTTGACGCTGCCTTCGGTATACATCTTTGAATGTTTGAAATTTACAATGTTACTTTAGTATCAACTAAAAAAATGATGATTTTCACAATTACAAGACTAGGAGGGAGGGTGACATCCGGCATGATGCACTGAGACTGACTAGATCTAGGAACGCCTATAATTATTATGGAGTAAATTTTTTTCAAAATCTGCCTGTTAGCTATAGGATTTTAACATTTAAAGCTTTTGTAAGAATTTAAGGAAGAATTTATATTCAAATTGTAAAAAAAAAAAATGTATATTATAATTTTGTAAACATTTTAATAATATTTGTAAGTATTTATTGTCCGAAAAATAAACCTCTTTATTGTCTAGCCTTTTTACCGGTATTATTTTGACCTTATCGAGAGATATGATTTTTTGAGTAAGAAATTATAAACAATTTATTTTCTTAATTATATTCAAATAGTGGAATTTTATTAAAGTCGGAAACAAAAGTGTTTTATTACATAAGGCATATTACTCTATTGAAGAATTTTCGAATGATTTACAGGCCTTTCAATGTGTTTAGTATATGAACGAATGTGTACTTGTTATACGTAATATTTTTATATATATTTTTTTATAATATTTTTTATATTGTTATATTTTCGGGTTATTAACATAATAAAGATTATTATTATTATTATTAGTATAAAAATTGTTAATGTAGTACAAAATTTGTACATAAATAGTACATAATAGTGGCACTATTAATATGATGAAATCTTGGTGTAGTTATACGGATCTAATAATTTATGTAAACATAAATGAATGTATTAAATAGCTTGTTATTGCAAATAGATAAAAGCATTTTTTATCTGATAGTTGTATATATATAGAAGCGCCGACTTTAATGCTTTGTTTATGTTTAACAACTAATCGTAATAGAACGACTTTAATTTAACCTCCATTACTTGCAACTTTAAAACTTAGCAAATTCATTTAAAATACACTTTCTTATATACACGTCTTTTTTTAATTCAATACTATTTTAGTGAAAATGTATGTCAAAGGTAAAGTCGCTTTGGTGACTGGTGGTGCAAATGGAATTGGTTTATGTTATGTAAAGGAGTTATTAAAAAACTCTGCAAAGGTAATTTTAATGAATTCATGTAATTTGATTTATGTACGTCTGCTTGAACAGGTCATCATTAAAGCAGTCATTTGAGTTGCGAAATGAAGTTCATTACCGCACTGGTTTTATTACACATTTTTAGCCTAATTAGAATAGACTTAATTTATTAAAACGAGCAAAAATACAATTAAAAAATGCTACCTATTTAAAGAGAAACATAGTATTTATTATAAACATTAATTTATGTGTATTTATATTATAGTTGTGGAATATAAAAATTGTTTTATATTACACGTGGGTTAGAACATAATTATACACTCGAAGAGTAATTATGTTTTTAACACCCTTGTAGTATAAATAACCACTATTTGATTTGTTTGTAAATTTTAGGGTGTTACAATAGGTGATTTAGATCCAAAACGAGGAAAAGAAGTTGTTGATGAATTATCTAAAGAATATGGGAATAATAGAGTTATCTTTGTTAAATTAGATGTTACCAATAAAAAAGAAGTTGAGGATGGAATGAAAAAAACTGTGCAAACTTTCAAAAACTTTGATATAATGATTAATAACGCTGGAATAATGAATGATGCGATTTGGGAAAAACAAATCGATATTAACATTGTAAATATAAACTATTTTTATTCATTAAACAAAAATAGAATTTTTTTCTTGTAGAAAGGAACCATATATGGTTGTTTATTAGCAATGGATGAATACATTCCAAAATATAAAACATCATCAGAGGGAGTAATCGTTAATATCTCATCAATTTTTGGTATAGAACCTTTTGGGGGATTACCCATATACACAGCAACTAAACATGCAATAATAGGATTAAGTAGATCGTTAACGCAACCTCCTTTAGATAAAGAGAATATAAAACTAATTACAATTTGTCCCGGGGCAACCACAACGGCTTTATTAAAAGATTTAAATTTGAAAACGCCAAACAATTCTGTGGAGAAATATGGAAACGCTATTGATCATTATAGAAAGGGCATAAAAGGATTTCAAGAGTAAATAAATAAATTTGTATGGTAAAATTTTGATTAATTAATTATATTAATTTTTAGGCCATCATTTGTAGCTGAAAATGTAATACGTTTGATGGGAGTAGCAAAAACTGGGACAATTTGGAATATTGAGGACAATAAAGTATTTGAAGTTATCATTCCGGAGAAAAAAGAGCTCTTAAAAAAATAATTTACAATAAATTTATAAATTATATAATAATAATAATTGTTTATTGAGTCATAAGGAAAAATACATTTTTAAACAAATAAATTTAGCTAACAGGATAACAAATAATCTTAATATAGTAATATTACAATACAATAACCCCAAAAATTTAAATAATGAGTTTGCATAAAATAACGTAAATTTGCTATGACTCAAATGAATATAAAAGTATAATTTTGTAAATTTAACGTTGTAACGTTTAAGTTGTGAAAGTCTGTTCTAAACATTTTTATTTGCAAGATATGGAGGTTTCCCTAGATGACCAAATCTATAAATTAGGCTAAATACTGCATAAAGAACCTCTGTCTCATATTTAACCATCCGCTAGACAGAGGTGAAATATGGTCCCTACGCCTAAGGCCATAAATAAAGCCTAAACAAGAATTCTGAACTACCTACATCCTTTGCTTGCATTCAAACGACAAACATGAACTACTATACGCTATACTACAACAATTGAAATTTGATAAAACCGGACTAACTCATAGTAAACGCCCGATTCTAACAGACAAACTGATGATGTAGGAATCTGGACAGTTTAAAATATATTTATCGAGAAATTGTGACAAATGTCTTAAAATATGAGGTCATCTGGCATTAAACAAAAAAGACAGTAGATGAAATCGAAAACAAATTGGCTGCTCATAATAAACAAAAATAGGATTTTAAGAAAATGAATATATACAATAAAATGAATTATGTGAAAGCTGTTAATGAAACTCAGAATGGCAATGAAAAGGTAATGAAATAAAAGAAAACTTAAAAGAGTTTACGTTGGTAACACGTAAACCGATTGGAAGAATATTGTATATGATAAAGGGTGTTGCTGCAAATATTGAACGAGAAAGTACTACACTATATGTGTACTTTCATATTTATGGTTTACAGTTGTTGTAGCTGTAGTAACGTACTTAGAAAACAGTTGTAAAACGAAATGCTTTCAATTTAGCTTAAGTATCAATCTAAAAGACCAAACGAGTATTCTTCTTTCAAACTATCGGTACCAATTGAACAAATTGAAGAAACGACAAACCAGAACTGTAGCCACAGGGTGTATGAATAAACCGTGTTTTAGAGAGAATTTATAAGAAACCAACAAACTAGTTGCAATACATAAAACTTCAAAAATGATAAATTAAAAGATTAAAGGCAATAAACGCCAATGTTCTTCAAAGGTTTACTTATCATCAAAAATTAATCGTATAGAAAATTACTTAATAAATGATGGATGTATTGTGCATAACCGAGCACTGGATGATGGAATCGGAAGTAAAAACTTTGTATTTTCCAAACTATAATGCCACGGCTTATCATAGCAGAAAATCTAAAACAACTGCACGAATTAGATGTTACTCAATATAACAAGCAAAGATGTTTAGAAATATGTGGACCTCTTCAAAGACTTATGTACTCATTTGATTCTCACTGTCGAAGTATCGACTTGTTTAATATCTCGTATACTGCGTTTAGACGGTTTTTGTGGGGCATAAGCGGAATGACCTCATTGCAATTTACACCTACTACTTCGTAATTGTGGGATGTAATTGAATAATGTTATAAAAATGTAATTCTTGATTCTTTCTATTATTATTATTTTTTTGTTAGAACTATTGTATGATTATTGTGTATTCTATTTTTATTTTATATTCTGTTCTTTATTATAATTTTGTTATTGTACTGTGGATGCTTCGCTGGGGGTTCACCCTGTTTGCATCCCTTGAAGTAAATAAATAAATAAATAAAAATAAATAAATAAACTCGTTGCGTGGATAATATGTTTGATAATATGGAGAGCTACTTTTTTCTTGAAATCTGAATTTTTTTCTTGCATAAAATAGAGAAATTAACAAAACATAAGAAAATAATAAACAATTTTAAGATGTAGCCTCCTCTTGGCTTTTGTGAGTGTGATTGGTCGGTGATATATGATCAGACTATGAATGCACAGCTGTGTTACAATGCTTTTATTCCCCAGAAATAACAACAAAAAGACCAATAAGTGATCTTCGCTTAAGTTGGAACACTAAGGAATTACAAGCAGCTAGAAATCATATGGATGCTTTGAAGGAATCGGAAGTAAATACTTTGTATTTTCCAAACTATAATGCCATGGCTTATCATAGCAGAAAATCTAAAACAACTACAGGAATTAGATGTTACTCAATATAACAAGCAAAGATGTTTAGAAATGTGTGGAACTCTTCTACCAGTAACAATGAAAAATTTGCAGAAAAGATTTGTTTTGATTAATTTAAATCGGTATATTTATTATAACATTATATTTATAATTGGAGAGTTCAATATGGTATACAGGAACAAATAATTATTAATGAAAGTTTCTTGCATCCTATTTTTACTGATCTAGATGATTCAAGAGTTTGTCCATTAACTCTTTGCGTGGATAATATGTTTGATAATATGGAGAGCTACTTTTTTCTTGAAATCTGAATTTTTTTCTTGAATAAAATAGAGAAATTAACAAAACATAAGAAAATAATAAACAACGTTACAATGCTTTTATTCCCCAGAAATAACAACAAAAAGACCAATAAGTGATCTTCACCTAAGTTGGAACACTAAGGAATTACAAGCAGCAACAAATCATATGGATGCTTTGCATACCGTTATTGAAGTCACTAAGAAAAAAACTTGATACAAACGTATAAAGAACTAAGAGTTGTTGGATGTAAAGAAAAATGATGAAGCTAAATAGAGGTTTACTCTAAATATATAAATAAAGCTGAAAATAAAATTAATTTGGTTTGAAGAGTGATCAAATTGAAGGAAGACTGAACGCGAATGACTTAAATACTTTCTTCAGCAGTACAAACAATTCAATAGGCAATATTGATGTAATGAACAAGGTTATTACATCAATTAAATATGTAGGTGTTAAAATATGTGTTGTTAAATTAACACCTACTATTATCCAATTACCGATTTTTGGTCATTTAGAATAAAAATTATTTAAAAATATACTTAAGAAATTAAAAATAATTTTAAAGTCGTATATGATATCTCTGTAAAGTTACTGCTAGATCAGTAATCAGTAATTCATCAGTAATCTGTAATTTTGGCAACCACACAGATACTCACAAACACGTTTTTTATAAAGACAAAAACGCGAACCTTTTACATCGAATTAACAAAAGCTACAAACTCAGTTAACTCAAAAAATATGAGATAGAAAAACACAAAAATTAGAAAATAGAACTAAATGTCCCAACGATCAGGTGTCCTATTCTGTTATTCCAATTTAGAAATCTTTGTCAAAACCTTTCACGCAGGATACCGAGGGTTCTCATGCAAACGTACATGGGAGACGCAGATCCTGAGGATATGTTTATCATTTTTTTTTGCTTTAATTTCGTCCCCCTTTTACCATATATTCTGTTCATTTCTAGTTTGATGCTATTCTTTTCAATTTTTTACAATGATTCATATTCTTATTTTTAATTACTTTTCAATTTTAAATTTTTAAATATAGAACAGTTGATTTTATTTTAAGTTTTATACATAAGTTTTGCACATGCGTATTTTGCCTAATTTTTAATATTAGTGATTTTGCAAAACCTGTTTATCTTTTTGATTGATATTTTCACTTGCATTAAACTCGTCTTAATTTCTACAGTCCACTTCATATCACAGCATGTTCATATGATTTTCAACGATCATATCAGGATTATATTTGTTTTTTCACTTTTTTATTCTATTGTTGTGCTAACAATAATTGGATTTTCTCCATAGAGGTTATTATTGTATTTCTTTGTAAGTATTTTTTAGTTAGCTCACATTTACCATTTTTTTTTTGTTACGCCATTTTGATTATTCATGTTACATTTTGATAGAAATATTTTTAAATTTAAATTGTATATTTATGGTGCACAGTTTAATTATTTAATAGTTCGTTTTTCAATTATTTTACTTAAGTACAACTTTTTGTAGATTTCTGAAGATGATCACAAAGTTTGGGCGAAACATGTAAGAGCTTGTGAAATACGACTTAAATATAACCAGTAAAAGTGCAAAAAGAAATTTGTTTAATATATTTTCAGATATAATACACGTGATAGAAAACCGATTGTTTTTTAATAAACAAAAGTCTGCAAGATAGCATTTTCATCTGAATTAAGAAATGCGAAAGTTGTACCTGTGAAGATAAAAGAGAACGTCATGATCTCAGTAACTACCTACCTCTATCAATATTGTCGGCTATCTCTAAAATGTTGATGCGGCAATAAACAATAGATCAGCCATGTCCAACTGGCGATTTTTGTGCGGCCCGATAACGAAAAAAGGAAATCGCACAAATTAATATTTAAATTTTAATAATCGATAATATAAATAATTTTTATTACTTAGTCGAATGACGCTTTATAAAACTCCTATATCTTAATATATAAAAATGGAATCTTGTATGTATGTGGGTACCTATATACCGATTTTACTCAGTTATTCCTTGGCCGAATTTCACCAAATTTGGTAAACACATAGCTTAATATATTGGGAAGAACCTTTCATCTTAATTTTTTTGACACCGCCGCCGAGGTGGCGGCAATGACGATGTTAAAAAAATAATTTGCACAATAGCAAATTCCGATGTATGGCGTTTACGAATACAGTAAATACCACGACCTACGTAAACCCGACTTACGTAGATTCGGAGATACGTAACTGCGAATTTGTCCTTTTTGTCGGGTATTCCCCTGTTTCGCTCAAAAGTGGATTGAATCATAAAATTTTCTAGTCCCTTCAGTTTATGCGAGTTCTTCGTAGAGAGTTGATTAATCACAGAGTTGATAAACTTATTGTTTTAAAAAGGTTGTGAAAATAAAAGTAAGTAATATTTTATTTTAATTTGCAGTCCTACAAAAATTTATTCGTTTCTTTAATTATACCAGAATAAATAAAATTGTCCATAATATTAACGTGCGATGTCGGGTAGGAAGAAAAGAAAACTAGAAGATGAAAACAGACAATTTAAAAATAATTGGGAAGATGACTACTTTTTCTTGCAAGTAAAAAATAATGCTATATGCACGTAGAGTTGATGATATTTCCAATGAAATTTCCCTAAACCTCAATGAACATACCAGCATACCAAACAATTTGGTATCAAGGATATCAAGGATACATCACAACTTGCTATATTTATTCGCGGAGTTGATAATAAGCTGAAAGTAACAGAAGAACTCCTTGATCTTGTGAGTCTGAAGGATACAACAACGGGCAAAGATATTAAAGATGCTGTTCTAAAAAGCGCGGAAGATCGACAATTAGATTTAAAAAAACTTATTGGTATTACAACCGATGGAGCACCATCAATAATAGGAAAAACATAGGAGCAGTTACTTTAATTTGCAAACATATTGAAAGCTTGGGACAAAATACATCATTCTTGGATTTATTTATTTGTCATTGTTTTTTACATATAGAAAATCTATGTGCTCAGTCATTAAATATGTCTCACGTGATGTCAGTTGTCATTAATATTATTAACAAAATAAAAAATAATTCATTAAAACACCGCCAGTTTCAAGAATACCTTCGCGAACTGGAGTCCGAGTATTGTGACCTAATATATTACGCCAAAATACGATGGTTGAGTCGTGGAAAATGTTTATTAAGATTTTGGAACCTCAGGGAAGAAATTAGAATTTTCATGAATGAGAACGGCGAAGACGTTCCACAATTATACGATGAAAAATGGTTGTTGGCTTTGTGTTTCTTAATAGATATCACAACTAAATTAAATGAACTAAATCAGAATCTTCAAGGAGAAAATAAATTAATTACGAATTGCTATCAAGACATAAAGACATTCATTGCTAAATTAAAATATTTTCAAAATCAACTGAAATCGAATAATGCCACCCATTTCCCTCACTTAAATGATTTCGAAATGGAAAATAAACCCATTTCCGAATATTCGCATAATATTAAAGATTTGCTTGAGGAATTTGAAAAATGATTTGCCTACTTAGAAAAATTTGAACAAATGTTCAATATTTTTAATTGTCCATTTAATATTGATGTGAATTCTATTTACAACTGGAACTTATCGATCTGCAGTCCAACTCAGAAATGAAATTAAGGTTTGAAGACATCAATATAGGCGACTTTTATGGAAAATATATCCAGGAAGATAAATTTCCTAATTTGAAAAAAATTAGCTATGTGTATTGTGGCAGCAAACGGCACAACATATCTCTGTGAGTCACTTTTTTCTAGATTAAAATTAGTCAAAACCAAAGACCGTAACAGGCTCACCGACGCAAATTTGACGAATCAGTTACGTTGTTCCACAACAAAATTAGAAGTTGATATTAAAAAAATTTCAAATTAAATAAATAAACAAGTTTCACATTAAATATCTGTTGTAATTTACTGAAATACCTATATATTATTGTGTATATCTGTGTACATGCTAGTTTGTGTATACGTATCTCATTTGAGCGCGAGTGTGCGCTAGAATTGAAATTTTCTTGTTCAGGTGGGTGGCGGCCCAGTGCCTTGTACAGTCCTAAATTTTGGCCCGAAGAGGAATTTGGGTTGGACATGGCTGCAATAGATTGATGCAGTATTTATACAAAAATAATTTACTAAACAATACAATTATATAAGTATAATACAATTATGTATCATTTGCACAGTAATAGTAAGAAATATGCATTAATTTAGAAAATAAGTTGAAGTGTAAATCGTAAAAAGAGCTGATCCAAGAATACGCCTTTATTCTTTCTTCTAATTTAACGAATTTAATTCTACTAAAAAGATACCCGATAAACAATGAGATGCTCAATAGCAAACTGTGATTAATTATATTAAAGGTATTGGTGAAATCAAGCAATACCAATTGAGTGACTTGTCCCGATCCACATCATCAGTCAAATTCAGAAGTGCAGTAGTACAATTAAGCTGATTCCTAAAACGCGACTGCTTAAGTGGTAGTATGCAAATGCGCCTCCAAATAAAACTGCCCAACCATAAGGGACTTCAATAACTTTGACAAAACTGCTACTTTGTTATAAGCCGCATAATTGTAATGATACCCAAACACATCAAAACTATTTATATTTATAGAAATATTGTTCCTTAATTTGATCATCTGTTTTGATTAAAAGTGAAGAAATCGAATAATGACTATAAAACAATTGAAATAGATAATTTTATCAACGATGTCGTTGAAATAAAAACAGCTTTCCAATTCATCAGATCACCATCTTATTAAAGGCACCTATATCAACTGCGTACATTTCAATAACTAATTTGTCTTACTTCCCATTTACATACAGAAATTTCTAATTGAAAATAAATTTGCAAATGATCAGAAAACTTCACGTTTAGAGTGTTACAGTTACTAACTGTTGATTCATTGGATATAATAATTATATCAATGAGTGACTCAGAATGATCCGATATTTTTGTAAGTTGTAATCTGAGCTAAACAATCTTGAAATAGTTATAAAAACAACATAGACTTGTATGATGGTGGTCTATAGATGACGTCAATAGAAACATTTTACAATTTACTACAACTGTAACCCAGAATTGCTTCACCCGCGGAATCTGATCAATATTAACAACTTATTACTTGTAACAGTTTGAGATATAAAGACCAACCCCACCACCTTTTGGATAATCTATCAGTTCTAAAGAATTGAAAATTTGTAACTTGAGTAACAGAATTATTAATGTCGGGGTTAAGCTATGTTTCAGATGACGAAAGTGCAAATCATCAAAGTGTGCAAGCAACGACCTCACATTTAGATGTTCCTCACAAAATTTGCGAATTAAAATATATAATAATTATTATTATCATCCCTCTTTACTCAGGTTCTTGATGGACGGGCCACTAGAATGGTCGCCATGTTAGTTATGATGATAGTTACTATGTTTACTTCCACACATTAGTATAGTCTAGATGGCCCTAATAGACTAATGATATTTTAAAATCGCAGTAAGCAACAGGTGCAACTGATGACCGAAATGAGCAGTGATGGTCCACTATATGGTCATACCACTGCGCAGTTAGCTATCCATAATGGCGTCCTTTGATGTCTGGTGTCCGACCGCTCGAAAAACCATCCTTTGCCATTACTATCACCATTATCTACCACATATAGCCACTTCAGGTCATCACCTCTCTACACAATGGTGTTGGCTCGCAGTGATCTATGATAAGTGATAGTGAAAAGGGGCCATAACGTACATATTTTTTTTGTTTTCTAAGGGCCGGTTTATTCATCTTTGGTTAAATTTAACTACTGGATATTTTCCATGGTTACAGTAATTTCACTTGCCATGATTGGCTATATGACCAGTAACTATGGTAAACATCCAATAGTTATATTTAACTAAAGATGAATAAACTGGGCCTAAGTTAACAATATCTGAACAATTTTTATTGATATGATAGGATTGATTTGATAAGTTTGGTTCTTGTTTTTATTACAGAATTTCGGGTTTTGTAACATATGAATTTAATTATAATTGAACGTGGACGCTTATTATCTTTCTTCAGACGTAGATTATGATGCAGATCGAGGGTTGGTATTAAGAGATAAGAACTTTCATGTTTCATTTTTAATGAAGACTATTTCTTCATTTATGTTCCACATTCTAAAATACAGTTTATATTTTTTCAATACACTCATTAACAATTTTGAATAAAGCAAAAATAAACTCTTGAAGATGATAACTTTTTTTATTTATGTGAGATAAGAGAAAAAGTGATAACACTGTTGATTTTTGTTACTACGATTACATTTTACATCCAATAGTAGAATGACTCGTCCTTAATTTTGATTACTTGGCAAATTTAAAATTAAATTCAAGTAAACCACATTTACGATTAAATTTAATTATATTTTTAACAGCACACCACTTTTAAAACAAATCATCAACGGAATTAAACCTCATTAAAAAGAGACCGTCTTGTAATAATTTCCATTAAAATGTTTGTGAAAGATAAAGTGGCTTTTGTGACTGGTGGAGCAAACGGAATTGGATTATGTTATGTAAAAGAGTTATTAAAAAACTCTGCAAAGGTAATATTAAAAAAACTTTAATTTATCAGAATTAATCATTATTATTTTATACATTAGGGTGTTACAATCGCTGATTTAGATCCAACACATGGAGAGAAAGTTGTCGAGGAATTATGTAAAGAATATGGAGAAAATAAAGTTATTTTTGTTCAAGTCGATGTCACTAACAAAAAGGAACTTGAAAATGGAATGAAGAAAACTGTAGAAACTTTTAAAAATTTTGATATATTGATTAATAATGCTGGAGTAATGAACGACGCGATTTGGGAAAAAGAAATTGATATTAATATTGTAAATAATTACCATAAATCATTTAATTATAATACATAAAATAATTGTTATTTTGTAGAAAGGAACGATATACGGTTGCTTATTAGCAATGGATGAATACATTCCAAAATATAAATCATCTTCGGAAGGAGTAATTGTTAATATCTCATCAATTTTCGGTATAGAACCATTCGGAGGATTACCGATTTATACCGGTACTAAACACGCAATAATCGGATTAAGCAGATCTTTATCACAATTAAATAACGAAAACATTAAAATACTTACGATTTGTCCAGGACCAACCGCAACAGCTTTATTACAAGATTTATTTGATAAAACGCCAAATAAAACAGATGAAAAGTATTCAGATGCTATCAAGAGCTATATGGTTGTCATGAAAGGAATGCAAGAGTAAGAATTAATTTAAATGATTTAAATGATATGTAATGAATTTTCTTAGGGCACCTTTTGTGGCTGAAAATGTTATTAAACTAATTGGTGATGCGAAAAATGGAACCATTTGGAATTTAGAAAATAATGAAAAGTATGAGGTTGTTATTCCAGAAAAGGAACAGCTTTTGAAGAAGTGAAAATATAAAATCAATAATATGCAATAAAAATCTTATTGTCTAAACTATTTGTTTGCATTTTCCTTATTCAAGTCATTTTACGTTTCGAAGATATTCCCTGTCGTTCATGGTCACCTGACATGTTGGCACTTTATTTCTTTCTCTAGGGACCTAAAAGGGTCCTGAAGGACAGTGCGCACACGCAAAAACCACGTAACTTGGTCAAGCTGACAGATACCATCCGGAAAGAAATGTTCAAGATGAATTAAAAACTGTTGATTCTAGTGATAAACGACTTTAAGCGAAGGACTGAAAACTGTATTCAAGAGGATAGTAATTCTTTTCGTACTCAAACTCAAATGGCTGTGTCAGAATAGGATAGTAAAGGAATTTTTTAGTAAAAGATTTAGTCCACAATAAAAAATAATTTACTTTTAGGTAAATAATTATATTATAGCTTTACGTACACGTGTGAATGACAGAATAATAGAATAATAAAATTGGTTACAACACAATCGCTATATATGTCGTGCGCACATGTAGCATGTTGTGCACAACCACTTCCCCTTCCATAAAGATTAATAAAAAGGAATATGGTGATCAAAGTATTAAAAAAGTTTAAAAATTGAAACTTTTTTTGTTAATTTTAATTTTATTAAAATTGATTATCTCGCACAGGTTGAGTTTTCATTTAGAAGGAATGCCGGTTTAAGGTTGTCAATGTTAATATCCAACTCCTAGTTGTTTTTGAAAAGTACAAAATATTTCGGAAATGTTTTTATCACTTTAAGGCTCAGTATATTCACCTTTGGTTAAATTTAACTACTCGATATTTTCTGTGATTACTGTAATTTCAGTTGCCATGATTGGCTATTTAACCAGTAACCATAGTAAATATTTAATAGTTAAATTTAACCAAAGGTGAATATACTGGGCCTTCATATCTTGGGGTTAAAGACGGTTGAATCCCATTAATTTTGACGAAAACGAAAATTGAAGAAAATACAGTAGACTCGCGATAATGTGAACTTACGCTAGTGTGAACAACTCTATAACGTGAACGCCAAAATTTTTGTATATACTACTCTGTAACATGAATTCGTAATCTCGATGACGTGATTCATAATAACGAAGTTAAACACGTTTTGTCTTGTTAGAAAAGTGATGGCTGCTGTGTAGTAGTGGAGACGAAATCGTCGTTTGTGAGTCTTAGTTTTCTTAAAAATGGCGAAAATAAAAAGTAAGTGTTTATCTCTCTGCGAAAAATCTAAAGTAATTGAAGAATATGAGAAAGGAGTAAGTGTTTCCGCGTTAGCTAGAAAGTACGGCATAGCAAAATCAACCGTGTGTTCAATAAAAAATAAAAAATCAAAAATATTAGCAATGCTAGGTCAACCATTAAGATCAAGTCGAAAATGCACATTGAAAAAAGCAGAATATCCAAAAATGGAGAAAGCGTTGTACAAATGGTTTCGTTGCCAGCGCGAGAGGCAAGCGCGTATTAATGGGAACTTAATGAAACAAAGAGCCATATATTATTTTAACAAATATTATACAGGAAGATTTAACGCTAGTGATGGTTGGTTTCAAAAGTTTAAAATGCGATATGGAGTAAGGCTGTTAAAGGTCTGTGGAGAAAAACTGTCATCTCAACCTGAACTTGTCCAGCCCTTTAAACGTAAATTGGAGAATAAGATTCATGAACTGAACCTATGTGACCATCAACTTTACAATGCTGATGAAACGGGTTTATACTGGCAACTGTTACCAGACAAAACTTACGTTTCTCTGGACGAAAAATCAGCTCCTGGTATGAAATCGGCAAAACAACGCATAACTTTTCTTGGATGTGCAAATGCGTCTGGATCTCATAAATTACGACCTCTAGTAATTGGCAAAGCAAAAAATCCTAGATGTTTTAAAAATTTTAATAACCCAGTTATTTACACCAATACCAAAAATGCTTCGATGACGGCGGCAGTTTTTAAAACTTGATTTTTTGACAATTTCGTTCCAGAGGTATAATTATTAGATGTGTTAGTGAAAAAAATATTCCTATAGTTGATCGAATTTTAGGTTAAAAGATATTTAAAAAATGAAAATCTTCCACAAAGGGCGTTACTCCTTTTAGATAATGCGCCTTCACATCCTTCCGAAGAAGAACTTAAAACTGAAGATGGAATGATATCTATCAAGTTCTTACCACCAAACGTAACTGCTTTGATCCAGCCTATGGATCAAAACGCATTAAAAATCACGAAACTGCATTACAGAAATAGCTTGTTAAGTTTTATTTTGTGTCATAGTAGAGAAGAAGTTGGAAGTGCACTGAAAAAAATATCACTTAAGTTTGCTGTGGAAACTTTGGCAGCAGCATGGCAGAAATTAGAACCAACAATTTTACAAAAATGTTGGAAAAAAATAAGAAGTAATGAAGAGTATGATGATGAAGATGAACTACCGCTGTCAACTTTGCAAGAAATCTGGAGAAATGAAACGGAACACATCGTTCAAGACACCCTATCACTTCTACAAGAAATTCAACCTGTAAGTAGTGCACAATTTGGTTACACACTTTTCAGTTGAAATTATAATCTGTCCAAATAATTTTTAGGCCAACTACAATTTTAAAGATGTTGAGCTATGGAATAGCGACGTTTGTGAAATTCAAAACATTTCAGAAGAAGAAAATATAACTGAAGAAGAAGCCGATATTTTCGAAGAAGAAAACGATTCCAGAGTGGATACCACCCATACAATAACCCATGCTAACGCAATTAAGTGTTTAGAAACTGCAACACAATGGGCCGAAAACAATAATATCGATTTTAGTGAAATAATTGTTTTAAAACGTATTCATGAAAAAGCTGTCCTAAGAAGCATTACAAGCAAGAAAGTACAAGCGAAGATAACTTCATATTTTTTACATAATATATAAATTTTGTTAAAAACTTATAAATAAAACTTTTAAAATTACGTCAACAAACATTATTATTTGTAAATTTGCAGTAATGTAAATAGAAGAAAAGACATTCTTTAAGGTGAACAAGTACGGTAGCTTGAACAGGCACGGTTTTATTCTGTTTACGTTATCGCGAGTCCACAGTACATCTTTATGTATAAATGGTTTTTGGTTTGAATGACAAACTGTATTTATTGGTTTCAAAGAGGAGAATGTTTCTCGTAAAGTGGACAGCAATGGATCAGCTACTGAAGGGTTTTGAAAATTAACAAAATATTCTCCAGGAAGCCTAAGTGGTTCACCGTATACAAGTTGGGCGGACGAACAACCTAGATCTCCCTTAAGAGATGATCTGAGGTCTAGGAAAACCAAGGAGTTACCCCTGGCAGTTTTATGTTTATTTCTCCCGTAATGTACCTGATATCTGATGTGAATTTGTTATGTAACTATGATATTGTGTCTGACGTGGAGTTTTTTCTGTGTTAGAAAAAATTTTGTTGATTAGCAGTTTGTGGTCAGTATAAACTATAAATTGATATACATGTAAAAAATGTTAAAAGAATTTGATGCAAGCGTAAATTACTAACAATTCTCTGTCAAAAGTTGTATAATTTATTTGGCTTGATGATAATTTTTGGGAAAAAAAATTCCAAAAGTTGTGTTTTGTTGTCTACAGTTTGTGATAAAACTGCTCCTATGCCTTTACTTGAGGTATTTCTCGTCAGTGAAAGAGTTGATTGTGGTGATGGGTGTGCAAGTGAGACGGATTTTGATAAAAGTTCTTTAACTGTAGAAGAATCGCTGTAATATAATCGCTGTGGTTGGTTTTGGAAACTCAGTTATGGCATTAACCTTAGATTGCGAAGGGCGAATGCCATCAGCAGATATTTGATGACTTAGGAAATTTTAATCTATAACTTCAAAAACACATTTTGTTGGTTGTATATTGATATTGTATGAACTTAACCTCTCAAATAATTGTTGTAAATGAAGATAATATTCTTCTTCATTGCGACTGGCTACTAGAATATCATCTAGATACACGAAAAGGAAATCTAAACCAGAAAGAACTTTGTTAATAAACCTTTGATAGGTTTGTGCCGCATTACGTAAACCGAAAGGCATTCTCGCGAATTCGAATAGACCAAACGGTATAGTGATAGCCGTTTTAGGAATATCGTCTTCTTCTACAGGGATATGGCGATAAGCCCTTACCAAATCTAATTTTGAACAAATCTTACAATTTTGTAAATGTAGATTAAAATCCTGAATGTGCGGAAGCGGATAATGATCTGGCACTGTGATGTTGTTGAGTTGTTGGTTGTCTCCATATGGTCTCCAATCATTGAAATCAGAGGGAAGAAGAGGGTCGGCAAATTCCTAATGCCACCATCTGTTCGATTTTTTTTTGCAATGTTATGTTTGTGCACATCTGTGTCGGGGACGACGTTTAGAACACGGTGAGTGTGAGTTGGTAAGTATTTTGTGTTTAACGTTTCGTCCAAATGGTTTCGTAATGTCCTGTGTAGACGTTAATTTTGGAAAATTTTTCAAAACTGCTGTGTATTCAGTTTCAAAAGAAAATATTTAGGAGTTGGAATAGTGTTTTTGACAATGGAACCGTTTGAAAATTAATTGGTTTTCAGGTTTACCAATCGCTTCCTTTTAAAATACCAAATGCATGAAGGAAATCTGCACCAATGATTGGGGTACTAACATTGGCTATGGTAAATACGAATGGGAAATTCCTTGTTAGATTTAGTGAAACAATAAATATTTTTTTACCGTATATAGTAATTGTTATTTTGTTATTTTGATTGTCATAAATGAAAGGTCGGGAATTGACAGAATTTACAGAAACTTGAGGTTGACTTTGTGTCAAAGTTTTGAATTTGGAAAAAATTTGTCTTTCTTTACATCAAAAACCTAATAAGGGTTTCATTATTAGGTTTTTGATGTCGATGGAAAATTTTTATTTTTGTCGGTGAAGGAATTGTAAAATTTGCAAGATATTCCTTCACATTTAACCGCGTTAGCTTCAAATTTGTGGTGTACCAACAAATAGTCGAATAACTCGAAGAATTACATTTATTTCGCGAGTGACGTGATGAAGAACGATTTGTATCTCTTGAACTGTGAAAACAATTACAATTAAAGTTCTTCGATGTATCTGTTGGTATGTTTTGAAATTTTGTAGTCAAAAAGATTATCTAGTTTTCTAAATTTTTTATTCTGTTGTCCTGTTGTTGTTGTTGTGAAATGGCAGTTACAAGTGTTTGACAGGTTAACATCAGATTTTGAATTATTGTCAGTAATTTGTCATGTGCTGGTGTTGTTGTGGTACGATGTTTTGGAAGTTCTGTGAGGTGTGTTGAGGTCGACGTCAAATTTATTGATTCCTAGACCTTGTCGGCAACGGAAAGAATATCTACAACGTCCTCTTTGCCAGAAGCCAGAAGTGCCACCGAAATAACACGAGGAAGTCCCCTTTGCCACAATTTTAGCAATAAATTTGGACTGACCACCTGAGAACCACCAACCGTGGTCAACATCGCTCGATAAAAATCTGACGGTTTTTGATCTCCCTCTTCTGATTTGCGAAGCTGACAGAAGATCGTCCAGACGTTTTTCTTCACATGAACATTAAAATTGGTTTTTTCACTACTAATCCTAGTTAGCATAAGCTGTGCTTCTACTTGCCGAAACCATATGTTGGGATTAGAAGGCCAAATGGTGGTAATTTCAATTTCGAAATATTTTGTAATTCGTGCGCAGTATTATCACCATCAGCGGGGTTTGTCATTCTTAATAAAAAACTGTCAACAAATTCGTTTGGGCGTTTCTATTGAAGAAAATTAATTTTAATATTTGTTTTTGTTAACTAAAAAAAAAAGTAAAATTGTTGAAAAATTTTTTCTAAAAGTTTCCTGTTTCATAGTATCCTTTAACAGCATACATTCAGTAACAAGATAAACGAAATCAGTGAATTAACAACCAAACAATTCCACATAAAAATCTGGTAACAGTAAAAATAAGTAAGTATAAATAAAAATAAGTAACAAACTCTAGAGAATGTATAATACAAAAATAGTGTTCTCATTTAAATTACAAGCCAGATTGAATACGAATATATTCAATGACATATAGTCATACTTAATACACTCTTGCGGAAAGACGTCAACGAAGAATTAAAAATGTCGCACGTTGAGCAATGACGATCATAACAATGCATCAATCGTGGTAACCGTGAGTTGTAATAATAATTAGTAGTAGAAGCAAGCAACCGAAAAAAAACATTGATCTCGAGTGGAATAACTGGGAATTAAAAAAGGAATGTATCTCAGAAGCTCTGGCGAGTCGACGAAGCCGTTCGTTAGCCTGAACAAAAACATCAAATCAGTAGCAGTTCAATGTCCACGCAGTGTACGTAAACCAAATACAGTGCACCTCTGCTCGTAGGAACAATAAGGCAATGCGAATTTGTGAGCCAGATATCTCACAAATCTGACCTGCAAAGCCTCAATGCGATCAATGTATACAGCACAAGCAGAATTCCAAACAACTGAAGCAAAATTAAGAATATTGTTCACATAAGCCATGTATAAAGATTTGATACACTGTAGATTGGTAAATGATTTTGACAACCTAATAATAAAACCCAGGCTTCTGTTCGCCCTGCTAATTAGTTCTTCTACATGATAGAAGAATAATAACTTGGAATCTTGCACTTAGCCCAGATCCTTTACTTTAAACGACACACTTAAGGGACAAGGACCAAGGCTGTAGTTACGATTTACAGTGTATCTCTTTCAGGTGAAAGTTATTCGACTGCATTAACCATAGCTTATAAAGAGATAATTATTAGGAAGTAGGTTTGTAAATGATTTAAATCCATTTGAAGTTTATCGCAATCAGAAGAAGATTGAATCTTGGAAAATATTTTACAATCATCTGCATATAGCTAAAAATTACTATGGTGAAAGCAGTCATAGATGTCATTTATATAAGCTACAAATAGTACCGGACCCAAGTGACTACCCTAAGGCACTCCTAAGGTGACTGGAAAAAAGTTAGATAAGAAATTATTAATTTTTACATCCTGGCACCTATCAGATATATAATGAAGATAAGGCCATGTTGCTGCTGGATAAGAAAGGGTTGAATTGAACGGTATACTTTATCATAAACAATACTTTTGAAAAACCTTAGATAAAATGAAGAGAATAGAGATTGGACGGTAATTTGAAACACAATTTCTATTTCCACTCTTATAGATGGGAAGTACAAATGCTTTTTTCCACTCTAATGGAAATACTGATTGCGCCAATGATCGACTAAAGATTATGAAGAGCAGTTCAGCCAGTTTAGAGGCATGTCTTTAGAAATATACCTGGCAACCAGTTAGATGAGTTCTGGCAACCCGAACTCATCTTTTTATCAATGCTAATGAGGCTCTGCGCTACATCTTCGATTGAGAACCATGGCTGGAAACTGAAGGATGTAAGAACAACGTTTTTTATGTTTAGCATAGGACCACAGTTGTGAGGGCAAATCGATCAAAGTGGACTGTAAGTTTATTAAATAGGATTTGTAGTCATTCGAGATCAATGCTTTAGACCTGCTACGTAGCACTTTGAAGGAAATAAAATCCGCGAGATTTTCGTCTTGATATCAATTTCTTGGGACTGTTTCAAAAAGCTTTCGTCGGGTGCAGGTTTCAAAAACTTTTCGTTAGATGCAGATTCCAAAATTTTTCGTCGGAGACAGGTTCAAAAAATTATTTTGTGCAGGTTCAAACAGTATCCCACCGGGGCCTCCAAATTGTGGGTTTAGTCCACAATTTGTTAAAAACGATTGACAAATTCAAAGTGAATGAGAGAATAACAAAATAATAAAAATGGTTAGTAAAACAATCACTATACACGTCATGTGCACAGCACGCTACAGAAATCTTTCTCATTATTTCTGTTTTGCGGAAGGGTAAGAAATGGTATAAGCAAATATTGTGTTGTTTTCATGTTCGTATATTTCGATCTATTGGGTTAGGTCTCTTGCAATAGAGATCTATGAGAAGCCGCAAAACTGTAACCAACTTATTTATTGTCTTATGTTTCTGTTGATTGCAAGAGCTAAGATGCCAAAAGAACATTACCTTTATCAAGTTGAATTCTATTTCGCAAGCCATGAAGGCTTGGTGATTCGCTATGATTACGAATTAATTGGCGATATAACTATGTGACCCTAGACGTTCATCAAGGGGCTAACTTCAATCAGGGGCTTTACTTCTTTCTGCATTATTCATACATGTTTGTAATCCAGTGAGTGTAGTCATAATGTTTTGATGTAAAAAGTGCAAAATGTAAATATGGAATAATTAGAATTAAAGAAAATATTAAAATAAATTCTGGACAAGGAAGGTCTTTTAAAAGCATATTAAACATGATTAGGTTTATAGTAAATTATATTTGAGGATTAAACCACCAAAGTTTATTTTTAATTTCATTTATATTCAGCTTGATTTCTTATAATTACTTCTTTCCTTATCCCATCTTCGATTTCAAAAAACTGCCCATTCTTACAATCGTTTAAGATTTCTAAAAGATGATTCGCAACCTGTTCTGGTCTAGAAAAATTTCGATAATTATTAACAATTTCATTAAGCTGCATCAAGCAAGTTATTTAGAATTAACTGAAATTAATAAATACTTACTTTTGTGGCGATATAGTGACTCTTTTATTTAAAAACTCCACCAACAAATTATTAAATCTTTCGTTTAAACCTTTTCGGGTAAAATTTGCTAATAACATAGTTTCCGTTGGTCCAGGACATAGTGTAACTACATCTACTTTTTGACTGTTATAATTAACATCGGAAGATAAACATTTACTAAATGCGATAAGGCCGGATTTTGTCGCGCTATAAACTGGAAGCTCACCAACTTTTTCTAATCCCAAATTTGATGCTATGTTTACTATAATAGCCTTTGGGGTACTTTTATATTTGGGGAGGTAATGTTCCATAGCTAAAATGCAACCGTTTATAGCACCTTTCTAAAAAAATATTAATTCATTATGGATAAATGTGCTTTAAATATTACTTGATTCTCACCAAATTTATTTCAATTTCTCTTTCCCATATAGAGTCGTCTAGAATTCCGGCGTTGTTTACTAAAATATCGAAATTACCAAATTCTTCGACGGTTTTCTTCATTGCAGCTAGAAAAATAGAAATAAATCAGGTTTTATAAACAAAATGTGTATAAATATTGTAAAATATTTAATTTTATGTTATTATCTATCAAAAGAATGATATTTAATAGTTTTAACGTTTATCATATCGAGCATAGAAAAACCAAGTCTATGTTCCAAAATAACATTGTGTTATTTAAACAATGCTAACTTTTTCATTTTATAGTAAACTTGAGAGCCAACAATTATGAAATGTTAATATGATAAAATGCTCTCACGCCGTGATTAGAACTCACAAGACCTTTAACAAACAGTAATTTAAGAAAATCCAAGCTATCAAAGATTCAAAGCGGAACATGGATTTATAATAGAAATAGAAGCAAGAATAAATGAAGATCTTGGAAATGATAATAGCCAGACGATTGATGATCAGTGAAGTACTATTAAGGCAGTCTTGGAAATCACAGAGAAACCGAAAAGAGCGACCTGGTTTAATGACATATGTGCAGCAGAAATGAGGATCGCAACAACTTTGTAATTGAATTAATCAAAGAGAAAGTGGAATTATCCAGAAGACGAGAAATGAAGCGAATGATTGAGACATGGAAATAATAAACACGTTACCTTACTAATGATTTTAAAACTAATTATGCTAAGGAGTTAATCAGTTGAGACAAGGATAAACCCCATACAACTATATACATAGCAGAAACAGGGAAGATGGTGAGAAACAAAAAAACAACAAAAAAGAGGAGAAAATCCCTGAACTCATATCTATCGATGAGATTCAAGATGCGATTGCGATCTTAAAAACGGGAAGGTTCCAGGAATCAATGCGAACCAGTAAAAGTGCTGAAGACTGGAGATGAGGAGGTGACAAGAAGAATCTATACAAAGCTGCAGAGGATTTGAGAAAAAGAATGCCTGCCTCAGGAGTGGAGAAAGATGGTAATATACCTCGTATATAAGAAAGGAGATAACATTGCAAATTGAAGCTGTCATAAAATTGCACTGCTATGTATTGGATATAAACTGTTCACATATATTCCGACCCAAACATCGCAACATTTTACCGAAAACACCATAATCGAGTACCAAGCAGGCAGAAAAGAAAGATTCACCACAAACCAAATATTTACAGTGAACAGGATACTAAATAAAGCCTAGGAATATAATAATAATAATAAACGTCTTTATTGAATACTATCATAAAATAAAGAAAATAAAACTAGTATATACATATATTTGTACATATATTTGTAAAGGAACGAGATCCAGCTATCGGTAATCGGCTATCGGTCTTATATCTAAATTGGTGATCCATAATTAAACCCAAATTTTTAGCTTCATCTTCACACATTTGATACTCTGCTTGACCAATTGACATGAAAGTTGAGAAGTATATAACGAAAATTGTAATGGGGCCAAGATATTACTCTGTGATTTCTACTAATTGGTCTAGGTACCGATAGGCAACTATCAATCTTTACTGAACTACATGCAGTCTCTTTCCAATTCAGTTGTTTTTATCACTCATATTATTTTCAAAAACTGATCAATCTCGCAGCTCACTTCCAACACCTATGTTAAAATTCCAATAAAAATCTATAATCCAAAAATACTACAACAGAGCTTATCTTCAAATGCCGGACCGTCAGAAGGTCACCGACCACTTTTATCAAAGCTGTTTGATTACAAGGGAACATGAATAATAAGGAATGTAGGACTAGAGACGACAAGCTTATTAATAGATCAGTGCAGTTTGCAGCGTACGACGGAATAAACATAGTGAGTTGAACATAATGCGTGGAAGAAGGAGAGTATGGAAGGCTAAACGATGTTTCTGAAGCTAAATGATAACAAAGAACCGGTGCCAAATTTTATATACTTAGGACATGAGACATTCACAAGCTATGGGAATTAGAGATGTGCGCGTGAGTGACTTTATATGCCCGCTCACGATTCAGGCACACGCGGGTCACGCACGCCACTCACGTGATGCTCACGTGATGCTCACGTGAATATCAGACATGAATCAGGTTACTGACGTGTGGGTCACGTCTATTTACGTGACTCACGCTCGATTAGGTGATATTAATTGATATTAATTAATCGTGTTTGACAGAATGGCAGAATTAACAGGAAAATATCAGAAAGATTATTCGAATCCTAGGTAATACTAACAGAAACCAGAAAACCTAAAAAAAAATCCTTGAATCGACAAGTATTATAGAAAAAAACGATTACAGCGCAGAAGTTGCAAATCTTTAAAAAGTACGATATAGATAACAACGTACAAGTCTTCGATATCTTGATAAGATCGGTTTTCATAACTCCGTCTCTTTACGAATGTGGACAAAAACGGGATTATTCTAAGTCAATAATCCCATTAAGCGGACCACACCTTTCTAGATAAAGAAAGATAATAGGATTAAATTATTTTAGTTTCAACAAATTTGAATTTGATTCTGTAACTATCATCAAAATCTGATCGGAAATCTACAGGGCACTGTGTTCTTTAATGTAATGTATTTGAAGATATAAATGTTGTAGATGTGATGGACTCGATATATAACCTAAAACTAGGATTGGCCGATATCTTCGAGGGTTCATATTGCGTCCAGAAACATTGAAATGTTTTCAGAAGACTAGCAAAACTTCCAGAAGATTTGATACTAGTTATAGAAGACTTGAAATGCTTTCAGAAGACTCGATACTGCCTTTGGTAGACTTTACACTGCTTCAAAAAAACTTTAAATGCTTTTAGAAAACTTGATATTTTCCCTAGAAGAATTGATACTGGTTGTAGAAGACTTGAAATACTTTCCAAGGACTTGACATTACTTCTGGAAAACTTGAACTCCTTCTAGAAGACTTGAAATCCTTCCAGAATACTTATTATAATTATTTTGGGAGGCTTGAATTCTTTTTTGGAAGACTTCTAGACTTGTGTTTTTAGAAGATTTGATATTGCTTCCAGAAGACTTGATACTGGTTTTAGAATACTTAAAATGCTTCCAAAAAACTTGACTGTTAAAAATTCAATAATTAAACTTTTATTTTCCTCACTATATTTGAATATTTAATTTAAATGTATATTCGTTTTTCATCTTAGTTGTTGTCCATCTCGGTATTTAAACTTGTATTGTCACCTGTCCTTGTCTTTTTGAAAATACAATTTATTCGTGTACCAGTTTTCATGTAGTTTAGTTCTCAAAATTTTCCTTTTTTAAAAGTTTTTCCTTAATATTAATATTCGGAACTGTAAGTGTTTTCCGGAGAAAACCGTAAGACTATATATTAATTTTATTTTCATTCAATTTCTACATATTTTGAACATTTCGAACATTGATATAGGAAAACTTGAAATGCTTCCAAAAGATTTGACATTGCATCTGGAAAACTTGAACTACTTCTAGAAGACTTGAAATGCTTTAAGAATACTTAGTATTCCCTTTGGAAGACTTGATACTGCTTCTAGAAGACTTAAAAGGTTTCCGGAATACTTGGTATTGCCTCTGGAAGACTTGAAATGCTTCCAGACACTTAATATTTAGTTTAAAAGCCTTGATACTGCTTCTAGAAGACTTACAGGTTTCCAGAAGACTTTCAATACATTCAAAAGCTTTGATACTGATTATAGAACCTTTGAAATGCTTCCAAAATACTTGGTATTGCCTCTAGATGACTTGTAATTGCTTCGAAAAGACTTGAAATGCATCCAGATGACTTGATACTGCCCTTGGAAGATTTGATTCTGCATCTAGAATACTTGAAGTGCTATCCAAAGACTTGACATTGCTTCTGGAAGACTTGATACTGTTTCTAGAAAAGCTTTCCAGAATAATACTTTAATAAAACTTGATATTGCTTCTAAGCAACTTAATGGAATACTTTCTGAAGACTTGATACTGCTTATAAAACTACTGGCAGAAAATATTTTCTTTGCAAGAAACAATATAAGCCATTTGACTTATATTGGACGTAAGTAGTCCAGAAACTGTCAATTAAATACTAAATACTGCTGGAAGAAGACATTTTTAATACAAAAGACAAGAAGCTGTTAATAAAATTTGATGTTGCTTCCAAAATGCCATATACTGTTGGCAAAATACAAAATCTGTCAACTTAACACTAGATACACCTTGTAAAACTCTAAACCTTGCTGGCAGAAGACATTTCTTTTGTAAACCAACCATAGGCGCAAGATACGTGGTAGTTCATGCAGTCTTTTTCCAATTCAGTTGTTTTTATCACTCATATTATTTTCAAAAACTAAGGCCTTTGATCTTAGTCCTTATTCCCATCATAAGTTCTTGATAATTTTCTCGAAAATCGTACTCGTAAATATTTACAAGTTCATTTTAAAATGTTACTTCCAACTTATTTTGATTTTCACACTATTTGTTGGTATTCACAACGCTCAACGCTAGGATTCTTACTGCATCTTTCCATACCATGTAACCCAGAACGCAAATAACTACAATGCCTATAACAACGGTACCCATCTCCCATAATGTGAAGACTGTTTCTGTCGTTGCCGAAGTACCACCACTGTTTCCAGGTTGTGATATGATTATTTCCTTCTCTTGGATTGATTGTAACCCATAATTATTTAATTTTTTTTTTCATTTTCTTTGGTCAACGGCTGGTAGGGCCGCCATGTAACATCTTATGGTTCAAGGGGAAGATGGTTAGGTTAAAGAAACTTAATCCCCATTATTATATCCCACTTTATTGGTCTTGCTTACATTAACGTTACTTAATTACTCCTTGATTTAATTATCATTAAAAGAAGTCATTGCACCGGACACTCACCGACCATCACTTAACCTACTTCAACAATTTTATATTACTACAATTTCGTGTTTTTAACAGTAACGGATTTTGAAATATTGATGAATAACCACATATTGAATCTCATCTTCAAAATTTGACTCCCTTAAAGCATTATCTCTATACACACACATCTCTGTATGTAGTTTTCTTAAAATTTTTGTATACAGAATCACCCTTGCAAATGCAATTTCCTGTATATAAAAAGAACTTCCGATATTGTGACACATTCGATACTATCAATAGTCCGATACTTTCGATACCTTATCAATACTTTAAGCACTACTTAAAACCCTTCTTAAGAACTAAAAGCTCATACGTAACATATAACTCACAATCGATATTTACAAGGTCTCTTTGGCGCTTTGTTGTTGAATTTTCATATAATGTTTAAATTGTTAATATTATGCTTTTGTATATTTCGTTAATAATTAAAAAATCGACCCAATCGGGTCACGCCGGGTCCCGTCGAAACTAACATTGTTCACGATTACACCCGATCACGTGAGTGGTACAAAAATTGATGCCCGCTCATTGTGAGTCACGCATGACCCATCGTGACCCGACGGGACTCACGTAATTTGCATATCTCTAGTTTCAACTACCCCAAGACATGATTCCTCATGTGCGAGATATTTGCGTATATTTTAGGACCTAATGGCAATAAATCATTTAGAAAAGTAACAGTGAAATAGTGGGAGTTAAAAAAATATGTATTTTTCTTTTACAAGAGTGTTATGAGCAGAAACATAAAAAGTGGTTGAATCATGTCAGATGACTCCTATGTGACAAACAAAGAATTTAACCGATTTTGGGCGACTCTTGTGTTCTTCATGAAACACCCTGCTCTTTATTATATTCATTTCAAAGCATTGCAATAAAAATTTAGCATGTCCAAGGTTTGTCAAAATGTGAGGTATTTCGAAAACAGTCGGAAATCAATAAACATTTTCAAAGATAATGGACAGATTCTTGGAAAATAGTTGCATAATTAAAAAGTTGTGGAAATCTGATGAATGTAATTGAAGAGTTTGAACTTGAAGTTGATATAAATCCTTCGATGTAAATCATCTGATGTTACAGGGTCTGAAGAACCAATCTGAGGTTATGTCTTTTAAATGCTATATTAGGAGACATGACATAAAGTATTCATTACTTATACGTAGATATCTATCCATCTAAAGCTTTTTGTAATCATTTTACAGCTACATGTTACACGACTTTGCATATTCAGTTGCCTATCCCTAATTTTCAATAAATAATGAAAATGTTATAAAAAGAAAGACTATAATAAAAAATACAGACTAGATAAGGAGAAATAAATTTCATTAAGTTGCTATTATGGTCTGTTTCGATATTATAAAACATTCTCATCTAATTAAAAATAATAATTTCAACCTCACCCTCAAATTCATTTTTATCACTAACATCCACCTTGCAAAAAATACATCTTCCACTTCCATATTCTTTCTCCAAATTATTTAAGACTTGCGTTCCGAATTGAATACTTATGTCGGCAATGCAAACCTTTAAGGCAAATCGTTTAATTTAAAATTATTATTTTATATAAATTATATAATAATACTTTAGCATTATTTTTTAATAATTCCTTAACAATGCACAACCCAATCCCCGCCGCACCTCCCGTTACTAAAACCACTTTATTTTCAACGAACATTTTGTGTTCTTACGTTGCAAGTAATAGTTAAACTGATCAAAAATTGGTAAAACAAAGATAAAGATAAATTGCAATTGCGTGTTAACAAATGTGGTAACGTCAGGCACGCATTAACAGAACATTTCGCAATTTGTTGAATAATTTAATTTCAGACAGCTAAAGCTAAAATGTTTAAAATTAAAATAAACAGAATCGGTTTTTCATTAACGCGTGTACTCTGTAAATTATTTTATACTGTTATGAGAAACAACATTAACAAAGCTAACAAGTGTGTATGTTAACAAGAAAATTTTCCATAAGTTTCCCAAAAGATTTAAATCCGTTTCTGTTCTTGTTAAAACGTTCTCATTAAAACTAAAGTCTATTTTCGAGTTTAATTGAATATTTCTAACCTTGAGCATTCAAAAAATGTTATTGATGAGGATATTTTCTTTCTTGTTTTCCTTTTTTTCTCTGTGCAATATTAACGAGAAACTGTAACAAGCACCGATTATTTATAGAATCAAGTTTATTGTATCGGTCAAAACGGTTAGCGAGCTATTTTCGGTTGTTGTATACAAATTAATACGCGAATGAGAGGAAATCGTTCGTAACGAATGTTCCTCGAACTTACTTGTTAAAAAATCAGTTGATCTTGACAAAACTTCAAAAATGACTTTAATTTAACCATGTTTTTGGCTCAACTCATTCCCGTTAAATTATACACGTACTACAACAACAATCTATTCCGACGTGATTTAATTAATGGGTACTGAAGCTGGCTCAGCTCCATTAGATCAACAATTTGCAAATTTCGCAAGATATGGCGATAACAAATCGGATGGAAAAACAATAACATTAAGTTGTGCGGATCGTTGGATGAAACAGGCAAAAGTTTTAGATATGAAGACGATTACGACCACACATACAGGAATTGCATTTAACAAATTCAAAACACGAGCGATTAATTATCAGAATTTTCTAAAGTATCTTAACGATCTCGCCGCTTCTACTGATACTGATGTAGAAGAAATAAAAGAGAAGTTGATGGCGTGTGGGATGCCTGGTGCTACTAAAGGCGAAGATAAAGATAAAGAAAATAATTAAAATTAGTATTAAGAATTCAAATATATATTGACAAAATTTTATTTAGATTTAACATTTTTGATCCGACTTTTTTAAGGATTTAAGACGTCAATAAACCTACACTATTGCATAATAAACGAATTTGATTGGATTTAATAAGAACGTTTTTTGAGTGGATGTGTTTTAAAGTAATAAGAAGTGGTAGTAATATAATCATTAAATGGAAGGACCTACAGGATTCATTAACCAGAAAACGAGGTTTTACATAATACGTTGGTGAGTGTTCGTCATTGAATGGGACTTAGGTCAGGTAGAAATTCGGATATCTACCTGTAGTTTCACGGGAACTGAAAATAATGGAATGTTTTAAGGCGAGGATACACTTTTAGTTACATTTATATTTTAAGTAATAAGTTGGTGTATGCGCACGATCAGTAATAAAACATCAACTTATTTACTCCGTGTCTGTTGAATAGAAAAGTGTTGTTATTTCTTATTATTATGTATGACTTGTAAAGCTGGAAACTGAAAAGGCCATTATTGATGATGATTACTAAATTTTATTGATGTGTGACGACGTGAGCTGGATTACAACTAAATACAGTGAAGGTTTAAATATACAAGTTCTTTAGTTTTATCATGTTTATGAAAGGCAAAATGTAATCATCAGCAAAAACCATTTTATTTCACTTCTAAATACTTAAAATTTATAAATACTTATATAATTATAATTATAATTTAGTAATCAATTGCGTTAATCAATGAAGTAGCACAGTGAACAGAAATTGAGTTAAACTGCCTTTGTCATTTGTCAAATTTTACAGCATGAAGTAGACTTCTTTAGAAAGTTGCTGTTACGAAAGACTAGTATATGCAGATTAATTGTTTGATAGATTCTATAGTAGATCCTACACATTCCATCAATGGCAAAATGCAGATTGAAGTTGCTTACGTACTGTCAGATCTGGAGTAAGCCCATATCAATTAAATCCTATTATCTTTGTGGACTAAATAGCAACATTAAGTGGTACCTTAACTTTGAGTTAACCATTTTTCAAACTGAAATTCTCGCTATAAATTTCTGCACTGTAGAAAAGGAGTGCAATAAAAAGTGTATCGATATACAATTTAAGGCAATTCAGGTCTAGACGTGTGAATTGGTTTTGATCAGAGGATGTATCATCAACTCAAGAAAACTTTCAACGGACATTGACGTCGAAAGTGACAATGAAAATAATGAAAAGACGGACATTCTAGACAAAGATAGTTAGATCACTCTTCATTCGACCCCAATTTGGTAGGCATACGAAACATTTAGGAAAATTTAAGTTTCTAAATCCTCCTACTATAAAACTTAAGTATTTAATTAAGTATTTATTCGTAAGTAAGCAATTATTCTTAAGTAATTATTCGTCCATCGTCGGCGCATTATGTAAGAATAAGCACAGATGGTGATCGAAAGACGAACATCCTGATACATTTTCGACGTCATCGGTGAAACGGAGTTTTAAATTTCACTTTAGCAAAACTTTAAAGCCTCTGGTTTAATAGCAAAAAATAATAATTGTGATATTTTTTTGAAATATTTTATTTAATTTTTTTATATTAAATATTCAACTGATTATTGGTTTAAAGTAAAGCTTGTAATCTCTACTGTAATATGGATAGTAACAAATTATTTTGAGATTAATCTTGTAAAATGTTTATAACCTTGAAGCAATATTATACATGAAGAGATGTAATATTTAAAATAAATATTAATTGTTAAAAAGAAGGTGATTTTCAAAAAATATTCTGACAATTTTTGTTGAAAATGTAAAACAAATCTTGGTTTAAAATAAAGCTTCAAGTGTCTGCCTTAATAGCGTTAATAACAAGTTATTGTGCGATGGAAACTGCTTGTATGTATGTATGTAGGAAAGCGGAGGGTACGCTAAAGCATACAGCACCTAGGCCCCAGCGGGCCCTTTGTACATCCTCCTACACTCTCTCTGACTACATCAACCAGCCTAAGGATTTTCCGAAGGCTAGGATACAGCTCAAAGGTGTGTTCCTGATGCCATCTGTGCTCGGCCATTCCTCTCCAAAGTCTCATTCTGAGGTCTTGCAGAGTAGGGCATTCACACAAGATGTGTCGAACAGTCTCCTCGCTCTCTTGACAAAAGCGACAGAGGGGATTAGTAGCAAGCTTAAGGTTGTAGAGATGTTTGTTTACCTTACAGTGACCCGTGATGAGTCCCGTTAAAATACGTAGGGCGCTTCTACCGAGTCTTACGAAAGACAAAGCTGTCTTAGCTGAAGGATAACACAACAGTTCTTTAGATAAATAGCAACACTTCGTCCTATCCCACCAGTCTGTGAATTTCCTGTGGGTGAAATCTTTAATAAGCTCAATTTGAGTTGATACGGACGGAGCGATTAACGGTACAGGTGAACAGACAGCTCGCTTGGCAGTTCTTTTGGCAAACCTATCAGCGTGCTTATTACCTGAACAGATCGAGTGTCCTTTAATCCATTGAAGTGAAACACAGTTGTGTGCTGCGGCCTTCTCCAATGTTAGGTGACGGTCCATGGCAAGTCCTAAGGTAATAGTAATTCTACTCAGGGCCGAAATGGATTCTCTACTGTCAGTATAAATTGTGAAAGACTTACCTTGCAAGTTGGATCTGACAATAAAGTCAGCGGCAAGTAGAATGGCGATTAATTCTGCCTGTATGACGGTGGTACCTTTACCTAAAGGAGTAGATATGTGGAGTTGGAGATCGTACGAGAAAACTCCAGCTCCAGCTCCTTCCCGACTAACCGAACATCAGTGTAGATTTTGTTACTTTTATTTACTTCTACTTCTGTGGAACTTGGGTAGGTAAGATAACTTTTAGGAAAAATGTGTTGTAGGGGTATGAAGTCCGTCTTACGTTCCAGAATTGGCGAGTAACCGACCATTTCTTTCCAGAGTACGGCATTTTTACTGTTTCTCTCACCCATAAAGATTCCTGCTGTACGCAGTCGAAACATGGTCACCAGTGCCACTTCTTGTATGAACAAATGAAGTACCGGTAGGTTCAACATGTTTTCCATGGCTGCGGTGGGGGTAGATCGCAGCGCACCTGTAACATACAAACACGCAAATCTCTGTACTTTATTTAGTGCAGCAGTGGAAATAAATATTAAGATTTTTGACCACCAGACTACTGCACCATATGTAAGCATAGGTCGAATTACAGCTGTGTAGATCCAGAGGGCAGTTTTAGGTGACAGCTCCCATGTCTTACCTATAGTCCTCCGGCACTGGCTGAATGCAACATACGCTTTCTTTACTCTATTGTCTAGGTGAGCCTTCCATGTCATTTTGTTGTCAAGTATAATGCCCAGATATTTGACTTCTTTTGACAAAACTAATGGAGTATTAGCAAGGGATGGCAAACTGGGCTTGCCAACCTTCCTCAATCGTGTAAAAAGAATCAACTCTGTCTTCCGAAGATTCACAGAGAGCCCTTGTCGATCACACCAAGACTCAATCAATTTGAGAGCCACCTGCATCCTATCAAAAAGTACATTTATGTGCTTACTTTTGACAAGGATGGTTAGATCATCCGCATAACCTACTGTTGTTAAGTTGGCTTTAGCGAGGGATTTCAAGAGCCTATCCAGGGTTGGGGTGGACTCCACAACAATGGGGAAAGTACACCTCCTTGTGGACAGCCTCGAGTAACTCCTCCATGAAGGCTGACATCGCCAGCCCTAATCTTAACTATCCTATGTTTGAGAGCGTTTCGTTGAAAACTTTATGCTCAAGTAAGGCATCGTTAATACCAGAGAAAGTTGTTTGATCAAAAGCTCCAGCGCCCCACCAACAAAGCTGGTCACCGAGTGAAGAGCTGTTAGTATGGACTTACCCTGAGTGTAGGCATGCTGATTAGGATTTACTGGTGCATTTGGAAGACAGAAATCCCTAATATAGCGATCACACAGCCTCTCCAAGGTTTTCAAAAGAAAAGAGGAGAGGCTGATAGGTCTAAACGATTTCGGTGTGAAATAATCTAATTTACCCGGTTTAGGTATGAAGTTCACCGTAACCTCACGCCACCGATTGGGTATATAGTGTAGCGCCAGGCAGGCCTGGAAAATTCTCATCAGGTGAGGTACAAGATCCTCCAAGCCCCATTGTAGAAGGGCTGGTATAATACCATCTGATTCTGGTGTTTTGAACGGCGAAAAACTATTAATCGCCCACCGTATCTTTTCCTCCCTGCAAATTTCTTCGGCTAAGATCCAATCATCTGCAGTAGGTTCATGGTTGGTGCCCTAAAGTGAACACATGGGACTTCTGGAACCTGAAAAATGCACCTCCATTAATAGATGAAGAGTTTCTAAAAGGTTTTCGGTAAAAGAACCGTCAGCCTTATTTAATAAGCCAATTCGTCGTTCAGGGTCAGATGAAAGTACCCGATTTAGGCGAGACATTTCGCTGCAAGAAGAAACTTATTCATAGAATTTCCTGGAAACTGCTTTTGTGGCAATATTGAATATTCTAAAATAATTAGAAATTGTTAAAAAGTGGATTATTTTCCAAAAATTATTCCGACCGGTTTTATTGCAATTATAAAACAATTGTTGGTTTAAATTAAAGTTTCAAGTATCTGCTTTACAAGGGTTAATAATACATTATTGTGCCATGGAAACTACTCTTGTAGCAATACAATAAATAAAGATATGAAACAGTTAAAATAATTAGAAATTCTTAAAATGTGGTTGATTTCCAAAGAATCGTTGTGGTCGTTTTTGTTGAAATTATAAAACAATTCTTGGTCAAAATTAAAGCTTCAAATATTCGCTTGTTTAACAAATTATTATGCCATGAGAACTACTCTTGTAGCAATACAATAAATGAAGATATGAAACATTTAAAATAATTAGAAATTGTTAAAAAGTGAATGATTTTCAAAAAAATCATTCTGATTGTTTTTATTGAAATTATAAAACAATTCTTTAAATTAAAGCTTCGAGTATCTACTTTAAAAGGGTCAATAACAAATTATTTTACCAAGGAAACTTTTGTTGTAACAAAATAATAAATCAAGAGATTTATCTTTTAAAATAAACAGCAATCGTTAAGAACAGGATTTTTCCTAAATATTCTGGCTTTATGTATTGGAATTATAGAGCAATTCTTGGTTTGAATTAAAGTTTTAAGTACTTTCAATTAAAGCTTTAAAAGGGTTAATAACAAATTATTATGCCATGTAAACTACTCTTGTGGCAACGCAACGATTTGCCACAAGAGCCAAATGATATGCAAAAATTCGTTTTGAAGCTGTTTATTAGTTTGTCATTAATGATTTTTGTTGCACGTGAGTACCATATTCCAACTACCATTTGTTACCTACCCTATACTCTGGAAACTGGAGATATTTGGTTGCGACTCCTCTCTTATTATGTACCTAATTGTAAACAGTACGTTGGCTAGGTTGTATTAAATCTAGGTATACAAGGTGTTGCTTAAGACGCATTCCTGAAGCAAGTTAAAGAAGAAAAGGTCCTATAAATATGTGTCCTAAATAATCTGGTTTTCGATATACAGGATTCAAAAAAAAAATAGATTTATTATTTTTTCAGAAAAAAATAAAAACCACTTTATTTCATTTCGAGAACTTGTTAAAATGAAATTAAGTAAACATTGCCCATTGCACAGAATTTGTTTAAAGCATTATTTAAAATATAACAAATATCTTTCATTTGTATTAATAACAATTTAATAGAATACTCACAAAAAATGTTTAAAATGATCACTAAACTTCTTCTTCTTCTCATCAAGCGACGAACTCTTACAAAAATTTCAGGACTGTGACGTATGGATTCACATCCGTCATGAGATTCTATTCCTTAGTTGTTCTAGTGTCACGATGGGTGTAACATAAACTAATGATTTCAGGTCCCCCTACGAATAAAAGTCTAGTCTGTTCAAGTCAACCGTTCTAGGTAGCCAAATTGTGGCCATAAACGACCTATACAACGATTTTGGTGAACTCTATTCAAGTACTCACGAGCCAATACGAGCCATATATATATACATCATGCATGAATCAGTGTTTTTACCGTAACTGAAGAGGAATATCTTCAAGAAGTAAACGCGAATCATTTTGGAGAAAGTTTCTGCAAGATTATCAATTAAGGTGTCGTGGTAAGAAAGATGGTCAATCAAATAGTCGTTTATGATCCCGACCCAAACATTGAGAGAAAATTATTCCTGAAAATGTGTTTCTCTAAGAGCGTAAGGATTTTCTTGAGCCCGGTTATGATCATAACTTAATTTAAATATTGCATTTCTCGAGAAACGTGCTTCGTCCAAAAACAATCTTGTAATCAAAGTGAGAATTTACTCAAGTTTCTGAAGATACCATCTACAAAATTGTGTACGCGGTTCAAAATCTCTAGGAAGAAGTGCCTGAACTTTTTGTGCATAATAAGGATACAACAAAGAATATCTTAAAATTTTCCTTACCATTGTATGGCAAATATTTAATTCCCAAAACCCTGTATAATATATAACAGAATCATCTTAAATACATCCAAGTGTCAGGTAATGACATACAGCCAGAAAAGGGACGGTTTATACTTGGTCGGTCTCTACTGTGAAGAACGTTGGGATATTGTTTGATGCATCATTGACGTTTACCGAAAATGTTAAGAAAGTGTCGACTAGTGCTCTTAAAACTTTGGGTTTTGTTACTAGAAATAACTTAGAGTTTGCAGACATTAAAATAGTGCCTACTGTTTACGCTTTTACGAAGCGTTTTCATTTACTGATTCAACGTCTGGTCTACGATGATTTCGATTGTTATCCTATATGTTCTAGCTGAATATAAGAGTGCCGGGATTAAGTTAAGCTTTTTTATGTGTTTACGCCAAATTATGCTAATACTAACATATAGGTTTTAATTCCCTGTTTACCAAATTAATTAATTAATATGAGCGGCTAATACGACCAAACCGCATTTTTGAGATGCAATTTTTTATTTTATATTACATTTGCTCACTAGATTTTGCTATATTATTACTTTTCTTGTTGTGTTTGTTAATTTAGTATTTACTGATTTTTTTTCTGCGCGTACTTCACTGACAAAACTTTAGGTTTTGTCACACAAAAACGGAGTACCGGTTGTACTGTATACAATAGATTAAAAAATCTTGGGAGGAGCAACCAATGGGTAGGATGCAAAATCAAGAAAACAGTTTCCTTTTTTCGATATCCAAGCTTTCGCAATAATTTATTGCTTCAATAGGGAACACTACAATATTACAACAATACATATTACAAAAAATATCTTTAAATTTAAGTTTCTTTAACTCTACTTACAATGGAAGTAAGAAAAAAGTTGACTTCAAAATGGACAATTTGATAAAATTAATTGGTAGTAAAAAAAATTATTTCTTAAAAATCACATTTACTTGACACATTAAAATTAATGTGGAGGACAGTAAAATGACAAGCTTAAAAATAGAATGAAAGGTTTTTTGTTTTTCTAAAAACAAGAACAAGTTTGGTATTCTCTTTTTTTTTACGTTTATTATAAACCGACCCTCTGTCTAAAATCTTAGCGTTGTTAAAATCAAAATGGTGACCTTCCATAACATGATGGTAAACTAGAGCACTTTTATTCTCATTTCTACCTTTACTTTTATTAAATTTAATATTGAACTGGTCAAAAAAGGAGATGAACCTAGATGTAAAGCCTTTGATGAAGGGTATTTTTACATATTTAAGCTGTGTTGTTGCTTCATCATCAGACCCTTGGACACCATCAACAGGACTTATAGAAGTTACTAAAGAATGATTGAAAATTCCATTCAAAAGACGCGGTGGATAACCGTTATTAACAAAAACATTCATCAGTTTTTCTAGGTTATGTTTAATGAAGAAAGGAAGAGAGAGTTTCAGAACTCTATGCTTCTTCCCCACCACAGTATTAATCTTTTGGTTCATTGGATGATTAGAAAAGAAGTTCATGTATCGACCCGTGTAAGTTGGTTTAGTATACCAATCTAGAAGGATCATTTGATCCTCACTTCTCATCACTTGGGTATCCAAGAAGGACACTTTTAGGTTTAACGCATTAAATGGGGAAGAAAGTACTTTATTTCCGTTGACAAAAAAGTTACATTTTACTACCTCTCAATAAGGATGAAGTGTTAACCTTTTTCCCATCAAAAAAAATAGTATATTGTTATATGAGCATGTAATGAGGGCTATTATTCACCAAGGCTAAGCTGAGTGAATAATAGCTGATTATATGCGAACAGATTGTTCACGACTACTATTGAATTTGATAATAAAAAAAGTTTAATTATCTATGATATTTAAAACATAGTATGCATTGACGTTGATTTTTTTACTGGCAACCTCGAAAAAATTAAAATTACTATGTAATAAAATTAAAGTAATCAATTAAATTATTTTAAGTTTTTAATCCATTAATTTCATAAATATTTGTAATAAGAAAAACGAATGAGATATATTTATTGATAAAATTGATTTTAAATTCTAAATTTTTATTCTTACCTTTTGAAATATCACTAAATCTTAAAAGAAGTTTTATTTAAAATGAAATTATAAATTGAGGTTAAATCCTGCTTAATTACGATTTTAAACATAGTATACTTTACGTAATTACGTACAGTAAAGCCCCGCTAATTCGTACACTCATAAATCCGAATTTCTTGTAATCCCAACAAATATAATATAGAAAATGTAAAATATGCATTGAGTCACTTGTAATTCGAATTTGTAAAGGATTTGCTAATCCGAATTAACGTATTCTTCGTTCTATCTGTAGAAAAAGACGAAATTTCGAAAACACTGAAGGGATTCTATTAAAATTGCGTAAAATTTTGTTTATACTTGTTTGAAAATCCTTGCAATTTATTAGCAAAATGCCTAAGTGCTAATAGGGCTACAGTCCTGAGGGGTTGGGACAAATTGAACCAGTTTTTCCAATGAAATGCATGAGGTCCCTATTATACATGTACCCAGTGTCCCCCCTGTAGTGCGATTTATTTTCTTTGGCATTGAATGTTGTATGAAAAGGGCCGCGCTCGTTTCATTTGTCCAAAGTAGCCCTGGGGCGCCGAATATCTTAGGACGGTTTTGGTTCAAATATGCACGGTTAGGTTAGGTTGGGGTTTAGCAGTACATCTGAAGACATTTTTTGAACGAAGGCCTCTATAATGAATAGTTTCTGAAATAGAGTACTAACACTAGACCTACACCTAGCGTCTGAAGACTTCTAGATTTAGTATTAGTTCTAGTTTTTTATACCATTAGATCTAATTCCAGATTTAAAACTAGAAACACTCGGGTTTAGGTGTACATACATCAAGACGACTACACTTGAATGAATCTAGTTCTAGGTCTACTGTTAGTTCTAGCTAGTGATGTAAAGGGTAATATTACCGAAGAAATGTTAGCGGTAATTTTGGTAATATTACGTAATATTACCGCAAGATCGGTAATATTGCGCCACGAGCGCTGCGCGGCCGCACATATCGATCAGGGAATACCCGAAATCTAACCTGTGACAAGTCCATCGTTCCCCGTGGCCCGTGGCAAGCGATATTTTGTAAACAATCTTCATCATAATTAGTGACACTATTGTTATAAAAGGTGTTGTTTATAACTATCAAAGCAACTCCTATTAAATAACTGCAATTGCTTTGCCTTGTTATGTGATATTTGAACAAGTAAGTCTAGATATTTTTAAGTTGAGCTCTTCCCGAAATGCATGATGTTTATTTTGTAGTTTCCGATAATATGGTTAAGCCGAAGAGTGATGTTTGGAGGTACTACGATCTTAAAGATAAAGACAAATATTTCTGTAAATATTGTATATATGCTACCAGACAATTCCAACATTTGCTAAAATGTGTCAAAATACCTGAAAATGTAGTACAATTTTTTAAAAAAAGGAAATTGCCTATAGTAAATGTTTCAAGTAGTAACGATAACACCACGCCAAATTCAACCGAGGTATTAGAAGATAGAAAGGGAGAATCTTTAGACTCAGAAATTGTTTCACTAGTTAGGCCTGTGCCTTCATCAGTTAGTTCTTCGTTTTCAAGTACTTCTAAAGCATCAAAGGGTACAATTTCATCATATTTTGATATCATGTCCTCTCAAAAAAATAATAAGATTGATGAAATACTCGCAAGGGCTATTTATGTCTCATGAGGCCCCTTAGATATGACAACGAAAAAATTATGGTTAGATGTATTCAAAGCGATGAGATGCGCATATAAACCACCCGCTCGTTACCAGTTATCAAATCCACTCCTTGAATCCGAGTACACTAGAGTAAAAATTGCAGTTTTTTCAAAAATTAGTGAAGCATCTATTTTAACCGTACAAATGGATGGATGGGCAAATTGCGGAAATGACTCTATATCTAATTTTGTTATTAATACACCTCTTCCTGTATTTTACAAATCAATACACACCGAAAATAACAGACATTTAGCAACATTTTTGGCCTCAGAAATTGAAAAAGTGTTGAAAGAATTAAGAGCTTCAAATTTTCTAGCTATTGTCACTGGCAACGGAGCTAACATAAAAAAGGCTCGTGAAATAGTTAGCAGCAAGTACGATTACATTACTAATTATAGTTGTACTGCCACGGTCTAAACCTTCTGGTTGAAGACTTCTTGAAATTAGACCATTTTCCAATTTTAAAAACAGCATAATTTTAATTGTATCTGAGCTAAAAAAATTCGCAGATTTTACATGCAACGTTTAAAAAAATCCAGTTGGATAAAACGGGGCGATACATCTCTTTAAAATTGCCGGTGAACAAGATGAGGGTTCTTTTGTTTGTTGTCTAAAAAGCTTTTTGTGACTTGTTCCAGCCAATCACTAAGTGGATAAGGATTTTTGAAGCTGACGGGTCAACAATCTTAAAAGTGTTTATCTGCATTTTTGAAATAAGATTTATGTGACGAAGTGTCAAATTTATCTATTACTATGTTGGAATACCAGAAAATGTGTTCAATTTTTGAAAAACCACAAAATAAATGTTTAAAACCCGTTCATGCAAGGCGTCATCCAAAGTATTCTTCACAAGCAGATCTTTATGCTCTCGCACTGTACAAAACTAGAGGTAATAATTTTGCTAAGAAATTGGTTATTTCCAGCGAAAAATATATGTCTGGACCTGTTTGGTGGGCAGGAATTTGCTCCAGTTCTAAAATAAGTATATTGGCTGTAGACATTGTAAATTTACCATCGTCAACAGCCGCAACCTAAAGAACCTTTAGTAATTACGGATTTATTCATCGGCAAAGAAGAAACAGATTTACCGTGGAGAGGGCCGGAAAACTTACTTATATTGCCCATAATTATAATTTACTAAATGTAGACGATCATTCAAGAATAACAGAAGCTACTGAAGAAGAAATAGAAAAAGAAGATATCAGTTTCGAAGTTATAGACTTTACTCAATTAATGAAAGAGAAAGAAGATTCAGATGACGAGGTTGGGGATGATCCGGATGATTTACCATTATCCCCATTATCCACTTTATTACCTAATCCGTTGTAACTCTGACTAATTTAAAAAATGTTCTTGTAGTTTTTCGTAATGTTTTTTCTGTTTTGAAAAAAAAAACTTGTATTACTTAAAAAACTGTTTTTTACAAATTGCCAATGTTACCGTAATATTACATAACATTACCGGTAATATTACCAATTTTTAAATTACCGGTAATTTTCCTAGTTCTAGCTTTAGTTCATTTCAAATATACAGGGTTGGGATTGGTCGTGCATCAGTTCTAGCTTTACTTCACTTCAAATATACAGGGTTAAGTTGGGTTGGGTTGGGTTTAGCAGTACATCTTTTTTGAACGAAGACCTTTGCAATGAATAGTTTCTGAAGAGAGCACTTTGAAAATTATAGCACTGAGTCGTTAAATTGAGGTTTTTTGAAATTTTTATATTTCAAATAATTATATAAGATGGTAGTCGTGGACAAAAGCTATTATTATTATTATTATACATTACTGAATAAATTAATTAACTTTCCCTTCAGAAATGTTTATAGAATACAAATTATTATTATTACACATGTTTTTCGCTATAAATCAAATTTAATTTTCACTGAGTCAGTGAATTTAATTCACTGACTCGTTAAATTGACGTTTTTTGATATTTTTATATTTCAAATAATTATATAAGATGGTAGTTGTGGACAAAAGCTATTATTATTATTATTATACATTACTGAATAAATTAATTAACTTTCCCTTCAGAAATGTTTATAAAATACAAATTATTATTATTACACATGTTTTTCGCTATAAATCAAATTTAATTTTCATCATTCAACGTTTAAATTAATTTCTTTTTAGATTTAGTTTTAATTTGAAATATTTAAAAATTTAAATAGAATATTTAATTAAATTGTTCCATAAAATTTTATTTCTAAAAATTTTCTTTTGGCATTCCCAAATTTATACCCACCTTAACGAGATCTGACCACCAACCTTGCAACGCGCCGGCCCCATAAAAATTCTTTCCTGATTATGTCTCAATTCACTCGTAGTTTTCGTTCATTTAATTCAATTTCTTGAATAAAATAGTTTTTTAAATTTTACCCAATTTATTCTTCATTCATAAAAGTTAAATATTAAAATTTCCTTTGAAACATTTCTCTCACCAAATTTATGTAAATATGTGTAAGCAAAAAATAAAAAATTTATATTTATTATCATTATGAAATCGCTATAAAGAATTTTCAAATAACGCACCGCGCAGAGACACTTGCGTTCATGACCAGCTTGGTCCAGTGATTCTGAATTCCCTGCGTTCCATCTCTTTCAATTCCATTATATAATCTATCTTACGATCTTTTTCTTTTAAGACCCGATCACGCCGCGCTCGCCAGACAGTCTACTCGACTTCAGAAGAGGAGGTGGGGAACGGCATCAGTAGCAAAACAAGTTCCAGAAGAGAAGCACCATGCTACAAAGGTTCATTAAAGGTTTCGATTCGGTGAACAACAATCAATAGTGTCCCATACAATACCCAAGGGTTACTTTTTTACCAACAACATTTTTACATTTTTCCTAATTCGTTATAAATTGGTGAGTAAGATTCGGCGAGTTAATTGAGATGAGAGAGATTTGTGTGGATGGTGAGAATAGTGTGTGGTATAAGTTCTCCTCCAAGTGTGTTGTTTGAGAGAGAATTTTCTACGGAGAAGGCAAGAACGCAGTCAGCACTCTGACGACGGAGGTTTTCTTATCGCCCCGGGGTTAATTTGCAAATTACGTCTGTGTTTTAAATTTATTATTATAGCCGGTTTTGTATTGTAAAGGCAAATGCTGTAGGTTGAAAATACATAGGAAGAATTTTTTTCATCAAATCAATAGTATTTATTATCATCGAATCGGTATTTTGCGGTAAGCATTGTCTTTAAATTACGAGAAAATTAAACTTTTGATTGCGAGAAGGCTTTAAACCGAAGACAATTATAAATATCTACGTTATCTTTTAAGATACATTATTGTTTATTGTTGTGTTGTATTATCTTCAAGAATTTTGAACCTATTATTTTATATTATACAACAAAACTATGTATGGTTAAATTAATTCAGTATATGTTATAATATTTATAGCGTAAATTTCAAGTTTTAGTATGTGTAAATTATCATGACATCACTTAAGTAACTCCACAAACTCCACATTTTATGTTTACAATTAGTTAAAAAAACCGGGAAAGTTATCAGTTAATTTAAATTCAGTTCATCACCACTTTAATAAATGTGAATATTTTTTGGGAAATTATAAATTTAACATGTTAGAATAAATTCTTCGAAAACGACTCAATTGAAATTGTTAGTTTACATTTTACTATACTATTTATTGAATAAGAAATTTCTAAAAATCAAATGAATTCTTCTTAATTATTCAGTTCCAAGTATTAGGAATTACATTAGTCACAAATATATCCTGGATTTTATAGCCAAAAATAATAAATAATACAAAATTGTTTGGTCAAATCATCGTTAATGCGGACCACGTGGATGAAATGAGCAAGTTAAATTCAAAGTGGCGTCACTTTTTTCTTGTTTTGCGAAAATTACCATAACGTACAAAGATTCTGTAATAAATTCAAGACGTGCAACAATTGTAACGTGCATCTGAAATCTAAATTTAACATGAAAGCATGAATTGAATTGAATTTCCACTATGTTTACAACATTTACTAAAGGCGAAAATAACTTACATTACTATGTATTAACGAAACTAATGACTTATATCAATGTATATGACATGCATCCGTAATGCTTCATTACCAATGGATTATTATTTTTGTAAAGAAGAATCGATAGTAGAAAACGGAAGTATTCATGGTTTATTAGTGGAATGTAGCGTGGAAAATTTGCGATATTCTTCTTCTTATCTCCTAAATAGATTTCTTTTGTGGATACAGCTTATACTTGCTAATAATCTTTCAAAAGCAATCAGAGAACCCCTTATTATTTATAATATTAATGGACAGAGTGATAGTAATAATTGTTTATAAAAATTTGGAACCAACGAAACTATGCTGACGATATAATGCCGATAGCGAAGTACTATGAAAGGATAAAGAAGATGGTTGAAATATAGACAGAAGAAATTGAAAGGATGATATTAAAATTGAACACAAATAAATGAAAAAAAAAGATAGAAGAAGTATCATGAAATGAGTACTCGGGCATAGGGAATTTCATGAAATAAATGATAAGTTCGGAACTACTAAGAAGTCCCGAGATTTTAAAAGTCTCAAAATTAACAATAATTTAAAATATCTAGAATGGTTTTTCTACCGCATATTGTTTTAAATTATTAATTGAAAATCATAACATCAATACAGATAAAACCAATAATAATTTTGTATACGTATTCTTTTGGAAGTGTGTTTAGTCTTTTGGAAGCATTTTTAGTCTTCTGGATGCAGTTCAAATCTTTCAGCGACAATATCAAATATTCTGGAAGTCGTTCAAGCCTTCTAGATGCAGTACAAAGATTTTTGGAAGCAATTTCAAGTCTTTTCAAAGCAGTATTAAGTCATCTAGAAGCAATATCAAGTCTTCTACAAGTAGATAAAACCTTCTTGAAGTGGTATCATGTCTTTTGGAAATAGTATTAAGTCTGGATGTTGGTGCAAAAAAATTGTATATAAAATTTTGCACGTATCTGTCACCTATGGCTCGTTTGTAATGGCAATGTCTCCTGCCAGCAGAGTTTTATAAGCAGTTCTTCAATTTTAACATGAAGATTTTGTATTTTGTCAACAATACTTGGTACTTTGAAAGTAACATTAAATTTTATTAATAATTTATTGCCTTTTGCAATTAAATGTCGTTGGTTAGCAGCTTTGGTCTTTAGTTAATCTTTTAACTACTTACATTAGGATATTGCATTTTGACCAATAGTATGTAATATTTTCGAAGCAAACTCAAATGATTCGTCAACATCTTGCACATCCATCTAAGCAATGTCAAGTTTTTTAGAAGGATTTCAAGTCTTCTAGAAGCAGTATTAAGTGTTTTGGAATCATTTCAAGTCTTCCAGAGGCAATATTAAGACTTCTGGAAGTAGTTTAAGTCTTCTAAATCCAGTATCAAAGTTTCCAGAGGCTGTATCGAGTTTTCTGGAAGCAATTCAATTGTTCTGGAAGCATATCAAGTCTTCTAGAAGCAATATCCAGTTTTCTGGAAGCATTTCAAGTCTTCCAGAGGAAATATCAAGTCTATTGGAAGCGGTCCAAGTCTTCTAGATGCAGAAATTGAATGATCTTAGAAACGAACGCATTACATTTCGGACTAAAAATGCTTTCAAAAGAGTACTCATATAAAATTATTAATGTTTTTATCTGTATTGATATTATCATTTTCAATTAATAATTGCATTTATTTTGTTTCTGAAATGTAAAATCGAGATAATGAATAAAACGGAAATGAGGAACAACCAGAAAGAAATATATTTTAAGGAACAAAAGATAGAAGAAGTATCATGAAATGAGTTTTTGGACATAGGGCGTCTAGTCCCGGTGTTTGTTCCCGGATCCGTAACGGGATTTCATGAAAGAAATGATACGTCCGGGACTACTAAGAAGTCCCATGACTTTAAAAGTCTCGAAATTAAGAACAATTTAAAATATCTGGAATGATTTTTCTACTGAGTGTTGTTTTTAATTGAATATGATAACATCAGTACAGATAAAATCATTATTAATTTTGAATGGGTACCCTTTTGAAAGCATTTTTAGTCTTTCAAAAGCATTTATAGTCTTCTTTAGAGTCTTCCAGGCGCAATATCAAGTTTTCTGGAAGTGGTTCAAGTTTTCTAGATGCACTATCAAGTCTTCCAGAGGCAGTATCGAGTCTTCTGAAAGCATATCAAGTCTTCTAGATGCAGTACCAAATTTTCTGGAAGCATTTTAAGTCTTCCAGAGGCAATAATATCATGTCTTCTGAAAGTGGTTCCAGTCTTCTAGATGCAGTACCGGGTCTTCTAGAGACAGTATCGAGTCTTCGACAAGTAGTTCAAGTCTTCTGGAAGCATATCAAGTCTTTTAGAGGCAATATGAAGACTTCTGGATGTAGTTCAAGTCTTCTAGAAGCAGTATTAAGAGATTCAGAAGCAGTATCGAGTCTTTAGGAAGCAGTTCAAGTCTTCATGAAGCATATCAAGTCTTCTAGAAGCAATATCAAGTCTTCTGTAAGAATTTTGAAGTCTTCCAGAGGAAATATCAAGTCTATTGGAAGCGGTTTAAGTCTTCTAGATGCAGTATCAAACTTCTAAAAGCAGTTCTAACTTCTAGATGCAATATCAAGTGATTCAAGATGCAGTATCAGGTGTTTCCGGTACAGTATCAAGTGTTCCAGATGCAGTATCAAGTCTTCTGGAAGCAGTTTAAGTATTCTGAAAGCATAGAAAGTCTTCTAGAATTAGTCTTATTCTAGAAAAAGTCTTTCGGAAATATTTCAAATCTTTCTGCAAGCGATGTTAAGTTTTACAGCAGCAGCATTAAGTCTGTTTTAAGTCATTAAGTATTTCAAGTCTTCTAGAAACATTTCAAGTGTTTTGGCAGCTGTGTCAACTTTTAAATACAGTGTCAAGTCATTTAGTATCTTGTATGGATCTTTGCGCACCCAGAGTATCCATGTACGAATAAATTCTATAGTAATACTAAAGCAAAAAAAGCATGATGTACGTTCTTAACTGTTTTTTGCAAACGTGTTTTGATCTCGGGACTATTTTCGGCAAGTTCGGATCCTTTACCCCAAGTACGAGAATTTAGACCTTAATCCTGAATCCCAAAAATATTTTGGTCCTGGGAATTGGACACCCTACTTGGGCAGTATAATATCGCGAGATGAAAGGATGGATTTAGACATAATTGCATCAATAAGCACAACAAACACCGTATATCACAGTTTAAAGAGATAATGCTCTTTTTGGGAAGAAGGAGATAGATAAAAAGATAAAATTCAAAATGTAGAATTTGGGAGATTTATGTGCGCAAGCATCCATACAAGATTTTTAATGAATGTAGAGCACTCATACGCATAGGCATTTAATACGTGATAATTATTTAATGATTTGGAATATGTTATCAATGAACTGATACAGCCCATACAGGTTATTATACATATTAAGCACCCATAATATGAGAAGATTTGATACATATTTTCAAAAACCGTCTATGGATCCTAAATATAAATATATGCCAGTGAGTAATGGACACTTTAAGGTAAACAAGAAGTAACAAGAAGTAAAGATCTAGTAGAAATAAGATTTTACGGGAGATAGTAGGGAAAACGAGACAAGATAAGATAAGAAATGAGGAAATAAGACGAAGTGGTTCAAGAGGATATAATCAATAGGCGAATCAGCAAGAGAGAACGCAATTAAGCTGGTACGCTCACACAATGGAATATGAAGAAAAGAAAGGAAGATCTAGGAAAAAGTGGTAGGATAGAATAGTAGCGGTAGGGAAAAGAAATGGAAACACTTTAGCAATATAAGCAAATAGCTAATGACCGGAGGAAGTGGAAGAAGCGGATGGAGAAATAGAAAAAAGATTTATTCGAGGCCAAAGTTAGAGCGGAATTTTGTTCTTGGAATTTCTTGAAAGAGTAGTTTTTAATGTTGTGTTTTTTTCCATATATCACGCCCAATTCCTGCAAAATTGCATATGATTAGAGTTTATAACTTATAAGCAAACATGAAAATGGACGTAAATATTTCTTAATCAATAAATATATTAATGTCTCCTTTTGAAGAGCTTTCTACCGATATCTTGCAAAAAGTGAACTATCCATATTTTTTTATAACCTAAAAACTTTCCTATCGATTAGAGAACGTTTTATTGCAGAATGAAAAATTATGATATTATACAAATTGACTATGAGTAAGAGAGAGCTTGTTATATGACATATTTCTAATGGTCACATTTAAATGTGTCTGGAATAGTGTTCTTTAACCTGTGTTCCACTGAACCCTAAGGTTCCATTCAAACACTTTAGTACTTTCTCTTGACTCGACGAATCAATGCTGCAATTCGAAAGACGCCGATTTTCGCGACGAATTACAGACATATCAAATTTAAATATTTACAAATATGGCACAAAAAATCTACATTTACATATGATAACATTTATCCATTTTGGATAAAATTAATGGATGAATTGGCGGAAATTTCCAAATGTGCCGTTAAAAAAATTATGTCTTTCGTAATAACCTATCTCTGTGAGAAATCCGTTTCCTTATACATCGCTACAAAAACGGTAGAGAAATCGACATGATGCTGAAAATGATATACATTTCCAATTAACATCGATCCATCCAGATATTGATAAATTTGCAATAAAAAACAAGCACAACATAATGACCTTGTTCATAATGTATCATATTACATGTTACTGAATGAAGGGTTCTATACAAAATTATTTCAAAGGCTTCCGCGTGATGACAAAGGTTGAAGAACACAGGTTTAGAACATACATGTACAGTATTGTAAATTAATGGAAAAGTGGTAAAAAGGGGTTGTTTCGAAAACTGATTTCACTGATGACACAACTGTTACTCTTATTATTAGATAAATTAGAGCCTGCATATACTATTATCATAGGCGCCAGATACGTATGGCAGCTCCAGCATCTGCCACAAACTTTTTTTTGGCTTAAATAGGTATTTTAAATTTTTCCCGAAATTCAGACTTTCTTCTTGAATAGTACCTATTCGTAGTTTGACCTTTTCCCGATTCAGTTTTTTCAGCACCCAGCACTCATACGTATTTACAAAACGGGCGCCCATGACTACCATCGAACCCAGTTGGACAAATCAATTCAAAAAAGGAAATAGCTTTGATGAAAAGAAAATTAATATAATTTTGCAAAAGCAAATAAGAAATGTCATTATTATAAGTACGATAGCTAAAAATATTAAGATTACTTCAAAGGATGTTGATAGAGACTATCTTGCTTTTCTTAATAGCACCACTGTGAAGTACATAACTTATTTGGTTTGGTATCATAATCAAAAATTGTCAATCATTGGCTGCAAACTACATACTTTCTAAACACTGAGTTTCGTCCACAAATGATATCAGGAACCTCCCTCTAAGTGACGTCCTGGCCTTCGGAAAAACCTTAGGCTGGTTGATGTGAAGTGGGAGTTGCATAAGGGGCCCATTAGGGTCTAAGTGTGGTGTGCGTTCATTTGCATACTCTCCCGAGTCCTTACATACATACAACACTGAGTTTAAGTCATTGGTAGTGTTAATGAGATAATATATGATGGTACAGTATTGTCATTAATATTAAGTATATTTGAGGGACAAATAGTGAGAACAGATCGAAGAAATGGTGGTTTATAGTTTGATCTTTGTAAACTTCTTACTCAAAAGTTTCTTTTTAATTATAATCCTTTTTTCTTACAATGTTCTAACATAGTGCAATAATGTTGTAGAGACATTTCCTGCAATTTTCTGTAAATTCAAGTACAAACTTTTAGACTAACATTAATCATCTCAAATAATTATCTACTAGAACTAGCACTCGCGCCAACACTACAATTATCACCAGGACTAAAACTAGAATTAGAAGCTTTTTCATGCGTCTTTTGAAAACACAATATCAATAACATATTGTGTATTATTTTAACCCATATAATACATTGAAAATAAAAAGAAAGGAATACAAATACTAACAACGAAAAATTTAATTGAGTTAAACAGGGCCACGTCAATTAGCGAAAACTCAAACTGATTGTTATTGATCCTCGAAAATCATAAAAAAATGCAACGCCACTTTTAAAGATAAAAATTAAATTTTTGCAATCATTGGGCGTATCACGAAATTTATGATTTCGTGATGTACCTAATGATTGCTTGTCTTCTACTGATTTCTCCGCAGTTCAATTTTTAATTTGTTATTGAAACTACGTTTTTTAGCTTTATAAAGAGTACTCTCAATACCGGACCAAAATCCGAAAAGGTTATCGGTATTCCTAATATTTTAAAATCGGGATACCGGTACTTATTTAATGGTTTTGCCTCATCCAAAATGAAAAAAATAGTTGATTGTAAATAATAAATGATAGGCTATCGCGAGCTATCATATATGTGATAAATTACTTCGCCAAACTTTTGACTTTTGTTGCTAAATGAATTTGTTACCTAACCTTGTTTAGGAGCAGTATATTCATCGTTCTCACACGAGCTATGCTTTGTTTAACAATGATTTTCAAATATGAATGAAGACCACTAATAGACTGTTCATCGTACGTTGTACGAAGATGATTTTCCACTAGATACTACTAATATGAATCTGTATGCAGGCAATATCATTAGCTTAAAAATATGGTATATATTATTGCATACAAACACCCCACTATCCGATAGAAACATTTAATGATTATTTTTAATCCACATTGTATTTTCTGATACATACAGTGGTACTTTTATAGAATTATCCAAACATGTAATAAACCCACATTAAGAGAGTCATTAAGAAAAAATTAAACAAAATTGTTTCAATTTACAGTCAATTAATTATTAATCAGTTCTTTAATTAGCGTTTATTTAAACAAATATAAAAAGTATCTATAATTAGTATTGTGTATTTGAGAGTTTTTCCGAATTTATTTCAAATCTCATGCGAGAAGAAGCATTATCTTTTGATGGTGATGGGGACAATAGCATCAGCTGTCCATAGTTTATGTTTATGGAAACAGATATAGGAACGTCTAGAGTAGGGATTATAATTCCGGGAGTGTTCTCATAATAACCAATTTTTCGGAACCCGGGAAAATAAAAAATAAAAAGGTGCAAAAAGAACATTATTCTCGATAGAAACCCAAATAATATTGCTAGCTACTAACAAGTCGTTGATCAATGATGGTCAGAATGTTTAGAAAATTTCCAACAAAAAACGACGTTCTTCAAAAATATGTAAAAGAAGAAAACAATATGGAAGGGCTCTTTAATCATGTTAAAGTGATATAATAGTCTGTAAAACCGCATTATAAATGCAATGAATGATTTGCGAAGCCTCATTATTAGTGGCAATTAGTTTCAAGTTATGAAGAGCCCAACTCCTTAGAAGATTGTTTGATTGCCATGATTCAACAGCATATGACTTTATTATTCAACCTTCGTCGTTGCTTGATTGATCTAAGCTGGATTTCCAGTAACAACAACCCTTTGTTCAATAAGATTAAGAATAATAAGAGTACTGGTGAAAGAGATTAACAATATAATAGAAAGACTTACAGGAAATGAAGGTAAAGATGACAGTCGACTATGATGACCAAGGCGATATTTCGTTTGTTGACCTGCAGAAGAAAGTTGAGTAGTAGAAACCGAATTCTTTTAAAGAAACCCTTGAAAACCCATAAAACAATCCCGAAATTAATTTCCGGTATTGGCTTCGGGATTGTAAATCCGAGTCCAGAGACAGGAGAGAAGAACGCTGATAGGAAGGGGAGGTACAGTGAAAGATATGGAGACATACTAACGAAGAGCCTTTCAAAATACTTTGTGAAGGAAGGGCGTGAAGGTAAAAAATGCTGACAGCCAGATACTGTTGTGACAATGAGAGAGAGCGAACGATTGTTAATTTAGCGGATATTAATTATGGAGATCACCTCTCCATAATTAGTCGGCTATGTGGAAAGAATTAAAACATTTTTTGACGTTTCCATGTTACTGTTTTTCTTACTATTATTATTGTTTTATTTACAATTTTGCATAATTTTACTTAACTCAACCCAAAAAGTTAAACAGACAGTTAAACGTTTGTGTAATTAATTTGTTTCTGAGAAATTATTAAATTGTCAAAAAATATTATTAAAGAGACAAAAAAGTTTTTGAATGTTTTCATCTTTCTAAATAAAATGTTCCCAATATGTTCATCACCTTCCTAAAAAATCTAAACAACTTTTAGTAACTTTTAGTAAATTAGAAGGAAGGACTGAAAGTACAAATAGGCTCGAAATGTGTCTTAATGTGAGCTAAACTTATACTCTAAATTTCAATTTCCTAGTGTTCATAATTTTCGAAATATATAAAATAAATAAAAACATTCCGATATTTTTGGGAGGGTGTAACTCGCCAGGAAAGCCGAAGTTGCCACCCCCTGAAGTTTGGGAACGTCATTCAGGTACACCTGTATGTGTTAAGCATATATTGAGAGGATGTATCGAGCAAAGAGAAGAAAGGAATTGAAGATAGATTTGGGAAAAATAACTTAGAGCTCAACAAATCAATTTGATTATGAAATATTTAATGTACTTTTGAATTAAACTGTAGATCTGTTGCAAACGGTAACTTTTTTGTAAATATTTTAGAAATAACATCAAAATACCGGCATTTTTCATCTGATGTTATTTGTAATCATCCGGGATCCCAATATTTGCAATTTGAAAAAATTATTTGAACACTTTGCCCATAGGCTCCCAGCATTATGAGATCACACCCAAAACCCTTTTTAAGTTCCGTGGAAATTTCATTTGTTACTCAACATGGCAATAAATCCCAATAAATGGCAAGACTGTAAACTTTTTCGCTCTATGTCTATGTTTAATCCAATCAGACATTTATAATTCGACTCTTTATATAAACAAATCTCATGGTGATAATGGATATTAGAAATTAACCTTGTAGTAATTATTTAATTTAATATTAATAAGAAATTAAAAAATTAAGTTAGGTCAAAACGAAAACTTATACATGTATATAACTTGATTCAAAAGAATTCAAATGAATTAAACGATAATGAATCTATAAACTTTTGTACGATTTAGATAAATTGAGGAAAATAAAATTTAATATTAATGATTTTCGAGGAATTTTAATAACATTCCTCCAAAAAACAGGATAATCATAAATAAATGGCTAGAATTTGCTGAAAATTGAAAAACAAAGTAATAACCAAAAATTAATGAACGAAAGGAAAATTAAATTGGGTTCATCAAAAACGTTCGAGAAACTCTTGAGAAATATCGTAACGCTTTAAGAAATTTAAGGAATGTTGTTTGCTTTTAAGATAGGTAACCAGAGTTCTTTAAAAACTTCGTATATAAAACAAATTTTAAAATAGCTCCAATTTTCTTGAATAAAACTCAATCAAATTGTAGATTCAACATCTCCTTAATGTGATATTTTATTTTCATTGGAATTCTATTAAAGTGTGCAAGTTATTGACTCTCACTTAACCTTTTTTCTTCGTAGAATCGAAGTTTGTTATTCTTTTTCCGTCCGATGAAAACATGTCTATTATTATTGCTGCAGTTTTGTTATTGTTAGGTTCAGCTTGGTTATTTTTAAATTGTACATTAATAATTAACTGATTATAAAGATCACATTCTCATCAAAAAGTTATTTATATTTCTTTTTACTATATTGTTTATTTTTATTTTAGTTAAAAATGTGGAAATCCGTATCAATACTTTCAGCATCAATAATCGTCATTTTCTTTCTTATACAACTAACAAGTACATGTAATGAAGCAGTTTGTGGAAGTATAGTAAGCAAATGCTTACTAACGCAATCGTGCAAATGCGATTATAATAATTGTACATGTTGCAAAGAATGTTTCCATTGTTTAGGATATAGTTTTACGGAGTGTTGTTCGTGTGTTGGTAAGATAAAAGATGTTTTTATTTATTAATTAAATTTAAATCTTTTTTTTTAACATAGATATGTGCCCTAAATTAAATGATACGGGTTTATCACTAAGTAAGCAATCTTCTATAGAGGATTTTCAAGAAAAAGTCCCAGGATTATTTACAGCACTCACTGAACAACCCGACCCGGAAGATCGATGGATAAGTTATACTTTTGCTATTCAATTTGATCCTTTGCAATTTGCACCAAGCACAAAGGATTATAAGCTACAATTACGTAAGTTATCATTATTAATTTCTTTTCAAATAAATTAAATGTTTTCATAAATAATTTAGAAAGCTCAGATCCAAACGGAAAACCGTTACCGACTCCAAATTGCACGGTAGCTTTTATGACTAATTGTTTGAGTCATTCAAAATGTAGGGCGCATTGTCAATCTATGGGAGCGAGTAGCGTTCGATGGTTTCATAATGGATGTTGTGAATGCGTTGGAGATAGTTGTATCAACTATGGAATTGGAGAATCTAAGTAATTTATTATTTAATTTCAGGGAGTGTTTATTATATTTTGTTTTTTATTTAGGTGTTTAAAATGTTCATCAATTGAACTAAACACGATAGACGAAGAGAATTACGAAGATTATTCTTATGGGGAGAATGCAGATGATGACTTGGAATAGTTAACAATTCTCTAAAAAGCTTAACTTTTATGTCTCTTTTGCGTAAAGGAATTTACGCAAATCGTTTAAGACATTTCGCCTTAATTAAATCTTAACAATCTCTTTCAAAAAATTTGAGACGAATTTTTGAATTGATTTGATGAGTTTGATGAAAAGATATTAAATGGAAAGATATTCTTTACTATTATTTTTCTTTACGTGTACAGATTATGTTGGATAACATATTTATTATTTGCTTTATTTTACATTCCTTTTTATTTCTTAATATACTTTTTACTAATTACTTTTTTTTGAGATACTATTTTTACACTTGCACTATATTTTGCCATCCATCTATGTACAACATAATGTATATTTTTATAATATATTTAGATATAATGATTAGTTAACACATTTTTTTGTAATGTTGTTGTACAATAAATAAAGATTAACGAAAATCAAAAAAAAAATAATAATACAAGCCTCTTTTTTATAAATTATATTAAACTGTACCTAACATCACTGAAATTTTGAAAATGAAAAAGATGAAATTTTATATTTTTGCGGTAGTGCGATGGAGACTTCGGGATAAAAGATTTAATTTATTTATTTAGATTACGTCGTAAATAATATCTCAACGATTAATTGAGATATCGCAATGAAATAATAATATTTATTGGCACTCCAAATGGCAAAAAACTACAAAATCCTTACTATAAGAAAGGAAGAAAGAACCATAAAACGGGAAAAAATAAATGAAAAGAAACAGCAGTAGAAAACACAACAAGAAAATACGCAAGAAAATACGATTTCTTGCGTTTAGATTTTATATATTGCACCGGAAACGAATTTTATTCCATAAATTCAAAACTAGACATTCAAAATTACTCTATGAAAGAGACATGCTGAGTGTAAAATTCTTCAACGTACCGCATTAAACTAGTAAAAAAGTCATAATGTTGAATACGCGCACCGAATAAAAGTGGAAACATGGAAACCAAACCTAAATGTAGTATCCAACATAACATCCAAATTTCGAGACATGTGACCAAAATTAAGTCTATCAGTTCTTACCTTAATAACACTAGTTTACAAGAAAAATCTCAAAGAGTGCTATATTTTTTTATAATGTAAAATGTTGTGCTGATTCTGAAACTGTCTTCAGTTTCTCTCAATCACGTCCAGTTTTCGAGATATACCCATAAATGTGGAAAATGGTAAATTAAAAAACACAGTAACTGTTCATGTCCAGTATATTTGTTATTTTGCAAAGTGTGCTTCTGTAGCCATATTGTACATGAAAGTGGAGATGCAGACGAACATTTCGAGGTATTGATGGCATAAATTGGACTCTCCGTTATTTTGACACAGCCTAAAACAACTCAACAAAATCAAATGATTTGGCATTTTTCCCAATTTTTTTTTTCACTTCATCGCACCATAACGAAAAATAATTATATATGAACAAAAAAGTTAGCTATTCTATCCAGTAGAACATTTAATTCTCTAAATTTCGAAGCATTGAACATCATGATCGAATGTATTTTACCAGAGATATCGTTAATTTACGACAATCGTGCAAAATTTAAGTTTTTGCCATTTACACTGTATTGTTGAAACATGACTACGGATAATTTTTTTTAAATAAAGAGGTATTTTAACTGTTCCAGGCACTGACTATAAACATTAAATTCATTGATATCAATATTATTATTTTTACACTAATTCAGTATAACGCATTTGAATGGAAAGTTTCTGTAGATTTAAAAGTAGTTGCCGCAGTAAAGAAAGATACTGCCTTCTTTTTAAGTAATGACTTCTATGATTTTCGGGTAATTGTGGTGGTTACAGGCTTACAAGGCGATTTTACAAAATATTGCTGTTTTCTTTATTTGAGGGATAGCTGAGCGAGAGAGCATCATTATGAGTGGTGCAAAGACTAGCCTTCTAGAGAACATTACGATGCTGGCGCTTTCACTGTCTTAAATAAACCTCTGGTGAGACCAGCATCTGTCATATTGCCCCCACTACACATCAAACTGGATTTGATGAAAAACTATGCGAAAACGTTGAACCCAGAAGGCCTAGTATTTAAATATCTCACCCAGCTCTTTCCACAAATATCGAACGCTCACCTAAAAGAAGACATATTTGTTGGCTATCGAATAGAAAAATTAATAAATGACAACGAATTAATGTCAACATTAGCAACAAAAGAAGCAAGGCGTGGATTAGCTTCAAACAAACCGTCTATGGATTTTTAGAAAACTATAAAGATGAGAATTCTCGCGAAATAATTTCTATTTTATTGCACAATTACTATACCATAAATGCAAAAATGTCGCTCAAAATCCATTTTCTCCATTTGTATTTAGATTTCTTTCCATGCAATCTTGTAGCGGAACGTGACGAACAAGGCGAGCGGTTCCATCGAGATTTCATGACATTGGAAATATGTTGTCAAGGTTACTGGGACGCAGGAATAATGGGAGATACATTAAATATAAAATTTAATTCCATAAAAGTTCTGTAATATAAACCTAGACAATAAAAATAAAAAGACAAAGAAAGGTATCGTTTGTAAGATCAACCAAACACCAGAGTGACATAGTGGAACTCTACCAAAATCAAATCCACCTGACCAATTATGCTTAATGTTCAACATTTAGAACAGGTAAAATAATTTTGATTTTAGTGTATTTCATGTTTATACTTAGTGCCTCCAACGTTTAAAATATTTCTTTATCCAAATAAAAATTGTCTGTAATAATGTTTCAACAATACAGTGAAAATGGTAAAAAATGAAATTTTGTAAGATTGTCGTAAATTAACGATATCTCTGGTAATATACATTCGACTATGATGTTCAATGCTTCGAAATTTAGAGAATTAAATGTTCTACGGGATAGAATAGCTATCTTTTTTGTTTATATATAATTCTATTTCGTTACGGTGTGATGAAGTGAAAAAAATTGGAAAAAACACAAATAATTTGATTTTGTTGAGTTGTTTTAGGCTGTAGCAAAATAACGGAGAGTCCGGTTTGTACCATCAATACCTCAAAATGTTCGTCTGGATCTCCACTTTCATGTCCATATAGCCACAGAAGTACACTTTACAAAATAACAAATATACTGAATATGAACCGTTACTGTGTTTTTTAATTCACCATTTTCCACATTTATGGGTCGTCGAAAACTGGACGTGATTGAGAGAAACTGAAGACAGTTTCAGAATCAGTACAACATTCTACATTATAAAAAAAATATACCAGTCTTTGAGATTTTTCTTGTAAACTAGTGTTATTAAGGTAAGAACCGATAGACTTAATTTTGTTCACAAGTCTCGAAATTTGGATGTTATGTTAGATACAGCAGACTTTGAGGAAAAAATTGATTAAAATTTGTAAACTAGTGTAATTAGAAGCTCATGCACACTTTCACACACGCATATTTCCGAAAGAATCACTGAGGATTTCTTGGTATTTATATTGAGGCATAGTTGTGAAGCACAAGTAATCAATCTATCCAGATCACTATTAACGGATTGTTGAGCAATGGATTCTTGGTGAGGAGCAAATGAAAAGTATAGCTGAATATCATCAGCATACATATGACAGAGTCATGGGGTACACCAGATATAACGACTGCATTAATAGAATGGAGTCCATTTAGAGTAACTATCTGCCTTCGATGAAGCATGTAGTGTTCAAAGAAGGTGCAAACTTTCCGCGAGCAACCAATGTAGTGAAGAATAGCGCATTTTATGATGTATACCGTACATCATAAAATGCTTTTGAGAATTCTAAAAGAATAAGGATAGATGCAGATCTATTGTCAGATTAGCGAATAAATTTTCTATCATCTCTAACAAAGCTATAGTACCAAATCCAAATTTGAAACCCCAAAAGTATTCAAGTGATTTCGGAGACGCAGAACAATAATCTTTTAGAAAGATTAAGTATCCTATCCAACCGTACTGGATACTTACAGACCTTAGAACACCGTACGTTGTAGAATTATTATTCTTAAATATAGGAATAATGAAAGCAGTCTTCCAGATGGGCGGGAACACAGAAAATTCCAAATAATAGTTAATGCGCAATATATTTTATGACACAAATATGTTAATGGGTACGCATGGAGATAATATTTTGACACAGATTCCATCACTACCAATCGTTTACACTACCAATAGCGTTTGTTTTAAAGAAAAGCAAAATTTCCTGCTCAGGAGAAAGGAAAAAATCAAAAACATTAGACAGATGGTAGAGTATGAGTAGAAAATGATTAATAATATCGAGATCGCTAGGTGCATTAACTTGTGATGTTAAAAAAAGTCCACAGCTCACAACTACTATTAAACTGTAATGTAAATTCTGTTTAACCCTTTTTCCTTTTGTACACAAGAATTTGTAAAGTAACGCAATTCCTTATAGTACGCAAAATCAGTTACCTGTTTAGTTATTTATGCGGTTCTTTTCGCAGTTTTATAAGCAGTTTAACATCTGTTATCCAAGGACGATACTTTTTTCTAAGTGAAGTAGTCCTGATGGGAGCATGCTTATTAATAAACTTATAAAATACTACTGACATATATAATATCATCCATGAACTTTTAGCAAGATCCCGCTCAAAATCTTCATAATAATAATTATTATTGGTGACAACATCATAAAATGATTTTCACAGGTCAGTAAAGAAGGTTGTACAAAATACATACATGCCGCAAAATATTATAAAAATATTCATCAAAAGAATAATATAAAAATTCAAAATAATGGCGGAGAAGGGACACACGTCACCACATGTCACAAAAGCCACTGGTCAAGAAGTCCTGAATCGAGTAAAAAGCTTTTGTCGTTATATTTGTTTTTACTTTATTTTTTAAATTGGCACATACTGTGCTGTTTAAAATTTTCCGGCAGAGCGCTGTAAAATTTAATTCCCTCTTGTCGTTCAAGAATAATTAGCCTATGGCCCTTTCTACTATGATAATTATGTAATGAATTAAATGTTTTTAATTGGAAGACATTATTCTTGATATGTAAAAGATTGTTAATATTTTATATTCGATGATCTTTTTTATACAGCAGGCTGGATATCCTAGTTAAATATAAAAAAATATAAAATTCGAAAAAAAATTTTTTTTTTTTTATTTGCTCTCAACTACCGGTTTCGGAAAACTTTTCCGTCATCAGGTTGTCGCTACAAAACATGATTAAAAATTTTGTATATATATATCACAAAAACGTGAGATAATTATTTACTGTAAATTAATAGCGGCCACGTTGTATGAAATTTTTGACGTTAAAATACCTCTCTTTTTTCCACATCATTAAATTGATTAATACGTTACAAAGAACTTACACGTTAAAACATTAAAATTTAAAAAATGAAATAAATAACAAAATTGTCTTATAATCACAGCTGTCGAAAAGGAACTGGTAAATGAAACTTATGGATCGTTCTAAAATGGGAGATTTTCGGAAACAGGTTTATGTAGTATGTTTGCATTTATAAATGGCATAAACAATCGGTGAGGATTTATATCCGTAGCTTCGTTCATTAATAATGCTTTGTTATTATTATTATTATATTTAGCTATTTCCATTTCTTCATATAAATCTAATTTTTTTGATTTTGGAAGTTGTTTAATAAGTTTTATTGAGTTTTTGTTGAGTTTATGACCTGTCTCAGACATGTGTTTAAATACAGAAGAGGTTTCTTTAGATATGTGTTCTCTGATTCTAACGTCGAGGTTACGTTCCGTCTGGCCTATGTATACTTTCTCACAACTGTTGCAATTTACTATGTATAAACCGCTCTTTTGTTTTTCTTCGATCTTCTGCTTGGAGTTAATAATTAGATTGTATAGTTTTAAGTTACTTCTGTATGCTAATTTTATATCGTATTTCTGTAGAATTTTTTCAATTTTGTTGAATGAATTATGATAATTTGTTGTTAGGTAGTATGTGTCGTTCTTATATGCGGGATAGATGTATTTCATTATATTACGTTTTTGAATCTTATTGTAAACATTTTGTATAAATGCAACGTTATAACCATTATTGAGACCAAGCTTTATTATGTATTTTATTTCTTCATTAAAATTATGTTCGTTCATAGGTGTATTGATAGCTCTATCTATCATGTGTCTAAAAACCGCCTCTTTATGATTCTTGCTGTTGTAAGAGCTTTTCGGAATAATAACATCAGTTGTGGTTGGTTTGTGGTACACATTAAATTCTATTCTTTTTAAGTTGATATTCTTTTGCAAAACTAAGTCTAGAAAATGAATGGTATTGTTAAATTCATTTTCGATTGTAAATTTTAATTCACTAATGTTATTTAAAATGTTGTAAATGGCTATAATGTTTGATTTTGGGCCTTCATGTATTATTAAAATGTCATCAACGTATCTGCCGTAGTATCTGATATTTTTAGTAAATATGTTATATTTTTCTGAGAATAATTGTTTCTCTATTGAATCTACATAAATGTCGGCCAGTAACCCTGATAATGAAGATCCCATGGGTAGACCATTGTTCATTCTATAAGTTTTTTCGTTAAAATTAAAAAAGTTTTGTTTTGTTATTTGTTCTAACATTAATTGTATATTTTCGATGTCATGCTCTGTAAGATATTCTAGCTCTGAATATTTATTTAGAAAGAATTGTTTAGTAATATTTAGTGTTTCTGTGATTGGTATATTTGAGTATAGATTTTTTATGTCAAACAATATTAATTGGGTTTTATTATTAATTTAATTTAATTTTTAACAATAATGGTTATAACGTTGCATTTATACAAAATGTTTATAATAAGATTCAAAAACGTAATATAATGAAATACATCTATCCCGCATATAAGAACGACACATACTACCTAACAACAAATTATCATAATTCATCAGAGAACCAGAGAACAGAGAACACATATCTAAAGAAACCTCTTCTGTATTTAAACACATGTCTGAGACAGGTCATAAACTCAACAAAAACTCAATAAAACTTATTAAACAACTTCCAAAATCAAAAAAAATTAGATTTATATGAAGAAATGGAAATAGCTAAATATAATAATAATAATAACAAAGAATTATTAATGAACGAAGCTACGGATATAAATCCTCACCGATTGTTTATGCCATTTATAAATGCAAACATACTACATAAACCTGTTTCCGAAAATCTCCCATTTTAGAACGATCCATAAGTTTCATTTACCAGTTCCTTTTCGACAGCTGTGATTATAAGACAATTTTGTTATTTATTTCATTTTTTAAATTTTAATGTTTTAACGTGTAAGTTCTTTATAACGTATTAATCAATTTAATGATGTGGAAAAAAGAGAGGTATTTTAACGTCAAAAATTTCATACAACGTGGCCGCTATTAATTTACAGTAAATAATTATCTCACGTTTTTGTGATATATATATACAAAATTTTTAATCATGTTTTGTAGCGACAACCTGATGACGGAAATGTTTTCCGAAACCGGTAGTTGAGAGCAAATAAAAAATTTTTTTTCGAATTTTATATTTTTTTATATTTAACAATGGTTTCGAAGTTAACCGAAGTTAACAATGGAGTCCTTCATCAAACAATTGGATATCCTAGGTTGAGCTTTACTCTAATACATTTTGAAAGCCATAAAACTTGATCCTTATGAGCTGAATGTCCCTAACAAAGTAACGCATAGGAGGCGTGGCTGAAAATATAATAGCCATAGTATGCATTCATCAGCACATCAAAGGGGACAAGTTCTTTTAGTCTGCGAATAGTAAAGACAGCGAGATAGACGCCCAATCAAGCCCGAGTCAAGATAGACGTCTAGGTACTTGACTCTCTTCGCGCAAGACTCCAGATGACGGAGAGAAAAATTCAGCTCAATTTTGCTTTATTCATGCTGAATTTTGCTTCAAGTGATTCCACCACTTGACGATGCACAAGTCATCAGCGTCGTTCGAAAAAATCATAGTTGATAAATATCAAAAATAACAGTGGACTTAGGTAATTCGAATCCAGTCCATTGTAGGAACGTATTGCCATCGATTTCTCAAATATGACTCGATTAATTTGACACTATTAATGTTTACATTAAAGTTCTTCAATTTACGAATCAATAACTCATGGAAAATTCAATCAAATTCCTTCGTCAAAGTCGTAGAATGCAGCCTTCGAACATCTATTCTTCTCAAAGCCATCTTGCGCAAATTGCACCAAAGCATGTCGGCACCAGTCGTTGATTTATTCCGTCTAAAACCAAATTGCTCCGAGTTCAACATATGTGAGCTGCTTATTTAAGACTAATTCAAAAAAATTCAAAAATTTTCTCAAAAATCGGCAACATGGATATAGGCCTATAGTTTGAAACCTTATGCCATTACATTTTTTAAGCATAGGGATAGCTTTAGCTATTTTAAGATAATCCGGAAAGACGGATACAGAAATGCATCGGTTAATTAATTTACACAATGGATAAACAGTTAAATTTAAAATTGATTTAATTAGCTTGCTATTTAGCCGATATATACAATACTTAAAATATTTGAAGCTTATACATTTGGGTATTTCACCTTCAGAGTTACAACCAATGTTTTTAACCAAAATGGTAGATTTTGACATTTTAATACTTTCTATTACATACATGAGGAACTGTCATAACTAGATTTAATTTGGTAATGAATTACGTATTCTGGGATAATTGTGAACAATTTCTATTCATGACATTTATTCCTAACTAGTTTAGTTCTCGAGTTACAACCTATGTTTATAACCAGAATTGTCGATTTTAACATTTTGATAGTTCGTGGCATATACCTTATGTATATCTATGATCTGTTATTGCTAGATTTTATCTGGTAATGAACTGCGTGTTTTGGAGTAATTATGAATTTAATTCTCAAGTTACATCCTATGTTTATAACCAAAATTGTCGGTTTTAACATTGCCTCATACATAAGAAATTATCATCGTTAGACTCTATCTGGTAATGAATTACGTATTTCGAGATAATTATGAACAATTTTGATTAATGACATTTGTTTCTATCTACCTTGGTTCTCGAGATTACAACCCCATGTTTATAATCAAAATGGTCGATTTTAAGTTTTTGGTACTTCCTGGTACATGCATAAGGAACTGTCTTCGTTAGACTTTATATGGTAATGATTATATGGTCATACAGGGTGAGTTAATAGTGCGGGGACGGAAGATTGTGGCTTTACCTTTGAAAATTTAAAAAATGTGTTTATGTCATCATACATTACTGTCACAGCTGCGTCGATTAAAATAATTTTCTGCTATACAAGGTTCACTGTTTCAGGCCCGTATTCAACTTCATTTTTTTTTAAATAGAACGCTATGTATCTTTTTACATATGCTGATTAGTTGTCTTAAATGCTGTAAGTGCATATCTTGTTTTCCAATTTTGAATGCAAGGTTGCCAAGTTGTTAATCATTTTGTGAAATTTTTGTATGAATCATGTGGTCACTTAAAATTCGTTATCAGCATTATTATTAAATATTGAAGGATGTAATTTGGTATATCGATAAAGTAAGCTTAGGTTTTTCAAACACCAGTAATAGTATTAGATAATAATATATAGGGTGGTTACTAGAACCGGCTGATTTATGGAATGTTTGAGGGACCATAACTTTGTTATTTTAAATGGAACACCTTATATTTTTGCAATGTCTCAAAAGGCTTTGGTAATTACCTTTCATTTTTATTAAGCGTATGGTATGCCTAACACATGTACCTTTTGAGATAATTAGACTATTTCAAAAATGTTAGTTTGAACCTGATTTTTTCACAGGAAATAAACTATGAAGAAGACATTTTTAAATAAATGCAAGTGCGTCTATTTAGTAAAAGATGAAGAAGTATACATATGTACATATTCAGTACAAAAGACTAGAATTTTCGAAATGGGTATTAGAAAAAGATCAACAACAATATAATTTTTTTGATTATCTTTAATACAGCGAATAAGCGATGTTACCTAAAAATAACTGTGTTAACCGCCTTAATCTTCATTACTATAATATTGTCAACAGTAAATTTATATGAAACGTAGTCCACTAACATCGATGGTCCTAAACTATATGGGTAGGGATTCTAGAATCTTCCCTGATCAGATCGTATTTCTTCGAGGCAACCATTAACGAACGATCTTTTTGATTTTCTTAGAAAATCAACTGCCAAACCTTTTAGAAGATGTTTCACTAGGCGTTTGACAAAGAATGTGGTCTCAGCACGATGGTACACCTCCTCACTATGATAGGATCTTTGCAACATATTTAAATAGAATTTTTGAAAAGTTGTTTTCTTAATACTATTGTCTATGCACAGATCCATACCTTTCCATCGTTTATGAACTAAACTTACTTGCATTTATTTAAAAATGTCTTCTTCATAGTTTATGTCTTGTGAAAAAATGAAGTTTATGCCGACATTTTTGAAAAGTCTAATTATCTCCAAAAGTACACATGTATATGGTATATCTAACCATATGCTTAACGATAATGAAATGTAGTTGTGTGTAAGCAGTGTTTTCTTTAAAATAACAAAGTTATGGTCTGTCAAACATTTCATAAATTAACCGGTTCTAGTAACCATCCTGTATAATACTATCCAATAGTATTATACAGTAGTGTGGTTTCAAAGCTTTGCTTATCGATATGCCAAATTGCAATGTTCAATATTTAATAATAGTGGTGATATGATGAATTTTAAGTCACAACAAGATTTTTCAAAGATTTTCACAAAATGATTAATAACTTGCCAAGTTATTATTACCTTGCATTCAAAATACATATAAAAACAAGATACACATTTACAGCATATAAGACAGGTAATCAATATATGTAAAAAGATGGTTAGAGTTCCATTTAAAAAAAAATGAAGTTGAATAGGGTTCTGGAATTGTGAAACACCCTGTATAGTTGAAAATAATTTTAGTCGATGCAACTTTGATAGTAATGTATGATGACATAAAAATATCCTCGCACTATTGACTCACCCTGTATATGGTAATGACCAAATTATGATTTTTTGATTAAAACTCTGCGGAAACATAACTAATTTTTAAGCAATTTGTGAAACATCGTATTTCAAGAATTAGTTGAAATATCGCAATGATATAAGAAGCAGTTTAAAGCAAATTTATTAGTTGGGCAGACTTTTAAACAAAGAAGATACGACCACACGACACGAGAAAATTCCGCTTTGGGAGGATACTTAAATTTCAAGATTGAACACAAAGTTTATGAAAACATGAATGTCGCTTTATCCCTTGTACGACCAAAACTGGGTCAATAATGACCCGAAAACAATAATTATTTACATAGTATTCGAAATCAAAATTGGATATTGTTGTCCTTCCACATATTCTCTAGTATTATTATTCTCATGCGATATGCAAGTTTATGTTACAAAGATTGTGATCATCAGACTGCTTTGGAATCGGAATATTGCATCATCCTCGAGGTCTCTAAAAGACCTCGAGGAAACGTTACTAACATTTTTCAAAAAATTGCAGAGACTTATAAAAGTTGAAAAAAATGAAGGACAACGGGTAGTAAAATCGTTATCAGATATTGTGAATTTTGTAAAATAATAGTGGAATATGGTGAATATTGTTAGCTGAAGAACTTCTCACAAAAAATTTAACATTACTTGGGATTGTTTGAAGAAATATAAACGATTTGCGAAAAATATTGCGCTCGTTATTCACCCTGATTCTATTCCGCAAAGGACATAAATCTATAATCAAAGAAATGTGTGATAGTTTTATCATTTATGCAGCACATACATGAGATAAGCAATTGAGAAGTATATTATAAACCAAATATTGTCTTGGAATATAGCGAAACAAAGAATGGAGTATTGGACAAACTCATTCGTGAACATAGGCACCGATTTTTGGAAATATGTGTTGGTGCTGAAAAAATCTGAAATGGCAAGAGACTCAGGCGACGAATTGAGTTTGAAAACGTCGAAAAAATGAAAATACGTGCTCTTAATACATTGAAATTAGATCAATACGTTGAAAATAGTAACTTAAATCTAGATAAAACCAACAATACTGTTGAAGTTTACTTCAAATTTTTTGCAAGCAATATAAATTCTTTTAGAAGCAGTATCAAGTCTTCTAGAAGCATTTCAAGTCTTCCAGAGGAATTTTCAATTTTTATGGAAGCATTTCATGTCCTATAGAAGCGATATCAAGCATTCTGGAAGCATTTTAATTTTTTTGCAAGCAATATCAAGTCTTTCAGAAGCAATACCAATTCTCCTAGAAGCATTTCAAGTCTTGTGGAAGCATTTCAACTCTTCTAGAAGCGGTATTAAGTCTTGTAGAAAGATTTAAAGTTTTCCAGAAGTATCAAATTTCTGGATACTTCTTGATTTCTGAATACTTCTGAAACTTCTGGATACTTTCTTGCATTTTAAGTTTTTTGGAAACATTTCAAGATTTTTGGAAGCAGTATCAAAACATTTAGAAGCAGTATCAAGACATTTAGAAGCAGTATCAAGTGTTCTGGAAGCAGATCAAGTCTTCTAGTAGCAATATCAAGCCTTCTAGCAGTAGTATCAAATCTCAATTCAAAATATGTACTCTTGTTCCGATGCTTATCTTCGAGACTATAGTTGCCGTAGAACTACAAGACGATGGCCATAAGTATTGTTTATGAATTATTTTGATAATGCGGCGTATAATGCCTTTGTAATTTGGAACAAAAAAGTCTTAATTAGGCTGGAAATGTTTGCAATTCGATTTAAATCAAATATTCAAAAAGATAAAAAAGGAATAGCAAATTGCATAACTATTGCAAAGTACGGGAAGAAAAATAACTTACCGAAGATTCGAAACATCAACAACTCAAAAACGGGGATGCTATCAATGTCGACGAAGTGATTGAAACCATTCCATAAATATTTCTAATACAATATTTAATTTCAATGCTTTGAGCAAAACCTATGATGGTGGTCAATGTTCATTCAATCATTTTGGTCGTACGAGGGTTGTTATACAAAACAAACAAAGGCAACCATTCTCCCGTTATAATTTGTTTTATCTCTGTATGTGTTGTTTCTTGATGTAAGAAATATAGACAAGAGTTGATTCTATTTATGTTTAAATAGTGTATCATTATTTCCTGTTTAATTGTATGCTTAATGAGTTTTTGGATTATATTGTTTGTTAGACTTGTGGAACTGGACTCCTTAAATTTCAACATTTAACATACATTTTATGAAAACATAAATGTCACTTTATTACACAAAACAAACAAAGGCAACCTAATGGAAATTCTTGAGATCTATATCAATAAATTTAAAAATAACTGCCCGAAAAAGAGTTGCCTAAACGAACAGATTCACATCTTTCAATCAAAAGAAACCATCAGAAAAATGAAAATTACGAAATGAATAGTTATTTCCTGTTTACAAACACACATCGAATCTCAAGAATGATTTGTAACATCGCAATGCACAAGAAACAATTTGAAGCAAATTTATTTAGTATTTAACGTACCAAAGATTGTTCCTCCAAATCTTGCAAAACGTTTCTCTGCAAAAACGTAACTAATTGTGTTAGGTATACAATCAAATAATTTTTAAAAAATCGTATCTAAAGACTTACTTGCGATATCGCAATGAAATAAGAAGGAATTTGAAGCAACTTCATTTAATATTTAACGTACAAAAATTATTTTTTCAAATATTTAAATCTTCAAGCACTTTTCAAAAAATCGTACCTCAAGAATAAACTAAGGTATTGCAATGAAATAAGAAGGAATTTGAAGCATATTATTTAATGTGCCAGATTGTTTCTCCAAATATTTAATACTGCAGGTTATGATTTCTAAATTAGAACTCTGCAGAAACGTAAGAAAATATCGTTGTTTCAAATAAATAATAATTATTTAACACTACTTATCCTTCAGTTCCATTTTTCATATCTGAGCGTTTTACTTCCACGACATTTGAATGACGTTGAAGGCATGAATGATAATTTTTTACAGGCTGCCGAAAACTCAATGATCGCTGATCCAGACTTAATTTAGGCTTATACTATTATGAAAAAGTCTGCCTTTGATGAATTGTTTGATTTAGTGACTGTTGCGGACTCTTTATAAACTATGGTAAATGCAGTCAAATAACTTTCACCAGAAAGAGATACACTATAAATCGTAACTACAGCCTTGGTCCTGGTCCCTTAAGTGTGTCGTCTAAAGTAAAGGACCTGGGCTTAGTGCTAGATTCCAAGCTATTATTCTTCTATCATGTAGAGGAATTAATTAGCAGGGCGAACAGAAGCCTAGGTTTTATTATTAGGTTGTCAAAACCATTTACCAATCTACAGTGCATCAAATCTTTGTACATGGCTTATGTGAACAGCATTCTTAGTTTTGCTTCAGTTGTTTGGAATCCTGCATATGCTGTGTACATTGATCGCATTGAGGCCTTGCAGGTCAGATTTGTGAGATATCTGGCTCACAAATTCGCATTGCCTTATTGTTCCTACGAGCAGAGGTGCACTGTATTTGGCTTTCGTACACTGCGTGGACGTCGTACTGCTGCTGACTTGATGTTTTTGTTCAGGCTAACGAACGGCTTCGTTGACTCGCCTGAGCTTCTGAGACACATTCCTTTTTTGATTCCCAGTTATCCCACTCGAGATCAATGTCTTTTCCGATTGCCTGCTTCTACTACTAATTATTATTACAACTCACCTTTACCGCGACTGATGCATTGTTATAATCGTCATTGCTCAACGTGCGATATTTTTAATTCTTCGTTGACGTACTTCCGCAAGAGTGTATTAAGTTTGACAATATGTCATTGAATATATTCGTGTTCAATCTGGCTCGTATTATTAACTGAGAACGCTATTTTTTATTTTACTTTATCTAGAGTTTGTTAATTATTTTTACTGTTATCAGATTTTTATGTGAAATTGTTTGGTTGTTAATTTACTGATTTCATTTATGTTGTTACTGATTGTATTCTGTTAGAGGATACTATTGTGGGGGAAACCCTGTTCGTATCCCGAATAAATAAATAAATATCAAATCAGGCAGTGTGGGATATGATAACTCTCTGTTGTGATGATATATTACTATTGTCCTTCAATCATTCGTTACGTCACACATGCTTATTAAGGACAATCTTTCCAAAATATTGAAACACATATTTAGTAACACCCTTGCCAAACATTAAAAATTCAGACATTTTCTGACCTGCGATAAATTAGTATTTTACCCATTTTGTTTAAAGTGTTAAAAAATATGAAGGATCAAATTTGACATATTGTTTGCGGAGGATCAAAATAGTTTTACTGGATTAGTTCTGCTGGACTGCAATAGGGCCTTTGATACTATTAATCATAAAATGCTATCAGCTATCTTATCCTTTATTGGATTCAGTGATTCAGCAGTGGTAAATGCATTGCTGTTTGGAAGTGTGCTTGAAATTTAAGATTACAACTCGACTTAAATCTTAGATTTGAGAAGCATATCCTGGACAAAACAAAAATTAAATTTGCAGCTTTAAAGCTCATATACAACATGACGAACGTTTTAAATCAGCACTAATGTTATGCTTTGCGACTTCTTAATACTTAACCATTTAAGCTTTTCTGATCTATATGATAGTTATCTGAACTCACAACACAAAGAATTTAGCGTGTTTAAAATTCATGTCTCCGAATGATCTTCGGGTTTTAACGAGGATGCAATGTCTCACACAGGCTGATAGATTTTGGGTGGCTGAATACCCATACATCATAGATTTTGTTTGATGAGATTATGATAAGATTACATTCCGCACTGTCCAGAACTTAAATATTCGATGAGATTACATTATTTGTGAGATTATCCTCTTATAATTTACCTAAATTTTATAATAGCTTACCCCAACCATAGAAAATGTTGACATTGTTGTCGTTTAAAGAACAAAAAAAAATTATATACAAGTAGAAAGCGATGATTTGGTTTCGCGTTTTGGTGCAATTCTATTATCATCTTTAAAAATCTTTTTTATCATTTTATTTTTTTTTGTTGCACTATTATTACTAGTTTTATTATTTCTGTTTGATATTGTTTTGTTTTTTTAACATATTGTTTATTTTTATGGTAGAGTTGTGTCGAAGAGAAGACAGAGAGATAATATATATTGTTATTTTGTAAAATTTTACTCTAATAACGTCTATTATTATTATATCTGAAAAGAATACGAATTAGAGGTTAAATACTAAAAATTGTTTTGTATCAGTACATGTATTTCATAGAACAACACATACAAAAAGTAATCAGAAAAGTAGTAAGTTTTCTTTTTAGGAACCGCGACAGAATTCATTCAGCGTATACTACATAATAAAGGAAGAGGGAGAAAACTTATATTTAAAATGAAATAATAAATTATAAATACAAAGGAGTAAATTACAATTGTACACCAAATAATAATAAAAATAACCTATTCACGATAACAAGTAACATGTGTAAATATATTCATAGTATAATAACATCATAATAGGTACTCGTTTATACCGACTTTAATCCGTCTTTACTTCTCAGTAAATGAGTAAGGCAATATTCCCTTGTATTACAGCTTTGTTTTTAGTCTATCTAAATTATCTATCTCTATAAAGTTAAATGTATATATCGAAAATTCTTATTGCGTTTATCTATTTTTTTTTAATTTAATAAACTCTATCACAAAATGTGAATATAATAAACACGGTTTCAAAATATCACATTATTTCGGAATGTGAACTTTTATTTAATTCTTTTATTTATTTAAGTACATTAGTAGTTTAAGTAGTTTACATTTTAATTGAAGTAATTACCTTCACAGTACGCTTAATTTTTTTTATTTCAAATATTATTCCTCAAAAATTTTTGATTCATTTTTAATCAGTCTATCAGAAAGACATTTTAGTAAATTTATATTCAATTAATTCAATCAGTAAATAGTTAAAAATTTATTATATTCTAATTTAGTTTAAAAAGACTTTAAAAAAGTTGTATTTGAGTGAGACAAAAAAATTTGGCAGTAACAAAGTCTTTAAATTCAGTAATTTTTTTATAATTTAGTGCATTTTAAGTTTACGTTACAATTGGACTAAACGCAAGATTGGATTAAAAATACTTTTAAAATAATACTTTCAACGTGTGCGTGAGTAAATGTTTCTCCTAATGAAGTGTGTTTTATTGAAGTATAGCTTTTTTTGATAATCAAAACTACCTACAATAAATTCGTTGTGCTATTTATAGTAGTGATATGTAACTAGATTTTCTTTTATGAAAATTTATGTGCACACTATAGGTAGGTATTATTGATGAGGTGAAATAAAATGAATTAATAAAACATAGCTTATTAAAATTTAAAATAAACTAAGATTCTGATTATTTTTTTTTGTTTAAATAAAATATGAAACTGTTTAAGCTATGTTGGAATAAAAGGTTTTTTTAATATAATTAAATTGGCGTTAGAATAGAAATGGATTGGTTGAAGTAGGAATTTGTTGGAAAAGTTTAAGAAAACCCTTTAACGTACATAAACGTGAAATTAATTTAAACATTTAAGAAAAGACGGTCAAAACAAATTCGGTAACTGACTAATTTTAAATACCATCAACAAAATACTGGCCTAAAATTTTAATAAGTAAATTATAATAAGTCAACGACCCAAAGCTAAAGATCACTCAAAAACAGGAAAAGAGTTCCCTGCTAGACTTAAAATTCAGGTTATTATTCCATGCTTATAAATTTGGGTTTATGAATAATGGATAAGTTAAATAACTACAAACAATAATCAAGACAGGAATAAAGGAAAAAATCTGAAAACACAGATTTGTAGAAAACGTCGTAAGGCTTCCTAACCAAATGATTTAGAGTATGAAGATAAAGTGGAAAATACCTGCAGGAAAAGCTAAATAAAATAGTAGAATGTTGAAGGCAAGTATGGCTATATAAATACAAGCAAAATATTAACAATGCTAACAAAATTTACTAACAGCCTGGTGACCACAGGGTGATTTAAATACGATGTCCAAATATGATATCTCCGGACACTTAAGAGTTGATCACTTTTTTTACATAAATTCCAAAGTCGAAAACCTTAAAGGGCTACCGTCTTTTGTTTTACCTCTAGAGGCCAAAATTAAAAATTTAGTACAACCAACATGTTACTATCTTGCTCTTTTAAAACATAATTAAACGCTTATTATTAAACTTGCTTACTATTAGATACTTTTTTACATAGAATTTGATGCCATAGTGGAAAAAGTTGTTGCACTTATAGATTGTGAGATATTTTGACAATTTTGGTTTTTTAAATGGGAACAATAATTGATTTTTGGCATATTAGATTGGTTATTTTTTCTGCTTTAAATGAATATAAAGTTCGTTAGGTTCGTACGTTCTATAAAATGTCGAAACACTGCCGTCTAAAGTCCGTGCAAAAAGTCAAGGCCCTTTACTTTAAAGATCGACGCTCAATGAAAAAAATTGGGGTTAAGTTTATTATAGTCAGTGAACATTTCTGCATATCATATGCTAATTTGGATTTTGTCCATTCTTTGGTTTTTTTTATAGCGAGTTTAAAAAAAAAAGTATCCGATTTTTGTGAGTGCCGGCAATTTTGTCCATTTTGCGACTTTTTTTCTAAAAGTATTTAACCGAAAAGTATCAAATTTAAACTAATAGTAACACGATGTGGTCTTAATGTGGGGTTTGTTTTATGTTATCGATATTATTTCGAAAATGACCTTTTGGGTTTCAATGCGATTTTTACCAAAATATGTGAAATAATGTAGTCTGCCGGACTCCGGAAGCACTAATTTTGAAAAATTCATAACGGAATTAGTCAAACGACATTATTTGACATATTTTGGTAAAAATTGTATTAAAATCTGCCAAGTTATTTTTGGAATAAGCGCATCCTACTAAATCGCGATGTTCCGCGAAACTATATGGAATATCGATAAAATAAAATATGCCCTACATGAAGCCCATATCAGATTACCTGCAGTTCAAATTTGAAAATTTTTCTTGAAATAGTTTTTTGGAAAAAAGATCGCAAAGTAGACAAACTTGCTAGCATTATCAAAAAACCGGGTACTTTTTTCACATAACTTGCGATAACGGAAAAACCAACAATTTCCAAATTAACATTATTTGAAATTAACATAACATGATATGCAGAAATATTCACTGATTTGACATAACTTGACTTTAGATGACTTTAGTGTCATCTACTGTAAATATTTTATTAGTTAAAAAAAAATAGTCATTTGATAACTTACAGTAATTATTTTAATTCCCAAATACCATCGAAATAATGTTACAAAAATGCTCGAATTATTAGTTACCTTGAAATCATTATTTTTTTGAATGTTTAATAATTTTTTACGTTAATAAATATTTACGCAGATTGGCGCGGTTTGAAAATTTATAAAAAAGCTTTTATTACATTATTTTAAAACAAAAAGAAATATACTTGGCGGTAAAGTTGGGAAATTTTTCAAAAAGGCACATAACCTTTTTTCGATAATATTTGAGTATAGATCATTTTAGAAATTAGTAATGTTACTAAAAGCTATTTTTACATTATTTTAAAACAAAAAGAAATATACTTGGCGGTAAAGTTGAGAAATCGTTCAAAAAGGTACATAACCTTTTGTTGATAATATTTGCGTAAAGAGCATTTTAGAAAGTAGTAATATTACTAATTTACATTATATTAAAAAATAAAAGTAAAATTCTTAAAATATATAATTATTTGTTAAGAACAATTCTTAACATCTTCTGTATTCAAAATTTTGACACTAAATGGCGGTATTTCAAAATTTTGTAAAAATAGGCTTTATTCTAAAACAATAAGATGTCAATATCCTTATATTATTTTATAGCCTTATATTTTTAAAATCTGAAAAAACTAAAAATTTAATAAGCTAACAATCAGTGGTTGTTTCCATTTAGAAAAACGAAAATTGTCATATCTTAAAATTTAGAAGCGAAAAATTTTTTTCAACGTCATCAAATTCTTGAAGTTTTAGTTATAATACTTCAGCTACAATAATAACCAAGATAATTGGACTTGCAGGTTTTATTTTATATTTTCAATTTTGCTCCCTCTAGGGGAAAAACAAAAAATGATACCGCTTTGAGATTTTCAATATTAGAATTTATTTAAAAAAAGAGATTATGCCATGTAAGCTACTTTTTTTGTAACTCATAATTTTCAAAATACCCTACATACAAGAAAAAAATATACGAACATCGAATTTGAACCACCCTGTAGATTTAATGTCGCATGAGGGAGATATGTTTACAAATTTCTTTGTTTTGCAGCATTTGATTAATAATTTTAAGTTTTTATTGTTAAAACTTACTTAGGATAATTAGCATGAAAAGCAAAAACGATTGGGCATAGAAAAAAAACTGAACAGAGATTAGGAAAAGAAAAAATAGAATCATTACTGCTAGACCTAATATGCAAGCAAAGAAGATTGGGAACAAAAAAAAACTGAACAGAGATTAGGAAGAGAAAAAATAGGATCATTACTGCTAGACCTAACATCGACTTATTGAACCATGCTCTAGCATAGATAATTTTGGGAAAGGTAGGAATTGATTATATCACGACGTCAAAAAACAATTGCTGTATAAAGGATTAGTTAAGTAACTACAAAAAATAATCAAGACAGGAATAAAGCAAGAGTTACTACTATTCAACAATGTACTAGACTGCGACCTGAAAAATACTGATTTTGTGAAAAATGACAAGACTTATTAAACAAGCTAAATGAAAAAGTAAATAAAATAATAGATTGCTGAAAACAAGTATGACTACATAAATACAAGGAAAATATCAGCAGTGCCTATTAATACAGACAATATAATGGACAGAGAAGAGGAGACAGAAGTTTATAGGAGATTGAAGAATTCTGCAACCTGCATGGAGAGCCTATGTGCATTGCCTTGAAGCATTTGATTAGTAATTTTGATTGATGATAATTTTGTTCAGATTGTTGCAACAATAAATATGATTGGAGAGACATCAGAAAGATTAGAATGAAGCTTATTAGACTAAAAAGATGAGGAGGAGCTTGGTAACAGAAAAAAAGAAATTGAATAAAGAAAAAAAAAAAATAGGAAGTATGTTGGACCTAACATTCGGTTTATTGAACCATGTAGTATGGATAATTTTGGAAAAGCTAGGAATACGACGCTACAAAAAAGTTCGTTAAGTGGACAAAATTAAGTAACTTAAAAACAGTCAAAACAGGAATGAAGCTATTATTCAACAATCTACTAGATTGGGACCAGAAAATGCAAATTTTGCAGGTAAACATCATAAGATTTCCTAAACAAACTAAATGATTTAAAATGTGCAAAGAAAGTGGCATATGCATGTGGGGATAACTAAATAAAAGAACAGAATGCTGAAGGCAAGTATGATTACATAAACACAAAGAAAATATCAGCGATGTTTACTCTATGATAGACAGAAAGTCATGGGAGATTGAACATCTTACTACCAGCGTGAAGGGCTAATGTGCATTGAGTGTGTTCGCATATTTATTTGTATTCCAGCATTTGATTCGTAATTTTGTGTTTTTACTGTTAAAAATTACTTGATGATACTATTGTGGTATGAAATCCGGTTTGAGAGACATCAGCAAAATTAGAATGAAGCTTAGATTGAGAAGATCTCATCATGGAAAAACAGAAATTTGAAAGAAAATAAAAAATAAGAAAGATTCTGGAATTCTAGGCAATCAAGAAAAAGAGATTAGACAGTGAATGGGATTACAAAAAAATGCAAGATATGGATAGAAAAGGAAAATATTGAAATGTAAGTAGTAATACTTTTATGAAAAACTTTGAACAGAATTTAGAAAGATAAAAAACAGGTTGATAACTAAAGAATTTTGTTGTAAATCAAGCCCATTGTACCCCAATTAAAATCTGGACTATGAATGAATTTGACTTGAGATATGCATAGATTAGATACCTATCTTTGAGACCAAATTAATGAATTAAATTGAAATTACTTACTCATTAAGTTCACAGTGAAAGCACATCTTATAGTACTTATTCTTTAAAATTCCATGTTCACATTGGAGTCTTCCTTTCCTAAAGAAGAAATGCATACTCTAATGCAGACAAAGTGACCCATGCATGCGGGGAAAAAGGCAAGTATGATATCAGTAATTAACACAAATAATGCACAGACACTTACAATATTATAGATAGAAAATAGACGGCAGAAGGTCATAGGAGATTGAAGTTTTCTGCTACCTACATAGAGGACCTATGTGCTTGAGTATGGCATGTTAACAAATTTCTTTGTCTGCCAGCCTTTGATTAGTTATTTTATGTCTTTAGACTGTTGTGATAAAAATACAATTGGAGAGACATCAGGAAAATTAGCATGAGATTTATTAAACTGAAAAGATGAGAAGGAGGGGGCAAAAAAGAAAGTGAAGAATGATTAGGAAAAGACAAAAAATAGGAAAAATCCTGGACATAAAAAACTCTAAGCACTGCATGCTTAGAGTAAAAGTGAGTAAAGCAAAGAGTAAAAGAAAAAAAAGGCTAGACTGTGAATGGAATTACAAAATAAAAAATGCAAGATCTGGACAGAAAAGTGAAATATTGGAATGTAAGGAATAATACTTTTTAACAAAATGTTTGAATAGAATTTTGAAAAATAAGAAAGGGATTTATAACACAAGAACTTTGTTGTAAATCAAGCCCATTATACCTCAATTCAAATCTGGAGTATGAATGAATTTGACTTGAGATATGAACAGACCAAAAATCAATGAATTAAATTAAAATTACTTACTCATTAAGTTCTTTAAACTAGGTTGGTTCTGGACATACGGGAGGAATCATGGTAGGAGTAGGAACATAAGGGTGAAAACACATCCTTTCATACTTCTTTTTTAAAATTTCATGTTCACATTGGAATCATTTGTTTCCTGAAAAAGAAGTGTATAAAATTATTATGTTCGTTAAAGGGTTTCCCAAATCATTTTTGACTTTCTAAATAACTTATAAAATATCAATAAGTTTATTAAAAACCTAACAAAGTAAAGAAAGAAAAAAATTGTAAGAAACATAAAAATTTAATTTGGAATTTTGGGTAACCCTAAATTTTTGTTTCTATTGAGAATACATTTTCCACGACATTATTTAAAAATTTATTTTAAATCTCAACGAATTTGACCTTTAAATTGGTCAAATCTAATTTTCTAGCTAACTACAAACACCCTGATTTAATTTTATTATGAATTAACTAAACGAACAGACGAATATAGTTGACGTTTTACAAACAAAAACGAAAATAAAATAACCATTTTCCAGTAATTTTTGCAAAAATTTTCCATTATCCAAGAATTTTTGTTCTCTGGTAATCCACTTCGTTTTCTTGAAAAATAACTACTGTATTATACAGCATCGGCGTCCCCTGTCTGGGGAGTATCCTATCACCTCTTCAGTATCACCTGTAAACCTAAGAATGTCAGCATTTTGTTGTGCGGCGGCGGCAGCGGCCGTGACTGCATTCGTCTGAGCCTCGCCCGCCTCTGGCATGCTACTGACTGGCGTACTTAAACTATTCACGTCCGAGCTACTATTGTTCCGAATCTGCATTCGCTGTTTTTTCAGGTCGGCTAGGGTCCCGTTCCCGTTTATAGTAACTACAACATGCACTACGGTCACTTTACCGTTCACGTCCGTCGCGTAAGTTTTCTCATTTTTACATTCGACTACGTCTCCGTTGTTCTCTGGCAACTCCTCGTAGTCTTTACCATCAGGCGCCTTCCTTAACTCTAATGAATCACCTCGAACATTTCCATCCAATTCCGAATGTGCCCTACCATTTGTTGAAGGTGGTGTTGGCACGGATGTTTGGTTACCTTCAACGTTATCCAAACCCTAAAAATCAGATTGTATTTGTTTTTTAATAATTCCTTTAACATATTTTGATACACACAATATTTATTTTAGAGATCCATATTTATGGATCGACCTGGTTTCATTTTCTAATTTTAAATATAGTCCACGTTTTGCATTGAAATTTGTAGTTGTCTTGTTCTGATATTAAAATAGTACAAACGATGAATTGAAATAGAACGAATCTTCAAAGGTGTGAATAATGTAGTGAAACAATAAAAATAGCAATGTAGAACGAAAACATACTTGATGTATTTAGAAGTGAGATAGAAAAAACCCTGTTGATTTTGAAATGTTTGCAAAGTTTTTTGCACAATGATCGTGTTTTGAAGACTTCCAAAATTCTAAGCATGATGTGTGCATTCATTATGTATTAAAGATGTAAGTTAAAGCAGTTTAAACAAACTCATATTCAAGTAAAATAGTGCTAGAAAAGGAGGGCTGTTTTTTCGAAAAATAATGTTGGCGATATAGTTTAAGGGAGCGTTTCAAAATGACGAGTAAATACGTAGATTTGAAGTACACATGTTAATCCACAGAATGACATATTTAATATTTTAAAATAATCATGACGCCAACTGTAATAAATAATGAAAGTTAACCATAATAAGGGCTTAATAGAAATCGTTCTCTAGAAGAGATTAGGGACTCAAACGAAATATAAGATATATGAGCATTAAACTTAAAATTTAATGCTTAAAAATAATTAATAAATTAATTTTCGTTATGACTAATAATTATTAGTCATAATGAAAAGATATGAAAACTGTTTAACGTAAACCTTTGGCAATTACTACTTCTACAATTATTTGTAGAAGGTGTTAGGTAACGATTAAAAACATAAAAAACGAAAACAAAACATGCCACTTACACAGCTTATTTCTAAAAGATTGAGTTGGGTTGGGTTACGCTCCAACCTACGTTGGAATGAAGCTCAGCTCAAGCTAACCAAACCCAACCTAACTCATAACATTCCTGATATTAAATTATATGAAGTTGGAGCTCAACCAAATCCTGACCAAACCAAATCTAACGAATTCTTGATGTTTATTGAAAACTTAAACTGACTGTTGAAACTTAAGTGTTTGGTTAGGTTGAGCTTTAACCTTATAACACTCCTCATATTGAATGGTATAAAGTTGGAGCTCAACTTAATCCAACTTGATACGATCTCTCATATTGAACTGAACTTAGAAGATTTGTTATTTTATGATTGTTTAGTTTTTTTCTTAACAACGTATAGGCTTTAAATGATTAAATAAATCGATTTTGTACTTTTTTCGATGTTATTTATTTATCATAGGATTCCGATTTTTTTCGGTTTTTTTTCCGATTTTTTTCGGAATCCTATGATCCCATCTCGAGGAAGTATCGTAAAAGGAATATAGAATGTGTGTTTATTATCGTTATTATTATCTACAACAACATAGATAATAATAACGATAATAAACACACGGGTTTGTTGTTTCAACAAAAACTGACCTTCATACACAAGAAACGTATGAGTATACGTTTAATAACGATTAAAGAAGACCTAAGAAAAAATTACAACATAGATAATAATAACGATAATCAACACAGTTTCTATGGTCCTTTAACGATACTTCCTGAAGATGGGATCATAGGATTCCGAAACATGTAGAAGGGAGACGAAAAAAGTACAAAATCGATTTATTTAATCATTTAAAAAAATTTGTTATTTTGGTTGAGTATGGTTATGTTGAGATCCAACTTTATACCATCCGCATCGTATCTCTATCATACCTACCGCCCCGCTGGTAAGCGAGGCGGTGGATATGAAATATTAACACGAAATTGTACATTTTGGAAGATTGTAGAGCCTCGCCCGCAAATGACCTCGACGGAGTAAGAATAAAATCGTCTTATAGAAGACTGCATATTTGCTAGGATATAAAAGAACCATTCCTTTAAATCGCTGAGGTGGCTTGCATGCGAGACACTGAATTTGAAATATTTACAGAAAATCGTTCGATTTTGAAAAATTGTAGCGCCTCGTCAGCACGCGACCTCGGCGGAGTGAAAATGAAATCGTTTTATAGGAGATTTTATATATTTACTAAGATATACAAGGAACGCTTTCGCCTCAAATCGTCGAGGACACTTGCGAGCGAGATGCTGGATTTGAAGTGTTTACATAAAATCGTCAGTTCTGGAAGATTATAGCGCCTTGCCCACAAGCGACCTCGGCGGAATGAAATCAAAAGAGCAATGTAATTCTATTTCATAGGTTGATACAATTTTTGACTAATTGTGTGCATTCAATATTTAATTAGTACTCTTAAATTAGACAACCAAGACCTTAGTAGAAGTAAATTATTTTCAAAAAGCGTGACCATAGATTATTTAATTTGTGTGTTCACTCAAGCCGATCACAGTGGTTCTATGAAATCAAGATACAATAAGAAATTTAAACAATACTAATTAATCGGTACATAAAATCCTAATTCAGCATAATATACACATGCTTTTAGAAATTTTACTAAAGTAGTGCAGAGAAAACTTTTTGAATTCAGTATTTTCTCATTTCACATAAATGTAAAATATTCCTGCTGAATTTAAATATTCGGTTTATTGAATAAAACCGATCTACTCAAGTGTACACTTATCTTTCAATTGCGAATTCCTTGCGCTTCGTTTAGTTTACAGCACTTTTCTTGCTTTCATGGTGAATATTGCTTTTTCATATATCTATTTCATTTTGGCGTCAGTTTTAGAAATTTATTATATATATCATATTTGTTGAATTGAACGAAAATTAACATTTTTTTATAACACACAATAATGGGATGTTATACAACCTACAAGCTTAACTTAAACCAACTTGATACCATCTCTCATATTAATCTGCACTTAGAAGATTTGTTATTTTGGGTTGGGTATGGTTAGGTTGAGATGTGACTTGATGATCTGAAAATCCTAATTCGTTTAACATTCCAAAAAAGCGGACAACTTCAGACTTTGTTGGTGTTATGGTAACTTCGGAATGATAAGAAATATTAACACGAAATCGTTCATTTTGTAAGATTGTACCGCCTCGTCCGCAAGCGACCTCGGCGGAGTGAGAATGAAATCGTCTTATAGGCGACTTTATATGTTTACAAAGATATACAAGGAACGATTTCGCCTCAAACCGCCGAGGTTATCCAAAATTACAGTGGACCATAAGTAAAGCAGTTAAAAGATGTTTTATGAAATAAGGAGACAATAAGAAATTTGAATAATACTTTGAATAATTTTAGCAATTTTACTAAAATAATACAGAGAAAACTTTTAGACTTCAATATTTTCTCAATTCACATATATGAAAAATATTCCTGCTAAATTTGAATATTCGATTTATTGAATAAAATCGATCTACTCCAGTGTACACTTATCTTTCAATTGCGAATTCCTTGCGCTTCGTTTAGCTTAAACTACTTCTCTTGCTTTCATAGTGTATATTGCATTTTCAGATATCTATTCCATTTTGTCGTCAGTTTTAGAAATTCGTTACAGATATTATGTTTGTTGAATTGAACGAAAATTGACATCTTTTTATAACAAACAACAATGGGATGTTATACAATTAATAATTTTGCGGAAGAAATTGATTTTTATACTTTTTATAATAAAATATAATGAAAACTTGTGAAATTTTAGCAAGAGATAGTTTATTATGTTTTGAATAGTTTCGAAAATCCCTGGTATCTCGTATATTAGCTTTTGTTTGAAAACGACTGAGTGGATTTTAAGGGTACGCGCGCATTGGTATGGATCGAACGGACGCATCGGACGGATGGAACGGATAAAAATTGTTATTTTCATTTTTTAATATAACGCACATTAGCGCGCGCTGGACGCATTGGACGTTTTCGCAACTCACACATCCTTTATGATGTTCGTCCAATGCGTCCGTTGCATGCGATCCGTACCAATGACCCGTACCCTAACATACTCTCCATAGAATTATAGGTAATAATGGAGTAAGTCGAATCCTGTTTATAATTTTTCAACTAATTTCGAATTTTACACTTACTAAGAAGAGATAAAGATGTATTTACAAACGGACGTCAATGATTCTTTTGAATGAAAATGAAAAACCTATTTATTCTAATGGGCTGGTAATAAGACTGGGATGTGTCTTGTGTAGGATAAATTCGAAAGATACTATAAAGCGAGTTTGTAAAGTAGATGGATTGAAAATGGAAAATATATCGCAATAAAAAATTACAATAAGTATAAATACAATAAGACTTATTCTCTGTCATGCAGTTATACATAAAGTGTGGAATCGATTCCATGTGAATTCGGACGATGTTTTTAGAAAAATGCTGTTAAATTCAAAAACAAACAAAATACTATAACGGTTTGAGATTTTCGAAATTGAAATTTATAGTAAAGAAATTTACTCTACGGAAAAATATACACGTTTTGAGACTCTTGCATCGTTTTGTGCGTATTAAAGTACATACTTTTCTTAATAAACCACAGAAAACTTCATCAAGAAAATCGTTTTTTTTTGATTTTCTACGATTTTTCAAAGCTGGTTAAGGAAATTGTTAATTTTATGAAAAGCTACAAATTTAGAGTTCAAAACTCGGTAAAGTACATACTTTTTTTCTGTAAATCTAAAAAATTTCATCGAGATGCTTCAAAAATACGATTTCAAAAATGATTGAGAAAATTTTTGATTTTATAAAATGTTTCTTCTTGTGAGATATCAAGTTTTGAACTCAAAACTTGATATCTCAAATTTGAAATGATATATTCTAGTATGGTTTTGTATGTGTGAAAGCACTTACTTTTCTTTATAAATCACAGAAAATTTCATCAAGATGTGTTAAGAATTCGATTTTCTACAATTTTTCAAAAAGTGTTAAGGAAATTGTTGATTTTATAAAATGCTACAAATTTAGGTTCGAGCATAATTTTGTTCTCGGAAAAGTACATACTTTTCTTTGTAAATCTACAAATTTCATTAAGATACTTTAAAAATTTGGTTTGAAAAATAATTAAAGAAATTTTTGATTTTATGAAATGCCTGAGTTCAAAACATGATGTATCAAAAATGAATTGATACATTCAAGTATAGTTTTTACATTGATATAAAATTGCGGTAATTTATAATTTGTGTAAATATCTGCTTTAAATTACGCCATTTTTCTCAAAATACTTTTTTTGAAAAATTATTACGATAACAATTTGCAAGAGAACATTTAAATATGTCTGCGTATGCATGTAAACAGTTTTTATTATTTAATAAATTAATTTATTTTTTTTATATTATAAAAGCGGTAATTCACTAACATTTTTTTGTGATTTAAAGTAAATTACGGTAAATATTTTGGTAACTCATAAAATAAATTACAAATTTACATCACTGATTTTGTGCCTACGGAACCTTATACTTTTCTTTATAAATCACAGAAAATTCTGCAATAAGAAAGTTTTCAGTAAATAACCTTTGTGTATGTACAGCTTTGGTTCCCTAGTTGGTTTTTATAATTATAAAAGTGAATCAAATAATTAAAATTTAAAAAATAAATAAAGTAGTTTTATATTCAATGTCGAATTTAGAATAGGTGTACGTTGGAACTGCGATAAACGATATGAGCAGCGCTAAATTCGTTTCTATGGATTTTTATACAGCAACGCGTGCTTTAATTCGCCGCTTCAACGTAAACCTACCTTTAGCAAAAATGATATCCTAATGGACCTTGAGTGGACGAATTTCTAGTCGTAAAATTTATTATATTGCTACTCTACGCTAAATGACTCATTCTCTAATAGTTTGTTGCAACGTAGTCTCGAAACCGACACCATGAAATAATTGAATTACATAATTAATAATAATTGAAATAAATGAATTAACCGAATTTATGTGGTTAGGTATCTTCTAAATATCAATGATTTAGAAATTGAATTAGTTGAATTTCAAAGCAGCATAGCATGGAGAAAGAAATTTATTATCTTGATATTCGTGTGCAAAACTGTTTTCTTCAATAAATTTTATAAAATCTACCAATAGAAATTAATTGACTATGAAATGCGCTAAACTAATGACTACAAAGTATGAACCTGATATTAATCGTTTATCTAAAAATAGATTAAAACAGATTTCTCATTAAATATACTTTATCAACTTTTCAATATTTTTATTTACCTGTAAGTATATTTATTAAAAAATAATATTTCATAGTAAATATGGAATTTCTTTATTTTTTATTCATTCACGCTCTGGAGTTTACGGACCATATTACTATTTTTTACATTCCACTTAGTGAGCTACGAGTGAGTGCTAAACAAAAATAATAAACAAGTTTTGACCCATATCTTTGAAAGGTTCGCCATAAACAATTTCTAATGGTAACATAACACTATTTGCCAAATTTTAACTTTCTAGGACAAACCATATTGAAAGTATCAAAGATATTCGTGTGAAAAATTGTTTTCTTTAATAAATTTTATAAAATCTACCAATAGAAATTAATTGACTGTGAAATGCGCTAAACTAATGACTACAAAGTATGAACCTGATATTAATCATTTATCTAAAAATAGATTAAAACAGATTTCTCATTAAATATACTTTATCAACTTTTCAATATTTTTATTTACCTGTAAGTATATTTATTAAAAAATAATATTTCATAGTAAATATGGAATTTCTTTATTTTTTATTCATTCACGCTCTGGAGTTTACGGACCATATTACTATTTTTTACATTCCACTTAGTGAGCTACGAGTGAGTGCTAAACAAAAATAATAAACAAGTTTTGACCCATATCTTTGAAAGGTTCGCCATAAACAATTTCTAATGGTAACATAACACTATTTGCCAAATTTTAACTTTCTAGGACAAACCATATTGAAAGTATCAAAGATATTCGTGTGAAAAATTGTTTTCTTTAATAAATTTTATAAAATCTACCAATAGAAATTAATTGACTGTGAAATGCGCTAAACTAATGACTACAAAGTATGAACCTGATATTAATTGTTTATCAAAAAATAGATTAAAACAGATTTCTCATTAAATATACTTTATCAACTTTTCAATATTTTTATTTACCTGTAAGTATATTTATTAAAGAATAATATTTCATAGTAAATATGGAATTTCTTTATTTTTTATTCATTCACGCTCTGTAGTTTATGGACCATATTACTATTTTTTACATTCCACTTAGTGACCTACGAGTGAGTGCTAAACAAAAATAATAAACAAGTTTTGACCCATTTCTCTGAAAAATTGTCCATAAACAATTTCTAATGGTAACATAACACTATTTGCCAAATTTTAACTTTCTAGGACAAACCATATTGAAAGTATCAAAGAAAATGTTGAAAAATTTCTTAGGTCATTTATCAACATATCTTAGCCTTTTATGGGTTTAGACAAATCATCATAATTATTGTAGTATTAGTAGTAAAAATTATGCCACGATTTATAGAAATAGCCTGTATACTATAACGTGTAATTAATAATTTTTTATAAAACAATGTTTTTCTTTTTGTATAGTCATTGTGACCAAATATAGCCAATCTAATCAAAATGAAGAAGACCTGATACTGCATCTAGAAGACTTGAAATGTTTCCAGAAAATTTGAACTGCTTTCAGAAAATTCAGTACTACTTCTGGAAGACTCAATACTGCTTCGTAAATATGTGATTTTCTTTAGTTTTTTGTTCATTTACGCTCAATAGTTTGCAGAACATAGTAGTATCTTTTTAGACACATGATATTAAACGACTTATGATGACAACATTGCACTATTTGCCAAATTTTAGCTTCCTAGGACAAACTATATTAAGAATATCAAATAAAATGTTGAAAAATTGCTTATCTTTGAAATTTATCAACAAATCTTGGTCATTTATGAGTTTAGACCAAAAACTTTTATGCGAATCATTATCATCATAATTATTATAGTATTAGTAGTAAAAATTATACCACGATTTATAGAAATAGTCTGTATACAACAACTTATATCAACAACCCAATTTTCGTTGAGTTCAAAAATTGATATCTCAAAAACAAATTGAGATACGTGTGCATGATTTTGTTCGATTCTCTAAGATCTTTATCAGAAATGATTAAAGAAATTGTTACTTTTATGAAATTCCACAAAACTTAGGTTAAGTTCAAAACTTGATATGTTAAAAACGAATTGAGATACTGGTGCATGATTTTATTCACGAAAAAGTACATAATTTTCTTTGTATAGCGGAAACAATGCATCAAAATATCTTAAGAATTCGATTATCTACGATTTTTCAAAAACGGTTAACGAAATTGTTAATTTTGTAAAATGTTACTAATTTAGGTTTAGTTCCAAACTTGATAATAATATATTCATGTATAGTTTTATGCAATGATGGAAATTTACGATAATATAATTTGTGTAAATTCTGCTGTAAATTACGCTTTTTTTAAATTTATTCCCGCGTAATTTAATAAATTTTTTGAAAAATTATTACCGTAACCTATTTATTATTTCGATTTAATAAAATCTTTATGCAAACTACAAGACAACATTTAAATGTATCTGCGTATCCATAAGAACTTTTTTTATTATTTTGCTTTAATAAATTAATTTAATTTCTTAAATAAAAGTGGTCAATTACTAATTTATTTTTTTTGGTAATTTGCTGTAAATTACGGCAAATATTTTGGTAACTCATAAAATAAATTACAGATTAACACCACTGATTTTGTGGGTACGAAAGCTCATCTTTTTCAGAGAAAGTTGGTTCCATTGGTTCCCTAGTTGATTTTTATAATTTTTTCTTGAGTTATAAAAATGAATCAAATAATTAAAATTTAAAAAAATTAAGTAGTTTTATATCCAATGTTGAGTTTAGATAAAATGATATCCGAGACGTTGGGTAGATGAATTTCTATTGGTAAAATGTATTGTATTCCTACTCTGTGCTAAATGACTCATTCTCTAATAGTTTGTTGCAACATAAAAACTCAATAAATTTTAAAAAATGCACTTGATATTCAAGAAATTCAATTAAAAACTATTAATGATTGTAGTTTTTAAACGACTCGAAACCAGCACCGTGAAAATAAATTATTACTTTGCGAAACGGAATTCGAAAAAATGAAATTAACCGAATTTATATGATTAGGTATCTTCTAAATATCAATGATTTAGAAATTGAATTAGATGATTTTCAAAGCAGCATAGAATGGAGAAAGAAATTTGATAACTTTATGTGTGAAAAACTGTTTTCTTCAATAAATTTTATAAAATGTACCAATAGAAATTAATTGACTATGAAATGCGTTAAACTAATGATTATATCTAAAAATAAATAAAAACAGATTTCTCATTAAATATACTTTATCAACTTTTCAATATTTTTATTTATCTCTAAGTATATTTATTAAACAATAATATTTCATAGTAAATATGTGAATTTCTTTATTTTTTTATTCATTAGATTCCACTTAGTGACACACGAGCTAGTGCAAAAATAATAAACAAGTTTTGACACATTTCTCTAAAAAGTTCGCCATAAACGACTGCTCATGATAACATTATACTATTTGCCAAATTTTAACTTTCTAGGAGAAATTATATTGAGAGTATCAAAGAAAATGTTGAAAAATTTCTTAGGAAGTTTATCAACATATCTGAGTGTTTTATGGGTTTAGACAAAACATCATAATTATTGTAGTATTAGTAGTAAAAATAATGTCATGATTTATAGAAACAGCCTATATACTATAATGTGTAATTAATAAATTTTTCATAAAACAATGTTTTTCCTTTTGTACAGACATTGTGACCAAATATAGCCAATCTAATCAAAATGAAGAAGACTTGATACTGCATCTCGAATACTTGAAACGTTTCCAGAAGATTTGAATTGCTTTTAGAAAATTCAGTACTACTTCTGGAAGACTCAATACTGGTTCATAAATATGTGATTTTCTTCATTTTTTCTTCATTTACGCTCAATAATTTGCAGAACATTGTAGTATTTTTTTAGACTTCACTAAGTGTCCCACGAGCTAATACTAAACAAAGCTACCAGTTTTGACCTATATCTCAAACAGGTTTAGCAATCCCTGCCCTTCTTTCGAAAATAATATTAAACGACTTCTCATGACAACATTGCACTATTTGCCAAATTCTATCTTTCTAGGGCAAACTATATTAAGAATATCAAATAAAATGTTGAAAAATTGCTTATCTTTGAATGAAATTTATCAACAAATCTTAGTCATTTATGGGTTTAGACAAAAAAATTATGCCACGACTTACAGAAATAGTCTGTATACAACAACTTATAATTAAGAAATTTTCATTAAGCAAAGTGTTTCCTGTTTTATGAACATTGTGACCAAACTTTATGGGAAGTGTAAAAAGTAGTAGACCATAAAAGATCAAAAATTTTAACTATCAATTACCAATAAAGGATTCATATGATGATCTCGTAATCTTGTAATAAATTTTCTGCACATTAATTTTGATTGTTACCACTATCTTATCATTTACACCGCGAAAGAACTGAGAATGTAAGAATGAATATCATCTAATTAAGTTAAATAATATCTTTCCTATAAATTCATTCACTAGAAGCTTTTTTTGACATTGATCTAGATATTTACAGATCATAAATCAGTTTAATTACACCTTTTCCATCTTAATTACTTATTCAAATCTAATCATTACTTACGACTAACGAAAGAACAAAATTTAATGGTTGAATATAACTTACTTTATAGGAAACACAAATAACTTCCTGTTTTTTCTTACATCTTCTCATGTTTTAATCTATATAATTTTAAATCAACTGAAAAGAAATTCTAACTACACCTTGTAGTCCACCCAGAAGCAATAAAAATAACACACTGACCGTACACAATGGCACACAGATTTTTTTTTAATTTGTCGAAAGCGATATACCAGAAAACGACGCGTTAAGTTATGCGGCATTTTCTCTAAAGGAATTTCTATCAATCAGGGAAGCATGAAACGTGGTTTATATTGTTGTTTATTATTGCGCGTTTAGGATGACGTACATTGTAACAAAAAATCAAAATTTCATTAGAAGATGGGAGGAAATAGTTTAAAAGAGGCACGTTAACGTATGCACTTTTCTAAAGAATCTAGGGGGGTTAAAAGTAAGGGGGGCGAACGACAGTAGCCCAATTGTTCAGTGATGGGGAAATTAATTACATACTCTTGATTTCTATAACGCATCTGGTGGTTTTCCGACCGTGCAAATTAGTCTTCATTTAAAAGTCTTATATAAAAGAAATAGTATATGAACAGAAGTAAAAGTAGAACAATTCACGATTTTAATTGGTTGATATTAAAAATTAAAATAAATACCACTGATCTTTTTTTAATTCTGAGATTAGATTAGCTTTTGTCTATAATTTGGAGTCGGATTTTTTAAGTTTATAATAAAACGATTTAATTAGTAATGCCGAATTCAATTGGAGTATCAAGACTATACCATCAAAAAAATGTAATCAATCAAGAATTCTATTTCGTTATCAACTTGTTTATTTGATAACTAAATGTTATTTTATCAATGATTCATTAATCAAATAAATTAAAAATCAAATAATTTCATGGTGAGTAAAAAAAAATTACCTTATTTTCCGCTTGCATTCGCAGTCTAGCTTCTTCAACGGCATCCCGCCTCTGGGTAAGACCTTTGTCTCTAACGGAAGTCCTCCGCACCGATGCCGCCCTAGTATTACTTTGACTTCTCCGAACGCGTTTCCGTTGCGCTTCCGCTTGCCTTCGGGTTTCCTGCTCACTACGCAATTGTAATATTCTCTCTTTTATTTCTGGGTCTTCACAAATATCTATAATAATGTAAAACTAAACGTTAAAAACACAACTATTAATTTTGGTGATTTATGAGGATTAGTTCCGTCAAATAAATTATTGTATTACCTGCTGGAGTTTCATCGTGTTTGTTTTTTGCGTTCAGATCGGCTCCAGCTTGAACCAAAAGTTCCAAAACGTCCAACTAAAATTTAAATTTATGTATTCGTTTTGTGTATTTAATTTATTTTTTTTAACATTAATCGCATATTCAATAAAGAATGAGATTATTATTAAAATGAATGTGATTTATTTGTTTACGAAATCATTTTGTCTGCAATCGGCTCTACAATGTTACCTTTTGATAATTTAATCCTTTTTTCCGGCGGTAATAATAATATTATATTAGTAATTAGGGTGTCCAATTTCCGGCATTAAACATGTTTTCGAGATTAAGTTCTATATATCGGAATTTAGGCTAAAGGTCTCGAAATTTCCGAAAATAATTTATCCAATGACGATAACGAATTAATCCATATGTGCCGAATACGAGGATGTCCTGAGTGAAACTTGAAATGCTTCCAGAAGATTGAAAATGCTTCCAGAAGATTTAAAATGCTTCTAATAAACTTGAACTGCTTCCAGAAGATTCACTAGTACCCCTGGAGGACTTAATACTGCTTCTATAAAACTTGACATTGCTTCCAGAAGACCTAAAATGATTCCAGAAGGCTTGACCTTCTTCCGGAATACTTAAACTGCTTCCAGAAGACTCAATATTGGCTCTGGGGTGATGTGACATGTAGAAGACTTGAAATTCTTTCAAAAGACTTCGTATTACCTCTGGGAGGCTTGAAATGTTTCTAGCAGATTTGATAATACTTTTACAAGATTTGAAATACTTCCAGAAGATCTAATTTGCTTCCAAAAGATTTAATACTGGTTCTAGAAGATTTGACATTCTTCCAGAAGACTTGATATTATACATAGGCGAATTGAAATACATCCAAAAGACATGACGCTACTTCCAAAATACTTGAAATGTTTCTAGAAGATTTGTACTGCTTTCAGAAGATTCACTACTATCACTGAAAGATTTAATACTGCTTCTATAAAACTTGACATTGCATCCAGACTCGATACTACCTCTGGAAAACTTGACACTGCTTCTAACAAACTTGAAATGCTTTCCCAAGACTTTCAATGATTCCAGAAGACTTCATATTATCCCTTGAAAACTTAATACTACTTTTATAAAACGTAATAGAGCTTGCAGAAGACTTGAAATACGTCCAGAAGACCTTTAATCCCTACAAAAGACATTATATTGCATCTAGAAAACTAGAAATGCTTCCAGAAGACTTGGTAATGCACCTAGATGACTTGAACCTGTTCGAAAAAACTTCATATTACCTCTGGAAGGCTTGAAATGCCTTCAAAGACTTGATACTACTTCTACAAGTTATGAAATACTTGCAGAAGACTGAAAATGCTTCCAGAAGGTTTCATACTGTTGCTGAAAGATTTGACATCTTCTAGGTAGACTTGAAATACTTTCAGAAAATTTATTACTGCATCTAGAAGACTTGAAATTCTACCAGAACTTTTAACACTACTTCCAAAACACTTGAAATGTTTCCAGAAGACCTGAACTGCTTTCAGAAGATTGAATCGGATCCCTGAAATTAATAGTTAATACTGCTACCATAAAACTTGACATTGCATACAGAAGCGTTGAAATGCTTCCAGAACACTTAACGTGCTTTCAGAAGACTTGAGCTGCTCTCAGAAGACTTGATACTATCGCTGGAACACTTGACGCTGCTTCTAAAATCTTAAAATGATGCCATACGATATTCGATGCTTCCAGAAGCTTTGATAATGCATGCAGATGAGTTAAATCGCTTCCAAAAAGTTCATATTACCATTGGAATACTGCTTTTATAAAACATAACATTGCTTGCAGAAGACTTGATACTATTTCTACAAGACTTGAAATACTTCCAGAAAACTTAAAATACTTTTAGCAAATTTAATATTGCTTCTAGAAGATTTGACATGTTTCCAGGAGATTTAAAATGCTTCCAGAAGACATGAATTGGTTCCAGAAGACTTCAATTGCTTTCAGAAGATTCACTACTAACCCTGCAAAAGTTAACAATGCTTCCAAAATACTTTAAATGCTTCCAGAAGAACTCCTAGAAGACTTGAAATCAAGAAGAACATCTACAGTTGATGTTGCCTCTGGAAGACGTTAAATGAAGACGTCCATAAAACTTTATACTGCTTCTAGATGACTTGAAAACCTTCCTAAAGACTTGATATCATTTCTGGAAGACTTGAAAGTGACTTGAAAATTTCCAGAATACTAGAAATGCTACCAAAACAGCTCCCATACAATGGTTTTATCTGGACTTATCTGGGTTCTGGGACTGAAATTTCGGTCCGGAATCCCCTTAGCTTTAGACTCTGACGTCACTCAAAGGATATCTAGCAGTGGTCAATTATTGTGATAAAAAGGTCACCGACTGATAACAGGTCAAACGTTACCGGTGATCTGTTGCTAGGGGTTTTGCTGTTATTAAGCAAGATAGTATTGACGTCAATCGATAATAAGTCAAAGGTTAGCTGGTGATCTGTAACTAAGCGAGAGTCAATAGGTGATCTTGTATGATCTGTCGACCTTAATAGTTGACCCCTGCTAGATAAGCTTTGAGTGAGGTCAGCGTTTAGAGCTAAGGAGAATCCCCTTAGCTATACTACTTCAATTAATATTTGCAAAACAGGCGGTAGAAAAATCGTTACGAATATTTTAAATTAACCTTAATTCTGACACTTTTAAAATCCCGAGACTTCTTAGTGGTCCCGGACTTAACATTTCTTTCATAAAATCCCAGGACGGGCCCGGAAACAAATACCAGCACTGGACACCCCATTAGTAATGTTGTAATTATTATTTTAGAAAAAGAAGAAAACATCTTCAGAGTTTTGTTCTTTGTTCGATTTCTACAGCAAAACTTTGAGTTCTAAATAAAATTTCTATTTATATTTCGTAATACGTAACCATAAATTGCGGCATAAACTGCTAATAACATGTTTATTAAACCGTCAACCAAAAAACGTTCACAACAGTGCTATAACTCGGTATCTATTAATTGTTATAGGTCAGCATTCAATTCTCAACGGTAAGTTGGGATGTTGCTGAAGATCGACGTATTACTAATTGTAAGTAAAAGGTAATAGTATGTACACAGAAAATACCATACAATTACATTACAATTAAGTGGCTTAAAGAATATTTAACGAGGAAAAGGTATGTATTCGACCAGTCAAGGCTGTTCACAAGGTTGTTGTCCACTTTGGTTCTTTTTGAAAAATAAGATCTATTCTGCGAACAGTGGTTTGCACATAATATGAGAGGAAAATTTTTAAAGACGTAAATATTTAGAAATGACATACACGAAAAGTTCTGTTATGTGACATCCATTGGAAGATATAGGTGGCGGTGACACCTCAAAGAGTTACTCTCTCTAGGTGACTGTGCTTTGATTATAAATATGAAATTAGCGTTATCAATTGTAATTTATTAATAATATTAATAATAATTATTGTTAGCATTTTTTTTGAGTATATGAAAAAAATAATTCTTGATAAAATAAGTTTACAAAACGTCACTTTTGTTCTGTTGCAAATTAAATACCCAATCCAACCCAATAAAATTCATATTGCGGGAAGTTTGTGAAACAGTTTATTATTAATGTTCAAATCGTGTGTTAAGATATCAGATGTACGATATTCACTTTGGATTCCAAACCGTTTCTTGAATTTTATGGATGTAATAATCTTGGCAGACTTCGAAGGCATCGGCCACAACTCTACTCCAATTCTATACAACTTAACCCAACCCAACTAAGTTTATCTTGCGTAAAGTTTATGGAATAGTTTATTATTAATGTTCAAATCGTGTATTTTAGAACATGATTACTTTGGATTTCAAATCTCCCTTAAAGTTTATGGATGTAATAATCTCAGCTGAAGATGTCAGCCGCTCTGTGTGTCATAACCAGAGCGCAGCAGTTTCAACTTACACGTCCCCCAACATCAGAAACAACTTATGCGACACAAAGAGATGCTTCTAAAGATAGAGGCCGGCGTGGGCGAATTTTGGAGCCGTTAAGCTAAACTCGCCGCGTTTTGTTCATAATAATTCTTGGGGCGGCCGAGATAAAATCGACCAAAATTATTTCTCCCATAAAGTTTTATAGTACTGCAGTAACAGTAAGCTTGCAAACCAACTCAATCCAACTGTATCCAACTTAACCCAATATTTTGCGTGAAGTTTACCGTATAGTTAAGTATTAGAGTGCTTAAATCGTGTTCTAAGATATCAGATGTAGGATACTGTTCTCAAAAGGACTTTCACTTAGGATTTCAAACCTTGAACTTTATGGATGTAATAATCTCGGCCGACTCCGCGTGTTATAACATTTTCTCAACTCAACTCAACCCAACCCAACCGATTGTGTTTGCAAATCCTGTGCAAACTCAATTGTTTGGGTGAATGAATCCAAATAAATTAAGATTGTGGAAAAAGAATTGCCTTTCGATTTGGAATTCCAACAATTTGAAGGGAACCGAAAAACCATTTGGATGTTTGCCATTTTTGCAACGTGAAAGATGTTTCCAGTTCCTTTAGCAATCGTTCATGAAAAAGTTATGGAAATTTTTGTAGATGACATTTCAGAAGCGAGCTCATCAAAAATCCGTTCTGATTTTGAAGGTTTACTGTCTGCCCTTCAATGTTTTAACAAAACGAGCTCGGTGATCTCGAAAGAGAGTTGAACTTTTCAAAACAAGCGTTTGAATTGTTGCAGTTACGATTGAAAGGGACGAATTTGCTTGCGTCAAATGCAAAAATTAGAAGTACTTTTTATCGTGAAACAGAAAAGGAGCTTTTAGGTTAATATTCCCAAGAAGATAAGCTTGTTTTTTGCAGAGATATTAAAGGCTTGTTGATAATAGTGTGACTTAATTAAGCATGATCTAAGTCGGCGGCATTTACTCATTGATATTTTAAAATGTAGTCTCAAACACTACACCCAATTGAAAGAGGAATGTTATAATATCTCATTCGTATGAGTGGGTTATCTGTGCTGACTTGAAGATGATAAATGTTTTACTCAGTCAGCGAATTGCCTATACAACGTTCCCCCGTTTCATATGTCTCTGGAACACCAGATTTAAATGAGAACATTGAGCAAAATGTTTCCAGAAGACTGCTTCTATAAAACTTGACATTGCTTACAGGAGACTTGATACACCATCTAGAAGAACACTAGAAGACCGGTTCCAGAAGGCTTCATATTACCATAGGGCTTGAAATGCTTCCAGCAGACCTATTACTAGTTCTATAAGACTTCTGCTACTGCTTCTAGAAGACTTGAAATGTTTCCAGAAGGCTTTTACTGCTTTCAGAAGATTCATCACTACCCCTGGAAGACTTAATACCGCGTTTGTAAAACTTATCAGGGCTTGCAGAAGATTTGAAATTCTTCCGGAAGACTTGAAATACTTCCAGAAGGCTTGATTGTTTCCAGAAGACTTAAACTGCAAGAAGATTCGACAGTATCTTTGGAGAACTTGACACTGCTTCTAAAAGACTTTTTATAAGTGTCTAGGACCATAGAATTAAACAAGAATTTCAAGAAAAGAAGAAGAGAAACCCATTTTAATAAACATATCGTTAATTCCTTATGACAAAATTACTCTGCCACCACCGTACATCAAGTTAGGCATCATAAAACAGTTTGTTATGTTATTTGACTGAAATTGAAACTGTTTTTCTTATATCTGCTGTAAAGTTTCCAAGAAAAGTATGGAGATGATTAAAGCGTGTATGTTAAATAACTCCCAAATTAGAGAGCTTGCAAAACATAGCAATTTTACAGCTTTAATGACTGTACTTGACTTGTTAAATACTAAATTTGCTTATGTTGCATTTGAAACATTTAGAATGTAACATGAGTATTAAACTCCATTTTCTAGATAGTCATCTGAACCGATTTTCTGAATATTTAGGAGATTTAAGTGAAGAACAGGGAGGACGTATGCATCAAGACTTGCACGTTATGGATAAATGATATCAAGGTTTTTGGGATATCTATATGATATCTGACTCTTCATGATCCTTGATGCGTCAATTTCAATCCACACACAATAGGAAATCTTTAATGCGAAATTTATTAGAAGCAAATGATAAGTTTTTATTTATTGCCGTTTTCTTTGAGCAAATATATTTTTTTAAGACTACTTACATGTACCTCGAGAACTAGACGTAATATAAAAAATGATATAAATGTTTATTTTTCGGAATTAACGTGTTAAAATTAGGTTGATACAGCAAAAAGTTCTAAGGCAAAAGATGTAGTGTAAATAAGTGTAATATTTGGATGAAAAACAAAGGAAGATTAGCATATCAATGTTTAGATTTTTGTAGTGAAAAGACTTGTAGTCCGCTTGTGTAGAAAATTGGATGATTTAAAATAGCAGTTTATATTAAATACCATACATTCAGAACATTCTTTTTTCTGATGATCTAGCACTGAAATATATCAATTATCTGCTTGTATTTTAAAAACTAATAAATAAAGCTGCCTTTAGTGCGAGAGAGAAATGGGTATTTGTGAATCGGGTATTTCGCCATTAGCCAATCAGAACGAAATACCCGATACACAAATACCCAAATCTCCCTCGCACTAAAGGCAATTTAATAGTTTCATTCTTCTGTGAATTTATTTTTGTTTTATTTTGTATTATTGAATTTTAACACACTCCCTCTTTCCACCTCTACTTGTTTAAAATAATGATGGGGACTTATTGGTCGACGAGCTGATTTTTTTTGGATTAGCTGAGCTCAAACTTGTTTTCTTGATATCCAATAAGAGTGTTTAAAATAAAAAAACAATTTCTCACCGCTATTTAAAAGAAGTAGAGTTGGAAGGATGGCAGTAAGTATTGGTATAAATCACTTAGAAAAGTAGTTCTTTAAGGATCGTCTTTTTTGATTGCATTGTATACAGCTTACAATTAGTAAATACAAAATCTTCCAATTTTATAATTAGCCCACTTAAAAATTCTAAAGTTTGGAATTTGTTTTCTCTAAAGTCAAGTCGCTTAGGTACTGAGTAAAGGTTATTAAGTTAGGAGATACTCTTAAACACAACCAAAACTATTTATGTCAGTTATAAACGATTAAAAAAAAAACAAAATATTCTCCGTGACAATAAGGCCTTTTCTACCACATTTCCTTATTTCTAAGGTATATTAGTATTTAAAAAAGATTGACTGTAGTAATGATTTGCAAAAAAAATAACTCATACAATTTACTGATTTTGTATCTGTCTTATCTTTAATGATGTATGTTTTACTATGATATTATTAAAATTAAATTAAATCAAATTGAAAACACTACTTACATGTCCCCAACAAGCCGCAGCATGAGCAGGTTGCCATTCATCTTTATCCTTAACATCAGTACGAACATTATATTCCAATAAAAATTCGACGACCGTTATATACCCATTAGCTGACGCAATATGAAGCTAAAAATTGCGAGATTACATAAGCACAAAGTTTTAAGACATTTAAATAAATGCATTTTCCTCCTTCAACCAATAAAACTTCACGTTGGGTATCATTACTTACTGGAGTAGCTCCTTGTTTATCATAAGTTTCTAAATCACCCCCAACGGCGGCTATTGCTTGTAGGTCGGTGAGCATTTGCATTTCTGTGTGAGCCCTCGTTTGATCGATCAAGAGCTGCGTTACGCCTCGTTTGGCCATTTCGCCCTCGATGTAATCCAAAGCCGTTTCGTCCTCACAAATATCGTATGGCATATTTCCATCTGCGTTCACCGCTAATAAATTTGCACCTTTGGCTATAAGTATTCTGAAAATATTCAAGAAAATAAGACCATGTTTTTTAGATCGATTCAATGTACCTGACTAATTTTATGTGGCCGCAAGTGGCCGCGGCATGAAGAGGCGTCCATTTTTCACTATCGACTGCGTTAACATTAGCTCCATAATCCAGCAGTAAAACTAACATTGCTTCGTTATCGTCGATACAACATTGATGAAGAGCGGTTAAACCATCTTCGTTACATGAATCGGGATTGACACCTTTTTCTAATAATGTTTTTACTGTAAAGGAAGAAAATTATGCAAAAAGATAATAAAAAACTAGTTCTCTAAAAGTAAAACAATAATTATAAATAAATTAATTAAAAATTCATAGTTAATTAAACATGGAAGATTAAGTTAACTCTATATCGATTTTTTAAATTCTTTTTCAAAATTACATAACGACCGAGAATAACGATTTTTGAAAAAAGTGATAAGATAAAATATGTAGAAACAAAAAAGTTATCTGTACCAAAAAACAAAAGAATCAGATTTCATTTAAGGAAATCTTTGCAAAAATGTATGTTTATACCGAAATACCGAAACTTTGCGCGTGAACAATCTAATCACCAATTATGTATTCAATATACTTGTTGGTTGATAATGGTATGATAATAGTTGATTGATAGTAATGATTCGTAATAAAACTAACAAGTATTGATGGTGTAATGCTGACAAGATCGGTAATTTTTACATTTTCACCTAAATAATACACAAACAATGCGCAGTTCCTCCAAAAGTGATTAATAATGTATATGATCAAAAACATTTGAAGGATCTCTAATACATGTTGATTTGTCATTACTGTATACAAATCACTTTAATGAAAAGTGTTTTATTTACGAATAAAGAATATTAAAACAAGACAATACAGGGAAACGATAAAAAACACAAACAAACCAGTGTTCTAAAATAATGGTAGTTTTTTTACACGAAAATAACAGAATAGATAATAGGTGTAAATGTATATGTATTTAGCTGGCTGTTTGCCATAATTCTTGAAGTAAAAACCAGCATTGCAGTAGTTCACTCATATATATTTGCAAAATGTATATGTGATAGTACCAATTTATACGGGTATCCGGAACGGGAACTTAAATAAATTTAATAACAAAAATTTATAGTTGAAAGCGACACTATAACATTTAAATTAATAATAAAGGACGACATAAAAGTGAAATCAATAATTAAAATGACTAAATTAGCAATGATTAATTTATCCGAGTATTAAATAATTTTGTCAATTATAATAAAACCGTATATCAAATTGAGAAGCTAATAACTTAAACCAGATAAATGAGATAAAAACAAGCAAAATCAAAATCCGACAAGATAAAGGAATATATCACTGTGTAATTTAAAAAGGTAAATGGTGTCATTAATTATGTTTAACAGATTTGTATTATTAACTACGTAACATGAAATGCTTAATATGATTGGCATTTAACCCTGTACTAACGTCGAGTTAATATTGCAAATTTTGTAACTATATCGAAATTATTAATGCAGTTCATGTAACGTACTGCACGTTAAATATTGATTACTAAAAGTTATTAATATTCTTTAGAAATGTTCGCACTAAACCCATTTTAATGAAGTTATTGCTGCAAATGAGTTTATTCATCATCATGCATAATAATAGCAATTGGAGCTGTGTTCATCAATATTTTTGAAACATTTTGCGAAAAGAATCTAGCTTTATATTTTGTAATAGCTTTTGTATAAATCAAAGTAATGTACCCATATTATTTGCCGAATATTTGGTACATGCACCGACAACGAGCATCCTGTTGAATCTCATTTCACCGTAAAATTTCGGTCAGAAATGAGATAGATTTTGCCACAATATTCGTATTACATCTGGAAGGCTTGAAATGCTTCCAGAAGATTTGAAATTCGTCCAAAAAACTTGATATCGCCTCAGGAAGACTTGAAATGCTTCCTGAAGAATGGATATTACATCTAAATATTATCAGAAGATTTGATACTGCTTTAACTGCTTTCAAAAGTCTTGATATGCTTCCAGAAGACACGATACTGATTCTGGAAGACTAGACACTGCTTCTAAAGGACATGAAATGCTTCCAGAAAATCTGACACTGCTTCTAGAAGACTTGAAATGCACCCAAAAAACTTGATATTGCCTCTAACATGAAATAGTTCCAGGAGACTTGAACGGTTTTCAGAAGATTTACTACTACCCCTGGAAGATTTGAAATGCGTCTAAAAACCTTGATATCGCCTCCGAAATACTAGAAATGCTTCTAGAAGACTGGACACTATATCTAGAAGACTTGAAATACTTCTAGAAGATTTTATACCACTTCTAGAAGATTTGAAATGCTTCTAAAAGACTTGATATTGCCTCTGGAAGACTTGAAATACTTCCAGAAGACTTGGAACTACTTTCAGAAGATTTTATACCACTTCTAGAAGATTTGAAATGCTTCTAAAGGACTTGATATTGCCTCTGGAAGATTTGAAATACTTCCAGGAAGACTTGGAACTACTTTCAGAAGATTTTATACTACTTCTAGAAGATTTGAAATGCTTCTAAAGGACTTGATATTGCCTCTGGAAGACTTGAAATACTTCCAGAAGACTTGGAACTACTTTCAGAAGATTTTATACCACTTCTAGAAGATTTGAAATGCTTCTAAAGGCCTTGATATTGCCTCTGAAAGACTTGAAATACTTCCAGAAGACTTGGAATTACTTTCAGAAAATTCATTACTACCCCTGGAAAACTGAATACTGTGTCTATAAAACTTCACTTTGCTTGCAGAAGACTTGAAATGCGTCCAAAAACCTTGATATCACCTCAGGAAGAGTTGAAATGCTTCCACAAACCTGGATACTACATCTAGAAGACATTAAATATTTCCAGAAGATTTGATACTGCTAGATAAAGACATCTTTCAAAAATGTCTGTAAAGTAGTTAAAAATAAGAGGATTGGTAGTCTTTTAGATCCTAAAAGTTTGGATTGAGAGTAAATGAAACAAGTAATGTTACTGAAGCAATTTCCGAAGTAGTCCTCCAAGGCAGATAGTTGGAAGACTCTACCCAATCCAACCATAATGCACAGTTTGCATCAACATCAGGAAATTTTAAACATGATAATAGGAGATAGAATAGTATGATTGAATATCAGAAAAGGCTGTGGAAGAGAGTCATTCCGATCACCATCAGAAGGACAGAGAGCTAGAGGAAGACCGAAAAAACGCATTTCAACCCATTCATAGTGAATGACGTCTGGATCAGCATATAGATATTTTAAATAGCTGGTATCATATTTACATAACAGGAGAAATTATAGTACGATAGGATATCCGAAGGAGATGTAAAGGAGAGCCATAATAGAAGGACAAAGAGTTAGAGGAAGATTAAAGAAAGCCAACTCAACCCAATCAAACACAACTCATCACAATCACAATGAATTATAGTCTGGGCTAGCACCGGGATATTTTAAACATAACAATAGTAGAGAGAATAGTATGATAGGATGTCAGAAAAAATGATGGGGAGAGCGACAGAGAGTAGAGGAGGATCAATACGAAAGGAGAGAATAATACGAAAGGAATTCAAATCAGGAAAGACGATGGAGAGCAAGGCACAGAGCTAGAGGAAGACCAAAGAAACCCTACCCAGCCACAACATAATGAATCACAGTCTGGATCAGCACATAGATATCTTAAATATGATACAATACATAACAGGAGAGAGAATTGTACGATAAGATGTCAGAAAAGATGATGGAGAGAGGGACAGAGAGCTAAATGAAGATCGAAGAACCCAACCCAACCATAATAAATCATGGTTTGGATCAGCACATTGATATTTTAAATATGATACATAATAAGAGAGAGTATAGTATGATAAAATATCGAAAAAGAGTATAGGGGAGAGTCATTAATAGAGAGACAAAGAACTAGAGGAAAACCAAAGAAAGCCAACCCAACAGAATTCAGCACAACACACCTCAATCGAATGTTACCTTCAATCGACTGTAAAAGACGGTCTGTCGTAGAAGGATTGCTAACATTTTCAGATCCTCAAATTGTTTATATTTTCTTATAATGGCTGTAATAAACGTTGGTGACGTTTACGAGGATTCGGAAGATCCGGAAGACACAATCATGCATCATTCGGATCTCTTCTTCTAGCTCATAAGAAGATTTTTTTTAGCACCTCGGTCATGCACTTTTTATTGGTTTTTATTTCACGCCAATCGCAAACGAAGCAAAGTAACATCATCAACGTTTTTTCAAATTATAATTATTTCTTTTGGGAAAACTAAAGCGGAATTTGAAAAATGAAAAAATATATAGAAGTCCTAAATTTTGCTACAAACGGCTTTATTAGTAATTATTTTTAAATCTTTTCACTTATTAGGTTTTTTCGAGAAAAAAATTACAAAATTAATTAAGATTAAACAAAATTATTGATATGAAATAAAACAAAATAAATAAAATAAATATTAAGAAGTGAGTGTCAGATGTGTATTGATACGGGACTATACGAATTACATGATCAGCAAACCACAGATATGTTAATATCTGCTGCTTTTTCGCCAACTTTTCATTTCCTACTCTACTCAAACAGAAATGTTCCATAAATTCTGAGTCTCTATACTGTTGGACAGTTCAAAATACTTTCACATTTTAGGCCTTTTTTCACTGATATATCAAGTAATTCACTGCCATATCAGAATAGCGATGGAGAGAACAAAGAATGCTGGAGGAACGGAGTGCGAGCAAGAGGTTAATGTCGAGGCAGTTAGTGTGGAAGTTGGGAGAAGAACAGTGAAGTGCGAAGAGAGGATAGAAAGAAGACCGCATTTCAGGATCCTTGAAGAGCGCTGGGAAGACATCAAGGAAGAAAGATTAATGTCTTGACGGGGAGATAAAGAGACATTATAATATAGAATGTAGTATAGGATCATAATATGGGATGTTCAATCTAACAAACAGAAGGGTGGAAAGAGGTGAAATGTGGAGAGAACGAAAGGATTAAGATAGAGACATACAGGTACAAAAGACAAGCTCACATATAAAAAAGAGGGATACAATGTGAGGTTTGGTGAGAAAATGACGGAGGAACTCCCAAGGTATCTGCGGATTTAAGGGGATGAGGAAGGGGCGAGAATAATTGTCATATTTAATAAATAATGATTTGGAACACATGCTGGAACACGTACTGAAAGGGTGTAGTGAGCTGAGGGAGGTGTGGCGATGGACAAGAGTCAGTTTTTAGATGAGGGGGTGAGGGCTTAAAGGTAATGGATGAAGAAAGTGGTTATGTGAAGGTGGTGGATGAACGTAGATTGTATTATTAATGAATCGTATGTGGCTAAAATTGTATACGTTTAGTATACAACACAACGCTTTATAAAGTAATTCACCTTCTTGATCATCATTATTTGACTGAATATTCAGATTTTGATTCAATAGTTTCGTGGTTGCAAACACGCTACTACGTACGCGAAAGAAGCTATTCTGTTTTTACACAAAAAAATCATTACCAACAAACTTGCAAAGCATCCACTGGGCAAGTCAGCAACTTGTAAAAACTATATTTAGCCAGTATCCAACTAATTCTAAATTCTGATCAAACACACGGCTGGATTTACTTACTACTTGAACAGCGTTACTATACTGCGTATGCATCCCCAAATTTGCAAATTGGTTTTGCCACTGGTCCGAAATTCATTAACAAACGGATGAATTTAATTTAGTCATATTAACAAAATTCAGTTTAAGCAAAATTGGAATATGTTGCTAGATCAATATTATAGCTCTAAACAGCTTATGTTGGAGTGAGGCATGATTGTGATGATATAGAACATGATCTTCTTAATGAATATTACAAACAATAATATGTGTTGTTTATTAAATGCTAGTAGATGAAATATATATTCTGCAATATTAACAGAAAAGGAACCATAACTTTTAATCCTTAGATGGAGAAGTTAGATACTAAAGCAAGTCTAACTAGTATGACACTCAAGTAGGTGTGTATTATTACGTGACAAAATATCTCAATAAGAACGTAATTCATCAGCCCATAATTTCCATTGATGGATTACAGTTTTTGATCACTATCAGGAAACAAGCAATTGTGAATTACTATGACAATATAACCCACTTTTACTTTCACACATTTTTTTATTTGCAAAAAATGAGGTGACATAACCGCCGACTTTGTTGATAGTATTATAGACTTTATGAAAACTGGGGCCAATTATGACATTTCTCACCACAATAGTTGCAGTCTAAAATTTGACAATTTGAATATTAAGTGAAATTATTATGGAGTTGCAGTATCACATATTTTAATCTATAATTATAAAAATTGCTTTATTTTTGAGATTAACGTTATCAAATCTTCTATTAATAACTGTTACCGGACATGCTTAGATCAAATAAAGTTTTTCTTGTTATTTTAAAACACTACATCTATTATCATTGATTAGCATCGATATAGGAGATTCCAAAAATAACATATTAAACATATTATATGTTACATTTAATTTTGGATAATTGAAACATTCTATTTGCAATTCCTTTCATGAGATTCATTGTATTCGCACAATAATATAAGATTTCTATTCGAATTATACAATAATGGAGTCCTTTACGCTTATAATTAATATTTACACACTTTTACATATGCATCATATGTTATTCAAACAAAAATCTTATCATCCAAGTGCAAATTCCGTTATACATAGCATTATTTGCATTAATGTTAACGCTCAAATGAAAATCGTTTAACTTTCTATCTTTTCTCGTAAACCATTAATATTTTTAGCCCATAATTATATAAGTTAATCGATTTTTTAACTTTATTATACAACTTATATAACATTTAAGTAATAAAACCAATTGTAAAACATTTAATTACCTTCTTCAATATCATTCCGAGCGGCCGCCTCCAATAAAATGACGCTATCATGAAAAAATATCCGACGTTGTTTCAACTTTTGCATTTTCGACAATTTCTTGTATTCCTTTTCGCGCCTCTGGTAACATTGTAATTGTTTCTGTCGCCTTTCTTTTGCTAAAAGCAACCGATCTTGTGTCGGCATCTGTTCGATGCGCGACATTTCCAAAATTAGATCTGCGTGCTCCATTTTTTTGTTTTACACCTTATTCAACACTAAAAGAACAAACTTTCTTTTTAACTAACTCTAAAATGAGACTTGCATCTAAATATACATCGAAAAGGAAACAATTAAACGTTTGAGAAAAATTTTAAGTGACGTGATTAGATTTAAATAACCATTTGCTTAAAGTTCTTATAAAACTTTGTCACGGTTTTTATTAGAACTTACTCCGCCGTTGAGTTTACAACTTTTTTTGCTCCACAACTTTTAACGTTTACTTTTCGATTTTTATTAAAGGTGTGAACTCGCGATATCTCGGTTAAAACCTGCCAACATAACGACAGCGTTAAAACTGTGGAACGATTCGCAGGTTTTCGTTGATCATTATCTGATGAACGCGTGTGTATCTTATCATTTAACAATTGCTTTAAGTTACAGGGAATGGATTAACAAATACCGAAACGATCGTTTTATTTGATTTCGTTTAGTTTATATAATTATTTTAGGAATAACTTCCGCCCAGTATTTAATACTTCTATTTACACGGATCGTTATCAAGACGAAAATAGACGCAGTTTTATTTGGAGATTCTTTTAAAAGTTAACTTAAAATGTAAACAATTCACGATGCCCCTTTAGTCTACGTTTACTTTACGCTTACCTGGCGGCTATTTTATGTGTATAGAGTATTCGTATCCCAAAGATTCCATTTTTCTGGCGGATATACCTAAAATAATAAAAATAGATTAATGTAAATAACATTTTAAAATAAGTATAAATGTAACTATGCAATATGCATAAATTGCGATATTAAAAAGGTGGTACGCAACCTTATTTTCAAGGATAACGAGTCGGTTACGAGAGATACATCGGAAGTGATAAAATTATACAGTTTATATGCAGAACAAGAAAACGATATAAGCACAATTCTCTATTTGTAAATTACACAATCGCATTAATGTATATAACAGTTTCTTTTCATTGAGAAAGTAAATGGGAACTTAATCAATCATAAAATTTTGTTTTCATATTTTAAGATATGTGCAATACAAGAGAGAAAGTGTGTGCGTAGGTTTATCCTCAGATTCTGTAATGCAGTTAATATCTTAAGCATTCATAATAATAATCATCAATTTCAACACTTCTTAAATACAGTTAAACATAGATTTTACCGATTAATAGTGGTCAAAAGTTCATTATATAAAAAAATATTAACCGTATGTTTCTTGAAAGTGTTGAATCTGAATGTTTCTACCTCTAGGTAGTGTTAGTTTTACTTCTAATTCTATAAATATATAAATAATAATCTAAAATTGAATAACAACTAAAACTAGATCTACACTTGGTCTACAATTAACCAATTTATTTATCCAGTATAAATTAATTAAATTGATAATTTGTTCTTCAGTAAATGCAATTCGTTTGATATTTTTCGGCATTTTATTCAATTTGCTGCCATTGCTATATCAAAAGTAGACAATTTTCTTGCAATGACAGTCAATAATACGAGGACGAAAGATAGTGGCTTCGCTGCTGAAAATAAAAAAAAATGTTTTCTCACCATATATTACTATCAAAGCTGAATTGAATAAAATTATTTTCAGCTATACAGGTTGTTTCACCATTCTAGTACCGTACAGCTACATATTTTTAAATGAAACCCTATGTATCTTTTTACATACACGTTGATTAGCTGTCTTAAAAGCTTTAACAACATATCTTGTTTTAAAATTTTGAATGCGACTGTAACAAGTTATTAATCATATTGTAATTTTTTCAAAATATATGTATATGTGGTCACTTAAAATTTGTCATCAGCATATTGATGATTGCAATTTGGCATAATGATAAACTGATAAACAAAGCTTAGGTCTTTTGAACGCCGCTAATAATATTGGATAATATATAATAACTGAATAATAAGTTTGTTATTTTAAATGGAATACACTGTATTTTTCTACGGTTTCGCGTATATCAAACACGCGTACTATTCAAAATATTTAGATTGTTTCAAAAATTACGTAATATATCTAAATAAAATAAACTAATTTTCTTCAATAAAGCCACTATTTTCCGTCCTGGCTCTATTGACTCACTCTGTATGGTAAAACAGAATGTTTGTGGAATATAAAATCACAACAATATAAAAATCATTTGGAACGTAGAGCCGCTGTAAAATATATGCAGAATCGTTGAATTATGATGTGGAAATTATTTAAAAAAAATTAACTCAATGCAGGCAACATATTTGCTCGAGAAAAAAGAATAGTTAACAGTTTGCAAACAATACTGTTTAGTATTTAATGCGATTATTATAAATATGCATAAACATATCTACGTACTACACAGTTCGATATCGAAACAAGTTAAATTCTTGCTCATTGAAAGTCAACATTTCCTGTATTAACAAAATATTCTGAAAAACTCATCTAGAACTTCTCGTGCAAAATTAGATGACAAATTTCCAGCTTCATGATATATGTTTGGCAAATCTGATCTAACTTCTATTTGTGCATTTGTAAAACCCTCTGGCCGTAAAATGTTATGTAATATACAGCAGCATATTACTATCGATTCAGTTGTAATTATATTGGTATTGACGGTAGAGATGTGCAAATTAGCAATCGTTGCATCTTTGGTTTCAACGAGACCCGGCGTGATCCGGTTGGAAAAATTTGAGTAGTTAATAAAGAAAAGTATACAAATAGCAAAAGTGCTCAAGTCTAGTATTAATTATACTTTTAGTTTCAGATGAATTTAAACAATCCAGCCCTAGTACTAGTAAGTTTCGGTTTAGCCGTGCGTCTGAAGATAAATCTTTCCAGTACTAGGTCTAGTGTTACTTCTAGTTTACTTTGATACAAGTATATAACAATTTAAAACTGAAGAATAACTAAAAATAGAGTTTTTGTTCTCTTTCAACATCCATTCTTGAAAGCAAAAGTGTTTCACTATCTAGAATCAAAGATAGACTCTCAATTCTTTGTTGTTCTGACTTGTCTTTAGAAAGTAATGCTATTAGGGTATTACATTTGAGTAACTAAACGTTGAAGTTAAAATTCTAATCAATTTTTAAGTTAGAGAAGTGAATATTAGTTGTAAAAACACTATATACTAATGAAATAGAACAAAATTTAAATTTATGATGAATGGGTGAAGTACTTTAAAGCGTTAAAGCCCCCTTTAGTGAGAGAGAGAGTTGGGTATTTATGTATCGGGTATTTCGTTCTGATTGGCTGATGGCGAAGGTCCTGGCGTCACGTGCTGGCCATCAGCCAATTCGAACTAAATACCCGATACACAGTATTAAAAATATTAATATTAACTATAAAAATATGTGAGTTTTTATTGTTTATTTTAATTTTATAATAGTCTCATTGATTTCAGATCATGATAAATAAAACCTAAACACTCTGTTAATTCTGCCATTTTGTCAAGCACGATTAATTAATAATCAAATTAACAAGTAATCAAACATGATTAATTTATTTGATCACCTGATCGGGCGTGAGTCACGTGAATTACTTGACCCACGCGTGACTCACGTGATTCATTAATGATATTCACGTGAATGGCGTGCGTGACACGCGCACACCTTTAATGCATGGCTCTTGTAAAAATTCGAAGTCTGCTACAGACTTCGAATTTTTTTAAAAATGACTTCGGCATTCGAAGGCATTTTCTATGACTCTACGTTTTATGAGAAATTAATCATGTGAATGTGAAAATTATTTTGATTGACAAAAGGCTGGTGATCAATCCCTAGCAGTAGTGCTATCGCAGTAAATATACATGGATTTGACGCTAAGAGCCAAACCTCACCTGCTTTGTAGTTTTGCCCGAGCAGTACTGCTAAGTGTTACGTATGCTTTAGACAACTCGGAGAATATAGATAGTTTAACTATGAACATGAGATAGAGCAACTGAAGGTTTGAGGATAAATGCCTTTTATTACATATCTTTGTAGTAGGCCCTTTTCACCCATAAAACATTTTATTTGATTTTCAGTATCATAATTCTCTTCTGTAATGGCATTCAACTACCAAGAAAATGATGTTTTTTTGTTCTCGCGCGTTGTTATAACAACTGCAACTATTTCACTTTGACCATTTAAGTCCTCTACACTCATTATAAGTATTGTAAATTCTGTATTTAATAACTTATAAGTACCATCTATTGACACAAATTATGGCCATGATTTCATTGCTTTTCTCGTAGACTCATTGTCAGTTGAATAGAATAGGACTTTAAACTAATACAAAACATGTTCTAAATCGTTTCATGCTATATGAAATACTTGATATATCTTTTAATCTTCCAGTACTCGCATATTTTTTTTAAATCATTACTCGCGTCGGACCATTTTGTTTTGTTGTAATCAACCATAATTTCAGGTTTACTACTTTTTTAGTCAGTTTTATCATCATTATGAATGCTTCACAACAAGAATATAGTTTTATTTTAATTACTTAAGTATTATAAATAGTTGGTTCGCAACGATTTTATATTATAGATCCAGGAAAATTGCTAACTGTACATGGTCTATCTGGCTGTTTCCCTATGTGTACTTCCATACTAAACGTGAAAAAAAAAACACTCCACATCAACTAGAATGTACACTTTCATACCATACTTATTTACTTATTATTTACATCGACACCGAAAGACTGCTGTTTTACAATTGCTCACAAAAAATCCAACATTTCTCTAACAGCCATTAATTTGTCAACCTTTTTTCTTATTTTCAAACTCTCGGAATTCTCAAGACATTCCATCAAATTCCAGTTTTACTTATATCGTAGATGTCCTTATTAAATTGGAGATTAGAAGTCCCAAATGTAGTTTCTTTGAATGAAAAACTACTGCTAATATATAGCAATCTAATCAGACCTTATATTTCAGTTACATCAGTCCGCAATATTTTTAGTTGTTTTCGTAATAAGCTGGTTCGTATATTCCAGTCGTACATAGAATTTTGTCGTCGAAAAAAATATTTACAATAAAATTTTGAGTTGAACGTTTTGAATTTGGTCCATCTTTTTTCTTAGAAAACTTTATGTAATGAGGTTGTCTTCGTTGTTTCATTGGAAGAATGATCATTATAAAATTTCAATTTTGTACAGGGTGGGCCAAATTGGACACTAAAGGGAAACTCCTGCCACTAAACAGATAGAGGAAGCCTGATTTTTATAAGAAACTTAATAACGAAAACCGCATATTGACATCTGTTACGGTTTCAGATATACAGTCAATCTTCCTTTCTGTAATAACATTTCTAAAGCAACATTTTATATAAAATTCGACGGAATAAGCTGGCTTTTCCTTCAAAGCAATATTTTAGTGATGACACTTGATATATTATTCAAGTTTTCTTTGAAGTATACAACTTGTAAACTTTAAAGATTGATTTGAAGATCTGTCAAATTTTAATTTAAGTTGTAGGTGCTTATCGTTAAAGTATTTTTAAGTTGTCATCAACTTTCATAAATGTCATTAAAATGATAAAAATGGGACATGATAGTTTGTTTTATACAACCTGGGCAGAAAGCAGGAGACATTTTTAAAAGATTGCAATACAGTTTGCAAATTAGCGGTTAATACGGAAAGAAAAGATCAAACACTTCATCATCGAATTTTGAAAAATCTGATTAAAGCCATACAGTATTAGCAACGTTTATTACTGCAGACCAGGAGATTTTTCTTTGGGTTTTGTTTTGTGAAGGGTCTATCATACTTTTTGCATACTTATAACCTGGAAATTCTTTTCAGCCTCTTTGAGTCCAGCCACTTTTATCCTCCTAATCTCAAGATTCTCTTAGTCCAACCCAACTTCTAGCCTCTTCTATCTTTCTAGATTCAATATTTTCTTAGATAGGGTTGGGTTGGTTATCAACTCACCATTCAGTCGCTTCTATCATCTTAGTCTTAAGATTCTCTTAGTATAGTTGGGTTGATTACCAACCCAACTTTCAATCTTTTCTATCATCATAGTCTCAAGATCATCTTAGTTAGATAACCACAATCCAACTCCTAGCCTTTTCTATATTTCAAAATTCAAGATTCTCTTAGTTAAGCCAGTTACCAATCCAACATTCAGTCTCTTCTATCATCCTAGTCTCAAGATTCTCTTAGTTAGATCAGCCCAATCCAACTTCTACCCTCTTATATCTTTCTACATTCAAGATTCTCTTAGTTAGGTTGGGTTGAGTTGGTTACCAATCCAACTTTCAGCCACTTCTATCATTTTAGTCTCAAGATTCTCTTAGTTAGATTAGCCCAATCCAACTTCCAGGCTCTTCTATCATCCTAGTCTCAAGATTCTCTTACAATTAGATTAGCCCATCTCAAGGTCCAGCCCCTTCTATCATCTTAGTTTCAAGATTAGCTTAGTTAGATAAGCCCAACCCAACTTCTAGCCTCTTCTATCGTTCTAGATTCAAAATTTTCTTAGTTAGGTTGGGTTGGGTTGGTTACCAATCCAACTTTCAGCTTCTTTCATCATCCTAGTCTCAACATTCTCTTAGTTAGATTAGCCCAACCCAACTTCCAATCTCTTCTACCATCCTAGTCTCAAGATTCTCTTAGTTAGATTAGCCCAACCCAACTTTCAGTCTCTGCTGTCCTTCTTATCTCAAGATTCGCTCAGTTAACCAACTAACTTCACACCAGTTATAAATATAATCTTGTTTTTATTTTATTTCCGAAACATACATTTTCAAAATCTGCACATATAGGTTTCTAAAGTAACAATAAATCAAAAAAATCATTTTTGATTTATTCCTTCAAATTCTACATAAAAAAATGCTATGGAAATGTTTTCACAGAAAGGAAGATATTTCAATAATTAAAAAGTAAACACCCTGTATCTCTAAAATCGAGCCTCAGACTGATATCATTTTTCCTCTCTCTTAGAGCAAGAGGAGTTTCCCTTTAAAAGTGTCCAATTTTAGCTCCTCTACATAATGGTTCAGTTCGAAGTTCGAAAATTTTATCTCAGAAATTATAAGAGTAGCAAAAAGTAGCTTATATCTCTTTTTTTAAATAAATTCCAATGTCGAGAGCTTTAAAGCGCTATCGTGTTTTGTTTTCCTATAAAGGCTCAAATTGAAAATATCGTAAAACCAGCAAATGTAATTACCTTGGTAATTAGTTTTAGTGGAGTAACTAATGATAATTTAGATACTTTATTACGCAGAATTTGATGACGTAGTAAAAAAAAATATTTATACTGATTAAATATGGGGTGCGACTTGCTTTACTTAGAACAATTAGAAAGGGGAAATCGTATCGTTTTGTTCCATATCCTAATCATTACCTTGTGTTCTGACGACGTTTAGGGTGGACACTACCTTATATTTAAATATACTGACGTGTTAAGTAGAAATTAATTTATACAGTATATCCGATATCAGTGCTAACCAGACTTAATATTGTTGTACTGTAATTTAAGTGATCTGAAAAATCATTATAGAAACATTTGCTTTCCACTTAAATGTATGATAAAATAACTTGACTACATCGAAATTAGTTACTACATACCAAGGTGAAAAATCGATTACATCTATCATAACGTTTAAAAATGATCAAGTACATAGTTACAGATAAGCGGAGGGCAATTGTATTACGATTTTTAATTTTCATTAGAATTTGATTGAAAAGAATTAGGGGTATTAATGTCTATCGATTAATTTTGTTAATTGGACGATACGGTTTCGAATCAGTAATTTAATCTTTCTAATCTATTCTTATAAATGAAACTGATAGTTATCATTTATTATTAAAGTAAACATGCCTACTGTGTTACAACTTTTAAGTAACAGAAAAAATATATGATTATCAAAAAAGTCTTTCAAATTATTTGTTTATTTTGTTTATCTTTTAACTTCGAGGAGGATTTCATTAAAATTCAAGTAATTTGATCAGGAAGTGAAGCGATAAAGCGATTCGGAATAAGACTGAAGATATTATCTGCCATTCAGGCGAGATAAAAAAACACAAAACAACGTTTTTAATAAATATCATTTAGGAAGATAAAAGATTGAAATTCCTCGAACGAAATTTTAATTACGGTAAGGTAGGTAGTAATTTTCGTAGCTAATTACCAAGCAAGATTACCAAGTTAATGATGAGATGCATTTGAGAGTATGTGGGTCAAGTAATTGGCAATATAACAGTTTCTCTTTGAATTGTAATTTTGCCTTCACTCTAACATACTAATTAGGCATTTGAATTCATATTTCCATAATATGTAAATTGTCCAATGCAACAAAAAAGACGTAATTTTATTTTTTACAAAAAAAAATAATCTTTAGATACAATTAAAAAGAAATAAAACCAAAGTGGTTAAAATATGGATCAGCTTCTCAATTCAATTCTTATCTTTTGTTAAAAACTAATTAAAATATATAACAGTCATAAAGTACGATTAATTTTGAAATATACTAGTTTTAAGACATCTTGTTTTTAAATATGTTTTTTTGAACGTTGTAATCGCTTTTACCTTATTAGCAGTTGTACAGAAATCATAAATCTAAATGTAGCTTAAATCCAATCATTTGTTGTAAACCAAAATCAAAGGATAACATTTCATTCCTTCAGTTATCCAATCACGTAATTACAAAAGCGTGTAGTTATAAGTTAATACAATAAATTAAAACCATAAAAAATAATTCTCGTACTTAGTCCTGTGGAGGCTAAAAAGCTATTAACCTTTCTACCTAATAAAAATACCTCCTTTATAAATCAATACAGCAGTTTTCGTAATATTACGAAAATAAGAATACGTTAAATATGATTTTGTGACAGATAATCTCCGCACTGAACTAAAATTCGAACTAATAGTAGTAACTAATGCCATGTTGAAACTTTCTGCAGAAACTGCTTCGAAGTAATTATTAAGCATTACCAAACATCGCTAAGTAATTAATCAGCGATCATTAGTTTAACCGTTTACCAATTTTACCAAATAAATTTAAGCACTTAATATCGTAGTATCACCTTTAATATACACCGAATATTTTAAATAGCATTGGTTGCCAATTCACAATTTTTATTGGTTACAGTTATTATTTGTCAATAAATTAATGTTATTCTTATTAAAAAGAAACTATGTGTGTAACTGTAAAATTCATTATTAACATACAATTTATTACAGGAATATTATTTATTAATTCCTATATCTATTCCTAATATTACAGACATAATATCATTACATTTACATGTAGGTCATGTATGTCGCATTGTATCTCGATAGATGTATTAACAATGGAAACGTACTGTATTCAATGTAATAAATGTGCTATGTGGCAAGTGCTTAAAAAGTGAGATTATGGCTAACCAAAACAAAACAAATTCAAAACAAAGTCCGATGATACAGGATTTACTTAATAGACTATATTAAAAGGATGCTAAACATGATCTTGTTTGGTAAATTAAGAAAAGTAAGAAATCAATGCAACTTCAAACATTAATAAAACATCTTAACACTGAGCTGAACAATATGAAACTGGAGATGAACAGAAGATCGCAAACTGAGTTCGAAAAATACGTTGTTATAACTAGAATACCAGTCCAATTGATCGATGAGAATACATTGAAGATTATTGACATCTTAAAGCTTCAGGGGTGTAAATTTAAAGCTTTTAGAATGGATAAAAGGGATATAGGTCGCAAGATCCCGATAAAAATTGAGTTTGAAGAGTTAGAAGATAAAACAAAAATGATGAAAGCGAGGTAAAGAGAGATGGAATTGCAACTGGTATTATTGGGCATAAAGAAGACGAAAAAGTTTCTTTAAAGTTGCTGTTTAAATCTGCAAGAGATTTTAAACGAGCTAATAAATACAAATACGCTTGGATTAAGAATGGGAAAGTAATGCTAAGGAAGGATGATACTGCGAAATTGATTACCATCAACGCTATTGAAGATCTCCCAAAACCAAAAAGTGAACTGTAATTCTGAATGTAAACTAAAATGAGTATACTGTAATATAAGAAGCTTAAGATACAAAATCAATGAAGTTGATGAATTTAATGCAACATAAACATGACGTGCTAATTCTTGTTGAATCTTGGCTGAGGTTCTGACTCTAAACTTTGCAAGTTATATGAGGTCTCATGTGTGTAGAGAGGATCGAGGAGAAGGTGTGTCAATATTCACAAGAAGCAACTGTCCCCATGAACAGGTCTCTTTTATGAACACGGATAATAACAACCTTAAATGAAACCTTATTTCTTAAATGACATTAAGAAATGTAAATACTATATGTATTGGAGATTTCAACATATCTCCTTTGGAACAATACACAAACATTGTTCGGGAATGTATTAATATGTTACAGATGAATTGCTATAAAATAATAAACACGATAGATACTGAAAATGCGAAAAGAGTGGATCTTAGAAGTGGAAAGAGTGGAATTTATGTAACCCGAACTTGGAGCGACTTTCGCACCATATGTTGCTGACAACTACGTTCGACTGTGTAACCAGAGTTACCGCAATGGACCTTGAATCATTGGAAACTGAACAGATTCAGTACTGTCATTGATTGCATTTAGGATAGCTTACAGAACAAAAGTAACAGCAACAAAAGAAATTTAACAACTAACCTTGACGAGGGCTGTTCACAAATGAGCTAAAAATACGAACGAAGGAGAGAGACAACATGCATATTTAAAAACACTTAGGTCTGATGTCAAGATGTTGGTCATAATGAATAAAAGCGATTCATGGAATACTAATTTACTCGAAGCGAATCTATAATATTCTAACTGAACACATTACCTATATTGCACACAAAATCATAAGAGTAAGTAAATACTAATATTTAGTTAGACAAGTTAGACAATGAATGGAAATCGAAACAATCATTGTAACAAGAACACTTAAAATTAATTCAGCTCAAAGTCATGCTGGTATCAAGTATAAAGTTGTCAAATGTTTAAAAGAGATACTCTTACGATTTCTATCTGGTCTTATAAATAGAAGCATCCGAAGAAATTTCCAGGAAGAACTAAAAATTGGAAAGATAACATCGATATTCAAGAAGAGACCGAAAGTAGAAGCAACCAATTATCGTCCGATATCAATCATAACTTATTTTGCCAAAGTATACGAGCTAGTACTAAAAAATAGATTACTGCAATTTTTAAATAATATTAGTTTTATTGCGGAGAGACAGCATGATTTTCTAAAAAAAGTACACAAAGTATATAATAACTGCTAATAACTTTAGTAATGCAGTTTGTGTCTGATAATGTGGATTCTGGAGAAACAGTTTTGCTGCATTTTTAAACCTATATAAGGCATTTGATGTGGTTGATCATGAGCTGTTGTTGAATCGGCTGAAGAGCATAGGGGTGATTCAACCGACACTGTAATCACTGGTTATCTTTACGAATTACTTGAAAGATCGATATCAATATACGGTGTGTGGTGGGTATGCAAGCAGCAAAAACTTGTTAAATATGGAGTGCCGCAAGGCTCTGTTCTAGAATCTCTCCTGTTTATAATATTTATAAATAATATTTAAATATGTAAATATAACTGGCAAAAAGTTGTTGCTGTATGCTGATGACAGTTCTTCTCTACGCTGGTGTCTCTTCACACAAGCTCGAAGTGATTTAAACATTATCTACGAGTGGACTACTGTGGATAAAATAAAACTAAATATCGACAAACGCAATTATTTCGTGTTTAACAAATCAAGCTGGGATAACCAAATTAAACTTAATATGTGATATTTCCTTAGTGGAAGTGTCAACTGTAAAATATTTGGGCCTGGTAATTGATGATGGAGAAACTTTTGAGAATCACATTCGACAACGTAAGAATAAATTAAGTAAAATTAGTTTCTATTTAAAAAGAAACTCACGGTACTTTAATAACAAAACAAGATATCATATATATTTTGCTCATTTTCATTCCAACCTAACCTATCTAGCAGTCTTGCATGCTCAGTGACACAACAATTTCTTTTCTATATAATAATGATATACATAAATGTAATATAAATGTTGGTAGAAAGAAAATATTATACAAAGCTGCTCTGTTTTAATGAGTTGCTAGAAAATATTAGAATTTGTGTGATAATCTGTGTCGGTGTGTAATATATGTCAAGAACATTATATCTACAGATCATAGGTCATGCTTTATTACTTACTTTTCAGATAATTAATTTCACATTGTAGTAGAATGTGATATGTATATGTGTTTTGGTTGTTGCAGAGTAGTTATACTTATTGTTAGTAAGTTTTGTTTTGTTTGTCACACTTTTCTTATACTGAATTATATCCTGTATTGGATCCTTGATCTTTTTGGAGTAATTGTATAAATAAAAAAATGCATTAGGGTACGTTTACGTTGGAGTTGCGATAAACGATAAGAGCAGAGCTAAACTCCTTTCTATGGATTTAGATATAGCAATTCGTGCTTTATTGGTCGTTCCAACATTCGCTTCAATATTATTGGCTCTCTTTGGTGGTAGCGTCGCTCTTATCTTTTATCGCAGCTCCAACATAAACCTACCCTTACGGCTGCCCTCTTGTGTTACCTCATCTATAGCTTCATTGCCAACAATTCAAGGCTGACTCGGGAACTAAATTTGAGAAATTTTCTTATCACAACTATCCTATTCACAACTACAAACACTTAAACCTAAAATTCACAACCATATGCATAATTGAAAGATATCACACTAAATCAGTGAATTTATTCAAGAACAATTGCAGTGGTCATCATCAAATGGATGTAAAACAACCTTGGTATTATAATCTAATTTTGCAGTTGATTGCTGATGAATTTTTGCATAATGTCATATTTCTTTTTCGGAAATGGTGATACTATCAATAATATTTTGCGAAATGACAAAATATGTTTAAATACTTATCTGTTTCTAGACTACTGTACATTTAGTTCTTATATATATAGTGAGTAAAAGATTTTTAAAGGAGATGGGTGTAAAGAAATGGTCTCCTACGTGTTCACCAAGTTTTTTTTGTATAAATTGTAAAGTTTCCATCAAAATATATTTTATGCTAGATCAAACTGGGATTGAATTTGTAAAATATTATACCTCCTTATAACAGTTAATATTTCGTGGTGTAAAAAGATTGTGGCAGCTATTATCTATTTTGAACTGACGCTTCCAAAAACACATACTCACTTTTCGAACAGTTTCCGCCACTTCCAAGGATCAAATCAAATTTACATAGCAAGGTTTCATCAAATAATTGTTCGTATGCAAGGTTACAATAATTTGAAAGGAAATTATTTCTATCTGCTTTAATGATCTTAAATTACTAAAATGACGTCATTTTTTTATTTAACTCTAAATCCGTAATATTCATACACAGAGACTTTTTCAAATGTAATCGATTAATTATTAATCTAATATAATTCATTTATTTGATCATTTTTGATTAAATTCTAACTTGAATGTGTAACCAACAACTTACCACTCCATAACTTCTTTTACAATTGGTATAGTTTGAACATTTTTAACCACTTCATTTTTTAGCAAAATCTCGATGCGATACAAAACAAAAATGAACAAAAAATAATTAAGAAATCTAACTATAGATTGTATATCAGAATAATGAAAATAACAGTGATTAAATGTAAAATGTGGTAATGAGCCGAATGCAGATGTGTAGTAGAACTTTCATTGTTGCACGTATCTAAACTGAGCAGCTGTACGCATAGGAATCTTAAGGAAATCAATGAATACATTGACAACAGCGAATTCACATGGTTTCAATCGGCACATTTTAGCACAATTTTTACTGAAAATAGATGATAAAAGAGAAAAAAATTTTTGCTATAATTATGTAAAGGTCCGAGTAAGTAGTAAAATCCGATGATAAATTGCTTTATTCTGATAATTCGAAATGACGTTAATCAAATCATGCCAAATCTGATAATTTTCAGAGCATTCGTACAATTACATACACAGTTATATTTTAATCTCATAAAATTACTCATGTAACAAATAATATTATCTGAGGTGTGCAGCAAAATTATGGAGCGATAAGATGCAGTTTTGTAAAACCCATTTTTTTAACAAAAAATAAATAATATTTTCGCAATTTCACATGCGTTTCCGAGTAATACAAATTTTAAGCATTTTATCACAGTCACATTATAGTTAATAATACTACACTTTCGGAAGAAAGAGTTTCACAATAGCAAATTATTAAGTCACCACATACCATCATGTCAGAATTTCTCATCAAGAGTATACATACGGGTATTATTTTTAATTTACGGTTTCCGCAAAGGAAACGACTTTGCAGCTGCTGCAGAATATAATTTAAGATTTTCAAATCGTAGACAACCGTCTTGAGCAGTATTTTTTGAGAGTACAGATAACACAACTTAAAGATAAAATAGTATTTTGCATTAAAATCCAAAATATTACACAAGTTATACAACCTTTTATCTAACCCGTGGTCAATTCGAAATTTTGTAAAAAAATAAGGACGACATCCTTTTTAGAGGTAGATAATCATGTTTTATGTAATTTTATAAAGTACCCCCATACACAAACAATTTTCAACTCTATAAACAAATAAAACATTGTTTTCACAAGTTTTTGGGTATATTTGTATATACGATGTCTATTAATAAATATAATGGATTACTTATTTCTAAACACAAAAACGAAACCTTGTTTTAACCAATTCATTTTACACAAATTTATTTAAAAATATTTAAGAAACGTTATAAACGATTGAACAACAAATTAGCTTCTGTAATCTCACAAATAAAGAATGTTTATTAATGGAAAAATTTATTTAAGAACCAGCGGTTATCTGCGCTAAGTAGAGCGAAATATAAATTTCTGTTTCAATGAGTTTAAGTGAATTTAAAGTCTTAGTACATTAGTTAAATTTAACTCACTGATGTTTAAACATTTTTTCTCTAAAATCTTTAAAGCATGACTACTTCATTACTGAAAAATAAATAAATTTTATTAAAATCAGTGAAAGGATAAATACATTAAATATTTTTAAATTAAACTCTTGGAATTACTGCGATCAATAAACTGTAAATAATCAAGAAGTAACAACGTAATTTCAAGATTTCCTTTGATAATTGAAAATAATTATGGCGATTATATTGTAGGAAACAACACAACCATACATGGAAGGCCAATTTAAGGAAATATCGCGATCTGTAAGCATGTTCTTCGATAAAATTTATTACTACTAATATAAAAATCTTTTCAAAACATATGTATATTTTTCAGTTTCATAACGAAACAATAATAACCCTGTTTAAACAGCTGAGTTGTGGTTTTGTTATTTTGAGAACTAAATAAAATATAAAACATGTGAACCAAATTTTTTTATTTATTATTTTTTAAATTCTCATTACGTCATAGAAATAATTTCAACCATAAAGTCCGTAATCAATACGATTTTGGATTTTTATTATTTCACATATTTCCTCATTTGGTACAAATAAAACTTTCAACCTCATCTCCTACTTAAGGGTTATTTTCACCTTTAAATTAAGACATATTCTACTGCATAATACAACACAGTTTTAAGTATTATTATCAATTTATCAAAACATGGTAAGCATTTTTGTAAGCGGTTTTTGAGAAAAAAATGAACTATATCTTGGTTGAATCTGACTCCTCATAATGCAATCTTAGTGATTTAGATACCTTTAGCGATTTAATAATTTTTTTTCGAAAGCTATGTCCAAAACGTTAAAATTGTGTTCCAGTAGTATACAATTTTCTCGGAAGGGGGGTGGAGGTTGAAAAAAATTATTCTTACCAAATGTTGGTAAAAGGGTTGTAAGTTGTTCTTGATATCGTATGTGGAATTTTTGACCAATTTCTTTTAGTTTGCGACTGAGATTTATGGCTAACTTCACACCCGTAATTTCGCTTATACAAAATGCAAATTTTGGAAATTTGTTTTGAATACCGCCTTCACGCCACTTACACTCTAATTGATTAATTGAAGAGAAGCAATTATTGCTGAAGTAAAGCAATTCGGAGAAAGCAATCCAAATGAGTTGACTTGTCAGTAATTGTGGCTTTATCTACACACATTATGAAAGATTTTGCAAAAAGAGCTTTGTACATAAGTTTACAAGATCTAATTTATGCAGGAATTGCTCGTTCAATTAATGAACGAAAAGGAGTTTTCACATCACAAAATGAGTAGTTTGCGTTCTTTAATTGGTTCTGTGATGGTGACCTACACTCGACATTAACTCATCAATATTGCTATAGAAAATGAAACTAACTTTATATGAATAAAAGGTAACCAAGCAACTGTGTTGCTTAAGGTAAATTGAAATTTGAATGTCAACCTATAAGCAATTCCACTGATTCAATCTCACTTCTAATATTTGAGATTTTACTTTGATGAAATCTAAAGCCATAATAAGATTATTTAGCAATTACTAACAAATCACAAAATTTGGATCTTTTTCGATCAAATTATGAATTCAGTAAAAACAAAATTAACACTTTAATTCTTGTAAACTAATGAATCACTTTTGTGAAAAATGAACACAATTTGTGAGAAACACTTTTCGTGTGAACCACAGAAGTCACAATAATCTATTATAAATCCATCACTTTTTAGCACATTTTGTATAGGATATTTTCGTCATTTATCGTTTAGAGAATGAACAAATCTTCTTTATCTAGGATTACTTTTTAGTGTCGAGAAGGATATAACGTATACTATCTGCTCCCTATCTACTGTAAAATTGATATTTTGAAGACACTTTCTATTCGCAAAGTATATCATTACAGCAGGACGTAAAGTAACGAAAGAATGTGTGAAGTAATAATACATATGATGTATTTTAACGCACGCTTTTGCAGCACCGTGTGCGAAAGTAGCTAACTTTAAGCTCTGTTTCATAAATAACTATTTTTCACATCTGAGTTTCATTTGAAACATGTTTACAGTATAAATGACATAGCTAATAATAGAGTACGTTCTAATAAATACGCTAAACGATGTTGCGAATGCGTGCGGTAAAGTAAATCCGATTTGAAATGCATTGTTACTTACTTTACGTATTCTTTCGTTACTTTACGAATTGAATATGTCTTGAATTTTTAGTGTTGCTGGATTTTAGTAAGGCTTTCGACACCGTCAATCACTCGTTATTACTCTCTATTTTAAAGTACATAGGTCTGGAAAATACTGCTGTTGATTTTATGCATAGCTATCTGTCGGACAGACAGCAGTACCTTCGACTCCTCATAAAGAAAACTCTTCGTCTTGCGGATTGAGCTGTGGAGTTGCACAGGGATCTATCTTGTCTCCGACGTTGTTTTGTATTTACACCTCCTACATTTATGCAGATGACACACAGGTATATATTTCCTTTTATCCGAACGATCTTTTAAAAACTTTAAAGATAATTAACAACCAATTATCAGAACTCTTTCTGCTATCACAGCAAGACAACTTAGTGCTTAATCCGCAGAAATCTAAACTTCTTTTATTTGGTAGAAAGAAAGATGTTCAAGAATGCAAAATCCAGATTAATATAAATATAGGTGGTATTAATATTCCTTTGGTAGATGATGCTAGGAATCTGGGTCTTACTTTTGATTCAGAATTAAGATTTACAAGACATGTGTCATTGGCGTTACAATCTGGATATGCAAAACTGAAAACGTTGTACCCTATGAGACATATGCTTCCTGTTAACATTAAGACGATGCTGTGTGATGCACTTATACTCTCTTGCAAGAGCAAAACGCCGTCTCCAGCATAAATCAATTCGTATCCTTTTGACATACTGATGTTTGGAGTTCTTACATCTTTTACCCTAACGTATATATATTATTATCAGACCGATTGTAGTGGCTTAATGGCTCGATATTTTTTAATGGTTGATACTTTTTTTCTGTACTGAAACCATACCGGACAATCAATTAATAAATCAATCAATTTGTACATTGGTGATGATATGCATCAATTTAAGTTTTCTCTTTTTTGTTATTCTGTTTGTTATTATTTTTTGTTTAAATGCAAGTTATTTAAGTTATGTCCTTGTGTTTTAGATAGATAGTTAGGTAGTAAAATAAGGGTAAGGGTTAAGTACGAGCAGAGATACGATATTTTCTGAACTTCGCCTTTTCAAACCGGCAGTTATTATTTAGTTATTGTGTATATCACATATCATATATTTTATGACAGTTTTCTGTCCAGTTCCTACTTTTTTTTATAATATTGATAAGTTTGTACACTGTTCCTTCTCTTTTGTACTTCACGCTGGTTTGAATAAAGTCATTTATAAATATTATTATTATTGTTATAATTTACATGTGAAAGCAGCTAATAGTTATATATTATGTAAGGGCGAACGTATTAGATTTTTTAAAAGAATTTCTTTTGTCCATATTGTTGCGATTGTCAAGACACCGAGAACATAACTTGTTATCTCTTATAAAATGTGATGTCTAAATGCAACTGCATACTATATGGTGGTGTCACTAGTGATGTAATCGGGGCATTTTAATTTGACTAATACAAGCATTCGTTGAGTTAACATCCGAATACCGTTGACATTTGTAACACCACCAGTAAAATAATTGTCATATCTTTGACTTCTCATCGTCTTACACATGAATATTTTGAGTGTTATACACCTGTATTCGATTGATAAGCCCCAGATTCCAATAATGTTATAATATTTTTGAAATGGCAGTGAAAGGAAAACAAATTAAAAAACTCATTAAGGGGTAACACTACTGTTAAATTTTCAGAAAACCGATTTTTATATTTTGCTTTTCAAAAACTGTTTAACAGTTCAGAAACATCTCCGAAAGATTTATATAAATATCAGTTTTCCTTTTTGCTTTTTCAATTAAGGGTCCTACACGGTAGCTATAACGTTGCATGAGCATAACATCTATACAGCATATTCAGAAATTGAAATTCTGATTCTTTGTTAGATTCTAAAGCGAAAATGTTAATCTTAAAACGTTCTATCATGAAATAATTTGTCTATAAATAATGATTAGTACTTAATGTCCATCAACAGACATAATGTAATTTAGTAACAAAAAGAATTTTGAAAACTAGTTTTCTTGGCTCAATTAGTTTTTTAGCTTAAAATAGTTATTTTTGATTCTAGATAGTGAAATGACACTTTTACATTTGAGAACGAAGTTTTTTTTTGCGAGCGTACGCAAATCTTGTTTGATACACGATAGCTATCGTGTATCAAACAAGATTTTTTCGAATACTGCGTGTTTTAAACATTAAAAATTAATAAAATAACCATCGTTTTTAACAAGCAAGCTTTAGGCAATGGTACCAAAAGTTCATCTAATGGCAAAAAGCTTTTGACACTTGATCGGATATTGTTGTGGGACAATTTAACGACGGAAGAATCACTGCTGGTATATGCAACAAATTTCCCATAAAACAAACAAAAAAGTAACGCGACCCATAATGCTTATATTTTACTATATGAGTAGGAATGAGTAGAACTCTCCAAAAAAAGATGAGTTGAAAAAATGTCATAAACATATCGGTAGCCTAAAAAAACGCAAAACAAGCAATAATTAAGGTAATTTTTTTAATTCAATTTTAAAACGAAAAATAAACGTAAAAATATAGTATTTGTCATGTCTCCTTCCATTGTTAAATTTAAGTCATTAAGTAACCAAAATATATCAACGAAATAAACAATTTTAGCAATATATTTATTATTTCTATTTTTTTTTGTTAATGATGATCTCTGATCATTAAAAAAAATTTTACTCTTAAATCGAATAACATTTTCAGAACATTGCCCCCCGAAGCCATGGATTATGAGAGGAATGCTACAAATTTGTAACTTTTTTTTGTAAATTTGTATAGCCTCATCCCATTTCTTCACACATTAAGGAAAAGATACGTGTCTTTACAGTACTATTTCGTATACGGTTAACTATTTTCACACATTCATTTAAAAATGAATATTAATCTTCATTCATTTCTTTAACAGCTAATTGTTCGCGATGACGCATACAATAATTTAATAACATTTTTATGAGCAATTCTGTACTCTACTAATTACTCCCCTATGTTCTCCCACCATAACTGCGGTACTGTCGGTGCAAACACCTATACACTTACTTAAAGGTATGTCTATTTTGTGAAAATATGAATTAATGGCTTCAAAAATATGCTCCGACAGTATGGAAGATATCAGTTTTAACACACAAAATATTTCTTCCTGTATCTTCTAGCTCAAAATCTATGTACCTATTAATACTGCAGTACTTGATACATCTGTTGAATCTGCTAAATCGATGAAGAAATGTTATTAATTTTTTTTACAATAATTTCTATAATACTTCGCCAATCGTATGTGCTTCGTAAATTAACTCTTTAATATCTTTTTATTTGTGGTTACAAATGTTGTTAAATTCATTTTATATTTTCTTAATATGTTAAGTTTTCTTAAGAAATAAATCTACGGGTTTATCCTTTAATTGTTATGTTTTGTTTCTAATATCTCAAAAGTTTGTTGACGCATTTGCCAATGCATTACAGTATTATTATTAACATTAACGAAACTTGAAAGACTACCTTGTTTGCTCATTTCCATCAAAAAACTAAAAATAGTGTTATGTGTATAACAAACATTTAAACAGAAAAAATATTTCTCACTTTGATGGCTCCTTTATATTGTTAGTTCTCTCGTCTTTTATCGCATTAACAGAGATTAGAATAATATAAAAAAGAAGTATCTTTTATATTATTCTTTATTTAGGTCCGAACCCAATTTTAGGTCGCGAGCCATGGGTTGGGACACGCTGGTATAATCAGAACACCCACTCAACAACCAAGCAAAAGAAGCTTGTTTGTTATTCACTATTACAACTTTAAACGCAATTTTTCTCAAAACCAAAATTTTTAAATTGACTAGCAGCATAACTCAAATAATTTTTAACCGAATGATTTCGCATTTGAATAGTACATGTAAAATGTCTTTCTTTATATATAAATTTTTTATTATTTTAATGAAATAAAAATTGTTAATCAGAATAATTATTTATATTTTTTATCCATTTTTTATCGATGTATTGAATAAATTGGGATTAAAATGAATATCTTCGTTTTTTTAACTTTTAATCGATGTATGTATTATTTATATTTCGTCCCTTACATGTTTCGGCTGTTTTTAGCCATCATCGGAGGGTTCATCGTCATATGTTGGAGAATCTTAAGGTTATTATATATCATAAAATGATGTTTGTTAATTTTTTTTTATAAAAGATTTTAAAAGACTTTAAATTTTTTTGTATTGTTGGAAATTTTACATATTATCTAACAATTTTACTCTTAGCTTCTTACAGAAGATTTTATGATATATAATTTATATATAATTTATCATTTTATTATATTATTTATACATAAATCATTTTATGATATATAATAACCTTAAGATTCTCCAACATTTGACGATAAACCCTCGAATACAAAATTGGGATTGAAATTCATTTCAATCCCAATTTATAAAAATTGTTAAAGTTACAGTTAGTTAAAAATGCAGTCTAGCAAAAAAACATTCTAGAAAAAAAAAATAAACAGCCTGTATAATATAATTTTCACCTTGTATAATATTGAAAGAATGATTTATGCCCTTAGAAAAAAATTATTTGCATTTAAACCAAATGTGTTTTCATACACTGGCAAAATTATCCGTTGATTCAGATTGATCTTTATATGACCATGCAAATGACGTTTTGGTTAAAATATGTTACAATCATTTTATTTATCCCTTCACACAAAACAACTTTCTTTTCAGTCATTCTTATGTAACCAGAGTTAGACATTTTTGCACTACCACTAAATTGCACTACCACTGTTTATTCAGTGGTAATACAAAAACCACTATCACGGAAAATTATGCGATAGTGAAAAAAAATGCACTATTACTAAACAGTTACTGAAACATGATATTTAACGAAACACATTTGAATTTTATATTATTAGCACTGCTTTCTTATTATGTTATATTATTTATTATTATATTATATTATTTTATTCCTTCGTCATATAGTTATGACAACAAATTTTCAAACATTTTTTAAATACTGTTTAAATCAAAGATTCCCCATCATGTTTTGTTTGCGGCTCCCTAAATAATCGATATTTTTTCCCGCGGCAGCCTTTTAAACTTTCCTTTTTAAAGTCGCGGCGACAGTTTGGGAATAAGAGAGTGAGTCTTCTGGAAGTAAAATCAGTAACCTTCAGTAACAATAAAGTAAAAATTGAATTGAATTCCCAGTTTTAGACAGGAAAATATTGTTGGTTCCGAGATTTGGACACCCTTAGAATAAACATCTATTTTTAGCTATATATTAGATAGATATATCAAACAATATTTTAGGGAAGAATAAATTTTTACGCTAGTACAAGATATAGATATTTGATCGGAAATTGGCGGATAATCTCTACGTGGCGACATACATGTTCAGGAGGTTCTCAAAGTCCGGATAATTGATGTAAAAAGGAATTAATAATATTGGGTACATAATTTATGTGTTACTTTTAATGTAAATGTATTATTTTAACAATAAATAGTTATAGAATAATAAATAGTTGTACATCATTCTGCAACTAAAAGTATAACTAACACTAGACCTACAACCTAGCTTTAGTATTAACACTAAACCTAGAACTAGAATCATTGGAGTTTAGCCCTATGTCTCTTAAGACGGCTAAACCCTAACGGTTCTAGTTCTAAGTACAGGGTTAGTTCTGAAGCTATGTTAGGTTGGGTTGGCTTGGGTTCTTAAGAGATACGGCTAAACCCAAATGTTTTTAGTTCTGGGTCTAATATTAGCTTTAGTGTTGGTAGTAGCTCTACATTTTAGCTGTCATTCGGTTTTAGATTATTTTATACTTGACAGACAGTCTATCAACAGGAGACTACAACAAAGCACTGAAGATGCCAAGTGAGATCTTGGCGAAACGTCTGCCCCTGCCCACAGGGAACAACTAAGATGATGAACGGATGATACCTAAACTGTCAAAATGTCATGGCCTTCTAACAAAAACACAACGCCTTCTAGCATTTTACGTTTGATTTTGATAAATTCCTCAATAACAGGAAAACTATAATAAATAGGGATAGGAATATTTATAGATAATTTGTAGAGAATTAAATTCCCTTTCGGATAGGCTAAAAAGATATGGGGCGTTCCATTTAAAATTTTCGACTTTCTCTCAATTGAATACAGCGAAACGGTATTGATGATATAATCGGTGATATAACAAGTGACAATCTACTTGACAGCATATGAAGAGTTATCGTGCCAATGCAAAACGTTTTTGAATTAACGTTGGCTGAGATATGTGCTTTTAAAGAGCGTGGTGATATTTGCCAAAAAATATTTAAAACCAAAATAACTCGAAAACAAAAAACGCTAGGTACCAACAACTGTTATCAAAGTCAACATATTTTCTTACGTATAATTGAATGGTGTAATAAAAACTTTAGCATTCCATTTAAAATAACGAAGTTGAGGTTAACTTCCGGTAGATCGGAAGTGGTGGCCATTTTGAAAATATTTTAGATTAATAGATAGGAATGAACAACCCGTAAAACCAAAATTTCAAGCCTCTACGAGTAGTGAAACCTAAAAAAGTTCTAATGAACCAGTTACGTGAGACACCCTGTATAAAAAAATATAACGTTTCCGAAATATTCGATTGTCTCGTGTAGAAAGGACCACCTGTATATTGTATACGACTCTGTATTATAACAAAGCGTTATATATCATTCGGTTGATAAGCTCAAGTTTGCAATAATACTAAAATATTTTTGAAATGACAGCAAATTAAACAAATCCGAAAAACTTACTAAGAAAACCTTTTAAAGCTAATCATTTAATTTTCAGCTCTAAAAATGTGTAAAAAGTTATCCAAAGATCTTTATATGACCATGCAAATCACGTTAGGGTCAAAAAATGTTAAAATCATTTTGTTTTCCTCTTCACATTTCAATCATGCTTATGTAAAAAATATAACGTTTCCGAGATATTCGATTGTCTCGTGTAGAAAGGACTACCTGTATATTGTATACCACTTTGTATTATAATAAAGTATTATGTATCATTCGGATGATAAGCTCAAGTTTGCAATAATACTAAAATATTTTTGAAATGACAGCAAATTAAACAAATCCGAAAAACTCACTAAGAAAACCTTTTAAAGCTAATTATTTAATTTTCAGCTCTAAAAAAGTGTAAAAAGTTATCCAAAGATCTTTATATGACCATGCAAATCACGTTAAGGTTAAAAACATATTACAATCATTTTGTTTACCCCTTCACATTTCAATCATGCTTATGTAAAAAATATAACGTTTCCGAGATATTTGATTGTCTTGTGTAGAAAGGATCACCTGTATATTGTGTACCACTCTGTATTATAATAAAGTATTATGTATCATTTGGATGATAAGCCCAAGTTTGCAATAATACTAAAATATTTTTGAAATGACAGCAAATTAAACAAATCCGAAAAACTCACTAAGAAAACCTTTTAAAGCTAATTATTTAATTTTCAGCTCTAAAAAAGTGTAAAAAGTTATCCAAAGATCTTTATATGACCATGCAGATCACGTTAAGGTTAAAAACATATTACAATCATTTTGTTTACCCCTTCACATTTCAATCATGCTTATGTAAAAAATATAACGTTTCCGAGATATTTGATTGTCTTGTGTAGAAAGGATCACCTGTATATTGTGTACCACTCTGTATTATAATAAAGTATTATGTATCATTTGGATGATAAGCCCAAGTTTGCAATAATACTAAAATATTTTTGAAATGACAGCAAATTAAACAAATCCGAAAAACTTCCTAAGAAAACCTTTTAAAGCTAATCATTTAATTTTCAGCTCTAAAAATGTGTAAAAAGTTATCCAAAGATCTTTATATGACCATGCAAATCACGTTAAGGTTAAAAACATATTACAATCATTTTGTTTACCCCTGCACATTTCAATCATGCTTATGTAAAAAATATAACGTTTCCGAGATATTTGATTGTCTCGTGTAGAAAGGACCACCTGTATATTGTATACCACTCTGTATTATAATAAAGTATTAGGTATCATTCGGATGATAAGCTCAAGTTTGCAATAATAGTAAAATATTTTTGAAATGACAGCAAATTAAACAAATCCGAAAAACTCACTAAGAAAGCCTTTTAAAGCTAATCATTTAATTTTCAGCTCTAAAAAAGTGTAAAAAGTTACCCAAAGATCTTTATATGACCATGCAAATCACGTTAGGGTCAAAAAATGTTAAAATCATTTTGTTTTCCTCTTCACATTTCAATCATGCTTATGTAAAAAATATAACGTTTCCGAGATATTTGATTGTCTCGTGTAGAAAGGACCACCTGTATATTGTATACCACTCTGTATTATAATAAAGTATTATGTATCATTCGGATGATAAGCTCAAGTTTGCAATAATACTAAAACATTTTTGAAATGACAGCAAATTAAACAAATCCGAAAAACTCACTAAGAAAGCCTTTTAAAGCTAATCATTTAATTTTCAGCTCTAAAAAAGTGTAAAAAGTTATCCAAAGATCTTTATATGACCGTGCAAATCACGTTAGGGTCAAAAAATGTTAAAATCATTTTGTTTTCCTCTTCACATTTCAATCATGCTTATGTAAAAGATATAACGTTTCCGCGATATTCGATTGTCTCGTGTAGAAAGGACCACCTGTATATTGTATACCACTCTGTATTATAAAAAAGTTTTATGTATCGTTCGGATGATAAGCTCAAATTTGCAATAATACTAAAATATTTTCGAAATTACAGTAAATTAAACAAATCAGAAAAGCTCACTAAGAAAACCTTTTAAAGCTAATCATTTAATTTTTAGCTCTAAAAATGTGTAAAAAGTTATCCAAAGATCTTTATATGACCATGCAAATCACGTTAGGGTCAAAAAATGTTAAAATCATTTTGTTTTCCTCTTCACATTTCAATCATGCTTATGTAAAAAATATAACGTTTCCGAGATATTCGATTGTCTCGTGTAGAAAGGATCACCTGTATATTGTGTACCACTCTGTATTATAATAAAGTATTATGTATCGTTCGGATGATAAGCTCAAGTTTGCAATAATACTAAAATATTTTTGAAATGACAGTAAATTAAACAAATCAGAAAAGCTCACTAAGAAAACCTTTTAAAGCTAATTATTTAATTTCCAGCTCTAAAAAAGTGTAAAAAGTTATCCAAAGATCTTTATATGACTATGCAAATCACGTTAGGGTCAAAAAATGTTAAAATCATTTTGTTTTCCTCTTCACATTTCAATCATGCTTATGTAAAAAATATAACGTTTCCGAGATATTCGATTGACTCGTGTAGAAAGGACCACCTGTATATTGTATACCACTCTGTATTATAATAAAGTATTATGTATCATTTGGATGATAAGCTCAAGTTTGCAATAATAGTAAAATATTTTTGAAATGACAGCAAATTAAACAAATCCGAAAAACTCACTAAGAAAGCCTTTTAAAGATAATCATTTAATTTTCAGCTCTAAAAAAGTGTAAAAAGTTATCCAAAGATTTTTATATGACCATGCAAATCACGTTAGAGTCAAAAAATGTTAAAATCATTTTGTTTTCCTATTCACATTTCAATCATGTTTATGTAAAAATATAACGTTTCCGAGATATTTGATTGTCTCGTGTAGAAAGGACCACCTGTATATTGTATACCACTCTGTATTATAATAAAGTATTATGTATCATTCGGATGATAAGCTCAAGTTTGCAATAATACTAAAACATTTTTGAAATGACAGCAAATTAAACAAATCCGAAAAACTCACTAAGAAAGCGTTTTAAAGCTAATCATTTAATTTTCAGCTCTAAAAAAGTGTAAAAAGTTATCCAAAGATTTTTATATGACCATGCAAATCACGTTAGAGTCAAAAAATGTTAAAATCATTTTGTTTTCCTATTCACATTTCAATCATGCTTATGTAAAAAATATAACGTTTCCGAGATATTCGATTGTCTCGTGTAGAAAGGACCACCTGTATATTGTATAGGACTCTGTATTATAAGAAAGCGTTATGTATCATTTGGATGATAAGCCCAAGTTTGCAATAATACTAAAATATTTTTGAAATGACAGCAAATTAAACAAATCCGAAAAACTCACTAAGAAAAAATTTTAAAGCTAATCATTTAACTTTCAGCTCTAAAAAAGTGTAAAAAGTTATCCAAAGATCTTTATATGACCATGCAAATCACGTTAGGGTCAAAAAATGTTAAAATCATTTTGTTTTCCTCTTCACATTTCAATCATGCTTATGTAAAAAATATAAGATTTCCGAGATATTCGATTGTCTCGTGTAGAAAGGACCACCTGTGTATTGTATACCACTCTGTATTATAATAAAGTATTATGTATCATTCGGATGTTAAGCTCAAGTTTGCAATAATACTAAAATATTTTTGAAATAATAGCAAATTAAACAAATCCGAAAAACTCACTAAGAAAGCCTTTTAAAGCTAATCATTTAATTTTCAGCTCTAAAAAAGTGTAAAAAGTTATCCAAAGATTTTTATATGACCATGCAAATCAAGTTAGAGTCAATAAATGTTAAAATCATTTTGTTTTCCTATTCACATTTCAATCATGTTTATGTAAAAAATATAACGTTTCCGAGATATTCGATTGTCTCGTGTAGAAAGGACTACCTGTATATTGTATACCACTCTGTATTATAATAAAGTATTATGTATCATTCGGATGATAAGCTCAAGTTTGCAATAATAGTAAAATATTTTTGAAATGACAGCAAATTAAACAAATCCGAAAAACTCACTAAGAAAACCTTTTAAAGCTAATCATTTAATTTCCAGCTCTAAAAAGTGTAAAAAGTTATCCAAAGATCTCTATATGACCATGCAAATCACGTTAGGGTCAAAGAATGTTAAAATCATTTTGTTTTCCTCTTCACATTTCAATCATGCTTATGTAAAAAATATAATGTTTCCGAGATATTCGATTGTCTCGTGTAGAAAGGATCACCGGTATATTGTATACCACCCACTCTGTATTATAATAAAGTATTATGTATCATTCGGATGATAAGCTCAAGTTTGCAATAATACTAAAATATTTTTGAAATGACAGCAAATTAAACAAATCCGAAAAACTCACTAAGAAAACCTTTTAAAGCTAATCATTTAATTATCAGCTCTAAAAAAGTGTAAAAAGTTATCCAAAGATTTTTATATGACCATGCAAATCATGTTAGAGTCAAAAAATGTTAAAATCATTTTGTTTTCCTATTCACATTTCAGTCATGTTTACACTCAGCAGCAGAAGTCTGCGTACAAAAAACTTGTAATACTTTAATTGAAAAAATAAGAGTCATAATTTAATGTGATAAACTTGATTTTTTTTATTTTGTATATTAACTACATATAATTCTATTAACAAAATATGCTTCAACAAAACAGAAACAGTAGTTACAGAAAAAAATCAAAACTAAAAATTCTACAAATAACGGGTATGCAAAAATCTGCGTACAAGTCAGGACAGTATTTATAAAAAATTCATAAATGAGATCATTGTTTCTATATTAATATGAGGTCGGATAACCTTTACGTTTAATGACCTCCCTTAAACGTTTAGGCATGGATTGCACTAATCTCTTCGTTTCGTCCGAACTGATTTTGGCCCATTCCTCAATCATAACATTTTTTAACGTTTCTTTCGACGTTACGTTGTGTTGCCGAATCCTGCGTTCCAGTAAATCCCAGAGGTGTTCGATGGGATTCAAGTTCGGCGATTGTGGAGGTGTTTTAAGTTGCTTTGGGGTATTGTATAGTAGCCAAAGCTTAGTGTTGTGGGCGCAATGTTTGGGGTCATTATCTTGTTGAAAAAAGTATTTGGGCCCCAAGCCCAAGTTTTCGATGCTAGGCTTCAAATTTTCTTTTAAAATGTCTATATACATTTTATGGTCCATTGTCGATGTTATGAAAACCAACCTTCCCACCCCTTTGGTGCACATACACCCCCAAACCATAACTCCACCACCTCCGTGTTTTACAGTCGCTTTCAAATTTTCGGGATTAAGGGCAGTATTAGGTTTTCTCCATACAAGTTGTTTACCCTTAATGCCGAAAATGCAAAATTTGCTCTCATCTGTAAAGAGAACTTTTTCCCAGAATTCAATGGGCTTGTCTAAGAGTTTTTTTGCAAAGGCGATCCGCTTCTGACGATTGACCTCTGACACAAATGGCTTTTTTCGTGCAACGCGACTGTGATAGTTAGCTTTTTTTAACGTCCTTCTCACCGTATCTTTGCTGATAGTTTTATGAAATTCTTCTTGTACATTTTCTACTATTTTTTTGCCGTCAGCCTAGGTTCTTTTCTAACCTGCTGTACAATTTTTCGCTTCTCTCGGTTTGTTAAAAGGGGTGGTCTACCAGATCGCGGACGTGAGAGGTAATCTTCAGTGTCTTTATAATTATTAATTACTCTTTGAATGGAAGAGTGTGACCTGCCGACAGTTTCTCCTATTTTTCGAAAAGATTTTCCCTCTTTCCATAACTTTACAATAATTTTTCTCTCTCCCAATTCAATTTCCTTTCCTTTCGTGTCCATTCTAACTTTTAGCTTCTAAGCCTCTGCTAATATAATTGACACCGATTATCTTTTATTTAAATCGGAAAGCGTACATCGCCAACTACGTATTTAAGTAAATAAGTATATTTTGGAGAAGGCGTCTTTATTTGTACGCAGATTTTTGCATACGCATTATTTGGAGAATTTTTAATTTTAATTTTTTTTGTAACAAATATTTCTGTTTTATTGATGCATATTTTGTTAATAGAATTATATGTAGTTAATACACAAAATAAAAAAAAAATTGAAGTTTATCACATTAGATCATGACCCTTATTTTTTCAGTTAAAGTGTTAGAAGTTTTTTGTACGCAGACTTCTGCTGCTAAGTGTATTTTTGAAATGACAGCAAATTAAACAAATCCGAAAAACTCACTAAGAAAATCTTTTAAAGCTAATCATTTAATTTTTAGCTCTAAAAAAGTGTAAAAAGTTATCCAAAGATCTTTATATGACCATGCAAATCACGTTAAGGTCAAAAACATATTACAATCATTTTGTTTACCCTTTCACATTTCAATCATGCTTATGTAAAAAATATAACGTTTCCGAGATATTCGATTGTGTCGTGTAGAAAGGACTACCTGTATATTGTATACCACTCTGTATTATAATAAAGTATTATGTATCATTCGGATGATAAGCTCAAGTTTCCAATAACATTAAAATATTTTTGAAATGACAGTGAACTCAGGTAACAAATCAGAAAAACTCATTAAGAAAACCTTTTAAAGCTAATCATTTAACTTTCAACTCTAAAACATGTGACTACAATCACTTAACTCTCTACATAGGAAAGATTTAGTATCTTTAGGCATTTCGCAATCTTCATTAACTTTTAGAAACCAAATCATTAATCACATAGATAAATAAAATTGCGATAAGAAATAAAAGGAGTTAATTTAACTTCTGCAATTTTAATTTTTTTAATTAAAAAAAATAATATTAAAAGAAATAATTAATAATTTCAATACACATGAGGATTACAAATCGAAAAAGAAACAACTTTTCCCTTCTAAATAAACGTTTTCTACACAAATCTAAAACCACAACAAGTTCCAAGTTTATAGGTACAACATCAAAATTGCAAATCTTGTGGAAAGTGGGCCAAACGTTAATTTGCAATCAAATCGGAAAAAAAAACCAAAGCTAATGACCACCTAATGATACCTCTTAAGTTGACCAACACACAGGATTAACGTAAACTACAAATACGCTTAGAAAACCGCTTCAGATTTAAAAATTAAAATTTTATAGCGCTCACCTGACAGGTTAATACTTAATACCATATCGTTGCATTGTCCGGCGATTGCATTATTGTTAAGATAATAATTGATGTAATTAGATGGAGTTTTGGTATGGCATTGTTTCGAGATGTGGTACGGTTTTCGCTGGACATATTATGACGGTTTGCGGCACATGTCGAACACAAAAACCGACCATTACAACGCGTACACCGCCGCGGAACCACCGAGGAGTGAGTGCAAACGAACGAAACGAACGGTTTTCCGGATAGGCTTCACTGCATTTCAACGACATTTACATACTAAAGATCGGATTCACCACACTTATTTCACCAATTTCCCACCAACATTTCTTAATACCACTTTAATTCAACAATAAACGTTATCTAAACGAAAATGTGTTTTTGAAAACGCGAGAATAGGTTATGTTTCATGACATTTACGATGACAACTGTATTAAGTGATCTTTAAAAATATTAGCTCAATGGATTTCATACAGGTGTATTGCAGTATTTATAAATTATTATTGTTTAATTTTTATATATTTTTTAAAACAATTATATGTGGAAAGTAATCATAAATTAGAGTATAATTGTTATAAATAAATGCTAAAATTTTGTTTATGAGAAAATAATGAAATCTACATCATTATTGTTTACGGTGCCATCTAACGTTGTAGGTCCTAAGTACTCACTTCAATACATTTTCCATAGATGGCGAAGGTAACCATTTGAATTTAAAATTATATTTAAATCAGTATATAAATAAACATTTTTTAACGCAATCATTAAGATTGTGAAACAATCTTTATTATACACATACAGATCGTAGTTTTGTAAACAATATGTGATATTAACGAATAACAAAAATTAAAAATATGACGCATATATGATTCGATCAGTAGGACATTATTTATTATTAGTAACGAAGAGTTATTTTTCAAAGATACAGTTTGACGAAATAACATCTGTTATAATAAAATAAAAAAAAAATCATGAAAAAACTTGCGTATATTTATTTATAGTCTTATAAATTAAAGGTTACTACCTGAAATTTTGAGTAGTGCTTAAGTAGTCGATATTCCCCCACGTTCCCCTACTAAGCCATGGCATCTAGACCAGTCCAGAACGCTAGCAAGATCCCTATTAACCCTAGAGTACTATAGTGGTTTTGACGTACGTGAATACTATACTGTCGTAAATTTTACGATCATTAAAAAAACATAATATAGAAAGCGCATTTTTATTACAAGATATGTACAATCTATGAAGATATCTTACTTATATATTGAGTAACACAATAATATATAATAAAGCTTAATTTTTCTTAATGAGAGGCGCATTCGGTGCAGTAATTTCCACGATGTGTTCCACAAAATGCCTTTCTACACTGCACACAATAGGTGGTGGTCATTCGCCTTAATTTGCTCGGACAGTAAAAACAAATTGTACGTTTTTTGTCTTGAGGAACCGTATTTTCATCCACCACATCTACCTTGAGTATATCGCAAATACTTTGGCGTAGATTTCGACGCAAACTTGGAACGCTTATTCTGTGCTCCATCCACGGCTTTGCAAGGTGATAGGCCAATTCAATCATAAATCCTTCCCGTGATAAAGGTTTATGGCCCCTCTTAATCGTATTGTAGCAATATACTATATATGAATTAATACTAGCTGAATTTACCATTCCGTAAAATACACATAACGGCCATCTTCTGGTTTTTCGGCTGCAACTCATATTTGAAGAAAGCTGATCAAACGTATCGACCCCTCCTTTGGTATCATTATAATTAAGAATCATCAATGGTTTACCATTTTCTTCTGAAATTTCCGCTCCGTCATGCATCGTGGATAGCAATAAAACGATTTTATTTTTTTTCGGTTCGTAAGACACCAATGTTTTGTTTCGGTCAAAACAAAACATTGAAGTTTTAGGATTCCTTCCTTTCGTTTCTAATAATTGTGGGGGTATCTCCCGTTTATTTTTTTTTATTGTTCCTAACATCGTAAGTTTATATGGTTCTTGTAGTAGTTCATCAGCCAGGTCAACCGAAGTGAACCAATTGTCCATCGTGATATTTCGATTGGTGCCGTGAACAGACTTTGTTAGTTCTTTTACAAAGTAATTTGCTACTGGTAAACCTCCAGTTTTCGTTCCCTTTCCTAAGTATGGATATGCGTCGACTAAATATTTTGATGAAGAATCACATAGCATCACTATCTTTATGCCATATTTGGCTGGTTTAGTAGGTATATACATTTTAAATGGGCACCTGCCGCGGAAGCCCAGAAGTTGCTCGTCTATTGTCAGATAAGACGATGGCGTATATGACGTTCTGCAGGTATCGATGAATATTTCCCATATTTTACGTGTATGTGTAAAAGGATCATCTTGCTTTCTTGCTTCTCTACTTTCTTTATCATCAAATCTAAGACAATTAACTAGAAAGTTAAAACGTTCGTAACACATGCAACTTTTATAAAATGAACCCGAAATAGCAGAATTGAACATCCGTTTGGCGTGAAGATGATTATCTTTTTTCACGGCAGAGAGTAGCAGCACTGCAAAAAATGCCATTAATTCCTCCTTAGAAACATGTGAGATCCAGGTTTCGGCTTTAGCATATTTCGCAGATTGTCTCGTAATTTCTTCATTAGTGTGTTGAAGTATTATATCCAATATATCATTGGAAATAAAATGCAAGAAGTGATCCTCAACAGTTAAACACTCTTTAGCTTTTCCTTTACTACCTACCAAAAAATGTACTATATTGCGACTAGCTGTTCTTTTAGATCTTAGCGGTAATTTGGCTGACCATTTATGTCCGTTTTTTCCCTTTAGATTAGTTGCATTGGGCATAATTATACTCTTCTCCTTTCGGGGTATTTTAGATAATGGAAGATTTTGATCGGTTTCTTGTTCAACGTGTTGTAGTACTACTGATGAACTACGTACATCAGCAACATCTCTGGAAACATTTTTATTATTTTGTGTGGAAGATACTGGGGAATCATGGCGTGCAGTTCTAGCATCCTCATCCGAATTGGTATCATCAATGTCATCTGAACTAGACTCATCAATTTCTAAATTATCTTCTTCCCAGTCACTTCCGCTATCACTATAAGGTTCTGAATTACTTTCTTCTCCATTCATTATTCGTTCAATTTCCATTTGTAATTCAAGTTCAGACAATGGTCTTTTGGACGACATTTTACTAAAAGATTCATTAGTGTTCGGAACACAATAAATTAGGATAAAATTCTCTTACTTGTTAGAAAAATTGAATCTCTCGAAAATTGTACAAATATCGCGAATATACGTCAACACTATTCCGTCGTAAAACTGACGACAACCTTTCAAAATAACCAATACTGGAAAACAATTGCGCACGGTCACCTACACTGACGTATAGCTCACGACTAGTTATGAAGCTACTGAGATCGTTAAAACGGGCAATCACTCCCGAGAACCGGAAAACCAGATGGAATACCCTATCGCGGTAAATTTTACGAAGGAATAGTATTCTAGGGTTAGCCGCATCACCGCTGCTGGAAGTGCATCCACAGCTGCAGTTGTATAAATTTGGAGGTCATCTGCATATAGGTGAAAGTTGCACTTAATTATTTTAGAAATGGAGTTTATAAATACTGAAAATAGGAGTGGACCCAAGACACTGCCCTGAGGCACACCACAGTGGCTTGCAACTATAGACGAAGATGATGAGGAGTCACGTACACACAACGAACGATTAGAAAGGTACGATTGAAACCACGCGACACAGCTCGACGAAAAACCCACAGAAGAAAGAATTGCCACCAACAAACCATGATCAACAGAATCAAATGCCTTGCTGAAATCGAGCAAGACCAATAAGGTCAAACGCCGATCATCACAACCACGTCTAATATCATCAGTAATCTTGATGAGTGCCGATGTCGTGCTATGGCCTGGCCGAAAACCTGATTGAAAATCAGTGATAATTTTATGCTCATCAAAATACTGCTGCATCTGCATATATACCAAGCGCTCTAGTGCTTTAGAAATTACAGAAATAATGGATATAGGACGAAAATCACTCAGACAAGTGGGACATTTAAGTTTAGGTATGGGTACAACGTAAGCTAGTTTCCAAATAGAGGGGAAGGTCGATGTCTCAATGGAGAAGTTAAATATGTGGAGTAGTGGAGGAATAATTACATCCAAAATAGGAAGGAGCTGCTTAATGCTGACACCATCAGCACCAACACTAGTGGACTTAGAATGACTGAGAGCCTGGCGGACTTGAAGCTCGTCAAACAGCTCCAAGGAAAATTTGGAATTGACATTAGCAGAGGCAATAATAGCGGTAATAGTTGATGCCTTAACTGAGCATAGATATACTGATACAACAAGTGACAATCTATTTGACAGCATATGAACAGTTATCGAACCAATGCAAAACGTATTTGAATTAACGTTGGCTGAGATATGTGATTTTAAATAGCATGGCGATATTTGCTAAAAAACATTTAAAATCAAAATAACTCGAAAACAAAAAACGCTAGGTACCAATAACTATTATCAAAGTCAACATATTTTCTTACGTAAGATAGCATTCCATTTAAAATAATGAAGTTGAGGTCTACTTCCGGTAGACCGAAAATGGTCGCCATCTTGAAAATATTTTAGATTAATAGATTGGAATGAACAACCCATGTTACCAAAATTTCAAGCCTCTACTAATAGTGGAACCTCGAAATGTTCTAATGAACCAGTTACGTGAGACATCCTGTATATACGTATTTAAAGGACATAACAGCATAATACCCGTTTTCAAAAACAAGTTTTCTTCATTCACTCCCAATGGAACCAGTCCTTCTGTATTCGTCATCTTTTTCGTTTGTGTAAAATGTCAATTTACAATAATTTTAAAGTGTTGTGTTCGTCTTTTATACATTTTTAATAGTTTTATTAACTTGACAGTAAGTTTATTTTTATTTATCTTTATGTATTTATTCTGTATTTATTTCGTTTTATTTAATGTATTAACCAGTTTTTGTATATGCAGATTCGGCTGATGATGGGAAACTAGTTTTCCCGAAACTAGTACCGTTAATATAAAACATAACTAGCAAATAAGAAGTTTTATTTACTAAAATTTAACATATATTAAAAATTTTAACTTGCCACATGGATTCTTAAATTAAAATAAAATTATGAAGCTTCAACCTGTAATTTGATATGCCAGTCATTTCTTCATTTTAAAAAATAAGGATCTCCACGATCTTTCAAATTTTATCATTTTTGTCGTAATTTTAAGTAAATATAATAAAGTTTAGGGCACCTGCTTGATTTCTCTCGAGGGATTAGAGTTTTCTTTTTCTCCGGATCTATTGGAGATGCCTCTATTTTCGACTTGGTTGGGAGAAATCAAGCAGGTGCCCTAAACTTTATGGTCTTCCCAAGATACACAAGCCGGACGTTCCACTTAGACCCATTGTGAGTGCCTTCAACTCACCGGTACAAAAACTTGAAAAGTACCTGGCGAAGATCATGCAGCCTATTACACAACAAGCCGACTCCTACGTGCGAAATTCTGAACATTTCGTTCAAATTCTGGACAACGTCCAAATTGAAAACAGTGACATCTTGGCGAGCTTCGATGTCAAGTCTATCTATCCTAGTATCCCGATCGAAGAGGCCCTCAAGCAGATCAGAGAAAACGAAGACTTGCCCAGCCACATCGTAGACCTCGCCAAACACTATCTCAACAATGCTTATTTTCTGTTTGACGGTCAGATTTACAAGCAGGTAGAAGGAGCAGCTATGGGTTCTTCACTGTCCCCGGTCATCGCCAACCTGTTCATGATTTACCTCGAGAAGAAAGCGTTAAGGGAGGCCAAATACAAACCGAAGTTATGGATCCGGTACGTTGATGACATCTTCGTCATTTGGTCCTTTGGAAAAGAAAAGCTCCAGGAATTTCAAGAATATTTGAATACCATTCATCCAAAGATCCAGTTCACCACGGAAATAGAAGAAAACGGACAGCTACCTTTTCTCGACGTATTAGTAAAGAAATCTCGCAACAGCCTGCAGCATACTGTATACAGAAAACCTACCCACACGAATCGATACTTAAATGCATCTTCTCATCATCATCCTTCACAGATCCAATCAATCGCCAACTCACTAATCTCAAGATCCATTCGACTTATAGATAACGATAACAGATCAGAAGAAATGACGAAAGTCACCTTGGCTCTTGCTCAAAACGGCTACTCCAAATGCATGGTGAAGAAAGCTATCGATCGACAATTCAAGCCGAAGGACCCACATCCACAAGAAGAGACCAGAAGACCCAACGTCGTACTACCCTACATCAAAGGAACAACGGATCGCATAGGAAGACTACTACGGAAACACGACATTAGTACCACCTACAGACCCGGCAAGACTATAGGAGCTTCTCTCAGGAATCCAAAAGACCAAATAAAATTGGAAAATCTAGGAGTTTATTTCATCCCCTGCGGCTCATGCGACAAGAACTACGTGGGACAGACCAACAGAAGAATAGCTGCCAGAGTAGAAGAACACAAGCTGAGCATCCGAAACAAACAGCTCACTTCTGCTCTCTTCCGCCACCATCTGGACACAGGCCATACCATCAATTTCGAGGGTTGCAAGCAGGTAGCCAACGTTCCGCATTGGAGAACCAGATTGATCCGGGAATCCATTGAAATAGCGAAGAACGGCACCCTCAACAAGAGGGATGATGCCCTACACTTGTCAGCAGCGTGGAGAACGGTCCTAGAGCACTCCAGGCCCAGGGCTGCTTTCCTGAGGCAAGGACCATCCAATTCGGAACGGCAGGACGCCGAGCTGCCTATCATTCTTGAAGCGTCCAGTGGGAGCAGCCCAGGTCCAGCAATCACCGGACAGCGGGTCAGTGGCCTCTTCTCGCCCATGGATGACGTCACCAAAGCCATATCCGGTGGAAAATCTCCAGGACCGTTAATCGCCGTACGACAGGTCAATGACCTCCCCACACCACCCACGACTCACGTCACGTCGGACATAAACACCCCCACCACCTCACCCCCTACCAATTGCTATCACCTACAACCAAGACGACCTACTATAAAAAGGAGCCAGAGCACCGCAGTACCTCAGTCTGTCAACAGGAGACTGCGACAAAGCACTGAAGATGCCAAGATGAACGGATGATACCTCGGATCAACCAAAACACATACTTCTCCATCCGCGAAGCATTACGAATTACCATATATATATATATATATTTGTGATTCTATTAATACTTCAAAAACACATCATACTTTAACATTGCTTAGGTGGAATCGATTTTCAATTGAAACAACGAGTTATATATCATTTTAAAAAGGTTCAACCTGCAATTTGATATGCAAGTCATTTCTTCATTTTCAAAAATAAGATCTTATATTAATTATTAATAAAATCCCACGATATTTTAAATTTTATCAGTTATTCGGTGATTCTATTAAAACATTTCTACAAAAAATATTAAAATGTTGCGGTCTTCCTGGATATCGTCATGATATAAATTTCCTGCAGCCTCTGTATTCTCTTCACATTGTATAAAACAAATTAAAATATCTAAAATAATGATTATTTATATAATATACCATTTTTCATCATTTTCATATAACATTACAATGAAGGTTGATAATAAAATACTTAAATTTGAATTACAATTTGACAGAGATTTTTTACACAGAATGTTGTTCAAAATTTTACCATTTTATACTTTGTAATGTAATGTCCTTAAAAAATTTTATTTCGTGATTTTAACATTCCAAATTTATATTAATTTATTTTAATTCATACTAAATAACTAGTTCATACTAAATACTGTGATTGTCGTAAAAAACCTTTATATAGTGAGTAAACGTAATATAATTTGTGATGGAAAAATTTTTAACAACATTCTTAATTGAAAGACGACGACTCTGAACATGACTAATCGTCGAAACATGTAAGGCAGATTTTTTGGAAATAGACCAGTGAAAAAGTCCAGATTTTCACCAATTTTAATTTAAATCTCAATATAAATTTGGTCCAAGTTTGTGGCATTTATTTTCGTAATATTATCGTTTGGGTGCCATATTCAAAAGTTATGTTTCATAACTTATGAACTTTTTAAATTAAAAAGTTTAATGAAAATTTGGGGCTTTATTGTAACATTAAAGGAATGATCCATGTTGCAAGATTAGTGATCTAATAAAAATTATGAAAAAACTTCTAACTTGCGTATATTTATTTATAGACGTACTAGTTTCGGGTTACCCCATCATCAGCGACAACTACAAACGTAAAATCATAAAAATAGTAAAAACAGTAAAAAACTTATATATAAAACATTCAACGAGGCAAGAACAAGCGTTTAAGTTTAAGAAATGTTTAAACATTTTTTTTAAATTTATTATTAAAAATTGAGAATGACCGTGTAGAAAATGGAAAACGTGGAAAACATGAAAAAATACCAAAATTCAAAAAAAAAAATACTTACAGTCAAAAGAGCTACGACAAACGTAGACTGGAAAAATTAATAAAGTGAAGCATTCTGTAATTTGATGGTTAAACAAAATGAAGATTGCAAAAAGTTTTATTGGCGATGTTGCGAATATGAAATTTGTAGATAAAAGAAAAAAGAAAAGTTGAAATGTTTAGAAATAAAAAATTATAGATTAAAAAGATTACTATTAAAAGTGTTTAAAGCAGAAAATTATGTATGAAATTAATTAGAACAATGAAATAAAAAATTTTAAGATAGTATTAAAGTTGTGTTAACGTGATGAGAAGAGACGAGACTGAAGCAAAGATCAAATCGAAAATTTAATGTAAAACTTGATTTGGAAAGAGAAAGAAAACAGCAAATAAAAGATGGGAGATAGTCTGCGGCAAAATCATGAATCAAGTTTTAAATATTTGAAAATAGGTTTATAAACATTTTGAATTTGGTCATTAAGTAAGGTATGGTTATTATTTTTAATATGTTTATGGATTTCCAATAATTCCAGTAAATCAAGCCTATAGCCCTTTTGACATTTGTGTATAAGAGAAATATTATTAAAATCTATGTTGTATCAAGTTTCAAATTTTGTTTGTAGACATTTGATTGAGGTTTGGTTTTGTGTTGGTTAATTCTGTTTTCAAGCTTTCGGCCAGTTTGTCCTACATATATAGCATAACAATTAGAGCATCCGATCGAATACACCCCACACTCCTTTAATATATCAATAATGTTTGATATGTTTGATGATAATTAGACAAAAGTTTAAGTAAAGAATTATTATTTGAAAAGGCTAAATTTATATTAAACTTTTTAAAAATATGTTTTGATTCCATGGTAATGTGAAAAATTAAGTGAAAAAACTTCTAACTTGCGTATATTTATTTATAGTCTTATAAATAAATAAATATAAAAACATAACTAGCAAGTAAGAAGTTTTATTTACTAAAATTTAACATATATTAAAAATTTTAACTTGCCACAGGGATTCTTAAATTAAAATAAAATTAGGAAGCTTCAACCTGTAATTTGATAAGCCAGTCATTTCTTCATTTTAAAAAATAAGGATCTCCACGATCTTTCAAATTTTATAATTTTTGTCGTAATTCTACTACAATATCAAAGACACATTATCCTTTAACATTTCTTACCTGGAATCGATTTTAAATTGCAACAACGAGTTATATATCGTTTCAAAGAGGAAGATTCAACATTCAATTTGATATGCAAGTCATTTCTTCATTTTCAAAAATAAGGATCTCCACTATCTTTCAAATTTTATAATTCTTCATAATTTTACTAAAATATCAAATACACATCATCCTTCAATATTTCTTAGGTGGAATTGATTTTAAACTGTAACAAGTTATATATCATTTCAAACAGGAAGGTTCAACCTCAATTTGATGTGCAAGTCATTTCCTCATTTTCAAAAATAAGGATCTTCACGATCTTTCAAATTTTATAAATGTTTCGTGATTTTACTACAACATCAAAACACATCAACAACGAGTTATATATCATTTTAAAAAGGTTCAACCTGCAATTAGATATGCAAGTCATTTCTTCATTTTCAAAAATAAGATCTTATATTAATTATTAATAAGATCCCACGATCTTTTAAATTTTATCAGTTATTCCGTGATTCTATTAAAACATTTCTACAAAAAATATTAGAATGTTGCCATCTTCCTGGATATCGTCATGATATAAATTTCCTGCAGCCTCTGTATTCTCTCCACATTGTATAAAACAAATTAAAATATCTAAAATAATGATTATTTATATAATATACCATTTTTCATCATTTTCATATAACATTACAATGAAGGTTGATAATAAAATACTTAAATTTGAATTACAATTTGACAGAGATTTTTTACAGAGAATGTTGTTCAAAATTTTACCATTTTATACTTTAACTTTGTAATGTAATGTCCTTAAAAATTTTTATTTCGTGATTTTAACATTCCAAATTTATATTAATATATTTTAATTCATACTAAATACGGTGATTGTCGTAAAAAACCTTTATATAGTGAGCAAACGTAATATAATTTGTGATGGAAAAATTTTGAACAACATTCTTAATTGAACAACGACGGCTCTGAAGATGACTAATCGTCGAAACATGTAAGGCAGATTTTTTGGAAATAGACCAGTGAAAAAGTCCAGATTTTCACCAATTTTAATTTAAATCTCAATATAAATTTGCGGTCTTCCTGGATATCGTCATGATATAAATTTCCTGCAGCCTCTGTATTCTCTCCACATTGTATAAAACAAATTAAAATATCTAGAATAATTATTATTTATATAATATCCCATTTCTCATCATTTTCATATAACATTACAATGAAGGTTGATAATAAAATACTTAAATTTGAATTACAATTTGACAGAGATTTTTTTACAGGGAATGTTGTTCAAAATTTTACCATTTTATACTTTAACTTTGTAATGTAATGTCCTTAAAAATTTTTATTTCGTGATATTAACATTCCAAATTTATATTAATTTATTTTAATTCATACTAAATACGGTGATTGTGATGGATAAACAAAATGAAGATTGCAAAAAGTTTTATTGGCGATGTTGCGAATATGAAATTTGTAGATAAAAGAAAAAAGAAAAGTTGAAATATTTAGAAATAAAAAATTATAGATTAAAAAGATGACTATTAAAAGTGTTTAAAGTAGAAAATTACTTACGAAATTAATTAGAATACATTATTATTATTTTTATACTTACAGATTTCATATTCGCCATTAAAACTTTTTGCAATCTTCATTTTGTTTTTCCATCAGATTACAAAATGCTTCACTTTATTAATTTTTCCAGTCTACGTTTGTCGTAGCTCTTTTGACTGTAAGTATTTTTTTTGAATTTTGCTATTTTTTCATGTTTTCCACGTTTTCCATTTTCCACATGGTCATTCTTAATTTTTAATTATAAATTAAAAAAAAAATTTTAAACATTTATTAAACTTAAACGCTTGTTTTTGCCTCGTTGAATGTTTTATACATAAGTTTTTTACTGTTTTTTGCTGTTTTTACTATTTTTATGATTTTACGTTTGTAGTTGTCGCTGATGATGGGGTAACCCGAAACTAGTACGTCTATAAATAAATATACGCAAGTTAGAAGTTTTTTCATAATTTTTATTTGATCATTAATCTTACAACATGGATCATCCCTTTAATGTTACAATAAAGACCCAAATTTTCATTAAACTTTTTAATTTAAAAGGTTCATAAGTTAAGAAACATAACTTTTGAATATGGCACCCAAACGATAATATTACGAAAATAAATGTTACAAACTTGGACCAAATTTATATTGAAATTTAAATTAATATTGGTGAAAATCTGGACTTTTTCACTGGTCTATTTCCAAAAAATCTGCCTTACATGTTTGGACGATTAGTCATCTTCAGAGACGATGTCGTTCAATTAAGAGTGTTGTTCAAAAATTTTCCATCACAAATTATATTACGTTTACTCACTATATAAAGGTTTTTTACGACAATCACAGTATTTAGTATGAATTAAAATAAATTAATATAAATTTGGATTTTGGTAGATTTTGGTTGAACCTTTCTTTTTGAAATCATATATAACTCGTTGTTTTCGTTGTCAAAATCGATTGCATATAAGAAATGTTAAAGGATGATGTGTTTTGATGTTGTAGTAAAATCACGAAACAGTTATAAAATTTGAAAGATCGTGAAGATACTTATTTTTGAAAATGAGGAAATGACTTGCACATCAAATTGAGGTTGAACCTTCCTGTTTGAAATGATATATAACTTGTTTCAGTTTAAAATTCTTAAAACTTTTGAATATGGCACCCAAACGATAATATTACGAAAATAAATGCCACAAACTTGGACCAAATCTATATTGAAATTTAAACTAATATTGGTGAAAATCTGGACTTTTTCACTGGTCTATTTCCAAAAAATCTGCCTTACATGTTTCGACGATTAGTCATCTTCAGAGACGTCGTCGTTCAATTAAGAATGTTGTTCAAAATTTTTCCATCACAAATTATATTACGTTTACTCACTATATAAAGGTTTTTTACGACAATCACAGTATTTAGTATGAATTAAAATAAATTAATATAAATTTGGAATGTTAAAATCACGAAATAAAAATTTTTAAGGACATTACATTACAAAGTTAAAGTATAAAATGGTAAAATTTTGAACAACATTCTGTGTAAAAAATCTCTGTCAAATTGTAATTCAAATTTAAGTATTTTATTATCAACCTTCATTGTAATATTATATAAAAATGATGAAAAATGGGATATTATATAAATAATAATTATTTTAGATATTTTAATTTGTTTTATACAATATGGAGAGAATACAGAGGCTGCAGGAAATTTATATCATGATGATATCCAGGAAGACCGCAACATTTTAATATTCTTTGTAGAAATGTTTTAATAGAATCATGGAATAACTGATAAAATTTAAAAGATCGTGGGATCTTATTAATAATTAATATAAGATCTCATTTTTGAAAATGAAGAAATGACTTGCATATCAAATTGCAGGTTGAACCTTTTTAAAATGAGATATAACTCGTTGTTTCAATTGAAAATCGATTCCACCTAAGCAATGTTAAAGGATGATGTGTTTTTGAAGTATTAGTAGAATCACAAATATATATATATATATATATAATAAATTCTAATATATATATATATATAAAAAATTTGAATAATATAATAAAATTTGAATGATCGTGGAGATCCTTATTTTTGAAAATGAAGTAATGACTTGCATATCAAATTACAGGTTGAACCTTCCTTTTTGAAATCATATATAACTCGTTGTTTTCGTTGTCAAAATTGATTGCATATAAGAAATGGTAAAGGATGATGTGTTTTGATGTTGTAGTAAAATCACGAAACAGTTATACAATCTGAAAGATCGTGAAGATCCTTATTTTTGAAAATGAGGAAATGACTTGCACATCAAATTGAGGTTAAACCTTCCTGTTTGGAATGATATATAACTTGTTTCAGTTTAAAATCAATTCCACCTAAGAAATATTAAAGGATGACGTGTATTTGATATTTTAGTAGAATTATGAAGAATTATAAAATTTGAAAGATCGTGGAGATCCTTATTTTTGAAAATGAAGAAATGACTTGCATATCAAATTGAATGTTTAATCTTCCTCTTTGAAACGATATATAACTCGTTGTTGCAATTTAAAATCGGTTCCAGGTAAGAAATGTTAAAGGATAATGTGTCTTTGATATTGTAGTAGAATTACGACAAAAATTATAAAATTTGAAAGATCGTGGAGATCCTTATTTTTTAAAATGAAGAAATGACTGGCATATCAAATTACAGGTTGAAGCTATCTAATTTTATTTTAATTTAAGAATCCATGTGGCAAGTTAAAATTTTTAATATATGTTAAATTTTAGTAAATAAAACTTCTTATTTGCTAGTTATGTTTTTATATTAACGGTACTAGTTTCGGAAAAACTAGTTTCCCATCACCAGCCGAATCTGCATGTACAAAAACTGGTTAATACATTAAATAAAATGAAATAGATACAAATATAAATAAAAATGAACTTACTGTCAAGTTAAGACTATTAAAAATGTATAAAAGACGAACACAATACTTTAAAATTATTGTAAATCGACATTTTACACAAACGAAAAAGATGACGAATACAGAATGACTGGTTCTGTTGGGAGTGAATGAAGAAAACTTGTTTTTGAAAACGGGTATTATGCTGTTATGTCCTTTAAATACGTATATATAGGTCTTTCATATAATTGAAAGGGGCTGAATTCGGCTGATGATGGGAAACTAGTTTTCCCGAAACTAGTAGGGAAACGTGGGGGAATATCGACTACTTAAGCACTACTCAAAATTTCAGGTAGTAACCTTTGTAATAAGAAGCTCAAAATGTTACAATTGCTTGGGTAATTTATCTACTATGATTTTGTTCTTCTGATTTTTTAAAGAAACAAATGGTTTTTTCATAATGTATGTTTTAAAACAAAAACATAAAAGTTGGTAATTTCGACCAGTAGGATAATATCGACCGTTGTGAATGATAAAGTCGACCATGAAATAATATTTTGAAATTACCAGTAGGATAATATCGACCATTGTGAATGGTAAAGTCGACCATGAAATAATATTTTGAAATATATTTATTTTTAGCATATGACACTAATCATTTATTACAAATATACACTGACGCTTTTTCGGTGCTAATACAATCAGCATGAGCCCAAGACCCACAGAAGCGGCATCGCCATCTAACGTCATGTATTCGTCACGTATTGTTCACAAATAGTAAAGATGTCTTTACTTTCTTCTCCTTTCGTTCCAATCAGTTTTTTGTTCGCCTGTAATTTTTCTTGTGACTTTGTTTAATTTTTCTTTTTCCGCTTTTTCTTTGCTCTTTCTCTATCTTATTTTCGAGCTCTTCTTTTATTGGAATGGATGTCAATATTTTAGAGTGTTGCCTTTTAAGTAGTGAAGTTCTTGGTTTAAAAACTGGAGCTGAACATAAGTCTTGAAAAGAAATATTTATATTTTTTTCTTTGGGTTTTACGGTTTTATCATCATCGGTTAAATCATCTTCAGCAACTTCTTCCAAACTGAATTCAGACTAAGACGAATCTGATAGCAATTTATTTCCTAAGATATTTGATCTGCATGGAATAGTTTCACTTGTTCCTGGTTGTGGAGATGGCGTCTGATGCCCGTACTCTTCTGGAATCGTTACATTTTGCTGATCCTCTGTTGCTTTAACGGTAGGAATGAATATAATCATGTTCTTCATAATCTTCATCTTTTAAATATAATCATGGGCGGAATATATTGCCCTGATGCACTGAAACAGCATACTATCATGGTATTTTGTCCCCTTTCTCCGTTTGTTATGGCGCCGACTTGCTTTTCCCCTTTTTTTTGCTAATATTCGACCTGGATTATGGACATTGGAAATGTCCGTTTCATCAATGTTGTATATACGACGAACTTCAAACTTATATTTTTCAAATAGTGATTCTAGATTATCAAAAAAAAACATTCATTTCAGATTTGTTGAATGCGGTCACTCTACTAATTCTAGTGGCTTCCGGTTTGCTAAAACTAAGCTACGGATAACGTCCCATTAATGAATACAGCCAATCCTTTCCACATATTCTTTATCCACATTAACAGGATGTGCAATGTTATTTGTCTCTGCATATTTAAACACTAAACTACGTATGCTTTGAGTTGTGAGTCCATAAAATAATTTTGACATGTTTAATATTGTATTAACAATTTCTTCCTCCTGATATTCGGAAAACACCGGTTTTCTTCCCAATGTAATTTTCTTTGCTTGAAATCTACCTCATAGCCTATCTTGAAGTGTACCATATGGAATCTCAAACATTTTAGGCACTCCTAATGGAAGACTGTTGTTCTCTTACAGCCTTTATCGCCCTTTTCATGGACTCTTATGTCCACGAAATCTAGACGTTCTCTAGATTTTCGTACATATATGCGCGTCATCTAAAATTAAATATCGTCTTTTATCTGCCTATCTTACTAATTTTTTCTTATACATTCGGTTTAAAACAGAATTACTAATTTCGCCGAAACTGCTAAATGTATATACTAATTGGGGTAATATCGACCAACATGATCGATTTTCCCCGAGCCAGTACAGTTTACCATAAATTTTTGTTTAAGAAAAAATTAGATTAGAAATGCAACATATTACGCTCAGATTGTAGAAAAATATCCGCTTTATCTTACGTAAAATACAAAACATTTAGAAAATATAAATCTATCCGTACCTTGATAAAAACGCCACAATTTTAATAAGAAAACTCGAGATACCAGTAAAAATCACCACATGTACAAAAATCGAATGATGGTATCGTAGTAACTATTTATAAGATAGATTTGAAGGTTTCTAACACCTGATCGATAACAGTCAATTAAATGGTGCCAAGTTTATAAAATTTGAAAGTGGTCGATTTTGCTCGACGATCGATATTTCCCCACGTTTCCCTACCGTTAATATACAAACATAACTAGCAAGTAAGAAGTTTTATTTACTAAAATTTAACATATGTTCCTAATTTTATGTTCTAACTATAAAAGTTAATTAATTATTCCCACTTTTATGAAAAAAATTGAGCTTATTCTAAACTAAAAGTTTTCTAAGTCAAATTTATAATATTTAACCATAGAAATTATAACTAATGTTAGTGAAAAATATACGGACAAATTGAATTAAAATATGGATAAATAATTGAAAATATTTGAAATGTAAATTCATGTAATAACTTATGTAAGTAATAAATATTATTTATTTGTAAATGAACAAATCAACTATTTATTTATACAAATCACCGCCTAATTCGGCACACTTTTGAAAACGAACTTTAAATTTTTTATAAGAATTTCGAATTTCCACCAGTGGTAGAATTCCATCACATTAATTATACATTGATTTAACAGTTTTATATTGTCTTGTGATTGATCACTGTAAACAATTTGTTTCAGTCGTCCCCAAAAATAAAAATCCATAATTGTAAGATCAGAACTACGTGCTGGCCATAAAATAGGACCTTTTCATCCAATCCATCTTTCAGGAAGTTTAAGATTAACCATTTGGTCACAATGTGTGAATGGTGAGCTGGGCAGCGGCCTTGCTGAAAATACATTGACCGTATAAAATTTAAGGGTAATTCATCAAGTTTTTCACTAAAATAATTTTGTAACATATCGAAATGTTTCTATTGATTTACATTTCCACCGAAGAAACATAGGAATATGTTACCGATACCTTTCATACAGATATTGCGATAATTCTCTTTTTATCTGTCGTGAAATAGCCTAAAAAACACATCAAAAATAAAAAAAGTGCGGCGAAGCATCAAATATGACAAAAAAACACTTTAAAGTATCAAAGTGATGTCACATAATTTAACATTTCAAAGCTTGCTAACAACGTATTTTTTTCAGAAAATACGACTATAACAGGTTCAGAAACCAATAATATAAGTAAATAAATATTAAATAATTTCTTTAAACAAAATTAAAAATTTGTTAATTTACTCCTATTATAATTTTTTTTGAGTTAAATATCCTTGTTTCTTATTTACGTATTCGTGCCGATCTGACAATGAGTATTAATTATATTGGTCTCTAATATTTTTGGCCTTAGATGCGTCGGAATTGATGTAAACTTGCCATGATGTAAACTTGGCAACCTTGCATTCAAACTTTGAAAATATAGCATATGCAAAAAGGTATATGGTTCCATTAAAAAAATTAAGCTGACTACGGTCTTGGAATAGTGAAACATCCTGTATAGCTGAAAATAAATTTAGTCTCTGCAGCTTTGATGATACTATATTATGATGACGCAAAAACTTGTGTTTATTTTCAACAGTAAAGCAGCAAACGTCCATCTACGCACTATTGGCTCATCCTGTATATGTTTTGTATGATCTAATACAGCACCAATTCCAAACTCACTTTTCATGTTAATTAGATTTGACGAAGATGCTTACAATATAATAAAATGTTTTCAAAAGTTTGGAAACAACATGTAAAACAACGAAAATAAAGTGGACTGATAGCACTCTAAATAGTAAATAGAAATATATAAATTGTTATCAAAAAACATCATAACAAAAGAAAAATATTCTATACCCAAAAAAGTTCTAAAAATCTTTTCAAATCAAAGTTGTAAAAAACGAAGTTCTGAATAATATTGCTACCTTTTACTTTTGCTTTCAAGTGCGTTAATATCGAGAAATACACGAAAATTTGACGAATTTTGTTGTCTTAAGTTATGAATCTAAACGTTTTATAAAAAACTTTTGGAAGCAGTCGTTAAATAAAAAAGTTGTGAAAATTTCCTGAACTCAGCCCGACTCGCTTCAATACGTTCAACTTCTACTTGCTATAACTTCGACAAAACTTTGAATTTTTTAATGGGTAAACGCTTAAAATACTAAAACATCTGCCTTTTACGACCTACTTGAATTTTTAAATTTTAATATGCGTAATATTCAAAAAGAGTGGACCCATTATTATATCAATGCAAAGTCGTGACATTTTATTCTAATATTTATCTAGGCTGACCACTTTCAACTGAAGTAGTTCAGCGATAATACATCCAGTTGTCTAAATTGAGTCATAATCATGTACGTTAATCATATAAAAGTAAATTGCAACATCACAATTTAAAATGTTAAACTTTAGTATTCTTTCCGAATTTAGATGCATAATATCCCTTAATGCAACGTCTAAAGTTATTCATACTACTCAAAAAAATATCAACTGACATTTGTTGCATAATAGTTGTTATTCTCTCCCATACTGATTAAGATTATTATTACTATTGCCCATAATTGTTGAAACTGATAATTTGTTGACATTTAAAGCTGTTACCGACAAAGTTTCATAGCCTACTTTGACCATTATTAGTTGATTTAATATTTTCAGAAAACGTATTTTTTCTTATACAACCGTATAATTTGATATTTTCATCGAGTAAAGGATTATTTTCTATAAAAATTCATTTCATTCTAAATAACAGCATTGGTTACCTTAACGAAACAAGAAAAAGTACAAATAAGCAAATACCTCATATCAATTTCGAACCCATCCAAATCCTCAACAACATAAGTCAAGGGTAAAAGGTACGCTAGTACAAGCAAGCAGTGTAATGAAATCATAAGGACAAAGGAGAAACCCTGGATAATGCTGTGGCAAACTGAACGGGCCATGAACACTGATTTAAGTTTGTTAATTAAAAGTCAAATAAAAGTCTGTGTTAAAAGACTTTTCATTAACTTTATTTAAACACAATTTAACATGAATTGAAATCTAAAACTATCGCTTACTATCGGGTTCGACAAATCGCGTCGGGTTCGATAGAGTTCCGAACAAACCTATCAGGTTAACGGGTTTGATTACGAAACTGAACTGTTCTCGTTTTATTAACTAGGCGTGTTATAACATTTTTATTGTAAAACCAGCACTAAATGGAATTGCAGGTCCTTAAAACTAATAAATATCTCCTAATTGACAAAATAAATATATTTTTACGCTATTCGAATAATTTACGAAAGTCGGATGTTATTTTCGGTCAACTAAATAATTGGTGGTAGCTGATAAAATTGCTTTTCCTACAAGAACACAACATGTTTTTCTGACGAAGTTAGCATATGAAATATTATCCCTGTATATACTTTGGGAGAAAGAATGTAAATATGTTTAGTGATTTTCGTGATTCATTATGCGTAACTCATTATAGTATTTGTACAAGATTTGCAAGTACAATGTTTTCAATTTCTTCAGCGCACGAAGTGTCTTGTTTGCATATTGCATATTGCGGATGTTTCATAAATTAATTGATGCGGCCGCCACAACAATTGTCTCTGTTGTTGAGGTCTGTGTACCCAAAAAATGAGAAAGTGTGTTTCCACCAGGAGTGTGTTTTCATACATGAGTGCTCTTAATTTGGGATTACGATAATACACATAAATAGGTGTCGCCAATTTTTTCTTAATTTCAAGATCGTGTCTTGAGTCAACACAAGAACAAGACAAGATGATGCATTTATAATTCAAGACAAGACAAAACGCCTTGAACATGATTTGAAGAATTTTGGCTAGAAATCAAGAGTTCTTGAAATATTTATTTGATTAATAAATGAATAATACAAACAAACTATTCATTGACCAAAACACATATTTTTCGGTATTAATGGTATGTGTAATGCAATATAGTATGTGTATTACCATAATGTATATGATCGTAGTTGGAGTAACACCAAAGAGATACCCTGTTGGAAATACTCGGATACGTCACATTAGCTGTTTTTTCATTTTTTCAGTTTGTTGTTGATTTAGTGTCGATTACTTTTGAATACGCAGGATGGCCATTGTGTATGAAATATAGCATATACCTCCATAAATATCAACTTTATAAAAAAAATGTTTGTTATAAAAGTTGTTCAGTATTTTAAATGTCGTAATAAGACAGTATTCAGATGTTTTTATTTCAGGAACAAATGAGCAATGAATGACACTTGATTTTTTAAATAGTATCCTTTCATTAGGTTCATTTGATAGATTTTTATTCTCCTTACGACAACGTAAAATGTTAATACCCTTACTCTAGAAAATTGAACTTTATGTTTGGCTTCCCCACAGATAGTCAGCAAAATAATTTTAAATTAAGGTTCTAACTTAGCATTTAGCAGAAGTTTAATGGACATTTTTTCCGCGATGCCTTAAATACATCCGATTTTTTTATTATTAACTTCCTTGAAAAATGGGAAATCTTTCCGTATGTCCCTTAAGACGGCTAAACTCTAATGTTTTTAGTTTTAAGTTTAGTGTCGGTTTTAAAGCTAGGTTGAGTTAGGCTCCGTCTTAAGAGAGGTACGGCTAAACTCAAATGTTTCTCATTCTAGGTCTAGAATTAGCTCTAACGTTAGTGTTTAATTTAAATTGTTGTATACTTGTATCGAACTAAAACTTTTAGATTCAGGTTTAGCCGTGCGTCTTCATACGCGCGGTTACTAGAACAGTTACTAGAACTAACAAAGATTCAGGTTTAGCCGTTTACTAGGTTTGGAGGGACGGCTAAATCGAAACATTCTAGTACTAGGTGTAGTGTTAGTTCTAGTTTTAATTCTTATTAAGCTCTAGATTATTGTAAATTCTTCTCGAACTAAAAATATAACTAATACTAGACCTACAACCCAGTTTCGGATCTTATACTAGAGTTAGAACTTGAAACATTGTGGTTTAGTCATACGTCTCTTAAGACGGCTGAACCCTAATATTTCTAGTTCTAAAACTAGGTTGAGTTGGATTGAGTACCGTGTTAACAGTTACTTCTCATAAGACCGAGGTAGTCGTCCTACAAGGAAGAAGGAAAGCCCGGAAAATGATGATAATGATAAAGGACCGGCAGGTGGAGAGCAGGCAAATGATTAGGTACCTAGGGGTCTACCTCGACGCAGCCCTGAGAATGACATCACACATCAGGAAAGTAGTGGAAAATGGCACAAGGTAACTAATATGCTGCGTCGAATAATGCCGAACATCCACAAACAAGCAGTAGAAGGAGGCTTTTGGCATACACGGTTATATCAGCAGTACTCTATGCCGCCACAAAGTGGGGACGGACGATGAAGTACACGCACCACAAGAATCTGCTGCAAACAATAAACAGAAAACTGGCAATAGGGGTTACCTCCGCTGGATCTGCTGGTAGAAGAACGGACTACGGAGTGTGAGAAGAGAGCTGAATGGAAAATAGAAGCAAAACTTACTCGGTGGTATAAATGGTGGCAAAAATGGGATGGGTATGATGGATGGGCCAAGGTCTTCATTAAAAATGTGGACGACTGGACGAATAGGTAGCGGGGAAAATTGGGTGGCAATTAAATCCTTTGGATAGGAATTTTCATAATTAAACAAAGGGAAGAGTTTGAAAGAGAGGAGGACCTATCCACTCCTCTCCCAGGCAAAATGTAATGAGGTAACTAAAAGAATAAAAATTTAGGGTTATGTATCTTATCTTGTTTCGAATGGCACACCTGCTCAATGGACGAACGAGGGTGAAGAAAGAGTGCCGTGGATTCTGGAAATAGTATAGTGAGAGTAAATCCATCTAGGTAAAAGGTAAGATGGTATTGGTAAGACAAAAAGTTAGAGGAATGCCTTTTATTTGCATGTCAACTGGGCGACGACGATGACGACTGGAAGAAGAAATACGTGGTTCCGGAGAATATGAGGAAAGGGGTTTTATTGTGGGTCGGGGTTTATGACTCCAAAAGAAAAGGTACCGTCTTAAGCGACGTACGGTTAAACCCGAATGATTCTAGTTCTAGATTTAGTATTAGTTCTAGTTTTAACATTCCTCTACTTCTCGTTGATATTCAATCTTAGATTGTTGTATACTTGTATCGAACTAAAACTAGAACTAATACTAAGCCTAAAATTAGTATCTTTTGGTTTTGACGCACGGCTAAGAATGAATCTTTTTAATTCTAGGTTTAGTGTTAGTTCTAGTTTTAATTCTTAGTTAGCTCTAGATTGTTATAAGTTCTTCTGGAACTAATACTATAACTTAAACTACTTCGGAAATCAGTATTGGTCCAAAAAATACCCCAACACCTTAGGAAGAAAGTTTCAAAATCGAGTCACATTATTCTTTCATTGCCAAAAATTGATTATATCTACTTATCGTGTACAATAGATATTGGAAAAGCGTTAACGCTCATAAATCATGAATCTGAATACCTTTTTCGGTTTGTTGCTTCCTAAGTAAACGGATTTTTTGCGCGATGTTTTTAATATACTGATGTCTAACCTTTCTGAGAAGTAAGTAGTCTAAAAAGACTAAACTTGTCTGTAAACTACTGCGTGTGAATGAATAAGAAATAAAGGAAATCAGATATTTACAATGCAATATTATTTTTTAATGAATATACTTGCTGGTTAACAAATAAGTTGAAAAGATGATGTTTTGTTGGCCATATGACATTCCAATTCATGGCTGAAGAAGCGGGGTGCAATTAGGCGGCAAAAACATGATTATAATGATGGTAAATCATTATTGCTTCTTAACTACGTCTCTGAAGCTTGACAGCCAGCATTGTCGATGATAATAACGGTTTTCCCTTAAAATTGTTTTATTTCTGAGATATTACTTCTTTGTTTGACAAAAGATGTATTAGTTTTCAATGAATAGAACGGATTTTATTCATGCATTCTTGGAATAAAGAATGCATGCCTCTTTTTAACATATTCTCGTTAGCGCTGAGATAGCTCGCTTATTTTTTCCGTAAATTTCTTCAGAAAACGCTGAACCCCTGTAGGATCGGTTGACAGATTTTGTTCACAAACTTGTAATTTGCAAATGCCATGACTTTCTTCAAATTAGTCAAGCCACTCTTTATTTGTAATAAACTTGTCATCATTATAAAGTTTGGAAATGTGAAATGCATTTTCTAAACTTTTAATTTAATTAAATTTCTCTTCGAAAACTTCATTTATTTATTTTAAAATTATTAAACATTTTTCAATTGAATTTTCTTGAATGGCAAAACATTTTTGAAAATTATTGACTTTTCTACGATGCAATAAAGTATGGTGAATCCATACAATACAGAGCAGTAATACACAGATTTTATCGACAGAAGTTCGTCCACACACTTTTATTGATTTTTATAAACTCGTCATGAGATATAAATCTACTTTTTTTAATTTTAAAACTTTTTTTAATTTTCTGATTTAGTTTTATAACAAAACAATAATAAAAATCAACGTATATGTTTACCCCGCATAGATTTATCACCACTGCCCTAATACATCTTATGTTTTTAATAGCCAATTTTCTTGAAAAATTAAAAAAATTTCAACACTTATTCAACGTAGTATTTTCTGATACATACGATGGTAAATTCACAGAATTGTCTAAATATGTAATGGACTAAGACTTTGTAGCACTTCATGTAGTGCAATTATTAAAAAAAATGTTACTCATTTGTATATAAAAATATACTACATTATATTAATAAAATTTTTATTTACACCAATAGTTTGCCAATTCGTCAGAAATTAAACAAAATCGTTTTATTTTCTAACCAATAAATTATTAATTATTTATTTATTGACTGTTAATTAGTAATTTACACTATGGTACGATAGTGTTTATTTAAATAAATTTATAATATCCTATATACATATTATGCAAATTGCTGTATACTTTTTCAAATTTTCAGAAAACATTAAATAAAATTGTTTGAAGTTGCAGTCAATAAATCAGTTATTCAGTGTTTATTTAAACGAATTTAATACCTATAATAAATATTGAGCACTGGTAATTTTTTCAGATTTATTTCATATCTCAAACATTCACTTATTAAAATTTGGATTATGAATTCATGAATTTAGGCACATCAAATTTCTTACAGAATCGACTGCTAATTTATTCCTAGTCTTACAATTAGTAGCAGTTTAAGATTTCGAAAGTAAATTTTTTTCTTGGTTAAAGAATATTTGGTAGTTCTTTTCAAGACAAGATGGGAAGTTTACTTCAAGACAAGGTTTCTAGTCTTGGTGACCCCTACAGATAAATCGATATTAACAAAGATCTTGTAAGTATACCCATGCCGAAAGTTGTTTACCTGATCGATTGCTCGACAATCACAGATTTCTCTGTATCTCTCCTACTCTGCGAGATGTCATATTGGATGCATTTGGAGGAGCCCGATCATAGAACATCTTATGTCAGTAGTACATCTTTGAGTTGTATCCTTGCTTTGATGCAACCGGAGCAAATATTGGCAGATGGTACCAACAGTCCCGTTCATCTCATTAATACTCACGGGATTTCGAAATCGATTTCATCTTCCATCGCGTTAATATATGGTTTTGTACTTTTAAAAGTTTTAATTTCATTAATGGTTTGTAAAAATGGTAACTTTCTTTCCATAGTTCCATTTGCTCTAAATAATTCAGCATTTAAGGCAGCAAACAATACTCGGAGGTTCCTTCTACTTGTTGAATATTTTTATACTATATAACAAGAGGTCGTGGCATATGACAGGCCTGTTCTATGTGTTATAAAATGTTATTATGTTCAATGCGACTACTTTGCGAGACCCTATTATGGGCGAGGTCGTCGGCGGTTACCGACGACGCCGACGCCTAGCATCGCCACTAATAGCGGCGTGGTTTATATCGTCCAATTTCACCTTGAAAAATACTTATTTATAAAGCAATATCAAATGCAATAACATATCAGAATATTCCACACGTCGAAGTGTGGATTATTATTTTGATTTGGGCTTTGTTTTCACACAATCAAATATATTATCGGGGAATTAATATGATATTATTTATTTTCTGTATTCCATGGCTGAGTTGGAAATTGGACCATTTTTTATTATTTATTATTTTAAGTAACACATTTTCCACCAGAATCTATGAAAAATTTTAATTCATTATATGTCACATAAGGAAGTAATGGACCTTGTCATTAAACTTTGTTGGATATCGTTACGACAGCAGATGGTGAACATTATCCTCTGAAAAATCCGGAACCGTGGTATTTTCGACATATCGATTTTCATCTTTGTAAAATTAGAATGTTAGGAGGAATTTTGATATTATCAAGCATTTATTGGCTTTCCAATAATTATTAACAGAATAAGTGCATGTTTAGTTTTAATTTTAACGCTAGTTTCAGTTTTATTTTAAATCGTTCTATATTTTTCAGTGAACGGAAAGTTACACGTTTCTTAATACGGCTGAACCAATTAGCCCAATTTCAATTAGTCAATCTGGTTATGAAGCAAATGAGTTAAATTTATGGATTTAATACAGGTAAATAACATTCGAATAATTTATGATTTTCAATCAAGCAATGACGTGAGCGTGACTGCTTAGTTAACATGTTCGCGGACGTGATTCATTTAGCATCCATTTTCATAATGTTGCAGAATGACATGAATATAGCATTCCAATCTCAGTCAACTATTTTGAATTTAATTTTATATAACATTAAGTTTTTGTGATATTAATTATAACTGATGACTAACTGTATTTTCGTATTATCTTATGTTTTCTCGGTGTATTTATAAATTTGCTTAGGCATCCACAATGCGTAAAATAGAAGCATAATACCTGACGTGGAGGCTACAGCATTTGTATTGGACATTGGATTTACAAAAATTTTGGCTAATAATGATAGCACAAATTTTGAATTTTTCCTTTCTAGACACTTCTTTGCGCTAGGGCGTTACAAATATCTGGGCGGCTTTTAATTTTTGAAATATCAAATATGGAGCACAAATTTTAACATTTTTTTCATTGTTTGAATTGTGTATGTGAAGGTAGAATGGCCAGCGGTTGCCATTCTACCTTTTCTGCAATAGCTCCATCGTTCTCTCTCTGAGCTCCTTTGCTGCTTTCTTCTTTCTTTCATACAACAATCTTCTTTCCTCCACCAACAAATCAAGAGGTGACATATCAGCGATATTCTCCGCGGCATCTCCTGATACTGTTCGGTAAAGTAGCCATCAATATATGCTATCTTATAATACTGTCCTCCTTCAAATCGGTGCAGCGTACAATATCACAAAAACCGTTGCCGAAGCAATCACTTTCCTTTTACTCGCCATCATTCCACCAACATTGTGCACCAATCTCCTCAGTAAATTTGTCACCTATGTCACTTTCTTCATCATTCCCATTACGTGTTTCGTCATTTTCATGTCCTAGTCAAAGTTTACTCCTAAATGTTTAGCGCTAGGCACGGTTGCGACAGTGCTCCCATTTATTAGCAAGAAGTCCATCTCTGTTTTAGACTCCCCCGGAGTCAGCCCGTTTGATGGAGTCTATATATATAGATCAACTTACGAAATCACCTTATTCTCAGCATACCTCGCCAGCTCTTCCAATTCGTTTCTATCTTATGCTTTTACCACCAGCGCTAAATCTTCTGCATACACCAACATTTGCATGCCTTTCTCAATCTCCATCGTCAAAACTGCATCATAAACTCATTCCAAAGTGTTGGACCAAGAATAGATCCTTGAATGGAACCCCGCTTGTTACTTTAAATCTTGTAGCATTCGCATTCCCCACGAATCTGTCCGACAAATAACATTTAACTAGATCCACCAAGTAACCACGTACACACACTTACTTTGCGGCATTTACAATTCCCCTTCAGGGCGCTGAATTAAAGATATTTTTTAAATCCATCATAGTCCTGATGCAAAATCTCTAATCAACTCTTGCCTTTGTTTTAATTTCCTCTACGATGCTCCTTACCAGCTGGATGAGTTGAATGGTTGATCTTCCCTTTCTAAATCCTTATTGGTCTTTGTGCAGTAATCCTTTCTCCTCTATTTCGTGATGTAATCTTTCCCTTATAATTATCTCGTAGAGTTTTCTCATAGTGTTGCACATGCAGATCGGTCTGTATGCTTTTTGGTTTTTCGATGTGAGCCAGACTCGCAACTGTCCATACCCTACATCCATTATACACCTCAACGAAAGCTTTTTTATTTCCCTCTACCATTTCAATACGAATCTCAGGTGTTATCCCATCAGTTCCAAGCACTTTCCTTCCTCTTATACGTCTCACTGTATTTTCTAATTTTCCCAGGTTACCAGAGAATACTCGTGCCCGTGTCTCGGTTTCTGTTCCCATAACACTTCTTCATGTTTTGAGAAGAGTTTATCGATTTGCCGCAGAACTTCGCGCTCCTCTATCGCCGTACTATTCCTCAGCTTAAGTTTCATCGTTACAATCTTATACGCCTTCCCCAATACATCCTCGTCCAAACCCATTCTCGTTACCTATCTTCTAAGCCACTCTCTGAAAGTATACTATCTGACCTGCTGGTATCTAGCCTGCAGATCATGACTAGTATGCCATCTGTATCTATTGGAATACTCATCCTTACAACCCTCTGACTCTTTTATCGCAAATGTTATCGTTCTTTAATCGTTCATATTCTCTTCACCCCTAACTCTCTAGCTCCCAATTTTTTTCCAGCTACTCTGAAGCAGCCGTGAAATCTATAATCGATTGTCCTATGACTCCTACAAAATTGGGCTCGTTTCTTTCATTTATCACGACTAAGTTATTTGAAGTCAACCACTCCTCCAAAATTCGTCCTCTTTCGTTGCTATTGAGCCATTAACCTTAATCCAACCTAACCCAACTAACTACTTGGCACTAAATATTGGTTGGGTTGAGCCATCAATTTGATCAAAATTAAGTAGTTAGCAAGTAGTTTGTAATTAATACAACGAAATAAAATAATAATATAATATTATAATAATAATATAAACTCTTGAGTCATTAAAATTAAAAATGTATCAGACAAGGCTTCACATTTTTATTGAATTTATTACTTTCCTCATAAACACAACGTATATGTATAAAAACCTACTTGTGAATAAATAGTTGTATTGAAACCAGAAATAAACTTCTTTTTCTGATGAATTCATTTAATGATTGCTATTGCATTCACGTCTGTTTAATCAAATATCGGATATCATATCACAACAAATTTGAAAATAAATCGATTTTCAATGTTTGCATTTCGTCGAAAGTTTTACTATCAGCAAACGTGTTAAATGATGATTTTTCAATCACTTTTGACTGTTTTTGACAAAAAATTTGACATTCCACAAAAATGCTTCCCACATTATACGAATTCTATACGTCCGGAGGTATTAATTCAGGTTTATCGGAAAATCTGGATTCTTTCACCCTGAACAATAAGCCCTTAACAATAGTAAGCGGATCAATGCACTACTTTAGACTTCCACCTGAATACTGGCGGGATCGGTTAAGAAAAATGCGCTCAGCCGGATTAAATACCGTTGAAACGTACATTCCGTGGAATTTACACGAACCCTATGAAGGTATTTATGATTTTGGTAATGGACAGAACGATATGAGTATCTTTTTGGACATAAATAAATTTTTTAAACTTGCTCAAGAAGAAGATTTGTTTGCAATCGCACGAATTGGTCCTTATATTTGTGCTGAAGTTGATTTTGGAGGTATGCCTGGTTGGTTGTTAAGATATTCAAGCATAAAAGTTCGATCTAACGATAAAACATTTTTGTATTATGTTAAACGATATTTTAATGCCTTAATGTCGATATTAACCATTTTGCAATTTAGTAATGGTGGACCAATAATTGGGTTTCAAGTTGAGAACGAATATTTACAATTTTCCGACATAGATTATAATTATATTAAATCACTGGTGGATTATCTCCTAGAGTTTGGTGTAAAAGAAATGATGTTTTTAGCGGACTTTCCAATATCGGGCAACTTAAATTGTAACAACTTTAACGTTTTAAATGTCGGGAATTTTGGTGAAAATATCAAATTTAATTTGAATTTATTAAAAGTTTATTTAAATGGAAGACCATGCTTTTTGATGGAATTTTGGACTGGTTGGTACGACGTTTGGTTGAGAAATAAGAGGAAAGTAACTGATTCAAAACAATTTGAAAATGATATAGAATTAATTTTGAAGTCAAGGTGTTCCATTAATTTTTATATGTTTGTTGGTGGAACTACGTACGGGTTCTTGAATGGGGGAAGTGGGGTCAATGAAGATGGGGATGAATTATTACCATCAGGGAATAGTTATGATTTTGATGCGCCTATAAGCGAAGGTGGTGATTATACATGGAAGTATTTCCTTATAAAGGATATAATAGAAAGAAGTTTGAATAACAAATTTAGAAAACCTTTACCACCAAGATCAAAGCCAAAATTTGCGTATAAATCTATTCCAATTCAATTTGAATTAAAACTTTTTGATTTACTCCCATATCAAGATCGCTTCCATTACAAAAATTTAATTCAAATGGAATATTTGCCAATTAATAATAATTCTGGACAACTTTTTGGTTATATCGTTTACAGAAAAAATAACTTATCCATCCCATTGAATTCTGTTTTAACAATACGAGGTGTTGTTAAAGATTTTGCAATGGTTTTAATTAACGGAGAATTATTAACAAAACCGTTTCTATCAAAAGTGGATATTTATTCTTTTGGATTTTCCGAAGCGATCAATTCAAATTTAAATATTCGTAAATCATATTCAAACGCGGTTTTAGATATAATTGTCGTGAATCTAGGTCGAGCAAATTATGGGAACTTTAAAACTTTTAAGAATCAAAATAAAGGCTTAAATTCAAATTCAGTAACTTTAAATGATATTCCATTAAAAAACTGGGACATTTTTCCAATTGAATTTAAAAAACGCTGGATTAAGAATTTATCGAATTGGACAAAGCCAAAGTTTTCAATCGGACCTACATTGTATAAAGCTAGGTTAAATTTAAAAGAACCTTTCGATACTTTTATGGATATGTCTAGTTGGCATATGGGAATAGTAATTATTAACGGGTTTGTTTTATCGCGCTATTTAAGATTGGGATCATCACAAACTGTGTATTTACCGGGATCACTTTTAAAACGGGGTGATAATGAAATTATTATTTTTGAACATTTTACTCCGTATAAGTATGTCTGCTTTTTGGGAGGGATGAAGAAGAAACGACAAGAACCTTTAGATGTTCCAGTTTTTGTAGAAAATAATTCCAATTTTGTCGGAGGTTGTAACAAAATAATTCTTTTCTTATATATATTGTTTTTATTTTGTTAGAAAGTAATTAAAATATTTTGAAATAATGATGTTGATTGATTAAATCTTAAAATTGTTAACAGTTACATTTTGGATGTTATAATTTCTTACTTTTAAAGGAAAATGTTTTTTTGATTTATAACAGTGCGAGTATAGACGGAATTTCATTAATAACCATAGCTGTTAATGGTGCTTGGGGCAAATGATTGTATATGCTAATTGCAATCTATTATATGAAGTACTACTACAAATTATGCGGACACTATTTAGTACCGTAGAGATTTATACTAAAGCTAATTGCAGAATGTTAAATAAATGAAGTATTATAATCTACTTCTGGACATGTTTAATGCCAACCTTGATAAAGACAGTAATTTCTAATAACACAAAATGTATTATTCTGTGTAATTTCCACATCGCCGGTTGCCAAATGTATAAACATTTATTTATGTTCGAATTTCAAAGACTTCAAGATAGCGTATAGTCTATGTATGTAAGGACCCGGGAGAGTGTGCGAATGAACGCACACCACACTTAGGCCCTAATGGGCCCCTTGTGTAACTCCCACTCTACCTCTGTTCACATCAACCAGCCTAAGGTTTTTCCGAACGCCAGGACGTCTCTTAGAGGGAGGTTCCTGATATCATTTGTGGACGGCTACTTCTCCCCGAGTAACCTCTTTCTGAGGTCGGTTAAGGAGGGGCAGTCATACAAAATGTGAATTACAGTCTCGTCGTCCTGTTCACAGGCCCGACAGAGAGGAGAATTAGGAATCCTCAAGTTATGAAGATGCTTGTTTACCTTACAGTGTCCCGTGAGGAGACCTGTAGGAATGTAAGGGTGGTTTTGCCCAACCCAATGAAATACTGAGCAGGATTATTGTCCCACGCTTTTAAAAATTTGTTGTGGGTAATGTACTTAATCATATCAATATGAGTAGTTAAGGCTGGGATGACAATCGGCTCGGGGCCCCAAAAATGTCTTCCAGCTGCCCTTTTGGCTAACCTGTCAGCATTCTTGTTGCCCGCTGAGCTATTGTGACCCTTTATCCATTGAATGGAGACTCGATTGTGGATCGAGGCCTCCTCCAGTGCAAGGTGACAATCCATTACCAAGGCAGACGTTCTCTTAACGTTGCTTAGAGCTAAAATAGATTGTTTACTGTCTGTAAATATAGTAAAGTACTTACCCCGACACTTGGTGTTAACAATGTAGTCAGCGGCAAGTTTAATAGCAGTCATTTCTGCTTGAACGACGGTGGTGGAATTGCTTAAGGGTTTTGAGAGGCGGATCCTAGGGTTGTAGGAAAACACGTCCGCGCCAGACCCATACCGTCTTTTTGAACCATCAGTGTAGATTTTCACGTTGTTATGTGTATCTGTTACTGTGGAACTGCTATTGGTGAGGTACTTTCTAGAGAAGATGAATTTGACCGGTATATCATCCGCTTTACACTCCAGAATGGGTGAGTCCTCGACTGCTTCCCTCCAGAGAGACGTTCGACCACCAGTGACCTCCACCTTTTTGGTAGCTATTGATTGTAGTCTTTTCATGGTTACCAGTGCCACCTCTTGTATGTAGAGATGAGAGGTGGTAGGTTTAACATGACCTCCATGGCTGCGGTGGGAGTAGAGCGCATCGCACCTGTAACAAACAAACAACAGACACGCAAGTCTCTGTATACTTTTGAGTGCTGCGATGGTGGTGATTTTTGAAGTTCTATTCCACCACACCACAACACCATAAGTTAGCATGGGTCGAATAACGGCAGTGTAGATCCAAAGGGCTACTCGGGGGGACAACCCCCATGTCCTCCCAACAGCCCTCCGGCATTGGCCAAGAGCAACGCATGCTTTTTTTACTCTATAATCTAGCTGGGCTTTCCACGTTAACTTACTATCCATAATTAAGCCCAAGTACTTAACCTCATTGGAATGTTTAAGTGAAGTGTTCGCAAGCGTTGGTAGATTAAATCCGCCTAGGCTGCGTAAGCCTGTAAAAATTACCTGACTGAGAGAGTTTGTTTATTACACCAGGTCTCAATTATGTTGAGTGCCTACCTGCATCCTTTCAGAGAGTACATTTATGTGTTTCCCCCTGACGAGGATGGTCAGGTCATCAGCGTAGCCAACGGTTTTAAAGCGGGTTAGTTTTAATCGTTTTAAGAGACTGTGGAGTGTAAGGTTCCACAATAGAGGTGAGAGAACACCCACTTGTGGGAAGCCCCTAGTAACGGTACCTTGTAAGGTGGTATTGCCTATCCTTAGTTTCACGAGTCTATGCCTGAGTGTATTCTCTATCCAACCACAGAGGGTCGGAGGAACATTGTGCTCAGCCAAAGCCTCGTATATTCCTGAGAAGGCCGTTCGATCGAAGGCTCCTTCAACGGCGATGAAAACACCCAGGGCGGCCTCTTTTCGGTCCACAGCGTCGTTGATGAAGTCAACCACAGTGCTGAGAGCAGTCAGCATTGACTTGCCCTGTGTGTAAGCATGTTGATCAGAGTCCAGTGGTTTGGTGATCAGGCAGTGGTCTCTGATGTAGTGAGACCACTGCCTGATCACCTGTGATGTTGTCACACAGTCTCTTTAAAGTTTTCAGAAGAAAAGAGGAGAGGGTCTGTAAGACTTCGGGAGGAAGTAGTCCTGCATGCCCGGTTTCGGTATGAAGTTAACTGTAACATCACGCCAAATCCACGGCAAGTAGCGTGTTGCCAGGCAGCCCTGGAATATTCTCTTTAGGTGCGGTAGGATCCATTCCAGCCCCCATTGTAAGAGGGCCGGTGCGATCCCATCCGGTCCTGGAGTTTTGAACGGTGCGAAGGAATTAACGGCCCACCTTTTTTTTCTTCCTCGCAGATGAGTTTGGCCAGACTCCAATCATCCGCTGTCGGTAGATGGTTTGACTCTGGTTGGACAGTGATGGGGTTGTCAGAACCTGAGAAATGAACAGACGTTAAGAGCTGTAAACTTTCAAGAAGGTTATCGGTATAAGAACCGTCTTCCCTCTTCAACAAGCCGATACGTTTGTCTGGTTCAGAAGCGAGTACCTTCTTCAAACGAGATACCTCGGTGAGGGAGTTGACTTCCTAACAGTAGCACCTCCACGCCGCTCGCTTCTTCTGACGGACGGCTTTCTTAAACTCTGACAGCTTACCCTTGTAAGTTTGCCAGTCGGAAACGGTCGTGGAGTCCTTAGCCCTGTTGAATGCCGTCCTCGTCTCACGTTTGAGAGCCTCCAGTTCGGGGCACCACCAAGCGGTGGCACGTCCGGAGGACGACTCTTTGCGGAGGGGACAAGCCTTTTTGTAAGAACGGAGCAGGATCCCGTTTAATGAAGTACGATATTTGTCTATGCTGCGATTATCCGCTGGTTGTCTCTGCCCGACTTTTGCTAACAGCCCCGAAAACGTGGAATTAAACAGTTCCACGTTTGTTCTTTTGGGGTTTCAGGTCAAGTTGGGTTTGTAATTGGCATTGCCAATTTCGAAAGTAATCCACCTATGGTCCGACATTGATATATTGTCAGAAACCGTATAGTCTAATGTGAAGATAACTCGTAAAGATGAAATTTTGAAACATATTGAAAACATTTCTTCTGTGAGTAACTGATAAATGAGCAGAAACCTTAGAAAAGTTCAAGAATTATTTCCGCAATAACTATATCTGTCATAAAAATTCACATTTTGAAGAACAAGGGCTTTAACATAAGTTTTTTTTAATTTGGGCAGCAATTATTGGGGTCGTTTTGTTGGGTCCATATCTTGTAGTAAACTGTTTAAATGGAAATTCGAATTTACACTATCTACAAGACATACTAGCCATTGCACCTTTGCAATTCAGTTGGAATTTCGTATTTATGTATGATAGATTTTTTTCTACTAGAGCTATGTAAAATCTTTAGTGTACAGCGAAAACATCAAAATTTGTAATTTGCTTCATGCTTTTAATTTTTTTTTTAACATAAGAAAGTTTATTTATTCAATTTAAATTAAATTAGTCTTATAAAATAAAAAATACATAGAATAGGGATTATGTTATAAGAACTTTAACGTGGAAAAAGAAGACTTATAACCCCTCAAACTATATTGACACGTGCCTAATATATCATGTATAACAAAGCAACGGTTCCAAAGCTTCTCAGTAAAATTAACAATTTTACTACTCTTAAGCTAAGATCTACTCTTAAGCTGCCTTTTGTACGAGACAGATTTGAGGATTTGGGTATTTGACGATTTGTTTATATTTGCTGATGGTGATCACGTGACGTCACATTCAATTACAGTAGCTGTTTAAAATGAGGACTGGACGACCTACGTGTCATTAAATATTGCCAGTTAATTACGGTCAATTTATTTTTTTGGCAAATTAGTAACTTCAACTATTCTGACAACTGATTTTTCGAGTGTATCTGGTTTACAATTACTATACACACAAAATTTGAAGCAATCCCAGAAAATAATGTAGAGGTGATAAGTTAAACGACCGTTAGTGCGATCACTTCTGTCCCAATACGTGATGGTCCCAACTTGTGGCCCCATCTTGCTGGAACCATATATCACGACGAGCTTCTAGACCCTAGAAGAATATCTTCCCACCAATTCTACAATTTTTTGTACAAAAAGTGAAGGTAAGTTTCTGCACTTAGACGTCCTTTAAAAGAATGAGGCTTTATAAGATGGTTATTTAACAAGTCGTACCATGCGTTGATGGAACAACAATATTGATGGTTAACAACCGTGATACTTGGAGTCTATAGTAGAATAGTAGCGTTTAAAAAATTCATATGAAGACAAACCTTGAATTAAGCTAAAACTAGAACTAACACTAAAACTAAGATCTTTCGGTTTGATATTTCGGACGCCACTTAGAAGCTGGTTTGAAGTGATTTCGAGAAATAGCAGGTTTTGTGAAGTAGTATAGTTTTCAGACTGGTGATGATATATCTGATGAAATATTGGGTTCATTTGGATCGGGTTGAGTTGGGTTGAATTGTCAATGCCTTAAATAGAATCTTGGGTTCAATACACGGACCAAGGGTAGAAAAGAGCTGATGTGTTGAGTTCGAAGGAATACGGAAGACCAAACCGTTTAGGCGGGAGACCATTGTAGTTTCTCTCATGAGCCGTGAATGATGCTGGATGAAACTTGAGTCATTAGGTCAACAGAGGCATGAAGGACTGGCCTTCTATGATGGTATGATGGGTTGAGAGATATAGGAGAACTGGATGACCAGCTACCTTTAAAAGACTGAGAGATGTGTTTCTTGTTGCTTATTTTCTTGAGCCGTGGATTATGCGTAGCCAGTGTTTTTGTGGAAACAGACCAGCGAAAGGATAGCTATCTTCCTTTAGAACAGGCTAGAGATGAAATGTATATATTATTTAAAGATAAGTTAAAATTATCTAATGGTTTTCCACCAAATGGTACTACACCAATAATGTTTTTTTAAATTATTTTTTATCAATGAACTTCTTTGAGAATTCGTTAAAAATAGGCCACCTCTCATAGGTTTTATTTATAATGCCTATTTCATCTTTATTTTTTGGTCAACACAGGCCTTTACTGAACAATTTATTTTCTAATCTACACCTAACTTCCGAATTTATCCTCATACTTAAACAACATATGAACCGAGTTACCAATTTCACCGCAATTGCACAACAAACATTCGCGTTTTCCAATTTTGTTTAGGTACTCTTCAAGGTTTCAAGGTTAAGAAAATAGGAATTTATTAACTTTACCAACGTTCGGCATAAACTGATAAGTCAATCTTCCATTAGTTGACTTATCTCATCTTCCTGTCAAACTCCCATAAAATATTTTCTAATTTTATTCTTAACACATCGTCTCGATATAAAATTAAACTCGGGCAGGATGTCTGTACAGTAAATTTTCGATTGTAATAAAAACAGAGTTGTATTGTGTCAGATCGGTTTGTATTGTATTTAACTAAGTAATAGGAATATATATGGGGACATAATTGCATAGTGGCTTCTAAAATACCTTGTAAACCAATGGAGTAAGAAAAGGAAGAATTTGGTGACCGGATTCAGTTGTGGCAATGAGTACAAAGCGAACGGGTACTGGGTTGAGCTGGGTTGGATTGGATTGATCAAAATTGAACGTGTTTCTAAGCCAAACTGAATGTTTATGAGTTCGTTGCGACATCGATGGGAAAGACTGAATTTGGAATTCATTCAAAGACGACACACAGCCTTAACGTCGGGGGTTGTAGTTTGGAGGGCGATATGTTCTGGTTTAAGGTCATCCTTTTCATATACATTTGTTGGGTCCAATACGCCGAGTGCATCATTTCGTATATACAAATAATTATTTCTTGTTTAACATGATTTGACATGGCAATCCTGAGGGATCTTCTTCAAATATCTAGTGGCAGCCAACCACTTTATCGCTTTTCATGCTGTTGCGGTTAAAAGAAGGTTCCTGGAGCAGGTTGTGTTGCAGATTTTGCGCTGGCCTGCACTATAAGCAAACTTGTCGCCGATTAATCGTGTCTTGGATATGATGGGTTAATCTAAGACAGGTACCCAGACCTTCTGAGAATCTGCATGCACTTCGACATCATCTAGAGGTTGCATGAAACAAGATAACTGATTTGTGGAGTATTTCGTGCAATATGAATGTGTATATTTGTTTAGACACGAAACAAAAAGTGATCTTAAAGGTGTTATCAGCATCATCAGCAAAAGAGAAATGTCAAGCAAGGAAAAAATTTCATCTAAGGAGATGAAAATACGAACATAATGTTGGTATAATTTAATTTGTAATGAAAAGTTTAATTGGCACCTGGAAATAACCTATTTTCTTCGATTATGATTGTAATTCAACAAAAAGTAGAGTAGAGTAAGTAATATAAGAACAACATTACTTACTACTATACACTCCACGAAACTATTTGCTAGGAAAAGATTATGGTGCACTCTCTGAAGCTGGTAATATTCAGGTAACTAGTGGTCATCAGATACCAAAAGAAGAAAGACAATGTGATGGTATCGATTTAAAGTATGATGCAATACAGTATTTTGCTGGATATACAGTGTGTGGCTAAATTATCGAACAAATTCAATATATTTTTATGAACATTGTGAATACATTTACATAATTACAAAACTAATGACTATCTGGAAGTAAATGTGGGCTTATAATGTGTGCTTTGAAAAATCAAAAGATCCTTATTTCGTTGCTTTCACATAATAATATTACACGTGCTTTATTGAATTTATTCCATAATTTTGCCTCTCACTGTATGTGTTGTAAACAGGACAAAATCTTACTTTTACAGAGATAGATCAAATTTCGAAAATTAGTTATAGTTATCAAACCTCTTTATGATGTCATAAAGAGAGTAGTTTAGTTACCTGTTATGCGTATTTATGTTATACCTTTACGTTATATCTTATGTTTCTAGTATCACAGTTAAAGACTGTTTCATGTGGGATTTCATTTTGTAATAAAATAATTTCCAGCTTGTTTTACATACAAAAGAAAGTGGTAAAACAGTCGTTATAGTCACTGGCAAAATGCTACTCGATTTTCTTAATCTTGAGAAAGTAAATGCTGGCCTTTTGTGAATGATATACGCACGTTGGTTTGAGGAACTCTCGTTGTATGACATATTCCACGAATACTAGAATATTCTACGTATACTGTAATATTCTACGAATAATGTAATATTCTACGAATACTCTAATATTCTATGAAGACTATTATATTCTACGAATATTGATAATTGTGGTGAAGTCCTAGTTCTATATTATATAATAAAATGTAATATAATGGCTTAAATTAATAAGGCAGTCAAAAATCTTTAAAAACAAATATTAAATCATCTAGACTATCTTCTTTTTTTTATAATTTTTACGATATAAAAAGAATTCACCTATATCACCTATACCTCCTTATATATACCATTTTTTAATTTAGATATGTATATATGGTATAAGTTTGTCGGTCGAGTTATGGAGCATTCTGCATTTCGACTTACGAGATGTTTTATATGAACTTACGAGAATGCGTAATAAGCAGAACAGTTTAAAACAGAATTTGCAAAATTTGTGGAAGATAGCGGTTTTCTCCCGCAACAAATACTTAATTTCGATGAAAATGGTTTGTTCTGGAAAAAGTACGGAATATCATTAGACACAAGAAATTCGCATTTTTTTAGTGCAAATTCTTCTGGAAATATGATATTAAAACCTCTGTTGGTTTATCACTCTGCCACTCGTAGAAAATTTTAAACAGAAAAAGTCAATAAAGAGAGTTTGGGTTAGTTTCAGCTAATGGGCAAACAACATCTTTGGTCGTATAGCAAAGGATTATCTCATAAACAATAAAGTTCCATAAAACTTAAAGGATTAAGGAAAATAAAATTTAATATCTTGGAATGCATCAAGTTGGTTATAAAATGTTGGGATGATCCATAAGGCTATTAACAATACATTTGAAATCGAAAAACTTAATATCTAAAATTATTCATGAATAATGCAAACGTATATGATATTAAAAAAATTGAGAACAAAATTGTGATTGATGTTGATGACATAAATGAGTAACTAAAATACTGTTACTGTTGAGGAACCAACAACCAACGTGGTATGGATTTGAAATTCTCCCAATAGTGGTACTCTAAATATATCAAGGCAAGGAATATACGATATGTATACTATTATACATGAACATTATTACTATTACACTTAAGCACATTCATGTTGCCAAATCAATGATTGCTTGTAAAAACATTCGGCAAATTTATCACGAATTGTAACAACTATTTCTAGCAATTTCTATTTTTTATTGCACAGTTCCTTAGATCACCAAGTTCAATATTGTTGCTCTCTCTGAATCAGTTTGCATAGTCATCTTCTCTATTAAACGTTGATAGTGGAGAGTAGATATTCTTGATCATCCAATTTCTTAGAAAATTTTGTAAATAAATACAAAATATAACTGTTAGTATTTCTTGGTGCGAGTAGCATGGGTTTTCTCAAATATCTAAAAACGGCCTATAAAATTCCGAATATCTTTTTAAATAACTCTTTGCACACGATAATGTCGATAATTATTCCTTCTTTCAACAGATCTTTAATATTTTTTGTCAACGCTATGAAAGCATGCACTACTTGTTCTGCTTGGTCGTCTGTCATCTGCATGCTAACTGCAGATTTCGAGTTTTCAGAGTATTTTCACAACATGTTGATTCTTGACAAGTAACTATATAAACACCTGTCAATTTTTTCAATATGTCGGCCGAATTTGTCCACACCAAAACGTATCTTTAGAGAAGCAGCTATTAATAATTACCAGAATAAAGAAATGGTAGAAACTTTACAACACAAGGAAAGAACAGAAACAGACGGATAACTTTAGATGCGTTTGTTATACGTAAAAACCTAAAGTACAAAGCTTTTCTCAACCTTGAAGTTTTATTTTAGAGGATACTATAATAAACTTGGAAATATTTTTTTCCTAATAATAAATATTCTATATTTTCTTATTTTGAAGAAAATATAGAATGAATTTCTTATTTTAATTTTTACTTAATGCATATTTATTATCGTATTAAGTAAATTCTAACCTTCGATTTACGAGATTATTTTTGTTTTTGTAATGTACTATAGAGAAATTTTTATATTTGCAAAATTGTCTTTGAGGAAAACCATGTGAAAACCAAAGTTCGACTGTTGTTGAATTATTGATTTTTTGTTTTTTATTAAATGTAAGTAATTTTGAAACAGACTTGTATTGTTTTTAATAAGTTGTTTCATTTGTATTTTAGGTGGATTCTGAAGATGATTATATAATCGAAACCGGTATAACCAATAATTATACGCGGACAATACTTTTTGACTATATTTCTGTTTATTAACAAAACAAAAAGTTTTTAATAAAACAAAACCTTCTGGACTTAAACCGTTTTAAATATTTCAATTGATGTCTTACCACCTTTTAAAACTTCGACTGCTTCTTTCCTGTCTAAATTAATAATTACGTTATCTTAAAACTTTTATCGCCCCACAAACTTTTCGAACTAGTATTTTTAATTTCTTTATCTCATCAACTTTTTATATAAATTAAACCCCTAATTATTTTCCAAAATCTTAATTAAATAATTTGTTACAGTTGAGTTGCTCTATTGAATAAACTGCAATTAACTAAAACCGTTTTGCATACTGCAAATTACTCATCATTTTACTCTCCCATATAACAACCCTCCAAATATTTGAAGGTTGAATAAATTTAATTACGATGGTGGGATTTCTGGGATATGCAAAGGTACTATGACCTGGAGTACGCAAACCGGAAAGCTTCAGTTCTCGTAAGCTAAAGTCAGGTATGTGTGAAGTCAGCATTTGCATTCGAGGAACGAAATGCTTAGAATTCTTTCCTTTTACTCCGGTTCTTTGGTGACGTTATTAAATTTGTGCTTCTCGATGTGTGTATGGAATTGAATATATACCTAGATAGGTGTGGTTACTTTGTTGGAAATTAAAAAAATATATTTCTTCAACTAATTTACTAAAATTTCCAGGTAAATATAAGACGTGATGCATTTATAAATGAGAAAACATTCTAGAACGATGTCATTCTAAAATTATTATTGGTGCAGTGTCTATCGTTGAGGGCCAATAGACTCGGGAACTTTTAGATAGGATGCAAATTTCCCTTGAGAAACGATCGATCTAAACTAGGTTGTGAGTGGATTTAGTGTGTATAAAAATAAATCGTCCAGCTTTTATAAGAAATAAATTACCAATTTATTAAATTTTTCAATTATTTTTCTATCATAAACGTTTAATATTTGTAAGGAGGAAGTTTTGGGTATAAGATTAAAATTTGTGGCAGACGAGATTTTTTTCACATCAAAGTAATGGTAATGAGTTCATGCTGCACGTGCATTAAACTTTGTGATGAGCTGTTTGTTCATTCTAGGCTCCACTTAAAGCACGGACAAAAGACGCGACTTGAAGCGATTACCATAGCAAAGCCAAGTTTGTCCTCTGTGCCCTTCCCTGTCTTACTTTGTTACAAGAGACCAATAAACTACGATCGAGTGACGACATTACACCAAGTTCTCTTATCTTAATAAATTTTAATATTAAAAAAATTCTTAATTTAACTTCAACGTGGTGTTGTAAATAAAGATTCATGCGATTCAACTTGTAAATAACAAAGAACCACTAAATCTAAAGATATATCGTTGGCAACGGCCATTTATCAACACAGGTTACCATATCTTTTTTATGGCGTTCTTTTGGCGATATTTCTCAATAAATGCTAACACGAGTTCTCACCGTTTCCGCAAAGTAACAAACCGTTACGACCATTTTTGAAGTCATATGAAAACAAATTGGATGTTTTTTAACATTTACTCATCTGTGATTATTTGCACATTTATAGTTTGTATATTTGTTCTAAAATTACATTTATCTTCATTACAAGAATCGCACATTAAAACATTTTCAACTTCAGAGATATAATCGCAAACATCGACCCCTTCATAAGAAAAAGAACAACTTCTTTCAATCATTTTCGCACCATATTCTAAAATAACCATAAAAATATGTTTAAGTATTTAGTTTAAAAATCAAATTACTTACGTTCAATAATAAAGCTTACACATGAAGCTACAATTATCTCCGAAACATCATCATCAGAATCTCGTCTTATATTTAAAGGAGTTTTAGCGGTTGTAACATTTCTTAAAGCAGCTCCGCATTCTTGAATGACCATTGCGCGTTCTTTCCCCAACAGACAATCGCTTTCCAAAGATCCCACGCACAACCAACATTTTAGGGTAAAACCTAAATATTTTTGATTAAAAATTTTAACTTAATAAATCGAGATAAATAACTTACTTTGTTCTTGATAAATGATAGATTTTGTTTATCATGTTAAAACGTAAAAGTATCAATATTGAACTCGACGTTTTAATTTAACTTTTATCTAACATAAGTTTATTAATAATACTTTTTTAATATTTTTAATTTTAAAAGTAAAAAGTTCTACGTAACGAAACTTACCGAAGTTGAAAGAAAACAAAATGAAAGAGAACACGAAAAGAACAATTTTCATTTTAATAAACTTCGTTTACCTTCTATTTTATTATAAGATAAGCAATTGAAATAAGGCATGTGTTCGAGATAAAATTTGAACTTGTTCTTCGCTTATCTTATCAGCTTTTTCAAATTTTTTGTTCGTTTTAGGCCTACTGATGGGTTATACGACTATAGAAAAAATACCAAGGAATTGCAAGGTACTTAAGAATTTTTTGCAATGATTCTTGGAATATGAAATATATGATACGAATTATTTTTGAACGTAAATTCAACCTAAACACAGTTTAATAGCGAAAATGATAAAAAAAATTGAAATTCCGAATGTATCAATCGATTTATCAATATTAATAAATTAATTATTGATCTTTGACATTTAGTTCCTATATAAAATAACATTTTTGATACAGAATAACTTCTCATTATTCTAATTAATTATTATGTTTTAATAGTTTTTATTAATAGAATCATTTTATAACGTTTTAATAGATAGAGGAATGTGTTTTATCTTGAACCAATTGTACCTTGGACCAATAGTAGTTTTATTTATAAAACAAAAATCTATCACCTTAATATTTACTCCACTTGAAGCTGTACTCGAGTTTTACATTGCAGTAAAATGTTTGATGGTTTTGGGATTTCCAAGTTTGAACAATCTAAGTATTTTGACTTTACATTACGAGCTGACTTAAAAATCTTTGGTCAACTAAGTTATATGTTATTTCTCTTCAATTTAAAAACAATGGAGATGTTTTTAAATATAATCTAACACAGCAGAAAAGACTTATCATAAACATTACAAATTGTGTATCTTGGACCAATAGTATGTTTGTACCTTAGACCAATAAAACCTACATGTAACAAACGTATACTTAGACTTTCATAGTGATTACCTAACAAAAAAGAATTCTAAATTTAGTGTGAGTGTGTGACTTTTTCAAAAGTTATTACAATTTCTTGTCAATGATACTATTCTTGATGATATCGAATTTTTGTCCTCTTATGTGACTGACCGACAAGTTAGCACACTATCTTTTACCTCTCAACGATGAAGTTGGAAGTAATTAAGTCTGAAGTCATGAAAATATTGAAAAAAAAAGCAAACCAGATAAATGGCAATACATGACCGGATCTATCGAAGACAGAAGGACTGGTCAAGTAATTTATCTAAAAGATCACTCGAATGCCAGCAAGCATTTCTTGATATCTCTCGAAATAATTTGACAATTTTCTAAAGCAGCTCCCTAAAAAAACCGTAAAAGAGGTCGAAGAATGGGAAAGACTGGCATATTAATAAGTGGGACAGAAGAAATGAAATTGAAGAACAACCAAAATTAACTGAATTAAAGATGATGCTAATGGAAATTAAACAGAAGAAAAGTTGCTAAACTAAATATAACAAAACAATTTGATAGAGACTCTAGAGAGGCAGTAAAATTTAAAACAGTTTTAAAGAAAAACAAGAGAGAAGGTAGTGAAAAAGAAGTTACATAAATATTTGTCAATCTTTATCAGATGACGATTCAAAAAGTTACTTTGAATTGATCAGAGAAGAAAGAACGGAAGACCATTTCCTCTAAAAAAATTATATCTTGTACAATTCGCAAATAAAAAGGCGAACATTTTGTCACAAATTGTGGCAGAAATGAGGAAAACCTTAGAAACGATGAACGAAATTGAGCATTCTGATCTGTACAACCTTTTCGATTGATGAACCTTTGAAATGATGAAATGATAATAAGCGAAATAAAGAACACAAACGTACAGTCATCCTTTATTACAAATAGTAGACTTCAAATAGATACTTCATTAAACGACGATCTATGAACTAGGTTCGATGTTGTGTTACAGACTAGCCCCACTAATTAATAATTTTGGTTTTGGTTTGGTTGAGCTGGATTAGGTTAGATTGAGTTAGACGGCGTACCAAATAGTAATAAAAAGGACGAGAATCAGAGCCAAGGAAAAGGGAAAAATAGACGTAATAATCACAGAAATCCAAAGCTATTTCCAGTTACAAGAGAGGAAGAGAAGATAGCAGAGGAGGAGACTCAGGATGAAACAATTAAACCTTTTACGACACAAGAACTTGAAAATGTACTGAGCCTGCTGAAGTTAAGGAGAGCATCTGGCGATGATGCTATAAAACCAAAGAGATAGTAAAGCATGAATAGAGGCAAACGGCGATATCTTCCTGAAAACGTATAATTGCTGTTGAAAGAGGCGAATGTTCCCAATAATATGGAAAGAAGCTATGCTAACACTTATCGAAAAGCCAAACAAAGCGGCAGCTGAAAGATCATATAGACCACTGTTAAGTGTCCTGGAAAAGTATTGGAGAGGTTAATAAACTAGAGAATGATGGAGGGGGAATTAAAGAAAAGGCTTATTGAGCCAGGAACTGAATGGATATAGGAAGGAAAGAGGAATTGTGGACACCGTAATGGAGTATGCAAATGATTTGACAGTGATAGTCAAGGCCAAGACACCGAAGAAGATATAAGACAAGGCGGAATACTGCATAAAAATAATTGTTGAAAAGTTGGCAAATATGAGATTGGAAATGGCAGAAGAAAAGACGGAGTTAGTTATTTCGGAAGAAAGAAGGAAGTTAGCGAGAAGTAAGGTAAGGGTTGGAAGGGAAATAGTAACGCATTTACAAGCAATGGACTACATAAGCGTATACTTGGATAAGGATCTACGTATGACTAAACATATTACAAAGATTGCGAAGAAAGCAAACCTGGCATATAAGAGCGTGTCACACTTAATGCCGAAGAAAAGATGTCCAAAAAGCAAAACTGCTGAGAACCGTGGTGCGATTCATCACGCTATACATATATGTATAAGAAATAGTAAGGATAATAAGAGCAGCAGAGAGAAAGACTTCCGAAAATAGAACGGTCAGTAGAAGTAGGAAATGGGCGGAAAAGGGGAATGAAATATAATGGAGAACTGTTGATTGAAGATGAGGAGGAGGGAGATGAGATGATGAACTTTATGCAAAAAATCTTATACCTTCTTATGGCTTTTTTACTGGTAATCACCATAAGTATGAAAGTGTCATTATTTGTGTAAAAAGAACATATCCTTTTACTACGTCGATGTAAAAAATCTAAAAGTTGGCAAATTTTGAGTTGTGCACGTTTTCTAGCAAATGAGCGATGTATGAGGGGATTAAGTAAAACAGATTAGTGCAACATAACTCGTATCATTGAGTGCAGTTTAGTTGGATTGTGTTGAGTTGGGTTGAGCAAAACTGAACATGTCCCTAAGTCAAATGAACGTTTTCTATTTAAATAAAGCTAGGACTGATTCGCGTGAACCATCATTGCATGAAGCCCTTCTTCCTCTTTTAAGATATACTTTACAGAGTACCATCAGTATTTAGTACTGTTTTAGCAAACAGCTTATACTGGTTCAATTTTTGTTCTTTCGTTTTGTTATTTAGGAAGCTTTGACTCTACATAGGATACAGCTTCTGAAATGTTAATGGGCATATCTGTTGCTTTATGTAATAAGTAAATCTGCATAAAACATACTAGATTGATGACGTCTCGAAAATGTCCTGCTCAGAGGATGACCTGCTATGACAGGTACAAAGGTGTTATTACACGAACAAATCCTTAAACCTGACAATCTGTTTTTCAAGTACTACATGCATGGTAGAAGGGAGTCTAGAAGATATAAGTTTTTCATACTTAAGTGTACGTATATCAAGTACTCCAGTTACTAATACGACAGTGCTTATACGGTTTCACAACAGTAGTTTATTTACTCATCATCTGTCTTGCTACATATTCTTACATCTTAAATCAGTGCAGTCTAAACATTATTATATTATATTCAGTAATCTCTTCCAAATTACAATATTATTATTATTTGTTTAGTAACATTTAATTTGCAATCTATTGAAGATCTAATGTAACACATATTTTTTTAAATTTATCTGTCGAAGTGATTTTGTCAAAATATCAGCAAAGATTTTATAGTTAATATATATTTTACTTTAACTTGTATATTTGCAATAACGCCTTTAATAAAATGCTATTTAATATCAATATATTTTGATCATTTTATATTTTCGTGATTCTTGATTATAGTCATCCCACATATAATATTAATTCAACATCTTTGTTTCCAAAGTCCTTTTCCAGCGCACATAAGTACAGAATTCGCCCGTTGATTGTGACAAATGATATCATTTATTTATATGTATAGTTTGTGTATATATATATACAAACTTATCGTATTTTTGACATATTCATAGAAAATATCTCTGCCTTCTATATATTTTTGTTTTTTTAGGAAATTTTCCTAAAAGGGATGTTGTAAATAATATATCTGGTTTAGGTATTGTTCTTGTTTATTTGATATCCAACTTCAATAAGTTGGAGTTCTACATAGTAAATTATGTTCCATGTTGGACTTCATAATTTTATCTATAATTTAATATTTCAAATTAAATTCTTCAGTTTAACTTCTCGTAAGTTTTTCTGAGACATTTCTTTCTCCAGTAATAATGATCATAAACGAACACTACTAATCATATATTTTCGTTGTTATACAGACATGTCATATTAAGATCTCTTCAAATTGTTCTCTTGTGTGAGCTTATTAAAAGTACCGTTCCAATATTTCAGTGATCTTCCTAAACCATTATTTACCTTGGTTAACTTCAATGCATAATCCTTGTAATCAAACTTGGTGCTTTCAAATAAATTTCTGAATTTATATAACCGTTTACAATATCAAATTGATGTACTTGTATTCATGAAGCAACGCATGAGCTAACAACAGTCTTAATGTAGTCGTGTTTTATTTTAAATGCCCGTTTTGTTTTAATTAGTTTGTTGTCATCAGGTTTTCTTATTATTGAGTATGTATGAAACTGTTTCAGTGAATTTAATTTATTTTTTTTATAGCCAACTTCCAGTCGTTATCTTGTTATTACTTTACTGTATATTTGTGGTTCCTTATCACTTGTTAACAGAATGCTGTCTATGTTTCATAATAATCTAATAAATATTTTGGTTCCTTCAAAATCTTTCCTGATCTCGTTTTTCTATTTATTAAATCTTTCATCAAAGTTTTCTTCATTTGTATCTACTTCAATTTCTTCATTATCTTCCTTTCAGAGGTTTTCTCAGCTACATTTTTAAAACGTATAAATCGACTTTTGTCAATAATAATAAGTAATATTTTTCAAATCAAAAATATTGTTCTTGGCATTTACTTTTATTTATATAACATCTTGTGAATACATAGAAATCAATTTCAAATTATTCAACCAAGTAACGAGTAATAATTAATTAATTTAACGGATATGCATTACATAAGTTTTCGTAATCCATATATTCGCAAATATCAACGTCTTCGTAGATCCTACCTACATCTTGTAAATACAATCACTTTACTGTTTTAATCGATTTTTTTGTTATAGATTATTACTTATGCTAATAAAATCAACGCTTTTTCAAACTGTTGAGACCTTGTTATTATTTGCCTTTAAAGGCAAGAAGCTTTTGGCACCGTTCAAATCATAATTTTGAACTGCAATTGAAATTTGTTCACCGTGGAAACAATCACTCTCAATAGTTCCCATATACAACCAACACTTTAAAGCACTATCTGAAAACATGTTACTATATTTTTGATATCCCTCAAATTAAATGTTTTGTTATTTGCGAAGCTTTATCTTTATCTATCCTTTTTCTATGCCATAAGTAAATCTGTGTAATACATACCAGATTGACGACACTGCAAAAATGCGCAAAGCTTTAAATTTGACAATATCTGTTTCAAATACTAACTGCATGATGTTAGGATGTCTACCAGGTATATGTTCTTTCATAGTCTTTCACACAAGTGTGAGTATACAAATAAAACTAAGAACTATTATTGGGAGTAAAATTACAATCTCAAGAAATACTAAATTGGAAAAAGATAAGAACTTCGACCAATATAACGTTCCGAACATTGTGGAAGGAAAGACAATGCAAGGAATTGTGACTCAACTAGATTACTAAAGAGATGAAGAGACATTAGACAATGAACTTGTTAAGAAATATTGCAGGAAGGGCGACAGATATGGGAGAAATAGCTGAAAAGTTTTCCTAAAATCATAGGACAATATCATCAGTACTACAGTCCTTTGAAAAAGTAACTTTATAAATTGATTCAGAAATGAATTATGTTATATTAATATTTGATCACCTCATACTGATACATACGACCTTTATACGTCTATCGTTATCATTACGCCTTATCAAATAAAAATAAACAGAAAACTGATGATGAGCCTATAAACATGCTAAAATATTTTTTAGGTTGAAATCGATAATAGCATAGTTGGGAGCTTGATATAGGAAACAATATTAAAATTAATTCGACAATCGACGGAATTAGAATGTACGCGAAGATTCTTCTTTGCATAATTGTAATATTTTATGAATTATTACGAACCTGAAATATCTGGAATTCATTTAATCTTACAAAATATTAAACATAATTTGAACCTCGAGTTTAGGAACGAAGTGTAACTTACTTTATTTTTAAAAACTTCTAATTTTGTTATTAATAACAATGTTTCTTGCAAATTTTATAAGCAACATGACAAAAAGTATTGAGAAATATTTTAATGAGTAATAAAATATGATTTTTGACTTTACTTTTATTTATATACCATCTTGTATATACATAGAAATCAATATTAATTAAACCAAGTAACCAGTAATAATTATTTAATTAACGGATTTGCATTACATAAGTTTTCATCGCAAGATTTGCAGTTAACCAAGGGAACAAGATGTTCCATATATTCGCAAATATCAACGGTTTCGTAGATCCATCCACATCCCCTGGTAAATACTTCACTTCCAGAAACTGTAAATAATAATGATAATGACATCACTGTTATAATCGAATTCCATTACAGATTATTACCTATGCTGACAAAATCGACGCATTTTTGAACTGTAGAAACCTTGCTGTTATCATTTACCGGTGAAGGCAAGACGCTTTTGGCACCGTTCAAATCACAATCTTGAATAGTCATTGAAACTTGTTCGCCTCGGAAACAATCACTTTCCATAGATCCCATACACATCCAACATTTTAATGCACTACCTGAAAAAGTATTATATATATTTATGTTCTTATTTTAAATTAAAATTGAATTATATTTTTATGATTACCTGTTGTGATGGTGAGCATCAATAAACAACTTATTAAAAGAAGTTTCATGTTTTGTGATTAATATATTTATTACGAATCAACTCGTATATTGTGAATTTATTAATATGTGAAGCAAATAGATCTTCTTTAAATACTTTTATAAATTTATCTTATCTTTCTTTTGTATTAATGTGATTGATATGGATTTATATTATTATATATTTTTTATAATTTATTGGTTTTATATTGTTAATTATCTATAAACTAAAAACAAAATTTTTAAAGATGGAAAAATTTTATATTACAAATAAGGACTCTAACGTCGAAATATTATATTTTCAACCATTCCTTTTGTAATAATTAATAATAAAATTGTGAATAATCCCATTATAAATGTGATTTTCTTTTGATAAGGGGTGATTAATAAAAATTGCTATAAATCATAGATGAATCATTTATTAAATGAGATACCGATTTTTTTTCTAATTTTATTACATTTATGTTCAATAAAAATTTATTGTTACTTTATAATTATGTTTTATTTACGCACTATGACAAAATAGTTTGCTATTTATATCAAACTCATTTTTGAAAAGAACTTTATTCTTTTCTCCATTACATAACCAAAATATATTTCATCAACATCAATAAGCGATGCTGTTTTTTTGACCCCATTCAAGGTTAAATAAACAATTCCATATCATTGTGCCATTATAAACATCACATACATTAAACAACGCAGTATAGTTCAACTTACCAAGCAAGAAAGATGTACTGTATCAAGAATTTATTTTGTGTTGTTCTTCTTCTAGCAACCATTCACGCTGGTAACTAAATTTAATTTTTGTGAATTATTAAATATATTGTTAAATATATTTTTTGCGTTCCAGCATACTCTTTGAGTTGTTATTTGTGTATTGGCCCCGCAAACAGTGGATGTGCTACTGGAATTCTAAAAGATTTAGTTAAACAAAAATGTAGTGCAGGGCATTTATCAAACCTTCCAGATTTAAGACATGTGGCTATGGGAAATGAAATCGATATACCGGTTAAAGCTTCTTGTGTTCAATTAATTGCTACTGATCGAAGTAAATTTCAATGAAATCTATTCTAATATTTTGAAAATTAATTTCCAAATTTTACAGGAACTAATTTAACAGCTTACCAAAGAGGTTGCGCTTTTGTACCTCAGAAGTGGAAAGTATGCAAATTTGTTGAAAAATTTGTCCGTGTTAAAAATTGCACCGAATGCCAAAGTGATTATTGCAATAAAAACTCGTTGATGGAGGACGAGTTTTAATTACTTTATAATAATATGTTGTTTTCTTTTTATGCACTTATTTTATTTTGCATTATGTAACTAGATAAATGGATTATTTGCACATAAAAGATTGCTTTTTAATTGTTACATGGAATAATTCAAAAATACAATTCTCATTGTTTAATAAAAACAAAACTTGTCATGCTTAGTTTCTCATTAAACATAGTACCTGATTCGGAACAAAGGATTGTAGTCGTTATTCGCAATTATTTGTACCTGAATATTTGCTACTAAACTAAAGTCGACGTCGAACTGGATTTCAAGCACTCAACATTTCAATGTCAAGATAGTTCGCTATTTCCGAAGATCTTGTGCAAACCCTCTTTCAAATTCTCTGAAACGAAGGGTATTTCCTAGGAAACTTCTATTTAATCTTTCAAAATGGATTAGAATAGTACTTTATTTAAATAAGTAAAGTTTTAAGTAATATTTTACAACTTGATATATTTGGAATTTGATAGAAAAATATGTCTCAATATACTTTTGTTTCTGTTTATTTATGTGACTTTACGTTTTTCCTTCCGCTGATGTCACCATTTGTATCTACTTTTTCGACTTTACTGTCGACGATAAACGGGTTGACTGTTTTCCGAAACGTGTCAGTCAGACGAAGATGTGTGTTTACAGCGACCTTTTACCGCTTTGGCCATTTACCTTCGCTTTTCATTTAGCGTTTCATGCTTTTTTCTTTATCGAGATTTCGCATCCACCTTCGTCTTTCCAGATTACATTCGCGAGGTTTTTACGAGTCAGTCACCGTTACCTAAAATTATCCTTTTTTTTTCTGTTCGGTCTACCCAACGATTCGGTTTCCGAACGGAAATCTATTCTGGTAATGGAAATTTAACTGAATTGTACGGGTTTCATTACGGTTAGTGCACCATAATGTTGATTTAGCGATACAATACAGAATATTCTAGAAAGGACATTTTTATTCGCAATTTCGATCTATACTTGTAAAACTAATTGATTTCTGTATTAATTTTAGCACCTACTTTATGTATTAACTCATGATACATACTCAGAATTAAAACAGTATACCTTAAGAGAAGAGAGTGAAATTGCTAGCTAAACTCTGTTATTACATATATCTTTAAACAACATATATGTAAACGAGTTGTATGAGTGTGTAAGGTAGTTTGCTAAAAGCTCGTTTATATGATACAGTAGCGAATAGCTTTCAGTCAAATCGAATTCGAATCCCCTTATAGCTTTTAAAGCTAAGGAGATTATTGAGCCAACATGTTATAAGCTTAGCTAATGGACGATTGCGTCAAAAAATCAAATTTACAAAAAACATTCATTAAAATAGGAAACCATCACCTAATATCAAATAAATACAGTTATTTTTAAACAAAATGAAATTTGTAGATGAAATGATGAGTATACATGGTGAATAATTAGAATAACTACTGAATGAACAGTAGTTTTAACAGTTCTTCTTTAACAGTATTTTGAACGTATAGCTTCGATCAGAATGTTTGACGTTTCCGATAACGTTCCTTATGGCACCACGGTGTAATTTTTCTTGAGGTGTCTTGCAATACTTTTTATTTTTTGCAAATCCAGCTAGTTCTGTACTTGTTGCGTCTTGCCCTGCTTCCGCTGTTTGGTAGCTCGATTGATACATCGACTCCGCTACAGCCCGTACAATCTTGATTAGGACAGAACAAGCACTACTACGAGAAAGGATATAGAAGACCTATAGTGATCTACAGAAAGTAAGTGAGAGGTTACTACCTACGACTCCACCTCTCAATTTCCAATAGTATGTCTGGAGAAGACTGGGATAATGTGGGACACTGGAACGCTCGATACAGAAGAAGAAGAACAATAGTCTTCCAGTAGAAACAATCGTCATCAACAGATCGAGTGTCTCACTAATGACGGAAGAAATCACGGTATTGGCCAAAGGACAGAATTACGGAATCGCCCCAAAGAAGGTCCCGAAGGAAGAAATGATTTGTGAAGTGGAAGCAGCGGTTCGAGGGATTAGCAAAACCACCGTAGATTTCGGTGGTTGACAGTTAGTAAACAGATCTATTAAAAAAAATCAGAAATCGTCGTATTACCAGCAGACAAGGGGAATGCCATTTGAGCCCAAAATGAAAGACTTACTGGACCAGGCCACATTCAGAAATATCAAGAAGGACCCTACAGACAAGATCATAAGGAAAATAAAGAACCTTATAAAATCCACATGAATTCCACCGGAACACTAGAAAGGATAGTTTGTGCAGACGCCAGTACCACCAAGAATTTATGGACTACCGTAGATCCATAAACCAAACGTCCCACTTCATTCTATATCCTTCGTCCATCAACTAATTCTCTCTCCTTTTAGAGAAAACACGAAATCATAAGGAAGGGACTCTATATATTTTGTGGAACTGGTAAAAATGTAAAGTTAGATGCTGAGGATATTTTGATTAGTTTCGATGTAGAATCACTTTTCACTAGGTTATCCATTAAGGTTACTATAGATTATCTTCGACAGAAACTCATTCTGGAGGAATTACCAGAATATGTTCCAGAACTGGTGGAATATTGTTTATCGTCCACGGATTTTAGTTAGAAAGGAGAGCTTTACGAGCAGTTTTAAGTAGCCCTGGGGTCTTCATTATCGCCGGTTATGACTAATTTTTACATGGAACTATTCGAAGAATATCCTTTGAAGAAGAGCCAGTGGAAACCGAAATTATGGCTCCGATATGCGGACGATACGTTTGTGATATGGAAACATAACGTCTCCAAGAATTCTTAGATAACGTCTCTTTATCACTTAAACGTCCAACGTCCCATGATCAAGTTTACCATGGAAACGGAATCTGTGAAGCAGCATGTATTGGACACTATGTATTTTCCCTACATGTATTGGACACTAGGACGACAAATGGTGACATGAAATTGGGGTGTGTCGAAAGAAGACAAACACCAACAGGTACTTAGAGGTAATATCGCACCATCATTAACAAAAGAAGTGGTCTGTAATCCGCATTTTGTTTCAGCAGGCAACAAGAATTTGTGAAAGAGATAACCTAACGAACAGGGAACAGAATGGTTTATTTTAGCTGAAGAATGGATATTCTTTGAAGGACACCAACCGAGCCATCAAGCAGCGAAAGCAGGGGGAAGATGCAGTAAGTACAGAATGAGCTTGATTTATCTGTTACCCTTATGTTTACGGTGTAGCTGAAAGAATAGCAAGACGCTTCAAGAAAAACGACATCGTAGTGCGATATGGAACGGTCAATGAAATTCGAAATACACTTCTGATAGCCAAGATCAGGCTACCTCTATAGAAGGAGCAGGAGTCTATAGGTTATCATGCAGTTGTGGAAAGTTTTACTTTGGCCAAATTGAACGTAACATCGAATGCCGTATTAAGGAGCATGAGAGTGATGTGAGGCTGAAGAAGATCCAACAATCGGCGCTTGCGGATCATTGCTATTTAGAGGGAAAAAGAATAGACTTCGACAAAACAGTATCATTTTACAGAGGTAACGACATAAAAACAGAGGCACTGGCTAGGACTAATAAATATCACGAAAGGCTAACAAGGAAAGCCATAGAAATGTATCGACATAAAAACAACGTCAATAGAGAAGATGGCTGGGTGCTCAGGAGGACATGAAAGATGGTGGTGAAAGCGAACGCCAAAATTACGCATAGCAAAGTACAAAGTCGATTAGAAACATTAAGTCAAAATTAGAATACATTTCAATTAAGTCACGAAAATTTGTTAAATCTTATATCTAAAGAGGAACACTATGATTACTATGGTTGACTTCTAACGATGATATTGTTGTTCAAACTACCAATAGATCCTTTCATTAATCAAAAATTAAATTACCCAAATTTTCTGGTAATCACAATTAATAGAGTAACGTTCGAAATTTGTTTTCATCAATGGTAAAAACCTATTCGGATTTAACCCCAGTCGAAACGTTACACTATTTAAAAATGAGTTTAATCGGCGAATCTGATGTGCTTTTGAAGCACATTAAAATTAGTAGCGATAATTTTACTCGTGCATGGGATTAATAGAATCTTTGAGTGCACCACTAGTTTTCATAATAGTGCAGAAATTCGATAATGATTCACTAAAAGATTGGGAGAAATCTATTGGTTCAACTAAGATGACCTCAACCTTTACTGAATTAGAACATTTTTTAATTGAAAGGATTCATTCTCTTGAAGCAATAGAACAAATTTGTAGTAATAGTAAATTACCAACCTCAAAATTCAAATTCATTCGAATCAAAAGACACAACGCTACAACTTCACATCAACTTTGTATTTTATATAAAGCCAAACATTATATTTCTGCTTGTCAACAATATCTCAATAATACGCCATCTCAACGAAAAAAATTTGTTACGTTATTATACCAAAATAACATCATACTAATCTACATAACCCACAATCTGGTTCAAAACTTACCATGACAATGTCAATCACTTCGACTGAATCGTTACCTCAACAAGTTGCATACAACCTCACAAATTTATAGCAACGTTATTTAACCGAATGTCATTTGTGATAATAAATGAAGTTCTTTCGAATATAATAAAGTTCTTTTGGCGACAGCGCTTATCACCATAGTATCAAAAGTTGGTCAATACGATATACGTGAACTTATTGATTAAGGTTTGTAAATTTCGTTGATATCAGAATTATTGGTGGAATTGTTACATATTAAACGAACTTCTGTAAATATATCTATTTCTGGAATAGTAACTCAAATTGCAGGCTATACTCGAGGACTGTATCCCTGCGATTCTTTCTTTTGCAGTTTTAATTTGTAACTAATTAAATATCCACAGGATTAGTTTTAGAGAAGCAAAATATTTATGTCAAAAACCATTTGAAAATTACCGATTCTTTTTATTTCTGGTCTATTTTACAATACGTTGTTACTTCCGATCTGGTAGACTCGGCACGCTTCTTGCTTACTGTACTCATTGAAATAATTTTTTTGGTCCTTTCACTCTGTAGGGTCTATAATTTCTTTCAGATGTCCATGCTCGCTTGCTATTTTCTGATCACTTATGTTACTATGTCAACCAGTGTGTTAACTTCGTGGTTTAGTTTTCTTTTCCACACTGTATTATTCAGATGTATTATTCAGTGCAAAACAAAACGGTTGATATCTGTCACCCCGATCTGATAGAATCTGATGTTTCCAGCGTCCTGTACTCCTTGATTTAATTTTTCATCGTTTCATCGTTTCTTTGGTCCTCTAAATCTATGTTCCTATAGTGTCTATAATTTCTGGAATTCCCTTCCAGAAAGTAAGTTTATCACTTCATTTCTTTGTTTCGAGTACAAGCGAATTGTGACGAATCATTACACTTGTGCAAGATTTACCGGAAAACCAAAAACAGCTCAGAAATTTTTCAGCGCCTGTGGTTAATTTAATAATGCAAACGGAATCCTTACTTAGCTACCTCGTATTAGTTATTGACCATTCCTATTTTCTCAGAAATGTAATTATTAATTTTCAAAACACCTATACTTGTCACGAAGAGTATAAGGGGTTGGGTTGGGTTGGGCAATTTTTTTTGCAAAAGAACTTATATGAGTCTAGAAGACAGTCTGATTGCCAAAAGGCAGGAAATATAGTTTATGTATTATGGTGCCACTTTTCAATTTTCTCATCTTGTCACTGTTTATTTTAAATAGAATGTATTGATGAAACTGATATCGTACCAATCTCGTCCCCAATGTATATATTAAGCTACCTAATATCAAATTCATTGCATCTTTAGTTGCGCTATAAAATCCAAAGTTCTGGATCCGTGAAACACGCAAATAAAAATGGATATCATATTTGAAATCATCAACCCGAAATTGCCTAAAAACATTCAATTCATTACCTTGTAAAATCCGTTGCTTTGGTCGTCAATAGTTAATGGTGAATTCATTTTGCTCAATGTTGCATTCAACAAATCATTTGAATATTTCCTTCATTGACACATTAAAATTTTTTGGTTTCAATATCCCTCGTTGTAAATCAATTTGAGATATATCTTTTTGAGAACTCTTTTTCTTTATGACAATTTTAAATTGTTTTCATCCATATGTTGATTTGGGTCTTATAATAACATACTTATAATAATGTGTCTTATAATATTATCCACTTAGCACCTTATTTATCATGATGAGTTTGTAAGTATATTCTATCTTCGATTTGTCCATCGATGTTTCAAAGCTGTTGAGGCAATGTTAATCACTCAGTAACCTGTTCAATCAACAAATAAATATTAATGAAACAAATAAATGTTAATTTGAGTTAGGCAAATGTTAGTCAAAAATACTATTAAAACAAATATAAAATGGAAGTAGGCGTATATAGATAGGCATATAAGTAATGACTTTAGTTTGATAATTGCCACCTAATCCTCAACAGTTGTAAATTATGTATTTAGTAAGCGTGTTGGGAATATTGAAATTAAAGTTTATTTCGATAGAGTCGACCCGATGTACTTTAAAACTTAGATTGGGAGTAGCTTTTCCTTATTAAAAGTAACTTTTATATTACTTTCCATCTTGGCAGCTGATAGGAGTTGATAAAGTTATATTGGCTGTACTTGGATAGCAGGAAGCGAGTTTAACATTTTTATCGAATATAGTGCATCTAATTATGGAAAATGCGGTTTTTTACCAACATGAAAATGTTTATTAATGAGCAATGAAACTATGTATTGATTATCAAGAGGCGAAGTAAATGTAGCTTCAGATTTAGCTCAAAAATTTGTACCAAACCGAATTGATAATATGATTTCTAATATCATACGAATCATTACGAGACATCATTGTAGTTATTAGGAAAACATTAATTCTAACTAAATTCATAAAAAAATTTACATATTTATACAAATGATTTTAAATTTTGTATAACTATCTCGCATGTTAAGCTAATACATCTTGATTTGCTGTATCAATAAATTTACTTTTCTTCCCTTGAGTCTCACTCGTTTTTTAACGTATTAACGAAAATTTCAAACCGTTGCCGCCGGCAAATCAAGTAAACACATTTCCTTAGAGCGCGAAAGCGTAAAATCAATTTTCCTCATAAAATTTACATGGGGAGTTCCGTTGGATGATGCATAATTTATTTATAGCAAGGGGGTGGATGTCGCTCATCGAAAATGGTAGGGTTTGTTAAAAGGGGCGGCTACAATTTTCTCGTAGGGGACGACGAAAACGACAAGACGTTGAGACGTTTTGGGGAGGACGTTAAACGATGCAAAGTAAATGTTCCGAAGCCTGTTAATGTTAGATCACATTACGTGGTTGCTTTTAAGTACTTTTGGTGATGGTGGGAATTTCCATTTTGTTCTTTTTTTGAGCTAAAACATTTAGTTTTTAGTTTGAAACCAGACACAATTTTATTTGGTGGATACAACTAGTGATCCATGTAAAAAAGTCGTTATTTGACATAACAAAAGGAGGGTAACAACCTGTAATAACGTACCCTAATAAAATTCTTACAGCGCATTATGATTACGTTCGTCTTTCCGGAAGAGAAAAGTCGAAACGTCTGTATGTGGGTACACGAAACCCCAAGTTTATGAGTTTTACGAGTGAACTGAACCTTGTAATAACAAACAGCAAAATGTGTCGTCTACGAAAAACTAAGGACATAACTCCATGTGGATTGCAATTACGTTTTTTATAACTTTTTTTGTTACAAATGAAAATTTTTTAGTGTAAAATAGGAATTAGTTGAATAATCTGTCTTATTGTGGTTTTTGTAAAGGAGGAAATGTTAAGAAATCATTTCAAAGTCCGTTTATAACAAAAACACGTTCACAAAGTTCAAATCGTTGAATATAATGGACCTTTCGACGTGATGTATCACTATGCTTTGTGGCAAAAACTGTTGGATAAGTTCATCTATCAAAGTCAATTTGGAATGAGAAAAAAGATAGAGTTGTATTTTTGACGTGTTTATGTGTAAAAATACATAAAAGCTAATACAAGGTTTTTTAAAAGTTTTAAACATTTCCTAAAATAATTTGTTTAACGATAAATTATAATATAAAAATTTGCGGCTATTTATTCATAAATTTTATACAAGCTGAGTTCATCATTACTTTTGCATACTATAATAGTATTACTTAGCTAAAATTGCATAAGTAACAGCAGCACGGTTTCTACGGTAGTCTAAGTTCACTGAATCTTTGGAAAGTTATAACACGAAGTGCATGTTAGCGGTTACGATACATCTTTCGCTCGAGCTCCCCAGGTGCAGAATTAATAGTTAGTTAGTTAAGAAACTATTAATTTGGTCTTACAATTAGTAATGAGAAAGTGAGTATCGTAACTTTAGGATAATATAAAAGCAAACAAAGTTTTAATTAATAGATTAAAAGAAATAAGATATTCTCCAATCGTTAAGGGTAACAATTATTGCTTGTTAATAATCGCTTGTTTTATAAGTTGATAGGAAATATAAATCATTAATGTGCTATCAAATCTATACATTTCAGTTTAATTAATAAAAATGTTTTTATGTTCTGAGTTACTTCATTGTTGTAACACGGACTGAATATTGATTTATTTTTACCGCCGTGCTTACTGTCTACATAATTCTTCTTTTACATGAATTTGATTCAACACGAGTTAAAAAGAAAAAAAGATCTCTTTCTACATGAATTGTTTTGTTTTAACACGATTTTCAATGTACTGGAAATCGTGTATTGTTTTTGTAAGAAATGAAAAAATTTTACTCACAAATACTGGACTAAAAGATCTCTTTCTACATGAATTGTTTTGCTTCTGAAAATCGTGCATTATTCTTTAAAGAAACGAAAAAACAAATACTGGACTAAATATGATGACCTTAAAAGCTCAGAAATGTTTAGATATTTTTGTAACTAGTTTTAGTATAATACACTGTTATCATACGCTTTAGAAACAATACTATACTGTACTGTACTATACTGGCTGTTCACAAAGGTTATTTACTTAAAACCTGAAATTGTTAATTTTATTATATGATACAAATTTAGGTTGAGTTCGTACTAATTCATTTTTGATATCTCAAACACTTAAAGACAAAATTGGTTATTATTGGAAGTTGGCTAAAAAATTTGGAGTTAGAAGACCACAAGTTGTTTAAAGAGTACAGGTTGTTTGAAGAAAATTTCAATCTAGAATAAAAGAGAAAATTTTCTAAAACCGAAGGAATGGCTATTGACCAAATAGTTTACAATTGATTTTATAAGGCGAAAAATAGAATCGTCCTCATACCTTTATTAAAAGAAAAAGGGGTGGAAGAAGATCAAAATTAGAAACTTTTGAGTTTTAAAGCTTCCAATGAATGACTTGAAAAATATTGTCGAAGACATGAAATAACAAAAAAATCACAATCATGAAATAACAGAAAATCAAAGATAAAGTTGATTTTGAAGAACTACTTACCAAAAGATGTGTACAATGATGACGAAATTGGACTGTTGCTGAACAAAATGTTTAAAACGTTCGCTCAAAGGCGATAAATGTACTGGTAAAATAAATCCAAACAGAGATTGAGTATTTTATTTTGTGCAAACATAGCAGGCGACAAGGAGAGTATGTTAATCATTGGGAAAAGTAAAAACCCTCGTTGTGTAATAAAAAGGGCTGGATGACAATACAGATTATGACTTCGTGATTAAAACAATTTGATGAAACAATGAGAAAGCAAAAAAAGTACTCTTATTTCTAGATAACGCCACGCTCCACTCACATTGTCCGGTTGTAGTGATCAAGGTATCACCAATAGTTTTAAGGTAGCTTACAGAAAATCCTTAATTACTTTTAACATTTACAAACAACGAAAGTTGTTTCGAAGATGCAAAAAAAGAATCAATTTGATCAGTTTGGACAATATCAAGTTTGAAAAATGTTTCTACAAAAAACTATTTCAAAATGCTTTGCACCAAAATTTTGAGAAACAGGATAAAATTCCACTGTCTCAACTTTTTTCAGGTTTAAAAAATATACCAAAGATAGAACTGGTAAGTTATGCATCTATTGATTGATGTATTAACTGAAAATCCCAATATAGACATCCAAGACGTAATCAACGAATTAGTTGACGATAAAGCAGTGAAAATGACACAGTGAAAGTTATCCAACTCTTTAGAGTATCGAGTGACTGAATCATTAATTAATCTGGTTTTCGCCGGAGAGCCTTTTGATGGCTTAGAGTGAAACTGAAGATCTTGCATTTTCTGCTTATTTTGTGGTTAGCTTCCTTCTCTTAAAACGATTAGCTATCGTGACTTACGTAATATTAATTTCATGGATTTTAATAATGGTTTGTACAGGTTAATTTGGAAACAGTTTTTGAGTTAATCTCTATTGTCGAAAAAGTTAATAACACTTTAATGAAACCTTATTAGTTTTGTTTGACGTTTATGCCTCCATTTTTCTCTCGGGTTGTAAAGAAAAACTCTTTACCTTAGATATCCTGAAATGTTAAACAGATGTTAAAAGTAAAAATGCTGCGTTTAACAAAAATAAAAACGAATACGTTAACAAGCACACTTTGTTTATTAGAAGAATCTTCGCAACTTGGTTTCGAATGCCATCCGTATTGAGAAACGTGTCTTTCTTGAACAAAAGTCTAACACAAGTGACTCTAGTAAGTTGTGTTACTCGTAATTCATCTTCTGCTCTTTTGTCGAGTGACTGATCGCGAAACAGACCATAAATTTTTTGTTGATACTGTTCAAAGTGTTTAGGTTCCTCCTAATTAGGATTTGATGAGTTATTATCATGACAATAGGATATCTAGTGCGAATGGTGACTTAACGTTTGAACCTGTCTTAGCTATTAAAATTGAGAATTTATTTTTATCATTTTTAAAATTGAGTAGTATTGGTTCCGATAAGGTTGTGGTGCTTTGGGTATGATAAGGTTGTGCTGTCCTCGCATACTTAACGTTTTGTGTCACATTTTTTATGTCTGTCTCCGGGAATCTGTATTTTCATCTATCTGGAAGTGTTGTCTTGCAACTCTAATACCGAAGTAAAAATCAGTAAAACTTCTGAAGGATTAACGGCCTGTGACTATACTTTTAGCTTTTATCCTTAGTTGTCCAAGGTACTTGAGAAAGTGACTTGAATGAGAATAACATTCTACCTGATAGACAATCGGGTTTCACAAAACACTATAGCTGTGCTGCTGCGCTGTTGGATCTTACTGATGACGTGTTTAGGTCTCTTCATGAGGAAAGATCAACAATCTTAATTCTGCTGGACTTCACTAAGGCTTTTGACATTTTAAATCATGATCTATTGCTGCCTTACATTACATTGGAATTAGTGATGGAGCTGTTTAGCTGTTACGAAATTATGTTTCGAAGGCGGCAGGAAGTTAGGGTGAATGATGCAATCTCGTCTTCTATGGCAGCTGTGCCTGGTGTGCCACAGGTGTCCATCTTGGGTCCCATACTTTCATACTTTGACAATTTGTACTTGTAGTCTAGTTTCAGATTTAAGTGCTCTTTTTTCATTGGTACGCGGATGATGCGCATAAGTTGCTGGTTGTGTGAGCAACTCATGCTTTAAGCATCTTGATAAAACGCAAAGTATTTTGTTTACTAAACTAAATGAGCAGCTTTTATTCTGGCTTTACCGGTAAGCTATGTGGTAGGGGATTTGGATCTTTGAATGCGCTCTATGGTAACAGAAATATTTTTTCTTGTGAATTAAAGCGACTTTTATGTGATTCACTAGTTCTTTCCTATTTTATGATCTATTGCTGCCTTACATTACATTGGAATTAGTGATGGAGCTGTTTAGCTGTTACGAAATTATGTTTCGAAGGCGGCAGGAAGTTAGGGTGAATGATGCAATCTCGTCTTCTATGGGAGCTGTGCCTGGTGTGCCACAGGTGTCCATCTTGGGTCCCATACTTTCATACTTTGACAATTTGTACTTGTAGTCTATTTTCAGATTTAAGTGCTCTTTTTTCATTGGTACGCGGATGATGCGCATAAGTTGCTGGTTGTGTGAGCAACTCATGCTTTAAGCATCTTGATAAAACGCAAAGTATTTTGTTTACTAAACTAAATGAGCAGCTTTTTTTCTGGCATTACCGGTAAGCTATGTGGTAGGGGATTTGGATCTTTGAATGCGCTCTATGGTAACAGAAATATTTTTTCTTGTGAATTAAAGCTACTTTTATGTGATTCACTAGTTCTTTCCTATTTTAATTGTTGTAGTGCTGTGTTTTTCTATAATTATTTTATGACAGTGCTCGTAAGGCGCAAGTAGTTAAACATTCTTGTTTATGTTTTATTGATGATATCGGGCGTAGATAACATATTTCAGATAAGGTTTAAATTGCTCTGTAGGTGGCTGATTATGGGACAGAGATTCACTACTCACTATCTATGTCTGGTTTATTCAGTATTATTTCATGGGAATCCTCCTTATTTGGTTCAGGATTGATGCTCACCACCCTAATTTGAGGTATCGTTCCATATATTACCATTACTAGGCATAAATCAACCAACTGTAAGCAATTGTTTTCGTATAAGGTGGTCATGGTATGGAACGCGATCCCTGATTCCGAAAGGTGTGCTAAATGTGCCGCGAAATTTAGATCTTTGGTTATGCCAGACAAGTCGACTATAGCGTTTTCGTGTGTGGTTAGTTTTGTCTATTAACTATGTAAATATGTTTCCGTGGAAGTAAAATCAGATTTTTATCTGTTCGTTCAAAGTTTGTGCTAATATATCTAATTGAGTTATTATTGAGTAATTAATTATTCAATTGATTTATATATATTTTTTGTTTGCTTATTGGATATTATTGATTGTATTTTTTTTTAGTTTTGTTATATCATGTGTATAAATAACAATATAAATAATAATAATAATAATTATCATTATTAAATATTAACAACATGGCTGAAGTATATATAAAACTAAGGGACGTACAAAGTTTTTTTTATTTTTTAGCAAAATGTGAATCTCAGGTGTTACAAACGAAAATTTAAAACTTAAAGCAAGGCTGTATTGAACAATATTTCAAGAAAATATAATTATAGATTTGCAACACGATTTATTTACTTATTTATCTCCTCTCTATAACGACCACCTCCCTTCGACCATTTTTCCAATAAATTTTTGTGGCTATCCTAAACAATTTTTTAAAAATAATCGAGGAAATTGTTAATTTTATAAAATGCAAATAAATTTAAGTTGAATTTAAAAGTTGGTATCCCAAAGACAAAGTGAGGTACTCACATGGAAACACAATGGTTTTATTCTGAAGAAACTACATTCCTTCCGTTAAAAATTTTAAAAAATGTTATCAAGATATCTTAAGACTTCGATTTTATAAAATTTTTTTAAATATAATCAAGAATGTCTTTAATTTTATGAAATGCTACAAATTTTCGTTCTCGGAAAACTGCCAAATTTTATGATTCGACGACAAACCACATTGAAAATATTTTTTGAAAACATTTCTTAACTATGAAGGCTCGTATTATCATTTTATTTGAGCAAATAAATGGCTATGTGGAAGATAATGACATTCTGCCCGAAAACCGATCTGGCTTTAGACGGGGGTTTAGTTATACTACAGCATTGATGCACATTGTCGATGATATCCTGCGGGAGAACGATAGGGGTAGGATGACGGTACTGTGTTTGTTGGATTATTCTAAGGCAATACTGGGTTATATTGGTTTTGAATATAATGCAAGAAAGTTGTTAAACGATTTTCTAACAGGTAGAGAACAAGCAGTATCGGTGGGGGCTGATAACTCTGATTTTCTGGAGACGAAATCGGGAGTGCCACAAGGATCGATTATCTCGCCTATTTATTTAATGCATACAGCATTATATACATCAAACTTTATCAAAACCATTTCACATTGTAAGGTGCACTTTTACGCAGATGACACTCAATTGTATTATTCCTTCCCTCCTTCTGAGGTGGTTCAAGCGAGTATAAATATTAATAGTGATTTGCAAGCTTTATGTAATATCTCCGACCGCCATGAGCTTAATATTAACCAAAATAAGTCACTTGCCATTATTTTCGGCCCGAAACGGCACGTAGCAGATAATCTCCATTTATTTGTGAACAATGAACCGTTACAATTTCAAAAAACAGTAAAAAATTTAGGTTAGATGAGAATTTGACTTTCAACAATCATATCAACAAATGCATACAACGAGCGTACGGGAGTTTGAAAGTTATTTACTCGAACAGACATTATTTGAACCGTAATACAAGAAGGTGTCTCTGTGAAAGTCTGGTCCTGTCACTTTTTAACTATGCAGATGTTCTGTACTCTCCTTTTTTGTCTTATGTCTTAAAAGATAAAATTCAAAAAACACAAAATTCCTGTATACGCTTACTATTTGGTCTTTACCAGAGTGATCATGTAAGTGATAAGCTGCTGGAATTGAAATGGTTAAACATGCAAGGAAGGAGGGTGCTACAGTCTGTATGTCTCTACCACCGAATCCTACATCTTTATAAGCAGCCTTACCTTTAAAACAAAATAAATTTTCGCGGGGATGTACACACTGTGAATATTAGATTTAAGGGGAAATTATCCTCATCTATTTTTCGTTCTGCTTTTTTCAAAAAGTCATTTTCCTTTCAAATTGCTAAAACAATAAATGAACTTCCACTTGAGTGGACAGTGTGTGCATCAGCAATAACTTTTAATAGACATATGTTAAGTTATTTGCATGGGCGGCAGTGACCTTCACGTTTATAGAAATGGCTTTACATTTACATCATTTTCGTTTTTCTTTTTGTTATATGCTTGCGAAGGGGATTTTTGATTTAAACATGTAAATTGTAAGTTAATTCTTTAGAGGCAGTTTACTACAGTCAATGCGCTTTTTGTTCATGCTTAAACTCCCTATGGTAAGGTGGAAGAACAACACGAGTTGAACCATACCATAAGATTGTTCTCATGTATGTTTTTTATTTCTATTGTTAATTATTGAAGTTAATTTTCTGTGTAATGTTTTTGAGAGCAATAAAGTAAATTGCTTTATTATTATTATTATTATATTTTAGTCATTTAGGGGTGCATACTTTTTTAAATTGTTTACACCTAACTCTTTTTTTACCCGAATTTTTTGAGAAGGTATGTATCGTATAAAAAGTGAATTAGGTGTATTCCTGTTTCGCAATTATATAAAAAATGTTGCAAATTTTCAATCCTCTTTAATTACTTTAGAAGTGAACAATGACATACATACTGCGGGCATTATATACTGCAGGCATCGTGACATTATCTAGACATATTATTAACTCATATTACTTATTTAATAGTAATAAAACAGAGTTCCCAAACAAAATTTAAAAAACCATGTTGCGCAATCCTCTAAGAACATAACCCTCATGAACTCCTAAAGCTTTATCGATCCCTTGCACTCTTTATCGACGCTGTTCAGAAGCGTTGTCTTTGAAATACTGTTTCAAAGGTTATAGGGGTTATTCAGGTTATTGTGAAAGGAATTTTCTTGACAGTGAATGTTTAGTTTATTCCTTTCATAATATTTTCAAGATTGATACTTGTATGTATACATTAACAGTTTCATATTTTAGATATATAATATGTCTTACAATGAGATCACAAATTTCTAAATTGATTGTTAAAAATATTATGAAACATTGTTTCGTTACTACATATAGGGTGTAATTTATACATAAAGTGTGTTCTATAATGACATACCAAAATAAACATAATATGTTATTTTAAACGGAATGTCACAGTAATCATTGAAAGTTTTCATAATAGACTCAAAAATATGTTGATAAGGCCTATATTAATAGTTTAATTAGTAGCTTTATTTTGATAATTTTGTACTATAAAATTAAGATAACTAGATTCAAGTCTAAGAAAGTCGAAAAGTTTAAACGGAACACCCCATAGTTAATCACCCAATTCATCAGTACATGTGCCTATACCTGTCAGTTGAAGTTTATGTAATATTTCCGAATTAATGGAAATCATACAACGAATTGCAAGTCTTGGTTATGAGACACTCCTGCATGTTAAATAATATATTTAATATTGGTAGTTGGTGCATGGAGTTGCTAAGTTAAGTGTGCTTACTTATGCAAATTCTAGAGGTACTCTGAATAGTTGATATAGGGAATAATCGAGTTACCGATTGGTCGCAATTCCCTATAGCGAATAGTCGAATAATAAGTCACTATTATTATTCGACATATAAAACTATTATAAAAATAATTTTGGGTATGTTTTGAAAAATACGACAGTGTAACCCAAGAACGACACTACAGAAAAATCGAACTAAGAAGAAATCCACTTTATTGCCTTACCAAAGGCTGACGAAAGTAAAACTCATATAAATTGTGGGCTTAGAGTATCAATCAGTATGGATTCCAGATGCTTCGATACTTAATGATACCAACTAGTATATTTATTCAGATAGACTGTATTCTTAGAATAGCGCAAACGAGTTGATTTCAATCGTACAGGAAATCTTTTTTTGTACAACAAGCCCCTTTTGTCCCTTTTGGATTTTAAATATTTCAACATGACACGACTAATTTTTATCCAGCTTTTTACGTTCATGATAATAATTAACAATTCATAAAAGTTAATGCTGAACACCGAATAATAGTGAGTGAATCATATCTAATAAATACCAACTAGTGATGTACTTCGGCGGAAAACATTATGGATTTTTGAAGGTATGTTGCCATTCTAGATACACTATTTTCTCGTATATGGATACACCTTGTGGCAAAGCAATATCTAGTACTTTAGACAAGTTTGGATAAAGATGGATGATTTTAGACAGTTATCAATGTTTTTAAGCAACCTTAGGAAACTGGGTTAATTTAGATAATGTTGCATGGTTTTAGACAACCTATGGATGATTCTAAACTAATTTTGGTTGATTTTTGACAGTTATTAATGATTTTAGACATCTTTATACAATTAAAACGATCAGAGACATATTTGAGATAGTTTTTGATGTTTTTGGACATCTTTAGACAATTATTAGTTATTAGAGATATATTTTATACATATTTTGAATGATTTTAAGCACCTTGTGGATGATTTTAAATAACTTTAGATAATTATAGATTTTAGATTGTGTCAATTGTACAAAATGTAGATAAACCTCTCGATAGCGTTATCTGGTCAATAAGTTAGTTTGTACAATATATATTTTTTTGTATATCCATACGTTACAATGTATGGATATTTTTGTTGAAGAAATTATCGACAGGATAACTTATCGAGCTGGGTTCGATAAATTTAGGTAAAGATAAGACAGTTATCCGCCAGATATCTACGTTTATCTTTTATTAAAATACCTGAATTGTTTTTCTATTTAAATAATTACTCAAGGCAGAAAAATTAAACGTGTTAGTAATTATACACAAGAGCTAATGTATATTATATCAATTGTTAATATATTATATTACATTTGTGAGAATTTCTAACCTATCCATAATTCGTCTAAATAGGTACTTTCTTATTAATTGAAACCGCCAACAAAATCGGTTTGATTCCCCTGTTCCATGTGGTTAGGTCGTTGTAAATTTTTTATTTCCTTTCTTTTATTTACACATTAACCAACAAAAAATCGTTTTCAAACTTGCAGCCGTTACTATCATAGTTCAAATTGAACATTGTTTCAATCTTTTGTATATGCTAAATGTACAATTTTCACAATTGTTATTGGCAAAAATGTTAAAATCGTAATTAAAATTACGAATAATGACGTTAGTACCAACTTTCCTACACGAATTACTAGATATAGGAAAAAAGTATTAGATCTATCCTCCCGACAAAAACAATTTGTACTACACCCAGTCAGTTTCAGACAGATTTGTCGGTATGTGGTACAACCGCACCGATTGTACAAATTTAGACAACTTTAGGTGAATGGTTTTTAAGAAATTGCGAATGATTTGAAGATTGTGGAGCATGAATATTTTTAAAATCTTTTTTTTCAGCACCCAGCAACCATACGTATTTTCTAAAACCGTAGATTATATAAGTTGGAATTATAAGTGAATGTGGAAGCACAGCGAACCATCTGTCTTTGTTTAATTTTAATACTCAAACATTTAGGTACACGTTACACTTAGTACCAACCTTGTATTTGTGGTACTGTTTCTAAATCAACAACAATATGTAATAAAATTTTATCACATTCTTCAATTGATGAAGGAAATATCCTCTTTTAATTGTTAAAATAATCGATAAGATTGAAAGCGAATTCAAATAATAACCTTTTATATTGTTATGTGCTAATTTTGAATATTTAGCATACATCTGGAATAAGAAAAGACTTCTTAAACCAAGAAAAAGGTATCCTTCTTGTTAAAAAACTAATTCTTATAACAATAACCTTGTATGCAATATGAAATATGATTAATATTAATAAATTTTAATTAATTTTTAATATTAGGAGAGTGTTTGCACATAAATATTTCATTTTATATCCATTGCAAAAAGTGCAAATTTATTTTTATTCATCTTAATCATAACAATGGAAACAAAAGAAATTATAAATAATATTAAAAAATTGAAGTTGCCATATAAAACAAATATGTCCCCTTTGACCCCGAAAATGTACGCCACAGTAAAAAAATCATTGGAAAAGACGACAAATTTATTATAGTTTTTGACACCTGAAATAATTCTGTCAATAAGAAACTTCTTTTGAAGATATTTTAGGTGTTTCAGACTTTTCATTCATCCTATATAAAAATAAAAATTTCAAAAATTTATGTTGGATATATAAATGTTAATAAATATTATAATTACAATTATTCTTTACTGGTGACCCCGACTACAAGAGACAAGAGATACGACCAGTTCTACCACTTTTTAAATATAACTATAAAGACTTTAAGATTTCAGGAAACATAAAAGAAAGAAGCTTCAAAGGAATTTCAGCAGAAACACAAAGCTTCTATAATAATCATTAAAAACCTCCGAACTTGAAGGCTCGGGAAATTGAATACAAGTTCTGCAAAAGAGTCAACTTCAATTACAAATCAGCTTCAACTTCATTTATTTTAACAATTCAAAATATTTATCCCTTTCGAGTTCGCTAGATGAGTCACACTAATTTCATCTATAAGAAAGGAATAAAATTAATTAAAGAAATACATTTATAAAATTAATAGAAAATGAATAATAATAATAATAAAATTTGTTAAAACTGTTTTGATTCATCTTGAGTAACTCAATACGTATTAATTTTCGTAATTATTACTACTATTATTTTTTAATTGAATTCTAATGAGCAACGAAAGTTTTGTTTTGTTTACTTTTAATAAGTTGGTTCTCGTTAAGATTGAGTAAATTTGTGATATATTTAATTTTGAGTGTTAAGAATCATATAAAGAAATGTGTATTTGTACTATTTTTAATCAAAAACAACTGTGTAACATCTGGCTTAAAAGTAAAACAAAATAAATTAGTTAATACCACGTACGTTTCGAAGTTGGCTTTTTTTTGTTTCTATGCACAGAAACTTTTTTAATTTATTGTGTAAATCCCCCGTTTGTAATCAAACAAATGACATAACATAATCTGGTAATGCCACTTTTTGTGTAAACTAAAATACATAATTCTAAACAACAGATTTAGGATTAATCTACGCCATTTTTAATGACTAAATATCCAGCTTCGCTTTTGTTCAAACAAAGCCAACAGATCAAATACAAACGGTTCGCTGAAAAAGAAAGTTTAATTTTGGCGAGCTTTAAAAGCGTGAAACGACACAGTAAGCAACAGATTGAGGCGACAAAAAAATAGTATATGTGCAAGTTGAACGAAACTTTTCCTAACTCCACTTGAAAGCCCTAAGCTCTTTACGACACATACATGTTCCGTTTAAACTTTTGCGTTCTACTTCTCAGCTATAGTACCGTACTTGAGCTGTAAATGCGTTGAAAATTTATCTCTCACTGGTTATGTTATTTACATTTAAACACGAATTGTTTTCAAAAAGGACTAATTCAATGTTACTTTCACAAAATGAAAATTTATTGCATGAAACGGGTGGTGACGTAAACAGAATTTAGGAAGTTACAACGAAAATCATGTTCAACCGATTTCTGAATTATTTGCGAATTTGGAGCAGAGGAATTCTGCACTGTTCGTGGTAATTCAATGTTGGACGTGGAGTTTCCAGCTAGAACGTCTGATTTATTGTCGGCGCAACAAGGCCGGCGACGCGGTAGTCGCTTTTGCTGTAGGATTTTAAGTGGGAAATTGGGCCGTTGACCGCCGAGATGGATTTATGTGACTATTGGGCAAATTACTCAGACGTTAAGGACGCCGTATATAACCGAATATTGACCGAGCGAACACAAAACACACCCTCTCCCGCAAGTGAAATTGCTGTTAAATTACGCCTTCTTCTCCAGATCTTACGTCAATCAGTTTCACAATCAACACCTAAAGGAGGAACGTAGGATGAATACGTCACAAACATCCTCTTGAAATGTCGAAATGTATTAATATTAACACAATAACAATTTGGGGGAGGTTTAGGGAAGAGTATTAATACAAAGATTTGCGTCTTATTTTAGTGAACTTTGAATTCAAATCGTAAACATCACATTAAGTGAATGACAATATTAGCATTGAGGTTTAATCCCGCAGAAAGCTCATCATGGATTCAACCGAAACTCGATTACTAATCCGTACCCCACTTATGTCGATTAATTTGTTCAATGATTCAAGAGAAGCGCACCATTATTTTCTACGGCCTAAAAGGATAAATTAATATTCCAGTTAAGTTTAATAAAGTATCAAATAATTCAAAATTCTTTGTAAAAAAGAAAAGTAATATTTCACATATAACTGAATTATGGGCTAAATTTCACCGATCTGTCTCTATACGTTTAAGTGAACGGTTTCGAAGCATATCTCTTTATAGCTTCGCTAACGGCCAGAACGTGATATAGATCTAGTATTGCGGTTCAGGCCATTTCTGATTAAATCGGTTTCGCATTCGTCCGTAGCTAGCCCATTATCCTCCTATTCAGTTTACTCTTTTTACAATTCTGGTCAATGTAGGTGAATTGCGAAACTGAACACTTCATTTTTATTGATTTTCGATACATTTATTTGGTTTCTTTTGAATTTTCTCCATTAAAAGCACTAACTACGTATATTGTGTTTGTGAAAAAAGTACATCTCAAAGAACTAGAATGTCACACTTCATTTCTTTTTAAATTAACTTTTTTTAATTATTTTTAAATTTTATTTTTAAAACTTAATATAACAAAGATAGTAGTTAGAAAACTAAGAAAACTTTTTTATAACATTATTATATGGGTGAAATTTTTGAATAAAAAATGATGTCATATTTGACGATGATAAAGGTTTTTTATTAATTATCGATTTCTACCTGGTTTCGGCACTTTATTGCTTTCTTCAGGAAGCCACCTAATTTTACAAATACTACATGTTAACTAAAATGTTATTAGATTTCATTCTGTTATTAAATACGCATCAACACTCATTTTCTGTTATGTATTTATTGCTTTCTTTTGTCACTGGTTGTAATAATGTAAAACTTTCATTTTATTATTTACTTCAATAATCGTGTCTTTGATTTGAAGGCATTAACATTTGTTAAAATCTGTTACACAATTACAACAAGTGAAAAGGAAAATAATAAAAATATAACAGAAAATGAGCGTTGCTTATTTTCATTCTAGCCTACTATCCTTACCAAAAGTCTAGGCCCCTCACTTTAGAGATCGATATCAGTGAACATTTCCGCGTATCATATATTAATTTGGAAATTATCGGATCTGGTTTTTCTTTTATCGCGAGTTAAGTGAAAAGAATACCTCACTTTTTGAGAGTGCCCTGCAATATTGTCTACTTTGCGATTTTTTCCTCAAAAACTATTCGACGAAAAAATATCATATTTGAATTGGTGGTTACTCGATGTGCTCTTTATATGGGGCACATTTGATTTTATCGATATAATTTTCAAATAATAATAATTTCCAAATTAACATATGATACCCAGAAATGTTCACTGATTAGATTAACCTTAACCACATTAAAGTGAACTGAATACGTCGTAAATGAAGATTACTTTTCCATCCTCTATAGTGTAATGAGTAGTTATACCACTTCTGTCTGCAGTTACAATAAGCTTATAGCATTCAACCCATTCCTTAGCCCTAGGGATTGCTGTAGCAATCTAGTTTCATTTGTTCCATCCTTTTCCATCTTATGATAAGCATATTCTACACATAAAATAATATAATTTTTCACAATTTTTGACGTCTTTGGGAACCAGTATGTCTTTCTCAAGTATTCCATTACTTTTTCGAACCCAAAATGTCCCATGTTATCATGGCCACCCTTTATTACTCACCGTCGTATCTCCTTCGGAACAAACTATTTCAACTCATTTCTTACTATTCAGTATAGTCCATTTTTATCTAACTTATAATCCAAATGTATCTGCTTGTCTTCATTTGATCCTTGGCTTCTTTTAAGTGTGTAGCAAAATCTTGCAAGCGTCACTATGTACTTCCAGTTTTGCACAATGGTATAACGGAAGTATGGGTCGTTGTCTTAATTCCTTTTTATCTTCTGAAAAGCATTCTCTTGATCTTCATTCCTATGCTATTCAACGTTCTTATGTGTTAACATTGTTAAAGGTTTCACCATTGCTGCATACCGTAAAATAAAACTACTGAAAAATCCAAATAATTCCAGGGATTGTTGTGCTTCATATACCTTCATATATCCCGTTAGTCGCTTAAATCCCTTTACAGCATCACTCTTCAATTCCCCTGTCCGAATGCAATCTTTACCCATCTTGAAACCGAAATAATCAACTCTCTGCATCAGAAATTTACACATTTTCAAGCTTAATGATAAATTTTCTTCTTGTAATATCTTCAATACTTTCTCTAACTTTCTTTTACCTTCTTCTATAGTCTTACACACTATGAAAATATTGTCTACATATATTTTTTCTCAATATCTTTTCAATTTGTTTTATAAAGCTGTTGAATACGCTTGGAGCATAGACCAACCCAAAAGGCATTCTTGTAAACTCATATAAACCTTCTGTCATAGCAAAAGCTGTATATTGCCTATTATTTTTCTCCATCAGAATTTGGTAATATCCCTTTGCAAGGTCAAATGTGGCAAAATAATCATTTTCACCCAATTGATCAAGGCTTTTCCTCCAAATTATTTGTGGGTACATATTCTTTTTTGGTGACTGCATTTAATCGGCGATAGTCAATACACATCCCTGAGGTTCTTGTTTTCATTGAGACCAAAAGCACTGGACTGCTCGATACAGGAACTTCACTTGTTAATTCAATTTTCATTTCTACTCTATCGGCCAGGGAAATATCATTAAAAGCATCAGCAAAACAATGTTTATTAATTAATCGAAGCACTTCGTCTCTTTCTAAGTCATTCAGATTTTCATGCATTTCAATGTCTGATTCGTTCTTGCCATCAAATAACGCGTACTCAAAATTCACCGCACTATTGTTTTTTAGAACACTCCCAGCAAATTCTTCATTTACTTTTTCAACCTCTTCCTCCACACATAACCAGTTATTTTTCATTTTTTTCCAATTCGTGCACATCCGTTGAAATATCTATGATATCCTCTTGCAATTTGGGACATTAAGTTATGTTAACTTAGTGCAGGTGAGAAAAGTACGTAATACTTCAAATGAACGAACTGGAGATTGACGGCGAAAATATAATAGTCACCGAAAATGATGAAATCATCGCAAAATGTTTTTAAATAGTGATTCCTCCGACAGTGATGTAAAGTTAATAAATATTCTTATAGCGTTGTTAAGCACGAATAGATAAAAAAATATTTAAGACGTTTATTTTTCATGTTTGTTTATTTAGCAGATGTCTTTAAAATCATGACGAGTTTTCATTTCTTCGATTAACTCCCGCCTTTGCTTAAATTTTCTTTCTACATTTTTCTTTTTAAATTTTTAATTTTTTTTAAACATTTCTTCTTGTAATTGTTTTAATTTACTCAATTCTGCAGCCGTTGTACGATCCTGATTTCTGTTCTACGATGAAGTTTCTATTTCTTAAATTGCCCCTTATGGTTCTGGTGTAAAGTATCTTTTAGGTTCAGGAACTTTGTTCAAAGGTCCTGCAATTGATTCACCTGCTATTCATTCTTCTATTGCGCAATCTCGCTTTTTGCCCACAGTATCATCGGTATTCTCCATTGTCGAGCTCGCTAAGATACAAATGAATTGTACAGAGTGATGCTATGCTAAAATATCCTCTAATTCTTTTTTGTATAGGCAGGATCTACTACCTCTTTGGGTTCTCTTAGATTATATGAGTTTGTTTTTATTACCTCTTTCAGGACTCTTCCACTTATTCTCTACTTGAAGAGGGGATGCAATGTATCCATACCCCTTCATAAACTGTTTAGTGCAAGTAGTGCAGTACCAACGAACAAAACTATAATCTCACAATTTTTACTTGTTACTTTTTAGATTTTGTGTTCCATGTAAGTAATATCAACTGCTGATTTACTTTACTAGTTCAAAAAATGAAAGAGCTTCTTTTTGGAATACCCATCAAATGAATTGCATTATTTTTCTATAATTATAATGTGGCCCGGTAGAAATCGACGCAAATACTAGACTTTTTTGCTTGTACGCTATTTTTCACAACTTAAAAGCTTTGTTGTGAAATTTTTCCAACAATCCTTTTCTTATTGTTACTTTATGCACGACTTCTCTATTCACATACAATAAAGTATTGTAGCTACTGGATTTTCAGTAGTTTAATGGGGAATGGTCACAACCCTTATGCAAGTTTGTCTCACCCAGTTCGTTTATTACACGTTTTGGGGTTCTGGCCAAAATTAATATTTGAGACTTCAGATTTAGGTATAATCAATTGCGTTCCCATTTACATATCCATTGCTCTTCCGAAAGTGCTAGCAATCTGGCAATATTTTAGTCAAAAAGATGTTCTCTTCGAATTTGTTATATTTCAATATGAACTATCAGATTTTTATTTTGGTCAGAACTACATAAACGTTACATTGACATCTGTATACTTAAAACAACTGTTTTTCCTTAGTATAAGTGTGTAAATTGTTCGTTGAAAATTCGTGTATCTTACTTCACCTTGTTATAACAGAAAATATTACATTGGATATCTCCTACGTTTTCGCTTTCTCCCAAACTCATTTTGTGATCCCTTTCCTCATTTAACCCAAGCTGAAATCAAATCAGCAACCTTTCGATAAAAAAATTTACTGTAAACTTGTAAAAGTAAACATTGTTATTTGTCTTCCTTTTTTCATTTTTAGCCAATATAAAAAATCGTGATTCAATAAATTCCTTTGCTGGACTATATTTGATTTTATCAAAGTTGAATATGTCGTATACATCGTTTCAATTTCTCCCCGGAAAGAAAAAATGTAAATTTATCTGTAAATACCCAAAGGAATTGAATAGAACTTTTATTATAAAAAATATGTAGTAAATAAAAAATATAACTGCGATTTCTGCGGAGGTTTATTTCAGCGTTATTTAAACATGTTGCTTGTAGCCTGAGGTACATCCAATTAACAATTGGGTTAAGTTTTTATTGTTGATATCTCCCACGAACAAACTGTGATTACTATTTTTGCATATTTAAACTTTGTTTTTGCGGGAAACAATTTGAGTTCCGTTTTATCTCGGTAAACTAGGCCAAATTTAACTAAATACACAGAAAGTGGGGTTCTGAATATTGTTGTTAACGATTCGTTCTACACAAACTTGTTATGTTAATAAAATTATAGTTGCAAATATATCTATGAATAATTAGTAATAATAGCGGCAAGTAATAATATGCTTTAATAAATACGCGCCTACATTAATTAAACGTCTATATTTATAAAAATCATAATTGGTAATAATAAATTTCATGTTATTTTAAGATTCAATTTATTTTAGAATGTTAGGTTTGTAAACACTTTTGCTATTTAAAATGATTAAAAGATAAATAAAATGAATTTAAATTTGTATCTTGAGTTCTCAGAATGCATGTTTATTAAGTTTCAATTCATTAACATTTTAGGTTTTCCGAGACAACTTTGCGGGTGCTAACTTTTGCGGGGGTTAAGTAGAAAACTTTTCGAAGAGCATTTTAAATGCGAACGAGTTGTAAATTAATAAACTTTTGAAACATTTCAAGGTTTTTATATTCAGATTTATGCTCTTAATCAATGATAAATTAAGTGTCTCATGCGATTCAACATTGTTATTTAGACACATGCTGAATGAAGGTAATAAGGATTTATTAGTAAATTTCCCGACATCACGAATTCTCTAACCTCAAAACGCATTAAAAGGGCATTAATCCTGCAATCTGGTTTTAAACAACTATTGCAAACTGTTAAACTTTATTCATTACCGCCGCCTGAGGGCGAAATATGCCACAGGGCTGTTTCCATCAGATTTTCGCTTTGGGGGAACGCACTCAGTCGCATGCCATATAATATTTAGCGGGAGTTTCAAGTTTTATCAGATACTCTACCTAGCCTCAACTCAAACCGGAAACGCCATCGCTCGAGTTTTCATCCGGCATCTATCGCTGTGCACGTGCACTCATTTGTAACGTGAAGCTTAGTTAGCATCTCTCTTCCTCGTTCAATCTGGATTACGTATATTCCGCTTCAGATAATTAATATCAAACTCCCAATGGAACAGTTAACCTCGAGAAGCTCGCAAAGTGTTGCTATAAATAAACGCATCCCCGACATTGATACTCCATATTTTAAATTGGGCCTTACATAAAATTAATTAATTTTTAATTTAGGCTTTTATTCTAAACTGATTTGAGCTTTCGGATAAGTAAATTGGTAGTCAATGGAGGAATATTGATTTGAGTTGCTACCATGACTGCTTCAGGAAATTACACGTTGAATTTTCACTGATTAGATCCATAGATCGTAAATAGACTCGACCCGTCTCTACAAACTCTGCGGGACATCGGCCTTATATCAACACATGTACTTCGGATGCTAAATGCGCAGAGCCATTAGCTGCAGGACGTTCTGCATATAAATTTACTTGCCGCTCTCATGCTTACCACGGCCACACAGTCCAACTTGGATAACTATGGAAATACCCTCATTTTCTACCGCAATGTTTCACATAACGCGAGTTAGCATATCACTAAGTAAACTGTTCCATATTCGATGTAGACAAAATAGTTTTCGTAACTTGTTGAATACGTGACTATATTGTTATTATAAAGTCCGTGGGGACTGCATGTATTGAATAACATTAATCTTATTTACCTTTTCAATATGTTTTATTGAAATATAATTATGTCAATTATTAATAAATGAACACAAAATTAGCTAAATGAAATATTATTTTTTTTAATAAATCAAAATTTATAGTATATGATTTGCTGTATAATTAATATTAATGGAGATAATTATATAATCAATTTACGTTTTAATGTTGGGTGGACTTATGTTTAATTCCTCAGGTAATAATAAAGCTTAAATAAATCTAAACGGATCTTCACTTGCGAAGTAGAAATTCAGACCAGCAGAATGGATGGTTTACATTGAGGGATAATTTTTAGATCATCTGAAAATGAAATGACCAATATTACCTAGTAGAACCGCCGACAAATATCCGGTCATATTGCTCATCTTAGACAACAAGTCAAGATCATAGAACATGGTGAGTTTTACTTGATCTCGGAAAATCATAGCACAGATAAGAGAGAAATAAATAGTTACATGAAAATTGCTCATTTAAGGTCATATAATTTTGTTGATTTTCGTATGTCTTGAAAAGTAGAAGGCAAATATTTTAATTGCAGTCAAGAAGGAGACTAAAAGAAAATTACAAGCACATGTACTTCATAAGAAAATAAAATGTTTCAAAAATGCTGGCAAAAACCTAAAATAAATAAGTTATAAAAAAGACAATTTTAAAGAAACAGAACATTTATTTCATAGAAGATGAAAAAGTGTAGATCTGTACATATTCAGTTCAAAAAATAGGTTAATACAATCATGTTCGGAAATATGGAGGAGAAATTTCAATACTAAAGAAGGTCAGAATAAATCCTGTCCAAAATTCAATAACTTTATTCCATCAAGCGATCCGTTTCGTCGTGTACTCCTCAAATGCAATCGTACATGTCAGGAAATCTTGTCACAGTTCAGCGAATTTCATTACATTACTTGACATGGCACGAAAACACGACGACTGGAGCAGAGGAAATATGTACAGGCGAAAGTACAATATTGCAGGCGTTACATTGATTTGGCATTGATTGATAGGGTGCAATATTTGCATAACGGAGAATTAGTTTATTCTGGAACATAGCACGAGGTAATGTTCTAGTGTGAATGAAATTTTGATACACCTACAACGCATATTAGACGAAATTGGAAATTACTTTGAGAATGAAGGAGATAATTTTAATAGGTGACTTATTCTGCTATCTTATTAATAATTATATGGAATAGAAGAACCGAAGATGTCCTTTAACCCTTGTACGACTAAAACTGGGTCAATAATGACCCGGCAACAAGAATTGTTTATTTAGTATACGAAATCAAAGTTGGATGTTGTTTTCCTTTCATATATTGCCATGTATTATTATTCTCACGCGATATACAAGTTCATGGTATAAAGATTGTGATAATTAGACATCGTTTGAATCAGGTATACTCAACCGAATATCAAGTCTCTTGGAAAAATTTCAAGTCTTCTTCTAGAAACATCTCAAGTCTTCTGGAAGCAATATCAAGTTTTCTAGAGACAGTTGGAATGTCGTGAACGTATATATTGAATAGCAGTGGGGCTAATACGCTACGTTGAGGTATTCCAGTTTTTTATAGTTTTAATTGTTGATACCTTGTTGTTTATGTTAATTTGGAACGTTTGTGTTTCAAGGAAGGAACGTACTATAGCTGTTAGATATGGTGATAGCTTTAGATGTGGCAGTTTCAGGAATGCTATTGCCGTCAATTATTTCGCTCCGGGAACTCTTTGTAGCTGATGATTTGGGCATGTTTCCATTGATCTGGAAACTAACCATTTCACAGACAGCTATTGAAGAGTGTTGTTAATAATACCATCATTTATTACTGACATGAGTTGCTTTAAGATTTCGTTTGTGATCGGACATTTCTTTTTACAAAATTGTTTCTATTTCATTAGTGACTGGCTTACGATTTTCAATACAACTTAATATATTTAAACTGTTCATGCTTTTTATTGTTGTAGAAGAGCAAAAAGTCATTTCCAAGTAATCGTCAAATAGATTGCTTTTTTCAGTATCTGAATAAAGTGTGTTTCGTCGATTTTTAATAGAGCTTATTACGTGTTTATGCTGTTAGTTTTTTTTTGTTGTTTTCCACATACCAGGATTATTTTTTTTATGTATTCTTATTTGTTGTTGAGAACATTCAAAACTAAATTAATCGAGTTCTTTTCGCGTCTTCTGGAAGCACTTTGCTTCTGAAAGCATTTGATGTGTTCCGGAAGCATTATCAAGTCTTCTGGAAGCAATTTAAATCTTCTGGAGGCGATATTCAGCCTTTTGGAAGGATTTGAATTCTGTCAGAAGAAATATCTAACCTTCTGGAAGCATTACAGTTTTTAAGAGGCGATATCAAGTCTTCTGGAAGTAGTATCAAGGCTGGTGGATACATTTCAACTCATTTGGAAGCATTTAAAGTCTTTTAGAAGCAGTATCAAGTCTTACTGAAGAATTTCAAGTCTACCAGAATCAATATTACGACTTCTGGAAGCACTTCAGTCTTCTAGAAATGATAGCAAGTCTTGTGGAAGGATTTGAGATCTTCCAGAAGCTATACCAACAAGTCCTTTGGAGGCATTTCAGTCTTCTGGAAGTAGTATCAAATTTGTTGAAGCATTTCAGTCTTCTAGAACCAGCATCAAGTCTTCGGGAAGCATTATCAAGTCTTCTAAAAGCAGAATAGAAGAATTTGAAGTGTTGCAAAAGTAATATCAAGTCTTCTGGAATATTTAAGTCTCCTATATGCAGTATCAAGTCTTCTAGAAGCGATCTTCTAGAAGACCTGATGTTTTATGGAAGGATTTGAAGTTTTTCCGAAGCAGTATCAAGTCTCCTGGAGGCATTTCAGTCTTCTGGAAGTGGTATCAAGTCTTGTGGAAGCATTTTAGTCTTCTAGAAGTAGTATCAAGCCTTATGCAAGGATTTGACCTTTTCCAGGACAAATATCAAGCCTTCTGAATTAGTTCAGTATTCTAGAAGCAGTATCAAAGTTTTATGAAAGCAATATTTAGTCTTGTGGACCATTACAACAGTATTCTGGAAGCATTTCTATTGGAAAAATATAATTCTTTTGGAACAAATATAAAGTCATCTGGAAGCTATATCAGGTCTTGTGGAAGTATTTCAACATTTCAGGAACCACATCAAGTCTTCTAGAAGTGGTATCAAGCCTTGTAGAAGGATTTGAAGTCTTATAGGAGCAATTTCAAGTCTTTTGGAGGCAGTTGGTTTTCTAGATGCAGTGTCAAACCTTCTGGAAGCAGTACCAAGTTTTATGGAAACATTTCAATTCTTCTGGAAGCATTTCAAGTCTTCTAAAAGCATTTCAAGTCTTTTAGAAGTGGTGTCAAGTCTTTTGAAGTCATCTAGAAACAATATTAAGTTTACTGAAAGCATTGCATGTCTTCTGGAAGCATTTCAAGTCTGCTAGAAGCAGTATCAAGCATCCCAGAACTAGTATCAAGTCCAAAAGCAGCATGAATTCTTGTAGAAGCATTTCTGGTCTTGTGAATGCATGTCAAGCCTTGTGGAAGCAGATCAAGTGTGCTAGAAGCAATATCAAATCTTCTAGAAGCAGTATCAAGTTTTCTAAAAGCAGTATCAAGTTTTCTGGAAGCTATTCATGTCTTGAAGTCTTCATTCAGAGCACCCACGTATCTGCCGCCTATGTTCGAGAGTATAGTTGCCGTAGAAGTACTAGAAGATGGCCATATATATTATTTATGAATTATTTGCACATTACGGCATACAATGCGTTTGTAATTTGGAACAAAAAGGTTTTAATTGAGTTGGAAATGTTTGAAATTTGATTTTAATCGAAGAGCAAGAATCATATATTGAAAAAGATCAGAAGGGTATGGCAAATACTATAGATATTGCAATTGAAAGTATGGGAAGAGATATAACTTTTCGACGTTTAGAAATATCAGCAACCCATATGACATCATCGTCGTGGATGTGACTTTATGCATTCCATAAAACTTTTTATATATCGTTTTATTGTAGTTATAGTTTAATAATGTATATCTAATATCTAGTTTTAATGCTTTAAACAACACTTAAAATGGATACTATGCATAGGTCTAAACTGACCCGTTATGATGGCCATTGTTCGATCAATCATCTTGATCGTACCAAGTATAAGTCAAAAGTTAATCTTCACCTACCACAGTCAAAATTCCTTCTACTTATTTCAAAAACCTGTAAACCACCTAATCCAAAACTTTTAGAATTATGTTAGATTCTAATAACTACAAAAACATCGTGTTCCAGAAGTGTGGCATTCTCCCAGATTTGTTGTTTTACGTATGTTCTATCTTTTATAAAACTGACGATCTCCTACTGAAGAATTTGTATACGATTAATTAGATAATCATTAAAGTCAGTTTTAGTTGTTAGACGAAACTTTTATAGAAGGATTTTAAATCAATCTTTTGAACCAAAGAATCTCGTGGTACCATTTTTGGTGCTTCTTTTCGAGACAGTTTGTATATCCATAAATCTAACACAAAACATCAAACACAAGCCTTTACACAAACTTAACAATCTCCAATGTAAACCATCTATACTCGGTGATACAATAACATATTAGTGTTATAACAATTATTATCTTCATTAATTACTATTTTCTGGAGAGAAAGTAGTAATTGATAGGTCTTTTGTTAGTAATTGTAGCAATGGTTCTCTCCAGGTTCATCGTAATTATATATTTTCAATGTAAATAAAATCTAGACGATGAAATAAAATATTTATTGTGTATGCATATGGATTAATATCAGCACTTATGCACCGATATCACAATAAATATTTTATTTCATCGTTAAGACTATTTACATTAACAAAATTAAACATTACATTACAATATATAATTTGTAATCAAGTAATGTAATGAAATCAGCTAAATTGTGGTGAACTTGCTTTGCATGTGCTATTATATTTGGCGAGTACACGAAGAGTAGGACCACTTGTTGGAACAAAGCAAGAATCTGCTTTTTGTTTGAAATGTTCAACTTCTTTCAACCTAATCTTGAAGTGATAAATTCAATTTCTTAACTATTCCATTGCAGCAATAAAAATGTCATACAATTCAAAACTAGTTTACTGCAAATATTGGAATTTGAAGATATAAATAGCGATAATAGAAGTGAAGGATACAATCAATACTTCGCACCAGCTTAGTACATCATACATTAATAAGCCTTCTCTATACAGATTATCAATAAATTATTTATTTCTTTGTTTAAATATTGGTTAATAATACTTCGAATTGATGGTAATTTTTTGAGTAAAATTGTCGATTTGCGATTTGGTGTAAATTTTTAATAAGAATTTAAAATGAACCATAACATGGACCAATTTGAAATGTTTGCATATTTCAATAGAAGAACGAGAATTTTATTTTTCTTAATTTTTCTAAATGAATGTAATTAATGTCATCTTCAAATTAGCCCTTAATATTTACGAATAGTATTAGCAATTAAATCTAATAATTTATGGTTAACATTCCATCTTGAAACAATGTTGAAATAATTTAAACAATTTTACAAATCTCAATTGGTGATATCATTTCATCACACTGACTCTAATAATGATGCTTTCAATATTTATTCGGATTTTAAATCCTTTATTGATGCTTATGATCAGTAAATGGTCTAAAAATTTACCCCACTAAGTCCAATGTAATTATTTTTAGAAATAAAAATAGTATTAAATAGGTTAGTGTTATTCTTAAAATTACTGTTAGTTATCAGAGCTGTACTGGAAGCTATATGTATTCCATTAAAAATGTGGATTTATTTATAGACAATTATTAGAGGGTTTCTTATTTCTTCTCGTATTTTATCACTTTTAATACAACACGTTTTACTGTTTTCAGTTAGAAGACGACGTCTAACTTCTGTGAACTTCTGGTAACTTATGTTTCTTGACTTCTTCTCTCATCTGCCTCTATCGATCGACTTGAGTCCTTAAGCTAGAGCATACGAAGGGTTTCGAACCTTTCCGAATCTCTAAAATATCTAGGTCATCATACTGGTAATTCGTTTCGAAAGATTGTAGGAAGACTCATCTTATTTCATTTTCATCTTATACCCTGGGCTTCGTGTTGTCAGCACTTATGATGGTTTGCCTTGGCCCCGGAATATCCTGGATTAGTAATTTGAACAGACCAATTCACTTTGTATCGGTTCGATCTATATATTGTCCTTACCTGATAAGAATACTCATTTTGAAATAGAGTTCTTCGAATTGCAACTGATTCACCCGTTTTGTATATAGCAGCCGTCTTTCTTTTTTTTATTAATGTTTTTATACTTTCTGTTTGTACTTTCTTCATTATGTTCTTTTGCATTTTTTCTAATTTCTTAGCATTCCTGCAAAAAAATTTCAGCGTATTTTCTTTTTAACATTTCCTTTAATTTCATCTCTTCCTTTCTTAAGATTTCATTGCCTAAAAGCATTTCATATAGTGTTCTACCAATAGCTTTCTAATATGTACAACAAAGGCATGTTCAACAAATAATTTGTTTAAAACTAGTATTATTATTCTGTTGGTTGTTATCACTTAGCTGTTAGCTCTGGGAACGCCAGTCATTATTTTAATATGATTTCAGTATGTCTTATGTTAGAAGTAAAAGCTGTTCCTTTATCTTAAATAATATTCTATGTTTTGTGGTTGGGTATATCCACACAAACTTTGTAAAAGTAAGTATATGTATATTTCTATCCCATATAAAACATAAAAATTCTTTTAGTATTTAAAAGAATGGACGCTTTGCAATTCCAAAATCAATCTGCTTGCTACCTTTTAAAAGATGCTATAAAGTTTTGCTATCAATGCATAATCTTGGGTGCACTTTCTGAAGGAACCAGTCAGACCTAAAAAGATTTGATTTTTTTTCACCGTGCTTGGCTTCGGAAACTTCATTACTGCTTTAATTTTGTTTTTTATAGGAGTTATCCATTCTCAATTTCATGTCCCAGAAATTCAGAATTCATAAATTCGTACATTTCCCACTTAAATTCTAAACCAACCACTTCAGCAGTTCTCAAAACTTTTTCAAGCTTTACAATAAGATCTTCTATAAGTACGATATAATCATATCATTCATATACTGTAATAACGATCCGACTTGCATCAACTCTTTAAATATGTTATTTAAATAACATTGGAAATATGTTGGAAAAACAAACAATCTAAATGGTGTCTTCAGAAATTCAAATTGTCCCTTGATCGTCACGAAAGATGTATATTTAACATTGTCTTCTGCTACAGGTACATGTAAAAATCTACTCCTAACAGGTCCAAGGTAGTTGATATTTTTGCGTCAACTAGTTGATTAATCTGATCTTCCGTCAACAGAGTCAACACAATCGATTCTTAATTACCTGTTAAATGATTTTTTTCTTTACTAGCACGATTGGACTAACATAATTGGAACTACTAGCGAGAACAGAACCTAAATACATCATCTCCACAAAGCTCGAAATCAAGTAACGGATAATTAGAATTTCTATGAAAATACTGATTACTCAAACGGTTCGCCGCCTTAATCTAGAGTTGCTGTCAATGATACGGTAGATGAGTTAGTACGAGAGGGCAGTGCTAATGCGTTTGTGGAGATAAAGCCAGCAGTTTGTGTAACATTTGGTGAATGCGCATTTGTGATGATCAAATACCTAAATACTTTTAGTTTAAGGGATATTGTTGACCAGCCAACTCGTATCACCAATTTTTCTGAAACACTCATTGACGTTATTAGTTTATCTAATGAGTTACCTCTTCGTGTTTGTGACACTGTCGATGTTAGGTTCTCCGATTACTTATTAGTTTTTTATATGTTAGCGATATCAATGAGTTACTACTTGCTCTACTAAGGCTAGAGTTATTAGTTTTCTTGATCTCCGTGGTATGAACGCTTGTGCCTTTAATGAGAATCTGCAATTGATGAATTGAGAGGTTGCACTTGATCTTAATACAATTGATGACAAACTGAATTGCTTTAATGATACTATGTTATAGAATTTATGTTTTGTTGCTCCCATTCCCAAAGTTGTTCCTATCACAAATTGTAAGGATCTGAGGCCCATTACAATTCTGCCAGTTCTTTCAAAGATCTTAGAAAGACTTATGATACAATAGTTAAGTATTTAACTGGTAATACTTTACATTTTGCTTTTTAAACAGTCCGTGTTCAGGAGGTAGTTCAGTTGCGCTACTACGCTCCTTGATTTGACTTTCACAGGGTTACTTTTACTTTATTTCACAGAAGCCTTTAACATGATGATCAAAGGATCATGGTTTCTTGTTGTCCATTTTGAAGTTCACGCGGTTAAGCTATTTCATAGCTATCTATCAAGTAGTGTTGCGTAGGTTAAGCTGAATTCTGTTTTATCAGATCTTGTGATTTGCTCTTCTGGTTATCCTCAAGGTTTTATTTTGGGCCTTGTTCTCTTCACTATTTACACTTGTAATCTATTTTCCAAACTTGAGTACTGTTCCTATCATCGGTATGCAGACAATACGCCATTGTATTACAGCTTTAAAGATGAAGTTCCTTCTATGTGTGGTATTATTTCTGGCGAATTGAAAATTCTGCTTGCGGAAATTAGTAATCATGGCTTGAGAATAAATCCTGATAAGACTTAGGGTATCATATTCTTTAAAGGAGGTGGTGGGTTTGTGGATGAGTATCATGTTCATATTGACATTTTGGATAATGTCAAGGTAGTTAGGATAGTTTAGGAGTCATAATAGATTGTCAGTTTAATTTTGGTAGGTTTATATTGATTCTGTGTAGGTGTGTGCTTTTGGTGCCTTAAAGTATATACATTCATGTCGTAAATTTTTATCTGTTGAGCTGAAGTGTTTATTATGTGATAGACTAGTTTTGTCCAATTTCAACTATTGTAGTGTTGTTTTTAGCTTTCGCTTGTCTTTTGAATCAATGTGCAAGTTATAAGTTGGTCTTTGTTAAACGAAGATATCAACGGTCTGCTAAGTTATGTCGTTCCTTCTCTTACCGGATTGCGCAACTATGGACCTCCTTGTCGAGTTCAGATGTGTAACCGCGCATTTTAAGCGGTTGATTATTAGGAAGACTCCTGATACAAACTTTTGATTTTAGAATGCTATTTCAGGATGACAATTGTAAGTTTTGATTTTGTTGTTTGATTTTTTCTGCTACTCAATTTTTCTGTGTTTATTTGTCTTGGTGTTGCTACTTTTTCTGTTCTTGTACCATGAGCTATTGTAATTTGAATACTTCTTTTTTATTTATCTATTTTAATTGCAAGGATTATTTTATTTTGCATTGTAATTATATTTATATATTGCTTTTTATTTCGGTTTACATAATCTTGTATCTTATTTCTGTTAACATTATAAAAAACTGAATTATGGAAAAGACTCAAACGACGGATAACTGATCGTCTATAATCTGGCGCTTATGGTTCGTTTGCAATGGAAATGCTTTCTGTCACCAGTGCTTAGAGTTATTGACAGTTTGACAAGAATATTTTGTACATCATAACAATATTTGGTATTTTGAAAACAAAATCATATCGTATTAACAGATTCTTGCCTTTTACAATCAAGTCTTCAAGATTTTGTATTTTGCCCAATAAACAACATTTTCCGCCAGCGGATTTATGAGCGGTATCAAATCTCTTGAAGTCTTGAAATCATTTCAGGTCTTCAAGAAGCTATATTAAGTCTTTTGGAAGCATTTCAAGTATTCTGGATGCAATATTAAGTTTTCTAGAAGCAGTATCAATTTTTTCAGGGGCAGTATAAAATCTTATGCAAGCAGTTCAAGCCTTCTGGAAGCATGTCAAGTTTTCTGAAAGCATTTGAAATCTTTTAAAAGCAGTATAAAGTCTTCCTGAGGCAGTAACGAGTCTTCAGGAAACAGTTTAAATATTTTGGAAGCACCCTCAAGACTTCTATAACATTTCAAGGCTTTTGGAAGCTGTATTAAATATTGTGGAAGCATTTAAAGCCTTCTGGAAGCATATTAAGTCTATTGGAGGCAGTATCAATCATCGAAGAAACGAAAGGTGAAGTTACTATAAGGAAAAATACAAAAACAGCTTGATATTGTAAAACATTCTTTTCACACTTAAGCTCACTATTCGTAGACCAGAACAAATTCTGTAGGTCCGCAGGTCAAAAAAGGTTGAAAAATGCTTTACTGGCCCTTATTATTTTTTCTGTTAACCATTGTTAATTTGACTGTCAACTTCACACATTTCGGAATGAGAAAGCTTTCTTGGGTGTTAATATACAGGAATATCGTCTTTTAAAATTATTTTAGTTTGTATAGTTTCTTGAAATTCTTTCTTGAGCTTATAGTCTGCAATCATACTTTCAATTGTGAATTTGTGGCTAAGTGTACCAATGTCTAAATCATATTCACTGTTCATCAATATGTTGTTTACTTTAAAATCATCGGTTTCAAATTATTGATTTACTATTGTGATTGATTGTCAACGTAACACTGTTCAGGGTGGGTTTATTAATAATCAGATCCATAGTTATGGAATCATCACTTACAAATGTACTTCAATAATAAAATCATTTAAAATTTCAATAGTTTTAATGGTAAGAGTTCCTATATTTCTAATTTGTACTGGATTCAAGTCTAAATGCGGTGAACAAATTCGAATGTATTCGCTTGCCTTAAACATAATTAAGACACATCCGGTGTCTACGAAACATTGAATCTTTAATATTTGTAGATACCCTTTTCTTCCGCAATTAAATAATTTAACATTCTCTTCTTTTTTTTGTTTAATTTTTATATTGTTCGCTTTAAATGGTTCATCTTTACATTCTCTTGTTAAATGCAGACGATTATTAACTGATGTATTGATTTTATCTCATTTTCATTTGTGTGATTTTCATCAATCACACAATGAGATAAATATAATAAATAAATATGCTTAATAATTGACTCTACTTACATAGGAGAGTAACTTATTTTAAAACCTTAAAAGACAATATTTCTATTTATTTAAATAATAAAATAAGTTAAAACAACATAAGCGTTGAAGGTGTCGATATTTAAAATTAAATGCAGCCGGAATTTACTTCAGCAACATCATTTACAATTTAGATGATGTGATTTAGATTAATAGCTTCATGATTATTAAGCACGTATAGGAAAACCACAATGCACGGTGCTTTCAAATAAGGACCAAGCGTGATGTGTTAAGTGCAAGCTTTAATGTATCAAAAATTTGATGTTTCATTGTATTTAAAAATATCTTTCGTACATTATCTTTCTAGGAAATTAGATTTATATGTATTATTTAGTTTCATGCCGATTTTCTACTTACCATTATATCAAATTGGAAAATTTTGAAGGAGTGTTTGCTTTAAATTATACAAGTTTTTTAGGGTTGATAAAATTAAATTCAACGTAGACAAGAAATTCTGAGAAGTAATTGATAAAGCTAAAAATTTGCCTCAGAAACGAATTTATTAACTTGATTCTTAGAAGCGCGATAATTAAATTAAATTTTCATTAGAAAATTATTTAGGAGTAACGAACCCTAAAATATCAAAATTAATTGCAACATAAATTAGGAACATAGAAAAACGTTGTAGTTTATTATCTGGAGTCAAAAGCAAACATTCGTTCGTGGTTTATTCGTTAACATCGCGTCAACTGCATACATAATTTCCCGACGTTTACAGAAACAGACGCAATGACTTCACAAACAACAGAATTTGGAAACAAAATGAATAAATAAAAATGTTTTATGTAATTTTTTATTTGAATACAAAATAATAAATAAAACAATTCGTACATTCCACATAAATCTTTATTAATGCCCAACAAAGATTATACAGTTATACAACGGTAATAATGCAAATTGTTACGGTATCGTATAGATTTATATTTCTGCAACATAGCAAAATTGCTAAACACAGTACACCGAGTAATTGGTCAAGCAAACACTGCTGTTCTCTAACTTACATCTAATCCCTTAATTTTAACACTTCTAAGATTACACAACTCTTCAAATAAAAGTAAAAAAATAATGAAATGAAGCACTAGGACGTTATATTTTCTACTGTAAATTTTTAATTACAGTTCGAGGGGCTCATTTGGTCCCAATACTCCATTTCAATACTGCGTAATATACAGTTCAGTTCACACTTTGAACACAATTAAGCAATTTTAGTCAAAATCTCGATGTGGTACTAATTATTAATTCAGGTAACCATATTATGTACTTATAGATAACATACTACGTGATTATACTTACAAATCAATGTTCATGTTTTCTATTTGATAATATAATTAATATATACATCATTAACCTAACACACAGGTTGTTGAAGTAAATGCATTAACATCTCTGATAAAGGAAATATATGTACACTTTATATGTAAGATAGTTTAACTGTTGTAATTTACTTAATTATAATAAATCTAATCTAAAGGGACTAAAACTAACACAAATCGGCGATTAAGCGTAATTAAGTTTTTTTTCACACTTACAACGATTAGGCTCTAGACTCTATCTTAAACTTTTAATATTTTAACTATTAATATTGGAATTCTTGATGTATGATTAGGATTTTCTATTACCTGTAACAAAAAAAACTAAAATTAGTAAAAAGTTCAAAAAGGTAATTTGAAGTTACAGTTATTTTTTAAATTTTAGTTAAAGTTAAATAAAAGTATAATTTTCCTTATAGAATTGATTTTTAATTTGTAGAACCACAGTTCAGACATTTTTAAAAAGAGATTTGTATTCCAAGCTGGGTCTTTTTCCAAATGACTTCTGACATTCAAGTTTATAGAAAGGTTGTAAAAGCAAAAATATTAAAAAGTATGTAACCAATTGATGTAGAATCGCTAACTTAATGATATTTTGTAAAAAAACTGAATGAAAAACATAGGTATCACATGCAATTTTTTTAAAATAATTAACATACTTGTTGATGCGTTCTCATTTTTGAAGGAGTTGTGAAATTAGACGATTTATTTTCTCTATAATTTTATATAAACAAAAGTCTCGGATGCCCCGCAGGTCCACAAAGACCAAAAAACAATACAAGGACCACAACAAGCGGGCAGAAAGAGGATGTAGACTCGAATGAGACTTTTGTCTAGGTGGCCAAATCTTGGACGCCAACACCGATAAAGGACATAGAGCAAGGATCTACAAGATTATGGGATTGCTTTACTTTGCACACCTTGGAAGATCTAGAAACTCAGATACCGGCGAGGCTAAGGAGTTGATCGACGAACAGTGCAAAAATTAAGTAGACGAGTATTGAGGAGGAAGGTGTAAAGAAGAGGAAGACAATGCCAGGTGGAAGAACCATTTCAATATTTAGAAGATGCAGGAATGCGATAGACTAATGCAAGAGCTAAAGTGAAACGAAGAGAAAACCAAAAGCATGTAGAGGTAAGTAAGAGTACTGAAAAACAGAATAGAACAAACCGGTTCAAATTAAGAACTGGTTTGAGTGTCTAATTAAGACTAGTACAAGAAAAACGACCCTATGATGAGGTAGAAAAATATCAGAGATATGGAAACCCAGATATAATCGGAAGATAATTCGAAGAAAATGAAAGAGGAAAATAGAAAATGCGAGGTGCTACGAAAAGTGTGTAGAGATCGCAAACTTAAAGTGGTAAGATGCAAACTTTAAGAGCACTGCAATACTAGAGAGAAACCCCATTCTGCAACAAAAGTTGTCAAAGCTCAAACCTGAAATCCAGTGTTGGTAGCCCAAAACATGGAATAGCATCAGAAGAGTCAAAAAAAAATCTATAGGACGAAAAAGAGGTCGCGTTGCGCTATTTTAGTGTGATTCAGCTGAAATTATCTTTGCACCGATGACAACGGAAGTGAGAATCTATACGACTACGACTACACGACAAAAAGAAGAAAACAATCACCAAAGAAATGGAGAAGATGTAAAAGACCGCAGAAGGAGTACATTCGCCCTGATAGTAGAGAACAAAGGAGCGACTTATGGAGAGGTAGCTGATTTAATATTGATTCCAAAGGACTTGAAATGCTTCTAGAAGACTTGATTCTACTTCTAAAAGACTTAAAATGATTCCAAAACACTTGCTGTTCCCCTGAAAGACTTGAAATGCTTTCACAACTGCCTCTAGAAGTCTTCCAGACGACTTGAAATACATTCAGAAGATTTGATATAGATTCTATTTATATTTGAAATGCTTACAAAAGATTTGATATTACCTGTGGAGGACTTGAAATGCCTCTAGAAGATTTGATACTGCTTTTAAAAGGCTTGAAATGATTCCAGATCACTTGAGCTAGCCTGTGGAATCCTGTTTTATTAGACTTGATATTATTTCAAATAGACTTGAAATGTCTCTAGAAGACTTAATATAACTTGTGGATGGCTTTCAGAACACTAGATCTTGCTTCTGGAAGACTTGATATTACTTCAAGCAAAAATGTTTATAGTGTTTCCAGAAGACTTGTTACTGCTTTTGAAAAGCTTGAAATGCTGTCAATTAATTGGATATTGCTGCTAGAAGAATACTTCCTGAAGACGTGATACTGTTTGTAAAACTGCTAGCGGAAAACATTCATCGCAAAAAAGAAGACAGGGCAAAATTAAACATTAAATACTGCTGGCAAAATACATTCTTGTTGCAGAAAAAGAATCGAAGAAGTCCAAGAAAGAGAATATAAGCAGCCCAAGAAAGACAGAGCGTCACGGAGAGAGATGTGAGAGAACGAAGAAAAATGATAAACATAAAGGAAGTTACAAAAGCGATGAAACTTCAAGAATTAGAGCAAACGATTAGAAGTTTGGTGGTGGGTAATCACCACCAATATGACCAAAGAAGGCCAAACCAAATCAACCCAAGCTACCCTAAAAAAGGTTTTAAATTTTCCCTCCTCCCATCTAGATTATCGGTCGATATGGAAGTCGTTCCAAATAGAGATGTCATGCGTGTACAGCTTTGTCTCTACCAGCTTCATAAAAAATAAGCATCAAAATCAATTGGTAGCAATATGAACTGTAAATAATTGTATTAGCAGTTCTCAACAAGTAAACATCAGTTTTTAAGTGATTTAGCATGTGTTTAAATAGCTATATCTACCATCTTATAATGATTTTGTTATTTTTAATGATTCATAATTTAATTTTAAAAGTCATTAATTTGACTTTTAACTTTTAATATCTTTGTTGATTATTAAGCTGTGGTCAATTTTAGTTTGCTCCTATGTTGTAAACCATATATCATCACTTATATATCAAATTTGTTGCCTTAATTGTAAGCGACCTCGGCGAAATTAGGTGAAGTATTTTTTATAAAAGTGTTGAAGCTTCACAAAGATATATTAATATTCCAGCAAAGGAATTCAAATTCGTATGCCACGAATATAGATTCTATATTTCTATTTTAAAAAGTGCGATCTATTTGTAACAGGCATTTCATTTTAGTTCGATTATTAAGCGATAAGCATCTAACTATCTCAAAAATGTACAGAGACGTCCAAGCCTAAAAGCCCAAAAAAGAAAAAAAAATCAAACAAATACAGGATAGGGCACAGGAACCAAGTGGTTTTAAAAGGGGTATTATTCTGTCGTTATAGAAGATAGGGTAGTGCACTAGGAATCGTTGTCTTTATTGCCTATAGGATTGTGATTTATCACCATGGAATAGTGAACGTTAAAATAGCGATGTTTGCTTACGATTATTGTCCTTATATTCGCCTCTCAAAACACGTTTATCATGCTAACGTAACGCTTATTTGTAACTGCTATGGTAACCCAATTTTCTTAAGAAAGAAATAGGACCGATGACACCGAATATTTATTGACGGCCCCATTACGATGGAAATGAAGTTCATCACTCATTGCTACCATAATGTTTTCATTTTGCACATAAAGTATTAGCTTTTGCTAAACAGTTTTAGGGTAAATTGATTTTGTACCGTCTGTGAGACGTGTGGTTAGTACTGTCGCCACAGATTTACATTAGTTCTTTAGAATTAAATCTATCACGAACGCACGTTTTGAGGTAGATGTAATTTCGATCACAAAACTGTGATCACCGTCTCGTTATTTTTAATAGAACAATTGTACTCAAACATTCGATGTTCTAGCGTCCAAAATTGTTCATGATTCCATGATGATAACTGACAGTGAAATGCAATAACATATAGCAACCTTTTAGCAACAATCACTTGGATCCTAAAAAATCTTGTTTTTTGTACCAGTATATAGGCCATCTAGTAGAAATATCGTTATATAAATACCATTACGTTCTCTATATCACGTGTTATTTTACCGATTTTGTTGTCAATAATTTGATTTGGATAGTATTCGTTAGGTTTTTGGGTAGAATATGTTAGAACTCGTTGATATCAAATTTCTTAACGAAAATATTTGATAAACACTATATGGTAGTTATGGTTATGAGGTAGTAACCGCAAAATCATACTAACAAACCATACAATATAATAATAGTTGGCACCTATCGTGACGTAAACATATATAAGACCATAAATCCCAGAAATATGAAACTTTTGTAATTGCATTTGATGATAAAAAGACACTTGTGTTAAAAATAAATAAAACCTAAATTTCCCGCAATTAAGTGAGCCGAAGTCGTCCATGGTTCGTATAGCAAAGTAGCCTTAAAATTCACTAAAGAATCACCTCTTGAAGTTTATTGCAGTTATTCAGATACATGTATATAGAATATACACATCAATAGGATGACCAGGACAAGGCCTCTTTGTGATAACTTACAAAGAGTTAGTACAACATACTCAACATTGCAACTGTTAATTTCTATATCATATATAACCATAAAACCATAAAAAGAAGACAGAAACCATTATCAAGGCGAGAATTTGTTTTTAACTTCAAGAATAACTCACCAGACCATGACAACAAGAACAGTTACAAACTTGACCGTCTTTATCAAGAAAATTGAAAGACTCTCTATGTCAAGTTTTATAAAATCAGCCCATTGCAAAGAATAAGGAAGAAAAGTGAACATTAGATAAAAATATGTTTAAACTGTAGCCAATATGATTTATCGTCATTTGTTTGTGCTTATTACTTATTTGTTTATTCTTGTATATCTAATAAATAAAGTCTCTTTTCACTATGCACAGTTACTCGAGGTTCACTCTAAAGAGAATTCAACTGAAAGTTTTCGAAATACTCATGCTTAATTTAATTTTCTTTTGCCTTAGTATAATATTTCCTTCCACAACAGCTAATATTCATGGAAACGTAACCATACAAGCATGAAAAACGATAGTACGTGTCGTTAGTATTAACGGACAAACAATATACTCTTAGTATTCTAGGGTTAATAAATTGCTTATCGAGTTACGAATAATGTTAGCATAATTTTGAACGTAACCATTTTATGCAATAAGTATAATAATAATCTCAATATTTATAATGGTATCCTCACATGATGACGAATTTTGATCTCTTTACCACGTGTTGTTTTACCCATCCTGTTGTAAATAATTCGATTTTGAATAAATAACTTTTAGATTTTCAGGTGGGTATGATTACCATCTGTTCTATATGTGTATAAAACTTTGGTGGATGCGCCGGCGAAATAAACAATTTTTTTTAAATTTGAAATATATTCATAAGAATTTTGCTAAAGATTTTAAATAATTTGTAATTAATAACACTGATCGTTCTTTAATGCCGTCATGAGTTGCACCGCACCCCTATTGTTAGTCTATAAATTATGCAGCTCGTTATCTAAAGCGTTCCGCAATCCATGCGCATCTGTCAGGTTGGCCGCCCTGCCGCTGAATTACGACGTCGAAAATTGATGGGCCCTCGGTATTCACAACTTGTATACCACGTACTCGCCTCGAAGCGAACGAACGAACGTCTCGAGAACAATTTCCTCACCAAATTAACCGGCGTCAATATAAGTTAATTACGTTTGCGACGTGCTCTATTTCCACAACTAGATTACCCTTATTTTGCCTCTTCCAGTTTGCCGTTTCTTTTTTCGTCTTTTTCGTGTCTTTACAGGCCCTTTTCTCAAGGCTAATGAATGTCTCAACGAAATACGAGACAATAATAACATGAATAATCTTGAACCCTCGTCTTTATGCTCAAAATTTATTTATAGACAATTTTCCCCCTTAAAATCTTTAACGTTGATTATACGGTATTTATGGGAGTAAAGTGGCAATTAAATTTAATTAATGTATTACATGTTTATTTTCATTTACTAATAACGGGGTAAAGAACGTTTATGTAATTTGAGTTAACTTTATTTAACGTTCCATAATAAAACAGCGATCCAATAAACTTAAATAAACTAACATATTTGTTTATGGATGACATATGCCCCCATAGCTTATTTTATAGCAATATTACACCAGTTGTTATCCTAAATGTCACATAACGCAATAATTACGAATCCATTAGCAAAGCCTAATGCCTGGTTATGGGGGTATATGCATGAATATTAAATCTAATTACAAACACGTAAATGTGACCTAGTTTTAAGCTGCCGATGTTTTTTGGATTATGTTAATAACATATTGCTATAAAATCATTACCAATAAATTGGATTTAGATTAGATTCATTAAAAATTCTTTTGTGCCGAATATTTCCAGGGCCACCATTTGGTTGATCAATCTATCAATCGGACTCTATCACAAATAAGCTTTGTTAAACGAACTTAATTAGGATTAAGCCGTCTATCAGTTGCCAGTTTAAATCTCTTTTAAATGAGTTGGTTACGTGGGGCACCTGCAATGTTTAACAAGCTCTCAACGCTACAAATCTACCTTTTTTAAAGGTTCTAATTAAAAAACTTTCCCGTCTCATCCGAATTAGATTGGCAGAAGTTTTTGGGATTTTGTGCTAAATCTTGATGATATCATAAAAGATATTACACCGAGAATAAGAAAGTTTTATGTATATACGATTATTATACATTTTTAATTTTAAACTGTTTAAATAAAAAGATTTGAAATTAAAATTTTTAAATCGTTATTTGATTTTTATATGACAATTATAAAACAATACAAAAAAATCATACACGTTTTATCTCCTGCCCCAATATAATGTGATTTATTGGTAAATCGGTTGCAATTTAATGCAATTTATTCCCAAAACTATAAATACAGATTACAAATTTATAATATAAATTCTGCCACAAATTATATTTTAATAGATTTTATTTAATATGTTTTTGTATTGTTGGATAAAAATAATGTAATATTATACGGTAACACAAGAAGCCACTCTATTCCTTACAGTAACCGCAAAAGAAATAAATTATTAATGTCATAGCAACGTCTTTCTCTCAGTGTGTCTTCTTCGTTCTTAATATTCTCAGCGATAAATCTTGTCTATAACAGCATTGTACTGCGAGCAAAATATCTCACACGTCGGCACAACAAAAAATTTGAAATATGAACGAACAAAAAATATAATAACTAAAGAACAAAACGAGAAAGAAAGATATTGCCGTAGAAATCGCTTTTTGCGCGTGAAGAAGTACGCGTTTACGAGATGATTACAAAATTCTACATCTCAATCTGTGCAAAAGCAGCTTTTAGGCCGATTGCGTGCATAGAATTCGAATAAGATACGAATCCTTTGGGAAATTTCTGGGCGAATGGGCTGCATTTAACATGTAAAGTGGAAATTGTGTTATTCAAATTTTCTGGAATATAATGTCCTAATCGATTCATTATCTTAATAAAATTTATTTTAAGATCTAATTGATGTAAATCTATTTGTGTTGGCTTTAGGATTTATGGTTAATCATGAAACTTTCTAGTTCCACTGTAAGTTCTAGATTTAATTTAATGAAAAATATACTACAATCTAATGACGAATAGTAACTATATTGTGATATAATTTGTTATTGAGAATTACATAAATATAGGGACACCAAATTTCGGGTTTGATTATTTGATTTATTTTTTATTTGTTATTATTATTATTTTTTGTTGTTATGGTTTTTATTTTTTTGTTAACAACTTAATACTATGATTTTAAAATGTAACATTTATTTTGCCTGCTAAAAAAATTGAATAAGTAATTCAAAATTGGTTTACAAAAAATAATATCGTTCAATAATTCAATAATTATTGAATTATTTCGAATAAAAATAGGTCATGTTCCAATAAGGAAAGTAAATGAGCTATAAATAAATTTATGTTATATTTTCAAAGCTAAATGTGAGTATATGTTGATATGAAAAATTACGGTATCTTAATACAATTTGTATGAGAATTCTGAGTGAAGCCTGACATAAAACATTGCAATTTATATTTGAAACCTTCTGCAGAGTCAATTGGTATGGAAAATATTCGATAATTGTTTATTTAACAGATGATTCAACTCATCACAACAACCAACGATGATTGCTGTTCATATGACTTCAAACGACGCATAATTAGATAAAAGGGATTCAAAGCTTATGTTTGAATTTCAATTTAAACGGAACTAGTTTCGAGTTATAAAACTCATCTTCAACCGAATTGTCATATTTCAAAGTTTGATAGTATTATTTTGAATATGTTCCGAACTTGCAACATGGATCCATTTACTTCAATGCTTATGCGTAACAAAGCGTCGACATTAGAAACTCCTTTAACAAGGGTAAATTGGGTTATACATATAATTTAAGTAACGAGTTTGGCGGGGATCTCTATCTGAAAGACTTAAAAAAGTATTTAATAATGGTTTGTGATAAGTCAATATTAGGGGTAGAACGGATATTCAAAGAATTCGATTCTTGAATAATTTTTGAAAAAAACGCAAAAAATATACTAAACGAAATTGTTATTTTTTATAAAATGCTACAAATTTAGGTTGAGTTCAAAACTTGATTTCTCAAAAACGAATTGCGATTTTAAACTATAAAAATTTCATCGGGATATGTTAAGAGTTTGATTTTCTATGATTTTTCAATTATAATTATGGAAGTTGTTATTTTTATGAAATATTACATATTTAAGTCGAATTAAATATGTGACATCTCAAACAGGAATTGAGACATTTAAGTATAGTTTTGTGCATGAAATTGCAGACATTTCTTTGTAAATTATAACAACATCAAACTATCTTAAGAATTCGATTGTTATTTGTATAAAATGATACAAATCTATCTCAAAAGATACTCAAAAACGAATTGAGATATTTATCTATTGCTTTGGCAGTAGAAACATATACCTTTTTTCGTAAACCACAAAAAGAAAATCATAAAGATTTGTTAAGATTTCGACATATTACGATTTTCCAAAAAATATTATCCAAATTGTTATTTTCATGCAATGCTACATGCTTAGGTCCAATTTAAAACATGATATCTCCAAATCAAATTGAAATATTCATGTATGGTTTTGTTCTGAGAAAAGTACATACTTTCCTTTCTAAATCACGAAAATTATCATTAAGTAAATAGTAAATATAGTAAGTTCTTATCATATCCTGAAAATATTTAATACCGGAAGAAATTGGTACGAATTCTCGATCGAAATTTGGATTGAGTATGACTAGGTTTTTGCGAACAAGATCCAAGTGAGGTCGTAACATCATTAACTGCTTATGAAAGAACAGCTCTCACGGTAGTATCAGAAGCGTCTGTCGTTTAATCCAAAACAACAACACTGAAGCTTTTTTGGCCGAAACAAAAAATTTGCAATTTTCATGATGATGATGATGATGATGTTTAATCTAAAACAGCAACAGAGCAAGGATTAGCTAAAGTTGACGAATTTGCTAATGCTCTTTTGGTCGATCCAAAAGATCTAGAACGAAGGGTAACTTCCAAAATTTGGAATTCTTGCAAATTCGTAGATTTCGGAAATGCATTGATAAAATGTACTTTTCTTTGGGAAGAACGGATTTCTGACGAAATTTCATGTGCAAGGAAATCTAAAGAAATAATGCTAAAAAGACATAGAGATGGTTGCATGTTGGTACCATATACAGTTAACCTTTCGAAGAGTGTCGATAAATGTAGTAAATGGTCTTCTTCTTTTTTACTTGCAACAAGGATGTCGTCCAAATATACAAAACTTAAATGTACACCTGAAATTACTTCGTTCATGACCAACCGGTATTGCAGTCGCTGTTTTGTGAACATCTTCAGACATGAGTATCTGATGGTATGCAGAACCATAAGATATGTGTGTCTGGTCTTCTTTAGAAAATATTATACAACCATATACAACCAGTTTTGTCTCCATGTGTAATGGATTTAAAAAAATAGCGTTAATAACTGATTTACTAACATCTACATTTGTGAAGATGTCAGGAAAAGTCTTCTCAATTGCAAGTTAACGTTAATATTTTTTCCATATCGTCAATATAACACCAAATCAGCGAATGTACAAATTTCATTCAGTGATTTTGAAAGAAATATTTTCAAGGATAGTTTGCGTTCCTAAGCAACAGTACAACAGCGAATGTACATTTCTGAAAGAGGAAGTTGTGGTTGGAATTTCTTCTGTATTGGCAAAGTTTACGTTATATATCTTTTACATATCGTCAGTACGATACCAAATCAGCGAATGTACACAATTTGTACATTTCGAAAGGAATATTTTCAAAGAAAGTTTGCGTTACCAATACAGCAAATGTGTAAAATTAATACAATTCTTCTTAGGTGGTACTGATAAATGCGCGAATGTACATTTCGAAAGTTGCAAATTTTTTCCAAAGGTTTTCGAAAGTTGTGTGTGTTTATGTGTGCAACACGGAACACTGGTAAGTTGAATTTGTGTGTGGGAAGTTAACAGAAATAGGGTGCGACTCTGTCTACTACAGAAGCCTGAGCTAAAGTTATACGAAACTCCAGAATATACCCCTTTCCGTTTGCAGTCATAATCATGTTATTTGAAGATTTCAGTGATTATAAAGCTATTAGTAAGCATATTTGATCGCACCAGATACCATGACATACATATGATGGGTGTATTACTAAACACAAGGTCCATTTAAGATTTTTCACAAATCAAACTGACTGTTGATGAAAATATTGCTGAAGTGGTTGTATTTCTACGTATGGTTGACCAACTCAATTTTTTTAAATTTCTTTGAATAAATTAAGAACTTACTAGTTAGGTGTGACGATGGCACTATTCCCAAAGTTTACCAATATTTTTTACCAAGGCCTCAACCCTGGATATGGTGTTGAACACGGAGTGCTAGAACCAGCTGCAGAGGAAGACTCAGATAACGTAGAATATTACTCTTTTCTTCTTGCACCTTTGTATTTCTATTGTATATTTCTATTGAAAATAAAAACAATAAACATTCAAAAATCCAAAAATTCCTTTTTTTTTAAGTACCGATATACACTTTCACTTCAACTACTGTTCTGGCCAGTTTAAATTATAACAATAACATAACAGAGTATACAAAGTTCTAGCTGATTTATTGTAAATTGTCTAAAACTTCGTTACTCATTTTCTCGAAATGTTCAATTTTGTACATTTGCTGATTCGGCATTGTACCGACAATATATAATTATGAACTAGTACGATTACGAAAGAAATTATAAGGAAACACAGAGATATTTGCTTCTGTATTAATAAGAAAACTAAAATGAGTTTGAAACTTTTAAAAAGAAAATCATTTCATTTATATTTATAAAATGAGTTTGTTTGTTGTAATCATACAATCAACAATTGATTTTATTAATAACTGGTTGAATTTTTAATTTATTTATTTTATTTGAATTATAATTTTGTTTGTATTGAATAAATATTTTCTATTGAAACTGTTTTTATTTTTGCGTAGCTTTTTAAAAGAATTATAAAATTTTTTTATTAATATCATTCCATATAAGAATGATAGTAATAAATTTTTTGTTTTAACTGCTATTCGAAAGAATTCCTTGAGATAAAAAATTTCGAGGAAGTTCTTTCCGATGTAGAACGAAAACAAAATTTTGATTTTCTATAATTATTACTAGAATTTGAGTTGGACATTTATTGATTGCTTGCAATTATTGAACGTTTATTGCTACATCGGAGGAGGATGCGTGGTCTAATTTATTGATCTGTACTAAGGTATCGTGTAGTAGAATGAGATAGAGAATCCCAGATTTTATTGACAACATTAAGTATGTCATTTAAATTATCTTTTCCAGAAGATAATAACACAACTGAAATGGTTTGAGGTAATTCTTCATCTTTGCCAATCAGTCCTTTATATTCTTTACCAATTTCTTAAAAATAGATTAGGGCAAACAATTTGTAATCCACCGACTGCCGACAATATATTTCTATAAAACTCAGATGGTTTCTGATATTTTATGGGAGAATCAGAAAGAAAGTTATCAAGGCATTTTTTTTTCACTTAGAGAAAGCCTATTAATAAGAGTGATCTTTAAAACGTTTATGTCGACATTCGACGGTTAGTAAATGTGTGATCAATTTGATGATACCATATTGGTGGATTCGTGTTTCAGAGGGGAGGCAATTTGACGTTGCTGACAATGTCAATTTTTCGCATGATGTAATTCAACAATTAAAAATCTTTACTGGAAAAATAAATACCTGTAATCGAAGTTTGGATACTTGTGGAGACAATTTTGCCGCAATATGCTCATAGATGACGGATTTGCTCAGGCGTACCTATGCAGTCAAAATTCAATAGAGTCTGCTATTTGTAGATATCTTTAGAAGAACATTTCATTACTTCATATTTTTGTAAGTTCCGATTCGTGGTTCTAAGCCAAGTTGTTGTTGAGTTCTTGCGAAGATATTGAAGAATGCGTAATATGAATTGACCAGTTTAAGAGGTCGATGCAAATTATTTAATTCGATAATATATAGATATTTTGTATTCTTTTCGGGGTCACCAATGCGTAGTTGCAAGATAATATATAATTTATTATTGCAAACGACATAAATGTAGGAACACCAATTCTCGTGTTTGATTGATTAATTTTTTATTTGTGACTACCTCCGTTAAAATATAAGTGTCGATTTGTTTACTTTATTCAAATCAAATTAATGTTTTAGAATTTCGTCGTTAATTATCTGGTTGTTGAGTTACATAGGCCTTAAGACTATTTTACCATTAAATTCAGACTTTTCAACATGACTTTTGTTAAAAATCTTTTGCTCTAACATGATTTATGAAGTGTTTCTTCTTCGGGAAGTAGCAGTTTCAAACTAAAATTTTTTGAAAATATAGGCTAGGCTCTTGTTAACGTACAAAGTGTAAATACTAAATTTTAATCGATGTTTGTTATTGTCATCGGTCAAAACAGGTTTGAATGTATTTGAAACTCTTTTTATAACTCCTTCTTTTTTTAAATTTTATTGGAAAGGCCATTAAGAAATAAAATAAGATTTTCTTTTTTATACCATCTCTGTCTTGACGTTTCCTTCCAGAAATAACTTTTTTCGTTGAGTCGACGATAGCTATACAAGATCGGACCTTATAACCCTGTTTTGAAATGAACGGGGAATAAAGCAATAAAAGGAATAATTCGAGTAGGGTTCTATCTATATTTGCTAAGGTATACTTGAATACACTAAATATATATCAATTCTGTGAGAGTTACACGTATTTCATGAGACAACTGCTTGAAAACTAAATCTCCAATAATGAAAGTTGTTCAACAATATCAATTAAAACAAGAAGTAAAGTTTTGAAGAGAAAGTGGAGTGTATCAACATAATACTTTTAACTTTGGTCTCGAACAAAGGTGGTAAAGATTTTTCGTTTCCTGTTAACTTGAAACATTTAATTAATATTCAACAATTAAATTTTATTATGAACCACGCAACTAATTTTGCAAGCTTTTGAAGCCCCTTGAAAATAAATTGAAACAGTTTTCGGTTCCATAAAACTTTACTGTCTATTTAATTAAAATCGTGTGCAATCAGTGCATAATGGAAATCAATTGGGGTTTATTGCATGCATTAGTTGAATAAGTTTTTAAACATTTTTAATCCCGTCTGGAGTAGCATTACACAAATTGTAATCACTTTAATTAGTTGCCAAACGCTAATATGTAATGCATGTATTTTAACATCCAGAATTTAGTAAATTTTCACGTCCGCTTCATAAATTTAATTATATCCGCCCACACCGTGAACTAATTATACGCTGTAAGTTGTGGTCAGAACCCATAGGACAATGCAAGCCAACGAGTGCATTGTCGCCCACCGGATAACTAAAATTTTTAATTAAAAACTAAGCGAAAATTAATTGCTAGGGATATTGCATAGTCCTGTCGTTAACAAGACTTATTTTCACCAAAAATGAAGGTAAATCATGTTAAGAATTTTTTTAACACGCAATTTTTTTTGGATTACACATGTACCATTCTTTGTTAGTTTTAAATTATTTGGAACCCGATTTGGAACGTAATCGTAAGGGTGAACCATTTTGTTGTTCCCACCAAGAAGCATTTTGAACATTATCATAGCGATTGTGAGAAGATAAATATTGAAAGGGACCTTAATTGTGCCGTTTCGTTTTACGATCTACTTTAACTTCAGTTTAGCTGAATCTTTTCTTACTTAGTGATAAGAATGTCGTAATCGTAACTTGTTTTTATCTCGGTTGTTAAAATGCAAATAACACATTAAACTACGAAAGCAGATTGCATTGATGATTTATATTTTTTAATATTAGGTAAGAAATGAGTTTGCAAATAGAAGGCGGATTGATTATTTTCTATTTTAATTCTTGCCATCAAAGATTGGATTAAATAATGTTGAAGGGTTGATGGGAGGCAATAAAGTTATAAAGATTAATTAGGACTTAAAACAACATTTACAAGCTTAATACGAGTTATATGTACTCTATATTTACATTTGGGAGTTCTTGAGTGCTTCCAATTTTTATATCAAATATTTATAATGAAATTTCAAGAAATCCTTCAATAAATTACTGCCTTCTTATTAATGGTGATGAAAACCGTTTAGAAAACATATGGAAATACTCTCTGACAAGAAGGATTCGGTTTCACTAATAGTGATGTTTTCAAACAAAATGTGTTCAGTTCAACTTGAAACGAAATCTGCAGCAGAGAAGCGAGCTTCAGATTTTGTGGGTATTCTGGAGGTGATTGAAAGATTAACGCTGTGAATGGAGTTAGATTGAAGAGATAGAGTGGTAGAAAAGCAGGAACAGCGTTCTCAGGTGGAAGAAACCAGAAGTTATTATAAGAAATAATAATATTTGATGAAAGAAGTATTACAACGCGATTTTATGTATTATTTGTAGATTGTGTGGAGATGGTTAATCATATTATGAGATTTGAAGAAACGATATATCGAGTGGGAGCAAGCACTGGATGAAGGGGAAAGGGGGAAAATGCACAGCATAAATTGTATAGATAATACAGAGGATGACGAAGAAGGGGTGTTAATGTAATTATAACACAACATTGGCGAAAATATTTCTTTCTAAAACTAATGTTGTTGGTAAACAGCAAAATTAATGTTTACTTAATTCAGTATAAATACTGAAATTTCTGTTATGCAATCGTTTTTATAATGATCGAATGATCAATATGATCGGCTCGACTAATTAATAAAGATGGAGAACCACTATTTTTTTAAACCACTATTTGACGATAGTGGTTTAAAAAACGAATATGAAATTGCTGATGAAGTCGATTTTTCGCTGTTATTCGAAAACGGATATGATTACTGTGAATGAACGCAATCAGTTATGTAAATAAAGAAAGTTGACAAGTAAATTAGAGTTAATTACCAATTTCATGGAATTCTAAAATGAATATTGATCCTAGACATAAAATGTTAAACAAGAACCATTTTCTTTATAAAGTTTTAAAGAGATGTACTGCAATTGTTTCCGCTTGTTATAATACTATAGGGAACGGAAACTTTGTTAATTTTCCCTGAGTAACTTAATTGCATTTCTTGATTCTCTTTTACCCTGACAATGAAGTAGCACAAAGTTTTGCAATTTCGTATCGATAAAGTATTTTGTGAAGTTCGTGATCTATTAGCATTTAACATTTCAATTGGTTTGTAATAAAATTAGGTACTATTAATACTTTTTTATAAAAATATTCAAAAAGAATTGTATACCCGGTTAAACTTTACATTTTTAAATAGTGTAATCAGTTACGAGAGCAAAATCAGGATGAAATGAAAATTTATTATAATAGAAACGTGCAGAAATGCAATAGTAATGAAGTGTGCAGGAAATGACCCTTTTAGAACATTCCTGATCTCAATTTTGCGTGAGAACGACACACGGGAGAATACGGTGCAGCAGCTGCTTGTTCCGTGCGACGATCATCTGAATCCTCTTTTCTTTAACATCTAAATCCTCTTTCCTTTTGCAATTAGAGTAATTTATCATAAATGAATGGAGTTAGGTTTTTCATGGAATTATAAATGTGGAATAATATGACTATGATAAAACGTAGATCTGTTATATATTCGAACTTCTTTATTACTCCTATCTTAATTTAATTTTCCTAGATCCTTTCCATTTCCCCTTAACGTAGTTTCATTTTGAATTTAGTTTTTCTTACTGAAATGAATTACTACTATATATCATCAGTATTATTAAAAGTTTTTGTTGTGGCGCTCATAGATTTTTAAAATAGAATTTAACCTACACTTGAAAATGAGATTGTGGTATTATTTATTGTAGAGAACATTAAGATATATCTGAAAAATGTCGGCATATAAATAAGAAACTTACGTTTATATTTAACCCAGATATTTCTATAGAAATTTTATGGTTGTTTGTGAGTAAATGTGCTGAGAGGTTACCGGTTGAGTTAAACACAGACATTTTTGTAAGACGTAGCATAATTGTAACACTAAAGTAAAATTGATGATAATTCGTAAAAAGAGTTTTGGTCTAAACCTAGAAAGTCTAGAAACCTAGACTTTTTTAAAATATTCTCAACATTGTGCGTCTGAGAAAAATAAAATTTGGTAGTGAGTGCAAGGTTATCATGAGAAATTGGTTAAGATCACTTTTGAAAATAAATGATGATGGGAACAATGTTATACAGAATGTTCATAACGGTTATTTCCTGATAGTCATGCTAATTAACACAATCAAAATACACAAAAAACTCTTACTTGGAAAAATTTATTTATTATACATAATATCGAATATATTATGTATATTAAATAAATATAAATATATATCGAACTAGTTTCGAGGCTAATTAGTACTAACTAAGGTGAATACTAAGTATTCATTATTAAAATTTTAGAAAGCATGATATACAGGTGTGTCAAATATCTGTAATGCAGCTAATATCTTCGACATTCGTGGTTTTAAAGAAACATGTTTCAAATAAAAGTTTCTTCACAGCCTGTATAAAAACCCTTCCACCAACCCTTCTTTAATAAAAATAATTTAAATATGACGTGAATAGTAACATGTAGTTAAATCTGTAAAATGTCTTAAAAATTGATTAAAAACCTATAAAATGTCAAACAAATATACAAAGTATCCTGTGACTATAGATAAGAGAGACGGAATATAAAGGAAGGTAAAATAAATGTTTTCTGCAAATTAATTAAATTAAATCTATTGGGAAAAGTAAAAATAAGTTATTCAAAAACATCAATCTGATCGTTAAGGAGCTTATAGTCTTTATTAGTCTTAGGTTTAATTATTTCAAATCATTCCAAAAGATCAAATTTTTAACCGTTTTCACGTTTATGAAGTAACTTAATATCATTATAATTAATATAGCCACCAGTTTCAGTTGCAGTTAGATAAAACATTCATAATAGTGCTTTTAGAAAAAGCTAAAGGTATATCAAGTTTTTAAAAGATGTTTTAAGTAGCTGAGGTAATACAGTTATAGGCGAGGATTTGAAAACGTACATCGTAATTATTTTTCGTATAAAGGGGGGCCTATCTAATGTTGTTTTTTATAAAATATATAACGAATCGCACATTTGAGAAATCCATTATTGTAACCTAAGTTATAGACAGTCAGTCCGTAAAGTAACGACAACAAAATTCCGGACGTAAAATTTCCAGAAAAGGGTCTAATGATTTAAACATTCTGCAATTTTTGACCAAGTTATGACATTATCGATATTTTTTTTAATGATAATTTCCCATTTTTATTACGGAATATGAAAAAGGATTTTTTCTGAATCTAGTAGTCATTATTAATATTGGTGATATAAGAAAATTTTCAAGAAAAGTCTTATTAAACTTTCAAAATTTTTCATTCATTTGAGATAAATAGTAGCAGCCGTGCTTAGCCATGTCAACCAATTAATATATAATTTATTTCCTTTACTCTATTTTATTCATATAAAGGGCAATTAAGAACCCTGCGAAATAAAAATCTAAAAATTAGCTAATTTATGAAACTTGATAAATAATTTATAAACTTGTTGTTATCTCTTTTAATACTTCTTAAAATTATATATATGCTCTTCGATTTTCTACGATTTTTCAAAAAGTATTAAGGAAATTGAAATATAAAATACTACAAATTTTTGTTAACTTCAAAAGCTAATATCTTAAAATGAGGTTGCTCTGAGGAAAGTATGCACTTTCCTTTATAAATCATATACCACTTCATCAGGATATCTTTAAAACACAATTTCTTACTGCTTTTACAAAATAGTTAAGGAAATTGTTAACACGTTGAGTACGCATGACGCTCTTGTGCGTCATATAAGACACCTTTTACAACGTTTCACCAACTGCATTAACACTAAACGTGTTAATTTCATGAATTCCTACAAACTTAGGCTATCCGAAAATTAATACCAGTTTTTTAAAAATACGTATCGGTTCTGCTTGTTGAGAAATACTGAATAGGACATAAATTCAAACGACTAGTGATGGCTCTAACAAAAAAAATCTGAAGAAAACCTTGAATTGAAAATAGTAACTTAATAATAATACAATTTATTGTCACCAAAATATAGAATAACAGAGAAAAATATATATACATTATTCTTTATAATTAGTACCAGATTGATCGATTTGTCGCCAGAGGCGATGTTTTCAAAACGACAGCAATGTATGTAAAAAAAAATAAATTGATATGGCGAATATATGTAAAAAAAGATTATATGTCAAGTAATAGAAAAAGAATACGGGAGAACAAGAAGGAAGGAGACTCGAATTAAACGAAAAATGATTGGAGAAGAAGAAATAAAGCTGTTAGCTGAAAACGGAATGAGAAGCAGATTGTATCAGGAAACAGTCTGAAATAACTGTTGAGATAACAGGCGAACTCTAAGCGAAGTTCTTAATACGGAAAACTGCGGACTTCACGCAATTCAGTGGGTAAGTTATTCCATAGAGTAATGATATATTATGACCCATGATATATTTCTCTAGTAGAAAGACTACGAGAGGCCATGAACTGAAATGCAGTGAACAGGTAGATTGGAGATAGATAGTATACGAAAGGATCTAGGGTTCTCAACGGTAAGTATTTCAAGGTGAGTACGATAAGGTGTAACATGGTCATACTTTCTCAGGTCGAAGATGAAGCGCACATAATTATTTTGTAACCTCTCCAATTTGTTACGAAGACCAATCGAAAAATGCCGGGTATACGGCATCGGCATAATCCAAATGGGGAAGAATTAAAGAGTAGTAGAGGTTTCGACGAATAAATGGACGAATAGGTGAAGGAAATAACCAAGTTTGCGTAGGGAGTAGAAACAGAAATAGACACTCCTATAAATAAACTGAATCTGGGGCTGCTAGGACAATGAGTCCGTTATCACCCCCCAAGTTTTTGACAGTTCGAGAGAATTGTATGATATTACCATCAACTGACAAATGGGTATTATAGAGAGTAAAATTTTGTTACTAAAGACCTTGATCCAAAAGCAATAGTCTGAGTCTTTGCTACATTTAAACCCACGCCATCGCATCTAGTCCAGAACAATCCAGAACACTTGCAAGATCCCTATTAAGCCGCATTACCGCTGCTAGAAATTCATCCACAGCTGCAGTTGTATAATTTTGAAGGTCATCTGCATATTGGTGAAAGTTAGAATAGGAACGGACCCAATACACTGCCCTGAGGTACACCAAAGTGGCTTATAACCACAGACAAAGAAGATGAGGAGTCACGCACACGGAAACAACGATTAGGAAGGTACGATTGAAACCAAGCGACACAGCTCGACGAGAAACCCACAGAAGATAGAATTGCCGAAACAAACTATGATCAACAGAATCAAATGCGTTGCTGAAATCGAGCAAGACCAATAACTCTTGGTCGATTTAACAGGCGGACTTGAAACTCGTCAAACAGTTCGAAAGAAAATCTGGAATTGACATTAGCAGAGGCATTAATAGCGATTATAGATGATGCCTTAATTGAATTATCGAACATTTATCAGTTTTATATGGACGCTTATGCACCCAGTGCACCCATATATCTAGCACCTGTTTTTCGTTTGCAATGGTAGTATCTAGTCTTTAATTAAGAGTTTTTGATATTTTGACATAAAGATTTTGTATTTTACTAACAGTATTTGGAAGTTTAGAAACAACATTAAATACTATAAACAGTTTTATGTTTATTGCAAAAACAATTGCAATAAAAATATCATGTACAAACATCATTTACTTTTTAATTAACAGTTTTTAGATTATTTACGTTACGATTTTACACTTTGTCCAATAGTACTTCAACTGTTTTCCAAGTAGTATTCAGTCTTTTGGAAACATTTAGATTCTTCTGGAAACAATATCAAGTGTTCTAGAAGCAGTAACAAGTCTTCCAAGAGTGGTATCAAGTTTGGAAGCAATTGAAGTTGTCTAAAAATATTGTAAGTCTTCTGGAATAATTTCAACTTTTTGGAAACAGTATTAAGTTTTACAGTTTTTCTTGATCGAGCTTTCTGGAAGCAATTCAACTGTTTTGGAAGCATTTAAAGTCTTCTGGAAGCAATATTAAGTCTTTTGGAGCATTTCATGTCTTATGGAAGCATTTCAAGTCGTATAGATGTATCTAATGTCTTTTAGAACTATTTCAACACTTTTGAAAACAGTATCAACTCATTTAGAAGCAACATCAAATCCTCTGAAAGTATTTCAGGTCTTCTGGAAGCAGTATCAAGTCTTACAACGGCAGTATTGTGTCTTCTGGAAGGAGTTCCTATCTTTTGGAAGTATATCAAGCCTTTTGAAAGCAGTAGCTTTGAAAGACTATCAGCAGCAGTATATAGCAGTATATAGTCTTCTGGAAGCGTTTCAATTCTTTGGGAAACATTACAAACATACAAGCATCTAATGGTGTAAATGTTCTAGAAGCATTTTAAGTCTTTTGGAAGCAGTGTGAAATCTTCTAGAAGCACTTCAGGTCTTCTGGAAGTAGCATCAAGTCTCAGTTCAAAATAGTTGCTCTCCAAAAAATATTCGAAGCAGATGCTGGGACTGCATTGGGAAAAAATAGCAAAATAGCACGTTACAATTAAAAAAATAATTGAAAATGATAACTTCAATTCCGATAAAACCATCAACAATTTCGTGTTGCTGATTGTGCCTCCAGAGAATCCACGTATGTAGTGCCTATGAAGGTGATAGGTTGCATTTAATAAATAGATAAGTAACCGATTGTGCCAAATTTTTCACTTTGCAATTACATGACACTTATGTCTAGAAAACAGATCGATGTATGAAACATTTTGAAGTATCTACACGTTCCTTTATAAATCAAAGAAAAATTCATTGAGTTATCTTAAGAATTCAATTTTCTATGATTTTTTAAAAATAATTATGAAAACTCTTTCATAAAATGTTGCAAATTTTCATTGAGTTCAAAGGTTGACACCTTAAAAATGAAGTGAGAACTCAAGTATGGTTACGTTCTGAAGAAACTACATACTTTCCTTTATAAATTCAAACAAATTTTTTGAAATGCTTTCAATTTACGTTGAGTCCAATGTTGAGTTCAAAACATGGTATCTCAAGAGCGAATTGAGTTATTCAAATATAGTTTTATTCTGAAAAAGCTACATACTTTCCTTTATAAACGACAGAAAGTTTTATTAAGATATCTTAAAAATTCGATTTTTTAAAATGATTAAAAACTTCAATACAGGATTGAGATAACGGATTAATATATTGTTTTGTTCTGGAAAAAGTGCATATTTTCCTCTATAAATTACAAAAAAATTCATCAAAATACCCTAAAAATTCGATTTTTCCAATATTCTTTACGATCTTTCCAAAATTATTAAGGAAATTTTTACTTGATATCTCAAATCGGATTGAATTATTCTAATATGGTGTTGTTCTCAAGCAAGTATGTACTTTTCTTTAGTGATGGCTATAAGTTAGATCAAGATATCTTGAGAATTTATTTTTTTAATATTTTTCCTAAATTATTAAGGAAACCGTTAACTTTTTGAAACGCTACAAGTTTGGATTGACTTCAAAAGTTGATATTTCAAAAAGGAAGTAAAATATTCAAGTATGGGTATGTTCTGAGGATACAACATACTTTCCTTTATAAATCATAAAAAAGTTCAATAAGGTATCGTAAAAATTCGATTTTTTCAAAATAATGATCTCAAAAACGAATTGAGATACTGAGCCATGGTTCTCTTTTCGGAAAAGTGCATAATATTTGAAAACAAGAATTGATTCAAATAATTTTTTTTCATGTGCGCCTACGAATGAAAATATTTCAAAAACGAACTTGAATATTTTATTATATTCAAACTTATATTCATTCTTATTTCAAAAGTCAATTGATCTTATCCGCCACCACTTCTTCTACGTATTATTGTTATTATGAGAGAATACTTTGAAGATGTTTGCTTATTACAATGCTACACCATAAAGGTAATCATAAATAGAAAAATTTACTACAGACAAAAATGCAACATACTGAACATGTAGACTTTTCAGTTTATTCCTTTTATTTTAATTTGCATGTTTTTGAATTTAATTTTATTTATTTAATTTTAATGGTCAATTTGCCTATAATTAGCATATTGAAAAAATTACTGAGAATTCTTGGGTTTTGGGTAGATGCAACAAATGCCATCTTGCATTTACCCAAAATCACCATGTAACGTTTGAATAACTAATTTGATATTTTGTTAGACGATAGTATACATCAAATAATTGGAAGCGTTCCATATTATGGGTGACGAGAGTTGATGAATACTATAACCACAATTACTATGACATTATTGATTGTTGGGATGTATAATTTGATTGATCTCTATCGTACCGGCATTGATAAGTATCAATGGTTATTATAATAGTTACAGTACAATTATTTGCTAAAATCAATTTTATTTTAAATTCCATTAATTAATATTTGACCCTAATAACATTTTTGCCATAAAATATAAATACTATAATAAGTACCGCTTCAATTAACAGCATAATAAATCATTTAAATCCATTATTCATGTAAACTGTCAACTAAGTACGGTAAAATATGCAGGCAAAAGAGTAGAATAAATTATATCTTCCTCTCTGGTTATTTCCCATGATCCTTTTGCCAAATGACTCGTAATAATGCTTTTGTTTGAATATTCTTTTTTTATATATTTTAACCTCGGTTTATATAACAACGATTCAGTTAACTCGGTGAAAGTGAATTACCTACACTGTTCGCAACATTTCCAATTTCATTTAATCCTAAATAAGCTGTGTCCCTTATGAATGAAGATTAAACCGAGGATTTTCTGTACAAGTGAATAAAAAAGTTTTCGAGCCGTCTGACTAGAATTTCGGAAAATACACAAGGGGATATACAAAAGAAAATTTTGATCATCGTCGATTATACTTTGTATCCGTCCCTAAGGGGTAAACCCAGGATTCGTTATTAGATCTGATGTAATCTCTTTAAACTTCAGAACAACTTCGAGTATTAATTTCAATTAAGAAAGTTTCTCTATGGCTGGCACAGATCTCCACAAAACTTTCAAGGTTACTCTTTTGTCATTATCGTCCTTCCTTTTATGTGACAGACCAACAACAACCAATAAAAAGTTTTAAGTGTTTATATTTATACACAAGTTTTAAAACTACCAAGTAAAATCTTTAATTAAATTTATACAAAAACATACATTTCGGAATCTAATAAAGCAGTTTATTTAATCTTTCTTATAGGGTGATAGGTTATAAACTTTAACACCTCTTAATGATTGCCAATTACTCATAGTAATTGTAGCATAAGATATAAAATTGATTTAATTAAAACAAGAGCCCTATAAAAATTGCGTAATGAACAATTTAACGGTCGATGTTTTTAAAACCGTTAAAAATAAGTGCACTTACCAGACGAAAATTGAGCCAAAAATATTATCAATTTACAAATTAAAAGTTTTTATGATTACTTAAATAATCGTAATGAACAGTGATCTTCTCAATTACTGAATTTCTCCGAACTACGAGTTAATTTTACTTTAAGTACGTAGATGAAGATTCTAGGAATATTTAGGACGTGTAATAATTTTCAAGTACATATGAACCTCCATAAATTCGTTTACGTATGTCGAATGTGGCAAATGAAGGCATGAAGTTTTCGAGCGCTTTAAAGGTAAGTCTAATCTTGTAGAAATTAGGAAAGTTAACTTTTGTGGGAAAACTTGTAGAAGTGCGCAACTAGCTATTTCTGAACTCTCATTGAGCGTGGAAAATGCGAGTAAGAGAAATTATTCAGCCCTTATTCATCTCTATATGGAAATTTCCAGCAGAATTTACTTTCAAGGAAATATCTCGATATTATTAAATAAATTAAAATCAAGAAAGTTTATTACACAGCGTGAGCACGTTGTTCAAACTCTATTAAAGTTCAGTGTTTATTAAAAGGAGTTTATCTGAAAGTATTAAATAAAAGGCCACTATGGTTTAGTTTATCTTAGAAACAGCACCCTGCGGTTTAAAAGTTGTTATTACCTTCGTTGGAGTTCAAGAGTATACAAAACATCACATATCATGTCTATAAAGCGTTAAACCAACTTTGTGGAAAAGATATTTTACGGTAATATAGGGGCAAAGAATATGCGTGCCGAGAAAATGTAATCAAGGATATCGTTTTGAGTTTCTTCACGATAAATTTTTGAATGTACCATTGTATAAAGGAAAATGTTATTTATGGTAATACATTTATTTAAAAATTTATCTAATCCGATATTTATGCAGCAGAATTTGCATCTTACGGTTCTTAAATCTAAACCTCTATCTCTAAAAATGTATTTACATGTCTAAAATATATGAAAATAATATTCTCAAAATTCATAATACTTTCAGCCAATTTCGAAAACATAAAGATTCATGTTAAAATCAATCACATATTAAAATTGAAACGGTAAATTAAGCTTTATAAAATGTGATTGTAAACTCAACAAGCAAGTTATAAAAACATGCCTGACAAAGAAAAAGTTTTAGAAAAGAATCTGTAATTTAAGAACAGAGATGAAAGATGTATATATTTGTACCTCAAAAAAATTTAAATTGAAACTTTGAAATGTAAGTTATAATGCTCTCGGAATTTGATTTTTTTTAAAGAAAATTTAACGTTTGACGAGGATCTTTTTACTTTGGGGAAGAAGGTTTGGGAAAGAAATTTATACTAATTACTGGAGAAGTTTGCAAATGGTCGTTAAGGCAATGGAGATTAGTGTGTATCGTTTTGAATTTATTAATTTCATAATTTTCAAGTAGACTTCGCTTGAAACCTTTGTTTTGTATATAACAGTTATGTAGAATAAAGTGACTTTGGATATCGAAAGGATTCTGTAATTTAACATATGTCTACCGACCTTAAAGTTATTATTTAGTTGATGTTCTTTGATGCGAGTTTTAATTGATTTGCTAGTTTCACATATGAATGTAGCACCTCAGGTACCACATTCTATCTTGTACACACCATTATCATCAAGAATATTTATTTTACCTTTCGCATTAAAGAGGACATATTGATGTTATATTTGTGAATAATACATTGAATACTCTAGGCCATATTATCTGAGTAGTTTGTAGATCTGTATGAGAAATTTTCTATAGAAGGATCGATAGTTTTCAAGCCATTTGAAAAAGTAATAATGTATCAAAATCAGCAGAGAAACGATTATAGTAAGTTATTTCTTTGATTATATTCAGTTCATGAACTTTTTCAGCTACAGATAAAGGAGTGTTAAGGTATCTATGTAAATAGGTTCTAAATGGTAAAAGTTTATGTGACTTATAATGGAACGAATTATGAGGTATTACAGAGGTATGTGTTAGGTTTTTGTATATTTTGAAATCTATTTTAATTTTGTAAGTACGAAGACTTTCATGACGGGTATTAATTGAACTAAATTTAGAACTAATATTAACACTAGAACTATAACTAGGACTAATACTAGACTAAAACTAGAAACTTTCGGGTTTTGCCGTGCATTTTTTGAAAAAATGTTTGACTTTTCGGATGCCATGTTGCAACCTTTTTAGGAACTGGTTCGAAATGACGAAGTGACTTCGAACCAGTTTCTGAAGAACGCACGGCAAAATACGAAAGTTTCTAATATTAGATCTAGTATTAGGCCTAGTGATAGTTCTAGTAATAGTTCTAGTGCTAGTGTTAGTTCTAATTATATATACATTATTAATAAAAATATCAAACAATTTTTTTCTATTAGTTTCTTAAAAGGTGGGGTTAGAAATTAAGTTAACTCTATCTCCTATAGCGATAATAGTGTTTAACTTTTGATTAATAGGATGATTGGAGTAATAATTTATAAATCTGCCCGAGTACGTAGGTTTCGTGTACCAATCAAAGATAATGACTGGTTCTCATTTCTAATGACTTTGGTATCCAGAAAGGATACATATGAGTTAACATCTGTCTCAACAGTGAACTGCAAATGCGAATCAAGAATGTCATCAATCTGTTCAGAAGGAACCGCACATATATTATCCACATACTTAAGGATAAAAGGAAAAGTAAAGTTAGGAAGGAATGCATTAAAAAAAATTGTTCTATTACTAAAGTACCTAGTATGGGGCTGAGAGGGCTAACCATAAGAGTATCAAATTTCTGTAATTCTTTTCATAAAAAATAAAATGAGATGATCCAAACAAAAACACTATCAAGTGTCTCTACACTTTTAAACAAAGACACTTATTAAAAGTGTAAAGGCACTTAAAGTGTCTTTAACGTTAAAGACACTTTTAATCAACGTTATAAGTGGTTATTTCGTTGAAGGCTTGACTTCAAATTTCAGCAAAGGATTTAAATAATTGGTAAGTCGGTGAACCAACAAAATAAATAATAGGGCAGTCATGTTTGTGAATTTTTGGAAATGAGTAGTATCTAGGTGACTCACTATTATAGCACACCAATCTCATATAAGTGTTTCTATCAATCTACTTCCTTTCAAATGGTAGCTTTCAGAATTTATTATTTCTATTTTGTATGCTGGAATAAATCGGATTTCTGTATGTATTCTGATTGATTCGTACAGATGCTTGACCCTTAGCAGCCTTTAAGAGGAGGAGAGGAGGGTCACCTCTATCTCTTTAATTATTACACTTTGAAAGTATATATTGAGTTGGCAGTAGGTTTGCCAACTCTGTCAGATCATCTTACCGTATCAGGAACCCAAAATTACCGTATTTGTAGCAAAATTACCGTACATTCATTTCAAAAATTGATAGAGGTTTACTAAATCTATCATCAGAATCAAGATTTTTTTACTGACATTACTTGAATTTAATGGTATTTGTTGGGGTTATAATTACTTACTTACTAAATAATGTGCCATTTAATGTAGGAGTTATTAATTTATTTCGAGATTTGGTAGTCATCAGAAATGTTGTTGATTGTTACTTATAATGATACAACAAATTTTAAAATTTTAAATAAATTTTGGTTTTTAAGTCGTTAATGCATAATATTTAAATTTATTAATTTTTAATTGTTTTCGAAATTAGCTCGAAATCTTATGAAGTTGTAAATTTTTGGTTTTGAGGCTGTTATTTTCATGTGTTTTAGATATGTAAGTACATGTTTAGAGTCAGATTAACTTTTGTACATTCAATCAATATTAAAATATCTTGTAGAGTCTCTGATGATACTATTTTAAGTGAAACTAGTCGGATTACGACTTTTTTAATTAAACTTAAAAACCTTCCAGCAACACCCCCTTCTTAATTTTTTCCAAATAGTTCCGGCCGACGTAACTTCAGTTTGCTAACCTTCTATTTCATTTTCACCTTCGTCTTCAGAATTGGAAGACAATCGTATACATTTTCGTTTATGTTTATTTGCAAATGTTTTCATAACAAATGTCGCTTATTTCATCTCCATTATCACTACTCTCGATAATAATACTGTTATCACTACTACCGTGTTGTTTACTTTGATTCTCTAATAATTCATTTTCGCCAGCATATTCCAGTTTCAGGAGTTCATCATTTTCATCATCTGAAGATACTATTGGTATACTGATTAGATTTTCCAAACACGTACAAGGTACAAGGTTTCACACATAATTTTATCACATAGAAACTTGTACCAGATAATTTAACTGGTATTGGTATAACTGGCAATAACAAAAGGTGTATCTGTAAACTTGCCATAGTTGAAAAAAAAAATGGTTGCCATAGTTTCATTTGTTTTAATTTGGTAACGTTTTTTACCACATTTTGGGTTGTAATAATAGAATGTTTCAAAACCAATAAAATAAACATAGAGGTCGAACAGAAAGAATTGTGTCTGTTCATTTCGCTTTAAAATAACCTTTTACATGAGGTTTTCGTTTGGGATACTACTTTTAATTGGCCCTGTGTTTAGTTCTTTAATAAGCATGAATTATTAAGCTAATTTTTAATTTTAAGTTTACCTTCTTATATCATCTATGGATTACTTCGGCTTTCAAAAGTTAATGTTTTCTTACTATTATTATTTTTTTATTTACGATTTCGAATAATTTCTCAAACCAATTTAAATAAGCACTGAAAACGTAAATAGTTATCATTTTATTAAACATCGAATAAAAATACGGAAAAAACTGTTTTGCTTACTAATATTTTTTCATTCAAAATTTATTCCTTCAATTAACTTCATCAACTTTCAATTAACCCCTCCATAGTTCAATAGTTAGTATTTGCTTTATTAATTTTTTTTATAATCATCGTTTATAAAACTGTAGGTAACCTTACAAAAAGTATAAAAATCTCGTACAAACTATGTGGCTATTAATGCTTATTTCTCCTCCTTTTACTTCAATTCATTCACCGAAGCTGGTTTCAAAGTCAGTGAGGAAAGATAAATTTAACATCATTCACGGCAATCAATATTCCATATTAATTGACTTTAGGGTTTGATTACCTAATTGAATCATATCCTAGGTAATGTTTATGTTAAATTATTAGAAATAGAGATAATTAGAAAAAATCATGAAAGAAGTTGTAATTTTGTTTTTATAAAATCCTAGTATTGTTCCTATCGAAAGTTTTTAACCAGTGTTCGGGTAGATACAGAACATTCTTCTGCGCATGTTCATCCATGCTTGTTCATGTACGTGAATTGAGGGAACAAAATTGTGAACGGTGTTGGAACCGATTGAAAGTTGTATGTACGGGTTGAAACTAATTTCAGTTGGGAGTTGCACTGCAAGCACAATTTGCGTTGTTCATGTCAAACTTTATGCGTTATTACTTATAAAGATTTATTTATTGGAAACCAACACAAAATTATGGATGTATTTATGAATCAGATTGCTATCAACTACAGAAATTAATAAATTATATAGTTTTAAATAAACAAGAATTTTATTAATAAAAAATATATAATTTGTAAATTTTTTAAAATGCTTAACCACCAGACAATGTTATATCAATTATTCCCAGAGGTAATTTCATTAAAACTGTTTTATTGTGTTGGAAACCATTAACTTGTCCGACTGATTTAAAAGTCAATTTATATAGCTATTGTCTTACCGCTGCGTTTGCGTTGCCAGAACTCTATTTTAATGTAAATTGATATGCATTTACGGTCTAAAATTCTAATAGTTTGTACTTCTCAACAACTGTTGCAAAGTAATATAAATGCTAGATGATAAAATAACAGATTGCTTTAATCAAAAACTTTATAAAGTAAGAATAACTTGAAAACACAATGGAGATTCAAATCAGGAGTTTAGAAAAGTTAGTGGTTTACGACGTAATAAGACCGTTCTAACTGAATTATTTTTATGCAACCGTTGTTGAATATAAAATGATTTTTTTATCAAAATATTATATTCCTTATTTATTTATTAAAATATATTGTTTGTCTAAACTTATTTTTCTACTAACTCATATTGGTAGAAACAACTTTCAGTTAGTTATGTTCGGTTAAAAACTTTCTTTACAAATCGTAATCATTTTACTCTAGTACTCAGATTCCTCTCACTTGTTGTTTTCAATTAGTAATGTTTACGAGTTCGAATTCTAATTGGTTACACAGCGCGACCGTGTTGTAGACGAGATAATTAATTTTGTTATATATACTTGATCATTAGTAGTAGATAAATCAGTAATTACCGAACTTCATACGAAACGGAATTAACGAGAAGAGAAAGTAAAAGAATGAGAATTTATGTCATAGGGTTTACAAAAAATGAGGAATATTAAATGATAAATAAGTTCAGTTTGACATAATACAAACCATAAAAATAAACCTATGTCGAAATTGTAATTATAATGACTCTTTGTCCGTATTTTTGGACTTTGATCAATGAAAAATATTCCACACTGTCTTTTACTGGTTAAAACAAAAGTACGTGTAGCGGAAATGAAATGAAATGTCGTAATCAGTACTACCAGTAGTACTAAATTTCTCATTCCTGTCCTGTCCTTTGATCAAAGGTGTAAACAGCTCATGTTTACTCATATCCCGCTTGAAAATTCGTATGTATTTGTACACGTAATGAAGTTTTTTTGATATAAAAAAGTTAAAAGTTAAAAGCCAATAATAAATCGATGTTGTTATCTAATTAATTAAATGCGGTGTATTTGAATAAACAAAATTTTTAAAATTATATTAATTGGCCGTCTAAAGGCTAATTAAATTATCGGTGTCATATTTTAATAATGGGGCTCCACACTCACATATTGTGAACAATGGTGTTATTTTGACATAATTACTACATCATAAAAAAAGGAAGATTTGTGTGAAAGAGATGTGGTTCAAAGATATAAAACTAATTGTAAGATGTGCATCATGTTTCTTCATTCGTCATGTTTACATTAATACCAAAACTTATATTTTGTTGATGTAAAACGTTGTTATTGCTAATACAACGTTATACAACAACAAAATATATACGTTATAAAAAGTTGTTAATTGAAATTTTAACACCGATATTCCGGGATTCCTAATACAGAAATTCAGGATGATTTATGAGCGGTATTGCAATGAATCAATATTATCCTAAAAATGTTGGTTGTTTGATATGATTTCTAAAGTATTTATAAAAAAAGTTGTTACAAGTTGTAAAAGGTCTACATTTTGGGTTAGAAGCACGTTCGATTTTGCTCCATCAAATGTGTGTTGTTTGAACTGTAAATCGCCATTATAACGGTTTTCGACCAGTAAATAAATTCGGACTTCTGACTTTTTCGACTACCATTTGTGTGTTGTATCAAAATTTAGGATTACTGGTACTGGTAGGGTATAACTATTGCAATTTGCGAACTTTCGAAATGGGCGCTGGATACTTTACGAGTTTATGATAATGAACGGACTACGTTCAGAGGCCGACACAAATTTATGTATAAAAATAAACTCTCTCTTTTATCGACTTGTAATTGTTTTTAATTACTTAGTATAAATAATCATAGGGTAAGCAAGCCAGTAGTCGACCATTTGGGACATATTTCAAATTCAACAACCGATAGTAGATTTTGATTGTAGATTTGTACTAGAACAAAATAAAATTATCATCAGGATGGTTCAAAAGGACTAAATTTGTCAGTAGTCGATCATGTATTCCCTCGAGTCGACCAGTATAAGTCCAGTGGTCGACCGGTAGTTCTTTAAGTTACAGCCAGTTTATTTTCTAACATTTGTGTTTAATTACTTGTAAGTTCAACTCAAATTGAGGGAAAAATTTCAATTTTTCAGTAATTTCATTTAGAAGAAGGAACTAAAACATTATATGTTTAATCTCTCATTTGGTCTTGAAAATAACATATGCTCAGCAACAACATAATCACTTTATTTAGGAATAAGAATATCTGAATTATATCACCAAAACTATAAACATAACTGGTGATTTATCGGAATCACAAACAATTCTGTATAAAATAATGTAATCTTCATGACTGCTGAAGAAAGTAATAGAATTTTTATGCCAAAATTAGAAAAAAAGTCTATAAATAACACATCATATTCGATATTCTTCAACATCGCTAAGCAGTTCTTCATAACATTCCGAACATTATCTATTTTTCTTGATATTTTTGTTAATTCCTTCCATTTTGTCATTAACTCACACCATTTTCATTACTTTTGATGAATTCTTTTTTTGTGTCCTTTTTCTTTCCTATTTCCCGTTCACATCTCTGTTTTTCATTGGCAGTTTTGTTGTCATATATTTTGATGTGGAAAACACGAGTCCATCATCATTTAACAATAATAGTTTGTTGTCTACAAATTGCCTTAAACTACTTCCTCAAAGTCTTGGGGAGAAGGATTTGATATCAACAGCCCTTTCTTCTTGAATAAATGCTTTAGCCACAAATATAATTCTTTTTTCTCTTCTTGACTGAAAATAGTTGATGCTCTAATAATTAAAGTTCTCATTTTCTTTAAGCCTGCATGTCAGGCTAATTTTGTGAAAAGAGAAGACTTTATTGTTTTCTTTTGACATTTTTCTAAAAAATAGACTAGATTTAACTAGAAAGAAGCTGTTTATTGTAGATTTTGAAAACTTCTGATTTTCAGTAACTTTTACGTAGTTTAAAACCCCTTGGCAACTAAAATACGTTTCGTACACAACCACAGTAACTCTGTCCACTGTGATCGACTAATGAAAAATTATATTAATTGTGAAGCCTATGTTCCACCACCCGAAAATAAGAACCTGTATGATATTTTTAACAAATTTATTTAAAGAAATATTAGAAATATTCTATTTAGAATTGTGTCTTCTACTTATAATTTGGGTTACTGCCACTAAGAACTAATTATTGAAAAATCTTAAAAGAAGAAATTTTACTATACTCTTGTTTATTAAATTTATATTTGCAGATGGTCGTCTACTGGAACCGGTCGACCTTAACGGTTCGGAACTTTGAAATTCTTGAACCAAAACAGGTCTTATGTCAAATGTTTCGTCGTCATATGAAGAAGTGTCTTTCGGAACTTTGAAATCAATTAATGATGATCTTCTAGAAAGTGAATTACTTGACACTCCAGTTGGAATAAGACAAAAAAATACATCTTAATGATTCTAATTCTAGGTCTAGTGTAAGTATTAAAGCTGGGTTGGGTTGGGTTTGATTGGGTCCGTCTTAAAAGACCTACGGCTAACCCCGAATGATTCTAGTTCTACTGTTAGTTGTAGTTTCAGTATTAGCTAGTTCTACTTCTTGTTGTTATTTAGTCTTAGATTGTTGTACACTTGTAGCGAACTAAAACTAGAACTAACACTAGACCTAGAACTAGAAAGTATCTGTTTCTACGACGCATGGTTAAACTTGAATCTTTCTAATTCTAGGTCTACTGTTAGTTCTAGTGTTAATTCTTATTTAGCTCTAGATTGTAGTAAATTCTTCTGGAACAAGAAGTATAACCTAAACTAGAAGTATAACCTTAGGAAGAAATTTTCAGAATCGAGTAACTTTTTTGTTTTATTGCCAAAGATAGAGTATATGAACTTATCGTGTATAATACACTTTGAAAAAGATTTAACACACACAAATCATCAAGCTGAACTCCTTGATGCACAAAGACGCACACTTTGTCATCTAAATCAGAGATTCAAAATGTTTTTCGGTGTGTTGCTCCCTAAATAAACTTTGGATGCTTTTTGGCGGTGCCCTTAATACATCACATTTTTCTAATTGTTAATTTTCTTGAAACATTGAAAAACTTTCAACATTTAATCAACGTTGTATTTTCTGATACATACAATAATACATTCACAGAATTTGGAAATTTGTGATTCGAGGTTCATCGTAGAAGTATTAAATTAAAAATAACCAATGGTTTACGATGATAAATGTTTATTCATTAAAACAAAATATTTCGGTGCAACAGTGTTTCAGCTGATATTTCAGCCTTTATCAAGCACGACTATGAAATAGAAAGAGAAAAAAAAATATTTTACATAAAATTAGTAACAGGTGCCATTTTGTAATTTATTAAAAATTCTTTTTGAAAATATTTACCGTCAGCGAGAGTACTACAATTCAGGAGAGAACGATGTCAAACAAATCCTTAGGTATATTTCGGTTAACTTCAACATAATAGATTTAGATATAGTCGAAAATATAAATGAAAGCGTGAGGCGCACGTGATTTATAAACAGGTTTTGTTAAATTCAGAGAACTACAACAGATAATATATATATTAGTTGGAAATACACGAGGAATAAGACATATATTCTTACCAATTATCATCGTAAAACGAAAAATATATTAAAACAAGATGTAAAAAGATAAAATGAAAAACTCTACAAAAATAAAAGTAAAATTTCAAAAGTTAAAGGTTGTTCTGGCGTGAAGCGCTAAGAACGACTAAAGTAAAGACGAGTATTGAACGTGGATTGAACCTGAATGCATTAAAAGGAGGGGTGAAAAACGTAATCTATAAAAACGTAATCTATAAATTTTTTAAATTTAAATGAATTTAATGAAATGTCTAAAATTATTAATATCTGTAATGTCATTCATGATTAAATTCGGGTAAATTAGTTTACCGTCGTAATTGTAATATTCCTCATATAGGTCCATTTCCCTTGATTTTTTAAGGTTTTTTAAAAGTTTGACATTTTGAAACTTTTATAAAAAAAAAATTATAGATTACGTTTTTCACCCCTCCTTTTAGTGCATTCAGGTTCAATCCACGTTCAATACTCGTCTTTACTTTAGTCGTTCTTAGCGCTTCACGCCAGAACAACCTTTAACTTTTGAAATTTTACTTTTATTTTTGTAGAATTTTTCATTTTATCTTTTTACATCTTGTTTTAATATATTTGTCGTTTTACGATGATAATTGGTAAGAATATATGTCTTATTCCTCGTGTATTTCCAACTATATATATATTATCTGTTGTAGGTCTCTGAATTTAACAAAACCTGTTTATAAATCACGTGCGCCTCACGCTTTCATTTATATTTTCGACTATATCTAAATCTATTATGTTGAAGTTAACCGAAATATACCTAAGGATTTGTTTGACATCGTTCTCTCCCGAATTGTAGTACTCTCGCTGACGGTAAATATTTTCAAAAAGAATTTTTAATAAATTACAAAATGGAACCTGTTACTAATTTTATGTAAAATATATTTTTTTTCTCTTTCTATTTCATGGTCGTGCTTGATAAAGGCTGAAATATCAGCTGAAACACTTTTGCACCGAAATATTTTGTTTTATTGAATAAACATTTATCATCGTAAACCATTGGTTATTTTTAATTTAATACTTCTACGATGAACCTCGAATCACAAATTTCCAAATTACTTAATGCGGGGTTATCCGTTTGAATTCGAACTATGAGAAGTACTATGAAAAAACGAGAGAACACCAAGGACACCATTAACTTCCTTCATGCAGCCATCCATCTTAACGTAACACCGAAAGTATTCAAAATCAAAGTACTAAAAATATTAAAGATTCAACAAGTAGACATAGAGAGAAAATTAATAAAGAAGAAATTAATAAAGAAGAATACAATATAAAAAACTTTCACAACAGGACTCACTTCTAAAATTTATACACAGAAAACTCTCCACAACTCTACTGTCTGCTACAGCACAATGAGAAGTAAAGAAACAAAACAACAAAAACTGGATAGATTGGTAAAAGATAAAATAAATAATACTCACATTATAAAGAATAAAAATATCAGTTCAAAATTATCCAATAACAATAATAACAGACCTACTAGTGTCAAAAAAAATCTTTGTACCAGAATCTCTTGCTCGTGGGGAAGAAACCTTCAATATAAAGAGGATTGATCATAACAAACCCATAAGTATCATAAAATTAAATAATTTAAACAACATTTCATTTGCTCCTAATTTTACTAATCTAAGTAACATCGAATTTTCACCTGCAGAACTTGATATATTCAACTTAAACCAAAAATTCTCTCTGCCCAGGAGCATAAGACCTGTAGATCTTGCCATTAAAATAGAATCACAGTTGTTAAATGACGCTAACGTGAAACAAATCTTTCTTGAAAGTAATGACATTATAAACAACATCAATGATAAACAAAACAAAATGTACAAACTCCACTCGATTCGTCGAAACATTAAATCTGTTAAACAAAAACTTATTGATAACCAAATCATAGTTACGCTGGGCGATAAAAACGCAGGATACGTAATAATGAACAAAAATTCCTACATAGATAAAACTAAAGATTTTTTTAAAGAAAATAACATTACTCCTATAGCTAAAAATTCCACCACCAACTTTAATAATAGAATAAAGAAATACATCAAAGATCATCATAATGAATTAACAACTTTTAATATAAACACAAAAAACTCTATAGTCATGAACCCTTTTATTCTAAGATAAAAGATAAAAGTATCAGACCCATCAGTGCCAACTACAATACACCTTCCAGTAAAATTGCCAAAACATTACAAAATTATATATATAAAACATTCCAAAACCAATTTCACATAACATCAAAAACTCTTAACAACTTATTGAAAGACTAAAAACGATACACATTACCGATAAACACAGACTAATTTCACTAGACATAAAAAACTTATACACTAATATACTCATAGAAACTTCACTTCAAATCATTAAACATTACCTAATAAATAACCTGCATAATTTAAACCTAAGCATCATAGAAATTAATTCATTCATCACCTTACTTGAAATTGTATGTCAACAAAATTTTTTCCTTTTTGAAAATCAATATTACCACATGAATCAGGGGCTACCCATGGGATCACCTGTTTCTGGCATAATCTCTGAAATATATGTAAACTCATTGGAAAAAGAGCTTTTCTCTAACAAACATGATCTATTCACCGAAGACATCACTTTCTACGGGAAATATGTAGAAGATATATTAATGGTTTATAGGGGTAATGATGCCAAACTGGTGGGACTCTTAAACATTTTTAACAATTTAAGTAATTTACAATTAAGTTACAATAGAAATAGAAAAACAAAACAGCATCAACTTCTTGGATCTCATAATCACAAAAAACCTAAATGACAACATTCTCAATTTCAATATTTTCAGAAAACCCACTACAACCGACGCTATAATCTCAAAACATTCATTTAATTGCAAGCAACAATAAGAGGCCGCCTTTAGATACATGTTTAATAGGCTTTTTAACACTCCTCTTGATGAAGATAACTATAATTTAGAACTAAAAACCATTATAAAAATCGGTTTAAACAATGATTATAAAATAGTTGATATTCAGCAAATTTATAACAAAACTCTTAACTCTTTTATTAATAAATTATTATACCCACATTTCAATTCACCAGTTAAATTCATTTCAGTTCCATATATGCCTTCTCTTGAAACCGAATTTAAATTTAATCTTCAAAAATACAACACTATACCTGCGTTTTCATCAGGCTTAAAAATCAGTAAGTTTATTAACAATATTTATTTATTTATTTACTTAATTAGGGGATGCAAACAGGGAGAATATCCCCAGCAAAGCACCCTCATAACAAATCAAAACAATAAATTTAAAGACGCACGCACGATGTGAGATGACAATTAAAATCAAGCATAAAAAACTAGAAATAAACAATTAAACATACAATATAATAATTACAATATAATAATAATGTAATACGCAACTAAACACAGTGCAACACGAGCCCATTAAACACGCGCAACGAGAGTCCAAACAAAGACACATGGTTGAAGCCTTGATTATAAGTATTAAGAAGACGTAAGATGGGAGAGTTTTGGTAAACATTCGTATGGAATAAACGTAAACGGAATGTGAAATTATTTCGAGTGAACCGCTGTGGTACATTCAAGCCCACTTCAACCAAAAGCTCCGGAGCGTATAGCAAGCCATTAACCAGCTTAAAGAGAAAGATCAAATCGGATACAACTCTACGCCGCTGCAAGGGCAAGAGGCCAAAAACCGCACAACGCCCATCGTAATCGCAATAGGGAAGATGAAATTTATGTGACAAATAACGTAAAAAGCGCTGTTGAATGCTTTCGATGCGGTCACGATAGACGGCGTACCAAGGATTCCAAACTACAGAACCGTAGGACAACACACTATTGACAAATGCCAAATAAAGGGACTTAATACAGAAAAAATTAGTAAAATTTTGACTAATTCTAATAACAAAGCCCAGATTACGCAGAGCTTTCCGCACCATAAAATCGATATGAAGATGATATCGCAATTTGGTATCAAGTATAATACCAAGATCCTTAACTCTGTCGGTGGAGGTAATAGCTGTACCATTAAAATTATAGTCGAAGTTAGTAGGATAACGTTTCCATGTAAACGTAATTTTTTGGCATTTGTCATAGTTAAGGTAAAGTTTGTTAGCGCGACAGTAGTCATGCAAACGGTCGAGATCCTCCTGGAGCCGTAGGCAGTCAAGACTAGAACCAATCTTTGTAAAGATTTTATTGTCATCGGCGTATAGAAGAAATTTAGAAAATTTAAAACAAGAAGAAATATCATTAATATAAATTAAGAATAATATAGGCCCAAGATGGCTTCCTTGCGGCACGCCGGACGAGATAGATTTATAATCGGAAACAAAGCTGCCCATCTTGACCGCCTGGCTTCTATCAGATAGGTACGACTCAATCCAGTGGACAATGCCGCCTGGAATATTAAAAGACGAAAGCTTTTGAATAAGAATAGTATGGTCAATTTTGTCGAAGGCTTTAGAATAATCGGTATAAATAGCGTCAACCTGAGAGTCCTCGTTTAACGCAGAATGGATAAAATTAACGTAGGACACCAGATTGGACTCCACCGATCTCCCCGACAAAAAACCATGTTGTTCAGTAATAAGAAAGTTACCGATCGTGTGGCTAAAATATTCATGAACAATTTTTTCAAAAACTTTGGGAATAGCCGAAAGAATAGAAATCGGACGATAATTAGATACTAACTGTCTATTCCCAGATTTAAATATTGGGACGACAAAAGCTGTTTTCCACATGCTTGGAAACATACCATCACGCAAAGACTTAGAAAAAATAAGAAACAGTGGAGTCGACAGTTCGGCGGCAAATTCTTTTAGGAAAAAAGATGGAATGCCGTCAGGACCAGGGCTAGAGGACTGATCAAGATGTTTCAAAACGTTAAGAACAGTATCAGCAGAAAACCATGGTGAGATACCAGAGCCACTAGAAATCATTGCGCGGTCAATGGCTCCATCAACAAATACCGACGCAAAATACTCCGCAAACGCACAAGAAATATTAGGACCCGTGTGAACATATAACCCATCAGTGGTAATCATAGTGGCTGGCATGCCAGACGCCGAACCCTTTTTAGTGTTCACAAAGGACCAAATTCCCTTGGCCCTCTCCGCAATTCCCGCCTGTATCGAATACAAGTAAGCCTTATAATCGGCCGCGATTAGCCGCTTAGATCTCGAACGCAAGATAGAGAAAGCCAAGTAATCGCTACCGCTGCCAGTACATTTCCATTTTCTATGACAACGCAATTTTTCACGAATAACGCGAATGGTTGAAGGTTTGTACCAGAGAGGAAAGCGCTGTTTAGAAACAATGCGCTTAGGAACATACCTATGAATCACATAATTAACACGCGCATAAAATGCCTCAACCATGCTCTCCACGTCAATCCCTGCAAAGACAGACTGCCAATCGATACTAGTTAAGTAAGTTTTTATATTTACTGAGTTTGCTTTTTTAAAGATAAAGCGAATATTAGGACCATCACTCAAATAAGTTGACAATCCTGAAACAGAAAACTCAAAAGGAGGGTGGTGATGATCAGGATCCACGAGAGGGTCCTTGCAAGGATGAACGTTGTCAACTCGACCGCTAGCGCACAAAATAAGATCTAAAATTCTGGCATTAATATTAAATACATTATTGAATTGCTTAAAGTTACAATACGAGTAAACGTTAAGAAAATCACCGGCTCGACCATCAAAGTTTCCAGTTGGAATCAACGCGACGTTATCTTCAGATTGAGACCACGAGATGGTTGGCATGTTGAAATCGCCCACAATAATGATCATTAAGTCTGGATAGGTATCGCGCACGGTGGAAACACTAGACAAAAACACCTGCAGAGCCTCATCGGCAGCAGGTGGAAGATAAACACAGCACAACAAAAAACGAAAAAGGCCGCACTGAACTTTCAACCACAAATCTTCCGCATCACTGTGTAAGCACGGCATGGGGACGATGTTGAAACCATGCTTAGCGGCAACAAGAACTCCACCACCGTCCCGTTTAGCAGACGCTGTTGACTCTCTATCTCGACGATAAATGGTGTAGGACGGGTTAAGCAGTTCACTGTCGGAGATGTTGCTATTCAGATAAGTTTCGGTGAGACATACAAAATCAGACGATAGGGATTGTGAATTTAATGAGCAAACATTTAACTTGGACCGTAAACCACGGACGTTCTGATTGTAGAAACTGACACCCATTGTAAAGGTAGTGAAAACGATTTACTAAACATAGATTTGGTATCGAACAATCGAGTGGAGTTTACGAGATTCAGTGCCCAGATTGTGATATGATATACATAGGACAGAGAGGAAGGAACCTTAAGATTAGATTTAGAGAACATAAAACTAAAGAATCTTCTGCTTTTTTTAAACACATTTCAACACATAATCATAATATATCTTTTCAAAATGTCAAACTTTTAAAAAACCTTAAAAAGTCAAGGGAAATGGACCTATATGAGGAATATTACATTTACGACGGTAAACTAAAGGACGCGGATTTAATCATGAATGACATTACAGATATTAATAATTTTAGACATTTCATTAAATTCATTTAAATTTAAAAAATTTTTATAGATTACGTTTTTCACCCCTCCTTTTAATGCATTCAGGTTCAATCCACGTTCAATACTCGTCTTTACTTTAGTCGTTCTTAGCGCTTCACGCCAGAACAACCTTTAACTTTTGAAATTTTACTTTTATTTTTGTAGAGTTTTTCATTTTATCTTTTTACATCTTGTTTTAATATATTTTTCGTTTTACGATGATAATTGGTAAGAATATATGTCTATTCCTCGTGTATTTCCAACTAATATATATATTATCTTTTGTAGTTCCCTGAATTTAAAAAAACCTGTTTATAAATCACGTGCTAAATCTATTATGTTGAAGTTAACCGAAATATACCTAAGGGTTTGTTTGACATCGTTCTCTCCTGAATTGTAGTACTCTTGCTGACGGTAAATATTGTGCTTGATAAAGGCTGAAATATCAGCTGAAACACTGTTACACCGAAATATTTTGTTTTATTGAATAAACATTTATTATCGTAAACCATTGGTTATTTTTAATTCACAGAATTGTCTAAATATGTAATGGACCAAGACTTTGTATCAATTCATGTAGTGCAACTCATTAAAAATATTGTTCATTTGTACATGAACATTAACATTATTAGAATATCTAACCTTATATCATCGTAAGTATTCGTTAGCAATAAAATAAATTTAACCAATTGAAAATTCACGCTTCTAAGTTAAAAATAATTAATAATACAACCCAATGGAATCGCGCAACGCTTTTGTTGGACTAATCTGTCCTATTTCCACAATCTATCTTCAATTCTTTTCTGCTCTTAGCTCGGTACATCCTCTCAACATATATTTAAAACATATAACGTTTCGCAATCGTATCCGCACAGTTAACAGCACCTTTCCACATCATCGCCCAAGTATCAGATTCTTTCTTTCTTCACTTCATTCCTTCACATGATATTTTGTAAGCTTTTCCGTCATTTTGTCACTTTCATTCTACCTTCCTTCTCTAATCGGTCTCCTTCTCTTCTATCTATGGACGTTCCTATGCCTGTCCCTTACCTCATTTTATTATTTGTAAGTAATAACACAAACCAACCCAACCCAACGCAAGCCAACATAGCCCGATCCAACCCAATGGTACGTCTTAAGTGAGACTAATTTGTTATGCATTTGAAATATTTGAGTATTCCAAAAACAAACCATAGCTCATGTGCAAACAATGAATATTGTATATCTAAACAAAGTAAGGTAACATATTCACTTAACAACAAAAGTCAAAAGCTCGCTGAAATTGTTTAGCAAAAATATTAAACTAATACCGGTGTTGAGATTTAAGTCCAGAATTTAAAGCACTATATTAACATTTATAGCTTCGTGTAGTTTTTCGGCGAACAATTATTACAACCATAGGAAACTTACTTTTTGGTCGTTCAGTCAGGCAAAATCATATACTTTATTATCTTGCGATAGTTCAGTAGAAGTCGCTTAATGTAGGTGATGGGAATATACTGATAAGTTTTGAGTTGATTTGGGTCAACGCAATTTTAACCAAGATGGATTCAATAGTATTCAATTCAGTAATTAGCATAATTTTTACATTATAAAGTGCAATTTTATACCATTTAACAAATTTTAAGTGGAAGAGGGTGAAGTTTGGTTCATCAATTTAGTAATCATAATCTGCGATCTTTCGCACTTGCATCTTTTATTTGTATATTTAAAGAAAATTTATTTTTATTATTCGCAACATAGCGGAGAACGAAATTTGCAACGATGCAGTTACTTGCAATTCTTTTATGGTATATTTCAACTAAAATCAATTGTACTATGTGGTTTTCAAATTTTATATTCAAATATATCATTGAAATTGTGTGACAAATTCAACTAACCAGGCACAGAAATGATTCTGAAAATATGCGCAATGAAATGTACTAACGTCAGAAACTTATGAATTATAATATTAGAAAATATACGATGCTAATATACGAAACTAACTTGGTAATTAAAAGGAACACGTTGAAATAAAACAAGTTAAAAGTAACATACCTGGACTACATCTATTCACGTCCACAGATAAACATGGCAGGCAATGTTACCTTTAACTTGTAATATTTTAACGTGTTTGTTTTAATTACGAATTTACTTCATTTCAGAATTAAAAAGACGTGTTTTTTTTTGAAATTGTTGGTTTCTTGAACCAGTTATTAACATCTCTGAAGATGTTAATATAGGTGAAACTAGTCAGAATTATTAAGTATTAATAATTAAGCTTTTTATTTAATGATTATATCTAAAACTAAATGGCTCAATATTAATATTAACATAGTAAGATACTCAAGGATACTTATAGGGATGAAATCTAAACCTAACTTAACAAATTTTAAGCGATACTAATTACCTAAATTTTAAAGTATCACATTATCTAAAGATTAAAGCTTTCGTTGCCGAGAATTTAAAAAATAAAACCCGGGTTAAAAAAATTTTTAATTACAAGCGGGGTTACACACAGGTATAACGTTTAATTATAATTATAACAAAATATAAACGCAGGCATTTAAACCTCTATTAATTAAAAGTTTTTCAACTAAAATATTGTGATAAACCTTAAGAATTAATGTTCTTTTCTTCATTTATTATAATGAGAATTCCACGAATTTCAACTTTTTAATTAAAAACTTCTATAGGATTTGAATCAAAAAGTTTTAATTAAATTACATGAAAAGGGTACAAACTAAAATCAACTACGATGTTTAACTATTATATTTTCACCAGCTACCACTAAATTTACTAGGTGCAATCCGGGGATGATATGGAAAAATAATTTTTTCTGACACTGTTTGTAAGGAATGAAGAGACGCAAATTAAATCAAAAAACTGTTTTGATTATGGTTTGATCACATTTTGGTTCTGGGTGAGAAATGGCTACACATAATATTTACATCAGTTCTGCTGCTTCAAAAGCTTTTTAAGCAAAAGCATTGGAATGACATTGCATCAAAATAAACATGGGATATCTAATAAATTTTACTCATATGTAGTGTATGTATGTATGTAATATAAATTAACTCACATTACCATCGAATGTGCAAAAAATCAGAAACGTACCATTATAATTAAATAAGTGGGCCTGTTGATATCAATATATCCTGATACCAATTGATTCAACGATGAACTTATTTTAATCAAATCAATGATAATCGCATTAATCAATATAGAAGTAGTTTGGAAATGACTTCATTGTTATCAAATTTTGCCCTAAACTGTTACATACTCATACACGATCAAAATAATTTTCCGTGTAACTAGGCATTATACTCTAGTTTTATAGTAGATACAGAACCACTTTATTCCATCAGAGCCCAATGATAATTAACGACGACATAGGTTGACACTTTGCTATTACACGATGGTACAAACTTGTCGGCAAATGCCCCCAGCGTGACCAGTGTGAAAATTGGCAGACTAGAAATTTATACTAACCGAATTGGGTCATCAGCCACCCGCTAGTTTACTAGTTTAGCGGTATCGTGAAAGTTTCGTATTTGGGAAACAACCTTGAATGACGATGTGATGCGCTAATTGAAATTTGAGCACAACCGCGCGACAGTAACGCTTGATTTCACTTCCTAACCAAAAACGAACTCATTAAAGGTTTATAATATGAGACCAGCATTAGTTAGTAATTTTAAACTTTACTTCATACGTTTTAATACGGAATGGCTTTGATAATAATTAAATTATTATTAAATTACAATTCGATTAAAATTATTCGAAATTTCAATTATGTGATAAGTTTCGATTCTGTTTCATGTATTAATTGAATTACGTAGACAACTAATACATTATCGAAAAGCAGGTGAACGCTTGACCAATTAATAATGTACCGTTGATGTTTACAACAGCTTAACCTCTTTGTGATCATAATATAGATTGGTGACGTTACAGTGCTTCATTAAATAATATCAGGTTGAAATGAACGCTTATGCCAGATTACTAAATTATTGCATTTCCGTAAAGGGGTAATTAACTATTTTAACGGCGGAATTATGTAATTTCGGAAAGGTTTGCACCAGTGTACCCAATCATTCGTACTAAATGACGATTTATCAATTAACTATATGCCGAGTCTTTTGAGGTTTACAAAAGCCCTTTGTCGCAGTAATGTATATTAGTGACATTGTAGTGCTTCATTAAACAGTATGAAGTTAAAATGCACATGGTCGGATTATTGTTTGTTGTCGTTCTTGTTATGAACTTTTATAACACGTTAATTGCCATGATAGTTATTGTCCTAAATAAAATGAAATGGTTTTTAGAAGAAACAACATTGTGTTCTTTTGATTCCTAACATTTCCTGCAGTATCGTCCACCTTATTGTTTGACCATTGCTTATGTTATTCAATAAAAGATCTCAATGAGACTCATTCCTCGGTTTAAGAAGAAGGCAATTTTCAAAATATTTAGAGGAATTTCGTTGAAGTTCAGTTTTTTAGATCTGACTTACGTACCAATGTTTTTGCTTTTAATTCTTATTGAAATAACTGTACAGTGCTACTTATCAATATTGCTCTAAACGCAGTGTGATGAAATCAGACAGATTACCACACCCCTTACAAAATGTTTTGAAAACGTTTCATCGACAATAATAACAAGATGAAGAATAATATAATATACCAAAACAAAAAAAGAAACGAAAAATGGAGAAAAATTCACATTCTTAAAACAGTGATGACGATTTTGAAAACGGTAAAGAACATCATGACGTTAGATGTGAGATTTATGTGACGTTAGAGATATAGAGGCATCAGAGGCATTCCTAGCAAAAATTCCAAGAGAAACTTTGCTGAAAGGAACCACAATAAAATCCTTCTAAATAATGAGTTAGATCTTCTTTTTATTATCAAAATATACAGTGTTTTTTTATAATTACCAGCTATTTTCATTCCCACGGCACTCTGTGTTTTAGTCAATGCCAACTATAATGATTAATGAAATTGGAGTGGAAAACTGGTGTGACTACACGTCATCAATCATTAACCGACATAGAGTTAGCAGAATTCTGCTCTTATACGCTATATATATAAGCTATAGCTCTGTCATTTATATTCTGATTTTGATAAACCAGATATCAAAGGAAATGGTATAATGAATATTATGTTTTATGCTATAAAACTTTTTTTGTCGACGCCATCGGATTAGTATAATTTTCTTCTTGTCATCGGATACAGATTTTTCATCCACATCCATTGATGTACAGTACACTTATTTATTTATAGATTATTACATAAAAACACCTAAGCTTTAATGTCATTTATATCATGATTTTCATGAGCCAGGTATCAAATGAAATGGTTTGATGAATACTATCACTTATGATACAAACATATTTTTTACAAAGCCATCTGCAATTTCAAGCAACAACCATCTTCTGTTTTTCAAATTAATTCTGAATACACTGATGGATGTACTGCACACATCCAATTTCCATACAATTTTAGCTGAGAAAAGACACCTGTGTATAGAGGTTATTATACAGCAAGACCCTAAGCGGTAACTCTATCATTTATATTACTATTTTCATGAGCTAAGTATGAAATAAAAATGTTTAATGAATTCTATGTTTCATTCTACAAATTAATTTGATCAGTATACAGTTTCAAACAATTGTTAAGTCATGAATTTCCAAAAGCGAAAACGATTTAATTTTTGAAATTTTTGATGGATTATAGGAAATGATATTAATAGAAATGGAGAAATATCCTTTGATTTAATGAAAAGGCATATAGCATTCTCTCCTAAGAACAAAAATGTATGTTTTAAATTTATATGTGCCACAATTTTGTGGTATGATATCCTTTAAAATGTGAATGTTATATGTACTTTTAAACACTAAAATGAAATTGGTAGATTCAATTGAACAATGAAAATTCTTGGAAAAGGTTCTTTGGTCGCCGAAAGCATATATATGCTTATATAATGCTTATATAATATATATATATATATATATTATATATAAGCAGTTTAAATCCGACTGAAAAATTTGGTACGGGTTGTGTATTACAATTTTGCACAGGATTTGCCTATATGATTTGCTGTTTTGCTCAAACCATTTTTTATGCTTATGCAGTAGGCCGAATATATTTCGAGATATATACAAACACAAGGCACATAATAAGAACTTATTTAGGAATCTGTACCTACATTCGTCTCGGCGAGCCGGGTTCTTTTCGACCTAAAAGTAGTAGTGGTTCCACAAAAAACAGTACCATGGTTGAAGAAGAAAAGATCCTGGCGAATATGAAAATGTTCCCTACAAGATTCTGTTTTCAAGTGGAAAAACAATCACTTATGGAATTTGGTGAATCCAAATGCTGTGAGGGAAAGACATTTTCAACACGAGTTTAAAGCAAATATTTTTTCGTTGGTCCAATTGAATTTGTTTACATTCTTTTTTGTGATTTATTATTAGCATAAGTTTTGTTTCTTTGCACATTTTCTTGTGTTGTATGGGTTAATAAATATATTCTTCCCAAATTGGACATGTGTTCTTAAGTTCAGATCATTTACATGAGCATTTACAAAACCTGCCATACGCTCTAATAAGGACATGTGGATTATGCATGATGGTGCTCAACCATATTATAGTTTTCCTATGTGCTTTACGAAAACGACATAGTTAATTTAGGTAAAATTACCATTTTTGTGTAGAATTGATAGCTATTTTGTGTAACTAACAAAATAGGCATGCCTTTTGATTTATTAAACGAGCAGTGTGTGGCCCCTCTCTACGAGTAATCACAAAACAAAATTCGTATTTCTTATGCTCGAAATCATGAAATTACCAAAATTTATGTTAATAGTAAAAAAAGCTTCAAAATTATCAAAATAATTTAAAAATCACCAAGATTTATATAAAAGATATTATGTTAAACCGTCATATTTTGGTATTTAGTGTCTCCGCCATGTGGATTTAACATTTCTTCTGACTCACCCTGTACTTATATCAATATCTTGTTTTCTGAAATATTTTCAAAATCAATAAAATTCTAAACCTATTCATAAAAATCCCCCTTCTTCGTTCTCATTTGGACCATACACAAACACCATTGCTATTATTTAGTTTTTATGTTTTGTTTCTCAATATTCTGGTTCTCAATTGTTCAGATCATGAAATCCACTTCGGCTTTTGTTCTTTTTTATATAACCAGGTTTACTTCCTACTTTACTCACTGTATACTAATACTTGTTCTAATGGAAGATTATAAGTTGTATATATTTTTATATCTCCATCTACAATTTAATATTAGGGTCTTTGGAGTGCGTTAATCATCCTCCAAAGACAGATTGCTACTCTATATATTAATGTCCTCATCATATTTCGCTATAGTTAACCTTACTCATTCTTTGTTTTTCTATTTTCTTTTCTTTACAGACTTGGATGCTTTTAATAACCATTTCATTCTGTCATATCTGGTGATCGTTTAGTTCGATCCTTTTTTCTTACCTCTCAATAATTGGGCCAAGAGCTTTGTCCCTTACGTTCGATTCATTTATTGTTTTCATGTGATTAAAAATGTCTTAATGTTCTTCAGGTTTTCTATAATTAATTACACTAAAACTTTTTTCAATTTTTGTTGATTGTTAAACAATACCTTTATTTATTATTATTTAATTTAATTTTTATAATTTTCACTATGTTTGCTAAGCGTGGTTAGTGTTAAATATCGATTGATCGAAGTTTTAAATTAGTTAACTATTTAATGCCTATGTACATGTTATAATACTGCATGTTATTAGAGTTTTTAATACTAATATTCCAGGATTCCAAATACCGGGATTAAATATCGGCCGAATCATGAGCGGATTTGAAAACAAGTATTAAATTTAACACGCAACATTCACTTTGGCTTAGAAGCACGTTCAATTTTGCACAATCAGCTGTTTTTGTTTGAACTATAAATAATAAATTCAATTCTAGCCAGTACTTGTTCACTCTTGCGGTATTCACTATCACAACAGAATCTGGTCACCAGCTTTTTTTTCTTTTTCTGCTCTGATTCCTTTCCTTCACAAGGTATTTTAGAATATTTCTCTTTTGTCTCTGAACATCTCTATCTGCTACCCTATCCAATCAAACCTCCTATAATAATAAACAACATAATCCAATCTAAATAGAACACAACCCTTTATTATGAATGAAGTTGATGTTGTACTTGGTTTTCTCTGTTGTTATCATCCTGTGTCTTAATTTCTGGAGTATTACGGATAACTCCGCTTCCTTAAGTATTGCTAATTCTTCCTCCAGCTACATCGTAATATCAGTATGAGGAAAAATAAAAAACCAGTATCGGTTTAAACGATGTGTTTTGTATTAAAAAGGTTCAGTGCTACACGTGTTTCGTCTGTATTGTATGTTAAGTCTGAGATTGTTGAAACCTGTTGTACATTACGGGAGAAGAAGCTGGTGAAGAAGTTTAAAGGCGACAATCACATGTTATTTTACATAAAACGCACGTTGTAATTTGTAAAAATATTTAAACCGAAAAATATAAGCATTAAAGGTTTAATAAATAATAAATTATGAAAATTATTGCCAAAAACGTTAAGTTAAATTTTGAATTTTGGTTGCGAAGATAAAATAAAATAGAGACAAACACGAAAACTTAAAATTAACTTGAGTCACACCAAGGTGTGACTCTCCTTGGTGTCTGATGTTGGACATTTTTGTGAGTTCGGGAGAAATATGCTTTATAGACATCCGGCTTGGGATCTTGAGCGGCCAGATAGCAGAGGTTAAGGTATTTACCCCGTCGTATTAAAACTCCTTTCCATGTTTTCACCGGAAATATCCTTCCATTTCCATCTCAAGATGATAGCGTTATCTCTGGCATCTCTAGCCTGTCCTTCGTTATCTGGTCTGTTCCCTTAACCAAAAGGAAACACATCTGTTACAGTATCAGGAATACTGTAGGAGGTCGTATAAACCATCTCTTCTGGTATCCAGTTCTACTATATCTAGCAACTCTTCATACAAGACCAGTCCTTCGTACCTGCCTTGATTTGATTACTTAGGCTTTCATCCAGCATCATCCACGGCAGTAGAAGCTATGATAGCCTGTTTCCTCTTCGGTATAATCTGTCCTGTTCCTTCAGCTCTTTTCGTCCTCGCTCCATGTGTTGAACCCATGATTCTAATTAAGGCATTGCCATTTCTGTGTTTTTTTTTATTTTAAGTTTTTCTAATCATTATACCTAAATATTTTTGCGAGTTTTTGATTCGACCAAAGATTATGTATCTTTGACTCGAACGGTAGCTTCTTTTCCACACGTTCTGCTTCGCATAAGGATTCCTTCCGTCTTTTCAGGAGCGACTTCTAGATCCAATGCATCTTTTTAATCATTATATTATCAAACGCCAACTGTGCAGTTATTTCAATATCTTCAATTTTATAATCATTAACTATGATTGCAACGTTGTCACCATAGGCGATCAATTTCGATCGAAAATAACATTCCACAAGTACTATTGTTTATCATCAATACAATAAATTTATTATTAATGCTGGACTATAAGCCATTAAACTAATACAGGTGTCCTAATTAATTATATATAATAATTTATAATTTTTTATATATAATATATAATTATTAATAATAATAAAAAATGCCATAAATCGGTATTAAGATTTTGATCCGGTTTTGAAAGCACTAACTACAATACATCGATAAAGTCGATGCTACATTCAAAATTTTGCAAGTAAAATACATAACATCCAATTTGAAAATATATTCAAGCTTTAACCCCTTATAATTTAATACTCATAAAACTCATTTTATACCAGCTTTACTGGAAATATTTTTTCCATTCTCCACCATAGTTAATGGTTACCGTTATATAAAAAACTAAATCAGCATTTTCCTTTTTAATATAAGGACGAATTGTGTTTCTACTGTATCGTTTATACTCACAATAAAACTGAAATATACGTTTTTAGTTTTATATATCAAAGAACTTTCCTCTAAAATGAAATTCTATTTTCACTGTTACTTTTGTTATCACTTGTTTACGCCCTGTTTGAGAAATCATTGTGTACCGCAATAATCACGTCCCAAACTGTTTGAAATCGACTTGTTTACGACTGCTGTTAAAACACTTTAAAACTTCCTTTTCTCTTTCTCGTTATTAGCTTTCGCTTTAAATTTTAAAAGTTTTCCCTTTAAATTCTAAACTTAATTGAAACGATGTGGAAACTTTTAGTTACTGGCTAATAAAATGTTTTAGCAACTTACATTAATATCCGGGTTTAATGTATAGGTGTATTAATACATATTATTCTGCGAATGCTTTGTTTAACGCGTTTCCTCTGGATAACTAGGCTATTCAAACACAATGGGTTATCGACTATTAGTTACTATTGTTAATGTATTAAAATTGATAATAAATGATACCGCTTTACTATATGGTATTAATCTTTACTATCTGGTCCAGTTTCCTATTCATGTTGATTATTTTGAATTGCAGAATGTTTAACAGGTTTTAGTTCTATTGATGATGTTTGAAAATAATTTTTGAAATCAATACGTAAACCATTGGAGCGACACGTACGGTTTTCCGATAATGCCATAAAAGTAGTCAGGAATAATCGGGGCCCATTTTTCACGGAGGAAAAGCGTTGTATACGACCAAGCGCAAAAACAGGCGCTATCCAATGTGCGAGATGACGGTCCCGTGATGGACGGTTGCACATTGAACCAACATTTGCCTGGACCGTCAACATTTTTCGTTTATTTTTTTCTATTCCGCATGACTGGTTCGAAATCGGAAGTATCGACGGGTGATGAATTCCGTTCATAAGATAATTCACATCACTTACACAAAAAACGTCAATTTACCATCATCCACCATTTAAGCGGTTTTTTTTCTAATTTAAACTTATAAGAACTTATAGCTTTAAACACAATTACATTCTTTTATGACTTCGGTGACCAGCTGTTCACAATATGAGTATGGTGACCCGGTATAAACACGCAATAGGTGGATGGTAGACAGTTTCATCCCCATAAAAGAAAACAATTTTCGTGTTGTCACTCTGTGGCAGAGGGAATTGGAATTCTACGAATGTTCTCCCTTTGTATTCATCGTGTCTTCCCGCGTAAGTATATTGAACACGGAGAGGACATCCGAGAAGGTCCTAGACATCTGCATTCAGACGACATCGGGGCCATTGTACCGGTCTAGTTCCTTGGGTGCTATTTGCGAAAAATGTTATCTGACTTTTATCATTAGGGCGTCTGTGGATGTAATATATACCAATTTAACAAGAAAATTTTGAGAAAACGTGTTAGTCATGGTAATCATCTCTAACATCAATGCAACTGATATATTTGAATCTAATTGGATTATTATATAATTACTAATCTAAAATATAATTAGCTTATTATTAGACTTTTTTTATACGATTATGCTAAAGCAGTATACATATACATATTCCAATAAATTTCAAAAACATTCAGGATGTTTGTATAAAAATTGTTGTTGGCAAATTTTTACCTCGATAGGTTGGTGTCTGGATATGTGTTTCTGATTTTTGGTTTTCCCAAACGTGTAATTGTTTGCAAGAAATTGGGTACCAAAATTTCAATTTTCGTTCTGTTTTTGTTCTTTAACTCGCTGTCAAATGTTTCTTCCTGTTTCGCCAATGTACGTTGCTCCCGCAAGTATTGTATTGGAGTGTCCTTTCAGTCCACATCAATCCAGTCCTTGGCATTATCTGGGATCTGTAGTAGAGTTGACTTTGTTTAGAAAGTGATTTGTATATTGTATCTTTTGACAATTCTTTCTATGTCTATTGGAAGGTTGCCAGGGTTGTTTATGGATCGGTATTGGATGGGTTCTTTACTTTCAGGGGTTTGTCTATGTCAGAGTTTATTAGCTTCTTTTGTGAATTTTTTGTATGTTTAGTTAGGTGGAAAATTATTGCTTTTTGCGATGTTCTTAATTGAGTGTATTTCTTAGTCTATAAAATTTTTTGTTGATTTTGTTTTATGTAGACTATACACGTTGTTGACGTCGTTGAGGATATACATTGAAAGCAGAATTTTTGTGTGTATGATGTTGAAAAGAGTGTGCTCGTATAACTGCGTCTGATTGAGTAAGCTTCCTGTACATATCGCATTCTATCCTATTTCTAATTTTCTTCATAATAAGATCTAACAAATTGATGGATTCATTGTTTTCAATTTCCATAGTGAAGTTAATTTTGATGTGAAAAGTATTGATATATTGTAGCAGCTCAGTCGTAATGTTGGAGATGCCAGAAAATCAAGATGTTTTCAGTTGGTCTATGAACAAATCTGCCAGAGCAATCAGTCATTATATTTAAAAACTTCTTTGCTGAACTTACTAAATATAAGTTTTGTGACATGTTTTATTAGTTTACCAAAAAAAAATTGGCATTGTTCTCATTTAGATGAGTTTTCAGGTAATCGTGAATGGTATAAATGTTAATAATATCAAATGAGACCATTGGAATGTCATAAAAGATGTTGATGTTAGAAATTGCTTCCACGAATTCATTACTGTTTTTGATTGTGTTAGCGGGTCAATATTGTAACCATCGATTTTCTGAGTACTTGAGTTGACAGATGTAATATTACAAAGCTTTATGATTGAATAATGCATAGAAATTCTAGAATTCATCGTTACTTTTTATTTCGGATTTTTTGAGGTCTCCTATGATAATTTCCTCTAATTCGATGGCTGGTATATTCAATGATATGTTTTGGGGGGTTGCATATTTATGTCCTTTTTAAGCAATATTTCTTCTTATTGGTGAATATGATATCGGCGTCAGCGAGATTAGTGATACTATCGTGAAAGGTGTGTGTGGTGACATGTGTTGTAGTTTTCTGATCGTGGCTTCACCTTAAGTTCTCAAGTTCTCAATTTTCTTTTGTTTGTTAGATCTGTTTTCTCTTATAGTATTGGCTTTTTGTCCTTCAGTTTCAGCTATCATTTCATTAAGTTCGATATATCATCTTTCTGAGAATATGCTATAAATTCTGAACAAATTTTTACTATTGCGAAAATTTAAGTTTTTTATATTGATTATTAAGTACAGTTGGTTCATTCTTAGTTAGTTAAGGACTTTGTCCATGATTTTATTTTAAAAATCATATCTTGTATATGCTGGTTTAAGTTGTTCATTGTTGCAAGATTCATTCAAGTTGATATTGAGTTTAGTTATTTGTAATTTAAACGAAGTTGCCTTATAGATATGGATGAGATAAGTCGTACTTGCTGATTGATAATAGGTAAATTGGATAATAGGTAAAAAACAATGTTTTTTTTTATTGTTGTATATTTAAAAGACCTACCGGTTTCGGCCTAGACCATCAACAGGACTTGATAAGGTTCTACATAGGGCAAACAGGTCGTAACATCAATGTACGGTGTAAACATATTTGTAAAGAAAACTCCACATTTTTTATACATTTAACATCAGGAAAACACTCACCAAATATCAATAACATTAACTTAATTAAAGATCTGAAAAAATCTAAAATCATGGATTTTTATGAAGAATTATATATTAATTTATAAGAAAAAACTTTTCCAGAGCTCATTCTTAATGACATTACTAATTTTAACCACAACCGATTTTATTTGAAATTTATTTAAACTCTCAGTATCTGATTTGGTCGGCCACACAGAAAGGTAATGTAACAGTTCCTTAAATTTTTACAAGTTGCCTCATTTTTGGTGAATTTTCGTTAAAAATAATTTCACATCCGAAGTTTGCTCTTCTGCAACGTGATGTGAAGAATATACGCTTTTAGGTAATTTTCTTATTTTTCGATTATTCGCTATAAATTCATTTTATCTTTGTTTTTCAGTTTCATTTTATTTTTTTAACATCATGTTGTAGAGAGAATTAACTTTTATTTTATAATTTAAATTTTGGTTTTGTTTTCTTTAATTTTAATTTTTTTTAATATAATTTTAATTTTATATAAAAAATATGCGCATGTAGAATTCGTTTTTAGTTTTTTAAAGTTTTTCTTGTAAGTTTTCAAACTTTAACTTTACTAAATCAATCATCGTTCTTCTTTGCTACTTTTGTTTTAACAACAATTTAGATTAATTAACTTCATAGTTTTTTAAAAAAGTTTTTTTTAAATTTACAATTTTTACAAATGTTCACAATATTCAATTTTTTCATAAGTTAATACAACTAATGTTAAAGAATGTTTAACCGACTGATGTCATTCCGTTCGCAACGCTACCCCTAAATTATACGACGGTAATTTAATCATATAATTTTTAATGTTAATTTTTATTAATTCTATTATATCTAATTATAGTCGTGTCTTAAGACGACTCAATTTTGAGTTGAAACAATTGTAGCACCGAATTCTAATAAATAAATTATTTTCATCATACGAATTGTTATTATATATTTTCGATAAGTTTGTAAACCTTATTACCTATTTTAATTTCATAAAAATGAAAGTAAAATAGGATAAATTAAACTAAAAAGCAAAATATTACTTTAGGTTTAATTTAAAAAGTTGATATCTCGAAAACAAATTGAGATATTAAAGTATGCTTTTTATCTCGAAAAAGTGCATAATTTCCTTTACAATCTCAGAAAATTTCATCAAGATATCTTCAGTATTCGATTTATTACGATTTTAAAAAATGAATAAGGAAATTTTTAAGTTTATGAAATGTTACAAATTTTGGAGTTCAAAAATTGATAACGAATTGAAGTATTCAAGTATGGTTTTGATTTCAGAAAAGTGCATACATTCATCACAGAAATATAGATCACAGAAAATTTTATCAAGATATCATTAGAAATTAATTTTTTACGATTTTTTATATATGATTAAGAAAATTGCTAACTTTCTAAAATGCTACAAATTTAATGGATATATCGAAAACAAATTCAAATAATCAAGTATGGTTTTGATCTCAGAAGAAAGCATACTCTCCTCTATAAATCACAGAAAACTTCATTAAGATATCTTCAGAATTCGATTTTTCACGATTTTTCAAATATGGTTAAAGACATTTTTAGACATTATACAAATTTTGGTTGAGTTCAAAAGTTGATATCTCGAAAACGAATTAAGATGTTCAAGTATGGTTTTGATCTCAAAAAAGTGCATACTTTCCATATCCTTTTTCTTGATAGATCACAGAAAATTTCATCAAGATATCATCAGAAATCGATTTTTTACGATTTTTCAAATATGATTAAGGAAATTGTAAACTTTTTGAAATGCTAGGTTGAGTTCGGTTTTGATTTCGGAAAAAAGCATAGTCTTATCTTCTTTATAAATCACAGAAAGTTTTATTAAGATAACTATAAGTTCTATTAAGAATTCGAACTTTTACGATTTTTTAAAAATGATTAAGGAAATTTTTTGACATTATACAAGTTTAGGTTGAGTTCGAAAGTTGATATCTCGAAAACGCAATGAAATAATTAAGTATAATTTTGATTTCGGAAAAGTGAGTTTCCTTCATAAACCACAGAAAATTTCATCAAGATATTTTCAGAAATTGATTTATTACTATTTTTGTTACAATGATTAAGAAATTTGTTAATATTCTGAAATAATAAAAATTTAGGTTTTGTTCAAAACAAAAATAAAAAAAAATTAAAACGTTTTAAAAAGAGCGTATTATAAGTATTAATCTTTTCGAGCACCTATATAGCAATAACTTTAATACTTTTATGCTGGTATTATTTAGTAGTTAAAATAATGCAACAACTTACAAAAACACCTATCATATACAAATAATAATTAATTAAGTTAATCGGGAATCTTTATATGATTCCCGATTAGCACAAAATTCAGTATCTGAAGATGCTTGTCTAATATTATGAGCCAATTTATATTATTAAACGCAATACCAAGGGTAGTAATTCGAAAGTAAATCTCTTTTTCGCTTTGTCAACTTTTTTTTGCATGGGTGGTAATTTTTATATCAATCCTAATTCCTCAGTACATTTGTGGATTGGCCTACTTCTTTCTTATAAGGATACCTATTTGTAAGCTCCTGCCTGTTCGTTGCCAACAGATCTTCCCCGAAAGATCAGGTGCAACATTCTTTTTTGTGATCTTTTTCCAATTTGGTTCTTCAATTTTGTATATTTAATACATCTGTTGTTATGTATTGTTCGTCTTATCCTTCTTCCTGTTAATCTATCTATATCAATCTATATCTTCCTGTCAATGCGAAATACAGGATTTTTCGCATTGACATGGAAATAGGTTTTGTATTTTAAAGTTGGCAGTTCTGGAAAGGTGTATTGTTATTTTATGCATTACCTACAGCTAATTATAGAGATTGAAGGATTAACCCAACTCCCTCAATCAGTTTTTCTGAAAATTGGTAAAAATTAAAATTAAAGTAGAAAAGTCTTTAAACTTTCCAATAATATATTAATATTTTTGTCAAAATATATCAATATTTTTCTCAAAATATATTAATGTTTTGACAAAATTTATTTCATTATTTCAGATATCTATTTCTTCACAAATAGCTTGTAGCATAATATTTATTTAATCACCATGCTATTAATAATGTAGTAGTTTGACCTATTCAGTTGCTTGTGTATTATTTATGAGCTATGCTGAATGAGAATTTATCTGGATTTCTAAATCTTTTTTACGAAACCATGTTGTTGCTGTTATTAGGTTACTAATTTTATTAATGTATAGTAACTAATAGTCAAATTTTGACTATTAGTGTGTATGTTGTGATCTACGTACGTGAGTGTAGTATTCGTGAGTGTAATTGTACTTATAATGAAACATGTTGTGTTGTGAATCAAAAACAGTAGGTGGATTTAACGTTTTCCAGACTTCGTCAGCCATTGATAAAAGATCTGTGAGTTCTTCTTTCCTAAATGGAAGAAGTGCAAGAAATATCGTTTGAGGTAAGCGTCCGTTCCAAAGTTTTAGTAGTAATTTGTTGCTTACTACTTGGAAACCTTCAACGGTAGCCGACATTGATTTATAAAACTCCGACTACCGCTGATCTCCCATTTCAGCTCCAGAAAGAACATCAATTTTAAAGGATGGGTGACGGTTTGCATTCGGAGCAGAAGTTCGCAAGAATAAACTAGAATTTTGTTTTTTAATTTTTAATTTTTGAAAGTGTAATCTAGGAGATAATCTGGTTCAAATGTATCGGTAGATGATCTTGTTATGCTTGTCGATATATTTATCTCGCTGATTAAGGATATTTGGTTGGAGATTCTGTGTTCCTGTTATTTGATATCTACAGGCCATGTTCCATATTTATTGCACTTTTAGCCATGAACAAAGTTTGAGAACACACGTTTTTTTGAAATATAACATTATTTTTGGTTAGTTATAAATTTAAGTAATTTTATACAACGATAACCAATTTTAATTACAAATTTAATTACAAATTGTCGCCCAAAAAGATAAATTTAACAGCCTCTTATGGAACATGTACATATAGTACCTAATGCAATAACAAAAATTGATTTTCAATAAAAAATGATTGATTGTTTCAAACCACCGCAAACACATAAATATCTGTATCAGTTTTACCAGAGTTAGGTTTATCGTTAATGGCCCATTTACCGCACATCATTCGTGATTAAATACTGAAATAAACAACTATTATTTTGTTAAATCGACCGTATTACAAACATTCATCCAGATTTATTTTTTCTATACATGATGAGACTCGGTAATAGGTTTATTAATACCTGCAGAATTACGCTTTAATAAATTTTACCAGAAAAGCTAATAACTTGATGAAACTTATAGGATGCTCATTTTGCGGAGCACTTTACAGTTAATGAGAAAATAATATTAAGCCAGTTTGCAGCCGCCCTAGCTCAGTTTATTTTAGTGATTATACGCCAATATTTGAATAGAAATTGGTTTCTTTAAAGAATAGAGTGAAAGGTTATAAAGATATTGCAAACGCTATAAAACCGAAATATTATTACCCTTTTCATGTTCTTTGTGATAGTACCTCATAAAATAAACGGCAGTTCGTCTTTGTTTCGTGAAGAATATCCCAGAAAAATGTACTTTACCTGTTTTGTATTTTACATTCTTGTATCTTAGAATATTTTTAGAGCTAAACTCTAAAATATAAACGATTTAACCCGAGTAATTTTAAAAAAACAACATTTCCATGCAAAATATATTTAAATTAAAATAATGTATGTAGAAAATCAATGGTTTAAGCCGATAAAAAGACAGGCTAAACCTAAAATTTCAATTACCTTCGCTCAATTACCATTTTAATTACCACGTCTATTTCGTTGGTTAAAGCACGTCATTTAAGATTTTAATTACATACATGTAGAGGGAACGCATGTTTCTATAGAGTTTTAGTAAGTATGCTACTTATGGTGAATTCTGAGTTGTACGTAAACTAGGGCAGCAAGTTAATCTAAAGGGTGCACAAGTAAATGATTTAATCAACGAGGATTGAATAAATAGCGGACATTGCATTGCAATTTCATTACACAGAGGGACTTAATTTAGGTGAAGTAAATTGAATTCTAAGTTGGAGAAATGTGGAGGATCTTTACCAAATTTCAAACTAGCTACATATGATTTACTTGAATCGGAATATTTAAAATACTTATTTGGATTTAATTAATTATTCAAAGAAAATATAAGAAACAAAATACAAGATATTTCTAAAAATATAAAAGCTTCCATCATAATTAGGATGTGCATAATTAAAAAACCGCTGGAATAGCTACTCTAATTTCCATAAAATTAATAATACTACGTTTTAATTTGTCGGTAGAGCGCACCGTTAATAATCCATCATAGAAACTGGATAGACTACCACATTATTAATATCATCCCTATAGGACTCTCTCCATGGTTTAAGTGTATCTAAATTGCAAATCTAGTGGCCAACACCGAACCGGAAATTTAAATTCTCCAAGTTTAAAATTTAAATTCACCACATCTGGTGCTAAAGGACTTCCTTTAAACCGATAGTTTTTAATCGATTTTGCCGATTCGTATTATAAACGAAATGAAGTGGACAGCAAATATTCATTGCACCCATACATCATAAACGATTATGCTCCCATGACACCTTCGCCGTATATCATCTTATCACTTTAACTTTCACAACTTAAATCTTTTCCTGCAAAGTTTGCACTCATCCCCAAGCGGCGAAAACACTATAAATATTCACTTTTAAAGATTTACGAGCACCACAGTTATGTTCAAACATAACGCTTTCGCGATCCGTTTATGTGGAATAAAAATAGGTTGCCCATTATTTATGTTGTATTAATGTAACATTATTAAGGCATAATTTTTGAAATTTAAAATATGTTATGAAATGTTAATTGCTCATTAATTCTATTGAAGCAATAGTAGTGCCTATATGATGGGCTTCGTATGGAACCTCAAATATCATTATGAAGCAATTCTAAAACCGTAGGTAATCATCAAGTGTGAAATAACGTAATTTCAGGGATTCGTACGGTTTTGATTGCATAACGGAAACGTGTGCAACACTACCACGTAACGTAATATGTAGCTGATTATATTGGTTGAATGGGGTTTAACTTGCCTACTCAGAGGGATTTTAGGTGCTTGTTAAGGGAATTAACTGCATGTAGTAACAATACTTCCCGAATGCGATTATATTATACTATTGTAATAGTCACTTTATTAGGTATTCGATTAAATGAATTATGTCGTGCGCATAGTTTGGAGGACAGACTATCGTAAACAAAGTCAATAAACAATGATAGCGTCAGCGTTGTGAAGTGGAACAGAATCCGAATCGCTAAAATTTGGTAAACATGGAAATTAAATTCTGAAACTAACACGCATTATTCGAATTAGACCTTTATAGAGCTTTTTAATTTAGAAAATTATGGAGTTTTTAAAATTTGTGATTTAATACTATACATTTTGGTATGTATCGAGATATATTTATTGTATTAGTTTTATTAGGTATAATAACTGCTCGTCGAATCTTTTTAATAGGTTTTTATACGAGATTTCTTTTTGAGTAATTAGTATACCAAAAGCTAAAATAAATTATACCATTTCGTGGTAGACAATCGACGAAAGTAGATAAGACTACATTTCGTTATAATAAAAAATAATAATTGCGGTTTAATGACCCTTTAAGGGTGATATTTATGACTATTTATGATCCAGTCCATAATTTCAATCCTTAATTACCTCTAATACCATTAAGAGTCGCTGGAATTACTGAGAATTGTGATTTAGAATCTTATTAACTCGAGTTAGAGATTATACGACATACCAATATTAACATGAATGAAATCAAGTTATACAATTTCATACACGACATTTAGAACAGCGTTTATGAACAACCACAGTTGGAATTAGATTTGTTACGAGTTAATGAAGGATAGCATCCTTCGAAGCTTGATTTAGATGACGCAACACAAGTCTACCTAAATGCTTACATATTAGAATCATCGATATAAATCAACAAGTAGAGGAATGTGGGACAAATTTGTACAAGGGGCACCATCATAAACTAGATACATCTGCAGTTTGGCGCATATCAACAGGATAACGTTTGTGTGTATATATGAGGTTGTTGACGGAGTGTATGTGAGTATACGTGATTCAGCCAAGCGTTAGTAATTTTTCTAATTTCACTTTGAACACCTACTAAATACTGAACTAAATGCTGTTTAAGATTAATCAATATTATTTTACTTAAAAGATAGAGAAGTCAAGTTTATGAATTGATGTGTGAATAATACTATACATATATGACCGAGGGTTTTCAGCAACATTTAATTTATTAGCATGAATAATATATAACATATAGCATGATATATAGCATATAGCATATAGCATGAATATATAAAATAATATAAAATGAACCTAATAAATGATTTATACAATACAATTACAATACAATACAATTTATTGCCTCCAAGATATACAATAAAAGAAAAAAAAATGTACACATCATTCCTTAACATTGGTACAAGGTTAACAAAAGGTCGATTTATCGCCAGAGGCGATGTTTTCAAAACGACCCAATCAGCAATGTATGTTAAAAAAAATAAATTGATATGGCGAATATAAGTAAAAAAAATAATAAACTTATGTATAAAGTATTGGAAAAAGAGTACGCAAGAATAAGAAGGAAAGAGACTCGAATTAAACAAAAGAAAAATGATTGGAGAAGAAGAAATAAAGCTGTCAGCTTAGAACGGAAAGAGAAGAGGCAGATTAAATCAGGAAACAGTCTGAGACAACTGTTGTGACAACAAGCGATCTTTAAGCGATGCTCTGAATACAGAAAAACTACGGGCTTCCCGTAACTCAGTGGGTAAGTTATTCCAGAGAGTTATAGCTTGCACTGTGTATGACCCGTGATATATTTCGGTACGATGAATCGGAAACATGAGTGAGACACCAGATTGTGCTCTAGTAGGAAGACCGCGAGAGGCCATGAACTCAAATGTAGTGAACAGATAGATTGGAGACTGAGAGGAAAGAATCTTGTATAAGGTAGTTAGTATACGGAAAGATCTACGGTTCTCAACGGTAAGCATTTCGAGGTGATTACGATAAGGTGTAACATGCTCACATTTTCTCAGATCGAAGATAAAGCGCACACAATTATTTTGTAACCTCTCTAATTTGTTACGAAGACCAATCGAAAGGTCCGGGTATACGGTATCGGCATAGTCCAAATGGGGAAGAATTAAAGAGTAACAAAGGTTACGACGAACAGTAGGTGGAAGGAAACAAGCAAGCTTGCGTAGGGAGTAGAAACAGAAATAGACCTTCCTACAGATAGACTGAATCTGGGGCTGCCAGGACAATGCAGAATCCATCATCACACCCAAGTTTTTAACAGTTCGAGAGAATTGTATAATATTACCGTCAAGTGACAAATAGGTATTGTTAAGGGAGTAAAATTTTGTTACCAGAGTCCTTGATCCAAAAGCAATAGCCTGAGTCTTTGCCACATTTAAACCCAAGCCATGGCTTCTAGACCAGTCCAGAACGCTAGCAAGATCCCTATTAAGCCGCATCACCGCTGCTGGAAGTGCATCCACAGCTGCAGTTGTATAAATTTGGAGGTCATCTGCATATAGGTGAAAGTTGCACTTAATTATTTTAGAAATGGAGTTTATAAATACTGAAAATAGGAGTGGACCCAAGACACTACCCTGGGGCACACCACAGTGGCTTGCAACTATAGACGAAGATGATGAGGAGTCACGTACACACAACGAACGATTAGAAAGGTACGATTGAAACCACGCGACACAGCTCGACGAAAAACCCACAGAAGAAAGAATTGCCACCAACAAACCATGATCAACAGAATCAAATGCCTTGCTGAAATCGAGCAAGACCAATAAGGTCAAACGCCGATCATCACAACCACGTCTAATATCATCAGTAATCTTGATGAGCGCCGATGTCGTGCTATGGCCTGGCCGAAAACCTGATTGAAAATCAGTGATAATTTTATGCTCATCAAAATACTGCCGCATCTGCATATATACCAAGCGCTCTAGTGCTTTAGAAATTACAGAAATAATGGATATAGGACGAAAATCACTCAGACAAGTGGGACATTTAAGTTTAGGTATGGGTACAACGTAAGCTAGTTTCCAAATAGAGGGGAAGGTCGATGTCTCAATGGAGAAGTTAAATATGTGGAGTAGTGGAGGAATGATTACATCCAAAATAGGAAGGAGCTGCTTAATGCTGACACCATCAGCACCAACACTAGTGGACTTAGAATGACTGAGAGCCTGGCGGACTTGAAGCTCGTCAAACAGCTCCAAGGAAAATTTAGAATTGACATTAGCAGAGGCAATAATAGCGGTAATAGTTGATGCCTTAACTGAGTCATCGAGAGTAATGGGAGGTTCGGCAAAATAATTGACGAGAGAATCACAATCAAAACCACCATGATAAGAAGGTGATTCAACCACACCAAGCGAACGCATAGTTTTCCAGAATGTGTTAGGGGTAGCATAAGACAATTTCCGATAAATATACAATTTTTTTAAGTTCTTACAACGGTGGTTGCAGCGGTTACGCAAGGTACGGTAGGTTTCCCAGTTAGCATTGGATGGATGTCTTCGAAGAAGAGTTTTTGCAGCATTGCGTCTGCGCATAAGATCTTTAACCTCACCATTGAGCCAGGGTGTAGGTAAGTGCTTTGTTTTGCGTGGAAGCAAAGGGGCATGACAATCATATTTATGCCTAACTTGCCTGAACAAGGGGGGCGTAGAACCTTAAAATATGTATAAAAAACATCGTCGGAAAGTATAAATTAGTTTATTTATTACATACACCGACCATAATACACGTAGTTAAGACAACAACTAGATAATTATAAAATTAGAAGCTTTCAGATCTTACCTTGTCCTTTGAAAAAATGTTTGACGTTTGGAATGTCATGTTACAACCATCTTCTTCAGAATCTGGTTCAAATGATCTAAGGCTTATCCCAACTCAACCACACATCTGTAGGAGCAAATTAGGTGATGCAATGAGAGCATGTTTGACGTTTGGACATATGGCATGTTATGGATATGTCGTCATTCTGGCACTTACTTCGATCCCAAGTAACAAATGCTCACTATACATCACGGCGATATGAGTATTATAATTAAAGACTGGATTTATAGAAAATATGCTTATGCTCAAAATTAAAGGCATTACAAATATATTTAAATACCTTTACGAATCAGTTCAAAATAAGTGAAATAAGACCAGGTTAGTTATGCTTTTTTTGCCTTTTTTGAATTTTCATGCCTATTATTTTTTTATACCTATTTAAAGCCTTTTTCCAACTTTTTGGCGTCTCTTCCCCAAAAATTGGTTGAATTATGAAAAAATATTTCGCTGCGCCTCTGTACATTTCCTCGTTGTGCCGTCTGACGTAAGATCCGCGTTTTTCATCGATCCGAATTTAAGCTTTGGAATTCCCCGTTGTGCCGTGTCGTCTTACACGGGATTCCCCGTATGTGGTTTGACTTGCGTCGAATCTTCAATTCATTTAGTTGTATTAACCCGGAAGGACGCGCGCGTGGGTAGAAATTACCCGGCGCTTATTAAATGATGTGTATATTCTCCAAATGTCGATTAAATCGGGGAATCCGCTGTATAACTCTCGAGTAGATTGTAACAGAAGTATCTATGCTCAGACGATATTATTATACCGTTCTCGATCAGTGCTAGGGTCTGATTTTTGCGAAGTGGACATTTTTTACCCGGCGCGCGTCGATACGTGACTAAATTGTTACCATTTTATTTCTCTGTTTTGTGTCTTGTATTAGTTTTTGGTGAATTGTGATTATTATTGAACAGTTGTCGCATTATTTCAATTTTATCAGTTTGAGTTCCAGTAAGTTAAAATTATAATAAATGAAGTAACTATAGTTTATTAGCATATCAGTATTTCAGTAGATAATGGATTCTCAGCCAGGGCCATCAAATATCAGTAAATGGGTGGATAGAAGGCCTTTAACTAAAAAAGATCAAGAAGAGGAAATAAGGAAAATAATGGAGGAGGAGAGTGATGACAATGAAATTCCACCAACTGAATCAGATAGTGAAGTTGACCACATTTCAGTAAGCGACCAACTTACCGACACTGACGCAGACGAACCATCAGAAGATGAAGGCAATTTTTACAAATCAAGCTCGGCAGGTACTTCATCTTCTCACTTTTATCTGGGGAAAGATCTACCCGGACCGAAAGGAAAAGCAAAGGATGCAACTACTCCTTTTGAAAGTTGGAATTGTATGATTTCTGATAATATGATAAACCATATTGTCAGATGTACCAACATATACATAGGTTTGTCGCGAGGATAATTTGTTAGGGAGAGAGATGCCGCTCCTACAGACCAACGAGAGATGAAAGCACTTTTCGGTTTGCTGTACTACGCTGGGGTACTGAAGTTTGGGAGACTCAATACGATGGAATTGTGGGAACAAGGTGGATCTGGTGTGGACATATTTCCAGCCGTCATGTTTTGAACACGCTTTTTATTTTTACTCACCTGTTTACGTTTTGACGACATACGTGACAGGCACACCAAACGACAAAGTGACAAACTGGCTCCCATACGTTATCTCTCTGAATTATTTAAAAACAACATTCAAAGCTCCTATGTTACTAGTGAGTATAGACGAAAAATTGGAACCTTTTAAGGGAAGATGCTCGTTTAGGGAGTACATAAAGAGTAAGCCAGCAAGATATGGCATAAACATTTTTCTTTTTACTGACAGTCGTACATGCTATACGAACAACTTTGAAATATATGCTGGTAAGCAACCGGAAGGTGAGTACAAGTTACAAAATCATCCTTACTCAGTCGTATGCCGTTTCATCAAACCAATTGAGAAAACTGGCCGAAACATAACAATGGACAATTGGTGTATGAGTATAAAGCTAATGAATGATCTTTTGAAAAATCATCGCTTGACCTGTGTTGGAACCATCCGAAAAAATAAAAGGGAAGTACCAACTGCATTTGTCACTCCAAAAAAACGGTCTCAATATTCTAGTTTATTTGCGTTCTCGAAAAATAAAACAGTAGTTTCATATCGCCCTAAGAAAGGTAAAGTAGTTTTGGTGGGTTCAACTATGCATCACAATGACTGTATCAATAGTGAATCTGAAAAGCAAAAACCTGAAATAATTGAGTTCTACAATTTGACTAAGGGTGGAGTCGATACTGTCGATGAATTATGTGGATTATATTCTGTATCCAGGAGATCGCAAAGGTGGCCGCTAACTATATTTTTTGGTTTTCTGAATATTGCGGCGATAAATGCTTACATTGTTTATAAAAGCAACAAGCAGGAACAAATTTCCCGAAGAGTGTTCTTGAAAAACATGGCAAAAGAACTAGCAAGAGATCATTTAAAGGTTAGGGCCACTATTGTCTCGCTATCCAGTTACATAAAAACAAGGATAATGCTTTTAATTCCACAAAATGAACAGCAAGAATTTCTTCCAGCGAAGCGCCAGAAAGTATTGTCGGGAAGGTGTCAAGTTTGCCCAGGCCGCAAAGACTGAAAAACTAAAACATGCTGTAGTGTGTGTAATAAACTCATATGCCGAGAATATTCTATACCAATTTGCCAAGGCTATTTCGCAAATAAGGTTGTCCCCGTTCTGAAAGAAGATGAAGAACTGGAAGAAGAGGATGTCTAGGTCATTTTATCATTTTTTTATTATTTTGTTTTGTTCAGTCTCATCATTTATTGATTTGGTTTAATTGAGTACAATTCTATGTTCATTTATTTTAAATATGTCACAAATAGAGTTTATAAGTTCAGTTACACAATCCATTGTTTTATTTCCCGAAAGAAGACTCAAATATCTATACTTATACCCAAAATATTTAAAAAGATCAAATATCGGATAAAAAATACCCGGCGCGCGTTTTAACGTGAGAGCCAGAGACGCGCGTCCTCCCGGGTTAAAGTTACTCGAGTGACAGTATTAAGTTCTTGCGTAGTACAATGCCGAAACAAAAGCCAACCGTAGAAGAATGGATTAAAGATTACAAGGACTTGAAATATGAACGCAATCGTTTATTTTGCTAAGCCTGTTCAAAAATCGTAAGTATTGATGGAGTTAATCGAGTAAAAACAATTAATTATATTTTTAAATAATGATTAAATTATGCATTATACCAAAGATTTTTAAATATTTAAAACCGAAATTTAAATCTTTTTACGGTAAAAATTGGAAATTATAAAGAATAGCATGTCCCAAAATTCACTATTGATTCAATGTATTACTTCGATCACTAAAATTAATAGAACAATATATTGATTGTTTAATAATTATGGAAGATATAAAATACTGACGTTATTAAATTACTGTTAACAGATTAATTGTGACAAGAAATACTACATAATTCAGCATGTCAAAACATCATTGGATCAGGAAAAATTAAAACTGACTAAAGTCAATCCAAAAAAACAACAAACTATAGGTACAGCTATACAATCTGTGGCATCAACATCCGGCTACACTGAACAATCAAAATTCAATTTTGATCTTTGCAAAGCTTTGATAAAAGCAAACATACCAATCCATAAAGTGACAAATAAATATTTCAAAACTTTTTTACAAACTTATTGTACAATGCATATTCCCGACGAAAACCATCTCCGCAAAAATTATATTACTTCAGTCCACAAAGAAGTTATTCAAGAAATAAAAAATATTATTGGAAATAATTATATTTGGATAAGTGTAGACGAAACAACTGATGTATGTGGACGATACGTGGCAAATTTAATACTTGGAGTATTAAGTGATGAAAATTCGTCAAAAAGTTTTCTAATAAGTACCAAAGAATTAAGTAAAACAAATAATAATACGGTAACAAGATTTATTCACGACAAATTAACGCATTTTTTCTTACTGGAGCCGGTACCGAATGATAAAATTTTACTGATGGTGTCAGACGCAGCGGCATACATGGTAAAAGCTGCGTCTAATATGAAGATTTTTTACCCTAATTTAATTCATTGTACTTGCTTAGCACTCGGGCTTAATCGAGTAGCAGAAACTATAAGGTTACAGTTCCCATTAGTTAATAAATTAATAAAAAGCGGTAAACAAATATTTGTTAAAGTCCCTTTAAGGGTAGAATTGTTTAGAAAGAGGTTACCAAATACCCCATTACCACCACAACCAGTTCTAACGAGATGGGGAACATAGCTAGATGCCGCTATATACTACACAAACGCCTTAGATCATTTTAAACAATTAATAAATGAATTTCCGGCTACAAGTAGTAAAAGTGGAGCTACAAAACAATTTGGCATTTATAAAAAGCAATTACAGTCATATAAGTGAATCTATAAAATCACTTGAAAAACAAGATTTACCTTTAGTGACTGCAGTAAAAATGATTAAAAAGTTTCAAGACAGCACGTGTAGCGTACCAGGACATATTGGTCAAATAATTACGAATAAATTTAATGACGTTCTGTGTAAAAATGAAGGATTTGCCACATTACAAAAAATTGCATCAATTTTAAGTAGTAAAATTGTTACTGGATTTATTATGGATCCCGCATTAATTACAAAGTTCAAGTATGCACCAATTACAAGTGTGGACGTGGAGAGAAGTTTTTCGGCTTACAAGAATACGTTAAGTGAGAGAAGACACAACTTCACAATGGAACATTTAGAACAGCATTTAATAATTAGTTGTTTTCGTGATTAGTGGTTTAATAATTATATATGAATGTTTAGTTTAACGATGTATTTTTTAATGAAAACGTTATTAAAATACATTATTAATTAGGTATAGCAATTTTTTCGATTTCTAATTTTTATGCCTTTTTAATGCTTTTGTTGCCAAAATTTCATGCGTTTTTAAGTGCCTTTTTCCGTCTCTTTTGTGCCTTTTAATCCGGTCTTTAATTATAATGTAGGATGGTTTAACATCATCAACACTGACGTCCACTGACATCGACAATTTGAGGTTAAATCGATTTTTCTTTGTTATAGAAGAGACACAATTTGTCATAACAAGATATTTATTCTTAAACCGCTCACAAACCGAACATAAATTGCAAAACTATGAGATGGGATCATGTGTCCCAACAAGGCATTGGTCTGAAACGTTGTTTCAACAACGTCAACAGGTCCGCGTAACGCCTAGTACTTAAAACCTTACTGGCCAAGTTTGTCCTAAGACATCAATATTATTGCACCACTTTGTGACATTCCGCTGGTTCAAATAAACCATTTCAATCAATTGAACCAGTTTTTCAAAAATGTTGCAACACTGCATCAGAAATGTTAAATATTTTTTCAAAGAACGTACGGCAAACCCAGAAAGCTTCCAGTTTAGTTTTAGTGTTAGTCCTACTAATAGTTACTACTAATAGTTAGTTAGTTAGTGACAATGCTAATTTTAGTTCAAAGAATAATTTCTTTTTGAAGCTTGAAAATATATACCACAAATATAATTTCACTACGGATTGTATGCTTAATTATACAAATCTGTTTTCATTCCTTGATTTGGATAAGTGGGAAAAACATTTTATGGACAACTTGTGCATTTTTTCACATGTATAAATGCTCCTCATACTTGTATGGAAGTGGGTATGGTAGTGCATACAAATGAACTTATGCAAATGTTATGTCTTCATTATAAAGACAGGGAGACTACTGATTTTTGACGAATCGAGATATATATCAACACCCAAAGTGATTCTATAAGATGAAACGTCAAAACTGTATGAAGATGCACCACCTTCCTCTATATGCGCAAAGATAATGTTTAATTTAGCAATCTAAATCACGAAGAGTATAGAATTTTGAATGAATTTACCGAAATTAACCAAAACCATATGTTTATAGAAGTTTTCAATAAATTGGAAATCAATGTATACTTAAAATTCGCCCCAATATAAAACGTAATTCTTGTTTTGATTTTTTCCAAACAATACTGGTTGACATTTTTATATATGTAACGACTTTGATAAAATTAATGTCTTATTATAGATTTAATTATTATATACTCGATCATCGTATCTAAAAAATCAATATATGTGTGCATTTTTGTACGTAAAATCCTTTAATTTATGTGAATTTTAGTAGTGGTTTTTGACAAAATAACGAGCGTAACCTGATAAAGAATTTTACCAATCAACATGCCTGCATTTCTACTCTATATTGAGAATTTTTTTTGACGGTAAATACGCTTATTGATTTGTAATGCCTTTATGCAATGATTTTTAATCTGTTCTTTAATGCGTAGCAAACAACCTGATGACGATTTAAAAGATCGAAACCAGTCGTTGAAAACATAATTTGCAATAAAATTTTCATCTTCAGAAGTAGAGTTTGTATTAATCTTATCGATCTAAGTCAGAATGCACGCTTTACCCAAAGAATGTAAGGTTGACGTTTGGAGCTATAATTTAAAAAATTGTTCTTTCTAAAGAATTGTTAATACCCAGATCTTATTTTATTCAATGTAATATTGGTGTTATAGTTAATTAAAGCTTTTTAACTTTTTTTAAATTTCTCTAGATAGTCAGTGTAGTTATAAAAGCGCCCCTGTCCACAGGGAACAACCAAGAAGATGAATGGATGATACCTCGGATCAACCAAAACACATACTTTTCCATCCGCGAAGCATTACGAATTACCAAAAGCGTTTTATTATATATATTACTAAACGTTTCAAATTTTAACCAAAATATTATACAATCTTCCCTCCTCCACCACCCCCACCTCCTCGAATCATCTACATACAGCCTATACCACCTCTACATCGCCCGCCTAGTATCTGTTCTCTCTTTCCTCATTTCCACAATGAAGTCTGGCAACTATAGTCCTCCTTTCCTCATCTTGATAACTAGAGAATTTCTCCGTTACTATCTATAACTTTCTCTCTTACGTCTGTACGTCCCTATTCCCGCATCTGCCAATTATTGAATATCCTATATTCACTCTATTTCACTGTCTATATATTAATATTTTCTTTTTAATTTCCCTCCAACACTCTCCCAGGATTCTGTATTGCGATTTTCTTTATATCCTCCATAGTACTACATTATTCTTTTCCAAGTCTCCACCCTTACTGCCACTACTTTTCCTTCAAAATATATCATGTAGTCTCTGGCGTTAATCAATAGTACCCATCTCAAGTACCTTGTTTGTACCTCCTCCAGCACTCCTTGTTTTCTCCATCCCCATACTTCTGCGTTGTACATCATTGCCGGCCATCAAACATAATCTAATATTCAGTCATGTCGTATTTAAAAAGAATCGTTGTTTCGTTCGTACGATATCAAAATGTCAACTTCAAGGAGTTATGATTAAGTTATGAAACATATATTTAGTAATTGACAGCATTGTAGTTTAGTTCAAGAAGATTTGGACCAAAGTCTAAATTGTAAAACCATCCCCATAATTAGAAGCATACGTTAGATTCTACATTTTTATTATCATTATTACTCACTCCCTAGCTGAATATTTTATAACTGGTATAATAGATCATCAAATCATCTTTGTCATAATGAGATCATAGCAATGAATTTTTATGTTTCACTGTTCAATTAAAATTTTCAAAAAAGTCTCATAAATAAAAATGTGTTTTTATTTCTGAAATATTATATAACATTATTTTATTATATTAAAAACATAACTGTAGGCTTTTTTTCAATATCTTTTACTTTCACTTAACTAATTAGACAAGCACAAAACAATTTTCATTTTGTAGTAAGATATTTCTTAAATAGATCAAAATACATTATGTATATAAAGACGAGTATGGAGATATACCGCTAACATTTATGGGGAAGCAGTGAAAATAGAAAGAACCACCGGACACTAGGCGTTATGAACGAGCTAGAAGATATATATGCTACGTTTCCGGAAAACTACAATGTATTTTAAAAAAATACTATTATGGATAGGAGCGTCCTAAGATATTCGGCGTCTCAATTTTTAAAACGTGAGCGCTGCTTTTCATAACAAAAATTCAAGTAATAAAAGACATACAAAGGTATCACAACCTAAAGAAGTTAATGTGGGTCCTTGGAAATAGTGAATGCAAAAAAAGGCAACATTGGGTACATGTATTCTCCAAAAAAGTAGCAGTATACGTGTGATTAACTTCATTTGGTTTAGCCAAAAAAACGATTATGTATTACAAAAAGAGGTTCCCGCCAAGAGTTGGCGGCCCAGGCCTATAGCCCTTTTAACCCTTCCTTTAGGGTGACCTTGATTATGGAGATATCATTATTTTGTTAAATAAAAATTATAACATGATTTTGTATTTAAAGATGACACATATTATTTATTCTTATCTTTAACGATTTGGATATCCAATGAATATCATAAGAAAATACTAAAATATACTTACTGAAATAACATCGCTAATATTACGAAAAATTAGAAAAACTGAACCATATGTTCTTTGAGAACACAATTATTGATTTATTTGTTTTAGGAAAATACTACTTATGTATGTATAGGTGACAACGTTTTACTATCCTTCAAATTCTACATTTTCTATCTCAATTATGACCAATAGATTAAAGATAATTTCTTTGTAACATTTTGTTCGTTAAATAAAAATAATAAAGAAACGTGAAGGATAATGCGAGAAATTACAAACGGAAATAGACAATCAGAAAACGTATTTAATAACTATTTTACGGAGACAGGTGCAACGCTGACCAATCAAATATCACAAATTAAAAGATCATATGTGTGATTGGAGTAATAAACTTTATTTGAGAGTTGAAACTAAAATTGAATGGATTTGCTAATCCAATAAGTTACACATTTTAAAATGTCTAAGATTGTACCTTTTCATAAGAGTTGAGACAAAAACGACTTTAGTACTATCGGCCGATTTCCCTTACAAGTAATTTTTTTCAAAATAATTGACAAACCTATCAAAAATAGTTTAACAATTTTTTTGGAAAAGCCTAGTTTACTAACCAATAATTTGGTTTAAGTTCGGTTTATCCACAGAAAATGCAGCGGAATCGTTAACTAGCTATGTCTGAAAAGAGAACTTCAATAGTATCTTCATCGACATGAAAAAAGCATTTGATACAATATCTCACGGCATACTTTTATTAAAAATAGAAAAATTTTGATTTAAAAGCAAAGTATTGTTAAAAATTTTATTGAAATCAAAAATCAATTCACACAAATCAACCAAAGTTTTTTGTTCGTGACGTTGAGGGATTACCTCGAGGGATGGTACAGGCACCAATTCTATTTTTAATATATCTAACCGATTTGCACTCACTTAATATTCAGGGCAAAATTATTCCCTATACCGACGAAACTGCTGTATTTTTTTGATGGTGATACGTGAGAAATAGTCAAAGAAAATGAAATGATTGCTTTTGGAGATATGCAGACTAGTTATAACTAAACTTACGCTAAACATCTCTAAAATAAAATTTGTCATGTTGACCTACCTCAGTAGGTCAACCAAAAGAATCAATAGTTTTGATAAGCGTTGTTATAAATCCCAAAAAATTGAAAGTGTGAATGAAATTAAGTATTTAGGCCTTATATTTAATATAAATCTAAAATAGAAGGATCGCATTACTGATTATTACTTCTAGAATCAAAATGCCTATTCCAAAGTTTTAGCTGCTCAGAAATATTGCAGATAAAAGACTCTTGTTAACAATATGCAATGCGACAGTGGAATGTGTTCTTAATTACAGAATCGTTATTTGGGGAATGAGCTATGATAGAACTTTAGATATGTTGCGAGTAGTGCAGGAATTCATTTTAAAGATAATTTAGAAGAAACCTCGTTTATGTACAACAGAATGAAAATACCGAGAAACCGATATGATTACTCTTCATTTAAATATATTCTCGCTTGTTAAAATTATTGCTTTCCTTGAATAAGGGTTAATAAGAGGTATACTACGTGATGTACGGTTCGCGACATAAACATTAATCTCGATCGATTTCGAAGACGTCAACGTCGGCTGCCTAAAATTATATGCATGATATAGACGTGGCTAATTTCTTCGAAGTCTGCCGAAACTGTTTCCACAAAATTTCAAGCAGGGTGTACTTCGTGAAGTGTTTTAGTAACATCCATATACAACGATAATATTATCACTTTCAATCTCATTATCATCTTCATTATAATCATTTTCATAGCTGCTATTACTTAACAAATGCAAAACTTCTGTATTCAAATTTTTAGGCATTTTTTAGGTAACTCCTTTTTACGTATTATTAGAAGATCGGGACATAGTAAAAACGTATTAAAAACATCTTCATTACGGTTTGCACGGCTATTATTTCTAGAATAGTATTCACTGTACCTTTTAAAATTTTTCTTATGCACTTCTTGAGCCTCTTCAGTCAATTGTCCAATAGCTAACAAAGCAGAGGCTATGATTGATAGTTGGATGAATCTATTGCACACTCATTCACATTTTTTAAAAATTATTCACATCAATTGTGTGACAAGATGGTACAACTATTAAAATGACGTACACACTTTTAAAGCTCTGGGTTAACAAAGAAACGTCTTGCAGTGTAAGCATCATTTGTATTTCCAAATTCTAGCTTGGTATCATTAAACCACATTTGTCCCTAAAGAATTTTTGAATATTTCTTTTGGTTTGCGCTACTTTTTGTTTACCATCACCTCGAGCTTGCCACTTTTTATGGGGATTTTATAAAGTAAATTTAAAAATCATTAAAAAATCGAAACTAATAATATATAATATAGTAACTAATCAGACTTTATTTCTCTCTTGATCATATGATCAATAGCATTAAAACCTTTCGATGTTTCACCACAAATATAATATTTTTACATAAAAGAACTTTCAGTTAGTGCATTGCATACTTTGTCATCAATCATAGAAAAAAGTTAACTTATTGACTAACTGAAATTAATTTTCCATTATAAGCTAAATCACTCAACGTAAATATGTGATTTTTTATCAACTCTTGTTTTCCTAGCGTGGAAATTTTTGAAGTGTCCTTAATAAAGTTTATTTTAATGGTCTGCAGAATCTTATAGATGATGGGCGAGGATTTTGCCAAATTATCTCAGAACTATCGCATATCAAATAAAGTGGTACAAGCCTAGAAACGCTAGTTTAGGATCTGTGACCGGAGCTTCTATCAATCTCTCATTTAGTTATTAACCAAAGTTTACTCAAATCCTTTTCATCTAGTGAATTTATGACTTCCTTTTGCCCTGTAATCAATCAAAGTTCTACGATATGATTTAGCAAAGGTTGAATTTAACTTCTGGATAGCATTTCTTTTTGTCATTCTGTACAACTTTCTAGGGTGGGTATATGTCAGGAGTTCGCATTCTAATAATATTATATTGACGTCTAGTTAATCTAGCTTCAACCAGTAAGGCTAGGATTCCTTCCGCTGACATTTGACAAGAATAAGATTCTTGTATACATTGAGAAATATCTCAATGAAATAAATTTCTCGCGAGAGTATTTTGACGCCTTTGTGTTTCAAGAGCACTTGGAGAAATTTAACATGCTTCCTAGCAAACAATCTGGATTTGGGCTTGCCCTGAGATGCTCTTCCGGTCTGCACCGTGTTTGTACTACTTGATTTCTCTAAGACTTCTGATGTACTCCGTTATGAAACTCTCTTTTCAATTCTTCATTTCATTGGTCTACCAGAGACAGCTATATGCTTGTTTAGAGGCTACTTCTGCGACAGAATACAATTAGTTGATTTTAGTTGATAAATTATCCAAACCAGGTAGTATCACATCGGGAGCTCTCGTTCTGTAATGTTCATATGTTTGCTGATGATGCGCAGCTCTATTACAGCTTACGATTAGCAAACAACCAGTGTTGTTCAAGGTTTTGTATTTTTTATAAACATAGTTTCTGACTTATTCATAAGCAAGTTGAATAATACAAACAGATGTCAATTGGTCCTGATGGTGTGCATGTCGTAGATGTCATGTATTGGTGTGATGAAATAGTTGCTCCGTTAGCTATCATTCTGAACAAGTCACCATCTTCGAGTATTTTTCCAGAAAAACTGAAGACATGCAACATAGCCCTGGTGTTTAAGAAAGATACTCCAATGGTCATCAATAATTATCATCCAATTTCATTAAATAGCGTATTCTCCAACATTTTTCGAGAATGTAGCGAAGGAATAGCTGTTGAGCTTCCTCGACAAGTGTAACATTTTACCAGTTTTACAGCATGGTTTCGTACCGGCTTTTCTACTGAGACTGCAACAATTGATTACATTACATATGTTTACCATCATCTTGACAAGGACGACTATGTCATTGGTCCCTTTTTAGAGTAGACGTGTGTGTTTGATTCCTTGTCTCCAGAATATGTTGGGCATAAATTGCATTGTATTGGGATCTGGGTCAAAATTCTTAGTTGGATAATTTCACGCCGATCGTACGACGAGGGCAGTTTTGTTAGGAGCAGTAACTGAACATACGCCAATTGAGAAGAGGATACCACATGAGCCATTAATATCCGTGTTATTCATAAATGATTTGCCTTGACATTTGGAGGATGATGCTCATATTACCATGTATTCCGATGATACTTCCTTAACCCAATGGTTATGAAAGTATCATTGAAATGGTATGTAATCATGGAAGTATCTGTCTGGGCCCTGATGGCCTTTATAATAAGGTTAATCTTGTGGTGAACTTGTGAAGTGGAGAAGTTAAAATAAATCTAAATTCCCAAAAAACGATATGCATTAATTTTCACAAGCGTCGTGTTCTTCCTGATCCTGTAGATTTTAATATGCCATTGTCCGATATGACGAGATTCTTGGGATTAAACGTTGATCAGCGTTCAGCGTCATAATAACATGTTACATAATATTAAATACATTACATAATATTTTCATATATTATCATTTTAAAACTCAAGCTAAGGCTTTTTTGATAGAAGGGGCTAGTGTGAGATTTTGAGTTCTTAAGTAACTATGCTTTTATTTTTACCTTAATTTTAGTTGATAAATTTTATTTATTGTATGTAAATGTGTCGTATTTATTGACTAGACACATCCGTTGTAAGTAGTTTACTGGCGAAATAAAATTATTATTATTAATCATACTTGCGATTTTTTCACTGCCTTGTGCAGGAGAGTGTCTTTGGTTTCAAGGCGAATTTTCTGTAAAATATGTCTGTACGAACATTAGATAAATTTTTGCATCTGCCTTTAGATTCTTCTTGCTTAAATAAATTTAGTTTAAATTTTTGTTAAATATTAGTTAAGTTTTTATAACTCCTCAGAAGGGCTAATAAAAGCAAGCTACTTGTGTACGTTGACTTGGTCCTATTAATTGGCAGCATGTTATTATTTTTGTGTTATATGTTGTGGAGCTAATAAAGAAATTATTATATAATAACGGACCATTGTGAAGCCAGAAAATAATTTCTAAAGTAATTGGAGGCAATGCAAGCAAACTTTATTCTAGTTCATATAAGCAAACTGTAATACGGATGGAGAACGTGGTTGATTCAAACTTTAATTTGATAAATTATTTTTGACGGGTACAACGAGTGTAATAACTTTATTGAATATAATGATTGAGATTTTAGAAAAAGGAGTTAAAGGAATAGTACAAATTTTCGACAAACTACTGACAAAAGAAAAAATCAATTATGGTAAGGCATCCGAAAACTCTATAATTAACGAGTAAAGTTTCACAACATTCCCTGATGTTAAGTTTGTAACACCATTAGCTAAAAGACGTAACGACGAGAAATCCTTTTTTGGTCGTATTCTTTTCTCACCATTATTTATATAATATGGTTTTGAAAAACTATTGTGTGTTTATTCGAATCTTTAAAATTAACAAAGCTTAAATTATTAAAAAAAGTTATTAGTTTATTCTTTTACGGAGTTCTTGTATGGATAATTTTAATTAAACATTAAAGTCTTGATCAAAATTTCCCATTGTTAGAATCTTCATAAAGGACTTTAACTATTTATAATAATCAACTATACCGAGACCTCTCAAAACTTTATTCAGATTATTCTCGTAGCTTATCATAACAAGTTTAGTCCAATTTGACCATCTAATTGTAAATTTCCATCTCGAAATATCAAGTTTAGTTGTAAACCCACAAACTATTTAGTCTGCAATTCGGTGCCCATAACATGCACTTACATTTAGCAGCAATTAGTTTACGTCCAATTTGTTTAAAATTAATCGGATTAAATTGAAATAGAGATTAGATTAATACTTTATAATTAATCAAATTCAAGGATCCAGAAGATGAACTAAATTATCTCCTAATTCTTATTATTAGAATGATTTTCGTGGAGGTGAGGTGGATAAATTTATTCTTCCAATCAATTAATTTAAGCCCCACAGTTTATTTTACGGAGTGAAATTTAAATTTTCAATGAGAACGAATCGGGCACAATGCCAGGAATTGTCGGTAGTAAGCTTAATTGAATCTTGATTGTTCTTGATTCTTGCAAAGCAAATTTGTTTAGCTTCGAAAAACTTTTGCAATTACGTTACATTCATTTCTTATGAATGGTATTTCGAGTTATGAAAAATTGAATTCTGATTGATTACTGTTTGCTGTCTACGGTAAATATGATAAATCAAACGCAATTGAGCCATTGCATTCGATTTATTTATTCAGGATATTAATCGTAATCTAGTGGAGTTAGTATTGGTGCTTTATGATAGCGTATTACGTAATGCATAAAAACAAGTAAAAGCAAATCAATTAATGTACGAAATACTTTAATGAAAAGAGTTTTTTATATTAAAAATTTGAATACACACGTGTAGTAAATTGATGAATCACATGTCAGTAACATTGCTATGATGACCATGAAATCGTGTAAATTTTATGCCTACAAACTGCATTGTGCACATTCGAGTTGCAAAAGCGTGAAGTGTTGCAGTCGAATGCACAAAAAAACCGTGACATTTCATTAAATTGGTGCAGTTGTGCGTTGTTGTAATCCCAAACAAAAAAAGGTTATATTTTTCGATATTTACATTCATGGACAGTAGAAAACAGTTTTAGTTTAACTTAACAAAAATGTTTTTCAAGCAAACTTTTCTACTTTTATTTCATAGTGACATTATATTCATTGGAAGAAATTGGAATGTTTCATACAAATGATCGTGAAGTTTTTAATTTCCGTTAATCAACAAAATATCTGGGGATTTAAACACAATTTGAATGTGTTAATGCCCTGGGGATACCAAACACGAAATCGACAAAATTCCCATTTAAACCGCCACCTATCGTCCCGAATGATGTTTTTTTTACGCCGATAAATATTCAAAATATCATTTTTATTCGAATAATCAATCATTATTATTGAGCAATTTATTTCGCTTATAGTTTATAGGCAATAAAGCACATAAATTGGTTGGAATTTAGATCAAGACTTTACTAACGCGTAAATGCCCCGAAAGCGCTTTCAACAATATCGCCAAGGGAAACGTAAATAACAAACAGTTTAATGTTGAATGTAAGCACCTCTCTGAACATAGTACAGCAATGCGTCATTTCTAACCATAAAATCCGAGCGTATCGTTCTTAATGTGAAAAATACAGCTAAAGTGTAAAACAAGAATAAAAAGTTGATAGTCCATTACGTCTGCGATAGTACCGCTTTTAAAAGAATTTCATGTTTTTACAAATTAAATTTTTACATATTTTGTTTTAAAGTGCTCCGCTTAAACTAACTAAATCCACATTCTTGATGAAAGTAATTGAATACACAGAGATTATCCAGTCCTTCGTTTTCCCCCTTTTTTCATTTAAAGAGTTTTCCCTTCGTCACCGTATTTATATTTAATTCCCTGAACGAGACGAAGAAGGATACAGAGAAATTCCAAATTCTCTTTAAACCGACTCGTACTCCAAAATTGAGTTACTATACCGAGAGAGGGTATAATTTATGTGACTCCATCACGACTTGAATGAATTATCCTCGTAGACAACCGTAAAACGTACCCGACTCAGAGATGTATAAACACAACAAAAAATTAAACCAGCCATCCATCAAAAACACTGGGTACATAAAGCTGAGTAAAAATAAACTGGGAAATTGTTGTCATTCTGTTCTAGAGAACGTTTGTGACAGTTTTTATATATTCCTTCGTAATGGTAGGTAAATAATCGTTACGAGAATACAGGAAGGGTTCGTTAAACAAATGTGATAGTTTTGTGAGTAAACCAACCCCTATCGTAACTGTTTATGAGATGATATACTTTGTGTGATTAAACCCATCATCTGATTATTCGTAATGAAACTAATAAACTGAATAAGTAAGTATATTATATTTTATGATTCTGCAAATAAATCAAAATAATGAAATTTTGATGTGAAATAATGTGAACACATTTATGAATATATAAAATATAAAGAATTTGGAAAAATACGAGTTATGAAGATTAAATTACTAATCGTAATTATATTAAATTATCATAATCTTTATTGTCTCAGATGCAAAAAATTAAAGATGGATAGCAAAATCTCCCGATATTGCAATTCTTTTCGAATTCGTGCTCTAAATATGTGCTGCCATATGATTAAAGAACGTTATAAAGCGAAATGAAAAACAGGATTCGAATTTTTCAGTCTTATAGGTAGGCGGTCCCTGTAATCCAGTATTAACGTTATGCATGTAGATCTGAACGGAATTTCAGCTTTTGATAAACGTATAGAGGGTTTTCTGTTGTATTTATGTTAAAACAAGCATGTCGAATGCGTAAGCCTCCGATTACACACATTCAGCCACTCTGATGAATGCATGAATGGTTATATTCGTTCCCATCGACGCAGCCCAAACATAAGCCGCGAACATGCGATTTGTACTATCTGTATTTGGTATTTCAAAGCTGAGGTTACAAAAAAGCAGAGTGAATAATATCGGTGTAATTGAAAATAGACAACAGCAAAGAGTCGCATAATAGCCGCTTTGTTTTTAATGTTAAAAAAGATCTATGAGAACACAAAAGCTTAGTTCGGCATAAGCCCATTGTAAACACTTGTTTATGTGATAAAATTTTTTATCACTACCCTCAATTTAAGTTTCTCCCCCTATTCATATTCCGCAACATTATTTAAAACTTACTCTTTTGCTTTTGTAAGACCAAAAAGTATAATTTCAGTTTTTTGTGGATTTATTATTAAGTTATGGCATTTAACTCCTAATTGAACTTTTGGCAGACATGTTCGGTTTCATCAGGGGTAAAGGATATACACTAAGTATTATCGGCGTAAAATCGGCGTAATATCGGCCTGTACGAATCGATTTTGATGTCTGACCATCGATTGCAATCAATTGTTGTCTTCCCGACACAATGTTCGCGACTAGAGCAGTGGATAAATCATCATACCGTAAGATGAGGTGGGATAACTAAATCGCTATTATTGTTTTAGGTAACGTGGAATTTACTCATTTGAAGGCACATGAAGCAGACCACCTAAAGTAGCAAACATAGCCCGTAAAGTTCCATTTGACAGTTATCTATCTGCGAACCAAATGTGTATTTGACTTTTTTGTTTGGTAATACAAAATGTATATTTAATGGAAGTTGGAAACCGTTCGATGAGTTCCATCTACCTAGAAAATTCAAATAGCATTTTTTCATGTCAATCATTGTTTCAAAGCGAAAACAGGAAGTAAATGCTTTAAGAGAAAGCAAAAAGTCTAAAAAATTAAGAGAGAAAATGAATCATTAAGTTTGTCAGAAGATCAAAGATATACTGAAATCTGGAGATTATTGCCTCGTCAATGATTATGCGAAATCGGTCAACATTTATGGATTTCAGACTGTTTAAATTTTGATAAACTATGGTGATGAGTTAGACGTTAACTTTTACAAATGACATAGCCAACGAATGATATTTCTCGAAACACAAGAAGAACAGACACTCTATTTTCTTCTTCAAAGAAACATTGTCCACAAATTATTTTCGACGACATTGTTTCTCCAATCTCACAATCTTCGAGGTGTACTGATTATCTTACGTGAGTGTTGTAATTCGTTCTCAAAGAATTTTTTATTTTATTTTTGATAATTTCTGAAGATTTTTTTTTCTTCTTTTCTTACTACACCTATTTTTCGGAAAGAATTAAAATACATAATAAATACATAGCGCTTTGTTAATTAGCGCTTCCAACTGATTTTTTTGAAGGATTACTTTGAGGGCTTTTGAAGTTTTTTGAGTGATTTTTTGAAACTGAGTAAAGTTTGGATTTGATTATATTCCTTTTGACTTGGTTCCGTTTTGAAATAATTTAATATTATTAAATATTATATTATCATTTATTTATTTAATATAAATAATATTTAAATAATTTTTAATAATTTATTTTCAAATAACGTCGGGAAGATAGACGTGCTGAATCCGAAACAGCTGTAGCACTTATATAATAAAATAAAAATTTGTTTTATCGCTTCCATTTGGTTTTAATTTAAAATTTAATCAACGATGAATTAAGAATAGACCCTGCTCTGAGCACAACTGTCAGGGTGCTCTGATAGTGCTCTTATACATACAAATGCTTCCAGAAGTCTTGATACCACTTCTACAAAACTTGATATGTTTCCTGAATACTTGATACTGTTTCTAACTGACATGATACTTTTGTATTGCTTCCAAAAAATTTAAAATGCTTCTAAAAGACTTGAACTGCTTCCAGGTGAATCAAAACTACATCTGGAAGACTTGATATTGCTTTTAAAAGATTTGAAATGCTTTCAGAAGGTTTGAACTACATTCAGAAGATTTGAAATTGCCTCTGGAAAATTTGATATTGCTTCTGGAAAACTTGATATTGCTTCCGGAAGATTTGTAATACTTCCAAAAGGCTTGATTCTGCTTGTAGAAGATTTGAAATACTGACAGAAAACATTTCTATTGCAAACAACCTGTAGATGCCAGATTAGCAGCCGTCATTCGTCATTTGAGTCTTTTCACAATTCAGTTTTTTGGGTACCCAGCACCCACACTTATTTTCAAAAGCCAGCCACTATATTAAAGGCATATTCAGCTAACGCATAACAAAGAGGAAGTTCATTTTTTTACATATCTGGTATGAAAAACATGTTTTGAATCTAATGGTATAAAAAAATATTATCGGATATAATCAACCCTAAATCTAACATTGAAACTACGTATCTCCGTACTTTTTTTTAGACAAACACGAAGGTGAATTTTGACAGCATTTTGTATGGTCATTATTTTATAGTATAGTATAAAATAATGATATAGTAGTATTTAACCGTTTCGAAGTAGCCAGCTTAGAGCTTCAGTAATCTCTGCGTTTTAAAGCAAGTATTAATGTAAGTATTTTGTATGTTTTAAATTTATTTTTTTAATACAGATAATACAAATATTACATACAGGGCAGCATGGTAGATAAATATCGACAGAATTAAGCTATAGGTTTGATAGATGAATTTTTGATTTGCGGTTCACAAAGAATAGTAATAGAGGCTACATAAATAATTATCAAACGATTAAATACTTTGCTTCCGTAATATTTATTCAAATGGTACTGTCAGTTAAGATGGCCAAGAATTTGTACTTTATCTTCAGCTGTCTTATCGTAATATACATAGGATGCGTTAAAATGTTCAAAGTTAGAGTAAGAGGATAAAATTTTATCCTATTTTTACATCTTATCTTATTACTCTAACTTTGAATATTTTAACGTGTCCTGTATGGAGCATATATAGATACATAAATATTTTCTTCTTTTTGTTGAAATTTTCTATTGCTCCTTATGAAATATCCTATTGAAATATTTCATGATCTACGTGTTTATATTTAAACAAAAAATGTTATATAATTCGCAAATTGAAAAGTGTTTAGGTATTATAACTAATCAATCAGACTTAATATGTATACCTTCAATAACGTTTTCTGCTATATCTCCTTCTCTATCGTTTGTCATAGCTTCATTATTTGCATACTCAACTATCTTCTGTTACTCTGTATACTTTTTCCTTTGTAGCAATTGTTTGTTCATTGCTATGAAACCTACCATTATGTAAACATTTGCATGTTTATTTAATTTATTTTCTTTTGGCTATTAAACAGCCTATAGACCAAATATCGTTAATTTTTGTAAATCATTATTTCTGTACCAAATAATAATTAGAGAAAATTATGTTTATTTTTTTAAATATATACTGATCTACCACCTCACCATACAACAAACATGAATAACCGAAATTAATTAATGATGCGGTATATATGTATATAGAAAGATAAGAACACACTAACAACTAATTATTCTCACAAATTCCAATAAGCATGTCCAAAAGGGTTCTCTAAAAGAAAAAGGGTTAAAGAACATTACTGGCCAAATTAAAAAGCAGAATAGTGTCTTCTGAAGATTGCTAAAGATGTATACTCAGTTAACACACAGCAAAGAGGAAGTTCATTTATTACTTTGCAAACTCGATATAAAAAGCGTCTCTGGAAACTAACGGTATAAAATATTGGCAAAGACCTACCCCTAAATCTAATGTTGATCGAGTGCACATTCGCACGAAAACGTAGTTTTTTCTTGACAGTTAAGGAGCTTTTTGTAATATCATTATTTTATATCATACACATAATGTCGCTACACACCTTATGTTTATGCTATAAAACAATGATATTACAGAAACATACTTTTCTGTTAAAAAATATGTTTTCTCCTCTGCATGTTTCACCATTTCAGAGTAATTGCTTACAAATTAAATTGTTCAAGTCATGTCTGCGTTTTAAACTAAATATTAGTCTAATGCAACAATTTTGTACCGTTTGAATTTTATTTTTTAATACAGATGACAAAAATGGTGTATACAGAGCATCGCTGTAGTTGAAATTGGATGGAACCAAGCTTTCACAAAGCAAAGTTTTTGATTTACAATTCAGAAAGTCTCTATTGCTGTAGATAACTCTTAAACTGCCATAAGCTTTCCGAATATATTTGTTAATGTGTTCATTAAAACTAAGATTCTCATCGATCACAATGCCAAAATTTTTGATGGATTTCGAAATTGGCAGGAATTCGTTGTTCACTATAATGCGTAGTTCTTTTAAGTTTATTTGTTTTTGTTCCTTGGTTCCAAATACAATATTATTCGATTTCATATGGTTAAGTTTAAGTCGATGGCGATAAGAAAACTCGGATAAGGAGTGTAGGTCACTGTTAATATATGCGTAAGCCTTCTTCTTTAACATCATGAACCGAAAAGGAATGATATAATTTATAATGCTTAATCTGTAGATCCAAGTTTGATATACGTATGTATACAGCCATTTGTTCATACAAAATTCGTACAGTTATTTTTGAAAGCACAGGTAATTCTAATTGGTCTTATGTCGTTAAGAACTCGTCATTTTTATATTAATTTTGGGCAATGGCTTAATTAACGCTTTCTTCCGAAACACTCGGAAAGACCCCAACACTTATACTTGAGAGTATTATATTACCAATGTATGATATCAAAAGTCTTCGTCTTCGTCATCTGCTTTCTATCTAACACGCAAAAATTTATAATATTCCCACTTTGTTACTGACATGTTGTTACGGTTGTTGGTATAGGCCTTATCACGAATTTTTTTGCATGTGTTTTATGTTATCTGTTATCCTAGGGATAGAAAGATGCACTCTTGAGTATTATTTACGTTGAGTATTATTATTGAGTATTATATCGAAAATTTAAAAAAAAAATGCATTCGAAACAAGGTTGTCAAAAAAAAAATCTGGTAGTCAAAGTATTTATATAATCTAATGAGACTCTAATGAGAATTTTAAGTTTACAAAAACCAGGTCATGATCTGTCATCCCATGCATTGCATAAACCCCACTAACAGTCTCTAAATCATTGAGCTTCTTGTAGGATCAGTCTTTAGCTGAGTTAGGTCAAAGGGCTCCACCATATTAATCAATGTCAAAGTTGAAATGTAATCTACTTTCAAAAAATCAATATTAAAGCCACTCATTAAAATAACCGAATCTACCGTTACCACTATGCTTGAAACGGTAGATTCTAATTCATTAAAAATCCTTATAATTAAGCTTCGACCCTTGTTATCTATGGCTTCGACCCTACCGTAAGATTTGATGCATTTTAAAAGTAAATTCCGGATTATATTTAGATACAAAAACTTTAAGTTGCTTAAACAAATTTTTTTCGAGAATCTTAGACATCATAGGCGGAATACTTATCATGTTTTCTTATCGTTAATTCATCCTTTTCTTTATGAAAACAAATCCCTGTGACTTCTGCTGCAATTTGTTAAATTTCTTTAGATACGGATGTCCTATTTTCATGTCAACTCTGAGGTGGTATACCAGAAAGGCTTTTTCACCCATCTATCAACATCGTCTCCCGAATTTTTTCATATCGGTGTGACGAATCCCTACACATCTAGTTCTTTTCGTGTTACACTCGTAATTTGTTCACGTAATGTTACTCCAATGATACCTTTAATGATCGAAATTCTTTCATTTTTACACTATCTTGTCCTAGTTTTCATTGTATATGTTAGAATTAATATCATAATTAACTTGTAAATTTAAACTTTAGAAAATGAATGGTTATTTCTTGTAAATTAGTATCACATCGATATTTATGGAGGATATCACGGTTTGAGTGAGATAAGTTTGTTGACTTATAATGGTAAAATCGAATCCTTATTTTATTTCTAAATATAAATTTATGTTGATAGTTATATTTATAGTATGAATTATTAATTTGCAATTCGTTGGTATACGTTAATAAATGGATTTGTTAGTTTTCGAACGTTTTCATTAAATTTGTATTATACCTGGTATAGGAGTATTTTCAAATCTAGAATTAAAATCTCCCATATCTGTGCAGTTTTTAGTTTCTCTCTAATAATCTGTAATTAATTTTTTTTAAAAATAATATTCTATCATAATAAGCAGTTTTATACTGACATTGATTTTAATATTGTCGCTAGGAGTAAGTTTGTGGTCTTAGCAATGTGTTGGAAAAATAGTTTCATCTACATTACATTAATACTCAGGTAGTATAATTCATTGATGATTGACACATACAATCTTTTATCCTGATTGTAATGAAACCTACTGAAATTAGTCCAAAATTACATTTGTTGGTTATATTGTAGAACTAAGATGAAGAAATAGTTGCTCTCTAGTTGCATATAGTGCAAAAAAAATTTCTTGATAGTTATTGAGGTAGGAGTTGTGTAGTTGTGTGCTATTGAACTAGACATTGAGTGTTCGTGAAATATACAAGGATTTTTTGTGAACTAATATCAGCTTGATATATAATAAAAAATGTGATACGAAGACTCAACAGATAAATTTTGGTAGAGATAATCAAACTATGCATATAATGTAACTCTAATAACACAAGTTTACAAATTTTAATCAATTTTTTCCTCAAAGTCTGCGATATTTTTTTTATAATGTAGAATGTTGTGCTGATTCTGAAACTGTCTTCAGTTTTTCTCCATCACGTCCAGTTTTCGAGATAATTCTTTTTCGTTACGGTGCGATGAAGTAAAAAAAAATTGAGAAGAATGCCAAAAAATTTGATTTTGTTGAGCTATTTGAGGCTATAGCAAAATAACGGAGAGTCCGATTTACGCCATCAATACCTCAAAATATTCGTCTGGATCTCCACTTTCATGTCCATGTAGCTATAAAAGCACAAGTTGCAAAATAACAAATATACTGAACATGAACCGTTACTGTGTTTTTTAATTTACCATTTTCCACATTTTTGGGTATACCTCGAAAACTAGACGTGATGGAGAAAAACTGAAGACAGTTTCAGAATCTGCAGAACATTCTACATTATAAAAAAAATATAATAAATAATTTTTCTTGTAAACTAGTGTAATATATTCTGTATTAATATTTCGAAATGTAATTTATACACAATATTGTTAATTAGTTTCAATTTACTTAATTTGTAAAATATTAAAAATAATACTATAATACTATATAATATATATAATAATACTATATAATATTCAAAATAAAACTAAATCTTCTTAACTTGTTCTATTTATTAAATTTGTAGTCAAACTAATTTCGGAGCTAGCTCCATCCTTAGTGACAACTGAATTTAATAAAGGAAATAATTCAAAATCAGAAAATATCAAAAAATATAAAATACCAAAAAAACATACAAAAACATTTTTGAAAAACAAATAAAACATACGTACTCTCAATAGATGACTATTGCTTTTAAAATGCGGATCATCAAAAGGTAATATAATGCGTTATTGGTATTGGTTTTGAAATTTTTATGTACAAGATCAACACCATCTTACTCAGCAGCATGAAAAACGTATTACATAAAATAGACTAATGGTGAAACTCACGAACAATATTGTGAACGATTCGATACTGCGCAATGTGTGGTATTACCTCCTTTCACATCATACTTTAAAAATTTTTAAATTATCAACGGTACACTATGACTTTACGGACATACTGTATATATTAGTAGAAACTTTTTAATAAGGATGTTATAAATTATTAATTTATTTGATTGTGTTGATTCGTCTAATTTACATTCCATTTTAAGATTTATCAATCGATTCGCAACCTAAACTTAAAGTTTTTGCATTGTCTGTTGAAGTTGAAATCTTCAAAATCCCATTCACTATCTTTATTCGATGCAAAAGCGTCGATTAAAGATAGTGAATGGAAAAGCGTCCTAATTAGCATAGTTCGTAGAATTCGGGTTGGGATAATGCAAGATAAATGAGGTAATTGCGAAACTTGCATTACCCGTCATAGGCAGGCTTTGAGAAATTTTAATAACATATGTTAAAAGTATTTGAAGCCAACCAAATCTTATAGTTTTAATTTTTTGTTACGAGAATGTGACCTTTGATAATCTGCTTAATATATGATACTTATATAGTTCTTGTTCAATCTACAGCCCACTTAGTGAAGTCTAACTAATTTTAGTTAATAATCTTTTGGATGGTTTAAAAAAAAGGTTTTTGAGAAATCTTTAGTTTTTTATCCAATTTAGTTAAAACTATTCCATAGAAGAAAAAATTTATAAAAGAAAATTACATTCTTTTACACTATAAAGATCCTATTATATGATGACTGACAGGTGTAAACAAAAGGTTCTTCACGCTTTAATTGGGGTACAAAAGAAAAAGGCCTTCACGGTATAATTGGCTAACAGAAGCAAGCTACTTGTCTTAACATTCCTTTGTATTACAATAGATGATTGACAGGTGTCAACAAAAGGCTCTTCACGCTCTAATTGGAGGACAAAAGACGGCGGCCTTCACGGTATAATTGAGGAACAAAATGAACTACCTGTCTTAACATTCTTTCGTATTACAATACATGATTAACAGGTGTAAACAAAAGGCTCGTCACGCTTAATTGGGTTACAAAAGAAAGAAGCCTTCACGGTATAATATGGTAAACGAAGCAAGCTACTTGTCTTAACATTCCTTTGTATTACAATAGATGATTGACAGGTGTCAACAAAAGGCTCTGCACGCTCTAATTGGAGGACAAAAGACGGCGGCCTTCACGGTATAATTGAGGAACAAAATGAACTACCTGTCTTAACATTCTTTCGTATTACAATACATGATTGACAGGTGTAAACAAAAGGCTCGTCACGCTTAATTGGGTTACAAAAGAAAGAAGCCTTCACGGTATAATATGGTAAACGAAGCAAGCTACTTGTCTTAACATTCCTTTGTATTACAATAGATGATTGACAGGTGTCAACAAAAGGCTCTTCACGCTCTAATTGGAGGACAAAAGACGGCGGCCTTCACGGTATAATTGAGGAACAAAATGAACTACCTGTCTTAACATTCTTTCGTATTACAATACATGATTGACAGGTGTAAACAAAAGGGTCGTCACGCTTTAATTGGGGACAAAAGCAAGCTACCTATTTTAATATTTCCTTATATTAGAATAGATGATTGACAGTTGTAAAGAAAAGGTCTTTCACGCTTTAATAGAGGAACAAAAGCAAGCTACCTGTCTTAACATTCCTTTGTATTACAACTGATAGTGAAGATACTATTATATGAGTCAAGGTTGCACTTATACTCTCTAGCAGAAGAGCATTATTAATGCTGCAACTTTCGAAGTACGTGCACTCTAGTCACAATTCGGTACATTAAAGAAATTTTAGTTGAACATATATCGTTCTCTTGGACTTATTTATTTATGATAATTGTTGATTTATCAACGGTAATGCACGCTCCAATATAGGCTTACATAGTATCCCAAAGCTAGATATTTAGATATCGATATTTGAAACCCCTTAGAACACATGAAGGATATGCTAGGTAGACGAGTTAGAGTTTGTAATGCCGCTCCGAATCAGATTCTCCAAAATTATATTCGTAACCTAGTTCTATTTTGCTCGATTAAATTGTCATATTAAATGTCATCGACATTCATGGTCATAAGCAAGTGCTTTAATTCCTGATGACGTTCTCGAAAATTGAATTAAGAACTTGAATAAATAACAGAAGTAAACAGAACAAACAACATTATAATCTTATGTTTAAAATTAATTTCTGTAGTCGATACACCCCACAGAAACCTCCAAACTGTAGGACAAAAATTTTAGAAAGTAGAAACGCTTTCGTCAGTGTTAGAAATATGCGTATGAATTATAATATGAAATTACTTATTAGAGTGAAATTATATAAGTTGTGTAAGACACATAACGCAAAAAATAAGGTAATCCACAAATCTTAAAAATTAATAATAAGGTATTAAGGTTTTATAATATGTTTTATTATATTTATATTGTAAAGAAGATATAAGGTTTTTATAATTATTATATTTAAAAAACCTATAATTAAGTTTTTTTAATTATTGTTTATATTATTTTCTTTATATTATAGTAGAGCCTCGATAATCCGAATTCCAGTAATCCGAACATCATTCTACATCATACTACAATATACATCATATTGTAAAATTATTTTATTGCAAATTCAAAAATTATGTTTCATTGTTGTAGATAAGACATAGTATTGTATATAAATTCAAGCAAAATAACGTGGAACTACCTTCTTAAAAATTCTTAATTTTGTTTTTAATATACATCAAGGACAATAATAATTATTATGATAAATATTGATAATACAATTTTATATTAACATTTTAATGTACTTGCGTAATCTATTCTGTATTTCCACGCTATTTAATTCAAATTTATATCCATTATGTAGGTTTTATATACAAAATTGAAACGTACTTATTGAACTTGCAATAAAATAAGTTTTTCTAAAATTTTAATAACGTTTTATCTAGGTAGACGAAAAACGCCACGTCCCATCTGAAACGCACGCCAGCACGCATGAACCATCCGTCCAACTCTGTTCCCATTGGGCGATTATGAGAAGAAGCATTCCGATAAGAAAACCTTTCAAGATTTTGTTTATTTAGAATAGCATGAAACTCATCCCAATTAGCGGTTTCAAGTATTTATTGATTTCTGAATACCGTTGTTTTTCACATTTGTCTTTAATAAGTGGCAGTTTCAATTAACCGGTATTATAGCAAGCAGAATTAACTTATTTTGATTTTATCCATTAGCCCTCTATACGCGAAATTCCTAAAACACCACTTGCTTGGATATTATTTTGAATTTAAGAGCGAGCTAAATAATAAAATTAAAATATTTTTGTTAGCCTTCCAACCATACAAAAGAAGCTCACATAAGCGTGGGCTCTCTATGTTATATATACTTAAAGGTAGTACTGTATTATAAGCTTCACATTTTAATTGACAAAAAGTAAAACGAAAATACAAGTACAACATTTTCCTAAGTGATTGTTACTAGTGCAACTATTCCAAAGCGGTACATTGATGATTTCTCAGCAAATAAGGTTTGCGTGGAAAGCACTCTCTTGCTCATCACAATAGACAAAACGTGTGTTGACTCACATCGTCGAATATTTACATAAACAACGCTGGAAGTGCACATTTCAAAGTCAAATGTATATGCGGGGCAGCAAAAAGGACCAAAATCAATTGTAGTTTACTAAGAATAATTTAAAGCGTAACGTTAACAAAACCAAATCCGTTTTTTAAATGTAAGTCAGTTGGAGTTTTCTAGAAACATTTCATACTGTAATTTGGAATTATAAAGGTAATTCAACAAGAATGATTAAAATATTTCAAGCCAATATGTAAATTTATACAGAAAACGCGCATCATAACGAAAGTATTTGGTTGTCTTGTTCGTAAAATTTGATAAGGCTTGAGGAATTTCGGATTTTGATTTAAATATGGAAATCGAGGGGGAATGTTACTTAATGAATACCACGATGTCTGCCGTAACGACATGGTAAAAATTGCAAACCGTAATTTCCATACAAATTATTAAAATATTTAACGAAGTTAATAAATGAAACAAGTATTTCTTGAAAATGTGGTGTTTTTATTTTGTTCGGGAAATATTGATTTCGGATTAATTACATTATCAAAAATATAATGAAATATAAAGGGGGTTAAATAGCTAAATTGTATAGAAATCAATAAAAACTTTGTATTAATCTTCTTTGTGTTTTTAATTATTAAAAGCATAATACCGTTAAAGACAAAATTATTGTTAAAACACAAAATTGTTGCAATAAAATGTTTTAAGAGTATATGTTTTTATTAATAGCCTTTGATTTTATTTATAGATTTTTCCTTCAACCCTTAAAGTAAAAATGTCATTATTCGCCACATATTTTATTGCAGGATATTGATGGATATTGAAAAATGGTGGCCAAAAGAATACGTTTATAATAACTTTATGAATAATATACAACATCTTTTATAACGAATTTTTATTGAAATTACCGATACAAATAATATATATGATTCTTAAGGGAAGTAAAGCAAGAAATAAAGGAAAGTACTTTGTATAAAACTTTTTACTTGCTTGTTTTCTAAATGTTTAAATGTTTATTGGTGGCTATGAGCCAAAATGTAAAAATGATGTCAAAATGTGTTCCACTTTGTTGTAGATAATGTAATTAGGGTGTTCATACGTCCCGAATTTTCCGGATTTGTCCGGTTATTGTTCCAGTATCCCGAAACACAGAAGTTCTTGCGGAACAGTTAATTGTATCGGTTTTTAATCTTAGGTTAAAGACAAAATAGATGTTCCCACAAATAATGAAATAAAATACATTGCTCTACACCTTTCCTCAGAAGATGCTGTGACAATACTATATTAAAAAATATTTGAAAACAAGTAAATGATAACTTCAATCCGTATAAAACCCAAGCTCCGTAAAGCGTGTTTTACCAGGTTGGTCAGAGATAGAAGAGCACATTTTAAAGGGTAAAGAGAGGGTGATGTTTCGAGTTACAAAACAGCCGGACTAGATACTGAAACTATGTAATTTATTTTACATGTACTGCTGTTTCTAGAAAAATTTTAAAAATATGTAAAGTTTGAAATAAAAACTATAAAAATAAATAAGATACAAATTATACAAAAACTATAAACTATCTTTCTATTTCTTTTAGTTGTTAATGATGATATAAATCACATTAATACAAAATTTTAAAAATATGTAAAGTTTGAAAAATACAAAAGTGACACATATGATTTAATAACATAATAAATAGCATTAAAACGATTAAGATTAAAAAATAGTTACAAATTAAAATAGACGAACGGATATATGACGTAATAATGGCGATATGAAAAATAATTTCTGTATTTCTTCAGTCTCTTATTACAAAATGATAATAAAAAGCATAACAAATTGTAATTGATAACAAACTGATTTACAAAGTGAACGGAGAAGTAGAAAAATTAGGAATTCTCAAAAGCACCACTTTTTCACATTGTAAACACATTAACATTGTAAAGGTATTGAACGACCACAATGGTATTAGCTATAAGCGCCGGTTTTTGAAAATACGCGTGGGTGCTCACAAAAAAATGAACTGAATTGGGAACAATGTTGAATTGTGACTCGAAAAAGAGTTACGCTTTTCCATATTCCTTTTATGTTCATATGTACTGTTATATTTGAAACAAAATTGCATTGAAATAAAATTAAATTTGGGACTTTCACACGGTTAGCATACATATGCATTTAATAAAATCATGTTTATTTCTCAACTATTAGAAGATGAATGAATGACTATTTAAATAGTTCGTTATTCTTAAGAAATTTTTTTAAATGTATATTTCTCATATTATTATTGCATTTTATTTTAATAAAATTACACAAGATTTAGTTGAAATGTTTCAATAAAAATTTTTTTTTCTTATTGAAAGGTTGAGTTTTAACCAAAAAAATGTGATTTACCTCCACTATTCCTGATCCGCATACTAAATTAAGGAGGGGATGTTAAGATGTTTGATTGCCTGATAAACGCTTTAGTTGTTATACGGACATCTAAGGGTGATCAAGTAATTTCGAAATATAAAATTTATTACGCGATATAAGTGATGAATATGTTATATTCCTAGTAAACAATAAGTGATTTTAGTGACATTAAGAATATTGGGATCATAGGCTTATTATCTTATGGATGTTAAAGGATATCGTATTAAGTAATATTTGGTCGCAATAAATTAATTTATTTTTCCTTTCCAGCTGAGGTTTGAAGTAAAATAAAAAGAATAAATACCCATACGGTGAGTCAATTCCAAATTTATTAATTATTAGTTTTTATCAAAACATATCTCGATAATTCGCGAATCAAATTATATTTACTGCATTTGTTAGTTCAGTTATTAACCAAATTCGATATTTAAATGTACTGGGGGACAAAATTAATTGGTGTGATAAATGGTTTCGGTTTATACAGCCGAAACCTCGATTATTTTTATCATTTATTTTTGAGTTTTCTGTTTTTTAAACTAATTCGCAATTATATGAATCGAGAATTAATATTAATTTTCTTTTATGATTAATTATTTTTCGGGGGAAGATTAAGAGTTATTCTTGAATTGCCTCCTCGCGTTTGTGCAATAAGTTTTGTTTTTCTTTTTCTTTTTGAGAATCTGTTGTTTTTTTAACAATAAATTATTATCATTATTCACCCAACACCGTTCCTTGTATATTATAGGAAGCATATAGCAATTCTCTTCTTACGTCTAAAATCAATTCCTTCCACTTTGTTGTGGATAATGTAATTAGGGTGTCTATATGTCCCGGATTTCCCGGATTTGTCCGGTTATTGTTCCGGTGCCCCACAACACAGTTCTTTCGAAACAGTTAATTGTCTCGGTTTTTACTTTTAGGTAAAAGACAAAATAGATGTTCCCACAAATAATGGAAGCATCTATATCTTTTTACAATATCCACATAATAAGATGTGGATACTGTAAAAGAATCAATTATTTGTTATGTAAAGCTTTAGTTATTATTTTTTCCAATATTTGTCTAATTTTAGACAATCTTCTTCTTAGAACATTTGATTTTCGAAGCTCTTATTAAGTTCTTATATAAACGTGTCAAACTAATTTTTATAGTAAGACAATTGAATGATGACATTTGTGGAGATTTTTGAGACTTTCCCCAGTATATATCTGGTTATGAACTAAGGGTTTATACTTCATTAATACATATAAATAAATAAGATATAAATTATACAAAAACTATAAACTATCTTTCCATTTCTTTTAGTTTTCAAGTGTGGTTGTTTTTTGTTGAAAACTTTGACATCTATTATGACCTAAAAAAACGATATGCACTGCCCTTGCACGAAGGAAGTTTCAGTGTACAAATCACCGCACTATCATCAAGGAATTCGACGTGTATTCCCTTCGACGGAATACATTCAACATTAGATATAGCAGTGATATCAAGGATTAAAGCTTTTGCTCCCATTACTCCCGTAGGAACGTGAATAATTTGAGTTAAACCAAAAGAATCATACAAATCTGTAATAATCAGTGTTAAAGTTTAAGTTGCCCATTAATGTCAAACTGTTGGTGCTATCTGTGCAATAATTGACTCTAATTCGTCAATAAATACGAAGTAGTTAAAGTTTGGAGGCCGATAGCCATTTCGATTACAATTCTTTCCGTTTCAATTTTATTACAATCCACAATTGTTCGATTGACCGACTTTCAATGTTTACCTACGAAAACGGTATTCAGGAGAAGAGGAGAGCGCACTGTAGATGGAAATAGTTTGGTAATCGACTTGACTACCTCAGCTTTTCAATTTTAAGGAGTCGCGCAAAGTATCTAATCCATAATGATTACATTGTGTACGTTAAAACAATTGAAAGCAATATTCGATCTGATCCAAAGAAATTTTGGGCTTTTAGTAAATCTAAAAGACGTGCGGATGTCATTCCTTTTAATATGTCATGGAATGGAACTGTAGTCGGTGACGGAGTCGGGGTATGCTCATTGTTCGCTGATTTCTTTTCATCGGTTTTTAAGGATCCTTCTCCTGTCCAGCGTATTCAGGATAGTGTGGAAACTGATGTTCTTCCTTTCAGTCAGATGCAGTTGGACACGATTGAGGTTGAGGAAGCTCTTATAGGCATCAAGGTTAATGTACTAATGGTATCCCATGTGCGTTAATCAAGGAATGTTCTCACTCCTTGTCCCTTCCTTTAACTATTTTATTTAATGTTTCATTGAGTACGGGTATCTTTCATTCAGTGTGGAAGCAGGCTTTTATTCTTCCCATTTTTAAATCTGGGAATCGTAGTGTAGTATATTTCTAATTACCGCCCCATATCTATTCTGCCAGCATTTGGAAAAGTGTTTGAGAAACTGATACAAGCACGCCTATTTTTTGCACTTAAATCTAAAATCAATTCTAGACAACACGGTTTTTTTACTAGTCGCTCGGTCGAGAGTAACTTGCTTGAATATACTCAATATATCTTAGCTTCTTTGGATAAGCCTTGTCAAGTTGATTCAATTTATACGGATCTTAGTAAGGATTTTGATCGGGTAGATTACAACCTACTATTGTTTAAACTAACAGTTTGGTATACAAGGAAACTAATGCAATGGCTTGCTTCCTATCTGAGGGGCAGATATCAGATTGTTTCGGTTAATGGTTTTTACTCCAATCCGGTGTTTGTTCTTTCTAGTGTTCCCCAGGGTAGCCATCTAGGCCCTTTACTCTTTAATATTTATGTTAATGATGTATTTGAATTTGTTCAATATGCCCGATCTTTAATGTACGCTGATTATTTAAAGCTGTCTCTCCGTATCTCTTCGCCTCTTGATTGTTCTAGACTACAGTTTGACTTGAACAATATTCAAGCTTTTTGCTTCAAAAATCACATTTCATTGAACTTATCAAAGTTCAATATTATTTCCTTTTCTAGGAAGGTTAATTTAATCAACTACAATTATAGCGTCGCTGGTGAGATGTTGCAACGTGTTAAATTCATTAAAGATTTGGGCATTACATTCTATTGCAAATTATTGTTTAATATACACGTTGATACTGTGGTCACTAAGGCCTGGCTCAACTTTTCATAAGCCTATAAATAATAATTGTGACTCTTCAAAGCTCGAAAGGGTTGTGTAAACATTCATGTTCCACATAGACTCTTGTGCTTTGACTTCCTATTTATGATACCTACACCCAGAACAAATGCTTACCAAAACTCTCCGTTATTGAGGATGACGTTATTGAGACTTTTCCAGCATTCTTTCTACCTATTTAGAAAATTACTTTTCGCTGGTTTGTGAGTTGCCTCGAGCGTTCATTTGATTTTGATATTTGATTTCGATATTTAATATGTATTAATTATTATTTCTTATAAGTATTACTTATATCACTGACATTTAAATTATTTTTTTTCTCTTTCATTTCATTTTTGTGACATTGTTACTAATTTTTTTCCTATTGTTATGAACTGTTATTTTATATGTATACTTTTGGTAATTTGTAGTAAATTTTTTTTGGGTTCGACCTGTTACTGTATCACTTTGTATTAAATAAAATTAAAAAAATAAAAACAAAATAAAACGGTACCATGACGAATCATTACATAACCATTACTCGAGACAGCATTCGAATTATCATCATTTGACAACCAAGTTTCACTTAACGATATTATATCAAAGTGCTGATCTACGATAAGGTCCCTAGTTAGGTTATAATTAATCCCTAGGGTTTATTGCGTACATTTGCTCTGTTAAAATATTAACTATTCAAGCGTATTTCTTCTGAGTTAAATGTCTTTGTTTTATTAGTGTCGGCAGTAGTACTCTATCGAACACTTTTGTTAATTCTATAATATGCTAGTATAGAGTGAAAGTAGTAGTAGTATTTGTCAAACCTTTTCATTGATTTTTAAATTTTATTATTATTTAATTGATTGTCTAAATAAATTTTGTAATTATTAAATTAAATGAATAAACAATTTAATTAAATAAAATATTATTAATAAATAATTAATTTTATTTTATTTTCTTAATTTTCTCAGTACGTCCTCTCTTTAGTCTTTGTCCTTCAACAGAGGTTGCATTACCTTTCTTTCTGTGTAGAAATTTCAAAAGTAGTTAGTTCATTTGTTAGCTAATACACCGGGAAATTCACATAATGCATGTAACTTTCATAATGTATGAAACGGAACTACCATGCGCTCGTACTTGCCCAACATGAAACAAAGCGTATTGTACATGTATTTGTTTGCCTATATCGAATCCGTTTATAATGGACATTCGGGTATGATGAAGTAATGATTATTGAAGTGGTTTCGGTTGTAACGAATGCGTTCCTGTTATCGAATGAATATCCGAGCAAAATACGTTAGTACTTAATCCGTCGATTCTATGTGTTCTGTGATATAGAAATATGTGATGAAAACGATGATATGACACTTACACAGTTTATTTCTAAAAGTTGTATTGCTCGGTAATTTTTTAGGAATATTATAGATTGGGTTAGGTTGAACTATGCTCCAACGTAGGTTGGGTAGAAGTTGAACCCAAATAATAATGAATCTTCCAAGTTTTTTGAAAACTTAAACTGGCTGTAGAAACTTAACTGTTTGGTTGGGTTGAGCTTCAAGTGCAACCCAACTCAACTTGATACCATCTTTCATATTGAGAGGTTGAGGTCTACCTTTAAAGCATCCCTCATATTAAATGATCTCAAAATCCTTTGTAATTCCTTTAATGTTCCAAAGATTCCGGATAAGATTTGCCTATAATTAATCCGTTTTTACAAATTTTCTGGTATAACGAACTAAATTTTATTGAAGTTGTTCCAGGTATAAGGAACAACCTCCTGTTATCAAGTAAATCCCTGAGTAATATACGTTAGTACTATTTAATCCATTGCTTGTATGTAAATAATGAACCAGAAATGTTTGATAAGGAAGACGATACACTGCTTTTATTTCTAAAAGCCATTTGTTGTACGAATACATTACCACAAATGAATTTTATACAAAGCTACATGAATTGTGATGAATCTCAAACGATTTGTTGTGGAATGTAAAAATGGCTTAGTCTGAACCCAACATATAAAGCGCACACGTCTAAAATCATGAGGAAGTGCGTACATGTAGGGCTGAAACTCGAAGTGCGTTCAGTTCCAGGCGCGGCTCGAAAGTAATCAGATGAGGTTTGATTTTTCGTGCAAGTCCGTAGGTAAATATGTATGTATATGTCAATTTATTGGAGTCAAGCATCAGTATTTAGTTGTTTGCCGAATAAAAATGTTGTGAAATACATAAAAAAATATGAGGAGGTTATGAGAGAGTCTATTGAACTCTATAAAGAAAACTTTATCTCCATGCAAAATAACATTGAAAGATTATTGTAATAAATAATTCTAAAAAATGAAGAAGACGAATTTGATATTGTTGATAAAAACGTCGCTGAAAATTGAAGGAAGCTTCCCAATGATCAAGTTTTTTACCGAAAAATTAATAAATGATTGTCTATTTGAGGCTTAATTAGAAGGTGCCTAACAATTTCTCTACCAAAACCCACTATTTTACATCTTGCGCCATACTACCAACCAATTGAAGGTCATGCAGAAAGCACAATAAAGAGCTACATTTGTAATTGATAACTATCCAGTTTCTAGACAGACAAGACTGCGTTAGATGTGATATGCTGGTTGCTAGGAACAACAAAGTCCAATACGCACAGACCTTCAAGAAGATAGATAGACGACATAAAGAGAATTACGAGAAGCAGATGAGAAACCATATTGAGGTAGTCCAGGAGAGAAAAACATGGAAACATATTAAAAAGGCCTTCGTCCAGAAATGAACAAATGATGCCTAAGAAGAGAACGAGAATGATGAGAAATTATGATGGAGATGAGATGCGAAATCTTTCATTTTTACTTACAATGATGAGGAAACAAGCTTGGAAACATGGAATATTTCTATATTGGTATCTAAAACAGACGTAAAGAGATATTGGCAAACTATTTTAACAAAGAAAACCGCCTCAGCTATATTTTTTGAAGCAAGTCATCTCAACACAACCTACATTCATCCAAGATAATTCATATATACTACGCATAAGCTGTAAACTATGGTGATTACGAAAAAAGTCACAAACCAATTGATGGTAATACAGAAAGCACAGGAAACAGCAAAATTTGTAATACTTAACAGTTCTTTATCTAATCAGACAAGACTGCGATACATGAGACATGCTGGCTGTCCAGAATAACAAAGCCTAGTGCGAAAGAGAATTACGAGAAGCAGATGGTTTAAGGTGGCCCAGGAGAGATACACATAGAAACATATTAAAGAGACTTTCGTCGAGAAGTGGTAAAATAATGAAATAGAACGAGAGAGATAAGATATTATGATGAAGATGAGATGCGAGAACTTTCATTATTATTTACAAATAAGAGGACACATCGAAAGTTGCGGGGTTGCTACTTTACCATTTCCTATCAGCATTAATAAATGTATTAAACATCTTATGAATCTAGAAGTATTTTTAAGTCCTCATTTAAATTCTAACAACAATCACTATTTTGCATTTTTTGAATTGAGTGCCACTATTAGGTGCGGTATTATTATTTATAAACAATTATACTAAAATTTTGAAGGAGTTCTAAGTACCGCTGATAGACAAAGGGTTAAGCAGGCAATAGCCATGCCATAAGCATAATCATTGAAAATTATACTGAAAATCATTACTGCAACTGCCTAGATTTTGAAATATATAAAAATTACACAGTTTATCATTTCAGCATTTACATGACCAAAGACTGATGTTCGCGACTATATACATAATTTCTAAAAATAATCTTGAAACTGTTAAAGAGTTGATTGTTTGTCAGAATGAAACATTTTCATCAAATAATATGTTATTATATAAATAAAAAATATTCTTGTAGTTTCAGTTTCCTAAAAATATGCCAATTTATTCGTTATTGTCTGATTTAGTTAAAAAATAATACACTATAAGCAAAAGTTCTGGCAGTACAATTCTGGACGAAGTTTGGGAAATTCCACGAGCGTTTAAAACTTTCAGATATATTCTATAATCATTTTCATTCTTTGAAAAGTACAAATGTAAAGATACATCATTTTTAACAACAATGCAGTTAGTAGTTATACTAAAACTACCTTTACATAATCTTTTAAAACCATACAAATTGCTTTATGTGTTTCAGGAATTATCTGTCCCAATGCTTGTGCTGATATTAATATAATATTACTGTGGTTAACACCTGAGAGTGGCAGACAATCTCCCATGTGGTGTTATCGCTTTTGTGATTCTTGTCTCCTGATGATTTGATAATTAATGATTGTGTTATTAAATTTAATAGTTCAAGCTTTCTACGTTTATTCCTATATAATTTCTATAGTGATTCTGGAAGTTTTAATTCAGACACTAAATTAACATGAGAAAAATCTTCACGTTTGGAAAACCATTCTTTTGTCCAGTTAGTACGTTTTGATATCTTCTTCATATTTTGTTTATTCTTAATGTTAATCAGAATTGGTGTTATCAGAATAGTTATGAATTTATAACTAAATCTTCTTCTATACAACATCTTTAAATTGAGAAATTGAACGGAATAGTGTATAATAGCGCAATAAATGGCGTTCACTTTTACTCGAGAGTTTAACTGTACATATTTACTCACCGACTTAAATCGACCTATTTTGAGACAAGGAATGTGTGGTATTACGTACGATATTAGTTTTGAGTAAATGTTTTACTTGCTGCTCTTAGCATTATCTAAATTCAGTTTTGAGTTTTTATTTTAATTCACTCCTTAAGCATTGCCAATTTATCTCCCTTTTTCTATTCTTTACTCTATTCCTTCTGTTTATGTAGTTCTTATTGATATTATAAATCTAATATGAATGAAACAACATAACATTTCAAAAATCCAATTTTATCTTGCACCTTCTAATCTCAAACGGAAAAAAAGTATATTAATTAACTAATGTCTACGCTACAATTTAATATTCTTATTATTGTAGGACAACGAAGATTAGCCACAAAAATTTCGTTTAAAAACTACCGTCCTTTTCACGTTATTTCTAGAAAAATGGGTTACATATTACCCCCGTAACTTTGCAGCGGTTATAGCGAAGCGGGTGGAGAAAGTCACGTAACTAATATATGTTTAAACGTGCTATAAGCATATTGAACGTTACCCCAAAATCGATTTGGTAGTTTTTGGATCGTTAAAAAAGTAGGGGTACTAAAACCTCTATTTTAAAACGCACGGGTTAGAAAGCTCTTTAAATATGAATATATGATAACATTTACCTCGTAATAAGAAAATATACTTTATGTCCTAACTTTCAACATTTATAATTCCTCCGAGACATTTAGTGTATGCATAAAAATAGATGGAACGTTTTTAATTTTGATTTAATCTATCGCAGTAAAAAATTACATTGAAATAAGACTGTCGGTTAATTAAAGAAATTTAAAGAACGCAAGTTTTTCTATATCAGTATAGCTAAATATTTATCTAATTCAATTCACATCTTATTTTCATGTAAATATAAATTGTGTTGTCTTTTACTTAATATTCTATTATATAAATTCTAACTTAAACAAGATCAAGTCAAGTTTGTCGATTACACAATATCGCAGCTCATAACAGTGTCACTAGCTTGAAGGATATCTCTGATATATTATGGTTGTAGATGATCGTGAATAATGTACTAGACACATGTGATAAAGCAGGATCTATAACCGATTTGATTTTAATTGTAACAAACGACGTAATTCCCAGAAATATACTCTAATAAATGATTAATGTAAGTTTCTTAATTAATATTAACTTTGTTATGTAGACAACTTTGTAATGTAACTTTGCTCTTATGTAGACAACGATTCCGAGAAGAGAATCTCTTAACGTTAACAGCGATTTACATCTTCGAATGCTCAATATTTGTTTTTAAACATAAGAGCTGTTTCCAACACCTGGTTTAGTCAAACTAATATGATACCAGATATAATCATATCTTGATGCTACCTAAACATAGGTTAAAACTATATGAAAGGGGTCCCTTTTATTCATGCGTGAAAATCTGGAATTAAATCAATAAGTAGATTGAACTCATTTAAGAAAAGTATGCGACATTTACTTTGTAGCTTAGAGCCTTATTCGCTTGATGAATTTTATAATAACGTTTAAATTTTTTCCTTTCCTTTTGACGCTAGTAGAGTAGTAATGAGATGTGCATTTTTTGTTATTATTATTTATTTTTCTTTTATTTTAAAACATTAAACATCTTTATGTTGCTGGTATGCAATCACTCTGCAATCGATGCCGTTAGAAGCAAGCAAAAGCAGATTACTTTTTTGAAAAGGCATTTATTTCGTTTTATTTTAAGCGATCTCGCTTTTGAAATTTTCAAATACGCTTTTCACTGTAAACGGTGATTACCGTTTCGGTGTTCGACAAAGAAATTTTAATCAATACATCCACCCTATCTATGTGCACTCATCCGTCAGATTATTTTGTGAGTTACGTTGTAGTGCTCCAAGATGCGTATTTGCAGAGAATTGAAATGAGTTGAATTGCGGAGTGATGTACATATTTGCTGTTAATATAAATGGGTGCCTCGTTTAATTTCATTGAAAAATATAAATGCAAAAGTGTGATCGATAATTTATTTTCGTTCTCTGTTAACGACATCTCTGGGATATTAAATTTCTGGGGATGACTGCAATTGGAGATCGAATGATGAATGTCGTGGAGTTCTTCATTAGGGGGTAATAAAACTCGCGTAAAGGATCCCCTCCATGAACTGCAGCTAGTTCACAATTACCACGACCTCGACAACTTATTCAAGCTTCGGATGATTGGTTGCACGTGCCAATTACCAAGAACGCGGTATTAGCTTATTTTCTTTTCTCGTTCGTTGACGATTACGACCTGTTCAAGCGTCATCGTCATCGTATTACCGTCTAGTTTCATATTTTCTTCGGCATATCACGTTCCTAATGGCTTTTCGTATAATAACAACTTTAGATAACGACTGCATAAAAATTGGTTCAATCCAATTTTGCTATTTTGACTTGAAAAAATTTAATCTTTTTCATATCGAAGTCACGTTGCAAACAAATTACGAATATAGCGGGGTGCTCTTTAAACGGAGTACATAACAAAGTGGTGTCATTGCGAGGTGAGTTTACTCAAAACTTGTAAAAGCTCTAACAAGAAATTGTGACCTATATAATCCAGAAAGTTGTTTATATTTCCCGTTTCTTATTGTAAATAAACATGTTACTTATAACAAAAAATATATTAAATATGATTATACTTACATTAACGTCTTTCATAGTTTATAATTGTCAACCCTGTAACAGATAGAAAAAAAGTGTTAAATTATACCAAAAGCAAAATTATAGGGAAGGGAAGTTGGAGCTGACGCTTAGTGTTCAGAAATTAATAAGGGAAATTTAACAAGGCAATTTATAACCGCACTTTGTACGTTGCATAATTAATTTGAGAGCTCGAGTTTTTTGTAATGATAAAACGCGTTTTAATTCAAATTAAAACCACAATAATTTATTTGATATCTTAATCATCCCGGACTACGTAATCTCTTCGTACAAAGGCATAGAGTAAGGGATGATAATCCGGGTTAAATGTACATACATACACACAAAAAGTTTCACCCTCTAATCAGCTTAAGTATCCTCCTAGGAATTATCTCCGATAAATATTTATTTAATACATTTATAAATTAAATCGTTTAAATTAAAAAAATACAGTTAACCGATAAAACGGATTATTCAAACATTGTTATGTTGAAATGGGCTAAATTCAAATAGATTCCAAATTCGTTTAACTGCAGCAAACCTATTGTAATACAATAACAATTGGGGGTTTGATTAAATTTTAGATTCAAAGGAATACGTAGGCAGTTTAGTTTTAGTTTGCATTCATCTAAACGGATTATCTCAATTTTCAAAACAAAATGTTGGAAATGTCGAGCGTAAGAGTCAATTTAAAAGTTGCTACACTGACAGAGAGGAATAGAACGAGGCAAAAGAAGGGGGACATTGACTGATTCTAAAGTGATTGTAAAAGTTAAATTGAATATTCTCGTTTCAAACTTTTAATTACAAAATCTGCTGTTATTTTTGATGAAACGTACGTAACGTTAGTAGTGTAATGTGTTTTCCAATATTTTGTCATACAAATAATAATAAACATGTACATACATTATCATATCAACAGCAAGCGTATAAATTATATGATTACATCGGATATTACGACGTGCACGATGTTTTGCATGCATAGTTTCGATTATTCTGATAAAATATTTAGCAATAGAACTCAGTCCTCATGCAATTATTACGTTATAAATCATACGGCGATTACAGTGGCATAAGAACAAAGAGGGTTTCAAGTGCGGAAAGGGACAGCAAATGATATTCCGTTCCGATTAATCTTCGCCTCTATGGAGAATAATGGATGCATTTGTCATCAGTACTTCATTTGATGGTTGGTATTGCAGGGAATTGATGTTGAAATGGTGGATATTGAACACCGGTATCTATCCATTATTAAAATTTAATTTAATTTTTGCTGTAGAATATTCGTTTATAAATCATTAACTTTTAATAATCAATAACAATTCAAAATAGTCTTTTATACAACAGTCTCATAAATATGTATGAAGTGTACGTTAATTATTATTGTTATTTGTAATTACAAACATGCGAGGGCTCAAAAATGCCTGATTTTAAATAAACATATCAACAACTACTTCCAATGAAAATTGAATTGTTTATTCATGTTACTTTCAATTTCAATTTGGCATCCTTAAACGTAAACTTTGCAAATTTATCTTAATTTTAAAATCCACTTTGATTACAAACTTTAAAGAAAATTGGTTTCTTCTTTTTTATACGTAAATAAAAACAATTGTATTAGTTGAATGAAAGTAGATTCTTAAAAACAATTTGGAGGTCACTTTTTCCAGAATTTGTAACTTTTTTTTAACTATTTTTTTGGTAATAATAATAATGTTTAATGCCTTAAAAATAAATATTTACTTAATATATACATTCATAACAAATGTAGACAAGATAAACAAATCAATTTATAACCATTTAAGCTATAACCAATAATTAATAATTATATTAAAAAGTATTTTTATCTGTACTTGTATTGGTAATTTATTATAAATGGCAGCTTTATATGTTTCGAGCTATTATGGTCATCTTCAGAAACTTTGTTAAAAATCAAAATAAACTTAATCACAAATTTATTATACATAAACTAAATACATTAAAATAAATAAAATTGAACGTTAAAATGTAAAAAGGTCGAACAAGACGAAAAGAAAAAGGTAAAAAGGACATTTTAGGACGAGATATCACTTATTGCGATAAATTGATCGCAATAAGGGATATTTTCCAAAAGTAAATGATTATGGCTATCGAAACTGTAATAATTAATGATGTGCTAATAAAACAGAACGAATGAGCATATTTGAATTATGTAACGGATTGACAGTCAGTTACTACAGAAAGGAAAACAGACACAAAAAAGTGCAGTAAAAGATAGGTGAAGAAAAGAAAACAAACACGTATAGGCCAAAAACAAAATAGTTGAAGAGATAGCAGGTGGCGCCTCAGGACATCTTTAAAACCTGTTAAATTAGCTGCATTACGAATAACGGCAGTCAAATCGTTCCACAACACAATCAATTGCACTGTAAAAGATCTACGAAAGATTTTAGTACTATGGACTGACAGTACTATGGACTGACAGTACTATGGACATTGATCGAGCGGGAAAGTCATATGATGCCAAAAAGTGAAAGGCAATTGGTTGTATTACATAGATAGTATACGAAATGATATACGACTCTGCCAAGTCATCATCTGCAGGTTTTTACGACATCGAGTAATGTGTTAAACTTTCCTAAATCAAGACTTTACCGAATATAGTTTTTCTAATTTATCCAAAAGGGCTAACGACAGATCGGGATTACAGGAGGATATGACGGACAATAGGAGGAAGGTAGCAGCAAAATTTTTCAAAGTTCATTAACTTTCAATAAGCAACATGGCAACAGAAGTAGTCTTACAGAAATACTCTTGCAAACTCCCTGAACTTGTGGCCGCCAAGGCATCGCCAAATCTATTACCATACTAAGAATTCTGACAGTATTAGAAAACTCAATAATGGTATCGCCAAGCCTCATTTGATGGGTACAAATGAAGAGTAATCTGCATAAATATGAGAGTTACATGAGATTTGAAAATTGGGTAGATCAAAGGACCTAGCACACTGCCCAGGGGAACTCCACATTTGATGTGAACAGGAAAAAGGAGTACAGATTCCACGCGAACACCTAAAGATCGATAGGAAAGGTAGGACTGGAACCAAGAAATACAAGGAGGGTAAAACCAACAGCAGAAAAGGCGTTACTAAAATCAAATAACAGCTTCATGAGTCGTTTTTTTAGAATGATATAATCAACTCTGACTATTTACCTTCTATTCAATGAAGCCAATGTCTTAACTAGTTTTCTGTGATTCTACAACTTTACATGATATTACTTTGTAACAAATCTTATGTTAGGTTGTATATTTCCGATCAATCGATTTGCTTGAAATGGCTATTTGGGGGTGGTTGTCAAAAAATCCCCGGGGATAGTTGTCAAGGGGGACATCAGAATTTATTCAAGTGGAATTTTTTTAAATTCTTTTTCAGGTAAGGATGGTTAGAAATTTTACCATCCAAGAAAGACGAACTGAGGAAAAAAGTCCCCAGACATCATGTTTACATCAGCGCGGAAAGTGAAAAAAAAAGGGATATCAATTTGTAAACTTACAGTTGATTATCAAATCAATTATCGAACTTTAACAAGATATAGCAAGAAAATATGTCAACAAGAAATCGACGATGAAAAAAAGTCTAACCTTCGATCATCGTTGGTTATTTTCCAAACAGATGTGATTGACAAATTTTAATATTCACATTACAGAACTTATTATTGTCAAGTAAATTGCAAATCAGCTTTATTTAATAACCGAGGTTAAATAAAGTTCAATGCACCTAACACTACACTAAATACATAACAACTAAAAGAAATAGAAGGGCAATAGAATTGGTGGCGCAAATGACAAGTAACAGTCAATAATTCTGAGCGACAACATTATTCGTAGTCAGCTAATTTAAGTTAGCACGCTATGCAGTAAACAGGTATAAATTAAAGTAAATAAAATTGTAATTTCAATAGTAAAAGTATTAAATTATTATCAACCACCGGAGATTGAAATGGGGCCAATACAAGATGATCCTGCCAGCTACGGTCTTAGTAAATAAAGATGAGAAAATAAGAAAAATTGAAAAGACAAAGATGGATAAAAAGCAACCCATATAAGAGCCAAAATTAACAATTCATCAACAACAGGAAAGCATTTAGTGGGCGAAATATTGGCAATGACAGCTTTTGCTTTATCTATTGTCATTACAATACTTTTAATATTCGTTGGACAATATCTATATCGTAGAGATTTTCCAGTTTACATTACGAATGAATTTAAAGATTATATTCTTCAAGCTGCGAATATTTATTGTGTTTTAAAACCAAAAGAAAGCAAACCCCAGCTTATGAACTTTATGCTGCATATTCTATTTCATGTCCTATATCTTGGAAAAAATGCTAGCAAAGGATCCAAACAAATCGATGCAATAGTTTCTGCGAAAAGGGGTACGCTAGTAAGATTGGCTTGTGGTATTTCTGCTATTAGCAAACATACACCACTATTATTCATTTTCTCAGGAGTCAGAAACGCTGTATAGCCACTGCGTCTGTAAGTTCTAATGGAATTGTTAGTAAATCCGAGTGGCAAGAAGCCGATTTCATCCTATTTCCATAAGCACGCAAAAAGCACACCTCAAAAACCATGCCTGCTTCGTCTTGATAATCATGGTCCTTGCCTAAGGATAGAGGGACTCAATTCAAATCAATTTACATCACAAGTTGAGGAAATAACTTCTCTGCATTGTTCACACTTGCTCGAGCCACTTGACCGCATTGTTTATGGACCATTTAAGAAATTTTGAAAGTCTGCTTGTGATAATTGAATGACTACCAATCCGGGAAAAATGATGACCATTTATGGTATTTCATAGCTAGTTTTTCGCACATATCCACCTACGATGACCCCATCTAATATTTCCATTTGGATTTTATTCAATTAATCATGATCACGTGCTGAATCTTCACCATTGTGGATTTTGAGCCAATTTTATTACCGACTGAAAACAGGCTTCCAGAGAATCCTCTAAATAACCCATTTGAACCTCCACCAGGGTCGAGTACCAAACAGCAATTTTAGCATACACCGCAGTCAAAAGGAAGCTGGAAGAGCAAGGTGAAAAAGTGAAGCAAAAAAACAGAAAAGAAAGGTTTGTCAAAAAATATATAAATAAAAATGCAAAAAATGAAGAAAAGGTCAACAAACTAGCAGGAGAATCAAATTGTGAGCAGCACTGAAGATAAAGACTGTATTTAATTTATTTGGAACCATATTCTAAAAGCAAAGAAAGAACTAGGACCACAAATCATGTATGGGCAGATTGGCAGGATGACTTGCTCAGGCAAAAAAAAGTAATATAGAGCTGTGGGTAAATTTTGCGTCTTAAAAAAACAAAAATCGTGACAATTTACCTTGGTCTCACCTACAATTAACACTGATTTCGTTCCATTCTGCCAACAGAATGCATTTTAATTCTGACATACTTGTAATGTGATGTTTTCCAATTCTATTTTCCACTTCAGCTCATAGATGTTCGATCGGGTTTAAATTTGTAGACTGTGGTGGAATGGTAGGGTGAGGAATGCTGTTTTGTATCTCTCGTTGAAAATGCTAATCGATTCCTATTTAACTTCTATACACTTCCCTCCAAATTATTCTTCAAAATGTAAGTATACCATTTAATCCATAATGCTATCGATGAGGATGAGATTTCCTAGGCCAGACTACGCCATAACCCCATACCATAACACCTCATCTTTACCGTGGTTTGCAGATTTTTTAACATCAAAATCTGTGATTTGTTTTCTCCACACCCTTACTCGACCATCACATCGAAAAATATTAAATTTACTTTTGTCTAAGATTAATATAGTGTCCCGGAAGCCATTAGTTTAATTGATTGAAAAACTCTAATCCCAACTCTGTTCTTTTCGGAAATTAAAGGTTTCTTTCGCTTAACTTTTCTATGTTTGACTGGCAATTTGTATGCTAAGATTTGCTCTTAGCCTTATGGGAATCTATGATGCGACAATTTTAGTGTCTTTGCTCACCATTTTTATAATTTTCTTTTTGACAGTTTTCGTCAACTTTCGTGGCCGACCTGATCGATATTGATTTTTCAGACTGTCTGCCATAAAAGCGCTTTGTTACATTTTTAACTGTATGTCGGCTTTTATTCATTATTTTTCCTATATCTGCATAAGATTTCTTCTCCTAGTGTAACCGCAAGATTATTTTTCCTTTCTCTACAGTTGCTCCTTTGGCTTTTCGTCCCATGTTTCAAACAAAATACAAATACAAAGGTATACTAACGAGATTCCGGTTTAACTGCTGCCTCGACTGCTTTGTGACCTACATAGGTAATTCCCCGGAATATTATTAGTGGTGGTATACATACCATAATTTTTGTAAACATAAGTTGTGCTTAACTATTAATATAACATTTAACTTTACAAGTGTAAACTTAACTTCACTATTTAGTATTCTTGTATTTTTATTCGATTTCTATGCATTTTTTATTTAAATATTATTGATGTGTAAATTCTTATGTGTGGCACTGTCTTTAACGAATATTATAATATAAATCAGGAGAATAGGGGAAACACGAAAACAACAGCCATGGAGTCAAAGTTCCCAAGTTTTGTGAAAGTTATGATGGAATTGCAAACGACGTTCATCCTTTGTTTGAAGAAGTTTCACGAGGAATCCTTTTATGCCATAAATTACTATTTATTTACTTTATGAATTATGTTATAAATAAAAATATATTACAACTATCTCTCTATAAACAGTTTATTCATCTAATTTAAACTTAGATGACTCTTTTCAGCAGCCGTTACTGTAGCGTAGAAAGAATTCAATATAAAGGTGAGTTTTGTGACGCAATATAACCCTGCACAACACAGCATGATGTGGTATATAAAATAGATGACGTGGGCAACGACAATGCTTCATTGCATATTGGATAGACTTATTGCTTTCCACGACTCGCCTCCTCTTCTAGTTGATTCTGTTATGAACATTTTACAATATCAACTTCTGCATTAAATTTCAATTAAAGAACACAATAAAATTGTTGGGCAATAATATGATTATATTGATTTTGTTAGTTCATATCTGAACTACATAAGAACAAATTAACAAACTTGTCAAGGATACTAATTGTGAGTCATGTATTTATTGATAAAATAAATAAAATATTTTGTTAAATTTTTTTATATTGATGAAAGATATTTGTAGAGCTAATAAAAAACGAACAAAGCAGAGCACGGTTTGTTCGATTTACTGTAGCGAAAGGCGTAATGGTGTGTCGTTAGTGAGCCACGCAGTTTGATGAAATGGTCTCGCAGGAGTTATTTGTCTCGTGGAAATGCCGCTAGTAAAAGGTTTCTGCCCGTACTTATCGTAAACATGCCGACCGAAAGAATTCTTTGTTCAAAATGTCGACCATTAAAAGGTTGGTGGAAATATTGAATACAAATTGGAAAATATCAATAGAAATGAAGACAAAGAAAATACAAGTAGATCTGAAGTGTAATTGTTATTTAACTTCCCATGTGGAAATATTTTACATTTACCAAAATGGATTTTTATATATTTAGAATTGTTGGAACGTTCTCTGATTAGTTTGTGGTGAGGGTTTACTAGGTACTTCAACAAATTCAATCTAAATGTTGGGAACGTTGTTTTCAAACAATTTATATCATTTCTCCGAAACCGCTCTGTCATCGTAGCTGGAGGAGATTGCTGCTACAAGCTGATTAAGGTGCAGAAGATAGTTTACAGGAGCTTACAAATTCCATAACAAAAGAATTACGAGATGAATAAAGTTAATTATACAAATTATAACCGTTTCTGTGAGTAACGAAAATTCATATTTCGTGGAAAGTTTACGTTCAAACAGAGTATTGATGATACCATTAACGTGTGGGATAAAGGTTCAGATAGATTGTGATAATATAATTTAGTATGCTTATAATTGTTAATTATACATAAGAAAAATGAGACATTAAATAAAGAGATTACAATTATTTAAAAGAAAATAGAGACCTAATAGTGCTTAGCATAATTTTGTATATGTATAGCCACAAACAATTTAGTAACCAAGGGAATTCATAAAATTTCCAAATTTTGGTGTTTTCGTCGATATATGACGTATTTGAAAGCAAAAGTATAAGACAGCAATATTTTTCAAACTGATATTTGTTACATTTTTGGTTGATAAGTTTTTTTTTAGAATGTTTAGACCCCGAGTAGTACAGAAGAAAATTCATAAAAATTTAACATTTCTGCTACTTTCTCAATATTGACGCATCTCAGAGCAAAAGTATGACAGAGCAACTTTGTTCAGAATTAAATTTTGAAATGTTTTTTTTAGAACGCTTAGATTCCAGGTGTTCTTAGGTTTTTGATGTTTTGGATAAAAAACAATTAGAGATTTAAGCACAGAACAAAATGAAATAAAAGTTAAATAATGATAGATATAGAATTTGGTTAATGTTTTGAATTTTGCAAGACTTTTATGTCCTGTGAACAAAAAAGTATCATTTTGATAGTCACTACATACTACGCAAAAGTGCACGTTTAACAGCAGTTTTCGAGAAAAGAAAATTAACGAGGCTAAGATAAAGAACACTACTGATCCATTAAATAATATTCAAAAATGAATTAACAGTTTTATTAAATGTACACAAACAGAAAAATATATGAATGATATAATACCAAAACAACTTAAAGCTTATAATTCAGTCTTAGCCAAAGCTTACTTCCTTCCAAAAATTCATAAGGGGAACAACCCTTTTGGACCTTTTATATCGTCTGTGGGCTGGGTTGGGTTGGATAAGATCTGTTTGGTTTTATGGCTGACAGTCTCAGTCCAGCTTCTGATGGAAGAACTAATTACAACATTAAAAATACACACACACATATATATATATATATATATATATTAAATATTGGTAAATAAAACTTCTTACTTGCTAATTATATTTTTATATTTTTACGGTACTAGTTTAGGAAAAACTAGTTTCCCATCATCAGCCGAATTGTCAAGTTAATAAAACTATTAAAATTGTATAAATGACGAACACAACACATTAAAATTATTGTAAGTTAACATTTTACACAAACGAAAAAGATGACGAAAACAGAATGAAAACAGTCATGATTTCTGATCATGATGGATTATGATATTGATTCAGTTCAAAGTTAACTTTATTAAGAAGTACGTAGACAATTTGATGTTGGATATTCATAAAGATGATACAGGAACGATTTTAGATTATTTTAAGAGTATACCCTAGCATACAGTTTACACTTGAAAAGAAAGTTATTAGGGATGGAGACAACACAATCGTTTTTGGTTAGTATAAGAAACCTACATATTCAGGTAGATATCTCAATTTCCATTTTAAACATTTTGGCCATAAAACGACAACTTTGTTAACAATGAAGCATAGAGTGATGAACATTTGTGACCAGCGTTTCCTTAAAAATAATTTTTAAATTTTAGTAATGCTTAGTAATGCCTTTGTTAACAATGGGTACCTCCTAAATATCGTTAATAAATTGCTATATTCAAAAAAACGCTTAGAACGTGATAACAAACACAACAGAGCAAATAGTTAAATATTTGAAAATTCGTTTTGTAAACAAACCTAGTAGGAAAATTAAAAAAATTTTCAAAAACATAACATCAAAATTATGGTTTGTTATAATAACAAATTAAAAAAACAAGGCTTAAAGATGTCATTGATTCACTGTGGATAACATGTTGAACAAAAGTGGTTGTAGTTTGTTGAAGTGCACTTGTGCTCTATCACAATACATAATATCCACGACACAAGTTTGAGTTTGATAATGTAAAGGTTTTCGATTTTCGATGTTGAACAAAATTGACATAACAATTTTTTTCTGAAAACTTGATGTTTAAGTTTTGCTTCAGAAATGAACGAAGTTTTGCTTTTATATTCAAGATCTAGGAAACCGAATCAAAATAGAAATCTTCTATCTTATTATTTCTATATAACTTAGGGTACGTTTATGTTGGAGCTGTGATAAACGATAAGATCGACGATACAGCATAGCAACGAAAATGATGACAATGTTTTAAATGCAAGTGTTTATATTGGAGCAACACATAAAAGCAGGCGTTGCTGTATACAATCTATAAAATGAATTTAGAACTGCTCTTATAGTTTTTCGCAGCTCCAACATAAACATGCCCTTATTGAATACCTCAAAACCTCTTTGAATATATTAGAATTTTTGGGTCTACCTTTTGCCTATAAGATATTACATTTTGAAAAAAAAATCTTGTGTATGTTGCGGTCTTAGCATAACATTTGAGTGAATTGTATTTTTGCAATCGGTGTGAAATTTTAGGTATGACTGGCACATCGAAAACACATGTGAAATTTCGATTTCATTCATCTGAAATTCTTCATGATCTTTATGTCAATTTATAACTCTAGGGGTTCTTTTGTTACCGAGAATTTATAGAGTGGCGAAGATTTGAGCTGATCCTATATTAAAATTCGAATTAATGTTATTAGGCATTCCTCCAATAGTCTTGTCCAATAATCAAGGTTGTTAAAAAAACTTTTACCATGCTAAAGCTACCAACTTACTCTCCAAGTTTGCCTACGGTGCATAACCATAATCAAAATGCATAAAGAATGCAAAAAAATAACATAACACATTAGTGATCATTAAAGACCGGATTAAAAGGCACAAAAAAGACGGAAAAAGGCACTTAAAAAGGCATGAAATTTTGGCAACAAAAGCATTAAAAAGGCATAAAAATTTGAAATCGAAAAAATTGCTATACCTAATTAATAATGTATTTTAATAACGTTTTCATTAAAAAATACATCGTTAAACTAAACATTCATATATAATTATTAAAAAAACTAATCACGAAAACAACTAATTATTAAATGCTGTTCTAAATGTTCCATTGTGCAGTTGTGTCTTCTCTCACTTAACCTATTCTTGTAAGCCGAAAAACTTCTCTCCACGTCCACACTTGTAAGTGGTGCATACTTGAACTTTGTAATTAATGCGGGATCCATAATAAATCCAGTAACAATTTCACCACTTAAAATTGATGCAATTTTTGGTAATGTGGCAAATCCTTCATTTTTACACAGAACGTCATTAAATTTATTCGTAATTATTTGACCAATATGTCCTGGTAAGCTATACGTGCTGTCTTGAAATTTTTTAATCATTTCTACTGCAGTCACTAAAGGTAAATCCTGTTTTTCAAGTGATTTTATAGATTCACTTATATAACTGTAATTGCTTTTTATAAATGCCAAATTATTTTGTAGCTCCACTTCTTTTAGGACGGCCTGGCAATCTTGTATTGCTTTACTACCTGTAGCCGGAAATTCATTTATTAATTGTTTAAAATGATCGAAGGCATTTGTGTAGTATATAGCGGCATCTAGCCATGTTCCCCATCTTGTTAGAACTGGTTGTGGTGGTAATGGGGTATTTGGTAGCCACTCTCTAAACAATTCTACCCTTAAAGGGGCTTTAACAAATATTTGTTTAGCGCTTTTTATTAATTTATTAACTAATGGGAACTGTAACCTTATAGTTTCTGCTACTCGATTAAGTCCGTGTGCTAAGCAAGTACAATGAATTAAATTAGGGTAAAAAATCTTCATATTAGACGCAGCTTTTACCATGTATGCCGCTGCGTCTGACACCATCAGTAAAATTTTATCATTCGGTACCACCTCCGGTAAGGAAAAATGCCTTAATTCGTCGTGAATAAATCTTGTTACCGTATTATTATTTGTTTTACTTAATTCTTTGGTACTTATTAGAAAACTTTTTGACGAATTTTCATCACTTAATACTCCAAATATTAAATTTGCCACGTATCGTCCACATACATCAGTTGTTTCGTCTACACTTATCCAAATATAATTATTTCCAATAATATTTTTTATTTCTTGAATAACTTCTTTGTAGACTGAAGTAATATAATTTTTGCGGAGATGGCTTTCATCGGGAATATGCATTGTACAATATGTTTGTAAAAAAGTTTTGAAATATTTATTTGTCACTTTATGGTTTGGTATGTTTGCTTTTATCAAAGCTTTGCAAAGATCAAAATTGAATTTTGATTGTTCAGTGTAGCCGGATGTTGATGCCACAGATTGTATAGCTGTACCTATAGTTTGTTGTTTTTTGGTTTGACTTTTAGTCAGGTGTAATTTTTCCTCATACAATGATGTTTTGACATGCTGAATTATGTAGTATTTCTTGTTACAATTAATCTGTTAACAGTAATTTAATAACGTCAGTATTTTATAATATCTTCCATAATTATTAAACAATCAATATATTGTTCTATTAATTTTAGTGATCGAAGTACTTACTACATTGAATCAATAGTGAATTTTATTTCTAGTGAATTTTGGGACATGCTATTCTTTATAATTTCCAATTTTTACCGTAAAAAAATTTAAATTTCGGTTTTAAATATTTAAAAATCTTTGGTATTATACATAATTTAATCATTATTTAAAAATATAATTAATTGTTTTTACTCGATTAACTCCATCAATACTTACGATTTTTGAACAGGCTTGACAAAATAAACGATTACGTTCATATTTCAATTCCTTGTAATCTTTAATCCATTCTTCTACGGTTGGCTTTTGTTTCGGCATTGTACTACGCAAGAACTTCACACTGTCACTCGAGTAACTTTAATGCAACTAAATGAATTGAAGACTCGACGCAAGTCAAACCACATACGGGGAATCCCAAAGCTTAAATTCGGATCGATGAAAAACGCGGATCTTACGTCAGACGGCACAACGAGGAAATGTACAGAGGCGCAGCGAAATATTTTTTCATAATTCAACCAATTTTTGGGGAAAAGAAGCTAAAAAGTTGGAAAAAGGCTTTAAATAGGCTTAAAAAAATAATAGGCATGAAAATTCAAAAAAGGCAAAAAAGGCATAACTAACCTGGTCTTATTTCACTTATTTTTAACTGATTCGTAAAGATATTTAAATATATTTGTAATGCCTTTAATTTTGAGCATAAGCATATTTTCTATAAATCCGATCTTTAGTGATCATGCGAAAAATTCGGATTGTTCTGTGAGTAACTTATATGAGATGTGTGGACAGCTCTATGTAGGTGCTGGTGACATGATAATATAATAAAACACTATAAAGTTAATATATTTAGTTTTTTTTAAATGTGTAGTATAATTGTCTCTATATTGCAACCCTACAAATATTCGCACTACTTTTTCTGTAACTTAAAAATTTCCATTTCACTAGAGTTTCCGCATGCTGTTATTCCATACGATAGTGTATTATGAAAGTAATCGAAATAAATATTTATCGCGTCAATATAAGATAAATTCTTTATTATAACTTTTAAGCAATATTCTGAATTAGCAAGTTTTGTTTTTAGATTAGTGATATGATCACTCAAAGAGAGAATTTCTGAAAAAATAATCTTCAGGAAACTCATAGTCTGATTGGTCATATTATTATCCCGTTAGCTAAAGAAAATAACTATTTTTGTTTTATCTAGATCTAACTTCAGATTATTTCCCCTGACTCACTTCTGTGCCATTTCCAGCTCTGAGAATGTTTTGTGTATTTCAATTCCTGTGGGTATTTAGATCTATTTATAAAAGACATTATCAGCGTATAGACATATTGAAAGTGTATCCACATTTAAATCCCATGCACAGAACTTAATTTCAAGTGCACTTATTGTTTCCTGTTTTGAAGATACGATGTAATTAAAAAGACCGTATAGCTTATTTTATAACTGGCTAATTTCTTTAATAATATTTCATGACTAAAGACCGGATTTATAGAAAATATGCTTATGCTCAAAATTAAAGGCATTACAAATATATTTAAATATCTTTACGAATCAGTTAAAAATAAGTGAAATAAGACCAGGTTAGTTATGCCTTTTTTGAATTTTCATGCCTATTATTTTTTTTATGCCTATTTAAAGCTTTTTTCCAACTTTTTGGCGTCTTTTCCCCAAAAATTGGTTAAATTATGAAAAAATATTTTGCTGCGTTTCAGTACAATTCCTCGTTGAGCCGTCTGATGAAAGACCAGCGTTTTTCATCGAGTCGAATTTAAGCTTTGGAATTCCCCGTTGTGCCGTGTCCTCTTACACGGGATTCCCCGTATGTGGTTTGACTTGCGTCGAGTCTTCAATTCATTTAGTTGTATTAAAGTTACTCCAGTGACAGTGTGAAGTTCTTGCGTAGTACAATGCCGAAACCAATGCCGAAGCCAACCGTAGAAGAATGGATTAAAGATTACAAGGAATTGAAATATGAACGCAATCGTTTATTTTGCCAAGCCTGTTCAAAAATCGTAAGTATTGATGGAGTTAATCGAGTAAAAACAATTAATTGTATTAATTATATTTTTAAATAATGATTAAATTATGTATAATACCAAAGATTTTTAAATATTGAAAACCGAAATTTAAATCTCTTTAGGGTAAAAATTGGAAATTATAAAGAATAGCATGTCCCAAAATTCACTAGAAATAAAATTCACTATTGATTCAATGTAGTACTTCGATCACTAAAATTAATAGAACAATATATTGATTGTTTAATAATTATGGAAGATATTATAAAATACTGACGTTATTAAATTACTGTTAACAGATTAATTGTGATAAGAAATACTACATAATTCAGCATGTCAAAACATCATTGTATGAGGAAAAATTACACCTGACTAAAAGTCAAACCAAAGAACAACAAACTACAGGTACAGCTATACCAATCCATAAAGTGACAAATAAATATTTCAAAACTTTTTTACAAACATATTGTAGAAACCATATTCCCGATGAAAGCCATCTCCGCAAAAATTATATTACTTCAGTCTCCAAAGAAGTTATTCAAGAAATAAAAAATATTATTGGAAATAATTATATTTGGATAAGTGTAGACGAAACAACTGATGTATGTGGACGATACGTGGCAAATTTAATACTTGGAGTATTAAGTGATGAAAATTCGTCAAAAAGTTTTCTAATAAGTACTAAAGAATTAAGTAAAACAAATAATAACACGGTAACAAGATTTATTCACGACAAATTAACGCATTTTTCCTTACCGGAGCCGGTACCGAATGATAAAATTTTACTGATGGTGTCAGACGCAGCGGCATACATGGTAAAAGCTGCGTCTAATATGAAGATTTTTTACCCTAATTTAATTCATTGTACTTGCTTAGCACACGGACTTAATCGAGTAGCAGAATCTATAAGGTTAAAGTTCCCATTAGTTAATAAATTAATAAAAAGCGGTAAACAAATATTTGTTAAAGCCCCTTTAAGGGTAGAATTGTTTAGAGAGTGGTTACCAAATACCCCATTACCACCACAACCAGTTCTAACAAGATGGGGAACATGGCTAGATGCCGCTATATACTACACAAACGCCTTCGATCATTTTAAACAATTAATAAATGAATTTCCGGCTACAAGTAGTAAAGCAATACAAGATTGCCAGGCCGTCCTAAAAGAAGTGGAGCTACAAAATAATTTGGCATTTATAAAAAGCAATTACAGTTATATAAGTGAATCTATAAAATCACTTGAAAAACAGGATTTACCTTTAGTTACTGCAGTAGAAATGATTAAAAAGTTTCAAGACAACACGTATAGCTTACCAGGACATATTGGTCAAATAATTACGAATAAATTTAATGACGTTCTGTGTAAAAATGAAGGATTTGCCACATTACAAAAAATTGCATCAATTTTAAGTGGTGAAATTGTTACTGGATTTATTATGGATCCCGCATTAATTACAAAGTTAGTAATTACAAGAATACGTTAAGTGAGAGAAGACACATCTTCACAATGGAACATTTAGAACAGCATTTAATAATTAGTTGTTTTCGTGATTAGTGGTTTAATAATTATATATGAATGTTTAGTTTAACGGTGTATTTTTTAATGAAAACGTTATTAAAATACATTATTAATTAGGAATAGCAATTTTTTCGATTTCTAATTTTTATGCCTTTTTAATGCTTTTGTTGCCAAAATTTCATGCCTTTTTAAGTGCCTTTTTCCGTCTTTTTTGTGCCTTTTAATCCGGTCTTTATTCATGACTGACAGTATCAAACGCTTTACTTATATTTTAAATCACAGAATGCAATTTGGGTATATTCGCACTGACACAATCCTTTTATTATGTTTTCTAAATCTTCAAGGATTGCAGTGTTGATAATGATTTAGAAAATTATTTTTGTATAGATACTGCATCAATTTAGTGCGTATTACGACATTTTACGACCAATTTTTTTTTCTAAATGACCAAAAGTAGTTAATTGGTTAATCACATAGTTCATTATATCAATATTGCCTAGTGAATTGTGTGTACTGTCGAAGAAAGTATTTAACTCATTCGCGTTCAGTAGTTCTTCAATTTAATCACTTTTCTTAGACTTGCCTCTTTACTTAGAAGGAGACTTTCTAAGTGAAAGTCATTTATTGATCTATTTGTTGTGACTTTCAGCCCAATCAACTCAATCCAACCCAAATGCAGGTTGACAATTATAAAATCCATCACATCGATGGAAACACAACGATGTCCATTATCTCTTGAAGAATCAGTAAAAGTAGGATGCAAGTCAAATTCCCTCAAATTCCCCAAATGACCCAAAGAAATTTTCCTGTATACCGATATTGCAATCTCCAATTATATGTAGACTCATAGAAGAATGAATTCTTCATTATTGCTGTTAGGACAGTGATATATCACAATAATTCCAATATTTTGTTTTCGAAGAACAATTCCACAAATTTCTAGACATCTTTCCTTCTTAAATTTAGCAACATCTACTTCCTCAGTTGTGATTGAAATTTTAAAAGTAACGAGTACACTAAATGTGTATTTCTTCTGGTTCTCTGCTACTATAAGCCGCGAAATTGTAGTGTGGAAAATACATAGTTTTTATTTCCTGTTGCTTTATTTCATCTCTTATTAAGTAATTTTGTTTACAATTCATTTTTGATGGTAAGCCTTGAACATTAATATTTGTTATCGTTAAATGTTTTAATTTGTCATTTTGTAGAAATTGTGTTTTGCTATTGGTTTGGTTGTTTCTTGTAAATTTTCTTTAAAAAGCGGTATAGACAAAAATGCGATCATTCTGCGCATGACTTCACAAACAAAGTAATTTTGGCGGTAATTACCTAATTTTGATAAATATAACTATATTTCAGTATACACAGCGCTTTCTAAAAGTAAGGGATAAATTCGATAAATTCATGAAACACAATTTATGTAAAAATCGTTGAGATGGATCTGAAGGTTTCATCTTCTCATCGTCAAAATCTTTCGAATTCTGTTATATAAAAAATTGGCCATTGTTGGAGTCTGCTTATAGTATGATGCAGGCGACATTGGTCTGGGAAAAGGCCTTTTCCTTCTCATGACTAAGTACGACGGTAAAGGTTTTCAGATGGAAGGTGGTCTCTGGTGGAGTTTCCAGATATTTAATGCCTTGAGCAATTTGAAGGGCTTGTTCACATGCTAGTTTATTTGTCTTCGCCTTGTTTAATTAAGAAATGCTCAGGAGTTCATCTTTTAAGTCATAACTAATTACAAGATAGAGATACACCATGACATCTATTATTAGCCTTACCTAAGGCTGGATGACTTCTTGGGTGTCAGCTTAACCTTTTTCTATTAAAAATTGTTACATGATTCTAAAGATGCTGTCATACCAAATCCCATGCATCCCATCAATTCACCACATGTTATACGTATACAGTTTTTGACTTGTTAATCCAACTGATTGTTCCACGCGCTCTCATCATGGTTGAATGAAATTAGGGATTTTGTCTGGGGTTGCAATTAATTCGGTGTTTCTCCTGTCATGTAAAAATTGAGAAAAACATTAAACAGAAGTTTAGCAAACGGAATAAATGTGAGTCTCGAAAGCTTCCTCATCTCAATGAGATGATATTTTGGGTTGAAACTCATCAATAATCTCCAAGCAGTTGATGGAGCTGGTTTATTTGTAAACCGTCTTAAATAATACACTGATACCTTGATTATAGCTGTATAACTGGAATAATTGTACTTTTTGTACTTTACTCAAATTTTTAACAGTCAGACTCTTAGTGATGTCACACATGTATTGTCTGCTATATTAAAGATGCTTAAAGATCTTACCTGTAGATTCTTAACATCATAGGACCCCATATGCCCCCAAATTCTGAGAGATTTTGTCGCCATCTCTCAATAAATTTTGGACCGTGCAGGTTCGAAAGTTTTTTTTCAATGTTTTGTAACTTTTATACTAATTCTATATTTTCTTCTCGTAGCTTACGAATTTCTTCCTTAAAATCGTACATTATTTTTCCGGATTAATTCAAATATTCAGCAGCTTCAAAAACGTATTCAATTAGTTTGCTGACGTCAAAATGTTGATGGAACAAAACGCGAATTTAGATACCCTAGTATGTTTTTTTTTTAAATTTCTAAAGTTTGTTTTTAGTGTAATGACTACACAATAACTTGAAATTTGATAATTTTTGTCAAAGCTAAGATCAGCTTTCTTCTTGGACTAAAATATTAACGAAAATATTCAGAATGTCTTAAATTGCGCTGAAAATACTAGAAATAGAGCAGTTTATAAAACATACTCTATGTTTTGCTTTGGATTTGGAAGAGCCATGAAATTTCCGAGGTAACATGCAATTGTAAAAGTTTACATTTCCTCTTTGGAACGTGCTATTTTCCTACGCTAATTCTAATGTTAGCTTTCATATTTTCCGAGTAAATCGTTCCCGGTTATTCCACAACACCGTATTTTACCTTGCCTTCATTTATACACTGAATTCAAAATATTTGTTTAAAACGGAAAATGTTTTAATTGATAGGAAATTAATTTTATATATTGAAAATGAAATTTTCAATAAATAAATATGAAATGAAAGCATTCAAAAAATATAACCTTTTCAATTTAATAAAGCCGAATTCAACATATTCGGACAATCGCTAATGTAATACACCATAATCGTTAAATCCCTGTTAATTAAAACATTTTTTATGGCTCTCAATTAAACTTACATTTAATTTTATTTTAAATAAATAAAGCTTTAATAAAATTTTCCGAAATTATTAATAAATTCGATATTCATGTTTTGCACCTACAACAAAGTGTAAACATTATTTACATTAAATATATCTTCACCGAGAAATTGTCTTGTCGTCACACACGAAGAGTCCTTTCGTTTTACATAATCAAATGAATTTGCACAAAATGTCTCGTTAGTACAAGCGACCCTAGCGAGTTGCGTGTTTGGTTCGAAACGAATTCCGCCTTCCACCCACGTCATCCAGGCACCCTTAAAATTAAATTGTAGCGGCGAAGGTCGAAGGAAAGCGATGTTGAGGTCACGATTTCTCGTATGCCACGACGAATTTACGAGCACGTCCTCTAGAATCTGTTCGCCAGGACGTAATTCACCCCAACACTCCCTTAGCTTTAATAACCTACTTGCTGTAAAATCCTCCATGTGACGGTTCTTATAAAAATACGAAGCTTTAAATGTTTTAAGTCTATAAGTGAAAAACAAAAATGAAGGTTTTGGAAATAATGGAATATAACGAAAAATTTATGAAAACTCTCGAAGAATCCTCGAAACTCCACTTAAACTCGATCCTCGAGGGAAATTGCCAACTCATACCCTACTCCATTCCTAATCTCTGGAGATTCATCTTTGCCACTTTGTCAAGACATCTCAACGGGTCGATCTCGGCAGGGAACTTTCCACTACTATTAAGTCGACTGAGAAATAAGTGTTTCTTGACATAGTTCTAAGATACTGTGTAAGTCAAAATTACACAACATTTCGTGAACATCTTCATGTTCATTATTTACATACCATTTAAAAGTCCTTTGAGAAAGGAAAATGCTTGGTTCAGAGATTTGAAAATTCTTGAATTCAAAGACGTGCGAATCCGACGTTGAAATAGAATCGATCACCTGTGATCTACTTTATATCGACAGTGACGAATGGAAGGAATCTGACTATTTTATTGGATACGTGGAAGTTTTAATAAAATTTTCACACTTTAACGTCCACAACATTTATTTGATAGGATCTTTTACCGAAAGGAAACAAATTTTCCAGTTTAGTAGAAAGCAAATTCCCTTAATACACAGTTATTATTTTTAAATCGCTTTATTGATGAGGTATATTGCGTTGGTAACAATTCATTTGGCAGGTTTAATCAGTTTAGTTTGTGTTGTTAGGTAACCGCACGCGACATTTAGCGTGGGGAATTCGATTTAAAACATATTTCGAAGTGCTGCCATCCCTAATTGTTTTAATACGGGGATGATTGACATTTCTCTCATTTAGTATTCGGTTGTGTACGATTTCGTTTCCAAGTAAATCCAATTTACCGAGTTGATATTGACAACTCCCAATCCTCTAATAATTATAATTACAAATGTATATAACCTATTATTTAATTTATGTGTTTGCCACTGCTTTAATTAAAATAACGTAATTTTAATAAGCATAATCGTTTATAAGTATTTATAAAAGAGAAAAGTAAAAATATAATAAAACATTTTCTTTAGCATTCTATTTCATGGAACGTTTAGTTTTATAATATTCGTTAGCACAAAAAAGTTAGGTTTGAAGGTAAAAAGCGATCAGAGATATACAAATAACCTAATAACTTCAGATTGCCAAATATTGTGATTTATTTGTAATCAAGCAAGAAGTTTTGACGTCAGTTTATTTTAAGTATTGTTACTGTTCATTAGTATACAGTGTATAGAGAATAGAGTTCGAATATTTTGCATATCATTATTCAGATTCCGAAAACTAACTTTAATGTAGATGGATCAATATTGGCTTGTGCACCAACGTTGCATTAAACTTTGATTTGTGTATCTTTCTGTTACATTGTATAATACGAATTATGTCCGTTTTTAGTTACTATCTTCATTATTATTAAAGATAATGAAGAACTAAATGCACAATATTAAAACTTAATTTTTTCTCTATAAAAATCTAACATTTTGCACCTTTCTTACATACGTATATTATATCGTATACGCATACATTGGCTTAATACAATGGCTGTATTGCAATAAATCAAATTTTTTTCAATATTTTCAACACGATCATGGGATGACAACGAAATTAACTCAGAACATAAAACCAATAATAAGAGGAGTATTATATATATATTATTAAAGAAATACTTAAGAGAGGGATCTTTATTTAAAGATCTTTGCAAATGAATTAATCCTAACGATAAAAGTAAATATGGATCAATATAAATAGTACCAATAATTCCAAAAATTTTCGAAAAAATGATAAAAATGTATTAGTATGGCTACCAAAATCAAAAATCTTCTTACCGCAATTCAAAACATAATAGCTGCGAGTAACCTTCTGCGATCTTAGCAATGCTTTTGATTCTGTAGACTAAAGGAACGTCGCGAGACATAATGTTCTCTTGCAGAAAATAGAGAAATTTGGTATAATAACGATGATTATAATGTCTTTAGTGTGCGTTAAAAAAATGTAATACAAAAATCAATTCGCAAAAAAAAACAAAGTGTAGCAATTTAATCGCACAAATAGCGAGTTTCAGAAAAAATTACTGCTATACCAGTCATGACAAGAAAATAATAATAATAATAAGAAATAAAAAAGCAAACTAAAGTTAATTATCACATTTATAATAATAATAAAACAAAAAAGCATACGGAATAAAAAAAATACAAAAAAATATAATGCAATTTTACTCTTCTGAAATCTTAACTATGAAATAGAAAATATCAACCACACTAAACGTAACCTTTAACAATAATAAAAAACAGTACAAAAAAAGTAGTGCTATCAGATCATAACGCCAAGACCAACAGTCAGATTCCGAAACGCGTTATAGCTCATACACGCCAGTTCAGGAGAAATAATTCCATATGATTCGTAAATATAATACGTAATAATCTTTGGAATAAAAATGTTCTATGCTTTGGGAGGCAAATGCCGACAGCGAACGACCTAGCCGGATACCTACAAACCGGGGGATTAAACTTACAAAGGAAATATCACAAGTGTCCCTCACTGATTTTGATGCAATTTGGTATAGTAGTAAAATGGACCAAAATAAGGTTTCTTTAATTTTTTATACGTGCGGTAAAAGCCCCTGGGGCGAGTTTTAGGGGTTGACAGTTTGGGGAAAATGAGCATTTTTCGGCTGTATTTGGAAACGAAACGGCTAATCAAAATTTGGGGTGATCAAACTGATATTCTTTCTTAGAGAGATTTCTTTTGATGTATCATACATATACAAGAGGATGAAAAGGGGTAAACTACCCCTACTTTTTTGGAATAATTTAAAAACTACCGTATCGATTTTTTTGGCTATAGTACATTTAAAAATATTAGTTATGTGTTTTTTCCCATTCGCCCTAGACCAACCCCGACGATACAGACTTTCAAAATAGATTTTCAAAATTATGCGTCCCTAATTTTTTATGAGCGATTTACGAATATTTATGAAATTATAAATTAAACAGAAACAGAAATGATGATGAATAGCTCATGACAAGTAAGAGACACATAATTTCGAAAATCTAATACTCGAATCCGATAACCGAAATTATTTAACATATTTTGGTTAAAACCATATTGAAATCTACTTGTTCGTTTTCTGTTCTTTAGTTTTTAAGAAAAAAAAAATGCAAAGACGAGCTTCTTCGCAGACCGACTGAAATCGGGTATATTTTTTCATTATACTTCCGATAATTGCTACACAGGTTAGGAAAAAAAAGAAATTTCCACACATTATAAAGAATTAAATTACGCGTCAAACAAAGCTAGTCTTATTTTTTTCTATGAAGTAGCTTCCGCCTTCAAAGTTAGAGGTAAAATCTTTTGAATCCGATAATAGTAGATGAAGTCTTCTACCATCCATTTTGATTTTTGAGTTATGAAAGAGTTTTGTAATAAAAATCATAAATTCTGATATTTTAGAGATTTTAACGAATGGTTTTCATACATAAGCTTTTTCCATTGATTTTAATTTTACTGTTTTATAAAACCCTTAAATGAGGGCATTTTGGAGATTGTTGTTGTTTTTCTGCAATTTTGTTATATCATATCCTATCTCTTCTACAGATGAGAGACGCTACAATCCTTAAAAAAAGACCTCTAAATAACATTATTAGACGGTAAATGGTATTTTGGTGACCAATAACGCCAAAAAATAAAAACTTGTCAGATACATGCTTTTTAGAGTAATTGGAGCATTTTGAGCCATTTTAGAAATTTTTAGGATTATTTTGTAAGGATTAGAAGTTAGGGGAGGGAACTGTATTTTCGGTTAAATCTCAAAAATGAAAACTGTTATCAAAAAAAATTTTAAACATTAATTAATCCTTTTGTTTAAATAACTTTCTGTGCGAATTGAAATCCTATATGTACACACATATCGATAGCCGAACCTTTGTAAAGTATGAGATCGTTAATCGTCTCCCAAAAAAGTTTGGCATGGGTTCAATATCAAATCTTACAACATGTACTCTATTCAAAGAGTTTGCTTAGTATAAATAGATGAGTATTGTTTTGGAAGATTTCAGTTTTAAACCGACAGAAGCAATGGTTCTCATCAATCCAATTAACGTTTTAAATTTACTGCTAACAGGTTTTACTGTTATGAACATCCGGAAGAGTCCTATGAATGAAGACGAAGTCAAATTAAAGGAAAGAATTCAACATATATTAATGGAAAGCATGGCGAATTCTAATATGCAAATTGAAGACGAAACTGTGTTAGTCTTTGACACGTCCACTACCATTAATGATGGTCAAGATGGTCAAGTTATAGAAGACAGTGAAGGCGAAGGGATGAGCGAAAGTGTACTAGCAGGAACAGAAGTTCACTGCCCATTAAACGATGATATTGACTACGATTACAAATTGGAAGCTGTTAATTATTGGACAAGTGGGAAGAAAGGGTATCTAAAACTAGAAACTGCCCAAAGTAAATACAGAAAGGTCACATCCAAGAAACAATTACAAAGGTGGACGAAACATATTGAAGAGAGAGGTACTTACCGAGAAAAAGTAAGAGATATTGCGGAATTCGTTATTAATCAAGCTAGAACTGCCATAGATAACAGATTGCCTCTACATGACATCGACATCCGCAGATGAGCTATACAAGCCAGAAACGAGAAGAACTTATCACCGCAACAGTTTAAAGCATCTCATGCATGGCTTCAGCGCTTTAAAAAAGCAAATAGGTTGGTGAGTAGAAAAATCACAAAATTTGTGTCACAAAAACAGCAAATGTTGACCGAGTAAAAATCCTAGCTAACGAATCTGTAAAAGATGCGAAGAAACATATCGAAATATATGGCTCTGAAAACACCTACAATTCAGAACAGAGCGGTTTTAACTTAGAATTTCATTCAGGTAGAACTTTAAGTAATTTAGGTGTTAAAACCGTAGAACGTGTAGTGGCGTCAGTGTCTTCGACGACGCATAGTTACACAATTCAGCCTACTATATCTGCGGATGGGAAACTTCTTTCACCCCTTTTAATTGTTCTAAAAGAATCCTCTGGAACCTTTGGACCAAGGATAGCAAACACAATGTTTAAAGCAAAGAATATATACGTTTTAGCATCCAAACCTGGAAAGCGAACATTAGGACATATGAAGAATTTTCTACAAAATATTTATTTTCCAAATACGAGATCCAAATCGTTATTATTTTTGGACTCTTGGAGTGGTCACTGTCCTGGAGTTATTAATGAAATAACCCCATCAAATACCGATTTTAAACACTTGTCTATTCCTGCAGGGACAACGGGACAAATACAGCCGCTTGATGTATTTGGATTTAGAATATGGAAAAATTTTATCAGAAGATTTTCTGATCAGATTATACTATATCAACACGATGTAAATTTACATCAACGCGACAACATTTTGAAACTCCAATCCCTAACTCACAACCAGTTATCTTCCCCCCGATTTATCAATCTTTTTAAATACGCATGGTTTGCAAGTGGATACATTGAAGAAAGACCAGAGCAGTTTGAAAATCCGTGTCTTTCAAGTGAGAAGCCAATGTGCGATGTTTGTTTAGATATAGCCGTAATAGCTTGTGCTTAGTGCAAACAGTCGCTACATTTAAAACATTTCTTTCATGATTACCATTTTGCCAACAATATGTCGAATAGGATTAAGATTATAAAATGTAAAGTAAAATGAAATAAAATATATTATATGCAGAAATTTAATAATAAGTAATAATATAAAATATTTAATCATTTCTTCTGTCTGTTGCTTTTAAACTCATAAAATAAATAAATATTTATTTATACAGATAACTTCTATTTGTTTTCTTATTACTAGAAAATGATTAATTACTGTTTAAAATTTTTTTGATAATAATTTGACATATTCAACGAATGGACTCCATCCTTAAGTTGATGTGATATTCTATCATGTTTACGTATACCAAAGATAAACCGCAACCAACTGTTCTGAATTTTCAATAAAAGAAAATGGGAAAAACTAATCGGTTACCTTCATTAATAAGGTTATGAAAGCCTTATTATTTAGTTGAAATAGGAGTGCCACAAGGTTTCGTACTGGGTGCTATTTTATTTTTATTGTATATAAATGGCTTGCCTCGATTGTAGAAGCTGATTCTATATATGTACATGCAGGTGACACTTCATTTATAAATTTTTCAAACAATTTTCAGCACTTGGATCAAACGACAAAAAAAGTTTTAGATACAGTCAAAAACGGGTTCAAACCGAGTTTTTTTATACCTGAATGGATAGAAACTCATATCTCATATCTTTTATACCAGGAAAACTCAAGATGTAAAAAATCAAACACGATTTCTAGGTGTTACTTTATCGACAACTCTTTGTTGGGGTGATCATATAATAGAATTAAAAAAGCAAGTAGCGATTTATACTACATTACCTATGAGTGACATCAAAAATGTTGCCTGGTGAAAAGCTACATGCGACGTATCAAGAAAATCTGAAGATATTTTTAAAAAACAAAAAGAATGGAAAGCATGTACTCGAACAAAAAGAAACATTGGTGAGAAATAAATACTGGCACAATAATTATAACAAGCGTTTTGGAGATAATTTATTATCAACTTATCCCAAAATGTAGAAATCAGTCTGATCAGCGATGTTTCAGTAACAGTGATTTTCCACATTTAGTAAAGGTAAACCAACTTTAAAAATATTTTTGATCGTCCTTTTACAATCAGCTACTTGTAATGGTGTTATTATTGTGGGTCTGGGGAGATATGAACACCTCTATATGTAAAACGTAAACTATGATTGGGAAAGAATCATCTCTAGTCTATGTACATCATGATGAAGTTATATATTGCTTTACTATTGACGTTAAAGAAACTGGAGAAGACAACATTTCAAAGGGAAGTGGAGAAAATGTTGTAGCAATGACCACTGGAATAATTTTAGTAAAAAATGTAAAATCACACTTTATTTGTGTTTTGAATATACTGTAATATACATTTATGTATATGTATTTCTATATCTTTGACGTATTAAATGTACCATGTTTTGTACATTTTGGAAACAAAGATAGTTACATTGATAAATGGGTTTCCCATTAATTACAAATGGGGCTAACTAAAAATACAAAACCTTTCATCGTTAGAAGTTTTTGGCCAAAACCGTGCGTGTTTTAATATAGATGTGATTTTAGAGTATTTGCCTGTCCCTATAAGAAAGTTATCAGCTCTAACAAGGTTTAAAACTAACTAAAACGTGTGAGTTTTGTTGTTTTGTCGTCGTATGCAAGCGCATGATCGCCAGATGTTGTACGTAATTAGAAAGAGACAAATTTTCATATAGGATGGATATGGTTTTAAAATTTTCTCCTAGTCATATAAGAAAGTTATTTAGAGGAAGGGCAATTAATTGTTTCTGCACTTAGGACTATATATTAAGAAGATTGGTTAAAGTATGATGCTGATAAATTTTAACCGATGAAAACCGGTATTAAGATAGATTTTTTTTAAATTCAATGTGATGGCAATTGCATAAGAGTTGAAAAAAAAATGAATGAAATTGCAACAAAAAACTAATTGCATGTTTACGGTCACTAAAATTAACAAAAGGTTTAAATGACAGACTCCAACATCTCCAGATAGCCAACATCTTCAAAGACAGCTGAGATTATTTCTTATATCATGAACAATTTTCAAGACGAGTGTCTTGAATTGTCGAAAAATTTGCAGAATTCGTAGACAGCGCTCGATATTTGCAGAATGAACTCAACTACACCTTGCTTAAAGTTTATGAAATCAACTTCTCGGCCGACTTCGAAAACGTCGGCCGCACTAACAAGAAGACATTGCAGTTGACTCTTCACGAATTTGGATGAAACTTTTTGTGGTGAATCTGTATTGAATATTTATCAGTTTTGCCAGAGCATTTGATCCAATGGCCCTTCTAAAAGACGCTATTCATTTTTAAAGTTGAAGGGTGTTTAAAAATAATTTCATATACCACAAAGAAAAATCGATTTTTAAGAACCGCGTATAGTTCGATGAATAATCGCCAAGCTTACGTTCTGAATTAGTAGGATCGATCCTCAAATTCGAACTTTTTCAACTTATTTTGCTATTCTAATTGCATGCTTTTATAGTTTATAAATATTTTTGTAAATCAATAATAAAAAGCAAAGTTTATTACTTCATCTTTTAATTTATTAAACAGAAAGAATTTTTTACCACGTGTGGTGTATGTAAGAACATCCAATTTACCTAAATATCCATGTCTATGCATATTGTCAGTTTTATTAAAAAGATTAGAGGATAAAACATTGTTTTATTACAATATTTTAAATGGTTTAATTGATTAATAACCATTAAAGATAATGTGGTATTAAAAACATAAATTATAACTTTGAATTTATTATTGATTTGCAAAAAAATATATATGTATAAACCAAAAAAAAACATTCAATATAATACCAAAATAACTTGGAAAAAAGTTCAGATCCGATTCAGAATGCAAACTCGGTGATCATTCACCGAACCATATGCGATTCTTGAATATCGATTTTTCGTTGCGGTGTATGAAGTTGTAAGTATTGTTTCTGCAGCCTGAGATGGCCAACGTCTTCGAAATCAGCCGAAATTATTTCTTATATCACCAACAATTTTTGGGACGGGTGACGCCTATGAAGTCAGTTTTGTAGACAGAAATTCATTAATTGATAGGGAGAAAATATTGAAAGTTGGAGATAACAATGATAGAGGAAACATAACAGTTGATATTTCATTATTTTTAGCCCACATAATTAATTTTATCGCCAATTATAACGCTAATAATATAATTCCAATCATTATTTCAAATATTTTGTGTTACGAATAAGCGATAATTCTTAGATATTTGCCTATTTTAGTAAATAAAACCTTAATTATAACTTAATAACTTAATTTAAACAAAAAAATTGGATAGAAATAGCTTATTCTAGAAACTTCATATTAATCACTTCGAAACGCTTTCTAATATCAAATACATCATATTAATTATTTCGTTATTGTTAAAGAAAGATTGAGTAATTATTAATCTTCAAAAATTAATTGCCATCTCTCGATACTCTGCTCAATACTCAATAACATTGGAAAGGATCCTTGAATGGAGTCATTCATAAGTCATAATGGAGTGAGCGCATAAGCAATTCCTTTTGCTTATTCGCAAAATTTTTGTGAAATAGCCGAAAAAATAATGACTTTACCATTAATAATGATATCAATTGAAATCATGATTATGACATCAATGTATTGGTCAAAGGTTAGTTGATGCTAAAACCCGACTGTAATGCTCAGTAGATAGATTAAATAGCACAATGGGCGTCACTACAGTCTAGAAAAGTATAAATGGATAATGGTCAAAAAAAGTCTTCATAATCACACCTTGCACAATTAAATGTACAATTCCAGCTGGGCACCAAGTTGATAGTCCATATGACTCTCATTAAAGAAGTTGTAGAATTCTTGCATATGCATATCTCTAGCATTTACGTTTCTACAAATGACCTAAGGTATCAACATAATTAACAATACATCTACACTTTTAGGCTACTTATGAAGGTTTGCTTCTAAAAACTCATACTTATTGTATGCTTAGACTAGCAAAAGCTAGAAGACAATTTCAACGTATACCAGAAGGAAGGTCTCGGCGTCAGAGACAAATATGTTCATTGAACAGCCGATAAAAGAATGGCAAAAATTCCAAGGAAAAATTAATTTGTAAGATATATTCGTTGTAAAAATAGTTCTTCTCTACAAGTTATGAGAGAGAAGCAATTGCAGGTTTGAAATTTGCTAAAATGCTACCAAAATCTTTTTCCGGAAAATTTGGGTTTGAAAGAAATTATTTCAATCAAGTATCGTGTATATAAAATACGAGAAATAGATTATTACTTGTAGTGTCTCCAGAATATTTTAGTAAAATATATTAGTATTTTACCTAATATTTCAAAACACCATATATATCACTCTAAATGTCAAGATACAAGATAGAACAAATAGAAGAAAATCACCTAATATAATTATAAGATTCATTCAATAATTATATTTGTTGAATGAATCTTGAATCATGTTTGCATCAAATTAATCAATATCATAGAGTATTAAAATATTGAAAATCTAAAGCGACTTCGTCAAGTTGAACATCAGCGTTTTTGGACTGTCTATGTGAGACGAAGGATAATTGATTACAATCTTATTGATCCCTAAGTTATTATAAAAATGTTTTTTTTTTTAATTTTAAAATAGTTTTCTTTTACAACTTTTATGTGTTGCTTTTTAATTTAATTTTTTATGGTGTTATTTTTTGTTCTAAGATATTTATAAAAACAATTTTGTCATGCAGGTACGCTACAATATTCCTTCTTCCGTGAAAATAATTGGAAAGCAATAATTGGATATATCGACATCTTTTTTTTCGTAAAAGAACAAACGGTGTTTGAGGGTAAAGTTACTCCATGGTTCGTTATATTATTTGGTAAAAACTGAATTGGTGGAACAGTTGCACTAAAAAGTTTCACGGCATTATTGTAAGCACTTGACTTAATTAATAAGGGAAATTTGTATAAATCGGAGAGAACAACAATACTAGATTAATCAATAAACAATGTCATCTTTTATTGTTGCAAATATGCAGCTTAACAAAACGTACTTAATCTTAATTGAAAGAAATCGGTAATTATGATCAAAAATAAATTTGACGCATTAATTTGAGGTCTCTAATCGGATTAATCAAATTACTTTGGTTACAGAAATCTTCATTTACTTGATTAATTGCTTAGAAAACATTAATTTAAATCATTAATTTTATCAGATTGCGTTTAATTTCAAGCCTCATGAATATAACATGCATTAGCTACATTGGCGCGACGGAAGCTCATTCGGTATTTGGGCACAAGTTATGCTCGATGATGCTATATTCTCAACCATGGTTCTCACGGGATCGTCGTAATCCCTCATGTTCAATATCTCTTTACAAGTTACAAGTTTGATCGATTATCCATAACATGGTTAGAATGCCTGCATTCATTAAGGTCGCTCACGTGAATTCCCAACGCCGCGAATAATGCACCTCGACAACCGGAATTGTAATTTTTGACTTTGAAAAGTTGTAAAAAGCTCTTTTAGATTTTTTTATAACTTTTTTCAAACTATGAGGATTTTGTTGCAAGGTAAGCTAAATAATAAAGTAGATAGCTTTGTGTATGTATAGTAATGAGTTTTTCTAAACTAATAATGTTTGATAACAAATTTATTCTTACTTTAAGTAAAAATAAAGGTAACTTTTTAACATTGGTTTATTACAGCGAAAGTTTAAAAATGTTAGCAATAAAACTTCAAATTGTTCTTTGTTGCAGTTATAAAGTAGCGAACGAACCCGTATAACTAACTTGCATTTCAAGTATAATCAAAACTTTATAATGGTTATATTTTTATAAAACTCGGATGTACTTCATCGTCTCTTTCCGCAAGGGAAGCATTTATCGGAACGTTTTCATTAAGTCAGCGAAAATTGAATCCCGGCCAGAGAAAATACCTGCACGACAGACGCTCGACTTCTTTTGCAAACAATAGGTGTTATGTCGACGAATTGCTAAGCGATGCAAATTTTTCCTCTTTAACGTTACGACGGAATAGAGGCGAGGTGTCGTCGTGTTTTAAGTACAACGAGCCGTAGTCTTTTGGAGCTCTTTTTTATTCAAATGAAATTGAACTGTATTAGCATATGGCAAAATCTGCATGATATCTATTAAAGATGAGAAGTAATTTCGAAGGAAATGGACATAAATTTGGAAAAAAGTTTCGACGTGTTTTTACGTAATTTAGGGACATCATCACTTCTTGGAAGTGAGAAATAACTCTAAATCGGGGTCACATTACTCATGAAAGTGACACAGAGTGATATGCTTGTCAGGCATTTTGATAAATTGTATACCGTGGAAAGACCGTATGTTCTCGTCGTTATAAGGAAATGTAGCATGGAAATACATACTCATATATTTTTTTTATAATTTATACTCAACTAAATTTGTTTTAATATTTTAATTTTAATCATTTTTAATTACTTTTTCGTTTTGTGTTGGATAGAAAAAAAAAAAATAGATTCTAGTTTAATTTAAGTCGCATCCGGTGAAACCCGCAGAAATTCATTTGATCTCGCGCGTAGATACTAAACAGCTTCACCTGATTGCAATAGTTAACCAGACTTTTAAATCGACCTTTACAATTCAGTTCAATTAAATGAACTTACCAATAAAAAGGGAATCGTCAAAGAGAAAGAGTTATATTGAACTAAAACGAAAAAGGACAATGACTTCGTGGAAAATCGTTTTGAACTGGGATATTGTCGGGTAGATGTAGCGTCCATTGATGATTTATACGCGGAAACGTTAATTTTCCAATCTCGTTCAATTTAAATTTTCTATTCCAATGCATGTTTGCAGTACACTTGGAAAAATTGATTTTCAATCCAAAACGTCTTGTTATCGTCTTCGATTTAAGCTCAAAAAGAAACGAACGACAATGTCTCCGTATCTGTCTGCAAATAAAGGAGATATCTGTGCCTTTAGGAATTTTAACACATTTTCTAGACCCATATGCACGAGATTGTAACAGTAACATAAGAAAATGGATCGACAAACTCAATTTTATATATCATATAAATCCTTTTTATTTTATTTATAAATGTAAAAAATATAAAATTTATTGGTTTTGTTATTTTATTTTAAAAATCGTTTTTAGGGTTAACTCAAAGACAACTCTTATTATTAGTTTGTTTAAAGATTTAATTAACGCCGCTGTAATATCGTTTTATTATTTATTTAGAAATTATGGATTACGTAAAAAATTAAATTTGCATTAAATATATTTAATTTTTCATCGTTCTTTCGAGTTTATTTTCTTCAATAGTCTTCAATAGTTTAAAAATTGGTAAAAGTGACGCTAAAAGAAGCAACGAAAATTTTGAATTTGAAAATACAAATATTCCATAACGAGACACTCGCATTGTTACATGTGAAGACTGCAACCCAACCACACCAAGATGTCCTAACAAGCAATACCCCGAAGCAAACACTTGATATTGTCAACAAAACTTGCTTGCGACGATGTTGCGACCGAAACATTCGAACTGTCTGAGGTTCAGCGGACATTACGAGAGGTTTCTCCCAATAAGGGTCCCGGGCTCTATAACATTATAAGCATTGGCAACACAGTTATTGATCACTTATAACTTATCAATTTCAAATTGCCAATTTCCCAAGGTAATTCCGATATTTAAATCCGGCGACCGAAGTTCGATTGATAGTTATCGACCTATTACTTTACTCTGTATTATGGACAAAAATTTTAGTGAAAATCTTATATGGAAGAATCTTTTCACTTGTTCGTTCTTTTCTAACATCAACACAACACGGATTCTTCTCGGGTCGCTATGTCAAAACTAACTTGCTATATTATATCCGCTTTTTGTGTCTGGAGGTGATCAAAACCAAGTGGACGCTATATATACGGATTTGAATAAAGATTTCAACAGAGTAGACTACGAGTTCCTTGTTCTAAAGTTACGCCGAATTGGAATAAATCCTGGCCTTTTGGATTGGTTGAGATCATACATTAAGGGTAGATCCCAGGTCGTCGCAATATTGGTGATACTATTTGTCAGCCAGTACCAGTTACGTCTGGTGTACCGCAGGGTAGTCACTTGGGGCCTTTCTTATTTAATATTTTCATTAACGATGTAATCTGCTCTCATTTTTGTTATTTTTGCCAGTCTCTGGCTTCAATAACTGCGATGAGCTTTAAAACGATATCGATCATTTATTCAACATTTGTAGTGAAAATAGGTTACAACTAAACTGCCGCAATTGTAGCGTTATTTCATTCACCAAGAAAAGAACATATATACCATATCATTACAAATTGCGTACGAATTTTGTTAAGAGGGTAACCATTGTGAAGGATCTTAGTGTAATTTTTGACCAGAAATTGTTATTTGAACCCATTATTAGATTATACAAGGCATACGTCCTTTGTATTCTTATGTATTCCAGTACTATTTGGAAACCGAAATATGAAGTGTATAGTGATAGACTGAAAGATGTGCAGAAAATGTTCGTGAAGTATTTATGTTTTAAATTTAAGAAAATATACACGAATTTCTGCGTGTGGCATGTGGAGCATTCTCACTCTTCGTCAGAGACTTTGTTGTTACGATGCCATGTTTCTTTTTAAGTTGATGAATGGTTTGTTGCTCCGCGTCATCTGTGTTATGACTTTTTATATTATGCATCTGTAGCGAGAACAAACACCTTTTGCAACTCCCCGGTATTGAAGATGAAAACGACAGTCGGTAGATTGGGGGCTGACGCTTTTGGCCTAAATGTATTGACAAACAAGAAATCTAATCGGTCCGGCGTCCGCGACATGTTACTTTAATTTTTATTTTACTTTAATTTTTATCTTCAGCTGCTAATCTGAATCTGTCTTTTTCATTTTGTGGATGTCTCCTTGCCGTGCCCTACTTATAAATTAATAAAAACAGAAAGAAAATGCTTAAGGATAATAACAACGATACGTCATCTGAATAACTCACCATACAATATCCAAAATTAATGATAGGAGTCGAATTTTCGCAAAACCGAGTAAACCGAGTCGAACATTTGCGCCGCATTCAAATAAAGTTGATAGCAAACATATAAAATCTGTAAGTTCGCATAGCACATACTGGTTTGAAATAATGGAGGTAAGGGTTCGTTTATGTCGACGCTGTAATGAACGATAAAGGTGCCGCTAATGTTGTTAGCGTCGTGATGGTCATCACATACTATTTGGTTTCTTCGATCATTACATAAAACCGAAGTCGCTTTCTATAATCTAGTTGTCTGTCAATGTACAGTAATGTCAATGTATTGTTTTATCGTCGTGGCTGCTGAACAAGTTGTCCACTACAATAATGTGGATGGACTTATCGACGTTTCTGAAACTTTTAACAGATATCAGAACAGTAAATATAGAAGTTTGGTAGTTCAGTTTATTTATTATCCACATTTGAGGAAACTGAACTGAAAATTTGAACTGAATGCTGATTTTTTTATATCAAGAATCATGGAAAGTAGCTTTTGCGGCTATTCTATCAATCTTACGAATCCTAAGTCGCGCCTCTATTACAACAGCAAAACTTATTTGTGTTTACCTGTCTGCATCGCCATTGAAGTTTGGCAACTCATGTATATAAACGCAACTCGTATTAGTAACAATCTACCTCGTATTGACTTGAAGTAATCTAAACTCCAGCTAACTCGGTTTGATAAATTGAGTTTACCCATCTTTATCCAAAATAACAAGCTATATGAAAGTACAAACACCACACCAATAACGGATAGACACAAACTGTTACAACAAAAGTTTATCAACCAGACTGTGAACAAACATTATATTTGTCATTTGTTGAACTTATCTATAATAATATTAGTTAATACCATGGTAATCGAAATATTATTGAGCACTCTTATTAACAAAGTAGTATTTGTGACATTTTTGCACAATTCTAGAAATATAAAATTACGAGCGCAGATATGAAAGATTCTTATAAAAAAACTACTACAAAACCATTTTTGAAATCGATACTTTGCATTTTTACATACATGCAAAAGGACATAAAAAACTACAGAGGCTTCTATTATTATAGTCTACAGTTTAAATCAAAGCATAATATATTTCATGTTAGATCATATTTGACTTACAGCGTACTCTTCAAACACCCTTCATACAAACAGGCGAAGTTTATTATCTCAGACAGCTCAGGAATTTTGGAATTCATCTCTATTTATCAGAAATCATATCGTGTCTTTATTCCAACATCCAACCCAACTTTCAGTAACTATATATTCAGTGACTCTCGTATGGGACAAAACCGTAGTTGGAATGTGTTTTTCTTCCTATCGGAGATTACTTTCAGTTATCTTGTTAGTGGTCATTCTTTTCCGTCCAACGACTTTGATTTTTCAGATATTTTTAAAGCCTAAAAAAGTAGCAGTACATATACACTTCACATGAAAAGATCGACTTGATTCGTAAAGGTAAGAAGAGAAAACAATTTATTGTGGTGGATATGATTAGGAAGTTCATTGACTTTAGAGGGTTAAAACATAACGAAGAAAATAGGTCGAAGTGTTAACGGGAATCATATATCAATTTCTAAAATGAGAAAAATATTTTTTTACAGGAAATAGTAGAATCTACTTAGAAAATTACGATGTTTTAGATTTAGCCAAACAAACTAATAGAAATTTGTTTTTAAATATTGTAATGTCTTTTACCCAAAAAGAAAACATATAGTAAGTTGTTCTGCAGGATATAAGGGATATCCTACACTGCTATCACCATTGGTTTTATTTAAACTTACCACACCTTAGTAGGAGAAATAGTAAAAATGAAAATGAAGAGGAGGATATATTCCCAAATTTAGAGGATGAATAATTTAAGTGAATTATTTAACAATTATTAATAACGATATTTTTATTAAATGCTCTTTTAGTTAATTTCTGTAATACCGTATATAATTATTTAATATATGCAGAAGATATCCAGAAGATAAAAATACTCAAAAATGTTGTGTGACTACATTTTGGACTACCCGATATCGGGTACCGAGTACATTGGAATCGATTGTGCTCTATACAAAGTTCGTTAAATACTCTCTATTAACACCCGATGCCCCAAGCATTGGCGGGTACTTGAACAAGTTTGAGCTTGTCTGAATTTGCAGTCTACTCTTCGTTTGGTTGTTCCATGGAATAATCGATCATTAATGGTCCCCAAAGATAAGCTGCATTAACACTTATGAATGAAATGTATAATTCTCGTAAAGAGAATCTTTAAAAAAAGTGAACAGCAGGACCTTAAATTGATAAGTAGATCAATTTGATAACATTGGTTTGAACTTTAATATCAGATCAGCCCAAATCGTTCGATTTTGTTAGAGCATATCGTGAATTTTTGGTAACAGAAGAATCCCAAAAATTAGATGTTAACACAATGAGATGACCAGGGTGTATCATCGGTTGTGGTATTGGCTTTTTTGACATCAAAATTTCAAGATAGAAACTCCAAATTCGGAATGTATTAAACTACCTACTTGAGCAGGTGTTGATCATGTCAAATATTTTCTTTATTGCACGGTTTGCGAAAAATCTGCAAAAATGTCAAAAATGATCAAACTTATGGTTTTATTTTTTAACAGTTCATATACCATATTGTGTGGGAGTCATATTAAAGTAAATTCACACAAAAAAAATTGAGATTCTTTCATTATTTCGGATAAAAACGAAGAAAAATGATTTATGAGTTGACTTAAAAGTTGTGCAAGCCACTCATTGTTCAAAATATCATTTTCGTTTTAGAATAATGAGAAAACGGGCATGATTTTAACTTACGACGAGGCAAGATTCAATGCTTGCTTAGCTTCGTGGATTTATTCAGAAAGATTTCCGGATAGAGTCATACCTGACCCGAGAACATTGCCAAGGCTTGTGAATGCTCTTATGGAAGCTGGCTCCTTTAAAACAAAGCAGAGAACCGTGCTTAGACAGCGTGCTAGACAGGAAATTAATTAAGCCCTAGTACTAAACCTTGTGGAAAACGATCCACAGGACGTCAGTTCAGTGAGTGCTCACCTTTATTCATAGATATCACCCATATCATATCAACCTGCACAAAGAGTTACATGTGGAGCTTAAATCAAATGAATATGAATGAGAACTTCTTTCAAAGAGTATTGTTTACCGATGAAGCAAGTTTTAAATTGTGTGGAAATGTCAATAAACATAACTTACATTGGTTGCGAGAAGGAAAACAGAGACATGTACGCAAACTTTATTCATAATGAATTGGACAATTATTTAGAGGACATTCCGTTATTAAACATGGCAGGTAATAATTTGTGGATGCAACAAGATTACTCCAGAAATGGGGCATACGCTATCCACCAAAAATTTCCCGAACGATGAATAGGACGTAAAGGTCCCATTTGTTGGCCAGTGCGTTTACCGGAATTGACGCCGATGGATTGCTTTGTGTGGGGCATGCTGAAAAACATTGTTTATCAAAGAGTACCAACAACCCGAGAAGATATGCAGCAACGTATTATTGCTGCGTTTCAAGAAATTAATCGACGGCACTTAGCAGATAATGTGCAACATTCACTTAGACACAGGTTAGAAATGTGTATCAATCAAGGGCATCATTTCGAAAATATTATGTCAAATAAAGGAACTTTTTATTACTAATGTTGCTGTTTAATTTTTTACAAATTAGGTGACAATTTGTCCAGGTAACAACGGCAAAAATTTTGTCAAAATGTAAAATCTTATGGCCAAATGCAGGTAAACTTAAAACTTCTAAAATAATAAAAGAGGTTTTGTGACATGTTCTAGGGGTATATATATATATATATATATATATATAGATCTCACTTGGCATCTTCAGTGCTTTGTCGTAGTCTCCTGAGTCTGTCAACAGGATCAACCAAAACACATACTTCTCCAACAATGAAGCATTACGAATTACCATATATATATATATATATATATATATATATATATATATATTGCTTAGAATTAAAAACATGAAATTCAAATTTTCTTTGTTAGTGGCGTAAGATACAAAATTTTAAGGAAACCGAGCTACAGTTCCTCGAAGAATAATACTATATACTCTACAGTATTAAAACCTTTTCTTTTAGCACTACTCGTTTTCAAAGGATAGGATTGTGTTTATTATGGATACTTGCTGCCAAGTCTTATTTCTTTAAGAAATAAATGCTCTCAGTGATTCGAGTTTCGAAAAATTGATGATAATAAAAGCCAATAAACTACTCTTGTACACAAAGTACTCAGAGCTCCTCTTGTACTCCGGGTACTGTACTCTGAGTACTTATTTGCAAGCAAAGTTCTTGGTATTCTGTACTCACTCTTTAACTATAACATATACATGTACATCATTTCTCAGTACTTCGTACAGTTCTGTATTGTTCTGTAACATAGTGATAAAAGATGAAATACTATAATGCTTAAATCAATATGTATATTGCATATAATTGTACATAATATGTACAATATAATATATGATGTAATATATAATATATGTAATAATAGTGCAACAACGGCGGAAACACAATAGCCTAATACCACTAATTCTCTGTGTGTACCAAATAATATTGTTAATGGAGTTAATGAAATCCGAATTATTTCAATACTGATCTACAATCTTAAAGTTAAATATCTAATTTATTATCTAATTTATATTTTATATTAAGAAGACTAAATTGTTAATTGTAAATAAACACAAATATGAGTTTAATTTAACAAACTCATTTTTTCTGATAATTTGTTTTTTCGTTTATTATTCGTACTGCTTTAAAATAAATCTGCCGAGATAAATATAAAATAAACATAGGAGGACAATTGCCACTAATTGGGGTGAAACTTGACTTGTCGCCCTACATTTTAAAATAAAAGATGTTTATTTTGTCTGTGGAAGGAAAAATGGACATTAAATGAAACGTTTGAGTCAGAATATTGGAAATTGTTTTCTCTCAAAAGACCGTAAAAAAACACAAACATTAAATTTTAATTAACATCTCCACTAATTTCGTAATTAAAAGATAATTACGCTGACGTGTACTTAAATAAATTTATCTTTATTCCTTTAAAATATTCGTCCATGTAAATTTTTATAATTAAAAATTTGTATCAATATTAATTTATTCCAAATGCAAATAAAGAAGGAATAGAATAAAAATATAATGGTACTTTTAAGTTTTCACCAATTTAATAGAAATTTCAGAGTTCTTATGATTAAATTAAAGCATTAATTATCCCTAATGAACCAATAAATTTGAAATGTAAAAATAGCATAATTTGTCATTTCTGATAGACCCATCTCAAGCACTTAATAACCAGAGAATTTTGCGAAGGTTTGCTAATTTGGAGAATGGATAGTCTGACTAGTTCATCGATTCTGTCGGATTGCAGAATTTAGAGGGCTGAATTGGTAAGGAATTATGTTAGCTATCTACTTCCGGTGAAGTCAGTGGAAGCGGACTAATCTTATAATCCCTGAGAATTCCCAATACGGTTAATTAATTTTATTAGCTTCGACATCAACATGTAATTGTATTTCACTAACACAGTTGTTTTATTTTGAAACAATTAATTATTTAAAACAACAAAGGGGAAAATTAATCAATCCTGGAGCGGTAATTAATCTTCTAAGTCATAACCGAATTTCTAAGCATTTATAAATCAAGTCATTTATTTTACCATACCCGAGGATGTTTTGAGATTGTTCGGGTTTGTTTTCGAAATGAATAAATCAAAACTATAAAGAACCATTTAAACGTCAGTAAATTTTCGTCTAACATTTTTATAGTATTTATGTTTGGTTAATATTTTGGTTCACTTTATGTTTTTTTTTTATTTAAAGGTCAAACGTTTCTATTCGTCAACATAAATTAAGTGCTTTTAACTACACCATTTTTAATTAAATTTAATTCAATGTAGATGTTTATTTTCGAGACGTTTACCATAATTTAAAAAAAATGTCTGTTCAGAACGACACGTGTGGGTCGTTTATTACACTTTTGTTGTTTTGAAACAGTCTCGGACATTCACACGTAACAAGCATTATACCTATCAAATGCAAACTTGAGAATATATTGACTGCTACCGATTCGAACGTTCAATCAAAACAAGAATGAATACGGAGCACCACGAAACGATTCGAGACCCTTTTGAAAAACGGAATTTCAAACGAAATGCGGAATTCCAAAGAGCCGACTCGAACGGCGATCACACCTTGATGTTTTCCATTTATAGGGTGACAAGTGTGTGAATTTCCCGATCGCAGCTTTGAAAAACGTTGATTCGAATTTTCATCCCACGGGATTTCTATATCTTTGCTGTATATAAAACGCAATATATTGGTTTTATAAAATTTCAGTTTTTATGCAGCTACTTTTGATACGTTGACATTGGTAGCTTAATATTTTTGTATAGTTTGTGTTGACAGTTCATTTTAGTAATAAAGGCTTTAATGATGAAGCGATAAAATTTGTTAAGTGTAGTTTAATGGTATCCTATTGGAACCCGATTTATAGACCATTTGGCCTATTGAAACTCTACCATTAAATCACAACCGAAGTTACTAACGTAGTTGCATGTTTAACTAGATTTACCACAATGCAATCAATACTATTTGTGTGAGTAATATTGTGCTTTGTACACGCATGTAAGCTGTTATCAACAACCGGAAGGTAATTTCATGGTGACAAGGTAAACTCAAGTAGCATAATTTAACAAAAGATAGATTACCTAGAATTACTTGAAACCTACGAGTAATTTAGGTATATGGATTGTTATAACATGAAATGTTGGCTATAGAGTACAGAATCGAAGTTGCACTTACCATTAATTGATTTTATGTACTCGTAAAAATTTTGTAGACAAATTCCTGAAATACGGTTAAATGTTTCATTTATGTTAACACGACAATAGAGACTTATTTTTTCATAAACAATTAAAAGTATAAATATTATAAAATGTTAAAATTAAAATTACGAAATATATTGATTGAAAATTGTGTATAATCTAGTTTAAGAAAACGTTTTGGTTACTTACACGGAAATAGCTGTTCGTGTATAGCATTCTTTAATTAAACTACTATACACAAATGGAGAAATTAAATATGTATTCCAAAGTTTATTGTTACATTCTATACAGTTAAAACATAAGCTACAACATATTATACACGACTTCACACAATTGCTCCTTCATCTCTTTTCTCCCTCAATTCATCTACCGCGCTCTCCCAATCCATACCACTAAATGTGAAGTGGTGGAGAATTTCCTTGGCAGTTACGGGTAGGAATTATATGTTCTGCTTCGAAAAAAGTAAAAAAGAGAATCTGCACAAAGTTATAGGAGAATAAATTTGCTGAATACTGCATATAAAATATATGCAGGTATTTTGGGCGAAAGGCTGAAAATGGAGATGGAGAAAAAAGAATATTCTGCCGACTGCATCATCCGGTTTCAGAGGGGGAAAATGAACTATAGATAATATTAAGTGTACATAGAATTAACGGAGTACAATTTAAAATTTAAAACTTGTAGGGTCCTAATAGTATTTATTCCAAAGGTAGTTTTATTTCTGATACCCCTCTCTCTCTCTCTATTAACATGTCTTTATCTATAGTTCGTGTCACTATCATTAGGGATGGTCGTTGCTTGTTGAAATTAGAATTTAGTTTTGATAATACTTAGCTTTCTTTCAATGGTGGTGATTACAGATAGATTTTTGACAGTTCTATGGGCGCCAGAATAAGCCCCATTTTAGCAGAAAAGATTTATTTAGCAATTGGAGTATCTAGGTACACGCTATCATGTACCAAACTCCAACAATTATATACATGCTAAACGTAATAACAGCGATAACGTCACGTTTAGCGTGCGCACAAAAATTTTCAATGCACGTTAGATCTTTATAATTTTGAGGTTGGTATTCTAAGGTGACGTGGGTATAACTTTACTTAGGCATTAAATTAAATAACTAATGCTGCATATCAGTTCAAGTATCTTTACTCTAATGAGGGGAATAGCTACAAATATGAATTCAACTGTTACCTTTTCTTAAAAAATTAGGATAATGTAAACTATTCCATCCAATATTTTCCATATAAAGCAATGTACGTGCGTTGGGGTAACTATGAATCCTTGCACTCCTAATGAATGAAGAAAATTATATATAGAATCTATATGCAATGATTTTCAGAAATCCAAAATGAAGATGTAAGAGCTTGTATCTAAGATTGCTTAACCCATTATTGACTTGTTTATCTGCCGTCTAATGTACCATAGGTCAATTTTTAATATCGGAAAAACTAGTATCAATCTTATAGATATTATTTTATCCTGAAAAAATTATTAAATTTCTGTTTTAGTTGTATTGCTATGTCATATTAATGTAATTTTTTCAGCATCTTCTGCAAATCATAAATGCTATATAAATATGATAAATATCTCATCATCACTGATATTCTTCTCCTGTTTCCTCTGGTTTCCTTAATTAATTTTAGATTTTATGATTTCTCTTAAAACAATTGCTTCCTACTTTTACTTTGAACCAATGATTGACCAAACACTTTCGTACTGTAACTGGATTTTTAGGATTAAATAAAAATATAAATAGAAATATTATCAGCGCTCCATTTAGCTTTTACGCCAACTCTAAGTTTCGTTGGAATCAAGAACTGTGACTAACATTTCGTTGCAACATTTTTTTTATTTGGGCATCCGCGTCCTATGATGTGTATGATGTAATATTGAAACTTCTATACCTATTCAATTACTTATAAAAACCATCTATTGATACAAATTTTCGGCATGCTTTCATTGCTCTTCTTATAGAGTCAGTTGAAAAGAATAGGGCTTTAAAGTAATTTTCAGAATCATGTAGGATGTACGTATATGTTACATTCTACAAAAAAGTAATATATGAAACTGTTATTGTATTGTTACTATTCTACGTTATATTTAGAAATGAGCGATTCCGTAATTTTTAAGGAAAGTAGTGATCGGTGACCGTTTTTTCTCAATTACCATGATCTTAAACCGTGACAGTGCTCACTGTTTACCTTTTACATGTAGAGAGTTTACTTATGTAGAGAGTACTCAGATACAGATCAGTGATTATTAAATATATTTTTCAAAGTTAGTTTTAGTTCAGAGATACAAACAGATTTTGGGAGAATATTTATTAGTAACATATCCACAGGTCTGTACACCATCCAAATGTAGTAGAAAGACTTCAAGAAGTGTTTAAGCGAGCTCAGAGCTTTGAGTTACGAACATAGAAAAGAGTGGGATGAGTATCTCGAGCAAATATCGGACATTGGGATGACCAGTTAGACAGCTATAGCCAGACTTCAGCAACATCAAAAGGACATAACAGTACAAATTGTATAGGTAAAATAAAAATTCTAGTGTCACAAGAATCTCTCTGTAGGAGGCAATTTATGGAAATGTACTAAATAAAAGCCATGTTTTGAGTTTCGTCACCGAATTAGAAGCTCTAAGTTTTTCTTATGCAGAACCTTGGTTTCTACAGTATAAAGAAGTTAATAAAAATTGAACTTTAACTTTGATATTGTATTTGTAATTTTATTAGTTAAGTTCTCGTTAATTTGTGATTTGCGATTTTTATACCTGTATTTTGAGATTAATTTATATAGTCTGTTTCCAAATTTATACACAAAATTTGAAGGGATGGTTTTTTAGTGAATTTTTAAGGGGTATGTTTCACAACACCCAGAATTTTGAGTTTAAAGTTTAATTTCTGCATGGTGTTTCCAAATTTATACGAAAGATTTGAACCCCTTCTCCTTCAAACAGCAGTCCTCTAAAATTAAGCGAAAAAATTATTTTTATTCAATAGAACATTCAATACACACATAATTTTTATATATACACTTTGTAAGAATTAAGACCAATGAAATTGGGCAGATAAACATTACTAATAGAATGACACCTTTTGGTAATTTTAGTCATCGTAAAATCGTATATAAGATCCACCCCTATAATATTTTGCACCAGAAGTTTTTAATGCGCCTACATTTTTCTATAATAAATTTATCAGTACACAATTTCTTTGTCTCTTCACATTTTCTCCTAATATTGTTAGTTTGTCCAGTGAAAGATAGCAATATTAGAGAGCTGTAACTTGGAGAAGGGGTTTTGAGAAATAAATTTTTTCGCTGAAAAATCGCCTCTTAAAACCTTTCACATTAATTTAGACACACCCTGTATATTAACAGCTTAACTCTTTTAATTAAATTTAATTTCCATTAGGGTTTATTTGTTTCCTCGAACATATTTTAACTTGTTTTTGTATTTAAATATGAATCCTGCTGTTTAGTATAAATTTTTTTTAATTTTTACTGATTTCGCCTGGTTTTTCAATTTTGAGACTGATGTCCTCTTTAAGGTTTTTATTTCAAATAGTTTTATCAGTTAATTTTGTAGGATTTTTGTCTGTTTTAGTAAGTTCGCATAACCTCAATTCTCATTATTCGATTGTTATTATTTTTATTATTAGTGTAAATAATAAGCTTAAGGAAGCTCGAAAGTTCGACACAAGTTAATAAACAATTAGTTTACTCTGAGACGGTATCAATGGAGAGGGTGAGAATGAATGATGAATTTTATATAGAATTGGAGAGCTGACACAGAGATGTTCATTAAGTCGGAAATTACGACATTTATGGGAAACTTGGAAGACACCTTAAGGAGGGGTTAAAACAGAAGATTGGTGGTACGATTCGGAAAAGACACATTTGTTAGCATACGAGTAAGCGTTGAAAGGGATAATGATATCGATGGAGATAAACTTCGAAGGGAGTCATTTGGAAAGACGAAGATTATCAAATTTTCCGTGAATAAGAGATGGAAAAAAGAAAAGTCTGAGTGTAAGAGATCATTGCCACCTCTAAAATAAAGAAGATTTACGTACTTGGATTTTACATTAGGCGTGGATAATGAGAGATCATTATATGATGTGTAGGATCTCATATTAAGGGGAGATTTAGAACGGCAAGTAGATAATTGGGGCAAATATGGAGGTCATAATTTTTTAAAAGTGTTGAAATGTATGTAACTAAAGTATCGTGGTTATTGGAAGTCGGTCCTAGTGAGAGAAAAGTTGAAGCTAGCGAAATAATTTAATACGGAGATGGATTGGAGCAGAAGAGCTATAATAATTAGCTACGTTGAGTAAATGTTATAAGGAAATTAATACTGGTGTGAGGAAGTATAATATTAGAAAACTCCATAGAAAACTTAGAAAGAAGAAGGGGGATAGTGTCAATGCTGTGGAAGAAGTTGGAGAGTAAAGATAGATAGTGTTTGGGTGGAAGAGGCGCAATACAACAATAAGTTTAAGACCATAATAACGGAGCAAAGTCCGGAGTGTTAAATAGTGGCGGTAAAGGGGTAGAAGAAAATATGATAGCGTCATTTAGGTGGAGCATGAGAAATTAAATTCCGCGTCTTTTCAGTATCATAGATTTCGAACCAATTAGTTTGCTTCATATTTGAATCGAAACCTTATCATTTCATCTTTACCTTTTTTATAACAGTTTTTACAACAGCATTCTATTATTTGATTATGCTTATTGTGAAGGGTGTCTCACGTAAGAATAATAATAAAACCAGTAGATTTTTCTTAACAATTTTGTTTTACATAAATGTCTCTACTTTCAGCTACTTATCTACGCGACTTCAACCGTTATTAAGGCACTTAGCATATCGTACAGCATGGTTTTGTATGCCATCGTAGAAACCTGTCGCCTGATTAGACCGCGACTGCATCAGAGTCATCTTGACATAGTCATCATTGACTATGTCAAGATGACCATATATGTCACCATACCAGGTCACCTGGTATGGTGACCTGGTAGTCACTAGGCACTAGATCAGGACTGTACAGGATGCCCACAATGTTCCCAGCTTTTGAATTTTCTAATCAGCTGTCAAGATCGATTGGCCGTGGATGGGTATTGTCATGTAACATGATGCATAATCAGATGATTATCAACAACTTTTACACCTCTACCATTAAAAAACCTAATTTTCAATGCGTGTTTTACAGTCAGCGGATTATCAATCAGTGGTGTCATACCAAATGCTTAAAAACAAACGTAAATATGATCGAATGATTTTTAAATGATGTGTGTTACTTAACAAGATAGGGGGCACAGAGCGGGCATGCGCAAAATGTCCACAGCAGCGACACTACACTGGAATTTTAAACAGTCCTTACATTAAAAACACTCCTCCTGAATTAATTAAGGAGCCGAAATATAGAGTTTTTCCTTAGATGAGAATAGCTGAATATAGAATAGATGAAGCCGACTTCTAGAAATTAGAAGAAGCCGTAAGTCGGCTTCATCTAATTTCCAAAGAATCCACAGTTTCAGCAGAGATGTTGTTAAAGCTTTCAGTTATTCTATTCTTCATATCTTCAGTCGTCGATGGAATATTAGTGTACACTTGAGTTTTGATGTATCCCCAAAGGAAGAAGTTGCAGGGAGTCAAATTCGGTGACATCCTGTATATGCATATACTCTTGTTGCTTCTCCCTCCTGTTAGTTATATATTTTTCAATGTTACTTCTATTTCTTCTCTCTGCCATTTATAATTTCTTCTCTCTGGTGGCCCTTTTCATCCTACCAATCATTTTGCTGTTCTTGTCTTCAAAATTGTGGAGGCGACATTTTGAAAAATAAATACCGTTACTATTAAATATTTTACCAATACTATTCCTTAATGAACTGTGTTAGAATGTCCCTTTTAAGCAATCTTCATTACTTAATTTGTGTACATAATTATTTAAAAAAATATTTTTAATAACACAATTTTCTCCAGGGGTTCAAGCAGGCAATAAAGGGTTAAATCGGTGAAAAAAAATGTCTAACATCTTTTATCTCAACAAGTAATTCTAGCTTTAGTCATTACATAATAATATTAAGTTAATACAAACAACAATAATAATAAAGGTCGTGCCGAAAGAAAAATATTCATAGAATTGGACAGATATTAGCCTACAAAATAAAGTTTATTACAAAGTTATGCAAACCTCATATACGTAAATTATTAAGTTTCTATGTTCCCGGAGCGTTCATGACACTAATGAAAAGGAATTGAAAGTGGTATTGGATGCTAGCACATGCATATATTCTACTAACTTTGATATTGTAACCATAGAAATTACAAAGTCAAACACAAGTTTATTTTCTTGGCAACGGGCTACTGAAGTTAATATCTATTGTCTAATAAAGTTAATTACCTAGCTTTCTTTACTGTAAGTCAAGATAAGTCATAGTTCCTCCAACGGATAATAATCTTTTGCGAGAATTGAGTTGCGAAATATTTTGATAATGAATTTCAAAATTAAACAATTTTTATTGCAGGACTCCCCTTACATCTATGTTCTGACTTTACCTGATAAAAATGCACCGCTTCGGTAGTTTATTATTCACCCTAATAACAATACTTCTTTATTCCCATAATTTTAGACTTCTTTATAAATGTTTATCAATAAATATTATATCAATAGGACACCAAATGACACTTAAATCACCCCTATTAAATGTTGTGACTGTTGCCACTAAAATAAAATAAAGATATCAAGTATGAAGAGTTCCATATTGTGCCATTTCGAAGCAGCATAAAATCCTTAGTAAGTTATAATATAATGGAGGGGTTACAATTGAGGTAATAAGCTTTATGATATCGCTTTTTGGTGAAGTGAAAATCCTCCGACTACCGAAGGCAAAGAATCTCACGTCGTGGCTTCCCTTTTTCTTGTTAAAGCAACCCTAAGAAGATCAATTTGTCGCAGGCTACTACATTTAATTGCGAATGCCAGTAGAATGGCAAGTGGTTTGATAGCATTATTTTTCGATTATTAATGTTAATTATAAATTAATTTAAAGAGATAAACGAATGAACTTTAGTTATGAATTAGAAATTAGTTATTATATATCTAAAAAAATTTTTTATTCAAAATGAAAAAAAGTAATTTAAATTCTATATAAAATTTGATGTAAAATTAAAATATCGCGAAATATTTTTACCACAGACTTTAGTTTTAATTTAAAATATTGAACGCAATTTCAAATATAATATTTATATTATTCGAAACAAATGAAATTCAGTTAAAACCAAATTTACCTCCTTTATTTAAAAAAATAATCTCGCATACTGTGTATCATTAAAATTCATAAAACACAATTCATAGTATTCATACGAAATATTTTACAACATACTCCATCAATGTTTAATAATATCGTTAAAAGTCGATTTTTTTGTTGTCTCGTCGACTTTTAACACATTTTACGAACGATATAAATCCAAGCATATTTACGTTCGAAATCTAAACGTAACCCTAATCCCGATACGATAAATCGTGGAAACACGATCGCTGGAATACTAATGCGGCCGTTTCAAACGATATTAAAGGTTGGAAACTCGATCAGCATTGAAAATCGATCCAACCGTTACACCTACCTGCCTACATCTACCGTGTGCGTAATAGATTTATTCGATATATGTGCGGTGTTAATACCTGATTGGGTGCACACATATTTTTGATGAAAAGGTTGAATATAAAATTTATGCAGCTGTTAATACGTGGGTAACAAATTTCCATAGGCGGTTTTTGCGACCTATTTTATAAATATTATTGCTTTCTATTATCAATGTATTGCTGTTCGTTTTTAATACAGATCAAAATTGTTTTTGATGTTATAAATTAATTTTACCAAATTTTATGTGGGAGCGGAATGTAAATGTTAATTTTCGTTATAGTTTGGAGTTGGATTTTATTTCTGCGTTCATGTTCAATTGTAGTAATAAAAGTTTAAAACTGCAACGACCGTGTCTCTAATCATTGGGGGTAGATAAAATGAAATAAAAAGTTGTACCGGTTGATTGGGTCCGATGCACACTGAAAGCAGTTCAGAATTTCAACAAAGCCGGCATCGCTAGATCGTGCTACTCAGGCTTTTAATCACTAAATGTCGTTAAGTATTTTGTTTTATTTTTATTTTTGAGGTCTCTTATTGTTCGGGGCAAGATCACTTAAAGTTATATGAAAAAATAGGAAAAAATGAAATTTAATTACATTTAATTCTCTTTTTACATAATAGACACGTTTATCAAATATTGCTGTTAAGTAATTGATAATGCAAATATTGGATACAAGAAAAAAAAACATCTGCAAACTAGAACTTAATCTTTCATCGAGCGCAATTGGCCAAATTGATACACGTGGAACTATTCGGCTTGGAATATATGAACACGAATACCCAAATATCTCTGGTTGTTAATAGCGTTTTAATTTGCAACTCTCTATAATCTGAACATTATAAACATTACAAAATATTAGGTGAATGCAAAGAAGAGAAAAAAAGAAAGAAGAAAATGTTAGCGTAAAAGAAGATTTTGGAGATGAAAGCATAAAAAAGCACGGTTTCCACGATGTAGAAATCGTGGAGGGAAATTCTGATACGTAGTATTTTTTCGGAAAGGACAAAGAAACCACGACATGAAGTCTCAACCCATCAGTAAAAAGAATTCCAAGAACGAAGCAAAGTCTGTTTAGAAAGACTACTAAGCAGTGGGTGTAGAAAGATCGGCATATGCTTCTTTACAATGTTAAAGCTATTTAATATATAAACGGATATAAAATCATTGAATTGAAAACGTTCGTTGGCCTCTTGTTCTTAGCTGGTGTACATCATAGAAATATTCAAATTAATCATGAAATGTTTAAGATTGGATGATAAAAGAAGTACAGACCAGCTAGCTGCAATTCGCAGGTAGTCAATAAAAACCATCCATAATAACGTTATATAGTAGTACAAAAGGAGGTGTAGATACTGCCGATAAATTTTGAGTCTCATATAATCCCCGTTCTGGTTGAATTTCCAATATTTCACACTTAGTCTCATATAATGTTCAATAAATATAAGACTATGACCAGCTGATGTATTTATTGCCATGCTGAACGTAAGGGACATAAATATACTGGTAATTTATTTTGAAAATAATCAAAAATCTATTCACAGAAAAGTGTTCCTCAAAAAGTTAGCACAAGAGTTAATCTTAGCCCAATTGAAGCGAAGAAGTCAGCAATCTTTGGAAATGATTGACGATATGCAAGAAATATTGAAACGTTTTCTACCAATTTACCGATGGTAACGATGAAGATACCTGAAACAGAGCACAACATGATGGTGGTGCTGTCAAAAGAAGAAGGTGTGAGGATTGCAAAAATTGTTCATATATTCAGACATTTCGTTGTAGTTGTGCTCAAAGCTGTATACCCAGTAAGTATCTCAAGAATAGTACAGCCAGTTGATGTTTTTTCGTTTATTCTGCTGATCAAAATGCAATGAACCTCCTTTATAGCACATTTCCATGCAGTTTTTCATAAAATTGTTTGAAGATTCATACATATTGTTGAATGTTGTGTTTGTGTAGTTTTGGAAAGGGATTTTTCACGTTTTTTTTAAATCATTATTAAAGCGAGTTTCGAGGTTACATACATAACTTACATGCTTTTATATTGTATTTGAAATTGACGTTTCAAATACTGGCCTGAAGACAGAAGCAATTTGTTTCCGAAATACATATTTTGTATAAGCCCGGTACCGAAATCACTAAGTAAACTAATCATCGTAAACACACAATCATTAGATTTGTTTTTTTTTGTAGAAAGATTCAGGTTTAGCGGTACGTCTGAAAACGAAAACTTAGCTTCAGTCAACAGGACGCAACCCTTGAATATTAAAAATCTTATAAGTACGAAGGCTTTCACGACCAGTGTTAATTGAACTAAAATTAGAACTAACATTAGCACTAACACTAAAACTATCACTAGGACTAACACCAGATCTAAAACTAGAAAATTTCGGATTTTGGCGTGCGTTTTTTGAAAAAATGTTTGACGTTTCGGATGCCATGTTGCAACCTTCTTCAGAAACTGGTTCGAAGTGTGTTCTGTGAAACTGTGTGTTCACTTCGAACCAGTTTCTGAAGAAGGTTACACGTGGCATCCGAAACGTCAAACATTTTTTCAAAAAAAGCACGGCAAAACCCGAAAGTTTCTAGATTTGTTGTTAGATCTTGTGCTAGTCCTAGTGATAGTTCTAGTGTTAGTTCTAATTTTAGTTCAATTGACAATCTTGTTAAAAGAAAAATTGCTTTCGTGGAAAAAGTGATTATTTCTTCCTTTTAACTCTAAAAAAAGTTATAACTAAATCCTTTATTTTTAGAACCATTTGTTATAAAAACATGAGTGAATATGGAAGCGTAGAAGTTATCATTTATCGTGGTCCTCAGAGATATTATGTACGAAGACTGAGACATGGTCTTGTTCCGACATCATCCTCTTAGGAACTTAGGAACTGTTTAATTATTAACAACATTATGAAGGCAAGCTTTCCTTAAAGCTTTCCATTAAACTATTCGAAACTTTGTTCAAACTAAGATTGGGAAACAAAACACACTTTTTAAAATAATTTATGAAACTTATAGAGTAATATCAATCGAACGCAATCATCTTTTCTGTTTTTTTATTTAACCGAGGATAGGTTAGTTCTTGTAGATGAGTACTAATAGTAGAATATTCTCATAACAGTATGCCGAAAGTTGAATATATGACGATTTAAAATTCTTTGTCCGTATCTCATCGCTTTTTGATTGCTTCAGACTGCAATCTAATTTGAATAATGTTAATATAATACTAATTATAAAAATGTTAAATTAATTTAATTAATAAATTAAATTAACAGTTAATAATGTTAAAATATAATACTATCTCCTTTTCTAAAACGATAAAGTCAATTCACTGCAATTATAACGTCGCTGGTGAGAAGTTACAAAGTGTCTCGGTTAGCAAAGATTGGGTATTACTTTTGATTTCAAATTATTATTTAATAAACATATTGATATGATTGTCACAATTGCCTGGCGTATGTTAGGATTTATTATAAGGTCCACGTTAGCTTTCTCTAACGTTAATACAATTTAAATTCACTATGTTGCCTATAGTCCTCATTGTAACTCATCTAGAAAGACAGATTAAAGAGAAACAGAACTCAAAAATCTAGAATTGATCCAGGCAAACTGAATTCCTCAAGTATCTTTGTTTTAAATTTTCTGTTCAATACACTGATTATGATTCAATCTGCACATCTATTCCTATATTTCAATCTTTTGTTTAGATCTTTGAAAAATGTATATATATTTTGAAAAATGTTTTATTTCAATCTTTATAGCCCTATAGTAGTAGTATTATATAGGACTTACCATCGGTTCTGGTATTAATTTCTTTGACGTCTAAATTTGAGGATAGAAACTCTAAATTTGATATGTTGTATTTTTATTTTTTGTATTTTGTCAGTTTTGACATTTTTGCAAATTATTCGCAGACCGGGCAATAAAAAAAAATTATTTCACATGATCACCACTTGGTCAAGAATAGTGGCTTGACCAGGTTGGAATACTAATTAGCCGGCTATATACAAACATTCTTTCCCTTCAAAAATCGTGGTGTGTTGGGATGTGGATATTGATATGCAAGAAGGACATGGCAAAAAAGCATATTGTTCCATTCACTTGGTAAAGTCTCCCTATAATTGAGGCACCCTACATAAAAAGAATTTATGTAGGGTGCCTCAATTAATATTTCATTTATTCTTATTAATATTATAATTTACCATTTAGGCCCAGTTTATTCATCTTTAGTTAAATATAACTATTGGATATTTACCATAGTTACTGGTCTTATAGCCAATCATGGCAAGTGAAATTACAGTAACCATGGAAAATATCCAGTAGTTAAATTTAACCAAAGATGAATAAACCGGCCCTTAATCGGTTAAAATTTTTATCTAGGTAAAACAGTCAATTTAATCTTCTTTTGTGAAACATTAATAAGTCAAACCATAAATTTAGTCATTTTTGCAAATTACAAATGATACAAATGACAAATGAAGATACAAATGCTTAATTAGCCGGCCATACACATACGTTCTTTCCCTTCAAAAATTCTTCTCATAAACGATTAACTCCCATATAATTGATTTTCGTTACAAACTCTGCGTCTTTAATTCGGTTGTTGTCTGCTAAGTGATGGATAAGAAGAAAAATTTTATTTTTGCATATATGGTTGTGGTCATTAGAAAGTTGCGTACTGACAGAAAAGTATATTATCAACTAAGTATCGCTTTTATGAAATTAAAGTTTAATCCAGACTGCATTAGATTATTTAAGTTTGGATACCTATAAAGATACCTTTGATGAGCTTCTAAATGTCATGAAACTTTATTATTTTACTGCAGTTTTCTATGTTAATGTTGCCTATGTTCTATGTTAATGTTGTCAATGGCCCCAGAATCTTTTTTGGAGACGAGGAACTATTATGCAATACTAAAACAAGTAGCTATAGGTATTTCATGTTTTTGAATGAACAGTAATAAATCGAATTACCAAAAACTTTGCACATACTAATCATTACTAGAACCGCCACTTCTCTTAAATTTTTCAAATTTTTTCAACTATTTTTAAAATAAGGCTCTCATCGATTGATGAGAGATAATATATTATATACAGGTGTTCAAAAAAAATCGCTGACAGACTTCTAGAGCACGTATTATCTGAAAACTAAGGTGAATAGTCTGATGATATAACTCAAGTGATCAATTATTTTTCAAACTAGGTCTTACAAAATATTGATTGGAGCAACAATTTTTAAGAAGAACACGTTTCAAGAAAGTTTATTAATTAACTACATTTCTGTAAATTTAAACATCACAGTTATCTGTATTCAGCTAAGAATTCTTTAGTGATATACTTAACGAGGAGACGTATTTGAATCTACGCCTTACAGTGTTAAAATTAAGTTATAATACTTAAGACCTAAAATGTTATTTCTGAAAAATTTTAAAGCGATATATATTTTAAAGACAATGTCTCTTAGTTTCTGCAATAATTCTCAATTTAGATTTGAATTTCTCAGTTTTATGTATTATAATTCCATTTGCAACCTTTTGTTCTGGCATGAAATGATTTATAAGCATTTTCTGTACTTTTCAACAATATTAATAATGAGTTAGATCGATATTCAGCATGCGATTTTCATCAGTTTCTAAGCACATATTTTAAAATGGAAATATGATATATGGCGCTGTGTCCTAATGTAATAAAGTTCGCGGAACACTGGTATACTAAAAGTTTGAAAAGTACAGTTCCACAAGCTATCTCTACTGGTGCGATGGACCACTTGGTGTTCTCACATGCACATGTGCACTTTCAACTATTTGCAAAACTACCGAAATCTCGATTTCCCCTATTCAAACTGTGAGCGTTACGTGTGTAAAATTTACGTTTTCAATTAATGTTGTCGGTTTTTAATTTATGTATCAACAGATCTGCATATTTAAATATAATTTACAAATAAATTGGATAGTACCTTTTTTGTTAAAGAATGAATTAATTAAAAATTGATTTTATATTCATTCAACAGAATATTATCTATTCAGAAATGTGTATTATCGTAGCGTTATGCACATGGTATTCACCTACGTCAGCAGGAATAACAGAACGCAGGGTATTTATAGGTTTGATACACAATCTACTTCTAAATATCAGAGAGAACTTTACGGTCTAATCTATATGTGAACTTATTTTCCGTACGATGCATCAGGTATTGATTATTAATATTTATAATAAACACTAAGTTTATTTGATCCATATAAAATTAATTTAATTCATTTGAGATTATATAAGTTAAATAGCATTAATTAACTAACAAATTTAAACTTTTATCAACACATCTAAAGAGCTAATGGTTATGGAAAGCTTTTAATTAATTTATTTTACCTCAAATATATTAGCATATAAGTTTAACCGCCCACTACTTAGCTCCGCCATGGCGTTTATAGTGCCTTTTTATTAAACTCAGGAATAAAGTTTACGATCCGCAATAAAACTACCTATGCTCCGGTTGTTAAATAAATCTTTTTAAGCTTTAGAACCTCCACTCAAAATGTCTATATCCTATGAATCTTAAAGATCTCATTAAAAATATATCTTCCAAATCCTTACTTACGATATTAAACATAAAATGTAGCCATTTTAATAACTTTATTTTTTCTGTGATCTAATGCTATACACCATTAGATCTTTGTTTATAAAAACAACCGCATTTTAGGAGCTCTAAATTTAGCATTTCAAATTGATGCAATCCATTTGCATGCTTAAATATATACATTTAGTATTACTGTAATTATCTGATTTGCTAAACACGAAAATTGCATTAAGTTTTCTTTATGCGTATGCTTTGGAGATTAAAGTAGTCTTTGTATACAAGCCAGAACCGTTATCTTAACAAGAAAGTTTGTGAGAATGTCGGGTACTCAAACAAATAGCTTTAGAATTTTGAAACTTCGGTAAAATAATAATTTATTATCAACTAAGAAACAATGGAACTTTCCGCCGAAATAAGCTGTTATATCTCCATACACAATTTATAAATTTCACCCCACAAAATGTCTGTTCTTGTAATACCCCAGAAGCCATCGAAATTTTGCCCACATCATTGATTTTGATAGAGGCCGAATTATCGATATGAAACAGATGGGTCTCTCATTCCGAGAGATTGGAAGAAAGCTGAATCTGGAACACACTACACTTGGTCAGATATAGCCTGAATACTTCAAAGAAGGTATTGAGAGGAACCATCCTTCTGCAATTCCCTCCTGAACGTACGTGAAGACCGTCTTCTTATGCGGATGGCTACCAGGCATCGATTTCAAATAACAAGATCGATTTCGGTGGATTGAACGAGAGCTTTAAATGGACACTTGTCGATGGCAACTATTCAAAAACTATCAAATGGCGGCAAATGAAATAAACCATGACGTATTCTTGGATTTTCCAAGAAGTCTATTTATTCGAATTGCCGAATACCCTAACGCCAGATTGAAATTATTTGAGAAAGATACCAAGAAAAAGAGATTAAAAATGAGAGATCATTGTAAATTTTTATTATCCAAAAAGTACTTTAATGATTCAGAAAAACTTAATAGTTCGGGAAGGATATATTATATCGAAGAAGTATTCAATTGCCTCAAATTCACCATTACTAAATATCGTTTCGACGACGTTTCAAAGTATTGACGATTCAATGACGAAATTCAAAGTACGATCTTCGCTCAAGCAATACTTACTAATAAAATCAATCTAATGAGGTATCAAGATTTGGATGCGCTCTGATTCACTCACAGGATATGCTTATGATCTAAATATTTATACTGGTAAAGAAATGGATGTCTATGAAGAGACACTTGGCACAAGAGTTGTTCTCAAATTGTCAGGCACATGCGAATGCAAAAATGTTGTTTGACATTTGATAGGTTGTCCCCTACATTCGCTTACTTGACACTATCAAGGTTCCTGCTATTGTAACTCTGATGCGTAATCGTAAAAATCTGCAAGACACGAAAGATGTACTAGCGATTAGTAAATGGCTTCAATTATAAAACTACATTTATTCAATTATCCAAGAATGCTGAAGTTTTATAATGAACACGTGGGAGGAGTGGATTTAACAGATCAAATTGTAGGGGTATACGATTTTGATTGAAGATCCAATAAGTGATGGAAAAAAGTTTCTTCCAACTGCTCATGATGGCTGCAAGAAATGGTTATTTCCAGGATGACGCAAAGTGCACAAAAACATAATTTCTACCATACCTAACTTCTTACCTAGCCTTGTTGTACCAACTGCAATAGCAGAAGATTTAATTATGGGCTGACCACGTAAAAAGAAGCCTATACACCGAAACGTGGAAGATCATTTACCGATAAAGGACTCTACCAGACGTTGTTCGAGATGAACAGAACAAATATGTAACATACCATTATACAACACTTGCTTTACACCGTACCATCTGCAACGATGCAAATTACGTATTTTTCTATATTATTTTTGTATGAATAAAATCATTATCAACTCTATTGAGTGCATATGTCCCGGTCCTTATCGCATGAAGGGCGTAACCTACATTTACAAAATCAACATTTCTTGTGTTTATTCTCAATATGCAAGTAAAATGATACATGAGAACTAGAAAATTAAATGCAAAATAAATCCGGCTTCAAAGGGTTCATATTCATCAAAAACTTAATTACTAAACGTTAAATAAATCCATATATGATAATTTTATCTTAAATGTTGCAAATTGTACATGTATATGAATATATAGGAACAAAATACAAAACCCCAGTACAAACATAAATTGCATCGAATCATATCGCATATTTTGTGTATTTGTTGAATCAAGAAAGAAATATTGCAAGAGTGTTAAAGGGTTTGCTGGGAAGGATTGGCAACATGAAATATTAAAGATATTTTAACATACAAGTGCTTTTTGCTCTCTATGTTTATTAAGTTACGTTAATATATTAAAGGTACTGAAAACCTTTAGTTCTAAGTGGTAATGATTTTGGAGATAGTTGTTGTTGTGATAAAGGTAGCAATGATGATTCAGATGTTGAAAATGGTGGCGATATTTATGCTGAGTTATTGCTTTACATGGTCATTTTGTTGTGTGATTTAAATAATTAATTAATAAAGTCTTACTGCTGATAATAATAATTATCGATATGTATCTCAACAACATTTTGACAAAGTATAAAATAATAAAGAAAATTTATTTACTATTAAATCAACCTTTTGAACATCACATCTTCAAATTCCTGATTTACCAGCTTTTGAATACAACCATGCATTTGTCCTTAAACATACATGTTATGACAGGTAATCTTTAGATATCTCAAAAACTAATTGCGACATCGTTATGAAAAATTTAGGCAAATACGGAGAAAATTTAATTTAATTTTTTTTATTTTGTATAAATACTGTTTTGATTTTTTACATCCCATACTGCATTATTAGAAAATCGCATCTATTGAACGAATATACAGGATGTATATTCTTCGAATATACTTCTTTTTCAAAATAAAATATACCCATAACACAATGTCCCATTTGTTGTCATTAAGGTATGATACAAGAAAAATACGTCATTTTTGAGATATTTTTAGGAGAGTTGTTTTATCTTATTCGTATGAGCATTTTTATCACATCTTTTTTATCATTCTTTAATATGAAAATTTACAAAAAATATTGGTTTTAATAATAATCTACTTATATTAAGAACAATTGCATTACAATGTCAGAAACAAATTTATACATATTATTTAGATTTTTCGTGCACTTTCAAAGGCAATAATAATAATATTTTATACTTAATTTTTCTCTATTTAATACTTTTTAAAACTTAACTTTTCTTTTTTTCTTTAATTTTGTACTCTACATTTATCAATTAACTAATTGTTCTCATTTTTATGTAAAAATTGAACTATTCTTTTTAAATAAAAAAATTGTCAAGTGATATATAACCATAGAAACCATAAATATTACAGCTTATGTTGGCAACTAGAAACATTTGGGTTTAGTCGTACATTTCTTAAGACGGAATCTAACCCAAGCTAGCTTCAGAACTAATATTAGACCTAAAACCATAAACATGAGGATTAACCGTCTTAAGAGACGTACGGTAGTTAATACAGTAGTATTAGTTATACTTTTAGTTTCAGAAGAATTTACAACAATCTAGCGCTAAATAAATATCCGATGCAAGATAATCTAAAATCGAATGTCATCTAAGTTAGAGCTGATACCCAACACTAAAGCTAACACTAGACCTACAACTAGAAACATTTGGGTTTAGCCTACAAGGTTTAGCCGTAGCTCTCTTAAGATGGAACTGAACCCAACCCAACCTAGTTTCAGGACTAAAACTAGACCTAGAACTACTAACAGTACAGTTTAATCGACTGAAGAGATATACGGCTAAACTCTAATGTTTTCAGATCTGCGTCTAGAGTTAGTTGTGAAGCTGGGTTATTGGTCTAGTATTAGTTATACTTTTAGTTCCAGAAGAATTTAAAACAAGCTAGAGTTAAACAAGAATTAAAACTAGAACTAGCACTATACCAAGAATTAGAAATATTCAGGTTTAGCGGTGCGTCAGAAGACGTTAGTTCTAGTTTTAGTTCGATACAAGTATAAAATAATCTAAAACTGAATAAAAAGTAGAGCTAAAAGTGGAGCTAATACCAACACTAAAGCTAACATAGACGTAAAAACATTTGGGTTTAGCCGCACGTCCTTTAGGATAGTTATACCCAAATGTTTCTAGTTCCAAATCCAATGTTAATTCTAGTGTTATTGAATTTTCTCCTTCACGGCCATTCCACGGTTCAGATCGTACCGAAAAATTTAATTTTATGGTTTCTATAACCATATAATTTCTTAAATTGAACATGAACAAATTTTAATTTACAAAAATTCAATTTTTACATAAAAATGGAAACAATTGGTTAACCTCTATTGTTAGAGAATAAAAATCGTGTGTTTTCGTGATTTGGACATATCCAACTCATTATTTATGCTTAGATAAGTTTCAAAAGTTAATAATATTTTTTTCCTCTTCCCCCTTTTAAATCGATCCGGTTACATATTGGGTATAAAAAATAATTTTAAATAATTGCATCTCAAGAATGTTTATATTACGTTGCGTGTATTTGTGTTCACTGTTAATTTATTTCAATAAATGGATGCTATTTATTTTAAGGAAAAAAATCAAATCTTAAAATGATGTATATTGTCTTATTGTTAAATACATTTCCAAGGTCTTAAATTGCTTATTTGTTTACAACGTTTATTATATTTTTTTTAATCTGAAAACTTTTATATAATTTTTATAAACTGATATCTTTGTTGCCTTTTTGACAATACTGTCTAGCTTTTCAAAAGTTATGATGAAAAATGTAAAGTTAACTTAAAAAGAATTTCCACCATGGATCTCGACACAAGCGAAACTTAGATGAAACTGACATATCGCTTAAGACGTCTTCTCGCTTTAGTAACGATCTTGGTTATCACATGGGATGGGTTAGTATAAAATAAACTTCGAAATTTGCGTTCTAAACGCAGAATAAAACACGGTTTATTTTTCTATTTTAAATGAGTTTACATTCATGTGATTTTAAATAAAAAAAGGTTTTTGTTTGCTACGACAATATTTGAAAAACGTAACTGTACAACGAATTTAATAGAAATCGTTACTAAAAATAATTAAATTTATTGACAATTCATTATTAATAATTAATTCATTATACTACTATAAAGTTGTATATTAATTTAAACTACCTTTATGCATTTCACCGAAATTGATAACTTTGCAATTGGCAGATAAGTGATTGTTGTAAATAATTAATTTAATTTTCAATTAATTATAACAAATGCTTTAAAAGTGTGCAAAGTACATCAATCAAACCACCAAACCACTCTTTTAATTAAGTTATTATTAATATTAATAACATTTTTTCGAATCGATTTTCAATTATAACCGAATTCTTTTTAATCCGTAATATTAATGAAGTTTATCATTGATTAATATTTAATAAATTTTATTTTTTTTATTTAATTTTGTTAATAACATTTTGTAATATATAATATTTCGAAGTGCAGCAAGAATAAAAGTTGTAATATAATACTTCTTGTAGGAAGAGCACTCTGGAAATGAAAAATTGTGTGGGGTTGAATACAAATCAGAATAACGTTGTATACCCTGCAATATCTATTTTCCAGCCCTTGGACGTGTTTTGCAATTAAAAATAAGAAAGATCGAAAATACTTAACTACCAGAAGCGAAATTATTTTTATCTTATATTGATTTTTTCCACAAAAAAAATCTATAGTTTTTTTATTAACCATAATGTTGAATTAAAGATGAATTTTATCGCGATAGTGATCACTATAATGATTAGATGTCAATATTACATATTATTGTTAGTCACACTTCCAAAACATTGAACGTAATTTCATTCTAGAATCTTCTTTGTACCTTAATTATTCGCGACGTGTAGGTAATTGTGTTTCATTAATGGTTTTGCTGGCGATAGTTGTAAATATGGCACATCCTTCGTGTGTAGGTTCTCACGAAATCACGATGAAGTTTTGATTTGTGATTCATCGTCGAAACCACCAAACCGGAATGACGTAGAATTAGTTTGTAGGTAGTTAAGGTATCACATATCGTGTCAATGTGATTATCTGTTTATGTTAGAATAAGATACAACTCTCATTCAAATAAGTTTGGATGACGAGTCGGTTAGTTAGATTTTAGTTATAATGTACATATTATCCTAGTTTCATATAATTTTAATTCTGAGACACCTTATAAGTAATAAATTATATGTATAAGAGAAATAGACATTTATTGAAATTTGTATTTCAAAAGAAAAATGTGTGTGTGTCTAGAGCAATAGTTGGTTAGGGACTAGAGATTTACACGGCATGAATGTGTTATTGAGATATTAAATGTTTTTAAAATTTAAGATACAGATGTGAAGGCTTATAGCTCCTCAGTAGTATAATTTAGTATTACTTCTTAATTTAGTATTACTTCTTGCACTTCCTTTCCGTCGCTTCTTATGCGAATCACTCTGCTTACGTTAGTAAATTATAGTTTTATCATTTTCTATGTATAAATCGATATATGGCGGACATATGATGAGTTGCACAAATTGTTCTCTCCAAAAAAAAGTAGTGTAAAAATGTTGTAAAAAATTTAGCAATTAGCTCCCGCCATTCTTAACTTTTCTCTTAATTTTAATTAAACATATCGGCTTCTTAGTACTGTAACTTGAATTTTTGTGATTTCCAGTTATCAACTTGTACCCCTCTTACTTTATAAGCTCTTTTTAATGTTACAACTAAATAAATTCTATGGGCATTCATTAAAGTGGAGAAATCAAATGACACAGTTATATATGTGCCAACTTCATCAACCTTTCAAATACTTCTGGAGATATCTACTTGTTCAATTGTTTACATTGGATGTGATAACCAGTGTCTACAATATGTCTACGAGAGGAAAATATATAATAGAGTTGGCATGCATCCAAGTAAAAGCGATAAAACGGTAAATATATTTGAACTTTATTGTCAGTAATTGTAAAAGTTTGCAGGTAGTTAGTAGAGGTAATCTTTTTACATTGTTGGAATGTAGCTGATTTTATTATTCCCAAATTTAAAATTGGAGGCTGTACTAAGGGAAATTATTCTTGCATGTATTTTTTAAGAACAAGAATAAGGTACAAAATATTTTTTTTCTTTTAAGAATAGAAGTAATGAAGTATATTATTTTCTTAATATCATAAAAATCATTCAAAATTATTGTTATGAGAATAAGTTTTTGTACAAAAGAAGATACTTTATTATTGATTTAAGAAATCTCTTCTATACATAAAAAAGCCAAAATGTTATTATTTGAATTCGCTTTCATTGGTAAAAATTAATTCCATATTGTTGTTGATTTAGTGACTACTATGAGTAGTAGGTTGGTACTCAGTATAATGCGTGCGTGAAAGCTTTCTTAATAAATTTTCTGTGCTCCCACCTCTATTTATAGGCCAGTTTTTGATCCGTATGTATGCTGAAAACAGCTGATTTTGAAAAAGATTCAAGCTATAAATTAAAATCATCAAAAACTGTCTAAAATATGTCTGTAAGAGCCAATAATCGTCTAAAGATGTCTAAAATTATCAAAAACTGTCTAAACTATGCCTCAATCGTCTGTAGTTATCTAAAATTGTTTAAAATGATTAATATCAATCCAAAATCATCCCAAGTTAGTTTAGAAACATCCACAGGTTTTGGTGAACTTGTCATCTAAAGTTATTTAAATTGATGCAGTTGTCTAATCTTATCTAAAGTTGTTTAAAATTGTCAAAAACTGTAAAATGTGTCTCTAATAGCTTATAATGGTTTAAAGTTGTCTAAAATTGTTAAAGTTTTCCACAAGTTGTTTAAAATCATCCAAAATTTGTCTAAAATATATCTCTAATAGCCTATAATTGTCTAAAGTTGCTTAAAATCATTAGCAACTGTCTAAAATCATCCAAAATTAATTTATAATTATCTACAAGTTGTCTAAAATCATTCAACGTTATCGAAATTAATAAATTTTTCTAAAGTAATTTAAAATCATCAAAAACTGGCTAAAATATGTCTCTAATAGCCTATAATTGTTTAAACTTGTCTAAAATCAAGTTGTTTAAAATCATCCAAAATTTGTCTAAAATATATCTGTAATAGCTAATAACTGACTAAAGATGTTTAAATTGATCAGAAACTGTCTAAAATATGTCTCAATCGTCCATAATTGTTTAAATTGTTTAAAATCATTAAAAACCGTCTAAAATCGCCCCAAATTAGTTTACAATCATCTACAAGTGGTCTAAAATCATTCAACATATCCAAATTAATCCATTTATCTTAAGCAATTTAAAATCACCAAAAATTTGCTAAAATATACCTCTAATAGCCTATAATTATCTAAAGTTGTTTAAAGTCGTCAAAAATTAGTTTACTATCGTCTCTAATAGTCTCTAATAGTCCCCTATAATTGTTTAAAGTTGTCTAAAATCAACCACAAGTTGTTTAAAATCATCCGAAATATGTCTAAATTATATATCTAGTAGCTAATTTAAATCTAAATTGTATAAAGATATTTAAAACAAAACATCTTCTAATTTCAAAATATTACCACACTTACTACATGAAAATGTGATTAACATTAAGATACTCTTGTTTCAATATAATTGATATGCTTAGATCAGCATGAATACTTATGTACTTGCTTTGAAATATAAGTTTCATGACTTTAGGGAATAAACTTTGTAGATATGATGTGAGACTATAAATACGTCCTCTTCAAGAAGAAGTAAGGTCACCAAAAATAAAAACGTAAGGAACCTTTTCAATATGTCATTGCTTTGAGGATGGAAGGATAAAGTGTGAATCTAGTCAGATCCTAGTAATTTATTGAAATGGCGAAATAATCGGGATTCGAATTGTCTTCATTAGTCGTTGGTGACAGTGTGTGGAATGTTAAATCTTGAGATATGTTGGTTTCGAAGTATTATGGCTATGGTAGATGCTGAAGAGTCAGGTATTGGATACGCTTCCGGACATCTTCTGAAACGATCTATGACTAGATCGAAACAGAACAAAACAGTAGTTTAATGAATTAGAAAAAGGACCTATTAAACCTATATGAATATATAAAAATAATTTTTCTTATCCTTTTTTTACCAATTATTAAATTAGGGTCTATATAAAAAATTTACTTCTGGTGATAATTAAAATTTATTTTTCTAAACTAGTTTCGAGCCTTGCTCTTTTTCAGTAGATACCTACAAGTTTACAACATACGAAAATGAACATATTAATATAAAAATAAAATAGTAATAGCTTACGTAATTATTAACAAATTAGAAAAATTAATTACAATTTTTCAAAATTTACGTCAAAAGTTATTGTGTGACGTTAGGTTTTTTTGTTTTTGTTTTTATTTTTGTGTTTTAGGTACGGATCTCGCAGGCAACTATAGATTGGTTTCTGGGTCGGGATAATTTGTTCATTAACGTTTATAATTTTACTGTTAATTTCAATAAACTTGTTGATTTCGTACATTTCCATTATTTCCATAAGGTTGCTTTTATTAAGTTGGTGTAGTGATTTAATATTTTTATTTTCGTCAAATTCGTGGTTGTTGAAAATTAGATGTTTTCCGAATGCCGATTTTGAACTCTTTTTATGTTCTTTAAGCCTTGTTTGGATACTTCTCCCCGTTTCACCTATGTATGTGGCTGAACAGGTCCCACATTGCAATTGGTATATGCCACTTTTAGCGAGAGTTGTAGTCTTGTTTTTGTTATTAACTAATAATGCCTTAAGATTGTTTTTGTTTTTAAATGTCATTGTTATGTTGAACTTATGGAACATTTTCTTGATTTTATGGGATATTTTTCCTGGGTAAGTTATGGATCTGTACGTTGTTGGTGTATCAGGTTTTCGGTCGGATAGGGAAGTTGTTTCTTGAAGATTATATTTATTTTGTATTTTCGAAAATATTCGTTGGATAAATGTCGGTGGGAAACTGTTTTCGCTTGCAATTTGGTGGATAATTTCGATCTCTTTTTCTAGGTCTTGTTGTTCCAATTTTGAATGGAAAGCTCTGTGTATATAAACCCGGTATGCTGCCATTTTATGAGTTTCATCATGATGAGAATCGAATGGGATGGTGGTACTAGTTTGTGTAGGTTTTCTGTAGATGTTATACTTAATTTTGTTGTTTGAATGTCGTAGTGTATAGTCTAAGAAATTTAATTTTTGATTGTTTTCAGTCTCGATAGTGAAGTTAATATTAGGGTGTAAACTGTTAATGTATTTATGATGATTATTAATATGTTGGTCGTCTTTAATCAGTACTAAAATGTCGTCCACGTATCTTGTCCATAGGATAATATCGTCTCTATAAGGGTTTTTGTCACACATAATTTGATTTTTCTCTAGGTTGTCCATGAAAATATCTGCCATCGCACTACTCAATGGTGATCCCATTGGTAATCCATCTAGATATTGATAGTATTTATCGTTAAAGATACAAAAATTTTGTTCTAAGCACAGTTTTAATAGCGTTAAGATGGAGCGAGTTTTGTCTTTGTTTTTGAGGTCAGTCTTTAATATTTCTTCTAATATCGTTATCGTGTCGGTTATGGGTATGTTTGTATATAGGTTATTGACATCAAATGAGATCATTTTGAAACCTTCTGGTAGCTGTATTTTGTCAATTAAATCAGGAAGTTGGTAACGATTAATTATGGTATATTTTGGTTTAAAATTGATGTCATTTATTATAAATTTTTGTAAAAGTTTTGCGGGTTTGTATGTGCTGGATTCAATGGAGGTTATAATGGGTCTTATTGGTAATCCATTTTTGTGAACTTTAGGTAGTGCATACAATTTAGGGGTTTGCGGATTCATAGGCAACAGGCTGGTCAAGGTACCTCCGATTTCTGTTATTGTCGTTTTGTTTTCTTTAATTATTGATTTTACATTTTTGTGAAAATTGTTTGTGGGGTTTTTATTGATAGTTTTAAAGTTATTGTCTTTCATAAAGCTTTCAGTCTTATTTATGTAGAGATCCTTGGTTAAAATTATCATTCCTGCGTTTTTGTCTGCAGGAGTAACTATTAATTCGTTCTCTTTAATTTTCCGCTTGATGTTTATAATAATTTTTTGTTCCTTTTCCTCTTCTCCATTTCTTATTGTTTGTTTGTTTGTCTCTTTTCTTCTTTAGTTAGGATTTGTTGAATCTCCTTATTTATAATGTTTTCCTTTTCGTGTCCTTTGATAGCTGCCTGAAGTTCCATTGCCAGTATTGGGAGGTTAATTTCTCTTTTTGGAGCATATTTCAGACCTTTTTCCATTAATCTTCTTTCTTGTTCTGTGAAAATCACGTTTGAAGTATTTGTTACTTTGGGAAAAAATTTATGAATTTCTCCTAGTTTGTTTGATGTTTATTCTTTTCTCTTTCTTTTTCTGTTCTCAACTTGTTCAGTTTTTTCAGTTTCTTTTTGTGAATTTCATTAAGAATTATTGTATCATGTAATTTAGCTTCTTTGATAATTTCTTCGATTTCAATGTAATGATATTGATTATTTAAATCCTGGTAGCATTTATAAAGTTTAATGTTGAGTTCGTTAAGTTTCTTATAATGGTTATTTAGGGTTATACGTTATTTTGGGACCTGTTCAGCCACATACATAGGTGAAACGGGGAGAAGTATCCAAGCAAGGCTTAAAGAACATAAAAAGAGTTCAAAATCGGCATTCGGAAAACATCTAATTTTCGACAACCACGAATTTGAGGAAAATAAAAATATTAAATTACTACACCAACTTAATAAAAGCAACCTTATGGAAATAATGGAAATGTACGAAATCAACAAGTTTATTGCAATTAACAGTAATATTATAAGCCTTAATGAACAAATTATTCTGACCCAAAAACCAATCTATAGTTGCCTGCGAGATCCGTACCTAAAACTCAAAAATAAAAACAAAAACAAAAAAAACCTAACGTCACACAATAACTTTTGACGTAAATTTTGAAAAATTTTAATTAATTTTTCTAATTTGTTAATAATTACGTAAGATTTTACTATTTTATTTTTATATTAATATGTTCATTTTCGTATGTTGTAAACTTGTAGGTATCTACTGAAGAAGAGCAAGGCTCGACACTAGTTTAGAAAAATAAATTTTAACTATCACCAGAAGTAAATTTTTTATATAGACCCTATATCAATACGTTCAAATCTGCTAGTAGGTAGATTAAATTTGATGAGGTGGAGATTTTGTGTACGTTTGGATTTTAGCTTTTTGACATGGCATGCATGTTTTGCAACATAATATGACTACTTTGGTTAAATGTCACCAAAAGAAACGATATTTTTTACTGTGTAGGGTGATTTTAAACCTAGATATTTAAAAGTATGAATTTTGTCGAAAATATTTTTTTATGGCATTTCATTGGTACATTACAATCTGGGTTATATACAAGAAGTTTCGTTCCAAAGATCTAAATTAAAGGTAGTTAACCTAATCTTATATAAATGGAATATATTATTTAAATTTAGGTTTTGTTTTTGGACTGGAACTTTTAATTCTTTATCTAAATTTTGTGCGTTTCCTATCATTGTTTCTGAGGGATTGTCAGATGTTAGAGAATTGATATCAACATTGAACAATGTATTTGGGACTATGTTGAATATGCCTTTGAAATAAATTTAGTAAATTTAACTATATAGTTAAGGTATCGAGTTTACCTTGGTGTTTTTCAGTCTTTAAAAAAATGCATTGATTAATGGTTTATGGTCTGTAAAAATGTTGAATTAATTTTATTGATGAAAGTGTCGAAAATGTTTTACTACTAGATATATAGCAAGTAGTTCTCTATCTCCATCTTATTAAAGCAGATAGCCACTGGTAATGTTATTAGATTATTCATTTGAAACAGAACTGCACCTTTTGCCGAACTTGTTGCATCTATACATAAGGAAAAAATACCTGCGACAATTTGATGATCTAAAATTATAGTATTTTCCAAGGATTCTTTAGAATCCTTAATTTATTTTAAGGATTCTTTTATTAATTTATTTTATTTTAATTTCATTCTTTCTTTCTTAGAATTCCTTATAAATGAATTCTTTTTTCAAGCTAAATCAATAAAACATCTACATTTTTGAATTGGTAATTTGTTTTCTAATGGTGCAGTGGAATTAAAACTTGCAAATATTTAGTATGAAGCGATGATAAAAATTTTACATTCAAATTTAGTTATAGATTATAATCTATTTTAGATTGTGAAAGCCGAATACCTTTTGATACACATTATGGCTTAGAAATTAAATAAAGTATAAATTAATATCCTGAATATGGGTTAGTGGATAAAGGTCTCGTATTGTGATAAGATTAATTTGTCATTTTTTGTAATCATGTAATCATTTTTACGAACAATGTGGCTACTAGTGATAATGATGGACGGCAAATACCTAACGTTTCAAAAATTTCATTTCTTTGTTCATATTACCTTCAAAAAATTTTGTAGCTATGGAAGCTTGTTAAAATCGATTCTTTTCGGCCAATTGGATGGAAGATGGAAATAAGTAACTGTTTTATAAGTGGCCGAATGGTTGACGAAGGTAGGAAACTCTGGGGAAGATGTTAATTTTGGAAAATCACGTCGGAGTCACTAATTTATGTGGATATAAATGATTCTATTTCCCAAACATCTTCTAAAATTAGAGTCTGAGGAAAATGTATGTACTCGAGGAATTTATATTATTCATTCATTAAAATGAATGTATGATATATACATATATGTATGATATATGGTAGTTCGTAGTGCTTCACGGATGGAGAGGTACCATCCCTTCATCTTCTTGGTTGCTTTCTGTGGACAGGGGCAGACGTTTCGTCAAGATCACACCTCTGATCACACCTGTTGACAATCTGTCAACGTCTCCTGTTGACATATATATATATATATATATATATATATATATATATGGTAATTCGTAATGCTAAATCTTCTTGGTTGTTCCCTGTGGACAGGGGCAGACGTTTCGCCAAGATCTCACTTGGCATCTTCAGTGCTTTGTTGTAGTCTCCTGTTGACAGACTGTCAACGTCTGCCCCTGTCCACAGGGAACAACCAAGAAGATGAACGGATGATACCTCGGATCAACCAAAACATATATATATATATAAGTTATGCTGCCATCATGTATTTAAAAAAATGAAAACAAATTAACATTAATTTATTGTAAACAATAGGAGAAATGTATCGGAACGTTATGGAAAGTTAAGGGAATAAATTTTGAAGGCATGATGCTATATACTTATTCAATTTAAGATAATTTGATAATTTAAGATAATTTTAAGATTATTTGTCTTTGTGGCATCGATTTTAGAAGAATCTGAATTTTCTCATTTGCTACTTTAATATAACTCTAATATAGTTTTTTTAGGGCAGAATGCTCTAACTAGTAAAAAGACTGAATGCATTGTGTGCGGTACATAGATATATTCTAGCCCTTCTCAATTTTTTCATAATTTAGAATGTAAAACTAAGCCTAAATCTTCCGAATACTCGGAATATAATCCAGATTCTGACAAAAATTGTTAAGGTACTAATTTTGGTTCACAAAATAACGTCAACAATAATTTTTATGACATGAAAGAATTGCCTGTTTGGAGAGTAAATCGAGACAAAGGAAAAAGAAATGAAGAAGATGGAGATAAACGTTGCAAAAGAAAGAAGACAACTTGGCGAAGCATATCATTCTTCTAGGGGTGTGCAGGTACCGGGAGTTATAATAAAGGTTACATGCAAGCCTACTTCTAGACGAAAATGCAGTGAAAACTTTTTCCATGAAGAAAAACAATTTTGAGAAAATATTGGTAATTACAAGCTTAAAAATAATGGTATACTATAGCAAATAGTTTATTTAGGTTAAAATGTTTCTTTCACTGAGGTGAAATTTAACTTTTTTTTAATTTTAGTGTTAACTTATTTTATCCACAAATTGTTAGTCTATCTCAGAAAACAAAAATTATTTATTGAACATGTTATTTGCAAAAATTAATTATTAAATATAGAAACATAATATTACAATATAAATTTAATAAGATAACTCATTACATCACCTTTTATTGTAGTTTATAGACAACAATACCTTATACGTTAAAGAAACCGCACTGGATAGCGAGAAATTCAAAATTGATCGACCGGAAATAATCTGGCATTTGTTCACGGAAGGGTGTGAATTTGGAATTGTTCGTCTACCCGAGAAGAAGGTAGAAGCCCCTTTTCGTTTCTTAGGCGAAGGTCTCGAAAATCACGTCCATTTTCCGATTGGATTGAAATGTAGACTACGTCGGTGTCCTCATGCGGAAACAAGTTTAGTCGTGAAACTGAACGTCCTGTTTCAACTTGCTTTAAACCTTTTCTCTGATTCCACTATCTGTTCATACGATCTGTGATACTTTTTCATTATCACTTACATATTTTATATTTCACCTCTTTGTGTTTTTGTTCAATGTGAAAAGCTAAATTGTGCAGCTTCATATTTTATAATTTATAACACTTTATGTCATACGCAGAGTAGGGATTTGTTTTAAAGCGCGCTCTACAAAATTTTTTATAAAGACTTTGAGCTGAATTTTTTCTTTCAAATAGAAGAATGTTCGCAATTATTAAGCAAGGAAAAGGTTGTTCCTCTTTTATGCATGTGTAATTTATATGAGCACTTTAAAACAACGTGATATAAAATGCTCTCTGCTAAACTAAATTTGCTTTGTACCGTAACATAATAATATAATGGCGCAATAAAAAAGATTACTTAAACTTTTAGTAGGAGGAAAATTTTCGTTTTACTAAATCGCACTCTTTGAATAATTTAAACTACCTACGGTCGGAATTACGAGCAACTTCCGGAAATAATAAGATTCAAAGTATTTTATTCAAGTCGCCGGAAGAAAAATGCCAGAGAGATTTTCCAGTGGCTACATCCACGGGGAAGGATATCGAAATTGAATCAGCATAAATGGAACTGTTGGGTTCAGAACGATTTTCCTACCTCTCGCTCCCCACAAACTTAATTTCGTCTCCATTCTGCGACTTCTTTTGAGAGCCACACGATTCATTGGACCATATCTGTTTGTCCAAGAGTCGCCGCATTTTCGACAATTTTAAAAGTTCCCCGATTTTCGATAGAACTCAATCACATTACCCGAAGAGGATATCGTGTTTAGAGAAGGACCGGAAAATTCGATTACCTTCTAAAGCACAAAAAAATCTTCTTCGTGAATTAAAAGCATTTATAACATTAAAAAAACTGACAATACACAATTTATTTGATTATTGTTAAGTGGTTACTCACTTTATCAAAAGCTTTATCTGTTATTTACAAAATTGATTTACTGACGCTATCATAAAAGGATCTGGGTTAAAATCTGCTTATGTTAATATCAACATTCAATTTATATTTTCATACATAACCTATTTATTAATGCGATATAAGTACTCTCGAGCGATATATCCATTCTTGAATAGAATTAAATCACCAAATCAAGAATCTCAATTCATTGAGATAATTATCGAAGTAAACGTTGAAGAAGATCGAAACATTTCGCTTTACGTTTAACGATTTGCGAAAATGCAATTTCATTCTCAAAATCAACCCTACACGAGGAAAGTAGTGAAAGAAATAAATTGTTGTGGCCATTTGTGTCTGAAAACAAATGGAGGTTTCCAGAAAAACAGTTTGCGAAAAGCTTTCTCGTTTAACAATTTGAACTCAGAATGTTATTAGTTTGCTTGAAACAAAGAACAAAAGCAAATTAAAACTATTTCTTGTTACAACAATTTTAAAATTTTTATTATTCTTTTTTTAATAATGTAAACTTAGAACTTAAAAACTATTTTTATTTTACTTAAATTCTAATCATAAACATAATTTTTTATGCATGATGGGTTGCAATCATGTCTTATTTGTCTTTGTGGCATCGATTTTAGAAGAATCTGAATTTTCTCAAGCGCATTGTTATAAAAGCAACCTGCAATTTGTGCTGTATAATTACAGCGTTTGTCGATAAAAAATTAGCTTATAAAGCCTCTCATATATGATCAAAGAAATTATCCCACTTGAAAAGTATATATTCCAACTGCATGAAAAGCAGGAGTATCATCCATCTCCATCTCGTTTCGCGTTCATATTGCTTTGAAGGATTACCGAAACATCATTTACTCGCACAAGTAAGAGCACTTCATACCAGAGTGAAGGAATTTGTATGGAATGCATTAACCTTTTAAGCGCTTTATACGTTGAGTGTATATGGACAACCTGGTGTGCGATTCGTTTTTCCGCTTGTGAACATGTTCGTTACATTCAACATCTTTATTTTTGAAATCGTCTTGCACACCACATAGAAAATGAATTAATGCAAATATCTCTATAATAACCAAGAAACCATTGGTGTTCTTAAGCGGATTACACAGATTATTATTGTCTCAATCACTAAGATTTTAAACGATGACAAATGATGCACAGGTTCAAATATCATCCATTCAATATAGATCTACATATCATGCTCGGTCAAATGCAGTAGAAAGATTTTATCGAGTTTTTACGAGATACTCAAAGCTTGGAGTTACGAACATGGAAATGAGTTTGATGAGTATATTGATCAAGCAATATTTGCACCATATGCAGGTTGTGGTTTCAGTTCTGCAGAGTTATGTTATAGGTGGCAAATTACATCTCCGTTAAGTATGTTTAATTTATGGAATGACAGAGATAGTAATGAATCAGCAGTTAGTAATGTCTTAAAATTATTGAAACGATTGAAAAACATGCCAGAAATTGTAGAAATTAGTATAAAAGAAGCACAGAACACATCAAAGAAATATTATTATAAAAGAGCAAACAAAGTTATTGGTAAAGAAGGGAATTTGATCATATGTCAACCAGCTAGAAGGAATAAATTACAAATGCAATGGTGTCTTCTAAATAATGTAGTAAATAAATAGCAGATCCCAACTACATAATAAAAGAACTAATTGAAAGAAGAAAACAAATCATTATGTATATAAATTTATTGAAAACTTATCATGAAAAAAGTAAAACAGTTGAGTTGTATGTAATATATTCGGGGGAAGAGAGATAGGAATGTATATATAAGAATTACAAAAGGCAGAGAAAGAAACTTTAGTGGCCAGAAAAGTTTTAGAATAAGCTAAGGGCATTCGACGATTTGCAAAAGAATAAATAAGAAATTTGAAGAGTTCAATTGGAGAATTTCTTGGATTAGTTTCAAATCAACCTGGAAGAATTAATTTGGTTCAACATGATATTGCCCTGAAAGAAGAATTTGAAAGAATAAACGCTTATCTTAGGTATGATTAAACTAAGTGGCAGCTCATATTCTACGTCTATGGAAATAACATGGAAATAACACCGAGACTAATTGACCACCATTCATAGTGTTAGTGAAATATCGCTCATTTCTTGAAGGTTTTTCCACTGTAAAATGTTTTTTGTCATCTTTTAGAATATCACATTGAGTACTATCGTCGTAAAAGAAATTTACCATTATTATATCTTTTTTTTATCCTTCCATTTCAGCATCATCGGTTTATTTCTAAACTATACATTTCTTCTTCCGTTTGATCATACAGTTCCTACACAGTCAGTCTTACGTTTCGTTAGTATATCACTAAGATCAATACTTCAGTAGTAACTTGGAAGATATAGGCTTATAATGGTTTAGAACCATACAATAGGACCATATATCTGATTACAAATGTGATAGACTGAAGTACAGACTAGCCAAAAAAAGCTACGTGGCGAAAATCATCTTGCTTATTGAGTAACACTTTAATTTCTAATACGTGAAAGTATACCGGATATACTCACTTCGGCGTGACTTTCATGATGACGATAAAACACGACATAAGTGCTTAAGAGATTAATTGAGTGCCATTAAATTTGATTATTTAAGTAAAACATTTGAACATTAATTGGAATTTTTACGTGTAATACATATAAATGAAAACAGAAGGAAAGAATTTCTTTTTAGTTTATTAATTCGGCGATACCGGCTTTTTCCGGAATTTAAAACCTTGTGACGTTGGTCCTTTAATTGTGCATGTAAATAACATTAAATCGGTCCAGAAATGTACAGGTTTGAAAGGATTACTTGTTTAGTAACCGTCCAACACCTTGTAGCGTAGAATAAAGGTTAGTGCAACAGTCCGGAAAACTGGAGACCTGGGTTCGAATCCAAGCGCTGCTATCATTTCTTTTCATAATTATTCCTGTCTTTACGTGTGTTAGGTAAAATTTCTTTCCTTCTGTTTTCATTTAAAACATTTAACTCTGTTATGCATGAGATTGATATTGAGATTAAACAGCAACTACGTGCTGAAGAAGTTGGGGCTACAATATTTTGTGATACATTATCAAACGTTATGAAAGAGGGGGGTTTAGTACCTGCTCAAATATGTAATGCTGATGAGGCCGACCTCTATTGGCGTGTAATGCCCACTCGTGCATCAAGAACTACTCTAGAAAAAAGAGCTGCTGACTATAAAATTTATAAAAATTAGATTGCAATGTTATGTTGTTCGAATGCTACTGAAAAAGCTACACTAGTATTAGTTGTAATACAGAAATCAAAGTCTAAATGTGACTGCTCTAATTCAACTCATGGATCAAGACGTAATTGTAATAATGAAGAGATTGTATAGAAAATATTTATGATGGATCTGGTTGCAAAAGACAACAATGCTCCTTTTCAGGTTTCGAAATCAATTAAGTTATCGTATGCTTGGCAAATATAAAAGCTACCACAATTGCAAAACGTTTTAACAGTATTTTATGCAATCAATTAGCTAAATAATATGAAATTTATAATGATGAACCTTAAGATGTGTTTGAGTCGTCAAAAAATATTCAGGGCTGTTAAGAAATATGCCTAAAGTTAAAAACAAAATAGATTGCGACAGAAAAGGAAACTGTGGATATTTTGTTTACTGATGCAATACTGGATCAAATTGAAATCCACACTAATACTAAAATAAGATGAGAGGCTTTAAAATATCAGTCAGGAGCTAAATACATATTTGGTACAGATAAGGTGGAATTAATGACTATGACAGGTCGTTTATACATAGCAGGTGTCACCAGTTAAAGGAATACTAAATCATAATTTAACAATTGTTAGAACAATACATTACTAAAAAACTTAATAAAAGTTAGTTACTGCCTTCATTTCTAGCTAATAAACAGAAAGAAATTCTGAGCTCTCAAGTTGCCTTCGCAGAGTGAGCAACTGGCATCTTTTACACCAAAAAAAAAATTAAAAGCCTTTATTATTTTATCAACTATGTTTATTCTTTTATCAACTGCTAAAACTCTAGACGAACATACAAAAACGCTTGAGATACTTGAATTCTATAATTCCACTACAGGTGACGTGAATCCCTTCCATCCTCGACTAGATGACGCATAAACTACACAATAATTCGAGAAAAAATGATGGCCGTTACAGTTCTTCTTTAGAATGCTTGACCAAGCAGGAATTAATGCTATGTTCTTTATAGAACAACCAAAAGTTTGAAGTTCTCAAGAAGTTCCTTCATTCATGGAATTGGAATATCGTTGACGAGAGAGATCATATAGGGAACAAAGATTTACAAGAAACTTTCCTTTTAAACCAAAAAGTGATATTCAAGAAGAGCCGAAATTTGTTTAAATTTTAGGAAAAACAATAAATATTTTTTTTTTTTTTTATAATATTCTTTTAAGGGGCTATCAACAACCCCAGGTAAACAGGATGTCCGAAAATTGCTTTTTTATATTTAAAGGGATGATTCTGTATAAAAAGCTATGAAGAAAAGTTTATATAAAGTGAAATAACAGGTAAAAGAAGGTGGGACAGCTTAATACAGTTTTTACATTTCGTCTTATAGAATTCGTTTGAGCATTAACGGCTATCTCGATTCATTAAAAATCAATAATCCAACTATCTGTCTTAATCATAAAGACATAACATTTGCTTTAAATTAATTGTATGTTTTTTGCAACACTTTTTGCAAAATTTAAAATTGTATGAAAGTTCCCTATATGCCGAGCACTTTCATACAGGTATGAGGCAGATTTATACATGTAAAAAATCAAGAAGAAATCATACGAAAATCAAGATATGTAAACGGATTCGTATAGTTAAGTATCCGATCGGCAGTTCGAAGTATTTTGATGTAAAAATTAAAGGATGCCTTGTAATGGCTTAAACGAAAATTTATTATAAATATCAGTACGACACGTGTTTCGCCTTATTAGGCATCGGCAGGCACGACGTCGGAAGGTTAATGGATTCATTTGTAGAAGAACAGCCAGCATTTAGATAACATCGTAACGTGTTAGAAAGACGTAAAACTTATATATATGAGCTTTTATATATTAGTTGTTGTATCGGATAAAAACCATTTGTAGGTTCCTAGTCAAGATTTAGTTAAAAGTTTATGAAACTATATCAATAATATTTACGGGTAAAGAGAATTTGAGAAACCATGCTTCGTCTACGTTGTGTGTAACCTCAAAAACCAGTTTCAGTAAAGCCAAAAAATTGTAATGAAAGTTAATATTAAAATTTTGAAAAAGTTGCACTAATTTATAAAATAAAAAAATTAAAAATAAAACTCAATTGAGCCCGAGCTTATCTCGAAGAGGTTGAAGGTGGACTACTGGAAACAAAAAGGTACGGATGTCATGTTACAATTTCCTTCAGAAACTGGTTCAATTGGTTGAATTGGTTCATTCATCAATTAATCCCATGTTTTTGCAATTTATGTTCGGTTTGTGGGCGATTTGAGGATAAATATACTTCTATGACAAATTGTGTCTCCTCCAAGACATATAAAATACCAAGAACGAAGAAGTATTTGATGCATGTTGATCACTCTTGATGATATTGAACCATCTCAGAGTACAATAATTAAATCGCTGTGCTTTATAGTGACTATTTGGAACTTGGGATCAAAGCGGTCGCCAGAAGGACGACGTATGCATAACATGTCATCATGCCCAAATATCAAACTTGGTTTCGTTGCATAACATAATTTGCTCCCACAGCTGTTTGATCCAGCTGGGAGAAGCTTTGGTTCATTTGATCTAGCTTCTGAAGAAGATTGCAACATGGCATTCGAAACATTCTAAACATTCTAGTATTAGTCTCGGTAATATTTCTAGCGGTTAACAAAACAGCAGTGTAAACTGCTGTTATAGTTATATGCAAACGTTATTCTATTGATATGCGCCTAACTTAAGATACATCTACTGTATGATCGTGTCCCTTGTATTAATCTGCCGCACCTTTCCAGAAAAAATTGCATTAAACGATTTACGGCTTTAAAATAAATTTTAAAATATTTTTCAAATACTCGAGTAGACTTCCTTCACATTACATTTTTTTACTATAAAACGATCAAGAAATAATACTTATAACCATTTTTTTAATTAAATTTACTACTGCTGTACTCGACATGGCAAGTTTATGAAAAAATTAATGTTGGAATTTTATTGTTTTAATAGCAATTTGAATTCAAAGATTATTTGTCATAAGTGCTTAATTTATTACCATTAATTATTAACAGTAGCAATCATAATGTGAAAGAAGCCTACTAGGATTTTAGAATTTTTTTTTTAATTTATTTTAATACCATAAATCGTTTAGTGCAATATTTATGAGAAAGAACTGGTTTTAAGTGATTTTTAAAATAGTACCTCTTACACCATAAAATTTTTTTTCTTTTGATATCTTATTCCTCAAGTAAAAATATCTCAGCACACCAAATTTTAGCATTTTAAACCTTCCTGTTTTGGAGATATCGCTTTCTGAGTGCCATTACGAAAGTATGCACAAGCAATTTTCGAACGCCTATATATCAATGGTTCTATAGTATAGGTATGTGTTCTAGCTTAAGCAATCCATTACAAATACTTAATGTGTCTGAAAGATATCGAATCAATTTCTGTAATAATTGGTTATTGTGAAAATGTACTTACATTTAGACTACATATGAGGAATAGATTTTATTAAATTTATTAAAAACGGAATTTATGATGTAGAGTTAGAAGCTATTGCAGATAGTACAACAAATTCCGCAATTTTCTTCCTGTAATATCCTAAACATCCTTGAAAGGTAAAAGGTCAGGGGATATTTGTGGTAGAGGTTTACATTATTCCAGAGACACGAGCGTGATCCTACTATAAAAGTGGACGTTCCCATTGCTGTAAGAAGTAAAGAAATATGGGGTCCCACAAAATCATTCACATTTCAGTAGAATAATGTTTTATTAATGAGGCGACTATTTTATTTTGTCTATATTCCGAATAGTTTCACGGAAAATCACTGCTTGGAAAGATACGGTTATTTTGAACCGTTTGCATCCTATTACTGTAAGATTTTACGTTATATTTTTTTATATAACTTTAGTAGTTAAGAAAAGTTTCAAGAACGTCTCATAAATTATTCTTCAATATGTATGAAAGCGAAATTATAAAATATAGGTTATTATTATTCTGATATGATATTTATTAATAAATTTTCAAACTTACTAACACTAATCGCAAATAATACTGCAACTTTTTCAAGGATTATTTAAACAGACTACAACTAACATTCAACATTAAACTTACCGTCAAAATAATTACGCTTCAATTTTAATGGAAGCTTCATATGGTGGAGGTTCCTCTTCGGTAATCAAATTCAATCTGACGGTGTCAGCAGCAGAATCATAAATAACCCCAACGGACGGCACCAAGACGTTCTCAACTTCAACGCTGTCGACCTTTAATGGTGGCGGTGGAACAGCTCGTTTTTCTTTGAAAGAAACCGTTCGTTGTACGCCAGACGGAAGAAGTGATTCTTGTTGTGTTTCATTGTTGCCGTTGCACGTACGTTCGGATCTCCAATTGCTAATACGCCCGGCATTTATGTTTCGAATCGAACTGTCAAAACACGGTAAGACTTGTTTGAATTCTTTTCGAAAGTTTTCGTTAAGCCAAGCGTAAAGAAATGGGTTGTAACAAGTTGACGACATTGCCATAGCGTGTGCCATAAAGAAGCTTAAGAAATAGAAACGCCATTGGCCTGCATTATCTGAGAAATCGTTAACGATGTTAATGACGTTGAGTGGGAGCCAGGATACGAGGAAAATAACGACCATTGCTATAAGCATACGGTTTGTCCTTCGTTTACGTTCGCGATCAGCTTCTTCTTTGCGTGAGCTCTTCGTACCTGGTTTGGATTTAGCGCGATCGTTTAAACGCAATGAAACGCAAATATAACAAAATGCTATTAAGAAGAATGGAATAACGAATTGCATCAATGTAGTTATACCTCCAAATAATTTTCGATACTGTTCTTCTGGCCAATTCTCTTCGCAGAAATATTTAGTGTCGTTTGGATCACTACTATTATCCGGATTAGTATCGTTAGTAGTATCGCTGTGTTTCATATAAATCCCATACGGAAGAGTTGTTAAAATAGAAAATAACCAAATATTAAGGATGATAATAATACACGTTGACAGTTTCATTCTTGGATGAAACGGATAAATGATGACAAAAAATCTATCGATAGCTATTGATGTTAGTGTTAAAGTGGAAATATAAACGCTTGTTCCCTGTGCGAACGGCACCAAATGACAAATTATACTTCCGAATATCCATTTACCCAAAAACGTATACAATGGCGTGAACGGAATGGCAAAACCGCATAATAAAATATCGGAAACTGCCAGATTAGTAATAAATAGATTGGTCACTGTTTGCATTGCTTTGTTTCTGAAAACTACATAACACACGAGAACGTTTCCGAAGATACCCAATATAAAAATCGAAGTGTACAACATAAAGAATGTCACTTGCACAATTTCTTGTTCTATTATTTCCGTACTGTTTACGTTACCGGTAGAGTTCATTTCGTTCAGATCCATGTTATTCGACTCGTTGTAGTGCATTTAACGGTAAACACAAAAATGTCACATTAAAATGGCAATCGATATCACGGAGTCGCTTGTTCACGCACTACTAATTTCACGGTTCACTTCTCTGCGATCCAAGTTTAGCACATTTAGGTTCAATTATTTATGGACTGTGTTTGCCAATGTGTTTAACTGGGTTTTGTAAGATGGAACTCCTTACCTTTAACAACGAAAACATTTACTTTAGTGTGAGATGTGATAATTATTTATACACGTATGATGGGAGGTGGAATAGACCACGATAATTCGCTTTACGTTATTTCGTTACCAACTACGAAACTATTTTTTAACTAAAGACTTTTTGTTTTTACTTTGTAGTGAATAAATGTGAAGTTTTTGTACTGCGATATAAAAATAAATTCCAAATGTTATCGCGTTGCTCAGGTATACAATAAGCATTCAAAGATTTAGTTTCGTATTTACTCCCTATTTATAATTATTACTTCATGTAATGATGCAGTTGAATTTATGATTTGACGGAATTATAAAAAATGATTTAATATAAGCAGGTATATGCAAGTTTACTGAATTTCTAGGAAACATTTTATTGCACCATTACTTTCAAATAATGTGTCCTTTTAGGGAAATGGAAAAAATTAAGTCCTGCTTTTCGCGCTCTTCAACGCAATGCTAATTAGATAGTAAGTAACAATTTATCATGATATTAAAACTACAGCCACTGTTACATGAAATACACCACCACTTAGGAATTAAACCACAATTTTAAAACTTCGGTAAAATAATGCTTTATTATATCGTATCCTACGTATTAAGGGCTGGATATTTGTTTTAGTCGCCGAAAACAACCTCCTCTCTGCATTATACTATTGTAAAGTGGCGTTCTGCAACGTCTGCATGAAATGTACTAACATACATATCGTCTCCCAAACCATAACCTCAGGTGTTAAGACTGGAGGTGTTAAGAAGACATATTTCTTTGAGCGAACTCCAAATTCCGTATTTCCTTTTGATATCACAGCACCCTTCTACGACCACCGTTCATTCTTGATTCATCTCTGAAGTCGATGTCATTGCAAAAATGGGTTCCCTGGCTGTTCTTGACATCATGCAAAGTTCAAAGTTGTTGATATGGGCAAAATTTTGATGACAGTCATGACTCCGAATTGTTAAGTGTAATTGTAATTCTATCTTTATCGTTGATATAAATTTGAATAAAGAATAATGCGAAACAACGATGGTTAATATCGTCTTCAGGCACGGCTCAAAGATACATTAGAGATTTAACAAATCTATGTTGAAAAGTTGCAAAAAATATAACCGTCAGTGAGGTTAACTACGTGAGAGGATGAAACACATTTCAGACATCAGGCGAATTCGGAAAGTCAAAAAACAATCAGATCTTGTAGCAAAACAACCAACTTAATTGGCCATATAAAAATTTACATAAGGCTGATTTTCGGGAGTTAAGGAATGAATGTTCAAAAAATTTTGATGTGGGCAGCGTTAGAAGTTGCTTTCCCTAAACTCAATAAGTCTTGCTGATGTAATAGAATTAACTAAAGAAGTTGATAAAAAATAAGACGATATGGTCCAAAATGTCAAAGCTCATAAAAGATTTGAAGAACATTACCCTTTTTCGACGGGGGATATAAAGACAATCAACCATTTAGAATTGTAGAAAATGAAGGCTTTCGCAGTTTAATTAAAGTTATGATGCCACATAAACATGCCGGTAAAACGACGTTGGCTCGGTGGGTTGAATGTAAATACGCAGCATTATCAACAGTTTTCAAAGAAAATTTGTTAAATATTGAAAACATTACTCTTACTAATGGTGTCTGAAATGAAGATAAGAAGATTTTTAGGAGTAATAGCACACTTCAGTGTAGGTATTGAATTTTTTTCAATTAGTGTTGTAGTGTACCAGTCGGATGCTGCTGAAAACGTGTACTGAATGGAATATTGTTGAAAATAAAGTTTTGGTTCGTCTGTAGTGAAAGTCAACGCAGCTAACACAGTAATGGCCGTCGATTTAGCTTTGGGAAAACATATACCATGTTTTGAATACACAAACTTGATAACTAAAGTAAAAGATATTGTGATTTGATTCAAACAAAACAGTATGGCTAGTAACAAATTAAGAAAAGTGACCCAGAAAGAAACTAAATTGATGCAACAGGTCCCAATCAGATGGAATAGTATATATACTAATATGATCGAAGGATTTTTGGGGCTTCCATCGTTAATAATATAATTATTCGCCATAAAAATGCACCACCGATGATCAACGCGTCAGACCTATAAATATATCTTTCTTCGATTTTGCAATTTCTGCAACCAATCGAAACGCAGATCAGGTTATATCACTTAAGGTAATACTATTAATGGAAATTATACCTTGGAAATTAGATCTGTTTCATTTAATTCTATTGCTAAAGAAATATAGATGCTAGTTCGTAAAGGGATTAACAATACAATGACCGTTATCGAAAGAGTAATTTCCTTTGCTATAACGAAGATATTGGATTCGAGATTCAAAAAAATTCATTTTACTGACTCAATCGCTTGCCCTTCTGCAATCGCAAGCATAGAAGAATTGATGTAAATTGTTGTACACAATGAGGCAACCGTAGAATCTGATTCTTCTAATTATTTTCACAATCCAGAAAATAAGTTTTTTTGTGGGAAAACAATCACAAATTGATCTATAAGAGCTGGAAAACGATGAAGTTTCATGATGCTATTTCTGACAAGCTGTCTATTTACGTGCGTAGCCTAGACAGAAAGAGTGAATGAAAATCTATTCGAAATTTGGAATTATCTTAAAATTCAGCTCCTCAAGCTTTATACAATTGCTTACAAATATTTGTCTATGGTGGGAACTCCAGTTCCTAACATAGTCAATCACAACTAGACTGAAAAGGAAAAGGGAAAAGGAAAATAGACTTAAAGGAAGAAAGCCTAAACAGAAAGACTAAATGAAAACTTACTAGAAATTTGAAATGATCTTAAAACTCAGCTGCTCAAGCTTTATGCAATTGCTTACAAGTATTTGACTATGATGGGAACTCTAGTTCCCATTATAGTCAAGCACAAAAAAACTGAAAAAGGTAAAAGGAAAAGGAAAATAGACTTAAAGCGAAATAAATTTTTTGTTTTTGCAAAGTCTTTCAAAAGAACATTGGAAATAAGACTTAATATAGGAATTTCTGTAATGGTGTATGGTTTTTATTTTATTTGTACATTTTGTAATAATAAAAGTTTGCATGTAAAGATGTTTTTTATTGGTTACATTTATAAAGTACTCGATTTTGAGAAAACGTCGATGCTTTTAACATCAGAAAATATCGACGAAGAAGCTGGATGTACTGCTTCGAAAAAAAAATATCGATATATATTGCACATCCCTACTTTAGGTTAATTACGGCAGTTTCTGGGGCACGTTGTAAAAATTGTATTTTTTACAAATGAATCTTGAAAAACTCTAAAGTGTCATAAAAATAAATCAAAAAACTTAAGCAAAAAAATCATGCAATAGGAAGGTCGATACAGTAGGCGATCGGATGAGTCAGAAACTTAACAGTTTGACAAAAAACTAATGGACATTTTGGACAGAAATTCATTAATTTTTAGCAATTGCTGTGAAGAAAATATTGAAATGTTGGAGATAGCAATGGCATAAGAAATATAACAGTTGAGGTTTTTCTATGAAAACTTTTATCATTTCATAGTTGATAATAAAGCATTATTTTACGGAAATTTTAAAATTTTAGTTTGCAATCTAGTATACCAACTCTCAAATCCCAAAAACATACAGGACTAAATAACGGCATGTAGCTAATTTTCCAACAAACTTTTCTAACGAAACCCACTTCTTAGTCTATGAGTCTATTATCCTAATAATAGTTTTAACAAAAATTAGAACTAATACAAGAAGAACACTAGAAGCTTACGGGTTGAGTTGTCTTTTGAAACAATGCTTTGGAAGAAATAACTTTGAAAAAGATTTTGAAAAAGATTACAACATAACATTTAATACGTCAAGCATTTTTCAAAAGATTCTCTGACGAATCGTCTGTGTCCGGTCCTACTATTATTGCTAAAGCCACATCCGGTTGGTTACATCAACATTATAAAACACCATGGAATTAGAGTAATGGGTCTCCATGGAGAGAAGCTCCAAGAGAAAGTGGTAATCTACAAGCAGCTGACAAATTTATCTTGATTTTGAAGAGTTTGTAGACTTTTTTGGAGAGGCGCCGTTCTGCTGGAAAACCTGACCTAAGAAGCAATGCCCGTGACTATCGAATCATTTGGAATATGGCTACCATGGGTCAATTTCAAACAACAAAGTTAATTTTTGTAGAATGGACATGAACTTTAAATTAATACCTGTCGATGGCAACTATTTACAGAAGAATTTCTTCCTTTGAGCTTCGTTCACACCGTCATTACCTTAAGCGCTTCCATTAACACGTCCCCATAAAGCACCTAGGCTTGCATAATGTCAAGAACGGTGGTTTCATCAAAAGATTTTCATCGTCTTGAATGACTGATCAACGTTTTACCCAGACCTCTTGAAAATTTGGATGAATTTTGACACCATCTAGAAATTGCTTGGAGTGAGATACCGTAGGAGAACATCGACCACTTAACAGAGAGTTGCCAAGTTACTCATGCAGCATAGCTACGCGTGGGAATGCAACTCACTACTTGCTACTAGCTTTCTCTTGAACAATGAAAATTTTTGTTTTTTTTCTAACTACTAAACTTTCACCGTTTCTTAGTGGATAAATTGATAATACTTCTATTTCGACAAATACAGTAGAGCCCCGATTATGCACAAGCGGAAGATCGATCGAGAAAATGTGCCGTTATATACATATTTTTCAAAATCTAAGTTGTTATATTTTTCTTCCTCCGCGTATTGAACGGACATTGCTCATTATTTATCGTCTTTTGTAAAATGGTAGCGATTTGTCGCTTAAACAGTTTGATTTACTCATTTTTCATAACTGTTATTACTTACATACATTAATTTTCTTTTTTGTTTCACATCGATGCGTTCACACCGGCGTGATGCGACTTGTCATATAGACTATAATGTTTCCTTCTCAGTATTTAAGTTTATTAAATTGTCCTTGAAATAAATACCATCTGCAAAATGAAAGACGTCGTGCTAACGATTGCACAAAAGATAGTAATGATTTCTAAAATTGATAATGGCACGTCAAAGAAGCAATAATGCCGGATATTTTAAAGCGAAAAGACAAACGTTTGACTTTTTCGTCAATGTCCTGGGACGAAAAAATGAAAATCAATTAAGATATCAACTTATTCCACGAACTTGACTCGGCAATACTGGAGTGGCTAGCTCAAGAACAAAGTGATACTTTCCGTATCCTGCGCTACGTGTTGCTGAAGCTAAAGTTTTCTTTGATTCTTTGATGATGCTTCACCCGATTGGTTACATCGACATTTTTAATTTTTTCATTTTTCATCAGGGCTTTTTTAGAAGTGTCAGGAAGGAAATTTTGTTAGAAAATTAATACATACGTGTTCGAGGGTTCTTGATGATGGTCTAAACAAGGCCGAAACCGGTAGGACAAAAAACATTTTATCCATCTTAATAAAAAGTTCAAAAAATAACATACTTTTTATTATATAAAAAATAGATGGAAAAAAGCACCCTTCACTATAAAAATTGAAAGTGTTTTGCAAGACGTAAACAGTGAATATTTAGAAAACAAGACGACGCAAACCTAATAGAAAAGCTTATAATAAGAAACCTAAAATCCAAAATTAAGAAAAGGTGTTTCCAAAACAAGAAATGGAAATTGGTCAACCACCGCTAATTAGTTTAACTGGAGGTTGGTAAAAGCGGGCCTTAGTGATTTAAAATATAGTACTTGTGTACTCATCTTTAGATTTTTCATACTTGCCGGTAAGTGATAATCAGAGTTTTACTGCATATATAAATAATATCACATTGTTTTCTATTTGTTATATCGAAGTAAAGGAAATTGTGTCGTAATGAAACTTTTAATTGTGTTGTTTGCTTATGATTTCGACAAATAATTGTAGTATATTCGTCAATAACCTTCAAAGTCAATATCAGGTAAAGAATAAAAATTTTCATTTATCATGGTTGTATCTATGAACTATTTTCAAAAACTACAAGAATGTTTAAAGTAAGTGGATGTACGAACTACACTACGAATCGAGTTGAAAAGAGGTTTCTAAAAAGATTGAAAAGCAACTCAGAAGCACCTGGAGCAATTTTACCTGTGGTAAAAGAAGAGAACAATTAACCAACAGAGGAATAAAGGAGGTATCGGTGAGGATTGTTTTAGTACAGTTAAGAAACGAATGTAGATATCGTCATCTGTGTGAATTAAAAAAATATACCGGTTACATATAAATTCTATGTACATAAATAAAATATTAACCGAAATTTTTTTGAATTTTTCTGATTACGTATTCTAAGAAGCTGTTGCGCTTTGACTTATATTTTATACTAGAAATTGAATTAGAGCAGCTAATCAAATGTCACTCTATAATTTATTATCATACAATTAGTAAATGTTTTGCTTTTCGATAATAATAAATTTTGAGTTATTAAACTATTTTTTTGGTGTAATTATTTAAAAGAAAGAACTGAACAAAATTATAAATTACAAATCAATATATTTTACATTACTCATATTTAATTAAAAAATAATCAAGTTTTCTATAGAACAATAATTTACAAATATGGATTTGTCACAAATATAAAATATTTAATTTCGACAAACATCGGAAAGAGGAACTAAATTATAATTCGATTAAATATTAAATTTTAATCAATTTCGTATAATTATCCAGAGCAACAATAATTAATCACAAATTTATTAGTAAAGCTATATCATCTCCCATCATATGTATACATATTTATGAAGGTAACATAAGAGAAAATATTTTTTGAAACACAAAACAGATAAAATGGAACAAGACGATAAAAATATTATCGATGAAATAAGGTTTAATATTAAAAACAATCACAATATTTATTTCCAACGCAATTCGCGTCTGTGTTTTAAGCTGTTTGTCTCTTACCGCTACGAATCTGGTCTTTACAAGTTATACTCTTGTGTTTGCGGTATCCGCTCAGCGATCGGTTCTCTTGGTTCCAAGTGTTTGACAGGCGAAGTAATGACGGTGGAGTGGAGTAACGTGTCTAAAGTGTGCTCGTCTCCATTGCAATATCTACTAGCTGTATTCCTCAAGATGCAAGGCAGTACTTGTTTGAATTCTTTTCGAAAATTTTCGTTAAGCCACGCGTATAAAAATGGATTATAACAGGTTGACGAAACGGCCATTGAGTGGGCCAAAAAAAAGAATAAATGGAAAAAATCTCCGAATAATTCGTGGCAAAGATCATTGACTAAATTCACAATGTTTAAAGGAAACCAACAGATTCCAAAAATGGTAACCATTGCAATTAACATTCGATTCGTTCGTTTCTTTTTTTCTCTATCAGCTTCCTCGCGCCTTGCACTTTTCGTACCAGGTTTAGATTTTGCCCTTTGATTTAAACGTTTCGATATCCTCATATAACAATAGGTTATAATTATAAACGGAATAATAAATTGCATCACTAAAGTAGAAAAACCAAACGCCTTCTCAATATATTCTAATGACCAATCTTCTTCGCAAACTTCTCGTCCGCCGTGAACTTTAACTTGCATGCAAATTCCGTACGGTAATGTCACTAACATCGAAAATACCCAAATTCCTAATAAGATCGTGAAACACGTTGATAATTTCATACGTTGTCTTAATGGATGTAAAATTACAAAAAACCTATCTATAGCTATAACAGTTAATGTTAGCGTGGAAACATAAACGCTTGTTGCTTGCGCGTAAGCTAATAAATGGCAAATAACTTTTCCAAAAACCCATTTTCCAATAAACGTGTACAAAGGCGTAAAAGGAACGGCGAAAGCGCATAATAAAATGTCGGATAAAGCTAAATTCGTTATGAACAAATTTGTTACAGTTTGCATAGCTTTGTTTGAATAAACTATGTAACAAACGAGCAAATTTCCAAATAATCCTAAGAAGAAAATTACGGCGTATAGAAAATAGAACACGATTTGTATCCATATATTATTTATAAGATCATTTTTTGAGGAATCATCGTCGTTGTTATTCATTGTTTGATTTCTTCGTTGTTGACTGTTGTTAACTTCGATTGTGTTTTTTGACAGTTTTTAGTGGAATATTTACCGGGTTATGTTTTGAGCACTGTGTCTTCTTCTATCATGTAACCTGAAACAAAAATTAAAAAAATATTTTGAATATAAAATATACCAAAATAAATTAAAAATTAATTAGAGGCATTGTGCTTTGAAAGTGAAAGGGTATCGACTTTTCATTAATTGATTAAGAAAATGATGAAAACTTAAAATTGTAACACTCATCGTAAATTTTCAAGATCTTTATTGGTGGATGCGATACAACCTAAAAATTCTCAAGACGGTAAAATCAAAACTATGTTTGAAATAGTTCTCTTGTATGATGTAAATAGGTTGGTTCAGCCTACTAGAAATTATACTAGCCAAAACTAAATTTCATGTAAGTATAATAGACTTATTGTGGAATTATTGTGAAAGAATGTTTTTTGCAGTAGAATTTATGATAAAGATTATATCGTAACAACGTAAAAGAACAGAACATTTAATAAACGAACGATAGGCGAATTTCATCCTTTAAACGAATATATGATCGGGGATAAGTATCAACTCCGAAACATCGACGAAATAAACTGAGAAGAGTCACTTGACTTGATCTGTCATAAGGGTATCATGAAATTGAATTGGAAATTGATAAAATATATAAGTCTTCATGCCAAAAGACGATAAATATCAATAGAGATTTAGAACACGCATATAACAAAAAATTTAAGATCTCAAATAAAATTAAAAGATAAACGTAAAACGGACAAGACAAGAAGTCTTTATTGTCATACGTTCGGAGGTTAAGTTATTCCAAACTTTGAAAACACAAAGTAACGAAATGGAGTGCAGAATATTAGCCCCATTCTCAGACTTTAAAAATTTTTATTGTTGTTATAGATTGTTCTGGAGTTATTCTACATTGTTGCAAAGCTGCAAATAGAAAAAATAAAAACTCGGCGGGAAAACCTGAAAAAACGATTTTTTTGCATAGCCCCTATGTTTGAAAATTATTTCAAAATTCTAATTCGATTTTCTTTGCTGTTTCGGTTTGTTCTAGTTATTGTTTTAGAAAATCAATGTAATGGGATATAGCATTATAAAGATGTAACATAAAATAGGTCTGGTGCCAAAATATATAGTTGATTGCTTTGTAAATAATTATAAAACATAAAACAATCTAATTATGGATATATTTATATCGATTGTAGTTTTGCCGTAGTCATGTAACACTGATTATAAAACAAAAATTAGGAATATTTTGCAGATATTCACTTTATGGTTACAAAATAGAAAAAAACTAGGTTATAACTGATTATAGATTGTGCTTTCCTAGTTCCATACAAACAACATTTATACATATTATGGTGCCCTAAATCTTACAGTTTTGCTTCAGTCAAGGATAATTGATTAAAACTTAAAAACGAGAGACATTATAGCGATATTCAATTTATGCCTAGAAAAGTCAAAAGCTAAATTATAACCGTCTGTGGATTATGGTTTATTGATTCGATACGAACAATTTTTGTACTTGTTATGGTACTCTATGAGTTCTAGTTATGCTGTAGTCATGGATTATTGATCAAAAACGATAATGAATATATCGATAATATTCACTCTGTCTTAAAAATGGTAAAAGCTAGAATGTAACTGATTATTGATGATACATTCTTGGAGCCAATTGAATTAATATGAACAAATTTTGTACACTTAATGGTGTTCTATGGGTTGGGTTAGGTTGGGGAACATTTTGGCGATATTCACATTATTGTAACAAGCTGGCAAACAATAGGTTATAATTGACTATGGATTATGCTTTGCTGGTGACAAAATTTGTACATGTTATGATGCTTTATGAGTTCTAGTTTTGTTGTAGTCATGGATTATTGATTAAAAAACCTAGACATTTTGACAATATTTACTAACTTAACTTGAAAAAAGCTACGCGTAACTGATTATTGAGTTCGCTTTCTTGATTCTATACCAATATTTTTCTACATTTTTTGGTGTTCAATGGATTGCAGTTTTGCTGTAGCAACGGATTGTTGATTGAAAACTAAAACAATGAACATTTTGGCAATAGTCACTTTATGTCTAGAAAGTTGCAAAACTTAGAATGTAACTATTTATGGATTATTGGTTCAATACGAAGAATTTTTCTACATGTTGTGGTGCTATATCAGTTGTAGTCATGCTGTTGTCATGGATTGTTGATTCAAAACTAAAAAAAATGAACTTTTTGACAATGCACACTTTATATCTAACAATAAGGCAAAAGCTTATTGAAAATGGCAAAAGCTAGAATGTAACTGATAATGGATTAGTGACTAAAAACCGGAAAGGAGCAACGTTTTGTTTATTCGCTTTATACCCACAAAATGGGAAAAGTTAGGAAGTAACTAATTATGATTACTGTTTTTGTTTAATATAAACAATTTTTGTATATTTTATGGTATTCTATGGGTAGTAGTTTTGCTGTAATCATGGATTATTGATAAAAAACCTAAAATGAGGCATGTTTTGGTGATATTCACTTTGTTACTAGAAAATTGCTAAAACTGGGTTGTAACTGTTTATGGACCACTTGTTCCTATTGTTAAATATTAAACACATCTAAAATAATATAAATCAGCAAAGATTGAGTTATTTTATATTGTTTTATATACTAGATTGTGGTAGCCAAACCTATTCTTAGTTAAAATTTCTTAATACTGAATCCCATAATTTTGCTTTTCTGGACCGATAACTTGAACAACTAGAACAACAAAGATTAAGCGTTTGCCTCTTTAGAAATATGTAGAACAACCCTAGAATAATCTAGAACAACTAACAATATAAGTACGAAGGCTTTCACGACCGGTGTTAATTGAACTAAAATTAGAACTAACACTAGCACTAACACTAGAACTATCACTAGGACTAACACTAGATCTAAAACTAGAAACTTTCGGGTTTCGCCGTGCGTTTTTTGAAAAAATGTTTGACGTTTCGGATGCCTTCGGAACCTTCTTCAGAATCTGGTTCGAAGTTTTAGTAGAGTTAGAACCAGTTTCTGAAGAAGGTTGCAACATGGCATCCGAAACGTCAACGTTGACGATTTAAAATCGTCCGGTCTTTTTCCGTACGGCTAAAACCGTTGTGTGTGAATCAGGCCTAAGGAAAGTGAGGTTGGGAAATGTTGCTATGAGATAGACTACTTAGAAGTTGCGCTGATCTAATAACTGCTATTTAGTTATCCTCGTTGTTCTGGTAATTTGTGTACTTGCTTCAGTGCTGTAAAAGATTCTATATACAAGTTAACGATTTTTTTATAGTTCTTATTTGCTCATTAAGATATTTGTGTTCATGAAAATTATTCTTGAGCTTGTCTATGTCGTAAAATTCTAAAAGTCCATCAGGTGTTCCTCATTTGTTATCTGCAAAAGAGAAGCATTTCGTTTATCATTTTGTTTATATAATAACTTATTTATTTCGTTGTCTTCTAATTTATTAAATTTGTTCTTGGTATTTATTAGTAGTTTATCAAGAGTATTAATTATCCTTTGCATGCTACTTCTATGTTGTGTTTGCTATATTCTGTTCATATTTATTTCTCCTTAGTATTGTATATATCTAAATTCTATTTTGTTTCTTAATTGGAATTAAAGCAGTTTTGATGAACAGATTATATTCTTTAAGCTTCAAGTTTATATATTTTTTTATTTTATCTTTGGGAAATTTGTTGTTGTATGTCATCTGTTTTATTATATTTATATCTGTGATGATTTTATGATTTTATGTGATGATTTTTGACTGTGGTGATTTTAACGTCCCTTCTTACTCGTATCCTGCCAGATGTGATCGCTTTGCTTCTGCACTTGAAAATTATGAGAAATTCAACAACTTTACCCAAGCGAATGCCGTCATGAATTTCAACAACCGATTACTGGACCTGGTGTTTAGTAATTTTCCGTGCTCGGTTGACAATAATTTAGATCCTATTGTGGACGAAGATCGTCACCATCCAGCACTTCGTGTTGCATTTTCATGTATGGAATCTTCTTCTCCTAACTTACGGGCATCATCTGGTGTAGCTGGTTACAATTTCAAGCGAGCAGATTTTCCGTTGCTCTATGGCTTATTAACTGCCACTGATTGGTCATTGGTGGGCAATGCAACGGACGTCGAGGCCGGATGCGCAACATTTTATGAACTAATTTATAAAGCTCTTGATATCGCCGTGCCTAAAATGAAATTTTTGAATAAAGCCAGGAAGAAGTATCCTGCGTGGTTCACTTATGAAATAAGAGAAGCTATTCGGCTCAAGGAAAGTGCGCTTAGGAAATACAGAATGTATCGAACTGCTTACTATTTGGATAGTTTCAAGTACAACAGATCCCTCAATAAAGCCATGATAAGTGCCGCGTACAAACTGCACTTAAATAATTGTGAAACTGCAATCCGTAATGACCCGAAAAGTTTTTGGGGGTACGTACAGTCGAGGAAGGGTACATCTCGCATACCTGGCGCTATGAAGTATCGGGATCTCGAGTTTACTACAGGTTCGTCGATTGTGGATGGGTTTGCCGATTATTTCGGTCAAGTCTATACTGTTTCTGACCCATGTAATGTACCTATTTCCGGTTTGTCAGTGGAACGGACACTCCGAATCGATGGCTTCACGCACGATGATGTTCGCTCAGCACTAAAGCTTTCAAAAAATAAACTTACTGCAGGTATCGACGGCATACCTAGCTTCCTTTTGAGAGACTGCGCTGCTATTTTTGATGTTCCTTTGCTCCATATTTACAACATGATTCTTAAGTACTCTGTAACGCCTGTGCAATGGAAGAAGGCTTATGTTTGTCCCGTTCATAAGAAAGATCATGCCACCAATATCGAAAACTATCGACCCATTTCCTTATTATGCTATTTCTCGAAGATATTTGAATCAATCTTATACAGATATATCTATACCTACTGAAGCCTTATATAGTACCCTTTCAAGATGGTTTCGTGAGAAACCGTTCTACAGTATCGAACTTGGTGTGCTTTACGCAGTATCTATGCGATGTTCTTGACGATAGAGGTCAAGTTGATGTTATCTACTTAGATTTCCAAAAGGCATTTGACCAACTTGACCATTACGCACTTTTATCCAAACTCAGTTTGATTGGCTTTAGTGATCTATTGACCGCACTTATGGAGTCTTATCTTCGCGGAAGAGAGCAGCGCGTTAGATACGCCAACTGCACATCACAGTCTATTCGCCCAACGTTGCCTCAGGGATCGAACCTCGGACCGCTTCTCTTTCTCATTTTCATCAATGACATCACGGACGCCATTCATTGTGAGAAGCTGCTGTTTGCAGATGACATGAAGATTTTCACTTCGGTTCGATCACCGGCGGATGTTGCGGTTCTTCAGAGTGGTTTGGACAGTGTCGTTGAGTGGTGTGTGAGTAACCGTTTGAGCCTAAATGTGTCTAAGTGCGCCGTCATGTCTTACACTAGAAGTTCTTTGATATCCTGCGAATACTATATTGGCGATGTTCACTTGCGCAGAACGAGTACTATCATAGACTTAGGAGTAACCTTTGATTCTAAGCTAACATTTGTAAATCATATTTCTGATCTTTGCACGAAATGCTACCGAACGTACGGATTTATTTATCGCAATTGTAAAGAATTTTCGACCGTAGGGCTTCTTACTGTTTTTAATGCCTTAATTCGTTCGCGTCTTGAGTATGCCGCATTGATTTGGCAACCTTACTTTAATACTCATATTAATTCCGTAGAGCGCATACAAAGATTATATTTAAAATTTTTGTCATATCGTATTGATGCAACTTACCCGCCTAGAGGTATTGATTACCGCTCATTACTGAACCGATTTGCTATGGTGTCTCTATCTACACGTAGAGTAGTGATCGCTATCAAATTTTTATATGGATTGTTGCATGGTACTATTGATTGCTCGCAGATTCTGTGTAACATTAATTTTAACGTGCCCAGATTAAATAATAGGTCTACGCGTGTGTTCTATTGTAATTCTAACAGAACAACGGTGGGTCAGCGTGCGCCTGTGACACTGATGTGTAACTTTTTTAATCAAATTTCTGATGAATGCGATATTTTTTTTTGATTCTTGGTCGTTTCTGGATGATCGACTTGTCAACCAATTTGAGACTTGACAGACCAGTTTGTGGACTATATCCATTTTTACTATTTTTTTTTTGTTTCATTTGATACCGTTCAACCTTAATTTAAGTTATTAATTTTGTTTTCCTGTAATTGGGTGTGGAACATGTTGGAAATAAATATACATTATTATTATTATTATATCTGTTTCTGTCTTTTCTTAATCTAGGTTTGGTATATGTATATTAGGCCATATGTATATATACCATCTGGATATGTGTATACTTTTTAATCAAGAAAGGAGTCCTGTTCAACCCAAATTTGAAACAGCTTCACTATCTTCACGATCTCTTTAATTATCTCAATTGCATATTTAGTAGGGATATTTTTGTATTGATTCACTATGTCGAAGGATATCATCAATAATTAATAAGATCTGGTAAATTTAAGTTTTTTCCTATTAGCAATAGTATGTCCGAATTTGAAGGCTGTGATGTCTTTGAAGATATTTAATAATATTTTTGAGATCAAGGGTGCTGGATTGTAGAGAGCTGATGATGAGTGTACGTGGGATTTTTGAGTTTATCGAAATTTGTGAATTGATAGGTATGTTGCATTTAGTTAGGGTCCTTTGATATCATTGATGGTTTTTTTACTTTATTATTGAAGGCATTAGTTGTTTTTTGCCATTAAGTTATATCCAATAATTTTGAGAAAATAGTTTTCTCTATGTATATATCTTTGGCTATTATCACTAACCCTACACCATTGTCCGTTTGACTGATTAGTAAATTGTTGTTCCTAATCTTTTATTTATTGTTTTTTGACAGTTGTTCTTCCTTTCTTATTTTTTTCATGATGCTATGATTTTTTTTTCTTGTTCTTATTCGTGTCTTCTTCTTTAGAATGGTTGCGTGTTGCTGTCTCAAGCTCTATGGAGATTCTCCTCAGGTTTGGAATTGAATAGGTAGCATATTTTAGGTCTTTCCCAATAATGCGGTTTCTTTGGTTTCATTTTTTTCATCTTCTCTCTTCTTAAGATTTCCGATTTTCTCTGTTTCCTTGCTCAATCTGTTGTGAGTATATATTGTTGTTGTGTATATATCTTTATAATTGTTTCTTCTATTTAAATGTGATGAAGATATTTCATAAACGATTAATATCTTTATTTTTATTTATTGAATTTTCCAAAGTTTAGGAAGGTACTTTCTACGATAAAATAATGGATTTTGTCGAGCATAACAACTTATTACATATATATCAGAAGGGTTAAACCTATAGTATACGCAGATACCAGTTTGGATAGCTATGTATAGATAGTTTTGAAAGGAATGCATTTTTATGGTATTAATACGAATTTTTAATACTATTCCACATCAAATACTACTTGATAAATTAGTTAATTTTTGACTAACTTGAACTAAGTATTGAACTAATTAAATCTTATTTGACAGATAGGTCACAGTAGGTCAGGAGTGCGAAAGTTATGTTTGGAAAATGCAGTATTAAATAATTAATACTGTAATATTAGTAATAACCAACATCGTCCAAATTTAACGCTGGACAAATAATTTATTGACACTCTCCGCAATTCAAGTCCTAATATGATTTGTGCCTATTTTAAAACAATCAGTCATGTAGCATCGCATTTTACGATAAAATTATCGTATTTGAACAAAACTTTTCAAACTCGTATTTGAAAGGTTAAGCTCGATAAAGATCTTAAAGTTTTATTAAACTTCAGGGGTGAAAATGAAAAATTAGTTGATCTAGATGTGGTAGTGAAAGGTATAATATTTAGAAATAAATTATTTGCCTATCCTGCAAACTTCCAATCGATTTTAGCGTCGCCGTCCTAAAATGGTTAACAATCTGTCAAATACAGCAACCCGCAGATGTTTGCGACACCGAATACTCGTTCCGAAATGCCGTTGATCTTCTCTTGTTTGTAAATAAGTATTTGGCAACAGGAGATCCCCTTACTCGTGTTAGACACGCCAACAGGGTTAAGAACAAAAACTGTCACTGTCGAAGGTTTCGATATAAGAGAAGCAAATATTGGGAATATCTGAGATTATTTTATTTACCTCATGTTATTGAGTTTATAACAGATAATTGGCCAATAATTTTCCTGTATAAACTAGAAAATTACAGAAGATATCATAAGTTAAAGAGTGATTTATCTCAAATTTTGAGTTGTTTAATCTTAACGCTGTAATAAATGAATTTCCGTAGACCTAAAACAGTTTGTATATCAAACAAAAATAAAATATTTTTGAATTTATTTACTCCTGCATTAAAGCAAGCTCTTGAGATGGAGTTAATGTACTGTAATCTTATAGAAGAAGTCTGAAAACGTTTTAAGTTTTATGTCATCAAACCGGATTTTTTAAATAACATCACAGAAAGATAGGCACGAAGTTTATGTAATATTTTCTGCATAAGAAACGCGGACATCTCAATGTGATACCGTACTGTGGAATAGATTGAATAATTTCGTAGTACATTAAGTTCTGTTTGAATTTTAGACGATTACGCACAAAAAATTATTAAAATACATTAGCGGTGATTGAGTTGAGGTAACTACTACTCATATTGACTCAGTAGTAATAGAATTAGAACGCATGCTAAAAATTTAAATTTTTGTTATATGACAAAAACAAAACTACGATATCATACAGAATTGATAAGAAACTGGTATACGCCGTGGTATATAAAGCACGAGGTTACTTGATTGCACAAGCAATTTTTCACACAAAAACGAAAACCGCGTGTAATCGCTGCAACGTGAAATGTTTACAGTGCGGAGCAATAACTTTCTGATGTTATACGAACAAAACTCAGAGACCATATAGAAACGAAATTTTCAGCAATATACGGTGGTGCACACTACAAGTTGGAGTTTATGTTATTCTAATATCTTTATTATACACGCACTTTCACATGAAATACACCACACGTTAAGAACCAGAGAATTTTGAAACTTCGATAAAACAATGCTTTATTATCAATTAAGAAATGATGAGAGTTTAGTTGAAAAATCAAAACAAAAATAAACATTTTTCTAGAAAACGCTAGTAGTGTTTCGCTATTTAGTACTATATATAGTAGTATACAATATAGTAATATAGTAATATATATAGTAGTACTCGCTGTTTCGTAGTCACTGTTTCAAAGCCCTCGTCCAATCTAAATATAGGCGATCCCGTGACTTTTAAGAAACGCACTGACAGGTGACCGTTCTTTCTCAACCACTGTGATTTAAACAGTCCACATTTTTCCACACGTATGACCCATTAGAAAGCACCATTACAAGTAGCTGATTCAGAATCAGTAGTAAAAAAAATTATTGAACATATTTTCTAGAGTTGGAATTCTTTTTCAGACACAAACATATCTACTGTGAGTAATTATTAGTAATCAAATGTCAAATGTAATAGATAGAATTCGTGGAGTGTTTAAGAGAATACTCAGAGCTTTGAGTTATGAAGATGGAAAAGACGGGGACGAGCAGCACTATTAGCCATAAAAATGCACTACAACCAGCATACGGATTCAGTTCTGCAAAGTTTAATTATGGTAGGCTAATTGGATCTCCGTTAGTATGTTAAAAGATTTATGGAATGGCAGAAATACTAATGAAGTAGTAAATGGTTTTGTATTGACATTACTACAACAATTGACAAACATGCATGAACTTGTAGAAATTAGTATAAAAGAAACACAGAGCGAATCAAAGAAATATTATGATAAAAGAGCAACAGAAGTTATTTACAAAGAAGAGAATAAAGTCATGATCTATCATGACTGGTGGTTTCAATACCAAACCAAAATCTTAATACCAGTTTTCGGTATTAGTATAATTTTTTTAATGGTCCAACGCCGAGACATAAATAACGATCATAAATAATAAATTATAAGCAAGACAAGAAAAAGGTAAGCTTTTGACATTTGTTGTCAAATAAATTTGTTACTATACATTGTATAGTATGGTATTGTGCCGCTAAACATGTGCACACTGTGTTTAGCGTTCATATATGAATAGCAGAATCTAGTAGAATTTTTTGTGCATATTATTTTGTTTTTATTAGGAATTTATACCAAACAAAAAAGATGGTTTTCAATCCATGGTGCTTACGTTGTAAATAATGATCTGACTGATTAACTCCACTGAAATGGTACCATTGAACCATTGAGTTGGGATGGGTTGGGGTGTGTTCTGTTCAGAGAAACAAGGAGTACAGAAGAGACCAGAAATTATCCAAGAAATAATAGAGGAGCAATTTATAAAATTATTTCCACAAGTGAAAGATGAAATAGATGGAGAAAGCGATAGTGAAGGAAATGAAGGGAGTTTGAAAGTAGTACAAGAGATAACATTAGAGGAACTGAACAGATGCTCAGAAGCTTTGAACCCAAAAAGGCGTCGAACAATGATTTTGTGATCAACAACGTTCTAAAAGTATGCGTGAAGGCAGAACCAACAATATTCTTGGATGTATATTATGACTGCTTAAAACAAGAAAATTTCCCAGAAATTTGGAAAGCAGTAGTGTTAGGCCTGATAGGGAAATAGAGAAATGAAAGTCAAAAGAAATGGTACTCGGTAGCGCACAGCACGATTACCGAAAGGAAAGAAGCACGATGGAAGAGATGAACAAGTCAACGAAAGGAAGTTTCGGATGTACACCGAGGTTATAGAATAATGATTTTTATTGGACCTACAGAACTCCTTTAATTCGGTATCGTAGCCAGAAGTAACAAGAGCTATAAGGGGAGCTGGAATAAACCAAGCAATAAAGGGAATTATAAGATCTTATCTCACGGAACAACCGATGACTCTCCCTGGTGGCGGGAGAAACCGTATGATGTAATAGGCTGCACTCTCTGGAAGCTATGCTATGATAAAGTCCTTCGAACAGGAATGGAAGAAAGCGTAGAAATAAAGGCGTATACTGATGACCTAGTGGTTGTGGTACAAGCGAAAACACCGGAAGAATTACGGGATAAGGCGGAATTCTGCGTAAAAACAACAGAAAGGAACATAGGACTTAAACTATCTTCCCAAAAGACTGCGATACCAGTATTGAAGGGCAGAAGGAAAATGAGAAATGTCCAGATTACAGTGGGACGCGTACAAATTGCAAGTAAGGAGGCGGCTTAGTAGCTTGGTGTTTACTTCGACACAGATTTGAGAATGACCACACATATAAGGATATATATGAAACGGCAGTCAGGACAATGAAATCGAGTCATGCCGAAGATAGGAGGACCCAGCCAGAGGGGAATTAATACAGTCCGTCATGTACGCAGTGCCAGCATGGGAAACATCGATAAAGTATAGCAAATATAAAAATATGATAAAGGCTATATAGAGGATGGTAACCATCGGCGTGACTTCAGCGTACAGTACAACTTCTATGGGTACCTTCCTTATGATTTGAGAACAGAGAGGAAATGTATGAACGATAACAGCAGAGTGAAAGGAGTGGGAACGATGGACGAACTACTTCATAAGAGATGGACGCGAATAGAAAGATCATGGCTCTGCCACAAACTATATATGCACGCAAGCGATTGTGGAGCACGGAGCCTTCAGGAGCTACCCGAAGAAGATAGGAAAAATACAAACGGAAGAAGAAACGCAAAGAACAGTGTAGATAAACAAGTAAATCTTGATACTATAGCGAAAGATTTCTATGGTACGAACGGGAAGCTGTCCTGTCGGGAAGATACCTGAAAAGGATAAAAAAGATGGAAGCGGAAGACTGCAAGTGCTGTGGAAACTGTGATACGCGAGAAATAAGGCAGGAATATAGACTGTTTTATAACAGTTATAGAACAGCGAGAAAGAAATAGACTGCGGAAAGGTTCAAAAGGTGATGTTGAGCTCGGAGTCAAAATAGATTGCAATCGTTACTATGTTTGCGACGATCATGGGATACAAACACAAGATTGAGTATCAAAAAGAAGCGCACGGAAAAACGTTAACACGTGAAGTTCTCCCTAAACCAGGTATGTATACACTATGTTAGATTGGGACATTTCGATGATTTGGACCATCCAAAGTGTAATCCATGATACTTGGGACGGCCGACGTCTTGAAAGTCAACCGAGATTATTTCATTTGATACAAAAGTTGTCTCGCCCGACTTCAAAGATGTCGGCTAGCCAAAGAATTCCTAAATTGAACTGGTTTGGGTTACATTTCAAAATTCCAACCCAACCGAAGGGTAGGAATTTATAAATCTAACCCAAACGAGTTCAATGTGAGAAAGTTGAAATGGTTTTCTATTAGAATCCCAACTCCTCGGTTGGGTTGCAATCTAGAATCTAACCCAAACTTAATCGAAGAACTGGAGTTTAGATATCTTCTGGAAAACTTGTAGAGAACTTAGTGATGCTTTGGTAGGCCGATATTAAAGTGGTTTGGGTAAGACTTTTATTAATTAATTAATTCCCGGCCGACCGATATCTTCGAAGTCGCGCGGGACATGCATGCAAGATTATAAGCAGTGTATTTAGGAGAAAATTTAGATGGAGGGAGAATTTTTGTATCAAATGAAATAATCTGGACCGACTTCAACTCAACGGAAGAGTTGGAATTTGGAAATCTAGCCCAAACCAGTTCAACTTAATGATGCTTTGGCAGGCCGACATCTTCAAAATCGGGCGAGACATGAATGCAAGATTATAAGCAGTCTATTTAGGAAAATATTTAGGTTGAGGAATACTGTTGAGCACTTCGGTCATCTAAAGTCTTATTCACGATACTTGGGCTGGCGATTATTTCTTTTAATACCAAAATTCTTCCTCAATCATAATATTCTCCCGAATATACTGCTCCTAATTGTCTAGTATTCATATCTCGTACTTCTATGTAATCCATAATTTTGTTCATGGTACTTGGGTTAGCCGAAGTCTTTTAAGCTTTGCGTTAAATGGGAATTTCGAAGTAGAACCACAGAATAAGCAGAAAGGACAAAATCGGCGATGCCTTTGATGTTTCACCAGCTATTTTGTTCGACCTTCGGCCATAGCGTTGGCGTGTAGGCGCCAATTTTAAACGTAAAGTACTTCTCTATTGCAGGAGAGTGTCTACTAAAGTGATTTTGAAATTTACTTTTATTAAATTCTATTAAAGATATAATTATAGTTATTGTTATGAAAATTTAATACATTATATAAAATTCATTTAGTACAGTATATTGTTAATTAAAAATTTTTATTTTATAAATTATTTACAATTTAAAATGTTGCACTAGGTGCTTTTTTCATATTCGGATTGTGAAACGTTATGGTATAAAATAATCTTAATCTGATAAATTAGCTTAATGAATTAATTAAAATAGTAACTACTAAAAAACTATTATTAAAAAAATTGAAAAACAAACTACTCTAAAAGATAAAAAAACAAATACTACTTTCAAATATTAAAAAAAATAAAATAATATACTAAATAGCTAGGGTATAACTCAAAGAAAAACTTTCGCAATCAAATAATTTCAACAAACGTACGAGATGTAAATAAGATGTACAAACAGAGATGTAAATAAACTCCAACGATATGGCGGACCAGCACATGCGCATAAAAATGAGTTTTGGCGGGATATAAATGCAAGACAATTAGGAACTCGAGATGAGAGACCCGTCTATTTTATACCGAAACTTAGGGACATTGCAAGCCATCTAATTGCTATGAAGAAAATATTAAAATTTGGAGATAACAGTGGTACAGAAAACACATAACAGGAGAGTTCTTTCGGCGGACACTTTCATCGTTTCTTAGTTGATAATAGAGTACTATTTCACCGAAGTTTCAAAATTGTAATTTGAATTTTCGGTGGTGGTGGATTTCATATGAAACTAAGTGACAAAATTAACAGGTGCTTTGAAGGTCAATCTCCGACTTATCTTTTCTAGATAAATTTTGTACATAACGTTATCTTTGTTAAAAGAATTACTATTTAAGTATACACTACTTAAGAATTGTCCTACAAAATGGATAGCATATATGTCTTACAATCAAGTTTGTAAAACAACACATGCGAACCCTTAGCATCAATATTATATCTAATATATCGTCTTCCTCTCTATACAGTTTGTTTTAACGCTTTTATTTCCCTATAGAGAGATGAAGCTTTCACGTTTTCAAGATTCATGAAATGAACTCCTTTTAGAAATATCTCGAAGGTGTTTCAATTTCATGGTAAGTTCGATACAATTTTTCATACCTTCTCCAAGCAATACTCGATCCACGCCTTTAGCATAACGAGTTAAAAGTTTGTAAAAACAAAATTGGAGGATGTACTGAAAACTTTTACTTGTCACTGAGCAAGATGAATAATTTCTTTTGTAATATTTAATATGTAAAGGAATGGTGTCTTCAGTTTTATGCAATATTGTAATAAATATTATATTAGATTAGGTGAAATCCAGAACACTTCAAGAATTTAACGCTCAACTACGATTTAATAGACGTAATCAGCAAAGACTTTCGAAGCTTTTATACGCGTTTATCAAGTTGATTGAGTTTTCACGTGATGGAGATCGAATTTTCTAGGTTCGTCATTGGCGGGCACATCATGTTAGCAATCGATCAAGTTAGCATGACGCTGATTGAGTTTTTAAAATTCGCATGAAATCTCTAGTTCATAAAGGATATGAGAAGTTTGAAACTTGACACAAATTCTTAAACGTATACCCGATTTTCGAGGAACATTTAATTACATACCTTACTGCTTATGGTTTATGTAAATATGGTCGTCCAAACTAATTTGTAACACATGATGCTATCTAGGACATATTAGCAACCCGACAAAGTTAGGAGAGATTAAATTTATATATAGTTATACATGAATACCACAATATCTTACAATTTGAGAGTTATGGATTATATCAAAATAGCTGGTTTATTTTATTTCCTGATAAAAAAAAAACATTTAGGTATAGAATTACATAAAAACCATGTTGATATTTCTTAAATATTGTTTGTAATTATTATTGTAAAGAAACCATAGATTGAACAAAATGGAACAATATTGTGCCAAAGCGAGTTAAAAGCTTAAGTTGAAGGTAAATATTTTCTTATCCAACCTAGACGTTGACGGTGATGTTTTCGTTCGGTTATTGTGAAAAGGTGTTGTTTTCGATGTCCTTTCACCATAGAATATGTTTTCACATTCTGCAAACATTTTTACAACTTTTAGCTTAAATCAATAACTTACACGTCTTTGTTTTGAGTTGAAAAAAATGTAATACTCAATATATTTCCTAATATAATAAATCCTGTTTATTTCGAAATTGGATTCGACTAATTGTAAGTTCCTAAAGAATTTAATAAATTAAGACTAAAAAATATATTTCCGATACAACTTTTTTTTATTGAATTTGAACAAATTTCAATTAGAATAACTGAAACAAAAATGTGGTTGGTTATTTGGAATTTCCAAGTATAGATAAATAAACTCGAAAAGTATTCGACCCACGCCGCTCACGTTTAAAATTGTATGTTGTCGAAGGTCGAATAAAATTCGGTGGCGGCGATTCAAAATTGTTTACTCTAAAACAATATTTACTTCATAAACAATGAGTATACCCGCACATATTTATTGTAAATAACAGTGATGCTTTTGGAACAATGCGTCATATCTCTGTTTAAATGTTCATCGATAAAATATTAAAATATTTAATATACAACGAAAAATATTAAAATCGCCCGCATTCGTGCGGAATGAATGTTAAAAACTTTAATCACGCGCTTAATGCATAAATATTTATGCGTTATATGCAATATTTGATGTGATAATTAAAACGCAAAATGCAGGTGCAATTAAACTGTCTCGTATCTAGTTTTTCTGTGATTAAATAAAACATAGTGGGTAATTAATTTCATAAATTGGTTTAGTGCGAACGTGGGATGTGTTGTTGATATAAAATAATAAAATAAAGAGAAAGTTTTGCATAAAGAAGACATAATAAAAATTAACTTATGATATAATTACAGCAGTAAATAAAAATTTAATTTTATTAATGTATGTGTTTTTCACGTGAAAATTGTCTAGGTTAAGATCGTTTGTAGATTTGGTTTCCAGGAAAAGCGGCATTCTTTCCTTTTATAGCTTTATGACTTTGACCATGCCATTTCAAACCGATTTACCTAAAACCATTTTCTCATAACCGTTTCTATGTAGTGAGATTGTTTACAGATAAATTCGTTCTCTAATTTCTCCAAAATAGTATCCATGATTTTTAATTGGAGCAATATTAAGACATAACTCTATTTTTGAATTCTATACTAATTAAAAAATCTTTTTAAGATTATTTTTCCTCTTCGATTTTTTTAAAAAATTTTCAAAAATGATTAACGAGATTGTTATCGTTATGAAATGCTACAAATTTAGGTTGAGTTGAAAAGCTGTTATCTCAAAAATGAAGTAATATACTCAAGTATGGTTTTGTTCTCGGAAAAGTGCATAGTTTCCTTTACAAATCACAAGCAATTTTATCAAAATATCTTAAGAATTCGAATTTCTAAGATTTTATCGTTACTAAATGCTACAAATTTAGGTTGAGTTTAAAAGTTGACATCTCAAAAATGAGGTGAGATACCCATGTATGATTTTGTTCTAGAAAAAGCGTACACCTTCCTTTATAAATTACAAAAAATTTAATGAAAATATCTTAAAAATTCGATTTTTTCCAATATTTCAAAAATGATGAAGGAGATTGTTATCTTTATGAAATATCACAAACTTGGGTTGATTTGAAAAGTTGATATCTCAAACGCGAATTGAAATACTCAGCTAAGGTTATATTCTAGAAAAAGTGCATACCTTCCTTTATAAATCATAACAATTTTCATGAAGATATCTTAAGAATTCGATTTATTACGATTTTTCAAAAATGATGACGGAGCTTGTTATCTTTATGAAATGGTATAAATTTAGGTTGACTTGAAAAGTTGATACCTCAAAAGCGAAGTGTGATACTCAGCTATGGTTTTATTCCAGAAAAAGTACATACCTTCCTTTATAAATGACAATAAATTCGATGAAGATATCATAAGAATTCGATTTTTACACAATTTTTCGAAAATGATGAAGGAGATTGTTATCTTTATGAAATTCTACAAATTTAGGTTGAATTAGAAAGTTGATATCTCAAAAGCAAAATGGTATCTCAGGTATGGTTTTGATCTAGATAAAGTATACCTTCCTTTATAAATCATAATAAATTTCATGGAGATATCTTAAGAATTTGAGTTTTTACGATTTTTCAAAAATAATAAAGATATTGTTCTGTTTATAAAATGCTACAAATTTAGATTGAGTTGAAAAGTTGATATCTCAGAATAGAAGTGAAATACTCAGCAATGGTTTTGTTCTAGAAAAAGTGCATACCTTCCTTTTTAAATCACAACGAATTTCATGACTATATCTTAAGAATTCGATTTTTTCCGATTTTTCAAAAATGATGGGTTTTGTTATCTTTATGAAATGTTGCAAATTTAGGTTGACTTGAAAAGTTGATATCTCAAAGGCGAAGTGAGATACTCAGATAAGGTTATGTTCTAGAAAAAGTGCATACCTTCCGTTATTAATCATAATAAATTTCATGAAGATATCTTAAGAATTTGATTTTTTTACGATTTTTCTAAAATAGTGAAGGAGATTGTTGTGTTTATAAAATGTGAACTTGATGATGAACTTAACATCTCTTTATACTAAGTAGTAAAAGTAAGTAGTTTCGTTTTGTTAATTTTAAAGTTTTATGAATGTCGAATGTTCAAGTGAGCGGGGTGAGGTTATTACTCGGATATAGCCATCTTGCGACAAAGTGACAAGGAAATCATTGGAAAAGCAATATTTTTTACAGTCTTGAATAAAAAATGGGAGATACCCGTGTGCAATTTAAAGTTGTCCTATCTTCCATCTTCAAGGTATTAGGTAGGGGGGATCATCTTTATCACTCTAGGATGGCCTGCTTTCAACCGGAAGTGTTTTACCCAAATTTTTTTAGAAGCTCATGTCGTATTTTTAAGATATTACGATTTATCAATATAAGTGAACTCATACATTTTAAGAGAATTTTCGTTATTTAATTGAAGAGATTGTTATTACGTAAACCTGATGAAAAAATTTTAATTAAAAAAATTTTCTTGCTGTAACTAGTTGTTTCGAATTTGAAAACTTGCAGGCATCGATAAAAATCTGATCTTTTTTCATTTTCCATTAATTACATAACTGCTCTAAAGAACGAAACCAAAAAAGATAACTTATAATTTAACAAAACCGACTATTTTTGGAAACCTATAATGTGCGAAAGAGCTAAAATCATACAACTTCTCTACTAACTCAATAGATCTTATTACTTGACTTCATTTTCCAACAAGGTCTTTAAATTTTCATCTACACCGCTCATTTTGTCCGCTCATTCATTAAACCTTTTAAACCTCATCAGTCCCATCCCGATATACCATACTTATTTATAATAAGCTTTGTAAGTCTTTTCTAACGAGGGAAATCCATCATACTTTTATTAATTTCTACTAACCAACATACAAAAAATTGTATAAGTTTCTTTTTATATACACTGGGATGTGCTTGTCATTATCGTAGCAGATTTACTGGGGCTAATGAGCCGCCGCACAGTGGGGTATTTGACCCAAAAAGTTGGCCAAAATTATTTTATGGTTTTATTTTATATGTTTTGATATGATAAACTTGAAAAAAATGTTTAAAAAAATCTAGGAGCCAAGTAATGTGAAAATAAATAACAAAAAAGATATATTTACGAACAAAATCGCTGTATTAATTAATTGTTCTTTGGCTATTAATTGTGCTTGTATAAACCTGACCTGAAGGTAGAGATGATATACTTGAATACCTACTTTAAACAAATAGGTCCTTAATTATTTTCTGTTATAAATTTTTAAGGATAGGAAATACCAAGCTAATTTGTAAAGAAGTTCCGGATACAATAGATTGCTATTATTTTGTGGTACCAATTATTTTAAAATTGAACTGCAGGTATATATGGGAAATGTAAACAAAAAAATGCTATAAAATATTTTGTGACAGAACCTACCCTTTTGAGAAGTTCTAAGAAAAATAACTCATTACTTTTACTGCTCCGTTTTATTTTGAGAAAAGCTAAAAAAGACACTTCACAATAAATACTTGTTTAAAAATCTACTCGGAAATAGCAGGTATGAGAAGTAGCTCTAAAAAATATAGGTAAATTAAGATATTAAATTATTTACAATATAAATTACAAATAGGTTATTTATTTACAATATAAATTGGTTATTTACAATATAAATATTGTTTACAACATAAACAATATTTTTTTTTTGCAATATAAATCAATATACATTTACTAATCAAAATCTTCTTCTATTTCTTCTTCATGTTCTTCTTCATCATCATCTTCTTCTTTCTCATCGGGAAGCAACATTTCTACAGTTTCTTTCAGAAATGGCTTTGAAAGAGTTTTTCTTTTTTGTCTCATCGAAGAGAGCAGCGGATCTGAAGTTAATAATAAGCGATTTAATACATCTTCGTTACATTTTACTCTCGAATATTTCCGCGCAAATTTTTCTCGATAATTTCGAAAATGTTTGTTTCTGCATTCCGCTGCCTCTTCTGATAATTGCCCTATAGGTAACAGAGCATTTTTTAAAATTTCTGGTCCATGGATCAAAATTTTATGGAGAGTTGGAGACATTGGGTACCATGGGTATAAATTAATGTAAAGTTGAGCCGTCTCGAAAGTGTAAGCCTCAAACTTTTCTACATTTACTTTTTTTCCAGACGATATTACTTCTAAGATTACTTTAATACGAAATATAAATTCTTGATTTACACCAGTAATCTTAGCAGCAACTTCAGGGTCGTTAAAAAATCTTCTGCTGGTATTGCCATCATTAGTGTTACCAAAACCGGGTTTAGGTATGTCCACTAATAATCCCATTTCCGTTTTAAATAATTGTTTAATTTTTTGTTTTGTGTTTGCTACAATTTCAGTATCTTCTTTTGCTTTGGCCTGCCACTTTCCTATGGGAATTTTGTATGAAATGTGCAAAATATGCTCGAATAGACGAATTCTCGCATGGAGAATAGATAACCCGAATTCTAACGTGTCCTGCTTTATGGGTTTTTTCTGAGCGATGTTATTAAACTCTTTTGATGTTGCGCCACAAATATAACACCTCATGGTTGATGTAGTATGTGTAACGGAGTTACATACTTTGCCATCGACCATACAAAAAATTAAAGTGTGTTTAATTTTTCCATCGATTCCTTGGATTGCAACATTAGTCGGGTTTAATTCTCTAATTTGGTCATTAATGTAATCTACCTCTTCTGTTGTGACGTCCACAGTTTCCTGTAGATATCTAATCCTTATAGGTCTACAATAATGGGCAGAAGATGGTTTAGGATTCAACCAAATGGTTTTTTTCTTGGCCAACAATTTTAATGGCACCATGGAACTTTGGAAAATATGTGCATCAGAAGACGTGGTATTTTCAAATTTTTGTTGATATTGTGACTGATGAGAGCCGTCACATCCCCATTTATATATTAATTCTAAGCTTTTCATTTCCTCATCGCTTAACATTAGTAATACGTCTTTCAGATATTCGCATAAGCGTGAAGACGTGTGGTCCAGTAAATTTTGTAATTTTATTTCAGCACTAGTTTCGCTGACAATTATCGCATCCTTGGATGGATAGCACGCTTTCTTTTCTCGTTGCAATATACTATAGCAAGGATATAATGTCTTGTCAGCACTCCTATAAATTTCGTACTCTCTTCGAGATGAACCTGCTTCTACAAATATTGCCAAAGCTTCTAGCGGTGACAATCCTCTAACGTTACTTTTTGCAGTTTGCGAAAATGCAGCTTGATATTTTTGTCCTCGTGTTGGAGAAACTGTAACATCTTTCACTACACGAGAAGCAGCTACATTGCCAGATTCCCGTAGCTTCATTTGTGTAGCATAAGTTAATTCAGCTACCGACGAACTTCTCAATTCTTTAGTTTTTCTCCTCTTTGTTCGTTCGCTTGATTCATCAAAATGTATTGTTGGTCGACCAACAGTGCCTGAAGTTTGTCTTTCAAATGGTATGCAGATAGTGCCATCTAGCCAAGCGGCATTATTTTTTAAAAACACTTCGTGTTTTTTATGAGCAGCTTGCCACTTAGTTCTAAATTTCGATTTTAGAATTCTTATTTGTAGATAAACATTTTCACTTTATTCCTTGGTAAAATTTGTATCTTCAACTAAATATTTCTCCATAAAATCTAATTTTTTAGAGAAATTTTTTTCTGGACAATTTCGCATGATTTCGTAAAGATGCCTACGGGTTACTACTTTCATCCCAGATGAACCTAAAATTATATTGAAATTATCTATTAGATAGATTTTACAGACTTTATATTTTATTAATTTATAGTAAATTTTAATCGTTTTATGTCAAAAGCCTACCCACAATGCAACGCAAGAATATTAAATTTTTTTTTTTTAAAGGTAGGTGCTCAAAGAAAAATTCATAAAAAGTGGATCTGCGAATTTCCGCGAGAAATTCTTGATTAAAATTGTCGTAGATAAGTTACTGAACAGATTAAAAAAATATATACTGCGGTACATAGGGGTACACTACAACAAAAATCATTTTGAACATAAAAATTGATCACAGAAAATGGTTTACAATTAAGATTTTTTTTAACTGGTAATAGCGTTAATAAAAAAATGATTTTAATGGACCAGATAGTACACATTATAACTTACCTTGTTCCGAAAATTCCATGACGTGAAGAAAAAAATACACAATTGATAAATAAAACTCAGAAGCACAAAATATCACGCACCGAAGTGATGATTCGAAAGATTAACTTTGAAATGACTTCACGCCGTGGGTTTTATAGGTACAGTACCTGAAATGTTTTTCTGGTATTCCCTATCTATTGTACTACAATATTTGCCGCTTTTTACCTGTTTTTATAAAACTTTGGAAATTTGAATTTTGACCAGCTTTTTAGGTCAAATACCCCACTGTGCGCCGCTAAAAGTTTTAAAATAAATTGCATGCTGGCTGTTCGAAACACCCCTCAACTCTCTTCCTAACGCAATTCCCAATAGAAACAACTCAGATTAATTAAAATTCTATTACTACATTGCTTTCATCGGTAATTCTCGACATGATGACCAATTTTTTCTTCTGAATATCAACCATTATACTCAAATATCCATATATTCCAAATGACTTTACTTTGTATAAAAAATAAATTTTATTTTAAGCAATTTACCATCATCAGCAAAATTTAATTCTGCTTATTTTTGATGGTATCTAAAGAATTACATATACAGTAAACGATCCTAATTTAAATTGAACAAAAACTCGCTTAAATTTGGTTATTTCATTGCTTTTAATTTATGACTTTGTAATTTAAACGTTATCCTTTGGAACCATAAATTAAACTAATTATAGACACATAATTGATCGTAAGTTTATTTTTAATCGCTGACTGCGTATTTTATTTTATACTGTCAGTATATGTAATTGCAATACAATACACATTTAACAAAGCAGTTTTTTGTGAATATCAACCATTATACTCAAATATCCATATATTCCAAATGACTTTACTTTGTATAAAAAATAAATTTTATTTTAAGCACTTTTCCATCATCAGCAAAATTTAATTCTGCTTATTTTTTGATGGTATCTAAACAATTTCATATACAGTAAACGATCCTAATTTAAATTGAACAAAAACTCGCCTAAATTTGGTTATTTCATTGCGTTTAATTTATGACTTTATATTTTAAACGTTATCCTTTGGAACCACAAATTAAACTAATTATAGACACATAATTGATCGTAAGTTTATTTTTAATCGCTGACTGCGTATTTTATTTTATACTGTCAGTATATGTAATTGCAATACAATACACATTTAACAAAGCAGTTCATGAAAAACAAAAAAAATATTCATTAAAGTGGTTTGTTCACACCGTTTTGTAATAGATAGTACCGTATATATGAGATCTTTTACTGTTGTTTACAATTATTTGGAAGTTCTGCGAGTTTGCAGGAATGCTATAATGTACCGTGCGGAGTGTGCTATTCCCACAATAAAACACGGCGGTGGTAATATTACAATTTTGGGCTCTTTGTCATCACTGGGAGTGAGGATTCCTTTTATTTGTTCCAGACGAATGCATTCAAAGACTACACCCGTCTCTGCAGCATGCTAAACCTCACATTAAAAACTTGTGTAATTAAAATGTTTGTGGAAGAGAAGTAATATGGCCACATATATTAAAGTACTAAAATAGCCAGCAGAGATATTAACCCAACGTTTAAGTCGTGTAAGCAACGCGAGCAACGTTTTTAAAAGTAACAATTATAAACATAAAACTGAAGTATGTTGATTATAATAGAAAGCATGTTAAATCTAGTAACCACCACTTGAAGTAAGTAGCTAAGAAATTGTGCAAATTATTCCTGTGGTGACTACCAAGGTGATCTTATATGCACCACATAGATGATGAGAATAATAATCCCCTAAAGATGTACTTAAACGGATCTAATAAACTACATCCTGCAGACACGACGATATTCTCTTTCGCGCTCCAATCTCGGTGACTAGAACCCCCAGGGAAGGGCATCACTGTCAAGTAGGTGAAATTTAAGGCTTCCCGCGGGACTTATCATTAATTAAATAAGCGAAGTAGGTTTTGTTATAATTTTCACCCAGAGCAAATAATCTGTTGCTGTATTACCAGTAAACTGAACCAAGTATGCATAATATATTGCAAACATATATTAAATGTAATGATACTGACGTTTCACGGCTACTTTAGAATACGTCCAATTTGAAGTATGCGCCCTTTTAAAGAAACGAAATTTGCTCGGTATGAGAAAAAAATTATTGGGACAATTTTACACAGTAACTTATACATTTTATGTGTCCGTAACTTACACTTTAATTCAATCCGACGCTATGATGTCTGTACAAGGAGGAATCAAAGTTTCTCCCTATTCTTCAATTTTGTTTGCCGACTTCATTTAAAGCGAAAAGTTTTGTTAACAAGAGTCAGTGTATAGTCCTTTTGGTGTCAAATTTTATTAGTGTTATTACTGATCATGAATTTCAAGAAGGCAAACGGAAATCAACACAAAACTAAAAAATTAAAAAAGTCACAATAATTGAGCTAAAAAAGGAGATTTAGAAATATTAAGGTAGCATTCGCATTGGAGATTTAATTCTTGCGTATCATATTCCGAGATCGACGATATCGACAGTGGTAAAACATAGAGGTTATTATATCTGATAACGTTGCATTACGGCTTAAATCAATTTCTAAACAGAGATCGAAGACATTAGAACATGTTGAGAAATTGCAATTGCTTTGGATAACAGAAAACCAATATGCTGGCGATAGCTTATCGGAGGCAATTATTTGCGAAAAAGCTAAAAAGACACATGCTAATCTCTTTAAAAGCTAAGGAACTTGCCAGAAAAGCAAGATATTTATAGCTAGCAATGGTTAGTTTGCAAAGTTCAAAAAAAGAGAAAGCCAATAAAATTTCTGCTAATGTATTTATTTAACATCTTGATGAATTTATGGAAAGTGAGCGGTTTCAGTTGTGAGTTCAGTTTTCAATAGAGACAAAACTAGTTTATTTTGAAATATACAAAGTCTCAGCTGGAGATCAAATAGCAAAGCTTGGGTAATGAAACAATATATCATTGAATGGTTGACGTTGTATTTGGACTAAGTGTAAGACGTTAGTTAGCAGAAAACAATCTACCTTTAAAAGCTCTTCTACTATTAAATAATATATGTACTCGTCCACCAACTTTGAAGTGTTTGTGTTTTGTTTGAGTTCGATTTCATTAATATAAAATTTATTCCTACTAATACCACTCCTTTCATTCAGCCTGTCGATAGGTAATTTTAACAGGTCATAGGTAATTTCAAACAACTTAATGTAGTATTAAGTTTAATTTAATTAAATTTAAGCCTTATTCCAAAAGTGCCTTGAAGTAACCTTCGAGACAGAATTAACCCTGACAGAGTTCTTGGAAAATCATTTGAAAACCATAACGTACATTTTTTTGGTCAAATGTTACTACAAAAATTCTGTTTTTTATTTTTATAAAATGGTCCAAATTGATCCAGTATACTAACTTATTATAATTTTTTTATAATATATCATTTTTGAATACTCAAATATTCACATAATTATTAATTTCATGTTCAAGTGTGTTCATATATTTCAATAAATAATTGCTATCCAGAAATATCGCACTGATCTTCCAAATGAAATGTGAACTGTATATGCACATCTTTATTTGACTCCACTCTCCAGTGCTCATCATCATATCATCATTATCGGTCAAACAGTCCATTTCCTACTAATAATCACTAACACTATCACCTAAATCACTTTCTAACAACTTAGTATGAGCAAAATTTTCGTCGGCAGAGTTCAACATTGTAAAACAAAATAATAAATATTTTTATCGTAACACTATGAGTAATTCAAATGAATTTGTTTATGAACCCAACTTGTTATTTCTTGTTCATAACAGGCTTATATCGCCATTAACCCACTACCCAAGCTAAAACTTATACACATTTTAGAAAACACTCACGCCAGTATATTACAAACGTTACAGATTTTTAGATGCAATAACGAAAAATTGTGCCTTGAACCACCCGAGAAACGGTGGCGAAGAGAATTAGTGACAAAGAATTATAATATATTCTGATTGCAGACAGGCGCTCCTTTTGCTCGGACGGTATCGGTGTTTATCTTCATAGCTTGAAGATTTCCATAATAATCTTTGTGAGGTAGTCGCTAGCAATGAGATTACGATCTACTGGACAAAGGGTTATTCAGGAATTAAGCTTGATGACATGGTGGGATCGCCAGAACCATCCATCGTCCTAACAATCAGATCATTAATAGAGCTTTAAAAAGAGGAAAAAATGTTAAACTACTGGGACTAAACATCAGGATTTCGCTAACGAGGCTCTGATGTATCGCTTGGAAACACCGCACAATGTCACATTTTAGAGATATTTTAAGAAAAAGCCAAGCGCAAAGTTCTTTGGAGGTTATATTAAAAGTTACAGATCCAAGGGTAAAGTGCAAGAACATAGAAAAATAACAAAACATAGAATGAGAATTTCCTTCTTTAAAATAGAGTTGTTTTTATTTTTGTTTGTATATAGGAGAATAGATAACGAATGAAGAAAAGTAAAACCGCCTCTAATGGCTTAGGAGTGTTTACATAGCAACATAGTAAATAACAACTCAACATTTTCTCTCAAATAATGAAATTTACAATTATATAGAAATTTTAAATTTATATAAAAACATCCTCTCTTTCATTTACAAACTACATTGGCACAATAAAAACAACACTAAACATACAGAAAACTTCTTGTACATCAAGAAATATGAAAGAGTTTGCTAGAGTATAAGCCAAAATAAACATAAACACTTGGACATCAAATCCAACCCCCACTGACGACTGCAAAAGATTGAAAAAAGTATCTCTAAAAAAACTTAGTACTATGTTAGAATACACTAAACCTTTTATAGTAAATTATTTTTGCACTAGATGACACAAAGTTGTTGTGATCTTGTGCCAACTATTGGCAAGATATTTTCACTAAAGATACAACAGTAATTGCGATACGAGAATCATGTATTTTTGAAAAATTTTCAACTTTTAGTGTCATAGATCAGGCGTTCCCAAAGCTTTTCTTAGGCCGGCAAATTTAATGCTACAGAATTTATTTTGCGAGTCAAAAAGAATCTAAATTGTTCTATCTAAAAAATTGTTAAAAAATTATTGAAAAATAAATAAATTAAAACATTACGTAATAATTTTAAAACACAATCTATTTTATTTATAAATATTATACCGGGTGTCACATTTAACTTGATAAAACAAAATATCTTAGAAACTAATGGACTAAAAAGTTTCAGATAAAATTTATTCGATTTGAAGGGAGGTTCATATTTAAAATTTGTAAGTTGTTTTCCATCACCATCTCCCCCGTGGTGACAGACGGGTTCGTCTTTGTCAACATTGTCTCCCTTCAAACAGAACAAAATTTAGCCGAAATTTTTTAGACCAATATCAAGTTATTGAGATATTCCATTTTGTCAGGTTAAATATGATACCTAGGATAATATTTAATAAATATCAGTCGAATTAAGTAAAGTTATCTACAGGGTGAGTTGTAATTTTATTTTCAAAGTTTCAAATGTTTCAATTCAACAAAAATAAGTGTTAAAAAATTTTTTTGAAGTCTTCATCTTTTTTTGTTGAAGCCTATTAACAAAAACGATGTTTTTATTTATTCTTTTGTGGTATGCACAGTAACTCAATATCTTTACTACTATACTACTAAATGCCAAATCATAAAGAAAAATGGTTTTGTTTATTGAATCAAATTAATTATTTAAACTAACAAACTTTAAAAGTAATATCTTTCTTATTATGCAAATTTTGTTCCGACATTTTTATATAAATTACCTTCCATTAAGATGTTTTAGCACCCCTTCAAAATAAAATCATAAAATCATAAGATCGTAAATACCCTGTATAGCAAAGAAAATTCTTTTATTCTTTAGAATTCGAATTCCTGTTAATCAATCTAAATCTTTTTTTTGAAAAGACAAATACACCAATGACAAACAAACCACTAAATTCTTCTTATAATTTTGTTTGTTATAACTCGTAGCTAATACATAGGCGCTAGATATATGGGTGCTTTGGGTGCAGAAGCAATCAGGCATACAAAATGTTTCCCGAAACTTAATATTGCTTCTAGATAACATGATATTGCTTCCAAAAGACTTGAAATACTTCCACAAGTCTTGAAAGGTTTCCAGAAGATTTAAAATTGTTTAAGAAAACTTGATACTGCTTCCAGGAGATTTAAAATGCGTTCAGAAGACTTGATATTGCTTCCAAACGACTTGAAATGTTTCCAGAAGTCTTGTAATGAAGTATTACAAGATTAGAAGGTTTGATAATGCTTCTAGCAGACTTGATATTCCTTCTAGAAGACTTTATATGTTTCCAGAAGCTCTGCAATGCTTCAGAAGACTCGATACTGCTTCTAGAAGACTTGATACTGCTTTTAGAAGACTTGATGCTGCTTCCACAAGAATTGCAATGCTTTCAGAAGGCTTGATATTGTTTCCAGAAAACTTGATATCGCTTCCAAAAGACTTAGAATTGTTTTAGAAAATTAGAAAATCTTAACATTGCTTACAGAATACTTAAAATGTTTCCAAACGGCTTGTACTACTTCAGAAAATGATATTGCTTTTAACAGGCTTGATATTGTTTCCAGAAAACTTATAATTCTTCAGAAGACTTGATACTGCTTCTAGAAGACTAGAAATGTTTACAGAAGTGTTGATACTGCTTCTAGAAGACTTGATACTGCTTGCAAAACTGCAAACACTGCTAATAGAAAACATTTTCATTGCAACCGAACAATTCATGTCAGTTACTTGGAAGTTTTTTCGTTATTTTTAAAGATTAGCTGTTTTTCAGTACCCAGCATTCATACGAATTACCAAAATCCGGTGCCTATAAACTGATATAACTATTATAGTTTATTTCTTTACCATATTTTGTATTTTTGAAGCATATGCAGTTGAAATAGATGTGTATCTAAGATGCACCCTATTATTAGGAATATCTGTGTGACAAAAATAGTGCGTCTTAGATTCAAACAACTACCGTATCTTATTTATAGAATTTATTATCTATTTTCCTATTTACCTATTATATTTTTTAATAAAAATATAATATATCTATATTGCGGGCCGAATTCACAGGCTTTGCACAAGCTTGAATACACGAGCTAATGCGGCCCATTTGGCCCGCGGGCCGCACTTTGGTAACTCCTCCTATAAATAATATTTCCCTAGATATTATGTATGATCTCTATAGGAGTTTGTCGTATTGAGCTAATACAATACATAAATAGATTTACATACAAAAAGAAATATTCACGCACTTTGGGAAGCCGTCTTATAAATAATATTTCCGTAGATATTATGCATATGATCTCTCTCATAAATAATTTTATATACAAAGAGAAATATTTTACACTAGTTACTAATTTTCATTAGCATTACTCTGACAGTAGTAACCTATCTATAGATATTACCTCGAAATGCTTAAAGAGTACTAAATTAAAAATGTTCGCAAGTGAAATGCTATGTTTTGTTAATTATCTTCCAATTATTATTGGAAAATTTTTACCAGAAACGCATGATATTCGGATCTGTTTATTTTTGCTTATAACATTACATATATGTAAAGTATTCATCTATTATGTTCATTATATTCATATATGTCTTTTATCTTCAATTATACTCAGCTGGATGAATGAATTGCGATTTCTCATAAATGAATACCATGAGCTGTACCTCATGCCATTCAAAAGACATCTAATACCGAAACACTATCAGATAATTCATTATCCAACAGTTACTACAAAACTTGAATCATTAAACTATTTTGTGAAAAGCGTCAAAAAGCCAAACACAAACAAACCAAATCATACTTATATGTAATTTCTAGTAGAAAGCATGTACTTTTATCATGTGCTATTAAATTGCAATAAAATTTAGCCAATTACCACTTGCATACATTCAGTAATTGAAGTGACGTTATTTATAAATGTGAATATACTAATTGTAAGTATAGAAAAAATGATGGAATAAAAAATATCATGTTGTACTTATCCACCAATAAATATTATTACTTTAAATGATAATTGTTCATGTGTAAAATTAAAACCGCCATTCGAAAAATAGTACATTATTATAATATTAATAATAACCTTCGTATATTATTAACGAAGGTCTAGCTTATACATTATCGAAATAGAATTAGTTTTCGTTATTAGTGGTAGTAATAGTTAGCCTATTTTTTTCTAAAAATTGTAGATTATAGACTTAATTTTAGGTAGTTTTCCCACATTAGTTTTCTCAATGTAAGAGCTTTAACAAAAAGGTTGTATCTTAGACATCCCTTGGCAACGCAATTGCACAGTATACATACATTTAGCTGTTTCAAACCCGTCGTTGCAAAGTGTACAAGCTTGGTTAGCATTTTTATATTGGCTTAGCATGTCCAATATAGAAAAGATGCTATTTGAACTGTGTATGGCCGCTCAAAAAACTTGAAAGCATTTTTAGATCCCCTTTGATAAAGCATAAATCCTTTTGGATATTGGTTTGCAAAGAGGTTAGTAAACTTCTTATTTGTCTGTAACCTGGAAATTCTATCCAGCGTGAGGCTACCCTTGAGGCATCCCAACTATTGATTACCTGCTTTGTGTGGCTTTGTAACCAGTATGTAATGTAAGGTATCCGATATTTCGTACAGTCATTATGTATTTAATAATTTATATTACCATTAATATTAAAAAATTTTGTTTTCGAAAACGATCAGACCTTCGTCGTATCGAACGTTTAACCACAGGATATAATTCGGTTGTCAACTGCACGCGATGGTGCGGGTTATTTCAAGAATGTTCGTTCTAAGGTACGTTCTTTGTCGAGCGAACTGTTCCTGCCACAAACTTCTACGACCGAGACTAGTACTAGACGTTTAGAAACCCAATTTACTGCCCCAAAATCGACCGACAATTTATTCTGGTAATAGTTTGTAATAGAGGGATTTCTGTGATCAACCCTAATTATATTCCAATCACGTATCCCACTGACACCGATTTGAAACATGCCGTGACAAATTACTAATCACGTTTTGATTTTAATAGGTTCCCGTAGAATCATACTTCGTCTTGAATTGCCATTTTTAAAATAAAATTTGATTAAATACATTGATTACATTAGCTATGTAAGTCTCTCGAAAAGGAGACCACGCAAAGTTTAATATTGACCGGCTAAAAAGCCCGTGCAACTTTCTAATGGTATTAATGGAAAGATCCGAGAAAAGTCCGCTTTTATACCGCGTAATCTTAGAGTCTTATCAGGCCCATCTCAATTAAATTTAGTATTCTACTTATTCCTTCTCTAGGGGTTTTAGTGGAATAAGTAAATTTCATGAAATTCAAAATTAAGCTAGTAATTCATTTATAAAACTTTTTAGATTATTTAAAACCCATAAATTTACGCATCTTGATAACATCCGTATTTCTACTAAACAAATTTTAAAAATACATGAACGATAATTTTGCACTTGGCATACACAATTTGTAACGATTTCGAACAAACTTTACACTTAATTATACACAAACTGTGGCAGGTTATCGTATTCTCGTTTAAAATTGTACGTACCGAGTTATTATTGAGTACCTAATAACCGATTTCAGTAATTAACGTCTATTTATTTTAACTATCAAAACTTTTCCTGCAGTGCAAAATTTAATAAACCCAATTTTCCCTAACAAACAGTCCACATTAAAGTACTTCAACTGAAAATTTCAGATCCTAGTAGTTTTCCAATCCAATTATTTTGTTTCGTTTCCAAATTAATCGAAATACACTCAACCCTTTTATAAAATATGTTTTTTTATAGAAAAAAATTAGCCAAAACAATTATGAAAGTTATAAATCGATTCCAATTATTTAAATTAAAATTTCTTTGGTAAACACACTACAAAGCAATTTTGTGTATAAATTATTTTTATCCACTTAAGATTAATGAAGACCCACTACATTAATATAACCTTGACTAAAATTTAATAAGTTAATAACTCTTAACACAACAAAAACCTCTTAAGCATATCGTTGGGCAAACAAAAAGAAGAAAAATATTTTAATTAAGCTCCCCTGGTATACCTGGATAATAGAAAAAACACTGAAGCAGAATGGCTTTTTTGATGAGTTTATTCGCGTGGCCCATGAGGGAATAATAAAACCCTCAACTGCCTTCGACTAAATATAGTACTTCAAAGCTCCACCCCTTACGGCGTTCTTCGCACGCTTCTTGTCATCAATCATGCGAGACTTCAGTAAAACTCCCTTTGGAGTGTTTGTCCGGCAATTAATCATACCTACCGCGATCTGACTCGTTTTACCGAAATTAACTTTACGACGTTTACAGTTATCCACCGGAAAGTTCCAAAGGAATAAGAACTAAAAAAATATCTTGAAAAGAAACCGTCAGAGGTCGAACGATCTTGAAATTGCTTAATAAGAACTAAACGAAAAGTTAGAAACTGTTGAAAGTGGCCAGGAAAGTTACGATAACGACTTGAAGTATAGAGGAAGGTTGGATAATAACACGTAAAATAATCTTATTAAAGGTGTATTATAAAGGAGAAAAGTTATGGTTTAAGAGGTTGTATGCAGCAAAGAGGGGAAAGTTTTGAAGTTTTTTTATGAAACAATTTGCTGATACTGTTATCATAATTCTATCTAATAAAAAACCATAATTTGTATAACCCAATCAAATACAACAATAGTAAAAGAGTAAAAAATTCTTATCGTTGGTTTCAGATTTAAAATTCCTTTTACATTTAATTTAATTTACTGTAATACTAAATAAGTATGGCTAAGATTGTTTCTGCAAACCACGAAATAAGTTTGGTTGGCTTTGAAATCAACTAAAACCTGATTTTACCGCAAGTTTTTCAACACCCTTAATACAGATTGGGGTATTACTTCAGAATTAATTAGCGTCTACGATGTTCCTAAAATATTTTACTAGTTCTATAATTGGTGATTGATACTGTATAATCGGAAAATTTGATTATAATTCCCGGTTCCTATTAATCCAGAATTTGTTACATATAATATATTTCAATAAAAAAATTAAATAAATAAAATGAGTTTGCAACTTAGCACGACAAAATTTTCCAATAACAAAAATCCGAACTATTAAATTGCGGTCACTATAATTGAAGAACTGCTACTATATCATGATTTTGGTTGCAATGTAAATATCATGCTATATTTCTTTAATGGTTTCTTTGTTCACATCCTGTTGGTAAATAATATAAAAACACTTATAAATATAGCAGGTTATAGAAATTTGTAAGAAGCTTTCATTACGTAGGCTTCTTTTATTTAATGTATAGTATATTCCAACCAACACAGTTGCGTATTTAATATCCTGATGCAAGAAGGGGAGATACTACATGGAAAATCCATTTTGGCCAATGAGTTGTGCAGGAGTGCGACAGCAAGTCGTCGATGTGAGATAGGCAAACTCGTAACGATTCCGGCAGTAGATGTAGTCACTCGCAACCAATTTAGCATATACGGCCAAACTTTTTTACGTTTTGCCATATTGATTTGGCCGTAAATCAAAATGACAACACATTTAAACAAAAAGTGTGTACAAACGCATTTAAGTACAATTGTTACTTAAAATACTGTTTTAGCAGCTTACACTTGCGGTAATAGCATTATAAATGTCTTCTGTAAGCAATATCAAGTCGCCTAGACACATTAACAGACAACATTAAATCTTCAGGAAACCGGTCAATTCGTCTAGAAACAATATCATTAAGGTTGTGCAGTCAGAGAACCCACGTCTATTCTTATCAACAATTTTTAATAGGTAAACTGTTGTTTGAGAACCCATGTGTCTAGGGTCTTTGTTATTTGTAGACCAACATAGAAATACTTTCCAGCTTCCGGAAACAGCATACAACTGCAGTAGTACTATGATAGACACTCTTTTATTTGTGATCATTTTGGAGAAGAAAGGAATATTCATCATTCCCTGTTCAAAATACGTAAATGTATTGAATAAGCTTTTTAAACCAACAAATTCAGGACAATTCCTTCCAAGTCCTCAAAACAAGTTTCTTGTACTAAACGTAATATGTTTTGCCTAATTTTTGGAAACGGATTAGGGCTATTGCTGTTGGTTGCAGAACCAATGCAATCGGGAAAAAATTCCATGCGCGGTTTAATGTTGTTGATTTTTCAACTCATGAACTCATGTCATTGTAATAATTCGAAAATTATTTAACGGTTTTAAGAAATAATCATTCGAATTAGAAATTCCTAGAGTGCAGCCTTTCGTTATTTTAGAAACTAAAAATCACGTCTCAAGTTAACGACGTCCGGTATAGAGACCAGACTTCGAGTTAAATTTTGTTAAAAATTATGTATCCGCAGTTTGATGGGGGAGATGCGAATCGAAACGAAGAAGTCGTTAAAAACTTAGACGTTAGATCACGTAAAAATTTGATGGTTTCCACTGTTTGGAAATTACGTGACGATTTTTGGGATTAGTTAGTGGCGGATATTATCTTCTGGTCTTGTGGGTGAGGAATTCTTCCCTTCCACAAATTCACTCATTGGCTCAGAAAATTAATGTAAAATATCTGCCCCGTATTTTGGATTGGCCCCAGGTGTCGGGGATGTCCAGACGTTAGGAAACGCCTAATGAAGGTTTTGCACCCCTCCAAGACCCGAGGTTACTTAAGGCCTTGCACACGTCATAATTGGGGAATTCTGAACTTAGTTTCAATTCAACTTCGAAAGATATCTTTTTAGAAAGATTTCGAACCAATACTCAACCAGCTCTGTTAGACCGAAACTTAGATTCGCTTTAACGCCAATTCTAAGTCCCGTCGAAATCGAGAACTTTGACTCAGCTTCAAGGGCAACTTTCTTCTGATTCGGGCGTCCGCGTCGTGTCGGAAACCGTGTTCACTTGAGGATTTGGTGTGTTTGTGTCGAAGAAGTCTTCCCGGATTATCCCGAGAAGATTTCAACAGGATCCAGGTTGCGACCCATCACCGAGACCACCAGATTGGAATACACGTCCGGGGTAAGTCTGTTTGCCAGTTCTCCCTATCATTTATCGGTCAACGAGAGTTCGCTGTAGGGTTAGGTTCAGACAGGTTATTTTCATTTTTAATTTTGTTTTGACTCCTTAAGTAACGTCGGGTATTCACGTAAGTAGTTTTTTAAGATTAACTTTGTGTCTTGCCTTTTTTTGTTATTTTTGTAAATATAGATTAAGTGTGGTTAGAACACTTGTCGTTTTATTTCACATTTCCTGAGAGCCTTAGTGCAAGAACCCACGGTTCTGAAATAGTGACCGCGCGCTTGCCATTTAATCTGGTTTGAATAGATAGGATCAGGTAGGAGTCCTTCAGACTAAGAATTAGGTAGCGCGAAATACTGTTTCTGGTGGCAGCGGTAATTACCAGAGGTTGAAGTCGTTCAGTGACGGCCTCACCACATCATAATTACCCAATATTGTCTATACCAACTTTTATACACTCATACCTCGTTATACGACGGTGGTACGTTCCCAAAACTAACGTTAATATTCAGATCACCTAGAAAACTACCTAAGAATACAATAACCGTGAAATAAATTTATTTTGATTCGAAGGAAATGCCTAGCTAGTATTTTGACAATACCTATGGGTGCTGGGTGCTGAAAGAAACTGAGTTGGGAATGGCGAATAACAGCTTTCGAAGAAAAAAGTCTAAATTGGGTATGCAAAAATTCAAAATAGGTGTTTTCCAAACAATGTTCGTAGCAGATGCTTGCACTGAATTGAGAAGAATAATCTAGTAAATAGTACATTAAAAAGAAAAGAAATAATTGAAAATGGTAAAACAATGTTGTATGGGTACTCTTTTGGAAGCATTTTGCTTAAAATAATCTGGCAGGCTTGAAATGCTTCCAGAAGGCTTCTTGTGGAAGCATTTCAAGTTTCAGAAACACTATGCACTCTTTCGGAAACATTTCAAATCTTCTAGAAGTGTCAAGTTTTCTGAAACATTAGAAGCCTTGATACTTGATGCTGGAAGCATTTCAAGTTTCCCAGAGGCAATATCAAGTCTTCTAGATGCAGTAACAAATTCTTCTGAAAGCATTGCAAGTTTTCTAGAAGCATTTCAAGACGACCAAAGGGAATAGCAAGTATATCAAGTTTTTTGGAAGCAGATCAAGTCTTTTTGGATGCATTTCAGTTGCCAAAAGACATTAAGTCTTCTAGAAGTCGACCAAGTCGTTTATTGTATTTGGTTCTATTAAGTGGGTACTCTACCCCTATTAAAAATTCTGCTTCAGAAACCACGTGTCTAGCGCCTATGTTAGCGGAATAAAAGTACATTGAGAAGGAGGTTATTGCGAGATATGTGTGTGTTCAATTGCTCCCAAAACTGACAATTTGCTATCAGTTTCATTATCATGTTTTCGAAAAGTTTTCTGCAAGTAATCGATTGACTGAACCAAAGTTGTCTTTTTGGGTAGATATTCAATTGTCACATCTCCACACATGTCCAATATGTTGGTGGGATGTCCAGGAATATTATCCAAGAAGAATAGAAGAGAAGCAGAATTTTTTGATTCAAATTATTCCTCCAAAAGTAATGAATATTGTCAAGACAGAAGTCATTGAAGTAGTTTGAGTGTAGGAGAATTAAGGGGATCAAGCCGTAAATCAAAACTTCGTAGACCTTAAAATCGAAATAAAGATATATTTTAAGAAGGTCGTTGTAGCGAATCGCCGTATAAAAGGGACTGCATAGCAATGTATGAGTATATAACATTAGTTTTAACATTTTGAAGATTTTTGACGTTTTCCATGATTGAAAACCCAATGTCTAAAAACACAAAATAATTTTTGAGTATGTAATGATTCGTACACAGATACTTTTGTTGAGCACTGTATGCGAAACGCATTCTACGCAATAAAATGGAAAACAGAGCTCCGAAGTTTCCACCTTGCTACAGGGCATCTGACCTTAATCGATCAAAATAGATTTGCCAATCTATTGCTTGGTAGTACACATTATTCCTTGTAACAATAAATTAAAACACTTGAAAAATGGGATGATCAACGCTATTAATAAAAAGTCTGAAGATCCATTGCAATCTTCAAATTATGAAAGATCTTGGTTGTAATGATAAGCGAACCCCATCACAACCAATATTAACCTGTAGTTTATCAATACTTAAATGTTACAGAGAAGGCCAAAATCAGAACAGAGTCAGATAATCGAAAAATGAAGCTTCTCTGAAAATGAAGTCGTGAGACTAATGGTAAGAAAAGAGATTTATTTCGATTTAGGAACACAATTTTATTAATTATGGTGTATAAAAAAAGAACAAGAACTCGCGCCTTCAACAAAACTGTTAATTATACACAGAAACAGTCGATTACAGGAAATAAATTAACAAACAAAATCAGAAACAAATACAGAAAATAATAGTAGTGATGGAAAAAGGCAATGTAAATAAATATAAAATTTAAGTACACAAAAAAAAATTCTTTTACAATCCATAAATGAACACAAAAGTTTAAATCCAAATAAAGTCAAATAAAGAATAAAAGGGAAAAGAACATGAAGTAGGAATGTATATAAATATAATTGAATCACTGAAAAGTAGTATGATCATATCACTTATCCATTCCTGAAATCTCGGAAAAAGCGAATAGTGCTTGTATTCTTGGACAAAAGTATGCTTCAGATGAAAGAGACAACGATCGTTTGCAGGTCAACAATTCTAAACAAACTGAGCTTCAATAGCAAAAGTAATCGAAGTTAACCAGAAACAAAAAACTTTAAACTTCCTAAAAACTTTTTGTAGAAATAATACCTTCAGTTGAAGATGAGTAATCAAAAAATTAATCTTATCCTCAACGAATACTTCACATTTCGTTAGTGAAGTAGATTTACTGGAGGCCATAGAGAAGAAAAACCTCTAAAATGTTATGTATGATACACGGAAGGAACTGTAGTACGGTGTAAAGTCTTTGAAGAGAACGTAAATGAAGAAGCTTGGAAATCCTTTGAATAACGTGATATAAGGAAAATTTTCCCTTTAAAATGATACAAAAATGACAGAAGAATACTTAGAGAGAATCGTTTTACACAAATGAAGTACTCAATATCGTAACATTTAATTTAATAAATATGTTGTAAGTTTAATATCTTACACCTAATTCTGTTCTTACATGGTAAATATTTTTCCGAAAAGATTGTGTAAAAGAAAATTAGGTATAAACAATATTGAGAAATTTTTGTTATATGTATTATTCTTATACAGGGTGTTTCTTTAAGTGGTTGAATGATATTTACCACTATTACTAGAATGAAATAATACCTTTTTTAAGCTGGCAGGACAACAATGGCAGAATCGATTGAAATCTATTGGATTATTTAGTACTTATTTTGTACTACTTTGTACCGCCAATAGAAAAATTGTACCATGCGCCTTTAAAGAGAATCCTCTGACGGTGCTAATTTAATATTAAGCTATCGCCACTTTTAAGACGTGAAAAATAAACCATAGCTGCGTTTAAGAAGATCTGAATTTGTACTAATTTGTACCATCGATAAAGAATTTGTACCATGTGTACTGTAGCAGAACTACATGTCGGAACAAGGCAAAAATAACACAAAGATGGAGAAAAAGACAGAAAACGATTTTTAGAGCTTGTAATGCATCTGAAAGTTCATCTGAACACCTCATATTCTAGAGTTTTTAACAAACTATTCTGATTTATCTCCTGTATAAAGGCATGAATATAGAGAAAAAACGAAACCCAACCCAACATCATAAAATCCTTCGTAAAACTTTGTTTTTTTTTTCGATATTCATGTATTTCTAATGAACTTTTTTGATTGATATCCAGCGTCAAGCCATCAAGATGAACAGAAAACTCAGCCCAGCCAACCCAAAATCATAAAACTCTCGATAACTTCGTCAAAACCCAAAAATCGTTTTTTCTCTACATTCACGTATTTATAATAAATTTTTCTGACTGATCTCCAGTATAAACCCACCAAGATGGGAAAAAAAACAACCCAACACAACATCATAAAAGCCTTAACAACAACTTTGCCAAAACCGAAGAAAAATCGTTTTTTCTCGATATTCATGTATTTTACTTAACTTTTTCCAACATCTGATGGAGAGAAAACTCAACCAAGCCAACCCAACATCATAAATCTCTCTATTACTTCGTCAAAACCAAAGAAAAAATCGTTTTCTCTATATTCCTGCATTATAACAAACTTTTCCAATTGATTGAACCAAAATTAGAACTATCACTAGAACTATCACTAGAACTATCACTAGAACTATCACTAGAATTATCACTAGAACTATCACTAGAACTAAAACAAAATCTAAAACTAGAAACTTTCGGGTTTTGCTGTTTCGAATGAGTTAGTTCTAATTTTAGTTCAATTAACACCAGTCGTGAAAGCCTTCGAACTTATATTTTCCAAGTGATCTCCTGTATAAAGCCACCAAGATGGAAAAAACCAACCCAACCTAACATCATAAAAACCTTCCCGACAACTTTGCCAAAACCGAAGAAAAAATCGTTTTTTCTCGGTATTATTGCATTTTTAACTATTTTAATTAATCTACAGTGCGAAGCCATCAAGAGGCGAAAAACTCAACCCAGCAAACTCAAGATCATAAAATTCTCGACAACTTCATCAAAAAAATGTTGTGTTTCTATATTCATGCATTTTTAACAAACTTTTTTGATTGACCCCAAAAAATCCAACCCAGCCAATTAATCATAAAATTGTCAACAACTTCCTCAAAACCGAAGAGAAAATCATTTGCCTCTATATTCATGCATTTTGAGGAAACTTTTCTGATTGATCTCCTGTCTAAAGAAGAACAATTTGTTTTGAGATATCCATTTTTAAATTCAACTTAAATTTGAAATAGTAACGATATATTTTTATTGTTCATATTGGAATAAATTACGTTTAATGCAAACGTTACTAAATATTTTTGAAATATTGTTTTGTAAATTTTAAATAATTCTAAGACGATCTATTTCAAGATAAATACTTTTAAAAACATCCTGTATCTAAAATCTTTTGTGTTTTATCAAAATACAACTAAAATAAGCTCACCTTGACTTAGTAGTTCAGTCATCTAAAAATAAATATTTAAGATATAACTTAGAAATAAAGGTAATAAAGACATCGTCTAGATTCAACAGTAAATTATTTTGAACAAAAATGTTTATGTAACTATGCCAAAGTTAAATATTTAAAAAATATTCTCTTTCGACAACTGGATCTGTAATAAACTTCTTCATTGTTATATAAAAACGTGTTTCTATGTTAACCAACTAATTAATTTTTGGATTAATGTTGTAGAAATTATATCCCTGCTCATCCTGGGTATAACAGAAACTGAAACACCAGTTTCTATTTTGGAGCACCCTAATTAGCACGAGAAGGTTGAAATATCTAACAATGGAAAAGTATTTATTCATATCTGTTAATTAAGCAAAGATCTTATCGTAACCAACATAAAATAGGTATAATACTGATGAAAGTAAAAAAGATATTGTATATTGTTATGAAATTCCCAACATACAAAATTATTTAAATTTAACATAAAATTTATACGATTTCATGAGTTTACAAGTCTAGATCAAATAAACTATAAAAATCTTGGTTATTTCAGGGATCCGTAGCAATAACGGTTATAGGAAAATGAGTAATTTTAGGATTTCTATTTTAGAACATTTCTCAGTAAAACCGTCATCGAAAAAGTGTTAAAAAGCAAAATATACTTTTAATTAATTGTCTTCTTAATTATTTTAGCACCTCTTTATCACAAAATATAAAACAAATAAATCTTATGTGATAAAACGCAATTTGTATAATTTTAGTAACTAAAAGTACATAAGATATAAAATTGTACTATAAAGTATAATTTAGATGTTTTAAAGTGATTAAAATGTAAGCTTCGAAAATGACAAAATTCATCTTCTTAAATATTTACAAGCAAATAATAATTTAATTAAAATTTGTATTCAGATTTTTATTTTAAAGTTAAAAGTTATTTAAAAATGTGAAATAAAAATGAATACTAACTGGATAATAAAAAATTCTTAATATACGTTAATCCAAAATATGCTAATCCAATACAATAGAAAACGGCAAAGATTTAATCGCTTGCCTAATGGTAAAAGCTTGCTAAGCTGCTAAAAGATAAGATATAATTAAGAAGGCACCTGAAATTGGCAATTTTTCAACAAAATTAAGCTTTACGTTCGAAAACAAAAAGATAGGATAACAAATTGTATTCAATTAACATTTGGAATCGCAGATAGTAGAGGAAAATGTGTGCTAATACGATTAGTGCAGAAAATAAACGAAAGTTTATATACTTAATGAAAGATAAGCTATTCTCAATCCTTTAATTCGTAAAATCGATAAGCTTGTTAAATGATAAGATCTTTTGATTTCCTGTTAATTCTCTAAAGAAAAATCTAAAGAGTTCCAATTGGTCGTAAAGCTTTTTAAATCTTCTTTAAATAATACAAAGTGTCCATAAATCTTGGAAATAAAGCAATTCCAATTCAAAAATATTTGTAATAAAGCCGTTTGTTACCCTTAAGCGAATAGCGAAAGAATGTACGAAACAAAAATAGAGGGATTTGTAATATTTGCATATTCTAAATTCAAATATCATTAAGTCAAAACTTTGGTGACGTTTATGAAGTTTTCGCGTACCACCAAGAAGACACAAACGTGCATCGTACGGAACTATTTTTCTAGCATTATGGGCTCGACTTTAATAGCATCTCACTCATGAATATTTTATTTCATGTCAATCGTGTATAGTCTTTAAATTTATTTAACTATCGTATAAGCTAACAAAAAATATGTAAATAAATCCACTCGCAATTACTTGAATGGGTAAGATACAATAAATTCAATCAAACTCTTATAAACATTTTTTCGCAAAAACGATAAAACAAGTCTATTTTGATTTTCAAAACACACATATTGAGACCATATTCACTTCTCGATAGTCATTTTAAGTTATAACGTCATCGACTTTTTTAATGGCATTCTATTAGGTTTAATACAAAATATAAAAGAGTATTTTTTTCGTATATTAAGTAAATATTGATATGGGTTATATTTGGAAACTGTAGAGAAAAAACATCTTTGAAAGTATAAAAAAGAATCGACTTATTGTCATAAGGAAACTTTTTAAGCCAATCCATTTCTCAGGAATACTGGTATTTAAAAATTCGCGTACAGGACATGAGAAGTCGGGAAGTGCACCGTCCTATTAAAACCAAATACTATCGACCAAACAGTTAGGTCGTTAGTTCCCGGAAACTTTTCCATGAATTCTCAGTAATGATTAGATGATTTCTAAGGTTCAACAGCTAGCAAAATCATTTGGATTTATTTATTTTGAGAAGCATTGCTTTGCCAACATGTTTCACATGTCCAGTTTATTTAAATTTATTTTCTATTTTACTAACCATTGATTGACAAATAGGTCGGCCTGGATACTTAGCATTAAGTAAATTGTATACATCGCGCTGTTTTATCTACGCATCTAATAAGAATTAAATTTCTATCCGTTAACACCTAAATGCGCTATAATTACTAGATATAATAAAATTGTTTTTTTCTTTTCAAATAAAATAAAAGTTATACTTTCAAAGTGATTCAAAGTGATTCATATTTACATCATTCTACGAAGAAAAAAATACTCATATATTCCAGAATAAACTTCATATGATGCCATTAAAAATGGTTGGAGACATAACTTCATACCAAATAATTATCGGTAAGTAAATATGAACTCAAAATATGTTGTTTTGAAAAACAAAAATAGACTTGTTTTGCTGTTTTTGCGAAATAATTTTTATGAGTGTTTTATTGATTTATTATATAATTTGTCCGCATACTCTGTAATTATCCCTATATATTTTCTTCTCAAAAAATTTAAAAAGAAATTTTGATTTATTAGCTATATTCAGGTGTGATTGAAGACAAAGTTGGTCCCAAAGGATGATCTTTAAGAAGAAAGCCCAAATGATATATTATTATGTCCCTAGGAGAGTACAGAGCTAGCATCCGTGAAAATCTTTGTATAAAAAATTCCATGGTTCTGGCAAATACTTGTGTATACTATGATAAATGAAACAGTTTGAGAAATAACTGAAGCAAAATCGATTACGCTTTTTCTGGATCAGTTAGCATAATGCTGTTAACCGCCGAAACGTGGCATGATTCTAATAGATCTTGAAAAGTACATTGTCTTGTAACTCGTGTTATTTCATTTATAAATTATTATGAAAATTGTATTTGCCAAAAATACAGGAGTTATTAGTGTGCGATCCATAGAACGAGCGACTATTAGTGCAACACAAAGTGTACAAAGCAAGTACACTTGCAAAGCGAGCCATTTCAATGAACTATTTCAATATACTATTCCTAGAAATTTTTGGAATGATTATTGAACATAAACAAATTTCAGATTGACGGCCAAAGATAAGCGTAATTATTTAGTGGAATTAGGCGAGGAGTCTGATTCTGCCGTAAATAATAATATGTCGGATAACAAGCAAGCTCCGAAATATGTGATTATGAGGAAATAGAGGAAAATGAGAAAAGCACAGTCAAAGTTGAAGGTGAACTCGCAACAGAGTCCGAAGAAACAAACACAGAGAATGAAGAAATATCTGCTCTTCACTCGTTCGAATCAAACAGGAATCAATAGGTTCTAAACCATTTTGACACCATAAATCACTTCTTCCTTTTATTGTTTAACTATTTAACTAATTATTTATCTGTCGTGGTGTACAATTTACATTTATGTCTTGCCTTCAATTTACTTTGCTATATTTGTGCCAATCTTCGTCAGAAGCTGATGCGACATCTAGAAAGATTTCCCAGTACTTTTTTTCCAAAGCTCATTCAATGGTAAGTACATATGAATGCAGTTTTTTATAAGATTCCGTCCTTAATTCATTGTGAATGCTTTTAACAGGTGCTAAGCGATGAAAAACTTTGCCCATCGTCTTTATATGCCCATGAATTCTGTTTTTGTATGTGTGCTATTTAATACTACACATATTTATCAAAGTATTAAAGCAGTGATAGATTCTTTATTCATCATTAGTGTTGACATTAATTCTAATTTGATGATTGGTCATCTTACATATTGTATAGTCGAAATCACATTCGTTTAAGCATCCTTGACGACTTAATAATATGTTGGATTTATGTGCCGTAATTTCTCATTTCGTGGTAAGCAATAATATTTAGATTAATATTTAGATTAATAATCTTATTATTCAGTATAGCGAAAATTTTACAGACAACAAAATAATCAATTCTAATATAAAAGAAAAAGGGGAAAAAACAGAAATTAGTTTGTTTATTGGGAAATTTAGACAAAAATTTGTGTTAGCACCTGTCCTCAACAGTCTAGTGCATTTGATGCGCACTGAGTGAAGCCTAGTGGGTTGGTGGCTATATACCTTTGCATAACCCATGTTGTTGGTCATATACGCGAGCATTAGAGTAAAATTAGATTTTGTGTATTACAATCTACGCATAAAGCTTGGAAAAATTATTTTATAATGGCTATAGACCGATAATTTGTTGCGCAGAATCGCCGTTCTTAAAACAGGGCAAACTCTGCTGAATTTCCAGAATTAAATAACTTCGCATTTTTGTTTATTAAATTGAAAATATGCTACAAAGGTTGTAATAACTTTACACAATCTTTGGCTATATATATGCGGGTATGCCTTCTGGACCAGTCGTAGCTAAGCTTCTTAAAAGCTCCATCCAATGATTTACTTTTTAGATGCCAAAAAAGATGCTAAGCCAGCCATTACCAATTTGGACATTGTTAAAATTGACATCTGCAGCAGGAAGCTACATTGCTTCAAAATGATCGGTAAACATATTAAACACAGTCTGCAGATCAGGAAAAAATTTGCCATCGTGTTTGAGAATATTTGGTAAGATTACCCTCTTTCTGGTCATATTAAAAAAATCTCCAAAAACTTTTGGATCTACTTTTATTTTCTGTTCCAGAGACCTTATGTATTCCCGACGATCCTCACGAAATGTGTTTTAAAGTCCCGGCGGAAACGAACATATCTTGTTTGATAGAAAGAGTTATTGGTTCGTTTAGACAATTTGTGGTAATGTTTTTTTGTTTAAACAATCGTTTTAGGTTAGGGGAGTATCACAGAGGATATTTATCTTGTATAGAAAACATCACAGAAGACTTCAACAGATAACAAATATAGCAAGTAATTCCAGACAATACTCAACATTGCATTGTATAGGTTGGATAGATCAGCTCTTTTGAAGCAATACTGGGCGTCTCAGTATATATTCCGAACCATTGAGGTGCATTTTTATATTTAGATTTATATTAGATTTTTATTTCCCAACAATGCAATCAAAGCAAAATTAGAGCGTGTTACGTGATGATTCAAGCATCACATCGACTGTTCTATCTATGATATTACCCACGTTATTTAATGATACAAGATTGTTAAAATTAAGAATGTTACGAAGGAGCAGCTCGTTTATTATTTATAACATGATGGAATCTAGTGGCGGTTCAATCTGATTCAATGTACAATACACTTCTCCAGGTGTGCCAGACGGGATGTAGCAAACAACAACATTCAGAACGTATTTTAACTTTTCAAATTCAATTTTTGCAACTACCAAGGGCCACTTTTACCACCTTTTGATAAATTTATCTAATAGTTACAAACCGGCTCATAGCCAATGGGAGCGCATAAACCGCTGTAACTATCGCTAGTTAGTTTAACTGGAGGTTGGTAAAAATGAGCCTAAATCAATTAATTAAAATGTACAAGAAGTCAACAATACTTCACCACTCCTACGGTGACATCGATCGCATCTAAAAGCATCGTAACTGTTATGCCGGCTACACACCTAACGATTTATAATGACGATTAAACTGTACAATCCGTTTGCACAGTTTTATCGAAAGTTTCCTCAGAATGATGGGCTAAAACATATCATTCGCGATGGTAGACGATGATGTACTTGCAGTCTTAGGCTTGCTTATTGTGTGCAAAAGGAAAAGAAAATCATATAGTGTATGGTGCAAGCGTTGGCTTCTAGAAAAAAACTATACTCTCATATAAATGACTTGAAACTCGAATGAAAAGATTGGCTTAGATTATGATGAATGTGAAAAAAAGAACGGACTAGTGGACCTCGAACTGACTAGAGATCAAACTGACAGTAGGTTAAGCAGGTCGAAACTTAAGTTAGGAATTGTGGTGTGTTGAATGAATCTAAATGGACGATCAAGAGGAGATTGATGAGTGTAAGACTTATTGATTCACATCCAATAGTTTGTGTCAATTCGTTTCAACTAAGATTAGAAAAATACACGTAGAATGGTCGACGGTGCAGCTCAACAGGATCCGAGAGTAGTGAGAAAAAATCCTGTAGGAGGAAGAGAGCTTGTTCCTGCTGTTGATAACTGATATGATACCGTAGATACGTTCTCCTAGTAGTCGTTTCAACCCCAAATACCTGCTTCACATAATGATGCACAGCGGTGGTTCACCCATAAAGTAGTCCTCAACACTAGTCCCCTACTCCTCACACCACAAGTACAAATAAATTCTTTCTTCTTCAATTTCATTGTTGCACTGAATTAATTCTTCTAATAAATCACGGTGTCCGGTATATTCTTCTTGCGACATGTTCTTTTAAAACTCAGCATATTTTTAATTGAATTTGTAGGTATTTGATAGTAGTACATTCACAACAATACTCTATAGCCACATTTACAGTAATATTTTAGATGAACGAACTGAACGATTCGTTTGACTGCCATCTACACGATACGATAAAACTGCGTAAACTTCATCGACAACGATTTATAGAATAGAATTGCAACTGCCGGCGATCGTTTGCACAGACTAAAAAACTGCGTAAATACGTTTCGATAAAGCTGTGCAAAATGACTGTCCAGTTTAATCGCTACGATAAATCGTTACGTGTATAGCTAGCATTTGGAAAGAGCTAAGCGCAATAATTTCGAAACCTGAAGCATCAATTGATCTGAAAGTGTCTTTAATTTTACTACTTAAACTAGTAGTAAAATAACTACTAGTAGTAAAGTAACAAGTATTCTGGTAGTATAGTTCATACGGTATCCATTGGGAGGCAGTTAGTTTTTTTTCTGTTAACAATTCGAGGATATCCGTTAAGGAATTGTAAACACAAATCTATTTCACTATTCTCAATACGAAAACTCAATTCGGTGCGCATTTTACGCTCTAAATCCTGTTGTCGTGGAGTTCAATCGCCATGAATATAAATATATTTGAAATTTACAGAGTTTCACCACCCCTATTCTCAAATACCACTTTAACAAGTCTTGGCCTCGATTGTGTAGATGGGAGTTTTTCTGATCTGAAAATCTTCATAATCCTTGGAGATTTCACAACAGCAGCTTTAAGTGTGGTTTGAACCACAACTTTGAGTATGCTATCTTCAGTCTCAACATTAGAGATTATTACATTTTGTGACCTCCGTTCACGGTCATTGATCTCATTAATTATGTCGTCAATGATGCTCCCGTGAGGTAATATTTTTATACACTTCATCTCATAGTTCAGCTAACGAATCAGATAATTGTTTTATTTAGATCATGGGATCGTTTATTATTTAGAACTATCTTACTGTTTTTTTGTTAGATGATTTTATTCAAAATCTTTTGTACCAACATTTGTAGATTATTTAATGTACTTCTACCTATTAGGTTCTTAGCACATTAAAATCATCTAAACCAATAGGTATGAAAAACCTTTTTTTTTATCAAACTATCCCATTTAATACAATGGTCTAATATTATGTACATCTACATAATTGTTTGATTCATTTTTATAATATTTACTTAGTCTTGTTGCATTATTTTTTTGTGGATATGAGTGTTCATAACAGTGTATATAACATAAATTTATTAAAAATAGATTGCGCACCTCTATTATTTAATTTAAAAACAAAATCTAATGTTAGTGCAATACATCATAAATTTGTTTAACATAATCCTCTTTTTAGACTGGTTAGAAGTATTAGTATCCATTCAACCTAGAAGTTTATTTTCTATAAGAAAAATTAATAAACATAAAAAGCAGTCTTAAACAGCAGAGTTAAATTTAAACAATTAACTATCCCAATATCAAAAACATCGTCGATTTTATAACATCCTAACATTAATCTCCACCACCAAGAGCAAACACCTTAAGTTACACTCCCACCTCATAGCACTAAACTTCGCCAAAAGCAATCTCAAGTAAATTCGTCAGTTGCTATCTTTAATGTTAGTTGGGGGAATAGTTTCTAGTAGCAAATTACTTCCGAAGTAGCTCCAAGATTTAAATGAATAGATTATTTGAACTAGTTTATTTTTAATTTTGCAATAAAACCAAGCTATAAATATTTTTCTGTCTATCACAGTCACTACAACAAAAGGAGTGTTTATGTTCAAAAAATATATGTTAAATTATCTGGTTTAATTATAATGATGAGATGACGTAAATAGACTTATCGATTTCTAATTAATTATAATATATAATATGTAATAACCAATAAGAATTCATTCTAACATAACAAAAATAATACATACGACCTCATAATAAACAAAGATATAAATAATGTAAACACAACATAAAATGATTTTGCGGCATCGTTTTATCGTTGAAGAACCTTATCTAGGGCAGCCTGTTAACAATCTGGTGGTGTATATGGGGTATTACATCAACAAACAGGTTTAATAAAATCATTAGTACTTGTAACGATAAACGGTCTGCTCAATCATACCACACTTTACATATTATACGAACTGGTGGTATTACAGCTTCCATTAATCGCTTATTGCTCACAAGATAATCGTGTTTGCAGACGTAAACAGCATCGGAATATAACAGATTTCGACTTCGATCGAGCTAGAGAAGGACACCACATCACAATATGGTTTTCTAATACAAAACATCGAGACGAAGGAGGAATTCGTTATTTCCCTTGAGAAGTATCTTGGATATCCAGGCTTCCGAACGAAAATAGGTTTATTGAATTCGATTTATAATATTAGAATTTTATAAGATAGGTAAAGTTTAAAAAAATGAGTAAATAAATAAAACCAGGTGAAGAATGGAAATTGAATATGAAAATTGTGTTTAATTAAGTATGAATTTTATGTCTGCAGCTAAACGTTTCTTGGGGGAGGTTATTGAAATTTTAACGACTGTCTAGTTAGACATCAAAACGAGAGAACGTGGTATAGAATATTCAAACTTAGCGGATCTCGAGAGATCAATATTTTAGAATGCTAACAGCTTTCAAGAATATAACCCAGTTTTATTATTTACATTTCCTTGTTCGAAGATAAAAGATATTAATGTAATTAAAACATAATTAATTTTTGACCAGAAAGCTTTTTAGATCAACAATTTGTAATGTTTTTCTTTTTGTCATTAATCAATTTTTATATGTTTTGTTAACTTTGTGTTGGTGATCAATTAGGTCGTTTATACCTTCTGATATGTTAAATAACAAATTGGTTATTATTTCTCTCACAGATACATAGTATGCAGATTCCAGGTAATGTAATGTTGTTTTATCGTTAATTTCCAATCAGTATTCGAGACAAACATTGGAGGAATCGTGGGTTGCTGTACCGTTTCGAAAGAAAAATATTGCTTTAGTGTTATATCGCTGCAAGAAACATTTGATACCATAATGAGGTCACGCTTCTTTACAGTAACGTTAATTATTATTATTAATTACATTATTCGGGAATGTACATATAAAATATAATAATAATTTATTGAAAAAAAGGCACTCCCATTAAATATTTCAAAATCTTTAATATACATTTATAAGCTCGTGTGTTCTTTTCAAGATATTCGTTAAGTATTATTCTAAAGTATAATGAATGTGGCCAAAAGCGATTCAGATGATCAAATTTTGCGAATTATCAAATATTGCAAATATTATAAATTCTTATTCTATGTACTACAATGCGCCAACGGCGATGTCTTACCGCAGACCCAACCAATAATTAAAAGTAATAATAAATACTAATAATTAAAACCAATAATTAAAAATTATAAAATATAAAAAGAAGAAATAACACAACTAAAAACGGAAAAAACACAACTATTTAGTGCAGTCGATAAAAGAAAAAGAGACCAGAAGCAGGCGACGTCAAGAGTTAGATTCAGATATTGCAGTAATAATAAGAAATTCCTTAAGTAGACCTTAAACGTTAGAAAAATACGAGTGCTACGTTTCCATAGGTAAACTATTGCAAAGAATGGGACATTCGAGTAATTAGGTCATTGGGTTCAATTTGATCCATTTTGAACACTTTACGTAAGATAAGACAAAAAATCCAACCTAACTCAAAGAGATAGTAACCAAGGATAACAGATAAAAGCGCAGGATTAGTCACCTCTTTACTTTTCAAAAACATTAGCATTTTTTGAACAAAATTTCATTAAATTAAATAAGAACTCTACAATTACATTGCACAACAAAGTAAAAAGATTGATTAAAACAATCCAAGAATTCCTTCCTCTGAACGCCAAAACACTATTATATTCACTCATTAAACTATGCAAACAGAACATTCCAATAATCTCGTTCTTTTACTACACTACCTACAAACATTCCAAATTCTTAAGACAATTACTTACGAATGATATTGCCTTTAAACTTGATTACACAATAAATAACAGAAAGGAAATAAGAGATCAATTACTAAATATCATATTACCGATAGATTATACAATTTTATCGTTTGATGTAACGAATCGCTACACCAATATACCGTTTTGCAGTTTAACAACGTCCGCTATAATTTTTACACGTATTGGTTAATAATTTGTTTCATTTTATTCTTTCTTACTTTTTTATTTTATTTTTTTATTGTTTTATATTTAATAGTTCGTGCTTATGTTGTTATTATACATACAGCGGCATTTTAATTTTGTTGATGTAATGGTAAAACAAATTTTGAATGTCAATAAAGAAAATAGATTATTTTGTACTTTTAACTGGTTTATTGTTTATAACAAGCTTTACAGGTTTCGGCTTACAAGAACCTTACAAAAATTAAGAAGACGCGCAATTCGCATTTAACGGAATAAACAGATAAATTGTTCCAAGACGCAATAAAAGGCATAATATCATATTTAAAGGGATTATATATAGTAATAGGAGATAGATTTTTCATTAAATAAATAAGAAATGTTTGATACTCTAAGAAAATAATGCTTCTGATGATGGCAGTAAGCCGAAATCGGTAAAGCTTGTTATAAATAATAAACCAGTTAATAAGTACAAAAAATAAAATCTATTTTCTTTATTAATATTCAATTAAGACAAGTGGTGACATGGATTATGAATTCGAATACTTGAAAACAAATTTTTAATGTGTAAAAACGTAAGTCCTACTTTAATGTGTGATTTTAAGTACACAACATTTGTTACCTTGTTTATTTTTAAATTGTATTACGACAAGAAATGTTTGTATCTACACCTGACATCATGCTTGAAAAAAACTAGCATTAATAGTCGAAACGTCGCACTGATTCAACATTTAATAAAGTTATTTCATCATTAGCTTGGTATATTATTAATTGATATACCAATTACAGAAAATATCTTATTAAATCTTAAAAATTATTATATTTTTATTATTAACTCTCTCAATTAAACTCAAACTATTACAACTACAAAGAAGGCTTCCACTCTATTGTAGTAGTAGTGGAAACTATTATAGCAGTGGAAACTGTACTGATTATTACCATGGTTACGGCTATTTTACTTGCTCTAATTGATTAGTCGATGGGTTTATCCACAAGATAAATTTAACTAAAAGATGGTAGTAACGGGCGTTAGTGGAACAATTCCCTAAAGAATTTGGAAAGAAAAATTTTAGAACCTAATAATTCCAACATTCTAATCTGGCGTAGAGCCAGCTCTATTCATTCTTTCCTCTCCTATTTCAATAAACTACATAAAAACATTAATTTCACAATAGAACTCGAAAACAAAAATAAACTCAATTTTCTTAATTTAACATTGATCAATAATGCCAATTCAATATGATTTCGAAACATACACAAAGCCTACACAGACTGACATAATTATACCAAAAGATTTTTATTACCATAAAACCCATAAGTCGAAACGGGACGTTCTTTAAAACACAAATTTCCTTGATATGTGAATTGTGTTTCCTTGTTAAACAAAATGAATCAAAATTTCAATCCAGAATGTGACATTAGTACAAAACTGTAACCAACAAAGGTATGAAATTAAGTCCCGTAGAGAGCTATGAAATGATAGCTCTCTACGGAGAAGAAGTCTTTTTTTCTAAGAAAAGAAATGTACACATCTAAAACACCATTACATAAATTTCTCTCGAAGCCTTTCCACAAATTTTAATTTTATTCCTTAGAAAGCACAGGACAAATTTGTAGGTTCGGATACACTTTTCGTCCTATTCCTGATCCTATCAAAAAATATTAACAAAATTAACTTTACCCTTTAATCTTGTAGCGTCTCTGAAGATGATATCATTATATTAAAATATGTAAGACGAAAGAATTTAAATAAAAAAAAACAGCAAAAGTACAAAACTAATTCCTTATTCCGATTAAATATGAGTAATGTATCAAACTGTGGTAGTATAATGAAAGTATCTTATACAATGTAGTCAGTATAGAAAAGAATGTGCACTTTTTCGATGGTCAACATTCGAAGCTGATAATGATATTGCGTAACATGGCCGTACTTGCCCAAAGCAGTTTGTGCAAGAAATATAAATAAAGCGAAGGCAATTGTTCTGTAATCTTTCTAATTTCTTACAGAAGGTGAACCGAGTAATATTGTCACCAAGTATCAGTTGCGTATCCTTGGAAGAGTCAAATTTTGCATATAAAGATTTTGAACCAAATGCGTCTTGGTCGCACGGTCATAACATTTATACCAGTTTAGTATCCTGGACAGATCATCAATAAGCCCCGGATCACTAAGCCCGTTATGGATATTGGAAGCTCATTCAAATTTATTGATGTATAAATTTGAAAATCATCCGCATATAAATGAGACGCACCACTATGACTTTGAAACTCAGAAAAAGAAGATGATGTGTCAAGTACACAAGAGGAACAATGAGAAAGGTATGACCTAAACCAAGTATCGCACTCAAGGACAAAGCTCATAGCAGACAGAGACGACACCAGTAAGCTTTGATTTATAGCTTCAAATGCTTTGCTGAATTTCAACAGGATTAAAAAGGTTATTCGTCAATCGTCACATCTACGCAACAAAGAAAATCTTCTTCCTTACTTAATATAGTAAGAAATTAATAAGCAAATAAGTAGTTGTTGTATGTTTCACATTTAAAACATGCAATATGAATCCCAAACATATTAATACAATTATACTTGTGTTAAATAAAACACATCTTAAAATTTCAAAATAAAACCTCTAAGTTAAGTTTAATAATAAAGTTTCCGTAACAATGTTTTCACCCTTCTATGACCATCATTCAGTTATAAACACAACTTTGATTCATTACTGAAGACGATTTCATTCCATTGATGATTTCACCCGTTGCTGTTCTTTCGACACTACGCAATTTCGCATGCTTCATGCAGAAGTGTTAATGCAAGCTGAAGGTATGTACGGTATTAATGAAGCCCTAAAGGAAAAGTTCTTCTGTAAACAGTTGCTATCGATAAGTGTCGGTTCATCACTTTCATTCAATATACAGTAATCGACCTTGTTGTTTTAAATTGCTGAAACTAGGTGGGTCTTTCAGGAGGAATGCATCTCTGACTACCTTATTTGAGACTAACCTTCTTCCAATCTCTCGGAATAACAGACCCGCTCCTTTCTCAAAGTCATTGACAGGCAAAATTTCGACGACGTCTTTCTAGGGGCGTTACAAGACGAATTCTCTCGAATACTATGAGATAACCAAAGAACCACCAATAAGTATGCCCCCTTTCGGTATTCTATCTAACATTTTTCTAGATCATATCGAGAAGCAATACATACAGTTACAAAAAAATTCATCTAAACATCAAATTGTCAATTGGATAAGATATGTAGACGATGTTTTTTGTGTATGAGATGGAAACTAAAATCAATTAGATAATTTTCACATCTTCTGAGAAAATAAAACCATCAATTTCCTTGATCTAAAACTCGACCTTCCATGATATCTACAACAATACTTTACAATTCAACACACCTTTTGTCTCAAAAGCTTTTAGAACTATTACATCAATAGAGCCCTAGATTATCCACTATCAAATGAAAATCTCACTACTTAGAATTTAATTTTATACAAAAATCGGCTTTAAATAGCGGATATCCTAGTAAATTAATAGACAACATGTTTAATAAAATTAAAAAACAAAGGGACCCCTTTAGATAAAACAAACAAAGAAAACAATATACAAAGTATTTGTATATTGTTACAATATTCCATAACTCATCAAGTGACGAAAATCTGTCGTAAATACAACATAACGTTAACTTTTAATAATAAAAGATTTTATACTTAAAATTTTATCCAACCACCACATAAAAACCAGCAACATCATATTACGACTATGTGACTTACAAGGTGAATTTACAAGGTAAATTGCACACAGTGTAAAGCATCGGACAAATAGAACATTACCTAAAGATGGGCTTAAAAGAACACAACAAAAAAAACTCCATTATCTACAAATACATTAATAAAACAAACAATATTATTATGGATTTTGAAGAAGTAAAATTAATCCATAAACGTAAGAAAAGTTTTCGTATAGACCTTTTAGAGATTATGGAAATATGTCGGTACAACAATTAAAAAAACACCAACTTACTCAACGACCAACTCGAATTTAGTTATATGCCTATTTTTATATACTTAAAATTGAAATAATTTAATGGATTATAATTTCAATCGATCCTTACAAAACTGCCGACTCGTATAAAATTTGCAACACCGGTAAAAACTGTAGTAATGCAAGACGTATTACTTTTTCATGGTTTTTGTGTATCATTTCACACGTTTAAACTGCTCGTTTATACGTGTTTTTCTCTATGTTTGTTTTAATTCATTTTAATTTGCTTTAATTTATGTAAAAATAATCTTTACGATATTTTATGTTTGAAGAAAGACTTTTCTACTTGACTGTGAGTACTTTAAGAAGTTTGTTAACGAAAAAGCAAATTTATCTTTTTTAAATCTTAAATTCGGCTGATGATGGCTTTATAAGTCGAAACTACTATCCATGCCAGATCGCTCGGATAAAGAAAATTGCGGTAAAGTTTATTGTAACCAATGAACATTTTTGTGCATGATAGGTTTTTTTTCTATCGCGAATTAATTGAAAAAGTACCCGATTTTTGAGAGTGTCGGCAACTTTGTCTACTTTACGGTTTTTTTCTCTCAAAAACTATTTGACGAAAAAATTTTAAATTTGAATTAGTGATAACCCGATGTGTTTTTAATGTGGGGCATATTTTATTTATTAATACATCATTTTATTTAACGATATTCCATATAGTTTCGTGGAAAAACACGGTTAAGTGAGATGCAGTTATTTCGACAACGACCGGACGGATTTCAATGCGATTTTTATTAAAATGTGTTAAAGAATGTGATTTGTCAGATTCCGTAATCACTTTTTAAAATGAGGTCTCCCTAATGAGCACCTTCTCCTAGGATTGTTATTTCTGTTTCTATTTAAATTGTATTCCTATTGAATCGTTGTTAAAAAATTAGAAAACCCTCATTTTGAAAAACTGATAACGAAATCCGACATACAACATTATTAAACACATTTTGGTAATGGTTGCGTTGAAATCCGCCTGGTCATTTTCTAAATAACTGCATCTTACTAAACCGCGATTTTCTGCAAAACTATAGAGTATCGATAAATAATTTTTCGTCAAATAATTCTTGAGAAAAAAAATCGGAAAAATGGCAAAGTTGTCGGTACTCTCAAAAATCTGATACTTTTTTCAATTAAATCGCGATGAAATAAAAACCGCGGATTCGAACATTTTCAAATTAAACCATGATACAGAAAAATGTTCACTGATTACAGTAAGTTTTACCGCAATTTTTTTCATTGAGCGATTTCGAAGATATCGATCTATAAAATAAGGAGCTTTGACATTTGGCACGAGAGAGAGAGAGAGAGAGAGAGAAGATAAACAATATAATTTAATATATATAATAATATAATAATAAATAATATAATTTTCTTGTTATTATCTACTTAACAGTTTGACGCTATAATAAACTAACATTTTGTAGGCAGAAACTCGTTAATTGTTGGGAAGAAAATATTGAAACTTAAATATTGGAAAAGATACATATATCGATATTGTATCGTTACTCATATCGATATTGTATCGATATCATTGTTATTGTATTGATACTCACAACGTTATTGTATCGATATTCATATCGATATTGTATCTAACGTTTTAGTTAGAAAGTGTACGCAGAAGTCTCGACAGTGTTAGTAGAAAAATAGATACAGATAATTGACGACTATATATTTTTTTATAAATGATAGTATTAAAAATTTGAATATTGCTACTTAAACGATAAATACTTCTGAAAGAACCATGGATATTGCTTGCAGACGATTATAACTACTAACAAAAGTTTAGAAACTGCTAACACAGGTCTACATAGCATTGACAGAAAAATAGATCCTGTGAGTATTATAATAGTAATGAGTACTATATTGTCTTTATAGAGTAACTGCTATAAAAAGGCTGAAAATGCCTGGGTTCTGCTTGTAAAAGACTATAACTGCTGGCTGAAGTCTAAAGTGAACAGAAAACTAGATCCTGGTAATTAAAGACTGTATTCTTTTTACATAATAACTCCTATAGAAAGACTGACCATTGTTAATAAAAGCTAAATACTTCTGAAACATATCTGGATGCTATAAAAATGTCTAAAAGCTGCTAACAGAAACGGATGGTCTACGTCCCTCCTCAACGAACCATGTCATTTCTTAATATGTAACCTGTAGTTTTAAATAATACGTGTCCATTGTTAATAGAATTGTGTTTGTCAAGAAATACAACATAAAATACTTGTTTTATGTAGAAAACTTAGTGACGCTTCGTTTTGAAAATGTTATATTTCCATTATTGACGTCGTGCCTGATGACGGTTAATATGTAAACCGAAACGCGTGTTGCACCGATATTAATATAATATACATCGTTAAACAAAACACTAAGGTCTTATTAATTATACATATATAACGATGTACTTAGAATCCAAATTATCCTTACTATGTTATATTGGCATTTATTTAAAAACAATCATGATTCATTTGCATTAAGTACTTGTTCAGGTCGATAATGGTTTTCTTCTATCAATTTTATTATTTCACCGTGAAATTTGGCAACTCACTATTGATCATCTGAAGCTGATTCTTCACACAACTTAATGTCATGGAGATTAAAACGAGTTTTGAATTTTTCGACCCATTCCCGACTTGCTTAAAGTTTTTTGTCCTCAATTCAAAAATAATAGACTTTTCTACTTTTGTTAAATATTTAAGTCGCGAATTTGCACTTTTGATGCATATTTGATAGTGGATTTGCACTATACTATTTCTGATTAAATCTTCTTGTATCTTTACACGAAATTAAATATCTTCGCTAACTCTTTTCCCATCACGGAGCATCAACAATCTTTTTTCTAGTTGACTTTACACGTTTGACAATTAAATTTATTTCCGTCACAGATTTCTATCTTTTTGTAGCCATTTTGAGTGTAATTGTAAGGTTAACTTCTTATAAAATGAAGGTGTAACACATTACGAGAAATACTAACTTGAGTGAAATGCAGACACAAAAATGTGCACCGAACCTAACACAAACATTAAAATCAATTATAAATAAGGTATTCCCAGAGAAACGTGAATGTCAGGATTCTACTGTATAATTGTGTAAGAACAATTAGGAGGTTCACACATAACATTACAGCTTTATTGATTGCTTCTAATCAAAGGGCGGTTTAAAGTCGATAATTACATCGATGCCATTTAGCTTCAATTACAAGCAGAAGTTTACCCAATATTATGTTTCTACATCCACTCGTGGTCTTTGTTGAACGATTTCTACTTCTAACTATATGTTCGACTGATTCTTATAAAAATTGTCAAATGCCTAATTTCCAACCAAATCACTAATTATGTCAACTACCCAAAAATATAAACGTTGAAACTAATATGTTCTTTTTGCAGATTTAATAAACCTCAATCTCATCGCGGACGAGATAGATTTTGAAATAAGTGTACTAGAACCGATGCTATCAGAATGAAACATTGCCACACTGTATTACAAACACTGAAATTGATTGTGATTCGTAATGAACAGTTTTACTACGTTGGGGTCTAATTAATCCAGATCCCATATTTCAGCGGATTGTGCTTTACGGGATTCCATTAGTACGAGCTTCATTTCGATGAGTACTTCATTTATATTTTCTTCAACTGTCACTTCTTGTTATCTTTTCCAGATACTCGCGTTTTTATATTTATACAGACAGATCAGTTTTTAATTACTTTTGCGCAACGAGATGTGAGAGATTTCATCATTAATGCAGACTATTCAGCTTTTTATTTAATTATAGATGAATTTTTAGCCAGAGTTTAAAGTTTTCATGTTTATTTCCATTGTTAGTGTAGTATATTTTCGTTTTCAAGATACTGATTAGTCATGATTCAGGTTCTACTAATTCAAGAGGCAAAATTTTATAAAAAAAACTATGTAATGCTTAAAATTTTGCGGGTAATTTAAATTTGATGTATCAAATGTCGTATATTAAGGTTTATTAAAAATCATATGTTAATACATATAGTAAATATCAAGTAAAATTATACATACAAAAGATACAATATGAAACAACTTTTTGTACTGTAGTCATAACGAATTAAAAATTTCAACTAAGCACTTTTCGATCACTTCGATTCGAATATGTCTCGCCAACTAATTTGTATGCAGACCAGAATATGAACGATATGCATGCAAATATCGTCGGATGATCGCTATCCAATTTGAATAGCACATCTACTACGTACAAGGTTTGAGACAAAACGTTCGGTATATTTCACATATGTATTTTTTTTTTATGTACTAATTTAATGTATCCCCACTACATTAATTTAACGATACCAACCGCACTGTGGGTTTTACTACAAATATGCGATTTATATCTATTATTAAAATCAGCTCGATTCTGTCGAATAAATGTAATACCATCATTTATTCGCAGTTCGCTGAATCAACTGGTGAGGCGCTTAATACATTATGACATTTGAAATATTATAGATTCCATCCTATTGTTGAAATTTATAATACAGTGTTTAACGTGATCGATTTTCGAAAAGAAGCCGATGAGTTGGGAGTTCATTAATATTTTATAAATAAACCTTTTTTATAACATCATAATTTTATAGAGAAAGTAGGTCAGTGAATCTTTAAATAAACGTTATTCAAGGTTTTCAAATCTATAAAATGCATCAAAAACTTATTTCCTAACTACTTTTCAGATTTTAAGATTCATTTATGAGAAATACTCTTTAAAAAAATGAGGTTGAATAAACAGTTTTGAAACTTCATAAAGTACTTCATTAATTTTGCGCTTACGATGTTTATCTACTTTATCGACTTTATCACTCATCATCGGTAATTTTAAATCGTTTTATTTTAATAAATCGCATGATTAATCAATAGTAACCTAGGTTGTCGTGTTATTAATAAATGAATTCTCAAATAATTTCCAATCGATGGACTATAAAGTGATGAGCCTTTAAAATTTAAAACGAGTATCGAATTTTTTACACAAAGCTGGTAAAATAATCTTAAGAGTATGTAAAATTTTTGTTTGTTTTTCATAACCATTACGGCAACTCGATTAATTTATGGACTAAAAGCTTCAACAATACACCTTTATTGATTCCATGAAAGGGAAGAGCTTTCGTCAAACTTCAGTTTCGCCTGTTTTGGCAGTAATAGCATCTCCTTTCCTCAAACTACGCAGATAATTGTGTTAGCTCGCATGATATCCTGTTCGGTTGGGAAATGTCAGCAATGTCAACGTAAATTCGACGGAATGTAAACTTGGCAATATACAGTACAAAGACGGTAATATAAATATTTACTGAACTGTTATTTTTAAGCGATTTGATATTTGAGTATTTAATGCGAAAAAATTTAAAAATAGCTGCATAATATGAGATTGTGCTTGAACCTAAAATACTTTCGGTTTAACAGTAGATATTATTAATATTTAATACGTTTTTTTTAGTTTAATTTTTCTTATAAAATATTTATAATTATATTCGGATAAGAATAAAATTATGAAATTCAATGTGCTAAACGGTATAAAAAACACATCATTTAAAATGATTACCAATTTCAAACAACATTAACTTTTAAACGTACTGCTTCGATTTTAATAAGATTTTTTGTATTTGAAAGGTATACCGTTTGCCAATACTTTTATGAGAGCCTTTCCCATTTTGGGCTCTTCAATTTCAGCAATGGCAAATAAGGCTAATGTGTATTTATACGTCCTAGACTTTAAACCTTCCTGTGTAGTGCACTAACATAAGAATTTAATTTTAAACATAAGGAGCTGCTTTGGTTGAGTAGCATATGTCAACAGGCCACAAATTTGATTTTAATCAAATTAAAATTCTTTGTAGGGAGGGCGTATAGAAGTAGAAGACTCTTCATGGAGATGTTCTTTATTTCCCTCCACCTTCAACATGGTCAAATTTTGAACTGACACCCAGGATCTTAGTGAAATTTACTGTCATTTGATTGAACTAACTAGCAAACCCCATGCTAATTCACTCAGGTCCGATCTCTCCCTGTGATGGATGTGTTTTTGTGGGGACCATATTTTTTATCATAAAATATATTACCTCTAAATATTGTTCATTGTTGTTAGCTGATTTTGTTAATTATTTTTCCATATTTTATAGTGTTCCCTGATAAAAATTATAATATAGTTTGGTTCTAATACTTGTTTTCTATTAAAGATATTGTTGGTTGCGTTCCCATAAACTTTTAGGCAATGGTTGAAAAGGTTTCGGTGCTGCGTAATATTTCGACTCCCGATGGAGTGTTCTGGGTATGCCTGCAAATTAACACGAATAAGCATAAAACAACTCCTATAGCATAGTTTTAAGCGTTGCTAAGGAAGTTAATCTCTCCATCCTATCACGAATCTAAGTTTGGATTCTTGATAATGATGTGGATGTGAAAACAAAAAAACAGACACTTCAGATTCTAGCGTGCCCAAAACAGACATCTTGACGTTGCCAACTGGTGCCTCTTCCGCTACGAAGTAATGATAAATCCTCTCAATTGTTTCCATCCTCTCGCTCTCGCCTCTCGCTCGAGAGGATGGAAACAATTGAGATTCCAACTTCAGAAGATAATGAAAATATCCTCATCAACCTGGACGCTCACCCCAAAATCCAGGCATTGATCAAGGAGTAGCATAAGTCCATATTAGAAACACCTCTGCCTAAAACATCATCGGTTGATGAACTCGCTTCTTCGGAATGATGCGGAATAGGTGATGTATATACATGCCAGATGAATTAAGGATGATGCAGTGCAACCTACATCATAGTACGACAGCAACTGCCATCCTTTATCGTAAGGTAGTAATGAGGTAAGATCTGCCATTTACGTGCCATTTACGCCGTTTGAAAACAAGGGAATTTGGTCAGGGAGGATGCAAGGAAATGAAACTGGAATCTTGTCATAGGATGTGACTCTAATGCACATTCCACTACTTGGAGTAGTTCTGATGATATTGGAAAAGGTATGTCACTTCTTGAATTAATTTTTAGCAGCAACTTAGATACAAATTCTGAGCGTGCTACCATGTGGTGCTGCCTTGAAGTAAGGACAAGCTTCAATAGAGCAAAAAACACAAAATTAGACTCCGACTGGAAACTTTATAGGGGTAAGTTAGCGGAGTTCAAAAAAAGCGTTTGTCATAGAAAGAGAGAAACATGGAGGAAATTCTGTGAAGAAGGTTCCTCCTGCAGCGAAGTCTGTCGTATAAAGCAGATACTGATTTCTGACCCTGAACAACGAATTGACTTATTAAAAAAGGCTCATGGTTCTTATACCGAAACCTTTTGTAAAGCCTCCATCTACTAATGGAGATGCATTTTTCAGGTTCCGAAAGTCCTGTGTGTTCACTTCAGGCTCATCAGCGGCTCAAGTATAAATACTTAAAGAAACGTAACATACAATATTCCTAATTGAATTAATGCAAAACTAACGAAGAATCATTCTAGCGAAGTGTTTAAAAATACACAGGCGTGTCAAAAATAAAAACAGCAACTATCTACTTCATTTATGCATTTGCGACAATTAAAAACTGTAAATTACAACATTATTATATTTTTCTTAAATTTCCTTAATATGATAAACTTGTACACTTCAGCCTTATTGCAGAAGAGTAACTGCAATAAAGCAGTATCTTTGGTGAAACATGGACACTCGCATTGCTGCTCATATTCGTGTCATCATTCAAACATTTCGTTAGATCAGTATCTTCATCACAAAATCTGATGAACAAAATCAACATATCACACCAATACGTCAGATGATACCACACAGTATGAAGGAAATTTGAAGAAGCGAAGTTGAGATCACAGGGGCAGCAATTGGACCGCAGTTGTTTCAAGAACATCGTGTTGCTCGATTACAAATTGCACAAGAGCTTTGCTTTATCAGCGGTAATCTAACCAAGAAGATGTTTTGCTATTTCACAATAATGAAGAAATGTGGTTGAATACGTGGTTCTCTTCGGCCAATTTATTGGTGACAACCTTTTGTTTATGCACATGATGAAGTAAGTGAACACAAGTGCACATGACGAAAGATCTGTTCGTATCAGCACAATGGAATGGCCTGTACATTTTCAATCCTATAGAACATATGAAAGATATGCTAGGGAGACGAGTTAGAAAAAGTGGTGCCGTTTCACATAAGCTAGATGATCTCCGAATAGAGGTAATAAAAGAATGGAAACAATTTCCCCAAAATATTATCAACATCCATGACTTTCTTCAATTCTTAATGACAATGTGAACTAAGCTGTGTTATAAAGCTTCCAAGTTTGGCATTAATAGCAAGATTAAACAAAAATTAAAGTGATTAGAACAGACGAAACTACAAGCTGCTTATTTTTAAAATGAAATTGTTATGTCGGTACATGAAGCTTCAAGGTGTAAGAAGAAAACACGCATTAACGTTATTCATCATTGGTGAAATTCAAGAGTGCCAAAATGAGGAAGGAACTTACAGAAATATTGGAAAAAGATGGACTGTTGAAATAAAAAAAATGTTCAAATCGAGTATTACGTTTAAAAGTTATTGGTGTTTGAAAGTAGTCATTATGTTAGATGATGCGTCTTTATGCCGCTGAGTGTAGCATTAAGTCCAGACATCAATATAAATGTTAGTAGAATAGAATGTAAACTATTCTAGTTTCCCATCGTATGGGTCGCGATCCAAAATAAACTATGAGTAAGTATCTCAATTAAAACAATGAGTAAGTTTTTAAAATATCAAGCTTTCAATGCATTCCAAATTTATGACATTTCATAAAATTTAAAATGTCCTTAATTATTTTTGAATATTTGTTAAAAACATGAATTCTTAAGATGTTTTGATGAAATTTTTTATAATTTAAAAAAAAGAGAAAAATAAATATGTAATTTTTCACGAATAAAATCATACTTGAATGTCTCAATTCGTTTTTGAGATATCAATTTTTGAATTCAACATAAATTTGTAACATTTCATAAATTAATAATTTCCTTAATTATTTTTAAATGATCGTAAAAAATTGAATTCTTAAGATATCTTGATGATTCTTTTGTCATTTACAAAGGAAATTATGCATTTTTACAATAACAAATTCATGCATGAGTATCTCAATTCATTCTTGGAACACCAGGTTAAACTCATCTTAAATTTCTAATCTCATAAAATTAGAAATGTCCTTAACGATTTTTAAGAAATCGACCGAATCTTAAGATATCTTTATGAAATTTTTTGTAATTTATTATCAAGTTTTTTAAGAAATCTTTTTAGCAAACAATACCATTTCGGAATTTCTCAATTCGTTTTTGAGATATCAATTTTTGAACTCAACCTAAATTTGTGGTATTTATTGTAATTTATAAAGAAAAGTACGCACTTTTCCAGAAATAAACCCCTTCAGTATCTCATTTCGTTTTTAAGATATCAACTTTTTCACTCAACTTAGATTTGTAGCATTTCATAAACATGACAATCTCCTTAATCATTTTAGAAAATCGTAGAAATTCTAATTCTTAAGATATGTCGACATTTTTTTTAAAATTTTTAATGGAAACTATGCACTTTTCCGATAACAAAACCATACTTGAGTATCTCACTTCGCTTTTGAGATATCAACTTGTGAACTCAACCTAAATTGTAGGATTCCATAAAATTAATGATTTTCTAAATCATTTTGAAGCAGCCTCAAAATCATGTAACCTAAAAAATGGAATTCTTAAGATATCTTACTGAAACTCATTGTGATTTATAAAGGAAACTGTGCACTTTTTCGGGAATAAAACTATACTTGGGTTTTTGAGATATCAATTTTTGAAATCAACCTAATTTTGTAACATTTCATAAAATTAACAATTTCCTGTAGAACTTTTTATAAATTATAACGAAATATGTACACATTTTCGTAAATTAAATCATATTTGAACATCTGAATCCGTTTATGAGATATCAACTTTTCAACTCCACTTAAATTTGTAACATTGCATAAAATGGATGATTTCCTTAATAATTTCAAAATAATGTAATTGATAAGATATCTTGATGAATTTTTATAAATGTAAGTAAGCATTTTTACAATAATAAATTCATGCGAGAATATCTCAATTCATTTTCTATCTAAAAATTCAGTTTTGAAATCAACTCAAATTTCTAGCATTTCAAAAAATTAAAACTTCCTTAACGATTTTTAATAAATCGACCTAACTCTTAAGACCGAATCTTGATGAAATTTTTTATAATTTATTCCTTATTATCTCAATTCCTTTTTGAGATATTAACTTTTGAAGTTAACCTATATTTGTAGTATTTGAAACATGAAAGAAAAATTACGTAAATAAAATTTACAGACCAACAACAACTTATGAAATATCAGAAAAAAGTCAGTGATAAGTGATGGATACAAAATTATAACCATGTTAAGAAAGACGAGAAAAGGGGAAATTCGTTATATAACTTAAAAAATATAAAACGGGAGTCACAATTTGATTTGAATGTGTGAATCTTGTAGGCTTTAGCAGTAAACAGATAAATAATTTGGGACCAGTATTAGATTGTAAATTTTAATTTAAGAACACTACAGATAAGCAAAATCGTAGTTATTAAATATCTGAATGATATTGATTAACCCACAAAGATTCTCTTTTTATGTAAACAACTCTGACTCTGACTTTTTATGTAGATGAGCTGATATATTCGTTATTAAATGTCATGTCTGTGATAAATGATGTTGATGTCATTATTCATTTTAATTGTCATTCGGTAATGTAAACGCAACATTTCTAACCCACTTCAATTTTCGATGATGGAACGCCGCCTCTTTTAGTCATTCGATGTTGAATTGGTTTAATAACTTTAAAACAAATGAAATAATAAGATATGAAATTATATTGTGGGGTAGGGGGGATGTTAGAATATCAGAAAGATAATAGAAAACATCATAAGAGTTCAACAGGCTGCGGACACTAATTCACGTAGTTCAGCGACAGACAAGTCCACATTTTGAACTTGGACCTCCATTTTCAGTTCTATTGAATCATGGATACTCAAAAATAGAAAAAAATTGAACAATTCTATGTGATAAGCAATTTTCACAAACGTATAACTAATTTACGTAGCAATATTAAATTCACTCCAACAAGATCAAAAAGACTATTGAAGAATACTGATTGTTCAATCGAATATAGGATTTATAGAAAGTCAGCCGAAACACACCATTATTCTGTGAAATTTACAAAATGTTAACAGGCGCAAAACAGCAACCTTATCGTTTTAGATGTTAATAACAGAAAGAAATATAGGCATTAACATCGGGTTTCAACTAGTCCTCAACCTATTAGTTCCAACATTAACATTTATAGATCTATTACTTCCCTTGGCAAAATAGCATATAATATTAAGAATATCTTTAAATAATATGGAGTCAACACACTTAATATCAAAAATAATGTTAAGCTTTTACATAAACAAAATAAGGGTTATAAACTGGAATTTCTAGAAACTTATGAGACAAAGAAATTTATAAAAAATAACACACAGCTTCAACGTCTTAATGATCATGTCTATCACTCCAAAATTCCGTGATATATATAACTGCCTAAACAACCCTTTCCCCAAAATACCGAGGATCAGCATATTTAGCCCCACATACTGCTCGCATATTTTGGGGTCTCAGAGGCTCCCCCATAATTCCTATCTTCAGCCTATCATTTATATTCATTTTTATTTAGTCGAATTATGAATTTGAATTTTAAATTTTAATTCTCGAAATTAAAATTTACCTTTTTTCTCTCTGATTTATTAACTCATGCCCTTACGCGATTTCGTTATTCTGGTTTTCTCGTTTTCAACATAAAAGAACACAAAAAGATTGTATTTTGCTTTCCACCCATGTTGTTTATTTTAAACCTAATCTTACGAATTTTTCGAACTTTATTAATTTGACGAGTAAGTTATTTTTTAGTATTAATTATAACAAGATGTTTACAATTTTTAATTAAATTTTATAACGCTTCTGAAGATGACCCTTAATCGAAACTTCTAAAGCAGAATTTTAACATAATAAACTAGTAAAAATGTCAATTTTAAATTATATTGCAAAAGATAAAACCTTATCCATAATCTAAGATGTGTGAACGATACTATTACAGGGGCATAAGAAGAGTATCTTTATAAAAAAACAAATTCAGATGTGTGTGATGAAATAAAATAAGGATGGAGAATAAGAACAATACCCGTTAAAAAAGTACTGGAATTACTAACAAACCCCATATACTCGTAAAACATCAGTTACAGATTTGTGGAAGCGTACATTTATTGAATCCTTCTGTCGGAGATTGCATCTTGCATTCCGGAAGTTCACTCGATGCGACTTCTGGAAGCAATTGAAACGTCGGTAATGCACAGAATGCTTAAAATATCGTCGAAGGAATACATTGCCCGTGAAAGGATGCTAAGAATGAATATAGATAGAAAAATTCCTACAATTGCTAAGGGATGAAAGATAAGCTACCTGAGCTATATTTACATAGTTAGAATACGAATTTCTAAGAATTGAGAATTATAATGGAGAAATTAGATTGGTTACATTAACAAAATGTTTTGAATATGGCAACTTTGCAAATAGAACATAGTCCCGGAGATATCACGACGAACAGCGTTTAATATCGAAAATGTACGTTAGGTACTTGAACATAGATGAATGTTTTCGTGTTGAGAAATATTATGCCATTTTTATTGTGACTGAAAACGGGGCAACTCAACTTTTGTTAATAATCAGGTGCATTTTAAAGTTATTAAAATTTGTTTTTAAGTTAGCATAATTAATAACAGCATATTCTATTATAATTGTGAAATTGGAATAACTTAGTTGTGCATGAAAATGTGTTAGTATTTCTACCCAACAATTTTCACCAGAAAAAATCTTATCATTCCAGGCTAAGATATTTTGAAGATGATTCAAAATTAGTGAACGTTGCACTTTATCCCATTCAGGTATTTTTTGTAGATTGACCCATTCAAAAATCTTTAATTCGGTACTGAATTGACGTCATTGCTCTAAATATTCATTACAGCTTTTATAAAATTCAATTACTACAATCTTGACGTTATTTTGATCAGAGATGGGCAGTAATTAACCACAAAAGTGAGAATGACTGAGAATTGTCCTGAGAATGCTCCTAACAGCAGATTGAAAGATGTCAATTGGCGAGTCAATATATTTCCATCAATTTGATAATTAAGTGAATTGAAGAGTAATTTGAAGAGTATTAACATAATTCAAAAAATGAGACTTGATGCTGCTTCCAGACTTTATACCGCTTTTACAAAATTTGATACTGCCCCTACAGACTTAAAATGGTTCCAAAAGACTTGTTATTGCTGCTAGAAATCTTGATATTGCTTTCAGAAGACTTGAAACGCTTTCAGAAGACTCGAAATACTTTTAAAATTTGAACTGCTTCTAGATGGCTTGTTATTGCTTCCAAAAGACTTGAAATGCTTACACAAGACTCGAAATGCTTTTAAAAAGTTGATACTACTCACAGAAGACTTGGTATTGCTTCTAGAAGACTTGATGTGCATTCAAAAATTTGAACTGCTTACAAAATATTTGAAATGATTTTAGAGAAGTTGAAATGCTTCCAAAAAACTCGAGACTACTTCCAGAATGATTAAAATTGCTCCTAGAAGACTTAATATTATTTTAAGAAGACTTCAAAAACTTCCAAAAGACTTGAAATACTTCTAGAAGACATTGCTTCCAGAAAATTTGAACTATTTCTAGATGGCTTGTTATTACTTCCAGAAGCCTTAAAATGCTCCTAGGAGGCTTGAATTGCTTTCACAAGACTTGAAATGCTTCTAGAAAACATGATACTATTTCCAGAGAACTTGATACTACTTCCAGAAGACTTGCGAAACTTCCAAAGAACTTCAAATGCTTCTAGAAGACTTGATACTACTTCCAGAGGACTTGAGAAACTTCCAAAGGACTTGTAATGCTTCTAGATGCCTTGTTATTGTTTGCAAAAGACTTGTTATGCCTCCAGAAGGCTTGAAATGCTTTTAGAAAACTTGATACTGCTTCCAAAAAACTTGATATTGCTTTCAGAAGACTTGAAGTGCTATCCGAAAACTTTAACTGCTTCCAAAATACTTAAAATGCTCTCAGAATGCTTGAATTGCTGTTAGAAGGCTTGAAATGCTTCTAAAAATCCTGGTACTACTTCAAGAACACTTGATACTGCCCTTGAAAAACTTGGAATGTTTTCAAACGATTTTATACTACATGTAAAAATGTTTGTAAAAGCTGGATACTCTTGATAAACCAACTGACTATGCTTTGAAAATATTAAATATTATTGAACAAAATGCACAATCTTTACGTAAGTAGTCCATAAATTGTTAATTAAATGCTAAATACTAAGGCTAAAAGAATTTTTTTATTATAGATGGCGAGGAACTGTTAATAAAATTTAATTTTACTTCTAAAAATACCAAATACTATTGGCAAAATACAACAACATGATATCAGAAGTTTAAAAACTACCAATTAAAGACTAGATAGTGCTTGTAAAACACTTTCTTCCCAATTTATACTTTTTCTAAACTTAAATCAGATCAAGTCATTGTGATCAAAACTTTAAATATTATTTAGAATTTATTCTCTTATTTTTATGGGTTTCTGTATTTTTAAATTAAACATGGTTACTTTGTCAATGGTCTGTGCCTTTCTACAGATTTTAAATGATATAAATTCCTTGACTCAAGATAAGTATCATCTTGTGTTGGGTTGGGTACATACCTGGGTATTTTCAGTTGAAAATAAATACCCGTGTATTTAACAACACGACAGTGAAGATAATGGGAGATAGAAAAACTAACAGGGAAATGCGCCATGATTAATTGTTAATTAAACAATATTTATGAAATATAACAGCAACATATCATCATCAGCTGCAGTTGAACGGATCTCTCTGACAATCTTTTTGAGCAGTTGGATTTTTTAAAAGAAACTCTAACTTAAATTAAAAATCGCTCAAAGTTACAATTTTCTACGTATATTTGTTTATTATATTTTAATAATCTTAATTTAATACCTACGTCATAACATTCAGTTTTGTATGTTTGTATCAAAATAATTAGACTTTTAAGCATAATTTCAGTATAATAGTTTAAAAGTTCTTAACTACTAACCAGAAACTAGTTCTCTTTGAAAAGCTATTTATTTATTATTCTAGACCCTTCTATGTATTTTTGCAGTTGTAGCTAAAGACACTACTTAGATAACTATTAATTGGTTGGCAATTAATAATCAAACTACCATAATCTAAAAGTAGTTATACTTGACTATTTTTTTCAACTAGTTAGCCCAGCTCTGATTTTAATCAACAACACCAGACTCATAAAGCTTTACTAATAAATTTAGTGTAACGTGTGGGATAAAAATTGAAAATTTTCTAAAGACAAGTTTTCTTTTAAACGATTTGTTACATTCACGTCCATCGCTGACATTTTATCTTCCCTATTTAACTCGGCTTGATGAAAACCAACTGCTTGGGCGTGCATAAAATATAACCAAGCTTCGGAGCTGGGATTACCAAAAAACAACTTCAATATATTCTGGCATTTTTCAATACAAAGAAAATAGTTTTCTAATGGCACAAACATTTAAAGTACTCTTCAAGTTGAGGCCATCATCATTAATACAAGCTATCTAGTTTTACTATAGTGTGAGTTTCAATACGTACACTATATATATAAAAAGAGTAAATTTTAACAAAAATGCATTCAAAATCAATTGGCATTTTTAATTGCATTGTGGACATTATGAGCTCCACAGTCCATCCCTTCTAGTTCTTGCTGAAGCAATGTACTCTGTTTTGTATAAATATTGCTTCCGATTTCAAGTTTCAAAAAAATGAGTATTGACGTGCTTAATGCCGCGCTTCGATCTGATATGTTTTTTTTGATTTAGTGTTGCACCTCCGTAAGCAACACTAAAGTTCGAAAGTACTTATCACAGGTTATATTTAAGAGAGTTTTATTTTGTTTTACAAACGAATATTTTGCTTGTACGTTTCTATTAAATGTACACTTGCATTTAGGTATTCTAGAAATAAGTCTTGCAAACAAAGAAACGAAAGAGAAATATGACTAATAGAAGTATAAATACAACTAAATACTTAATAAGATTTCTGCACTTTGTACTGATAAGTTGACAGCTCATATCTGTGTAATGGTAGTAGAAGCGACATTGGAAACAGAAAACTGTATTTTATATTGAAATAATCAATCTTTTATTAGTTATTACGTGATTATGAAAACGGGATGTTTTAGAGTTTGTTCGGGATGTATGGTCACATTATTAATGCCCTACAATAAAATATATAAATATGGTATTGTATTTGATCATATTTATTTTTGCTTCGAATTATTTTCCATAAAACAAATCATATTTACAACAAAAATAGGCAATCGTAATAAAGAAACAATTAAACTTTTTGTGTAATTATTAAGAAAATTATAAAGCGCGTGTATTTTTCGGTGCAATTCGTTGAAAATTAAAATTGTGAAAATAACCAACTAAAAAATCATTTCGAGATTTAATCTACTTAAATGCGATGTAGTGAAGTTAAAACTCAATTTGTAATCCCATCACGACGAAAAAAAAACGAACAAAATATTATTCCATTTTCATGTTTTTCTGTGAAATCTGTTTTTGCTATATGCAATTATTCAACTTGTTGAACGTTAAAAAATCTATAATTTTTAAAAAATATTCTTTTGATCTTTTTTTTAAATTAAAATAAATCATGGTAATATAAACGTCTGAAAATGCCCGAGTTAGGAAAATCGAAGTAAAAAGTTTAAGAGTAATATTTCGCAAAAATGAATGATGAAGGGAATAAACTGGAAATCTACAAACACAGCAGAAACGAAGTGAGAAGGAATGGCTAAATAAATTTACCGGTAGTACACAGTTTTCTTTTTAAAGCATAACTAGTAATATAAAAGGAGATTAAAACGTTTCTCTACAATATTATCTTAAAACATAAATTAAAATCTAAATAAAATTAAAATTTATTTGTGAGGTGAAAAGTATCCCATAACATCTAATATACATCCATCAATCTTCACTATGTATTAAACCACGATAAATGAAAAGATCAATCAATATTTTAACTCGAAAATTGAAAACAAGTATAAAATTATTCGATATTTTTCATTCTTCCTCTTTGATATCATGTTATGAGAATAAATCATTTTCCTTTTAACCTATAAAATATCGTATTTACAAATAAACATGAATAATATGTAATCCAAAACATAAAAAATAAAAACGCATTATTGGCATTTTAATCTTTGGTCTGAAATAAATCAGAATCGTATTAATACCGATAATTTTTCAAGGTACGGCATACGGAAGCGAAGAATCTCTCAGTAATATTTCATGAAACAAAAAGAAAAGCGAAAATGGCTTCGAGAAAGGTTTGAAACGGGAAAAGTATAGGAAAGTACGTTACGTGTGCAAGAGACAGCCGCTTAACGCCCGCGTTTCAAAATTGAAGTGCAAAAACAGTATTTTTCCGAGCAATTCTATTGGAAAATAGATGCCCTTCTTCGTCTGTTACATTCAAGCCACGTTTCAACATACCTGTTGCATTCGCGTTCAAGGGTCCACGTTGCATGTCCATACGACGTTTACAGGAAAGAATACATTACAATTATTTTCAGTACTTGATTTTGTTAGACTGTAGTGGAAAGAGACAAGCATCAAACTTCGTTGGTCAAAAAGATATTATCACTTAACATTTCCTGGAGGAGTTATCTCAGTGTTTAATAAGAAAAATGAAATAAAAATAAAGAATGAAATCTAACGTGATGACATGATGTTTAGAGAAAAAAATAGTTTTTTTTTTAAATTGTTTTAAATGTTTTTCGCGGCCGGGTTACGACCACGATGTTTTCAGCGACCGTGTTTCAGGTTGGTAAGCGTGCGTTCAGCGGAGTAGCACCGAGCGAACTGAACTGAAACGTCGGGATGCTCGTGATAAGGACGCCGTAGCGCTGATCTCGACGTGGTGGGAGACCTCCTGGATGCTGAAGGCTCTTTCAGCAATTATTACCATCTACGCATGCACGGATTTGCGTAGTCGGGGATACTGCTTTTGGCGCCATGGTAACTTGGGGTCACACAAGGTGGTCGGAGACCTTTTCAAATTAAGAACCCTTGCTTAATTTTTTTCAACAAATTATTTAAAATATTTGGGTTATGAAAAAGGGGGTTGTTTGTAAAGACTTAACGTTTTCCTTTAATACGCAGCAAGCTTTTGCTTTCGTTATATGGAGAGTAAGTAAAAGGAGATTTAAATTTAAAGGTAACTTTGAACATTGACATTGATGTATTATATACGACGCCTTGAGTGAAAACATTGTAAAGTCAGGTGCTGGGGGATTGGATCAATAAAACTTTCAAACCTTGAATTATGAAGCGAGTTATGAATTTGTTGCATTAATTTTTTGATTTATTAGATTCAGATTTATATAATAATCAAATGTTAAAAATAACAAGTTATTAATTTAACCTAATATATTTTTAAAACTTCTAAAACTGGGGTTGTCAAATAATCGATCGCGAATATACTGAAGAATACATTTACAAAATTATTAATGGGAAATCATGTATGTACAGTAGAACTTCGACAATCCGAACCTCAGTAATCCGAACGCCCAAAAATAAAATTAAGGGATTTTATTTTTTATTTAACTTATATGTATTCATATTGCAAGCCGGGGTCGTTAGGTTTAAGAGAATACTATAAAGACTTTTTACTCCTTGAGAATGAATTTTTTATACACGATTTAGCTACGGTTACCTCCAGATTCATCGTTGAAATATAATAATAATAATAATTTTGGTGAAAACGATGAAATATTTATTAAAAAAACTTCGGCGCTACAAATTTGTTTCGATATAAACTATCGTCTTCAGGCACGATTGAAATATTAGGTGTTATAAGCGGTATATATGTTTAAACAAAAATCTCACCGTCATAACTACACACAATAATAAAAACATAAAAACATTTTATAATATTTACGCGATACGCCACATATATTAAAAAAGCCAAATTGTCAGAGACGTTCAACACGTAATAAATAACGAGGTTATTAATCCTCCTCCACCCTGTGGCGACTCAAGGGCATTGAACAAGTGGGAGTATTTAAAAACTTTATAAATTGTCTCTGGTTATTGAAGTCTGTAAACTCATTAATCAGTTCTTGGTCTCTAATTCTAATGAATATTTCTTCAAATAAATCCAATTCTCTTGATTTGAGGTGTGCTTTTCATCTTCCAAGTATTTAAAGAATGCTGAATTTCTTTTTGTAATATGTTCCTTGTACCTAACTTTCAGAGTCCTTCCTCTTTGTCCTATATAAAACACGTTACAGTCATTACAGGTGATTTTGTGTATACCACTTTTTTCCTCTGATTTAAATCTATGTCTGCTATTTATTAAAATGTGACATAACTTATTGTTAGAAGGGAAAACAGGTATTATTTTGTATATTTTGATATTATTTTTTAATTCTAATTGCAAGTCTGTATGGAAAGGAAGAGAGATTTGTCTTTGTGTCTAGGGTATATAAGGTTATTGATATTATTGTTATGGATTCTATTGAAAATCTGTTGCAATTCGAAAAGCTTATATCCATTGTTATAACCGATCTTTATTATTTTTTAAGTTCCGATGTGAAATGAAGAGGAATCTGAACGCTGCTTCTTTATGTTGAAAACAGTGATGATAATCTTTGGGAATAACTGAGTCGATAGTTGTACTCTTTCTGCAAATATTAAAATATATAAATATTTTAATAATAAATATTAAACATAAAATAAGTTATGTCACATTTTAATAAATAGCAGACATAGATTTAAACCAGAGGAAAAAAGTGGTATACACAAAATCACCTGTAATGACTGTAACGTGTTTTATATAGGACAAAGAGGAAGGACTCTGAAAGTTAGGTACAAGGAACATATTACAAAAAGAAATTCAGCATTCTTTAAATACTTGGAAGATGAAAAGCACACCTCAAATCAAGAGAATTGGATTTATTTGAAGAAATATTCATTAGAATTAGATCTTCTGTTCATATTTTTATGTATAGTTAGATTTAGGAAATTAAAACTTTTGTCAGGTTGCATTTCGTAAACTGCAAATTTGACACATTGTTAAAGATAAATTTGGGAAATAAATAAATAACTATGAAGCTTTATGATGACTATAAAATTAATTTAATCAGAACCGGTTTCGACTAATAAGCCATCATTCGCTGAATCTACAATGATATTAAATGATAATAAGAAATCTTGAATAATTGATAAAACTAAAAATAAAAGATAAAATAACTTACTGACAAATGTATAATAAAGATTTAAATATAAATTAACAAATGCTTTAAAAATGATGAAACAGCACGAGAAACACACCACAAAGAAGAACAGACATAAAATAAATTATATAATAAGGCAGGATTAAGAAGAGATGTAACGAGATCAACGAAGATAGGTGAAAAGTGGTTTGCGCTGGAGTTCAATCTGATTATTTATAATATTTATTTTAGGGTCTATTGTTTTTATCGATTTCATGATATTCTAGGAAATCCATTTTACGACCCTTGTTGCATCGATGTAAAAGCTTAACTCCTTTAAAATTAATTTTATGACCGGGTTTAACTTGATGCTGGAATATATTTGAATCAAGTTTCTGTTGGTGTTCTTTAATTCTAATTTGTAGTTTCCAACCAGTCTGTCTTATATATCTCGCATTACAATTAAGACAATCAACAGAATATATACCACTTTGATTTATAGGGTCAGTCTTAGGATTGTGATTAGATAAGATTTTTAAAATGGAATTTTTATTAGGGAATTTTTTTATATATTTAGATTAAATTTTGATAGAATATATTTGAAAGTATGCATTAGGGAAGGGTGATAGGGAATAGATATGAAAGGGTTTTTGTTTGGACATATAAGGGATCTGATCTTTTTTGATGAATTTTGCATTATTTTAGTTATTAATTTTATAGGAAACCCATTATTCTGTGCCTGATTATAAATATACTTCAGTTCCGATTTATAACTAGATTGTTTATGAGGGTAATTATGATTTCTGTTTATTACAAATCTAAAATTGGCCATTTTATGAGTTAAAGGGTGAGACGAATCAAAAGATATAATGACAGGAATAGAAGACAGTTTATCTATATATGCTGAAACAAAGATGATTATTTTCATTGCAAATAGTGAGATCCAAAAAATTTTATGATTTGTTTTGTTCTAATTCTATTGTAAATTTCAATCTGTTGTGAAGATCATTAACGTAATTATGGAACAAATTGAGGGAATCAACATCTCCATTCCAAATACAAAAGGCATCACTCATAATGTGTCCACTTAGTAATATTCTGATAATAAGGATTCACATCATTACATATATAAGTGTTTGCATTGAAGTCTAAAAATATATCGGCAAGTAAGCCGGATAAAGACATTCCCATTGGGACACCGTCTGCAACTTTATAATATTCATTGTTAAAAGTACAATAGTTTTGTTTCACTATATGTTCTATGATACTATCTAGGTGATCGGTAATAACATTATCATTAAAAAAATTCTTAAATATCTTAGATGTTAGTTGCAATGTCAGATCTACGGGGATGTTGGCGTATAAGTTAGTAATATCGAAAGAAATCATGATTTTATTGAGGTCAATGTCCTTTATGGTGTCAATAAAGAACATTGAGTTTTATATTGAATATTTAGACTCTATAGGCGACAAAATGCCTTTTTGGAAGCCATGATTATTACAATGTATGCCAGATGATATTAAAAAAAAAATTGTAAATCAGACTTCTTGGAGGTAGGACCGATGTTCGAAGTCGACCGAGGTTATTTCTTCCGCATCTTGAACAAAATGAACTCAGATTCACCTAAGTTACTATGTGATTGCACTTTTACGAAACTCTGATACTCTCAAAGTCTAGGCAACATTCTGAGCTACATTCTTTTGTCAGAATATGTGCTGGATCATATTTATAAGAAGCAATTGGATTCTGAAAGATTTGATATTCGTAACTTCTACTCACCATTCTAATTTGCATGCGATTGTCGCAATATGGTTGGAAGCCAGCCAATTATAAATTTTCGAAGTCTATCTACTAAATGTCATTACTTGAGCCACCCCTGTTTTAAAACTTCTTCCCCTTTTTTTATGTCTCTGCAAATGTCGAAATATATGAGTGACAAATTTTAATTTATCGTATTGTTCGCCTGAATCATCAGGAAATATTTCATTCAAACTTTCTTAATAATAAAGTTCCATAACGTCTTTTACAGCTCCCTATTTTGTAGTCCATTGAGTTGCTTAGTCTCTTTAAGGATACAATGCGACCTCAATAAATAATTTAACTTTACTAAAGCGAGAATATTTTCAATTTCTAAGAGAAATATTTAAAGTATTAAATACTAGTATCAGTATAAGTTTTATAGTATTTAAAATAACTTTTAATTTTTGTTTGCTTAATACTAAAAAATCTATCAATCTTTAAAACAAGAACATTACATATCAAGTATTGTTATTTTTTGCTCGCTTTAAGCACAGATTAAAACTTTTAATTTCTTTATTATTTTTAATCTGGTTCATATTTTTAATTTTTATTTTCATTCTCGTGTCGTTCATCTAAATTTTGCAGTTTAACAAATCATTATTTTCAAACCAATTACGGTATTCCCCTCATCATATCTGAAAATCTTTTAAATATTTACGAATTATTAAGAAAAGGATTAGTAAATTAACAATTTCATACTTAAATGTGCGGTAGTTTACCTTTTACAACACCTTTAAAGAAAATATTCAAGAACTATCTTCAAAATTGGTTATGATTTGATGATCCACTGTGGCCTTCGCGACATATTAGTGAAACTTTTCTGAGATACACTGGTGGAGGATTCAAATTTTCTTCACCGAAATGCTTGTGTCTTAGGCAACTTCTGGCAGCTAGACTCAGTATATGTCTAGCTGTCTCTGACTCATCATTGCAAGTTGGCAAGTTTGATTCTTGGATTGTCCAATATGGAAAAAAAAAGTAGATGACAGGTGCATGGCCGATGAGGAAGTCTGAGAGCATCCTTAAGTCTCATCTGATGAGGCATAATACCTCTTAAGTTTTGTCTTGCGAAGGCGTTATCATACTTGTAGCTTATCTATGACCTAGAAGTTCTTTCCCGCGTGATGCTGCTTTTGAAGCCTTCCAACTGTGGATTACTTGTTTTATGCGGCCTTTTGTAGTCTATAACTGGGTTGGGGTCCAATAAAGGGCATTTTTGTTTCCAGATGAGTTTGTCTGACTTCTCATTACCTCAAATATCATTGTACCTGAAACCTACCATAGAGATCAGTACCGAGTCACACGTGAAAGATTAGATTGCCTTCACGACGGCCAGACTGTCTGTGATATATATATAAATATTTATGGATGCACCTTTTTTCTCTCTTTTGGAGGCTTAAAGCAGTGCAGAAGTTTATTTATAAGTATATAGGGATAGTAAGATTAGTTGATTATAAACTGGCATAGAGCATTTTACTTTTCTTTAAAATAAGGGGCAATTTTGTAGCCTTTCTTATTGCCATGGTCTTGTGAGTTCTTGTGAATTCTTGAAGTTTAAGAACGAATTCTTGCCTTGATAATGGTTTCTGACCTCTTTTTATTTCATTACGGTTATAAATGACATAGCAATTAACTGTTGCAATGTTGAGCATATTGTACAAAAAACAAATAGGACATCTCCTGGTTTTTCTATTGACGCACATACTCTAAACCATTTGGGCAAAAATATCAACAGCACTGTCTGTCCATTACAGGTGTGGATTATATCGCTCACTTGCTGGGAAACAAAGGTATGTCAAAAAATTTTAATTGGAAATAATCGAGTTTAAAAATTGTTATATAGTATATTTCATTATTGCATATGGGTCTGTATACTTTATTACAGCTTTTTATCAGAAATCAACGTAAGTAGGAAAGTAACAGCTTTTCGATTATGATAATGCAAACATTTGAAAATTTACCGATCTTGAGTTGTACCTGTATTTTAGCAAATAAACAATATCTGGTTTATTTGTTTCTTAGGTTTATAAGACGCAAGAGTTATTTTACCTTGTTTTGTGAATTACAAGACCATAAATCATTGATATTTATTTACATTGGCTTATCTAGAATTTTCACAGCTAAATAAACCAGTTATCCATTGTTATGTTGCGGTTACAACCATATAGCGGTGTTGTTAAACATGCGACAAAATAATTACCTAATGAATGTCCATCCATTTTTGTAGGTTTTCCGAGGTAAGGACATGCATTTATTACGTACTTATTGACAACATCGCAGAAAATCATCAATCAGTTTGATGCCATATTTATTAGGCTTGTTGCGCATATACACAACGGAACGGGCACTTATCCTGGAATGCAACAAGTTGTTCATCGATTTTAATGTAAATGCTGGGTTTATAATTGATTCTACAGTTAGCAATAAAAATATTCCATTTGTTGGAAATTTGGGCGACATTGTCCTAAATTTGCGCAATAGCTCCAATAATGCTTTAAGTTCAGTCAGTGTTGTGTTTAAAATTGTTGCCCTTTTCACCTTTATTTCGCTCGTATTTTTGCGTTTTTTTATAGGTTTGCATTAGCAGATAAGTAAACTGAAAATGGTAATAGTTTCCTGGTCAAATATATATAACACTTTAAGCTGGAGTTTTAGCACCAGCCTTAAGTATGGAAGAAGTATGGAAACAAATTTCCACACGTGACCATTTCTTCCATAATTCATAGGAATATTTCAATTGATTTTTATATATATGATGTTTTGATGTTTGATTTTTAAATAAAGCTTCTCGGGATGTTGATGGCTGCATGCTTTGCCTGAGTCACTGAGAGTCTCCTGTTTTATTTGGGTGTTATGGCACTTTTAAATTTAGCTTGATACAGCTCTTCCACATGCTCATCGGGAACATAGCTTTATCGTTAACACTGTCCTTGTAATAATTCGAAAATTATTTAACGGTTTTGGGAATAAACCAGGCGAATTAGAAATTCTTAGCGTGCAACCTTTCGTTTACTTTAGAAGCCAAGTTATGTATCTGCAGTTCGATGGGGGAAATGCGGATTCACGCAAAGACGTCGTTAGAAACTTAGACGGTAGATCACATAGAATTTGATGGTTCTTACTATTTGGAAATTATGTGAGGATTTTTGGGATTAGCTAGTGACGGATATTATCTTCTGGCCTTGTGGTCGAGGAATTCTTCCCTTCCATTGGCTCAGAAAATTATTGTAAAATATCAGCCTCGTATTTTGTATTACGCGTGGTACGCCTTAAGAAGGTTTTACATCCCTCCAAGACCCGAAATTACTTAAGGCCTTGCAGACGTCAAAATTAAGGGGAATTAAGAATTGAAATTCAATTCAACTTTGTACTATATCTTCTTAGTAAAATTTCGAATCGAAACTCAATCAGCACTCCGTTAGACAGCACCTTTGATTTTGCTTGAGCGCCAATTCTAAGTTTCGTCGAAATTAAGAACTTTGACTAAGTTTCACGTGCAACATTCTTCCTATGTATGTATGTATGTATGGAGTGAGGAGTGCGTATTCTATACGCAGCACCTAGGCCACAATGGGCCCCTTGTACACTGGCTCCCTCTAAGAGGTTTGAGATGTTAAATGCGAGTATATAACTGGATTTTTCGATTTTTGGCTGATTCCGCTTCCTGACCGACCCCCCACCAAACCGGGCGTGCTATGGCACAGGCCCAGTGTGGGTTCGCCCCTGTCAGGTGCCGCTCCAGGATACCACCACATCCTCGTGGGGTCCCACGAGGTGCCGGTGGCCTCCAGGGCGTTAACGCGCATTCAGCCATTTTTGTTCAAACCCCTTACACACATAGTGATAACGACAGCTAGAGATGAACGACTGGTTGCCGGGACCGACGGCTTAACGTCCCCTCCGAAGGACGGGGGGCGACCCAACATTCTTCCTATTCGGGCATCCGCGTCATGTCGGAAATTGTGTTCCACTTGCGGATTTAAGGTATGTGTGGCGGAGAAGTCTTCCCGGATTATTTCGAGGAGATCGACCTGGATCCTATTGGGATCCAGGTCATAATCCATCAACGAGGCTACCAAATCGGAACACACGTTCTGAGTAAGTCTGTTTGCCAGTTCTCCCTATCACTTATCTGTCAACAAGAGTTCGCTGTATGGGTTAGATTCAGACAAGTCTTTTTTTTTGTCTCCTTAAGTTACGTCGGGTTGGGTGATCACGCAGGTAATTTTCTTAAGATTAACTTTGTATCACATTAATTTCGTTACTTTTGTAAATATAAATTAAGTATGGTTAGAACACTTCTCGTTTGATTTAACTTTTCCTGAGAGCCTTAGTGCAAGAACCTACGGTTTTGAAATAGTGACCGCGCGCTTGCCATTTAATCTTGTTTGTCCTTCAGACCACGAATTAGGAAGCACGAAATATTGTTTCTGGTGGTAGTGGTAACTACCAGAGGTTGAAGTTGTTTCAGTGACGGTTGAACCTCACTACATCGTCACTATCGAACAGATCTTGCTCTACCTTCTTCATTTTCATTTTCACAATGCAATTTTCTGTCTATAAGAGGCTTGCTTCGATCTATTATTTTGTTTATCGATACAATTCCGTCTATTTATAAACGTATTTATTAAGTACACATAACTTTTAAGTACAGAGCTCTAATCTCGTATCTACTAAAACTAAATGCGAAATGAAATTATGTTCTCGGTACGTTCCGTCATAAGGGAAGAATTTTAGTGAGCGTTAGATGCAAACAATCACTAGAAATAGCCGTTTGGGAACTATTAACACGTAAATGTTACGTGGGTTATAGTATATTCATATTTATTTAAATAAAGTATACAATAATACATTATTACGTCAAAAGAAAAAGATATTGAATATAATTATAAATGATCGGATATCATATACTCTTGGACTGACTAGAACTCCTTTTCGAGTAACATATTCTTCACAGTAATTCGAAATTCCTATACTTCCAGACTTCTCATTTCTAGTGGTAGCTCATTGAATAATTTTACGGCTATAAAATGGTAAGTTTTTTGTGATTTTACCACTCGGTGAAATGGAATTACAATATCGGGTATTGTGATCATGATTACCTGTATTGTTTTATAGCAAGTCTCTTTTATTGTGAATATATTCAAGGCAGGTAAGTATAAAACAACAAGGTAAGGTGAGCATTTTTAGTTTTTTGCCTTTTTTTTTTGCATTACAAAAATGGCTTCCATTTCTCTTGATGTACCCCACATAATAATCCCATACGTCGCTATGCTATGAAAGTATGCAAAGTATACGCTTCGCAGTGTTTCTGGTGAAAGGTTACTACGTATAGTTTTAATACAATACAAGGCATTTGACAGTCGCTTTTCTCTTTGTTTAGTTCTAATGTATTAATGGAAAACCAGTGCTTTGCATTTTCAATGTTTTGTTTTGTTTTTTTTAAGCTCCTTGACCACTTCTTGCAATGAAAGATGTGTCATCCGCGTAAAGACAAGTTAGCTCCGTTGGGATACTGTTTGGCAAATCATTAATGTGTACTCCAGTCGTCACCTCCCTCCAAGTTGATTGTTGTCCTCGCCAAAAAACTGATCGTTTTCTTCCATGCAAATATGATGCTAGAAATTTTAATGCAATTTTCTCTTATTCCATATCTCTCTAGTTTTGCTAATAATATTGGATGGTTCACCGAATCAAAGGCTTTTGTTAGATCACAAAAAGCAATTTGAGTAAATTTTTGCTGATCAAAACCGTAGATAATTATCTACTGGCTTCTATTACGCTGAGTAGGGTCCTTATGGAAGACCTTTGTTTTTGGTACCCATGTTGACAGGTTGTAAGCAGTTTGTTTTCATTGAGATACTCTACTATTTCTTTATTTACTATGGTTTCAAATATCTTTGATAAAGTTGGTAAAATAGATATTGATCTGTAGTTACTGTATATACCTTTGTCTCCCTTCTTATGTGTTGGAGTTACTTTCGCCAATTTGAGCTCATTTGGAAACACTCATTCGTCTAGACATTTGCTTATGATAAATGTTAGATGTTTGCTAATAATTGGTGCGACTTCTTTTATTAGCTTGGTGGACAATTCGTATATATCTTTTGTATTTTTTGCTTTTAGAATCTTAATTGTATTTATGACCTGTAGAACTGTAACTTCTCCTAATGATTCTATCGCTGAGCTTGCCCCTTTAACTAAACTGATTGCTTCGACACAGCTGGTCGAACTGTGTTTTAATACAGCCCCGATTTGAGAGAAGAAAAAGTTTAAGTTTTCGACATTCAATGCTGGATCTTCTGCTGGTGTTTTCCTGGATTTTCCAGTTTCCTGTTTGACAAGTTTCAAAGCAGCCAAAATGTTGTTATCAGACTCATTTATGTACTTACTATAAGCATTCATCTTTGCTTGATTAATTTTTTTTTAAGTACTCTGATTTTAATATTTTATATAGTTGTTTTAAATGATTGTCCTTCGTAACTTCAATTGATATATGTAAGGTGTCTAATTTATTTTTTAGTTCTTCTATATTTTTTCCATTGTAGATTTGTACCCGTAACCAATTTTTTAACATTCTTCTCGGGGAACGCATGTTGAAAGCAATTGATAACGTGATTGTGGAATATTGTAAAACAAGTATCCTCAGTATTTGTTTCTGAGTACATAGGTGTCCAGTTATGTCTCAGTATATAGTCGATTGTTCGACCAAAACTCAATTAGTGGCATAGAGCGTAAAATGTAACTTGTAGTCCGAATGCCTACCATAAGGTGACAAGCCGCCAATAAGTTGCTAGACAATGTCGCGGCACTGATTATTATTCACATGCCTACTCCAAATACAAGTATCTTTAAACCATCTGTATACTAAGGAAGAGCTCCTCTTTTGCGGTACAAGTCTAACGTTTGGTGGCCGGAGTAATGTAGGTAGCACTTATTAGATTGTAGGCACTTGGGACTTCTTAGACAGGTTTTAACTTTATGTGGAAAAGCAATCAAACCAGTCTGAGGAAATTCCTTTAATCATCAGTATACTAAGCAAAAGCTCCTCTTTTGCAATACAGGTTTGTGAATGCAATAATATTGATAGTACGTAGGTCTTAGTCACTTGGAACTTCTTTTTTGCAGTACAAATTGGTGGATGACATAATGTAGATAGCACTTGGATTTTAGGCACTTAATAAAAAGTAGACATCTTTTAACTTTGAAAGCAAAAAACCAGTCTAAGGAAATTGCTTTAATTATCCATGCTTTGTTAAATGGTCTCTTCAAATGTATCATCAGGATTTCAAGGTAATGCATTGTTTGTTTATTTTTCAACTTGGTGAGGTCTTCTTTGGAGAAAGAGCTAGAGTTTCTTTATATAGTTGTATTTTCCAACACAGCAGACTTATTTGTATATTAAAGAAGCGTCGGTTTGATTCTTTTGTCATTTCTGGGAGTTTCTTACCGCTCACTTTTAAAGTGTTTTATAGCTTTTCCAGTATCAAACTATTATGTTTGATTTACGACATCGAGAATATCGACCTGATTGACGACAGTTTTATATCATACTATGGTTAATTGAACAATACTTGATGATTTCAAAAAATCATATTTCAAGAGAGGCATTAATAACTAAATCCAGCTCTAAAATCTGAGTACTTACAACATTAATAGCCTAGTACATATTCTATGAATTTTATACTGATTTAGTATATGCATACTTATTATTTATATTTTTTTATATTTGAAGTTATTAAATCAAAATTAAGATTACATTTCTACATAAAAAATGTTTTTGAATTTTATTTGAGTTATCGATTTTATTTATACCTTTTTGATTTTATATGTGCAATCGAGCTTGCCCGTTTACATTTTATTACACCAACAGTTTTACGAGGGATAAACATGCCACGTATACATACCGAAAATGACGACTAGAGATAATAAACCAGGTGGTGAAAATTATGTCCAAACAATAAAAACATGGAGTAGTGGAAAAGTTTTTATGCGGATTTATTGTGTAGATATCCCATAAATGTAAATTTAAACTCATCAATTTTACTTTTTCTAACTATCTATTTCGTTGCAATAAAAACTAAAATATCTACGTCGGTAATGGTATAAAGATGTTTTCCATACGTAATAGAAAAGGAATCGGACCTTTTCCTCCATTTGTCACTGTATATGTATGAATACAGCGTAGAGGGCGAAGCTTTTTCTACCATCCAAATATCGCACAAAGGACCATTGTGTCAGGCGCTCTGAACTTGCTCTTTTTGGGAACATTAACTTCACCAATTGCTGCCCCTCTGCGACACGAATACGAAATATAAAGTATAATACGTTCTTTAACTATGGTTTATCTAATTCCAAGCGTTATATAACATACAACAATAAACTAAAAAAATATGGAATAAAAACTGAGTAAAAAGTTTATTTGAAATTTATAATACCGTTAGATCAGAGGTAAACAAAAAGCTGAAGGGGTACTTTTCCGTCACGGCAACCATATAAAAGCACGTCCAACCAGCCCCGACAACCTCGTTATACATTCTACGACTTCCGCCATAAAAGAAAAACTTGCCCCCGGATAGAATAAACATTATTCAGGTGCAACTCGATGGGGAACGACTCCCACGTCATCGAGAACGGTCGTCTGGGTAGGTAATTCAAAAATTTATGTATCCCCAAAGATCTATACCAAACCAAACCCAAGAAACCACGAACAAAAATACTAGCTGGATTGTAATGTAAAATACGAATGGAGACATAAGTTCGCCTTCCCAAGATTTAAAGATTTTATTGGTAAAGAAATGGTTGATGGTAATGTTAGTTTAAATATTACAAAAAAATGTATAATAATATGTGATATGTAAAAAGTAATTGGTTGAGATGAAATACATGAGCGACTCATAAAATAACACAAATTTGCAAATTTTCTATTATGGGTTGAGATGATATATTATGTCAAATTTCAATATTTTATGTTTAACACGGAACAATTCAAGAGAAATTTATTACGAAAAATGTGAACGAATAATACCTGTAGCACACGAATGCAATCAATAAGTTTGGAATGAAATAAAAGTACAAAGATGTTTGAAGTTGGAATTATTAAAAATAAAATTAGTAGCTTTTGAGTTCAGCCAGGAACTTATTATCAAATATTGCTTTGAATCGGGACATATTGCATTTGTATTGTAGAAATAAGTTCAAACAATAAACAAAACATCAGTTTCTATAACACGGTCAATTATTTAACTGTTTAGTATTCATAATTATTAAATTGATGGCAACTGAAACTTTATTAAATAATTGAATGCGAATGTAGAGAAGAGTTTAGCATTATAGTTAATTCAATGGAAATAATCGGATTCATTCAGTTGGAAGATTTTATATCGTAGGTGTGAGGTTTCCTGGTATTTGGTACCGTGGTCTGCAAATCTGATTCCATCAAATTTCTATGTAATTAATACGTTTCCACTTTATCTGTAATTTTTTACTGGGAAACCGTAATAAATTTCTATTAGTATTCATAAAAGAGTCCATATAGTGAAAGCTTTTATTGAATTGGAATTATGCCAAATGAAATTGAATTATTTAAGGATTCCAAAAATTAATATACAAAATTTAATATATATTGAACGTATTGGAAGTATGCTCATAATTTTTGTTGTCATATTGGTAATAATAAATCAAATAGTTTCATAAACGATTTGAATTTAAAAAAAACAAGTATGTTTATGAAAATAAAGGAATCAATAACACAATTCATTCGGAAATTGTAAAGGAAGATGATATGTCTGATTTAAATTGGATGTACGTATTTGGAAAACATATTTGCATTGAATAAAAAATAAATTATATAAATTAATTCAAATATATACAGATATCCCTGGCAATAAGCCAGACTAATTGAGGAATTAAATAAATATGTATGTATATGTTGCGATTAATCTAAACAATTGAGCATTATTTACAATGTCTAAGCAATTTAAAACGTTCTTAATTTGATGTAACAAAATGATAAATTATATATAAAATATTGCACTGTCCAGGCATTATGGACAATGCTGGAAATCGAGTAGGCAATTTGAGAAAATTTGTATTTATTATTCTCTAGATACAAAGCATAAAGCTTGCTAGCACTATGAGGTTGATTATGACTAAAGTTGGTTTAGGATTCCATCTTTTGTGCCTCATTTATAAAGATTGGAGAGAGAGGTTTGAAGAATTTTTTCAGCCTATATGTTTAGATTACTTGCTGAAATTTTACAAATATTTTTTTAATATGGCGACTTTTCTTGTTTCACATTACAATCCTTCGAGAAATCTTCACAACCTTCGTACACCAGTTTTTCATGACCGGAGACTTGAATATCAAATGGCTCAGAGACATTTATTTTTCCCTCATTGTCATCGAAATCAGACTTGTGTTCAGATAACAAACTTGAAGGTTGAACATAACATTCAATAGATCTTGTTGTGTTGATTGAGGCCTAACTCCCAATCATTTCTGATATCGGTGCAACTTCTGTCGACATCTGTGACTAGAACTTTGAGTCATCCTTTTAGCGACTGCGCATTTTAAAGTTAATGCATTTTGTGCCATTGATTTTACACCGATTTTAAAAAAGTATACCAAAAAATAATAATTCAGACTTAATTAAAAATATAAAATTTGCAGATGTAAATACTTTAATATAAACAATAAAACAGAATACAACAAAAAGGCAGCATTATTGAAATAAGTCGAAAATCCTCCCACGCAAAACAACATGCCTGAAAATACGAGCAGAGCCGGCACACCTTCCAAAAACGGGAATCACATTTTAAAGACGCTGCACCTGATACGAAAATGAGCGTTGAAAAATGGTGGATGTATGAACAGGGATATCTATACAAAATCTGTGTCTAAGATTTAAATTATGAATATCCGTTCTGAAAGTAATCTTGCGGCAGAGATAAGGTGGCTTGCCACAAGAGATAAGACCACGCATAAAGGACAAGTAATTAAACACAAATCTCTGTCTCATAGTCACTCCTTCGAAGATTATACATGAAGCGAAGATTGAACGAGTTCTGCACAACCTGAATCTTTCCCAAACTCTCATAAGGCAAACAGGAGCCAAACACATCACAATAGTTAAAGTGAGACAAGACAAGAGAATCAGACGAGAGACAAAACAAGACAGAGGAGCCTTCATACTACCGCATAAATACATTTTACTAAACTAGAGATTCCTAAGTGATCCATATGCACACCTACACAATAAACTAACATGATCACCAAACGCAAGCTGATCATCAATGACAAGATCCACACTCTAAACCGAACTCGATAATTTCAACTATGGTTCATGCATCTCAATATTAATATCATTTTTATTAACAGATAACCTGCCCTTCTTTGTAAATAAAATACATTGAGTCTTGTTAGGGTTGACCAGAAGCACATACCTTTCAATCTCCACATATTGGTTACTTAATTCCTCTGTTACCTATCAGAAGCCCTCACCAACACTTCAGGTAGAAAATCGAAATAAAGCTGAGAATCATCAGCATATACATGATAAGCACAATAATTTAATTTTGAAAATAAGCTGTTGGTGTAAATTGTAAACAAAATTGTGCCGCGAATTGAACCTTATGGAACTCTAGAAAAATTTTTATAGTCAGAACACAATGACTTCGCTCTAATCGCTTGCGACCTATCAAATAGATAGTTTTGGAACAAGGATGTAACAGAATCAGATATATCAACAAACTTCTGAATAGCTAATAAAACTGTTAAGGAGCGCTGTGACACAACTGTAGTGGCTCCTAAAACCAAATTGTTTGACATGTAGAATATTGCACGTATCCAGGAACACGTACAATATTCTTTCACACACCTTAGATAGGACTGAAAAAATAGTAATAGGCCTCAGACCTTTAAACTCCTTAGCTGGTTTGGTTTTAGAAACTGAAGTTACTAATCTCAACTTCTAGGCATTAGGGTAAACCGCCATTCCCAAACAGAAATTAAAAATATGACAAAGAACATCCAAAATTCTAGGACAACACAATTTAACCATATCTAAGAAATTCCATCCGATTCAACACTACTACCCTTCAATGATAGCAGAAGTCTCTCAATCAAATCCACTGAAACGCCATCGAAAGTAAAAGGAGTAGTGTCATTAGTCTATTAATATCATAAAATTTCAATAAGTAAGAGTCAGGTTCAATAACCATATCAGCAGTAGATGAAAAAACAAGTTGATAGTATCAGGATCAGCCATGTGGGAAGGTAAATCATTAATATTAGACCTTACAATATTATACCGTCTTAATATTTTCCACATGGTACGAGATCCGTTCAACATGCAGTTATATTCAATGAAAGGTCTCTTCTCACAACGTAAAGCACCCGTAACAAAGTTACGTAATTGTTTATAATACTGAAAATGTGTAGGGTTCCCTGTTTTCTTATAACGCCTTAAGGAAGACAAACGCAGAGCAATCATCTCATATAGCATCCATATAGTTGCAATAATCCTTGGCAAGGACTTTTTACCAAAAGTTCTAGTAATTAGAGGTGCATGAATATCAAATAGGGAAATCATAACATGTTTAAAATAATGAACTTTGTCATCGGTAGTAGGAAGATCATATACCCTCTCCCAGTTCATAACATCTGAATTACTATAATCACTAAAATTTTCCATATTAATATTGCGCAAATTTCGATAAGTAACAACCCTAGACACAACCCTAATCTTTTGCACCGATAATTCATAAAGTATCAATAAATGATCAGAGAAACCTAGATCAATTGTATGCCAATTAACAGCAGGCAAACCACTAGACAAAAAGATTAAATCAAGTAGGGAGTTCGATATACAGTGGACGCCGCTTATTAGAATCACGGATAATGTTATCAATCGGATATTGTTATCACTTTTGGGAAGAACGGGCCGGACGTGTAAAATTATATAACAAAAATTTTCGCTTATAGTAATCATGATTTCGGTTTATGTTCTCATTTCTTTCTTAAAAATGTTTTCGACATGAGCAATAAATTTTATTTTTACGAGCAAAATAAATAATGTTGACATAGATTCGGTGAATCCCCAAACTCTGCATTTGAAAACGCGACGCTCGGCTGTGTACGTTACGTCTCAGTTCTATTCTAACCTTTTGTAATGGCTGACGTAAAAAAGAGACTGATCTTAGTTTAAGTGAAAAAATTAACATTTTAGAAAAATATGACAAGTTGCCGAAATTGAGTCAGCGAAATGCAGCAGCACAATTGAAAATCTCACAACCAATTTTGTGTAAAATTTTAAAAAAACGTGTGGAAATAGAAGATGCTGCTAAAAAAATGAGAATTTACTGACTAAAAGAAATCGAACTGGGAAATACGCTCAAGTGGAATCTGCGTTGAAACTATGGTTTGCGAATGTCCGCGAACATGACGCACGTGTAGATGGCCCGTTGATGCGACAGAAAGCGGAAGAACTTGCAAATAAAATGGAAAAAGAAAATTTTGTTGCAACGGAGGGATGGTTTCACCGCTGGAAAAAAAAGAGAAAACATCGTATACAAACGGACACACGGCGAGCAAAAAGATGCTGATTTTAAGAGTGCAGAACACTGGATTGAAAATGAATGGACCAAGATTGCTGGGAAATTTACTCCTAATGATATTTTTAATGCAGACGAGACTGGGCTTTACTATCGCGCTCTCCCCAATCATACATACATGTTTAAAAAAGACAATGCAAAGGGTTGTAAGACATCGAAAGAACGTACAACAATTTTGTGTTGTGCAAATATGTCGGGTGACAAAGAACAGCTTTTAGTAATCGGCAAAAGTAAGAATCCACGTTGTTTTAAGAGTGTCAAAAATCTACCTGTTGATTATTATTCAAATACAAATGCCTGGATGACATCCTTAATTTTTAATGACTGGCTCTTAAAATGGGATAGGAGAGTAAATCGCAAAATTGCTCTTCTCGTGGACAATTGCGCTGCACACAGTGTAAATTGTCAATTAAAAACTATAAAAGTTATTTTTTTACCGGCCAATACTGCTTCGATAATACAACCGTGTGATCAAGGCATTATAAGGACCATGAAAGCATATTACCGGAAAGAGATGCGTGCTAGAATTTTGGAAAGTATGGAGGATACCCTAAATATGAGCGCAAATGATCTAGCCAAGAAAACAAATTTATTAGACGCTTTACATCTTATTACCATGTCGTGGAGCCAAGTTTCCAAAATAACAATAAAGAATTGTTTCAAACATGGTGGATTTTCAAAAGATGACATAGAACCTGAACACCTAAACATTCAGCCACCCGACATGACGACAAGTGAGTTCGAGGAGTGGATGGCAATAGATAACGAGTTAAATGTTGCACAGAACGTAACAGAAGAAGAGATTTGCGAAAGTGTAATGTGCAAAAGTGTAACAACGTCATCAATTGAAAATCAAGAGCCAGAGGAAGAAGTAGACATACAAACAATGCAACCTCCAACAATGAGCGAAATGAGAAAAGCGCTGGAAGTTTTGCGACGTGGTGTGCAACACAAGTCATCTGATTTTCAGACGCATTACGACTATGAAATTTTTGTTAATAACTTGCTCCGCGAAAATCAGAGACAAACAACGCTAGATGAGTTTTTTTAATATGAATTTGTGTTTTATTTTGTTTCAAATTTAAATGGAATACATATTTTATGTAGTAACATTTTTTAAGAGTTTATGTTACGTTATATATGTACATATTTTTAATTAAAATAAAGTTTTGTTTTTTCGGCTATTATTATCAATCGGTTATTGTTATCATAAACCCCGAGTCCCGTTGTGATCACAATAAGCGGCGTGCACTGTATTCGAAAGTCTTGTAGGAACATCTACCACCTCACGCAATTCAAACATTTCAAACGTTGGTTTTAAAAATATATTAGGTCGATTATCAACCAAGATAATAATATTAAAATCATCAACCACCATATTAGAGATCATATTAGAGAGACACCTTTCAAGAACTTCAATAAACAATTTCACGTCAAAATTGGGAGGTCTATAGAAAACCCCAAATTCTATATGAATTCTTTCCACGTCTAATTTCGTTATTTTTAAAAATAACAATTTCTTACAAAAAATGCCACACCACCACCTCTAGTTCCTCTGTCAATTCTAAAAACGTTATACCCATCACTATGCACCTCCTCATCATTAACTTTCACACTCAACCAAGTCTCCGAAATATCAAGCACATCGCAACCAGAATGCAACAAATAATTCCTATGCTCATCAAAGTGAACCAGCACCGATCTCGCATTCAAATGCTCTACGTGAAAGTGTCTTGATATTATAAAAAATATTACTTGAAATACAAAATCAGATTACCAGGAATTTATTTTATACGTTAAGTGCGTTAGTAATTTAATTTTTCAATTTTATTGGAAACCTCCAAAACGAAAAATCTAGCGAATTTAAATCTGGTGAACGAGAGGGCCACGGGATTGGACCTCTTGGGCCAATTCACTTATCGGCAATTCTGCCATTTAAGTATAATTCCGAGCAGCACGTGCATATATTGGTATTTGCAGAGGTAATTCGTTAAATGCTATAAGCACATTTTAGAATTAGTTATCTACACTTCGGCTAACAATCTCTTTAGAAAAAAAAATGTACTTAAAACGCCGACACTACATAGTACCCACTTAATCCCTTCATGCACCTTTTGTTAATTTATGAAAAAAAAATCTGTTTTTATTAATGAACCATTTATTTGAACTGTATTTGACTAAAAACATTAAACAGTTACAAGTAGACTGAACATTTTCTTTTGTATGTTTGTTGCTCAAATTATATAGTGTATACATGAAAATGTTTTATTATAAAAAAAGTAAAATTAGTGATGTTAACAATAAGCCTACATATGAAACTAAAACGTTGAATATCTCAACAATGGTTATGTAAATAAGTAATATAAAATTTCTTTAATTTTTCCTTAGTATACAATTCTTTTTTAATAATTAAAAAAATATTCCTTAGTATGAATTTCAAGTCGACGCTCGTTGTCTATTTACGAATGTTTCAGTATCCAATTCAATTGCAATCAATCACATTGAGCGAATTTAAATCTTCGAAGCTTATCTGTTGTCCAATTTCCATTATGTCATTAATTATGCTTTAGCAAAATTAGTTTCAAAGCCGATTAAATTATTTGCACAAAGTGGTATTTGTCTTAATATGCAGCATTAACAAAAGTGCTTTAAATCCAGGTTAAAATCATCTCGGATCATCAATTTGAGATCAAAGATAATAAAAATAATATAGTCCGCAACTTAATATTTAACATTTTTACCTCATATAAATTTAGTTGCCCATATACGTCGGTGTAATCGCATACACTACTTGTACTTACATATAAGCACATATTTCCTCATTTATTCGTTCATATTTCAGTCAAGGTCCCCTGTTGGGTACATCCAAAATTAAAAATGTCGCACGGAATGTGACAAACTAGTAATTCCAATTCATCAGAACACGAACTAACACTGTTGCATTTTTATCATCCTTGCCCTTGCAAGTATGTTATTTTTTTATGTTTTTACCGCATATTTAACCGCATATAAATGTTATTTTTATCGCATAAATCAGGACCTTATTGATGACAGATTCATAATGGTACTCATTCCATCGAAACCCAACACAGCTAAATAAAATATACACAATGATACTTTCATCATAAACTTAAAACGTTTCTATTTGTTCAGAATTAAAAAAAACTTGTAATGCAAGCATAAAACAAGATAATTGCTAGTCTGCTTTTAACAAAATACAAGCGAATGTGCTACAGGAGACTTAAATAACATTTCATAAATTGTGACAACATTTACAGAAGAACCAACAGTATTAGCAGTAATACCACCAATCACCGTTGAGGAGACTTCCATCTTGAGAAATATCTATATGTGCTTTCTTAGACACAACGGGTACTTTTGATAAGGATTGAACAATTTGAGTAGTACTCTCGGCCAAATTGTGTATTGAAAATATGAATGAATGTAATTTGTACAGATTTCTTTAGTGACAAGCTAAGATAACTGGCTTGTCATATAAGGCTTCGTTATTGATTTATCACTTGGGAATAGGTTAAATCGTGTTGGGACCAAACCTAATGTTAAAACTGTTTCTCCGCAGCTTTCTGAACCCAGTCGTAGGCCAGTGATTATTAAGTTTGTGTCCTATACTTCTCGATAAATTGCATGGAACAACAAGAAACTTTGAAGGGAACTGAGTACCTTGTCACCAAACCTTTAATATAGAAATGTTCATGATATTGGATGGCAAAGTTTTTACGGTTGCTGCAGGAAACAAGAGGAAGGTGGTGAATAGTTTATAGAATTTGGCTGTCATAACCGCTATTCATCTGGTGTAAGGGCCAGAAAAGTGGCAGTACCAAATTTTAATGTTAAAATTATGTAAATTCCTGCTAATTTATTGCAACCCATGATGCGGCAGCAGAAAATCGTAAGTGTTTTTTAATTTTTGTTAATTTTATTACTTTTATTTCAGTGTTAATTTAATTTCGTTATAATACTGATTTCATGAAAGAACCTACATTTTATTATCAGAATGTGCGAGGATTAAGAACTAAGACGGCCACTTTTTTATTAAATGTACTCAGTTTTGATTTTTTAGTACAGGTAGTACTCAGCTTACGACGGGTCGTAAGTCGGTTTTATCGTAACCCGAGAATACTTATAAAATTCTTAAAAACAATAAACACTTGTACATATTGAGGACGGTAGTTCTTAACAAAAATATTATCTCAATTTTCAGTTACTTGTTCATGTCAGCTTTGTTTAGGGTGTTCACTCCCAATATTTGGTACCGGGTCCGTCCCGAGTTTCATGAAAAAAATGATAGGTTTGAGATCACTAAGAAGTTCCGAGATCTTAAAAGTGTCGAAATTACTTAAACCATTGCAATTCATCTTCTGACAGTAATAAATCCTTTGGAAGCAGTTCAAGTCTTTTGGAAGCAGTATCAAGTCTTCTAGAGACAGTATCAAGTCTTTGGAAAGCATTTTAAATCTTTCAAAAGCAGTATTGAGTCTTCCGGAAACAGTATCCAGTCTTCTGGAAGCATTCCAAGTTTTTTGGAAGCATTTCAAGTCTTTTAAAAGCAGTGTTGAATATGGAAGCAGTATTAAGTCTTGCAGGGGCAGTATTGAGTCTTCTAGAAGCAGTATTAAGCCTTTATTTCAAGTACTTATACAACTTCAATCTAGATAACATCATGAACAATTATATATATATATATGTGTTTTGGTTGATCCGAGGTATCATCCGTTCATCTTCTTGGTTGTTCCCTGTGGACAGGGGCAGACGTTTCGGCAAGATCTCACTTGGCATCTTCAGTGCTTTGTCGTAGTCTCCTGTTGACAGACTGAGGTACTGCGGTGCTCTGGCTCCTTTTTCCTTTTTATAGTAGGTCGTCTTGGTCGTAGGTGATAACGATTGGTCGGGGGTGAGGTGGTGGGGGTGTTTATGTCCGACGTGACGTGAGTCGTGGGTGGTGGGGGGAGGTCATTGACCTGTCGTACGGCGATTAACGGTCCTGGGGATTTTCCACCGGATATGGCTTTGATGACGTCATCCATGGGCGAGAAGAGGCCACTGACCCGCTGTCCGATGATTGCTGGACCTGGGCTGCTCCCACTGGACGCTTCAAGAATGATAGGCAGCTCGGCGTCCTGCCGTTCCGAATTGGATGGTCCTTGCCTCAGGAAAGCAGCCCTGGGCCTGGAGTGCTCTAGGACCGTTCTCCACGCTGCTGACAAGTGTAGGGCATCATCCCTCTTGTTGAGGGTGCCGTTCTTCGCTATTTCAATGGATTCCCGGATCAATCTGGTTCTCCAATGCGGAACGTTGGCTACCTGCTTGCAACCCTCGAAATTGATGGTATGGCCTGTGTCCAGATGGTGGCGGAAGAGAGCAGAAGTGAGCTGTTTGTTTCGGATGCTCAGCTTGTGTTCTTCTACTCTGGCAGCTATTCTTCTGTTGGTCTGTCCCACGTAGTTCTTGTCGCATGAGCCGCAGGGGATGGAATAATCTCCTAGATTTTCCAATTTTATTTGGTCTTTTGGATTCCTGAGAGAAGCTCCTATAGTCTTGCTGGGTCTGTAGGTGGTACTAATGTCGTGTTTCCGTAGTAGTCTTCCTATGCGATCCGTTGTTCCTTTGATGTAGGGTAGTACGACGTTGGGTCTTCTAGTCTCTTCTTGTGGATGTGGGTCCTTCGGCTTGAATTGTCGATCGATAGCTTTCCTCACCATGTATTTGGAGTAGCCGTTTTGAGCAAGAGCCAAGGTGACTTTCGTCATTCCTTCTGATCTGTTATCGTTATCTGTAAGTCGAATGGATCTTGAGATTAGTGAGTTGGCGACTGATTGGATCTGTGAAGGATGATGATGAGAAGATGCATTTAAGTATCGATTCGTGTGGGTAGGTTTTCTGTATACAGTATGCTGCAGGCTGTTGCGAGATTTCTTTACTAATACGTCGAGAAAAGGTAGCTGTCCGTTTTCTTCTATTTCCGTGGTGAACTGGATCTTTGGATGAATGGTATTCAAATATTTTTGAAATTCCTGGAGCTTTTCTTTTCCAAAGGACCAAATGACGAAGATTACGAATTAGCATTACGAATTTATTATTTTATTTTAATTTATAAAAACATATATATATATATATATATATATATATATATATGTTTTAACAACCAGAGAACCCATGTATTTGGTGCCTATCGATAACTCCTCTAATAAAGACTATTGCTTCCATTAAGAAAAATGATTTGGTAATAATATTTAAAATCTCTCTAAAACCGAAAAAATGTGTTTTCTACGTCTTCAAATTCTGTGTAAAAAAGTGCCCATATAATGTCTGAGTCATAATATTCCATCTATAATAATAATCAAGATAATTACAGTTACTGATTTTATGATATTTTTAAGGTAGTGGAAAGGCTACTCCTTAGGGAAAAGCAAAGGACGACAGGACTTTGAGGTTTTCGACAGCGGAATTTATCTAAAAATAGAAGCTACCTTTTTTCTAACAGTTATAGTTTCCAATGTAGCCTATTCGGACATCGAAATCGATCGATCTGCACATGTGTATACATCATGATGTTGTTGGTCGTCGTAGGTCAGGCCGTCGTAACTTGATGTCTACCTGTAATTTGTCTCATTGAAACATGGCTAAATACTTCTATTTGCCGAACTATTTGATTTACAATATAATGTGTTTAAAGTTGATCGTGTTCATTGTTCACTGAGACGAGGTATTTAGTGATCATCAGATCAAAATTTATATCTTCACTTGTTCTATTAAACACATAGTTGGAGTTTGTACAGGATAGGATACATATTTACAACGCTATCCTCATTATAGTTGTGGTATATGTTAAACCTTCTCGTGGAGTTAAAGTGTATCGAGAATTTGTAGAATGAATGAGTAAACTATTTATGTCCTATGATGCTTGTGTTGCATTTCTTAGTGATTATAACCTTTCTCTCATAGTTAATTCTTATGTTAAGGACGTAAGAGTGTTTTATTAAAACTTATGTCTATAGCTAAGTCTATAATTATGCTGATCATGATTTGATGATTAAAGAGGACTAGTGTTGAGAGTATGGAATCTTGGAACAACTCATTATTCAAATTAATTGGAGGCTATTCAAAACAAAGTTATTAAATATCTATATTATAAAAACATATTGTTTTCAGTGGATTTAGATCGTATGAGTTTGCGCGTCAGTAGTTTGATCTGGCAAAACTATCAACTAGAAGGGAAATATTGTCGCTTTGTTTCTTGTTTAAAATATTTAATTATATATGTTTATTACAAAATTTGTAACAATTTAGTGTTCCTTACTGTACCACCAATCTAGCAAAAATTCTCTTCTTGTTAAAGTCCTTATTTTGTACAACATATTACCTCTTACCTCCGTAATACATTAAAGAATTAACCCAGTTATAAACTCTTGCGTCGCATGTTTTTAATTATAGCAGAAGTAGTAGGGTCAGCATCAATCCTAACAAAATTCAGATATTCAATTTCAGTCGGTGAAGGAAGTTGCAACTCTCCATTGAAGGTAAAACTATAAACCTCAAAACAGATGCTAAGCAATCCATGTCTACCATAGGCACGTTGGAAGGAATTAGGGACCGTTTATAGAACAATGATGTTTGTCTATGGTTGCAGGTCACAGTGACATTGAAGGCAGACAAGCTGGCCAAAGATGCAGCGCAAAAGACCTTCATTGGTAGTGGGCTAAAATCATCAAAAGCCACATAACACAAGTAATCAACAGATGGAAGGCCTCAAAGATAGCCTCACGATGGAAATAACTTCTAGATCATAGACAGGTGAAAAGTACGATAATAAAAGTACGAGAGAAAATGTTTGGTTCCTTGCAAAACCCAAGAGGTTTTATGCCTCAGCAAAGGGTTGGGATTATAATGTCCGGCTGACAGTCGGTTATCCGTTAACACCCCGTTAACCGTCGTTTTGTGTTGCACGGCATACGATTGTGTAGTAATGTTCCGGTTAAACAGAGATTATTTCATCCGCAGGTTCAAGCCGGGGTTGACCGGAGGTTGAGTAAGCAAAGTTGTCATCAGTTGTCACGATCTGCATACTATATTTCATTTGATGTCATTCCTGCTTACACCAGTGAATAAATTAATTAATTAAAAATAGATTAATATCCATTCTACCAGTGGATATTATTAAGAAACATAGAATAGTCGAATGCGAAAAAGAACAGATGCAATCACGTGAGAGGGAAAGGTACAGCTAATTCCTAAAATCTGGCTATTTTAAAAAATATTTACTGTTTAATTTAGAATACGCTTGAAAAGAAATTGCGAATGCTGTTTCTCCTTCCTAATGAGGAACGAGAAACTCTGAAATAAATATAATCGGAATCGACGAATCATTTACGAAAACATAAGAGCTTGACAAGGTAAGCAGCGGTTGGCTTAGAACCATCTTCAAGAGATAGTGATTTTATAGAACGACCTTATTAAAGATTGAAGGTCTTTAATATATACCTTCAATCACATACCAATGTATCTATAACTGAAAACCCTATTTGGTATATAAAAATATCGCCGTCCTCTAAATCATTGTCACAAAATAATTTATAGAAAACACATTAATTTCTGAAATAAAAAGTTATGTCCTCTTATTAAAAAGATCTTCTTAATAAAGAAAATGAACGAGAGAAAGAATTCCAAAAATTACGTCTTAAATAAAGGAAAGGAAATGGTATGATATAAGAATTGAAGTAGAAAGATTCAAAAATGAAAATGAAAACTGAAATTTTAAAAGAGCTCAATAAAAACTAAAATTTTTCAAAGTCCAATTTGTTTGTATAACGTTATTCCTAACTAGCCATGTACGCCTCAAATACTATCTTTTACACATTGGGCAAGCCGATGCACATAGGGGTATTTTGAATGAAAAGCTGGCCATAATTATTTTTTCATTTTAATTAATTTAAAATCACTTGATGTTGTTAATTACACATACTAGATTTATTTTGGATACTAAATTAGCTTACTTTCACATATTTTGCACTTGTTGTGATTTTGGGGAAGACCGAAGAAAATTAATAGAAAAACTTTTGTTTATATTTATAATATATGCTTAATATTAAAACATTTTCATCACAACAAGAAACATTTTCGTCATCAATTGCCTATTTTTCATCATAAAAACAAATATTATTTGTGAGTATGTACATTAAATAAATGATTCTTCATGTTGTTTTTCATCTTCTTCTTCTTCATCTTCTTCTTCATCTGTTTCATCTTCTTCTTCGATATCTGGTTGCAAAAAATAACCTAATGCTTCTTTAGAAAACAATTTCTTGTTTCTTTTTTCTTTAGGCCTCGAACATGAAATGAATGGATCCGAGGTCAATAACAATCTGTTTAGCACATCCACATTACATTGCACTCTAGAAAACTTTCTTACAAAGTCTAATCTATACTGGCGGAAATGTTTGTTCCGCGCTTCTGCGGCTTCTTTGGAGAGCTGGCCAATTGGTATTATAGCGTGTTCTATTAATGTTGGTCCATAAATCAATATTTTATGAAGAGTGGGTGTCATTGGATGCCACCCATACAACCTTACGTAATCCTCTGCTGTTTCTTTACAGAAGATCTCAAATTTTTCTGTGTTTATTTTGTGACCGCTCGAGATTATCTCTAATATAAGTTTCAACCTTTTCAAGAAGTCAAGGTCAATACCTGTTATTCTTGATACCGTCTCGAGATGCAAGAAAAAACGCCTTGACGTATTACCGTCATTGGTGTTACCAAAGCCTGCTTTTGGTACGTCCACTAACAGTGATATCTCTTCTTTAAATGCTTGTTGTATACCCTTTTTAGTGTCTTTAATAATCTGTTTGTCAGTCGAAGATCTTGCTTGCCACCTCTGAATTGGCAATTTATATGATAAGTGAAGTATTGACTCTAAAAATCTTATTCTTGCGTGAAGAATGGATATCCCAAATTTGAAAGTTTCTGGATCTTCTTCTCGTCTTTGTTCCAATTTATTAAATTCTTTTGATGTCGCTTTGCATATATAGCAACGCATTGAAGACAAAGCATCTGTTGCCGCGTTACACACTTTGGCATCTACCATTGTGGGCAGAAATGTATGTTTTATTTTTAAAATTTCACTGGTTACGAGCACCTCTGTTTTGACTAGGTTATTTACCTGATTATCTACGTATCTTATTTCTTCTGTAGTTATATCTTTGGTCTCATGTACAAACCTGATACGGATTGGTCTATAGAAGCGCGGACTAGATGGTGAAGGATTTTGCCAAATAATTTTTTTTTACTCCTATTATTTACAATTAATCTTAGAGGCAAAAAGGAACTTTGAAAAATGTATGCGTCGCTATTTGCATCACTTTCAAATTTTTGCTTACACTGAGCTTGTTGAGAGCCATCGCAGCCCCATTTGGATATCAGCTCTAAATTTTCTTTTTCTTCGTCGGAAATATTTACAAAAACTTCATCGAGGTATTTACACAAACGTGCTGCAGTGTGATCTATCAAGTCTTGCAGATTTGTTTCGGCGCACGTATCAGTGACACGATATGGTTCTGGTTTAGGGTAACACTCATTTTTCGCTTTTTGAAGTAACGAATAACACGGATATAGTTTTTTGCTCGCACTGTGTATTACGTTGTACTGTTTTCGGGTTAGACCAGCTTCGACAAATATTGATAAAGCTTGCTGTACATTTAGAGGCATGATATCACTTCGTTTGCTATGCGAGGTAGTTATTACTTTACGAATTTTTGAAGCACGTAATGGAGATTTTCTCATTTCTTTTAGAATCGCGGATGCATCTTTCTTTCCAGCTGCCCGTAAACTCATTTGGGTGGCATAAAGCAATGTTTCCTCAGGTACATGCTCCCTTAACTCTTTTGTTTTGCGCCGTTTACTGCGGTCGCTTGATTCTTGGAATTCCTTTACCGGCCTACCCACCTTTTGTTTAGTCCAGATTGGTAATTTCAAAGTTCCGGCAAGCCATTTATCGTTATTTTTTAGAAATCTCTGTTTTTTATTACATGCGGCTGTCCATTTTTGTTTAAACTGTGATTTGAAAAGTCTTAATTTGCTTTTAAACTGGCTAATTTTAAAATCGGGACAATTTGTTATTTCAATTAGTTTATTCTCCATAAAGATTATCTTCTCGTCTAGTAAACGACTAAGACTCTCTTTTATAAAGTCATAGAGAACTCTCCGAGTGAACTGCTTCACAGTTCCACAGGTTTCTGTAAAGAAAATAGGTACTTTGGTCAGTGAACAGTCAAACTGAACAGAGTGGCGGAAGTTTGCGGAAAATGTTTCTTTCATAATAGTTAGAACGTGAACCAGAGAGCATCATGTTATATAATTTTTCAATGTACAAATCCGTACAAGGTATCAAAAATGCAAAAAAATAAAATAAATTGTTTTAAAACACTATTGGTTAACACATTTACTTAACCCTCCAGTACACGCGCATTTTTTTTTGACGTGAGTGCTCGCACCGGACTGAGAGTCCGGGTTTCTTTGCCAAATAAGAGATGGTGCTGATGTGTAATTTGTATTAAACTCCCTAGATTACTAAAGTACCGCGGTTCATGATATCTATGTATTCAAACGATTCGAGCCAAAATGGTAATTTGACAGCATGTCAGTGACCAGGTGTACGAATAGGGAGTTTATGTGTGAGAAAAACGTTTTGCTCCGCCCCCGATTCGAGAACATTATTAAACTTCACCTTTCGTTTCTTCGGTGGCTGATACTGCTTAAAACAAACTTGATAAGCTACCAGGAGCCTTGAACTGCTTTCAAAAATGTTGATACTACCTCTGGAAGACTTGATAATGCTTCTAGAAGCCTTAACATAGCTTTCATAAGGCTTGAACTGCTTCCACAAGATTTTATACTGCAGCTGAAAGGCTTGATACTATTTCTAGAAGATTTTAAATGATTCCAAAAGACTTGATACCGTTTGTAAAACTACTGGCAAAAAAATGTTTGAAAAAGCAAAGTCTTAAAGAAGACATTTTTATTGCAAAAGGCACGAAATTGTTAATACAATTTGATTTTGCTTCCAAAATACCAAATACTGCTAGGATACAAAATGTTCATTTCAAAAGTTCAAAAAATTTCAATTATAGACTAAATATTGCTTGTGAAGGTGTAAGCACTGTTGATATAAGGCACTTCTATTGCAAATTAACCATAGGCGCCAGATACATGGACGTTTTTCATGTCACTTTTATTTTCAGAACAGTCATTCGTCGTTTGAATCTTTTCCCAATTCAGTTTTTTCACTATCCAGCACCCATACTTATTTTCAAAAACCGGCACTTATGAAGCTACGAAGATTGTGTTAGATGTACCACTGACGATCTAAAGATAAATCAGTTAGCTGCAGAATTCTTCGAATCCTCTATTTGGGCATCGTAAATCTTACACAAATTGCTGGTTCTGGTCCTAAAAACGCTTTAGCACTAGCTCATCTGCCGTTTCATTGGCAGCACTTCCAGAGTGACCTCAATGTAGTTAAAACGACGAACCGTTTGAGACATCTGTATTTCCACACAAATTTTGATAATCTTCTACTTGATTTCGAGCTTTGTGGAGATGAGTTACTCAGCTTGTGTTCTCATTTAATCCCACGATTATTCCTCACTTGCGCAATCAGTAATAAAATGTCCAATATAATTATTGTAAGTATAATTATATTGGACATTTTATTAACTCACTTCTACAGTATTATATATGTAGAAATCTGAAACTAGCAACTAACGCCATTAACAACGACAACATTCTAATCTGAAATAATACTTTGACGTCCTTCAACATCGACAAATACAGAAAAAAGGGATTAACTAATTAGAAACTGACGAAATAACCTTTATTAGCTGTTTCCACCAAAACTTATTTTCGAAAGTAAGTCCTTTTTTCGTAGACAAGAACGGATATATTCAAAAAAAATGTTAACTTGAATGGTTGCGGTCCGTCGAACCAGCGGTTGCAAATTGCTAAAAGACTCTGTAAGTCGATAGTTAAACTTGCAGGAAAAGATTTTATTAATCATAAAATCGTGGCTAAGAGAAAATACTGGAAATTATTTGACAGCAGACTTGCAGGAAAAAAACTTTATGACTAAATTGGCTAAGAGAAAATACAGGAAATTATTTTCAGGATTCTGAGATGACCGCTAGGAGGTGCAAATACCATCTTTAATGTCTTGAAATCTTAACAATTAAACAATTAGTCATCTTAGGAATGGTATCTCAATTTTAAGATACTTGTACATATCAGTTTCAATCCAGTCCCAGTATATTCCGGGTTCATGCCGGAATTTCGTGAAGAAGATTTATCGTTTAGAAGTCTGGGAGCATTAAGAAAGATTTGCAATGAAAATACGATTAGCACCAAATAAATTAATTTTCTGGAAGCATTTCAAGCCTTATAGACGCAATGTTAAGTATTCTGACAGCAATATCAAATCTTTTGTTAGCATTCCAAATGTTTTGGAAGCAATTTAGATCTTCTAGAAGCAATATCAAGCCTACCTGAGCCAATATCGAGACTTTTGTAACCATTTTAAATCTTCTAGAAGTAGTATCAAGTCTTCTGGCATCTTCTCGAGTCTTCTGAAAGCATTTCAAATCTTCCAGAAACAGTATAAAGTCTTACAGGGGCTATATCTAATCTTTTGGAAGCATTTTAAAATATCTAGAAGCAGTATCATGTCTTAATTATTAAAATCTTCTAGAAGCAGTATCAAGCCTTTTGGAAACTTCTCAAGTCTTCTGAAAGCATTTGAAATCTTCTGGAAGCAGTATAAAGTCTTACAGGGACAGTATCAAGCCTTTAGGAAGCATTTTAAAACATCTAGAAGCAGTATAAAGTCTTCTGGAATCTTCTCGAGTCTTCTGAAAGCATTTTAAATCTTCCAGAAATAGTATAAAGTCTTACAGGGGCTATATCTAATCTTTTGAAAGCATTTTAAAATATCTAGAAGCAGTATCGATTCTTAATTATTAATGTTTTCTAGAAGCAGTATCAAGTCTTTTGGAAACTTCTCAAGTCTTCTGAAAGCATTTAAAATCGTCTAGAAGCAATATAAAGTCTTATAGGGGCAGTATCAAGCTTTAGGAGGCATTTTAAAACATCTAGAAGCAGTATCAAGTCTTCTGGAAGTAGTATCCAGTCTTTTGGAAGCACTTCAAGTAATTTTGAAGTATTTCAAGTCTTCTAAAAGTAAGTATAAGGTCTTCTGGAAACATTGTAAGTCGTCTGGAAGTATTGTAAGTCATCTGGAAATATTTTAAGTCTTCTAGAAGCAGTATCAGTCTTCTGGAAACATTCCAAGTATTCTGGAAATCATATCAAGTTTCTTAGATACAATATCAAGTCTTCTGGAAGCATCTTCAGTCTTCTAACAGCGACATAAAGTACTTTGGAAGCATTGTAGGTCGTCTGGACACACTTCAAGTCCTCTAGATGCAATACCAAGGCTTCTAAAAGCGTTGTAAGTCATCTGTAAGCATTGTAAGTCGTCTGGATGCATTGTAAGACATCTGTAAGTTCATCATTTTAAGTCTTCTAGAAATATCAGTCTAGAAATTCAAGTCTTCTGAAAGCAATATAAAGTTTTCTTAAGACAGTATCAAATCATCTAGAGGTAACAACATCAAGTCTTCTGGAAACATTTTAAGTTTTCTAGATGCTATATCAAGTTATCTGAAAGCATTGTAAGTCGTCTGGAAGTATTTTAAATCCTCTAGAAGCAGTAACAGTCTTCTGGAAGCCGCGGTACTTTATAAATCTAGGGACTTTAATTTGTATTCTTTTTAAGACAATAATTAAAAAAAAAATTTTATTATCATAAAATTTGCGATAGGCAAATAAATGCCTGCGTTGAATACGCTGCACATTTTTCGGGGCATTTATGTTCTACAGCTTTCATTATCTTCTTCGTTTCTTCTAATTAGATAAGAAGCCATTTTGAACGAAAAAAAAACATCTTACCGTCTGCAAAATTTTTTGAAAAGCTTCAGTCTTCACCTTCAAACAGTATTTTTCTTCGCTATCGTATTCATATTCGTATTTTACTGTGTTGTACACTAAGAAATTTTTGACACTAAAATGACATAATTATGTCGGTAAAAAAGTTGCCTTTTCTGTTAAACAATAGAGGGTGCAGAACCCGGAGTGAGAGTCCGGTGCGTGTACCGAAAGGTTAAATCATGAAAAAAGTTGTTGCATATTGATTTATTTACAAATATTATAGATCTAAAATCTTATACATCTAAATCCATCACAAAATTCCTCCGTCACACCTCACAAATCACTCACAAAGCAACAACAAAGTTCGTTTTTGATAAGCGTCAAGAACAAAAAACGTGCTGGTTGAACAACGATTGAAAAACACTGCTTACTATGACATCAGTTAAAATTTTTTAAAGCGACTTATGGACAGCTTTTCATTCAAAATACCCCTATGTGCGATGGTCAAACTGGTCGAGTTTGTAACGACGAGTTAGGAACACCTGAACACATATTGTGATATTTATTGAAATTCGTAGCCAGAAGCCAAACAAGGCAAATTTAGTAGCCTTCAAATTACATGACAACAAATCAGTCCATGTAGATTTTGTTAATCAATAGATTATGAAGAAGATAATGAGTCGAGGTGTGTAAATAGGAAATAGGGTGAAAGGTCCCTAAGTTGTATTTCACGGGCTATGTGTAATTTTTCCATTTGAGCACTGTACTGAATCATGGATTACAAATTTATCTGCTAATCAAATTTGTATTCGATTGTTTGTATTACAAAGTGAGAGAAATTGTTACTTAAACACTATTCGTTTATATGGAAAAGTAGAATTCTTATTTTTGTATGTTTCACAACAAATGTACATGTAAAGAATTTTGTGATATTCATAATTATTGAATTGAAAGCATGAAAACGATTCTTTGGGTCCCCATTTCTCCGAACATCCAAATAGCAAAAGGGAACTGGATACCATGTTTGGGGTAATTGGAGCTCGGTTACAGTGTCAAAGTGTACGGTCACAATCTCAATCATTTATTCAAAGCGATAGCAAAAAGCAACTACTTTAAGAGAAAGCAAAAAATCTAAAAATTAAGAATAAAATTCGTGGAATAAGAAAAAGTAATGATGTTAGATCACTTCATGACAGCAAAGATAAACCGTTAAGGTTTTTGGAAGATGCTGATATAATATATATACCAAAACCTGAAAATTATTGCCTCACTAAAGTTTATTGGAAATCGGCCAACTTTTACAGGCTTTATGTCGTTTATATTTTGAATGAGTGTTTCAAAAAAAATGCCCTCAAAATAACCAATTCGAGGATAATAGAGTTTCGCCACTATCCTATCATACCTAATTTGTTGTAGTTTGACAAGCACTAACCTGTAGATCCTGTATGCGCACGTCCATTAGGTTTTGTTTACTTGAAGTAGTTGTTTGAATCTTTAAAGCAATTAATCTAATAGAATAAGTAAATAGAATTGTATAATAAACTTATTTTTCACGTTATGATTATTATTATATTATTTTTCCGTCAGAATATATTTAAATAACTGCGTACTTTAATTTTAATTTGTCGCAAATAGACTATGACGAGGTAACTATAATACATTGTAAACAACGACAATACATCCTTTTATCATGTGCATTAGCTGGGAATATAATCCAATTATACAAAGTTTTAGTCGGTCAATTAAATAATAATGATGATTTTGTATTAACTTGCGTAGAAATTATTTAATCCATATGATGATTTGAAATTATTAATAATTGAATACCCGAAAAACAACGAAAACATGCGTGGAATCATTTGATACATTTGTATATTCCCTTTGGAATTCAACAGATCGATTTATCTCCCCCACGCATCTAAATATGGAATACTATGTAACGGAAGCGAGGGGGCGAAGCGCTCAAATGGAAGATCATCTACGAAAACATTTTAAAAACATGTTTTGTGAAAATTTCTACACAATTCCTTCTTTAGGCCTTAATTAACCCCCATTTGCAAAATTAAATTTTAAAGTAAATCCATTTAAATTGCTATAATACAAGTAGCAGTTTGCAATGCAATGAACATATCCGACAAACTGTGATCTCGTATCCGATACCGCAAATTCTATTAAAAGTTTACGTTTGCATTTTATTGCCTCAACTCTCGGAACCCAATGCGAACGCCGTCAATTTGAATGGGGATGGAGTATGAAAACTTTCTAGACATCCAAACCGGCGACCCATATCGTCGTATCATTGACACGCAAATTGTATCGTCTCCTCGTATAACAACCTTATATCCTTCTCGAACCAGAAAGTACTTTACACAGGGGGTTGCGGTTACGTGGCGCGAAAGAACTTCTCTAGAACGGCTTGTATATTTATGAGCTTTAGGGTCGACACGTTCACGCAGCAAAAGGACGAGGGTGGAGAGACCGAAAATGGAACCGGAAACCTTATTTAGGGCTGAATTTATTAATCCTCTACAAATTCAACCCGCAAATAGCGATTCTCTACAAAAGCTACTCATTTTAAATTAGAAAGTTTGTTTGAAATCATTTGGTTAAAATTAATGACGTTTTTTTTTCATCTTAAACAAAATTAGAAACTCTACATGCAATATTAGACACATCCAAATGCAATCAAGTTTATGTGAAATCATGTTTATGTAAAGTCATGTCTACGTCTTCATTTACAGTAATTATAACTTGAGAGAACGTTAATAATTAACGTTAATTTAAGTGTACTATGCGATATGCAGTCTATTAGATTTGTGATGGTAAAGGATTAAGACGGATAAGGAACGTTGAACTCGACTCTTCTCTACATTTTAGTACATTGAATATTCATTAGGAGTCATTGTAAGTGTGCCGTACCGCGAGGAAGCTAAAAAGATGGAAATAAAGCAAAAAGAATACTTCACGTTAAACTTTCCGGTAATATTGTACTAACGAAAAGATAATGAAACCGTTTTACATAATATGAACGTCTGGAAGGAATAATAAGATTAAAAAGGTAGCGAATTGAAAAATCAATACATGGCTTCAATTAAATTACAGATAGATAAAAGAATGAAATAAAATGCAGATTTTTTTTCGATAAAAGTACTTGTAGTGTATTTATTTCTTGTAGGTAAGCGAGAATTATGTAAACATTGCACGAATTACAGGATGGAGTTAGTACTGCCAATAGTAAACAATTCATTGTTTTCGAAGCAACTCTGTGTTTGCGGTTAATATGGACGTTTTCCTTACTTCAACAATGCTACATATAAGGCAAATATTATTCTTTCTTATTACGTGTAATACATTTATTTGCAGCACTTCAAGTAAAATATTCCTCTATTATTATTATATTATATTTTTGTAAACAAAATTGTAATATTGATTTTAATTTCATATAAAATTACTAGTTTTACTTCGTTTTGGAACTTATCAAATCAGGTCGATATGCCAAAACTAAATGAGACAAGGGGATTCGAGTGCAAGATTGTAAAAGATGTTCCATTTAAGTATTCTCGTAGTAATTAAGGTAAGTGTATGAAGGATGTTCTTGCAGTTTTAATTGAATGATGACTACGCATAGTTAATCTATATTAATGGGATACCATTAGGAACTAGCAGGAACATCTTGAATGTGGTTAAAAATAATTGTTATTCCAAGCCACGAAAAAAAATAAAGACTTATTTCGCCTGTTGTCGTGAAACTCTTTGAACAACATTTTATCCAAATCAGTATTCATTTACTCTCTGAATATTGAATTAGATGTCTCTCACAGTTTGCATCGACGTGAAAGGTGCCTTTGACAACCAGCATTTCATGTAAACCTTGGAAAGTAGATTCAATTTACAGTTTCGTAATGTATTGTAAATAAAACATAAAGTGAAATAGAACGTTAGATTGAACTAACTTCTATAAAGAGGAATTTTTAAAGAAAGGTCGCTTTGGGTATATGATTCGTTTCTAGCTACTATTTACTCGAATCTAACAAGTTGTGTGCTATTAAAAATCACCAAAAATATTGTATACATTTATGTATAGTACCTTTTTATATTACAACGCTCCAAGAAATATGGAAATCGTTTAATGGCATAATAATAATATAGGTTTTCTTGGAGGACCCGCATTTTAAGATTATCTTTAACTAGCAGCACTTGTAGTCTTTTGGATGAGATAACTTTTATTTTGGTTTCAATAAGTCTATATTAAAAGCGTTAAGTAAATTTTTGCTCTAATAGTGCTTCCAAACTTATCATAGTCACTAGAAAGAATGAAAAACAGCTTAATTCAATTTTCAATTTCAATTTATTCAGTTCAAAACAAACTATCACAATTTATGTGTTTATTTTTAAATACCTAATGATACAACATGTAGAGTAGTATTAAAAAATCATATCAATGATGATTATGAAAAACAAGAATATATCTTTTTCGCCGTAAATCTCTATTAAATTTGGTTGAATGCTGCTATTTCATAACAATATATCAATTCGTATAATATTCGAAATATGACTCTTTAAATCGACTCAACTATTCTACGTTTAAAATAATTAAACTTGTCCACTTAGATGAAGACCTGAAGACCCCCGGTTTCGTCAAAGTTGTTGGATGAATCTATCGCAAAATAGCTTACCGAAGTTATGAATCTCTATAAGGATGATGTAGTTAGTCCAAAGGACGTATTGACGGTTGTTCAGTGCAACATGAATCATAGCTGGACTACAACTGCTGATCCAAAGCTGATCTAAAAACCCTGGATTTTGAAATCCGGTATTCGTGGATTCAATGGTCTTAAAGGCTCTATTTTCAGCTGCTGCGGTAGTGACAAAATAAGAACAGCCGGTGAAGTGCCAGAATACGTGTATGCGTTCCTGTCGCCACAGCGTACAAAAGGAAAAATTACGAGTTAGAATTCGTTTTACTATCAATCGCAGTGATACGGACATTAAGTTGGCTTCAGTTTGCCTTCCCTTTGAATGCCAGGCAACTACCGAGGAATTGGTGAGCCTTGCACTTCTGCAAGCGAGATCAGGTAACTGGAACCTCGTCAATGTGGACTCAGTATTCTGGGGATATGCTGAGGACAACAGCAGGGGTAAGCCGTTTTTAGATCTTGTTTTCAGCAGCAATCCTGATTTACTTAATCAGGCTTAGAGCCCATGTTTGCTACTGCCAGGAGTCAAAGAATTATTGATATTATCTTGACTTCGATGGATATATCTCAGGAAATCTATAACTGGGGAGACTCTGACTTGGTTTCAATGTCGGACCATAGATGGATCACTTTCGATTGCGGTTTAAGAAAAGATCAGGAAAAACCTGAAGCGCAACCCCAGAAATACTCATGTAGATAATTTCAAGCAAGTGATATTTGAGTGCTTAGGTGAACTAAGGTTAGACCGATTGGATTTGCTACAAAAACAGATTTTAGTTTTCTAGAAAAACTGTACGTCAGAAGAAGAGCTCTGGCAACGATTTCTTTCATTTGAAAGTGGTACTGACTTCAGATCCAAACTAACGCATAGGCTTGCTAAAGAAGGATGATGGTCTTTACACCGACAACCTTTTAGAAAGTTTACACCTTGTAATGAATGTGTACTACTTTATAGGTTCGACGGACCCTAATCGTTGCCCATGAGAACACCAATCACACACCGACCACAGACTGGCTGCTTGAAGAGAGGATTTGGACGCAGGAAAAATTAGGTGGGCAATAAATTGCTTTTCACTTTCTAAAGCTCTTAAACTCGATGATATTGTACTAGCCCCATGCCTGGCGCATCTTTACACATGCAGCGTTTCGCTACATTCCTAGTTGTTTGCTGTCTGAAAGAACAATCAGACACTCTTCCTTTTTATAAAATCTTTAGAGCGACTGTGCGATCGTTACATAAGGAATTACTGTCTTGTAGCTAGACTGTAGACAAAAGGATGTCGTCAAGTATGTGTTCTTTCTCTGCTCCTATAGAACCTTGTGTTACACAGCCTTATTAAACGCGTCAAAGATGCAAAATTTGTTACCATTAGCTACGCTGATAATCTTACTATCATTCTCCGGGGTAAACATGTGGGGGTATTATGTGACAGGATACAAGAAGCTCTTAATATAGTAGAGTCATGGTGTGAAAAAGAGAAATTGTCGGTCAACGCCAATAAAACTGACTTAATTCTCTACACAAGGTTACGAAAGATTGGCAATATTCGATTGCAAGTATCGCGTTTAATCAGTATCACAGGGCGATTGGGAAGATATGAAGTTTGTCACCTAAATCTGCCCGTATCTGGATTTACGCAACCGTAATAAAACCTATTATTATGGTGCAGTAGTTTGGTAGTCTAAATCATACAGGCTGCCCAAACTGCAGTAAATAAAATACAGAGACATGCATATATATATATATATATATATATATATATATATATGTTACAGGTGCAGATGGCACTCCTGCAGCCATGAAAAACCTACTAAGCAGCCACGCCTACACTTAGATATCCAGGAGGACTATGGGAAGTAGGAGTTTTGAAGGGAGAGAAAGTAGGAACAAGTGAAGTGCTTTGGAGGAAGGCGGTGTCGAACACATCAGTACTGGAATGCAGCACGAACTACATTACGACGAAATTTATTTTTTCAACTAAATACCTCACCCACTATAGTTCCACAGGTATATAGGGAAATAATAACTATAAAACTACTAACAACTATAAAATCTAAACTGTTGGTCCTTGCAGACAGACTGGTGCATTAGCAGGAATATTCTAAAATGACTTGCGACTCCGTTTTCTCTTATCACTCGTATAATGCATCGCTGTTATGTAGGCGGAATTAGTCGCCATAAAATTTGTAATTGATTTTTTCAATTTTTACCGACAATAGACATTCTGTTACATCAGCCTTAGCAGGAACAAATTTACCTCCGCGCTGTTGATGGACTATCACTTAGCACTTAAAGAAACACAAATAGTGTTACACTACAGTGGATAAAGGGATATTCGACTTGTTCGGGTAATAAACACGCCGACAGGCTGCCAAAAAGGACTGCTAGTATAGTACCCTGGTTGCCCTTTGCCCACGATTGTCCCACATTTAGGATCTCAAACTGATTTAATTAAAAATCTAACTCAAAAAGCGTTCTTGGATTGGTGGAATAGCGTTAAAGGGTGCTAGTTAACCAAGAAGTTATTGTTTCATCCCTTAGCTGACAAAGCACAGATATTAGTGAAGCTAGATTAAACCGCCTTACGCGTAATTACTGGACTGGTTGCAGGTCACTGTAACGTTAATAAACACCGTTATAACTTAAAGTGTGTTAATAGCCATCTCTGTCGTGCCTGCACAATAGGATGACGAACCGGTACATCACATCTTGTGTGGCTGTTATGCCCTAATAGGTCTCAGATTGAGGAATCTCCTCAATTCTCATATTCAAGAGCATTTGGAGAAGAATGGCTTATTACGGATGGCGTCGGAGACACACCTCTCAACTGTGTCCTAGCTTTTGATAATTTCCTATGCTGATTGATGTAGCCGTACTGAGTACAGAGAGGTAGAACAAAGGCCCTAATATAACCTTAAGCTGATCTGGTGTGCATATACGACTTAAACAACTGGTTCCTTTTAGAGATTCAAGATAAAACTTTGCTGGTCATCCGTATCTTTTTTCTTTTTTTTTGTTCAAAACACCATCATACTTGCAATTAGAAGTTATTATTAAGTTTCTCAACTTTTCACAATTGACACAAGAGAACATCTAATCAGGTCTAGTTGAGCTCTAGTTCTAAGGAAATAGATATCCAAGACTCGTGACTCAGGAACACCAAATATCTTAGTGAGTTTACATTGTAAGACCCGTTTTCACCAAGGACATACAAAACAGCATCAGTAAAAGTATTGTCTATATCCTATGTTAATATTGCCACCAAAAATTTCAAAACCTAATTTACAGTGACTATAGAGATATTTCTATAAAAGAGATAGTGCTATGATGTATGCTGGACTTAACAAATATAATAATTCCATCAGATCTATTGTAAGTACTACTGTTACCACGTATTATGTTAAGTAGTTTTCCAAGTTATATAAATCAATGTTGTCAAATATCCGGGTTTCAGATAGTATGATAAAATCAGAACTATAATTTAGATAATCTAGATCTAGGTTAAAAAAGTTTTTTTGAATACTTCTTATGTTAGAATGAAATATTCTGAAATTATGTAAAGCAATGCTGCATGAATTAACTAAGTTATCCTATCCAAAGGTAATTTGTTTTCAACAAAAAGGTCTCTGATTTTAAGAAGATCCTCCAATGGCATATCCATTTAAACACAATGAAAAGAAATGTTTAACAAAAAAAGAATCACAATAAAAATATCTTCAGGTACGACACGCAATGATGGTAAAAGTAGACTAGTAAACTATTCTCAATTAACAGGAGTTAAATCAACTCACACGTAACAGAGAAAGAATAGATTAATCTTCAAGGCATTAGCATCCTTAACTCGTTCATCACTTAAGCCTTTCAAGATTATTTAAATTTGTAATTTATTTTTAGATTTTTTTTAAATTTTTAACCTAGTCGCTATTTTAACACTGATACCATTTATAATACATTTTAGATTCCGTACACATTCCAACCGAAAGCAATCTCAGCGGTTTCTAACTTCAATATCCACTCCATTACCGTTAAATTTGATAAATCAAGATTAAAGTTCCAGCGTATTGTCGTTGTGCTTACGGCTTTCGTGGTTGAAAAATTCTAGTTCTCGTCATAGTAAATCCTTTCTTAGATCTAACTGCACACGTTCTCATTTGTTCGTTTGTTTTCAGGTACCATTTCAATTTAGTTCAATTTTAGTTAGCTCCCCGTTTATATCGATCGTCTTTAACGTTTCCATTAATATTAAACTAACTTACTACCTTATACGATACATTGAAAGTTTTCATATTTTCATCACTCATTCTTGTTGATTCATGTATCGCTTCTTTGCAGCAAATAAAAGTGTCTTTACTTTTAATTAAATTTTTGCATAGAAGTGTAGGTTATTAATCAGTGTTAACTCCTATAATAACCAATAATTAAATATCAATTATTTCGATTTGTTACAACCTTACAAATTTCGATGAAAACCGCGTCTACTACTATGAACACAACAAATGAAAATCCTCGATCAAACGATTCACTGAAAACGAAAATACTGACACTGAATGAAATGTCAAGCAAAATTCGAGAGGCTCCTGGCACAGCTAAGTATTATTTCAACAGCAAGCTGAAAAAATGTTCATTGAAATGCAATATTTAATACAGTTTTATTTATATTGCTCACATAATACGGGCGTTATGTATACAGACAGGTCATTATTCATAGTGACTGAATTTCTCAAGTTGCCGGTAAAATATATTACGGGCAACTTGTACAATCTTTAGTAACATATGTGACCTGGGCTATGAATAGGAAAAATGCGTTTTTCATTTATTTACTGATTTGGACTGACGTTTAGATTCTCTTCCAGAGGCAGAAAACCGAAAAGTCATGACTTATTTCAAAGTTCATTATTTATTGTTATAAAACTTCATTGTTATGAATAGAGGAGAGTAAAAATTAAAAAAAAAAACAATTTTTTGTCGTTAAAAAATACTTAACGCATTAAGATATAAAAAAGCATAGTAATACTCCAGAAAATATAGTGTAGGCCCAAAAAGTATAACTTTAACAATACTAAGCAGTTTGTGTAGTTCTCTACGTAGCCATCTTTCTTACGACCTTTGTTATGTGCAGGTTTTGAGAACCTTATTCCATTCCACTTGGTTCGAGAACATCACCCCCTTTCGTTTTTTCGATGTATCTTTGGTAATAACTTATTCTTTGGTAATAGTGTTACCATATCTGCTTTACTTTTATCCAACACTAAATTTCGAGGATTTTGATAGACTGACACATTGAAGATAAAGCACTATTCTGCGATCAATAGATTTCAATAAGTAGAAATGACTGGAGGTCCCTGGTATCTGCGAATTGTGTGATACCATCCAGTGACTTATAGAACGATTTAAGATAGCTATCCCATTCACACTAAACAACTTTCTCGATAGACAGCTTTGTTATAACCACCTAGTGACGATTGTTCTACACGCGTGTTAACGTAACTTTGTTCAATATTATCTTCTATCTAAAAACAGCTAGTCATCTTCATCGCCGTTGGACATGTCATTGTCCTGAACTTTGTATTCATAATTTTTACAAAAATACTGTCTATATACGGCAATGAACTCTTTATCAACACTATTTTTTTTATTATTTTTGTGATACCAAAGACCAATAGAAAGGATTACATGTATATATGTAAGGATGCAGGAATGCGTGCAGTTCCGCATATTGCATTTATGACCCAATCCAACTCCTTGTGCATCGTCTGGTCACATCTACTTGCCTAAGGATGTGCCAAAGACCAGATATCTCCCATCGGTATCTTCCTAACTTCATCATCGACAGAAGGGTAAGTCAGCGAGCTTCATAATATGAAGGTGCTTATTTACCTTACAGCCCCCCGTGAGAGCTATGGCTAATCGAAGGACGTTTTCTTCCAAGCCCTACAAAAAACTGAGGTGTTGTTGTAGAAAGATATTTTAAACAATGCCTTGCAAGATGGCACCCACGGGTTCTGTCCCACCTGTAGTTCGTCTTGGGTTAGAGTAAGTTAGTTACAAAAAAATAGACAACATGAGAGTTGAGTATGAGCTACGGTGCCGTGTAGACGTGTTGACGCTGAATCTGCGTTATAGTGTAATAACTAAGTTGTTAAAATTCCGCATTCAATTACCGAAATCATGGATCTATCAGCCGCTGACAAATCCGATATTGTGAGTCTAATAAAAACCACCCTTAAAGACATATTTAGAGCTGAAACCAACAATATCATGCAATCATTCACGGACAAAGTTGCACGTGAAGAGACGTGTGACTTCCAACAAAAAAATTAAGGAATTGAACGCAAAAACGACGAACTCGCCACAAAACTTGAGCGCCTACAACAATATTCCCGGCGTAACTCAATGAGAGTCTTGGGGTTTCCGGAGGAAAGGAATGAGATTATCGAATCCAAAATTTTAAAAGTATTTAAGGAAAACATGAAATTAGACTACATAACATCTGCGCACATCGCCCGGGTTTATTCTGTCGGCAAAAAAACCATCTGACAAGGTTTCGACGCGGACGACAAAAACATCTCCACCACGTGGCGTGCTTATAAAATTTGTAAGTTACCAGGAACGCCGTACTGTCTACAACAACAAAAAGAAACTTATTGATACCAAATACGTAATATGTGAAGACCTAACGACAGAAACTATCGCTTTTAAAGGAAGCCAGCTTAAAATTTGGCGCAAAGAATGTATGGTCCTATGAAGGGAATGATTTTGCATCAGTTAAACGAAACGTGAAAAAATAAAATCTCTCCTTGGCATTAAAAACTTTAATTAGCGCAAATTAGAAAAAATAAAGGTATCAATTTGTATATTTGAACAGATTCTCGTTTTTCTATTTTTGAGCAAGAGTTTTCTCTTTGTTATTGTTTCATTTGGATAACTACTTGCATTTTTCCTACTTAGCGCAAGATGCACGCCCATCTGTCTTTGAGCCTTTTATTGTTATTTAAGTTTTATTGTAACTATTTTTTTGTTAATTAAGTACTTTAAATTATACCAAACCAGTTTTATGTCTTTGCAGTGCTCTCAAGTGAATGCCATGTGGTTTCCTCTTTTTATTTTTGGTTTTCTGAAGAGTTAAACCTCATAATTCTTAAATGAACTTAAAATTTGCTCACGTAAATGCTAGATTTTTGACTAATAATTTTAATAGAATTAAACAATGTTTGCTGGCAGGTGAATTTGACGTGGTCGCAATTAGCGAAACATGGCTTTAAACGACATAACTGATAGCATGATATCGGTGGAGGGATACCTTTTGTTTAGAGTGAACAAACAAACGAGGGTTGTACGTATCCAGCCAAATAAAATGCGTCAAAATAGAGAATATGAGTAATGATATACAACAGGATTGGGCAATTGTCATAATCGGTATCATAAAATATGGGTTTGCATGTCTTTATAATCCGCCCAATGCACAAAAGGGACTTTTCCTTGATAAACCACATGAAACTCTTACGCATATGCAGGGTATATCTAATATGTTTTATTAGGAGGTAATGGCAACATTGACTTTCTTAACATTGTAAATTGTTATACACAGAAATTCAATGATCTTCTAATTGAAATGCCAGCCCAACAGATTATTACTTTTCCTACTCGTATTACAAACATATCAAGCAAACTAACAAGCTGATATTGCCGACCATGCGACCATCAAGAAAATTAATTCAGTTAGAAAAACGTATAAAAACTTTAATAACATTAATTATGAAACGTTTGAACGAGATCTGAGCTCCCTTCCATTGCAAACTATGTATCGTCTTTCTACCATAGATAACTATAACAAGCTATAGTATCTTAACGACCAATTGCTTTTCTTGTTGAAGCTTCATCCACCAATCCGTACCGTCAAGTTTTCGAAATCTTTTGCCCCCTGGATAACTGACACTGTGCAATTGATGATGAAACTGCGTCATCAAATTTTTATAAAACTCCTATCAACAAAATCTTCAGATCATTGGAATAATTATCAGGCATTACGAAACTTATACACACTTCCGTAGTTGAAAGAGAAAAAAAAGCGTATATTAAAGCAATAGCCAACAAAAAGAATCCAAAACGAACATGGCAAATTTTGAGTCGAATGAACGTGTTTAATAAGCTAAACTTACTATTCCTACACATCTTGCGGATGTAAATAAGATCAATCATTTTTTTGTTAATGTAAGCGACACCGTCGATGACGTGTTACTCGATTATTACAATAATAATAAATTGTTGGGGAATGAGCTAACATTCGAACTTAAACTCATTAACTTTAGTGACATTTCAAGAATAATTACAGAAATTAAATCTGCTGCTTCTGGCATTGATGAATTCAATATTACGTTCATTCGACTCTGCTGTTCACATATTATTGCATTTATAACATATATTGTTAATTGTTGCATTGAGCAGAGTTATTTCCCGACAACTTGGAAAATTGCAAAAGTGTTAGCGCTGCCCAAAATTGGAAATCCGAGCGAACTCAGTGACTTACGACCAATTAGTATATTACCCATGTTTTCTACAATTTTGGAAAGGTGCATGGAAAGACAACTTCTTAGTTATACTGTTATTTATAATCTATAACCATCAATTCAATCCGGTTTTAGACTTACGTATGGCTGTTCTACGGCTCTCTAAAAAATTATAGAGAGCACGCTATTGCAGTTTTACTTGCTTACAGTAGCCTCTGATAGGAAACTAACCATAAAATGCTGTTAGCAATGCTGAACTATTTGGGGTTATCGAAAGCAACCGTCAAGCTATTCACTAGCTTTTTATCTGATCACCTGCAGTTGGTTAAAGTGGATAATCACTCTTTGCAACTGTTACCAATTGCAACGGGCGTGCCTCAGGGATCAATTTTGGCTGCGTTACTTTTCCTTATATACCTCACAATTACCCAAACAAGTCAAACATTGTTCCCGGCATATGTATGCGGATGATATAATGTTTGATAAAAATGGGATAGATGCCGCTTGTTTCAAACTAAATGACGATCTAAAAGCCATTTATAACTACTCTAACAAGACGTCTTTAACTCTTACCCGATCAAAATCAAAAATGACTACTTTCGGACCTGTGAATCCCAATGATTTCAATATCGTGCTGAACGGAGAAATAATACTGGCATGCGATGAAGCAAAAAATTTAGGACTTATCTTAGACGAAGAGCTTAGATTTAAGAAACACGTGTCATCGTGTTTACAAAAGTCATACAGCATATTGGGAACGCTTTACCCCCATCGCCATGCCCTCCCAATAGATGTTAAAGTAAATTTGTGCGGTAGTTTGATATCCAACCGCTTGGAAGTAAATAAATATAGAATTCAGCGATTGCAAAATACTTGTCTGAGGTTCATATATGGAATGCGTAAATATGATCGAATTTCTCACACTCTGAGGATATGTGGTTGGCTTATGTCATAAAATAATTGTGAACAGAACCCCACCATATCTTTACGAAAAAATTCGATTTCGGACGGATGTTAATAATTTAAATATAAGACTTAAGAATACTATCACAATCCCAGTACACAGATGTGCAATATTTAACGATGTTTTTCTTACAATGTTTCAAAATTGTACAATAACTGTCTGTCCGAAATTAAAGTATTATGTTAAATTGATGTGCTTTATAAAAGTCAGGACTCAGCCCAAAGATGAGTAAGCTATCACAACAAAGAGAGCGCTGTCTGATGAGGGCGTTCGTGTGGGGATTAGCTTATTTCAATCTGCTGTTTATAGTTTATCGGTACTAAAGTAAGTAGGTTGTTGTTTTTGTTTTCTTTTTCTCTCACTTTCTGCTTAGTGAATTATCTTTTTGTATTATTTTTCTTTTCTTGCTTTTTGTTTCATTTAGCTTATATTTTCAACGGGCCGCCAGGAAGAACAGGAAGCATACTATTGTAACCTGATGGCGGTTCCAATTGGTTAAGCATTAAGTAAGTTTAGTTATTATACATGTATATGTTATAGTAAATTTCGTAACTTATATTTGCAAGACCAATAAATAGATTATTATTATAATCTCCATAAACTCACTTCTTCAGTGTTACTCGTTTAAAATCCGAATTTAACAAGTTACGTGATTAGTATCAATAACATTCTGAGTATATAATGTATAAAAGGTAGTTAAAGAAATGACGTAGAAAATATTGATTTAGTAGTTGTGAACAAAGACCCCTGAAATGTTAAGATATATCGACCACCTAGGGAAACCCTGATGTAAATAATGAAGATTCCTCATTTGTCATTCCGTTAGTTTCTTGATTAGAGTAACGCTGTTGTATAGAATTCTCTCTTCTGTTATTGGCACGTATGATGGAAAATATCTTATTGATAAACTCAGTGAGGTTGGGACGTTTCATGGCCGTGCTTTTCTGAAAATACTGGTGAGATAATTTGTTTCATAATAGATGTGGACATAATAGAATATATTTATTATCATGCGATTTATGTCTTAATTTTTTTCCCAATATACGCAAATTCCATAACTATTAATCTAATCTAATAATCTTATAATTTTAATTATTATTAAATCCACTGGTTCGCATGAATTATAAAAATTATTCATTGTTAAACTTGGTTTCATTACTTGAAACTTTATTGTTACTGTGTTTCAAAGTTTGAACATCAGAATTACGTAGTATGTTGTCATAAATCACTTTCCATGTTTGATAAAAAAACAAATAAGTGTCGATCTCGATTCCCTTTGGAAAGAAGCAGACGTTTCGTCAAAATCTCACCTGGCGTTTTCGTTGCCGTATTTTTAATCGATAAGGTTTCGGTTGCATTTATGTAGGACACCAAAATTGCTTAACATGTTTTTAAATGTTAAACGGGTGCACAGAAAAACGTACTCTCTCAAAATCCGTATTAATTTGAGCAAGTTATTTTCGGCGTTTTCACGTTGTTTAAAAATGCACTTAATTAACATATTAGTTACAATTTTTCTTAACTCTATAATTTGAGTGTTCCCATAGAGATTTTTTTCGTGAAAAACCATCTACAGAACATACGATCGGCTTATATACAAGTTCTTCCACATATCAGAATGTTTAACTTTCTGCTTTCGAGCTGCTTTAATGTGTTGAAAACTTAGGTCATTTTACCAGCGCTCCAATTTTCCCTTTAGAACCAATTACACCGAACGAGAAGCAATTCCTAGTTTACTTCCTCGAACTCTCAGTGAGATTCTGATATCTTTGCCACTTGGATTATCCCACGTTTGCCCTCAGGTGCGGAAATGTGCCTTTCCGCTAAGTTGTGTTATGTGTAGGGTTAGGCCCTTCTTTTTTAGCCTTGCCTCTATAGATCCGTTTTTTTACGGTGAAGTTCAATGAAACCCTTGGCGTTGTCCCGTAGGTTTTGATGGAAAATGCGATAGAAAGTTTAAACTGAATTCCTCCCTTTTCAAAATTTTTAGATTTAGTACTAAAAGGATGTAGTGGTAACATTAACCTAAACTGTTTTAAAGTAATGTTGATGTGTAAACGTTTGAAACGGTATATTAGTAAGAACAAAATTTATTGAATTATCAACATCGTTATCAGCTAACTTCAAATATTAACTTTATCAACACTTTAAATTATGTTGAAATATTTTCATAACCAAATCTGTCTTTCTATATCTTATGCAATCTATATCTTTAACAAAAAGGTATAAGAATCAGCACGCAGGATATATTTTTCCTTCAACATTCCAATCCGGATGACAATATCGATGATTCAGATTCAAATTTCTTACATTCCAACTAATAATTTAGCGTGAATTCGTCGTCATGAGCAGTCCTGATTTTAGTGCTTGAACTTATCGTAGCTGATTTATGTTTTGTCTTCCGCCTTTGTCAGCAGTCAGTTTGATTAGTTTTATATTTTCGAAGATAACTTTTAATTTCCAAACCTAACAGATTCCAAAAAAGCAGAAAAATACAAACAATTTTGGTTCCCGGTCGGAACTTTTAGTGGTGAAACTTTTCAAAATTTTTAGATTTAGTACTAAAAGGATGTAGTGGTAACATTAACCTCAACAGTTTTAAAGTAATGTTGATGTGTAATCGTTTGAAACGGTATATTAGTAAGAACAAAATTTATTGAATAATCAACATCGTTATCAGCTAACTTCAAATATTAACTTTATCAACACTTTAAATTGTGTTGAAATATTTTCATAACCAAATTTCTGTCTTTCTATATCTTATGCAATCTATATCTTTAACAAAAAGATATAAGAATCAGCATGCAGGATATTTTTTGCTCTAACATTCCGATCCGGATGACAATCCGGACCTTCTTCCAAACCTAACAGATTCCAACAAAGCAAAAAAATACAAACAATTTTGGTTTCTGGTCGGAACTTTTAGTGGTGAAACGCTTATTATTAAAACTGAAAGATTTCGATTATAATATGAAACGATTTCCAACAAATACATGACCATTCATGTGTATTTACGCGTCGTTCAAAGTAGTAAGTAATTGGTTCTCCGAAACCACTTATTATGTTAATTAAAGCTTTCAAAGTTATTAACGCCCGTTTGAACCGCAATAATTAACCGTCAGTTAACACTAATATTTACTAGCACCGTTCATTAACCCTCACTCATTTTCAGTTAATTAAAGTTTTATTTGCGAGCACAATTTTCGGATATTTCTGTTTTAAGTATAAGTATGTCAAGTCTTAAGACAGTGAAATGTAAGAAAAAAATAACGATAATTCATCAAAAAATTTCTGGCATGATTTAAAAAACAGTTATGATTATAGACATCTATAATAGACTTTATGTTTTTGTGTTAAATCTACAATGTAAACAGCAAAATTTACAACGGAGAATTTTCGAAATAAAAAATCACTATTTTACATTTGTTGTCGGTAGATGAAAATTTTTTAGATTTACTTGAATACCTTGTGATTTAAAGGACGAAGGAATCTGCGAAGATTGCGGAAAATTCTTCTACGTATTGTGCATAATTCATTCTTATATTCTTGTACAATGTAAATCTTTGCTTTTTCATTTTTTATTAAATGATTATATTTAGATAATTGTCAAAGTTATCAGTATTTGTTAAATGAATTTTTGAAAAGAAAAAAATCACCATATACTTGACCTCACCCCCTTAAGTGGTTGGAAAGAGTACACACACACTTTATCTAAGGAAGTTCTTTACGACTACTCCTACGTTTAAACAACCCTTCCTTCTCGTTAAATTAATACGTGTGCTTATTACACTAGGGTCATCTTAAACCCTAAAGCAAAGTAAGCGTTAAGGTGCGACCTTGAGACATTTGTAGCACATAACGAACTTGTGTATGAAATATAAATAGTAAAGTCATTTACAGGGACATAATACACCCAACATAACACAATACATTACACAACATAATGTAATAACATGTAATAATGTAAATAATATAAATAAAATAATGTAATAACATGTATTACACACAACATAATACATTAAAGGTGTATTATGTTGAAATAATGAGTGAATCAGAACTTATATGTATATTAACACACTTTGCATATTACTTTGTATATTATATAACGTATAATTTTGTTGAATACCAGGTTATAATGTGGATTATAAGAATTTTCATAGATCGGATTAGTGGATGATGGATTAAAGAACTGTACAGAAAAATTATATAGATATTTAATTTATTTATATATAGATTTTAATTTATTTAATAAATAATATTGTGACCTGGTAACGTACCAAATTAAATTTTCGAGTAAACAGCTATTAAAGATAAACAACTCGTTTTGTTCAGTTTCTGATCTTTTCTCTGTTATGGGCAGTGTAGAAGGATATCAAAGTCTTGTGAAACGTCCTAACCTCACTGAATTTATCAATAAGATATTTTCCATCATACGTGCCACTAACAGAAGAGAGAATACTATACAACAGCATTACTCTAATCAAGAAACTAACGGAATGACAACTGAGGAATCTTCATTATTTATATCAGGGTTTAACTAGGTCGTCGATATATTTTAACATTTCAGGGGTCTTTGTTCACAACTACGTCTTTTTTTAAACTACCTTTTATATTTTTTATCAAATTCTAAACAAAGCATGTATGAAGTCAAGATTTAATCTTATCCTCATATGCTTTAGGAGTAGTAAACTACTTTTCTCCTTTTTAAATTTTTGAACAAAGTATGTATAAGGTGAAGATTAAATACATCAAAAGTAATTCGTAAGCATTAAAATGTTCAAAAAATTATGGTTCCGCCTGGGCGTGACTTATGCGTGATTCACGTATGATATTTACGTGAGCTGTTTGTGGAATAGATCATGAGCGGGCTTAAAAAACACCGATGTGCACACTTCTAACCGTAATTTTTGTTAAAGTGAAGTTATAATTATTTGAAACATACTATCGAAAACTTCAGTTGAGAGAGAAAAAGTATGCTTGCTTATAAAGAGGAGCAAATGGTTCAGTTGGTTTCAAGAATGTAAGAAAACAATGGTGGCTTGCGTGCATCGTAGATCTCTTTACTTATTGCTAAATCAGGAAAACCACATACCATAGGGGAGCAAATGATTTTACTCTGTGTTCGCGAATCAGCACGTGATATTTTAAACAAAATTTCTTAGGGCAATAACACCATTCAAAGACGGATAGATGAAATGAGACAAAAACACAGAAAGTTCTTTATGTAATTATTTGGAAAAGAATAAAATTATACCTATTGCTGGCATACATCCGCTTTATTAGATGAACATAGTTGCGAAGTACTGCTTTCTGCTAGGTTTTTGAAGACAAATAGCAAAGGTCAATCAGTATTTAATGAATTAAAACTCTTTTTTAGTGCAACAGATGAAGCACCGGCTATGATTGGTGGGTATCACAGTTATATAAGCTATCTGAAGCAGCTGAAACAAAAGTATTCAAAGTACTTGCAGTTAATGCTAATATCACTATGCACAAAAATAAAGAGATAAAAGTGCAATTTAGGCAGGGCTATCAATAGTTTATGGTCAGTGACATAGACATATTTGTTGGCATTTCCAACGTCGGACTTGGTAAAGAGGATTTAGTGTAGTTTCAAATCTACTCAACAAAATAAGAAACTTTAGATAATGATATCTAAAGCACGTGGTGATTTATGACTGCAACTCACTGGCTTTAAATCTGATATAAATATCAGATCAGCATGTAATATCTATATATAAAATCTACCTCATTAATTTTTTTTAGAAACTTGAAGTATTGATTTGATAGATGGACTTTTTCATAAATATCTAGTTTTATTTTAATTTGTGACTTCTTTTATTGTTGCACATTCTATGCTTGAATTCAGTAAATATATATTGTTTTTGACAAAAGCTTACATTGGTTTACATTCAAAGTATTAAGTCAGCAAGCACATCAACAGGTAGCTCAAATACAACGGCTCACATATCTTAACATAGCAGGTGCGATGAGATTTTCTCTGCTACTTTAGAAGTCCATTTATATATACAAAAAGATGCAGCTTTGAGTGCCTTATCACAAACATGTTTTTCACCTAAGTTGTTGCATTGCAACTTCATAGGACACCTCGAAAGATTCAGGGACTCAAAACTATATTACTTAACTGAAATAAAAACGGATCTTATTCCGACAGAACACAATTTCGACCAGCCATATAAGGTCACATTTAGAAACAGGGAAAAAAGAACGAAGTGTGTCTCACTTAAAAAATGGAAACCTAGCCTGGTATACCGATGCTTCAAAGATAGTTAGATCTGGACTAGGCATGAGCATTAATGGACATAATAGCCACGTTAAATTGTTACTCAGCTCTGACACAACCACTTTTCAAGCAGATTTTGTTATAAACTTCTGCATTGCTTTACACCTCCAAAAGGAACAAAAATGAGGCTGATCTCAAGGACACGTGAAGGTTTGGATCTTAAGGTAATTCAGTCCTTCACATGTGACTCGGTGCTAATCAGAGAATGTACTAGCAAGTTAAAAGAACTCACTAGGAGCAATGATGTTATTTTATGGCGGGTTTCAGATCACAGTGATATTGTGGACAATAATAAAACATTGTATGAACTATGCGTGAAGTGCCGAAAAGCTAACTTGTATTCAATAAATAAGTATTCTGCTTCAGCAAAGGTGATCTAAGGATGCTCTTAACTAAATGAAGTTTTTAATGGTAGTCACATTTTTGAACAGCTAGAACATACATTTTTGAAATTCTAATCGGTAGAGAAAAATCTTAAGAGTTTTGATGGTGGCCATTTTTAGCCAATGTGACTGAAATAGCAATTTACTGTTGTCATTGTTTCTTGCTGCGAAGTAGGATTTAAGTAAGTTATTTATTGCGTAGTCCTTTTTCATTTATGACCTAACCTATAAATTATTCTATAACTCATTCTGAAAAATGGTAAACGATAAATAGTCTCAGAACCATATTTTAATATTCGCTGTCGAATATTCGTAGGCACCATCCTTGAAACTACTAGAAAAACTAATTTCCAGCTGGAATCTTGTGAGACTTTTATTGTAACTTTAATTAAAGTTTTCCTTTGCAAATAAAATCTGATTATGAACAGTGTTGAATAAAAAAGGTAGATAAATCCAGTATTCAAGAAGAATGTTTCATAAGCGTACATGCACTTTTGAAAATAATTCACCAGCACACAGAAATTTGGTAAGGCAGTAATACTAAAGTAGTATAACTTACCCTTGCATGAAGAGCGAATCAACCCTGTTGGAATGGGATGCAGTAATGGCAAAACAATCTTCTGTGAACGGCAGATACTGTCACTATACGACGTAGTATGGAGCTGGTATGTATATTATAATAGAAGGGGTGGACAACCATGCCGTCTCAACCCCATAATCCCTCAATGTTAACCGGGGGAGCTGAATAATGTTGAAGTCTCCGACCCATCCTATCCTAAATATGTTCAATTCGACTCAGGTTCGGAGAAATAGCTGGTCATGGAAGCATTCCTACACGGTGCTCTTCCAGTAAGGTCTGTACAACATGCTCGATATGGGATCGGGCGTTGGCGTGCATGTACAGAAGACGTGGGCGCCGTTGAACGTAACAAAACACAATTAGCCATATTACCACATCTACCTATCATTGATTCGTCATCGTCTGCTGTACACGCAGCAAACATGCATCCACCATGTGTAATCGTAAGCCATATCATATCACTAACACTGTGAAAGGACATTTTATTTTTCCGACAAATCGAGATACGAATTGACCAATGATACGCGTATTTTGGTTCGCTGGAGACGTGGTGATCGTTACCTGTGCTGTGTATGCAAGAACGGGTGCTATTACACGTGATGGATATACGTCTGCTGCGTTTACAGCAGACAATGATGGACCAACGACACTTATATGAGGTGCTACATCCCGCTCGCTTTAAAACTTTCGGCGGCGCCTAAGTCTTCTATACATGCAAGACAACGCTCTAACGCATATAGGGTTAGGGTCAGTCTATAATATAGCCTCATATTAACTCTATGCCACTCGTGTAGTGATGGTAATGGAGTTAATATGTGGCAATGGTTCCACCATTCATGGAACATACATTCGTCATTATTGCATCCCCTTTTAGCAAGATTGTGCCGCTCTCTACGTGAGGGTAAGCCAAATTTCAATGCGCTAGACACACGCATTAGGAATATGCTGGGTGTGCTCGTGAATTACTTCCAACAATGTATTTTAATATGGTTACAATCGTTTCTCAGTACTAGTCAAATATTTCTGGAAATTAATATCCAAAATAACTGTTAACTTTATGTATGTCATTTTTCACCAGAGATAAGGTTAATAAAAAGTAGTTATTACGGATTACAATGATACCTAACGATCCCCATTTGCCAAAATATGTTTTTAAAAATTAGTAAAATTATATTATGGCCGGTAATTTCAAATTTCTTAATGCATCCCTCAAACACCATCTTCTTCATATTAGACAAGCTGAGGAAAAACTTGTCGATTTTACACTGAAGAGTCAAAAACAACCGTTACTCACTTAAAACACATTTTCGGTAAAAATCCTATGATACTTACCGACATAAAGGAACAAGACCATGGAGCAACCTCTGCAGGGCTAAAGATTCAATAGATCTCTTAGGTCAAGGTAACGAGAGGGGACACTCGCCTCAACCCGGCAATAATAGTATAAGTCTTTGATTTGGTAAATCAATATATCAATCATATATTGCTAATTAACAATTTCAGCACGTAAGGAGATCTAAAGGGTCGACATCTATGTAGAAATGTTGTGCTGTGGTACGTATACAGATTGGTTTAATGAGCGACCCTCTCGCTATACTACATACATTCTTGGTTAGATAACGTTTGAATCTCGGTCCGAACTTATTAATATTAGCTCAATTAAAATTACTTGATTGACATCATTAGTTCCGCTTTAAGCACTTGCCATTACAATGAAGTTATTTGTCACGCGCTAGATTACACTGGTACATCAATATAAATGAGACCTAAAAAATTTGCAGCTTTAATTAAAAATTGTTCATAAAATTGGCTTTAATTGGAAAGTAGCAGCGAAGTAATGAGAAACACGTAACTGCACGTGATAAAGAATCAAGTTGTAATTGGTTCTGCGAATACATATAAAAGTATCGAATTCTTTGTAATTAAAACCACAAAATTGATAAAATATTAATTTAAAACATACAGTTTGTTTCTATTAAACCAGCACAATTTTTTCTTTTTATTTCGTTATTTTATTTAAAATTTGATATTTTTTTGCATTCATATTTTTTTAAATCCAATACATCTTTTATATAATATACATATAATAGTGCTTTGATAGTATACAAATAGAGGTCTAAAATCCTTCTTTTGTGACGATACGACTACGCCACATCATAAAAATATATGGGCGGCTTACAAAAACTATTTTTCCTTATCTCGTCCTAAAAATGTAATCCCATAACATAACAAGCAAGATATATTCTAGAATCCAAGTCCGCAAACTTCTTATTTATTTATTTTTTTTTCATAAAGCTTATTATACATATAAGGAAAATGTTTTTTGGTCACATAAAAATAGCTTTATAATCAAGATTTTCTTAGAATTTTATTCACAAATGTCTGTAGTACAATGGCTATATCACAAAGTAGACAAATATCGAATGTAAGTGCAAATTATGACTGTTGGTTACGATTTTCTTTTCTTGTTAAGATAGCGAATGTCTAATTTACGTCAATTAAGCCTTACCGTAACGAACGATAACTTTTTGCTTTATTGTATTCTTTCATCCGTGCATATTAATGTGACGTACAAGTTAGAAAATAGGAAATACTCTAACAATAATCTCAATTTATTTCATCTTTTTAATTTTACGAATTTGTTACGTCTGATCATCCATACCACAATAACTATAAACACTTTCACAACGTACGATATATTATAATCATTTGATCTGTATAAATAACAATATTAATAGGATTAAAGAAAGGCTCATCACACGTCTTTTGTTGACTTTTTACGCTAAAACGAGTTGAAAAGTAATGGGTTGGCACAAGACATTTGGTATTACACTTTTTTAGTGCTTTTTTAATAACAAAAATGTTTTGATGTTTTGATGAAGGCAGTCTAATTAATTGCACTATTTTGAGCAAAGAAAATAGTCTTAAAAATTAATGGAATTCCAATAAAAAAAAGATACATAAAGCAAATAATACCATAATAAAACATAATTGTAGTTAATTACTTAAAATAAAAAGAATATATGTATAATTACTTGAAGTTAACATATGTATAGGCCATAATAAACTTATTGTATACGTATACTGAAGCAAGCTAAATGCGAGTTTACCGATTTTAATACAAAACAAATATGATGATTTAATTGCGCAAACTTACATGTACCATTACTCAATTCAACCAATCAATTCAACGTAATTCGCCGGAAACAGCCCATAGGTTCCGTCCGGCCCTAAGCCTTGCCACCATCCTTCATCAACAAATTCTATATGTGTGATAAGATCACCTGGATCAAACGTAATTTCTGTATCATCAGCTGAAACAAAAATATATTTTATTCCAACAACATAGTTACTTTTAATTGTCAATCAAACCAGAATATGTTTGCATTAATTTATAATTTTTGAATATACCAACAAATAGCATACTAAAGTGAGAGGTTATTTAATTAACATCTGTTCAAACAATGCCTTTAGTATCCACAATACTTATATCCAAAGAGTATATTAAATTATTTAAAATATAGAGTAACACAACTTCTTTACTTGCTATTGTTTATTTGTTCGGTACCGGTTTCGAGTTTTAAATCTCATCATCAGCCGAATCTCCGAATTAAAATTGGAAATCAAATATAATCGTCGATATTTTGTTTATTCAATTATATATGTTTTTTGCAAAATATTTGTTTAAAATTTAATAAATAATAAAATTAAAATTAAAAACGTACGTCAAAATATTAAAATACTACAAAATGGTAATAAATATATAAAACATTTACACAGAACAATTTACACGAACTACACAAATACAGAAGAAAACTTGAAATGGACAGGTTTTATTGTATGCTAAAAATTGTAGATGTATCTTCTTTGAGCAAAGTAAGAGGGATTGATTTAGAGAAGAGAAGATACAAATTAAGTTTTGAAATTTATAATGTTTTAAGAAACGTAAATAAAGGATTGTAGATTGATCATTTAATAAATTGAAATTTATGTCTTTTCTGTGTTTGTCGATTTCGTACATTTCTAATAAATCCATTTTAAAACCTTTGTTGCAATGGTGTATCAACTTAGCATTTTTATAAATTATTTTATGCCCTGTTTCAATGGCATGCCTATATACATTAGAATTTTCTTTTGTTTGATGTTCATCTATTCTAGTCTCTAGTTTTCGACCCGTTTGTCCTACATATATAGAATTACAGTTTGTACATTCAATGGAATAAACCCCACTCTTTTGAAGATAATTAGTTTTATTATGACAATTTGTTAATAGTTTCAAAATTGAATTTTGATTTGAAAAAGCCAGTGAGATGTTATTGTTAGAAAATATTTTTTTAGATTTGAAACTTAGTGTATTAAAGGGTATTGGTTTATATAAATTGTTATTTGGGTTTTTTGTATATATTGGGTCTTGTTGTTTTTGTAATTTTTGATATAGTCTATTAATTAATTTGTGTGGGTATTTATTTTGATCTGCGATTTTAAGTATATATTTTAATTCTTTATCTTTGTTAATGTTCGATAATGGATACTTAAGAACTCTATTTATCTCTATTTATTATTTTATAAGAACTATATTTATGTTTTATATATTTATTACCATTTTGTAGTATTTTAATATTTTGACGTAAGTTTTTAATTTTAATTTTATTATTTATTAAATTTTAAACAAATATTTTGCAAAAAACACATATAATTGAATAAACAAAATATCGACGATTATATTTGATTTCCAATTTTAATTTGTAGATTCGGCTGATGATGAGATTGTAAAACTCGAAACCGGTACCGAACAAATAAACAATAGCAAGTAAAGAAGTTGTGTTACTCTATATTTTAAATATTTAATAAACTTGCAACATGGATTCAAACAAACTATATTAAATTAGTTTGCTAATAATCTGGCCGTATTATACCACACAATGGTACACACATTAGTACAAATAGAAGGTGTAATGAAGTTTCGACGTGCGTCTATCACATTAGTATTATTGAACAACCACGGGAACGGTACGTGGGATGAAACATACATTAAATCAGACGCTATTGATATGTTGAAAGTATAGTTATTGAAGGTGGGGAAAATGTAGGCTTTATAACAATTTTTTATTTGGAAATATCAATATTATTATCAAGTACACTGTGTTAAATAATTATCGTAACTTACGTCACGTTGTTATGTTGGTTATCTATCTCATTGTGTAGTGGTAACGGCGATATCTTTAAATTAGTAACCAGATTTTAACCAGATGTTGACAACAGGTCGAAAGTTATTAGGTTATTATTGTCGCGATTGTCGTATGTTTTGTGTGTTTCCGAATTTTCTTTATTCTTTAACCATTTTTTGCCGCCTTTATATTTCTCCAAACAGTTCTTCTTAGAGCTATCGTTGTTTCTAGCGATTGATTTAAGCGGTAAGTCAATAAAAAAATTAAAATAACGAAAACGTTCAATGAGAATTTCTTTCAGATTTTTATTTCTTTCGTTATGACGTTCACACCGAAACATGATGCCTTTAAATGGCATCACAATGGCACATTATCGAAGTGGTACGCAGAATGCGGACGATAGTTGGGTTTATTCCTTACAAAGCTGTATACAGCAATTCAACCAACGTTTCTCAGATTTCGACGTTGATTATGACGCTTTTAAGCATAAGAAACACATTTTTACAGTCGTTAATTGCTATACAAAAGTCAACTTTTAATAGCATTTTTCGAAAAAATTATTTCAAATAATAGGAATATTCGTCGCGTTGCAATACCAAAACTGTGATATTGGTTGCCTAGATTTCGGGTACGATAATTAGTTAACACACTGTATCTTTTGTTATTACTACAGACTTGTTTTTTATTTTTTTTAATTTAAACCATTTAAATTTTTGATAAATTTCATAAACATACTATAGTTTCATCATCAACAATTATATTGCAGCTTATTAACATTTTTCATTAATTTGTTGGAAGAAATTATATAACACAAGGAAGTGCAGGGGCATCGGGTAGACATTCGGCATTGTCAATATACAAGGTCCTTCATACAAGGTCCCTCACTCCGTTTTCTGAAGCTCAGTTAATAATTAAGTTAGGAGTTTAATATTTTGCATACTTATACTGTCAGGCTTATCTCAGACCGCATTTTAGGAAATTGATTTTGATTATACAGATTGGCCCAAAAAAGTAGGATGCCATGATGATACTGTTTTTTTATTGCACGATATCTCCTTTCTCGCATTTTTGGGGCCCTTACTTTTTAGCTGTAAGGGCAGAAATAGAAATTTTTTAATGAAATACATTGAAGGGTACAGGGAATAAACAGGCTAAGTCAATTTTTGTTGAAATCGTGTTAACAACACAGTCTGGTAAAATTAAAGCGAATCTTTCGTCAATGTTCATAAAAAGGGGAAAAGACGGTTAGGTCAAGACAAAACACAAAACTTAAATTTGGTGAAGAGAGAATATACAGGCTAACAAGGAGACATCACAGTTGACTCTTCACCAATTTTGATGATTTTTTTTGTGGTGAATCTTTGTTGAATATGTATCGCTTTTACCAGACCTTTTGATGCAATGCCCCTTCTAAGGGCCATAATTTATTTTTAAGAGTCAACACGTTTAAAGTTCATTTTACATGTCGTAAGGAAAAATCGATTTTTAACGACTGTGTATAGCACGGTGCGCGATCGCCGAGCTTTGATTCCGAAGTCCTAGGATCGAGACTCGAAATCCGACTTATTTTTTTCAACTTCCTATTTTTTTATAGTGTATATTCATTTTTGTAAATCAATAATAAAATTCAAAATAGCAGTTTATATAAATAATCATTTATTTCCTTCGAAATACAGGATGAAAAGTCGTACTGTTAGTTTTTTTGTAAGAAATGCGTATACGAAGGAAACATATTTTAATATTTTATACGAAATTTTTATTTTAAAACGTTATGTTAGGTGTTGTATAGCATCGTTTGGAAACATTTCGAATATTATTAAATACGGCATCAACCACTATGGTAATTCAGCCATAAACCAGTGCCAGACATTAAATAGATCAAGAAAAATACACGTTTGTGCAATCTTAAGATCACATTTTTTTTGTGTATTATTTATATAAACTACAATTTATTATTGAATTTTATTATTGATTTACAAAAATAAATATAGATCATAAAAATGTAATAAGTTGAAAAAAATACTTCGAAAAATAGTAAATAAAATAAAAAATAAGTCGATTTCCAGTCTCGATCGAAAATTGAAAGTCGATTTTTCCTTGCGACATATAAAATGAACTTTAAACGTATTGAAACTTAAAAAATAAATTACTTCCGTAAGAAGGGGCATTGGATCAAAAGCTCTGGTAAAAGTGATACATATTCAACATACATTCACCACAAGAAAATTCATCAAAATTGGTGAAGTCAACTGCGATGTCTCCTTGTAAGTCCTTAAAACGAGGAATAAACCGGCTAAGTCGCAGCGTCAACTACCTGTTTTTGCTAACTCAAGGGAATTGGTGAAAATTGGTTTTTTTGCGCTAACAATAATATCAAAGAAGCATCGAATTCCTAGTGTGAGTCGCAGTTTGTATCTGTTGGTTTCTGTCAGCAAAGTGTTGTGTGGTGTTGTGCAAATGATGTAAGACGAAACTAAAGAATCAATGAATGGTCAGAGTAACAAAAAACTGAAAAAGTTTGAACGGCTACACGAAGTTCGCAAAAAACTTGGGCTACAAAGCCACGAAATGGGTCCGAACTGTAAATGTCGTAAAAAGTGTTACGAAACCTTGAAGGAAGAAGTACGAAAAGAAATTCTACGCCAATTTAACATGCTACTAACAGAAGATGAACAGAATTTATATTTGTGAGGTTTAATTTCCCTCGTACCAGAAGCAACGCGACGACCAGGTCAACCTGAAGAATCCGCGAAACTTCGTGATGTTACATATTTCTACAGAATTCGTGCAAAAATAAATGATCGTATTGAAGAAGTATCTGTTTGGAGGACGGCTTTTATGTCAATTCACGGAATTACTAAGTCAAAAATCGAACATCTCGTTCGTAGTTTAAAAATGACTGGCATAGCTCCAAAGAATAAAAGAGGAAAGCATAACACACGTCCAAGAAAATGAAGTCCGGAAGTTCTAAATATCATTCACGATCACATAAAAAGCTTTCCGAATAGATCATCTCACTATGGCTTACGGGATTCTTCAAAAATTTACCTTGAATAACTTACTACTTTGTTTTACTACTTTTGACTTGAATATCAAAAAAATGCATAAATTATTTGAGGAAGTGCATCCACAAGATATCGTATGAAACTTACAGAACAGTTCTAGAAAGGGATTTTAACATCTCGTTTGGATATCCAAGAACAGATACATGCAATTCTTGCGATCAATTTATGGCGAAGAAAAGGGTACTCCTTGCTGAGAAACTAAATAAACGAGACAATGAAACGGAAAAGATAGAAAGATTAATTGAGAAGATTGAGCTGGAAAATACTGTTCACAAAAGCCAAGCAGAACAGTTTTACATTCGGAAAACAGCTTCTAAATTAGAATCCAAAAACGTAAAAGAAATTGAAGCGATGTTTTGACTTTTCGAAAAATTTACCTGCCCTAAACTTGTCAACCAACGATGTTTACTATAAGAGACAACTATCAATTTATGCCTTCAACATACACATTTTGGGAAATTCTCAAAGCGTGTTTTATGTTTACCTGAGTTTGTGGGAAAAAAGGTAGTGACGATGTCGCTTCGTTAATTCACCACTTTGTGTACAACTTCCTCGACGAAAAAGTTAAGTCCTTGTAGTTATTCTGCGATTCGTGTCCGGGTCAGAATACAAATTTTACAATTTTTCGTTTCCTGCACCATCTGGTTAACATAGAAAAACGTCTAGACTTTATTAAAGTTATATATCCAATTGGGGGACATTCATATTTGGAATGCGACAAGAATTTCGTCTTGGTAAATCAAAAAACCAAAGTAGAACATCCCAGGGAATGGATTGCAGCTTTTGAAAATGCTAGATCCAAACCAAACCCATTTATCGTTTTGGATGTTTCATAGGATTATTTTCGAGGGTGGACGAAGCATTTCGATACAATATACAAAAATTTCCCATTCTGTCCCGTCATATTAAGGAAATAAAGGTGGAAAAAGAGCATCCACATCTACTATATTACCGCACTTCATATAACGGTGCATGGGAAAATTTTGTTATTACCAGCCCCAAGTCTCGAAAAACAAAGCTAAATAACAACGAATTTGAGCTTGCGGAGTATTGCTATAGAGGTACATTATACTAAACATATAATATTACGCTAAATATTATTCTATATTTACGAAAAATTTCAAATTTAATACAGATTTCCAAAGAGAAATTCCAACATTTACAGCATCTAGCCCAGTTTTGTGGACCTGAGGCAAACTTTTATTCGTCAATACCCCATAAATGAATGTTTTCTTGTTTCCTTATTTAATAAAATATTATAAAACTATTGACGCTCGAACTAAGCTGTTTTATTCCCAGCTTTTGGGGGTGTTACTAAGTAATTTTGAGTATTAACAACGTTATGCAAGCGCAATCAAATTTGCCGTTATATTTTACCATAGTATCAAGAGCTACATTTCCTTTAATGATGCTCAAACATTAAAATTACTTTTTACAGGCGAACTTATACAGTCTGACACTTTTAACACGATTTTCTAGATTATTTTGTATTTTGACTTAGCTCATTTATTCCCTGTGCCCTTCAATCGGTTTTTATTAGTTAAATTGCCGTTTAAATAGATGAAATACGAGTTTCTAGGTTTTTAAATAACATATCAGAAATTGTGATAGAGTTGTTATTAATCCACGGGCAGTCGAAACAATCATGCCACATTAAACGACTTGTCTTCGATTAGAAAAACAATTCAATATTAAGGCAGCAGCATTAGTACTAAACCCAATGTACTTTAGAATAGAATCCAAAACTATATAATTCACCGTATCAAATGCTTTAGAAAAGTCGAAAAGAATTAGGGCCGTACCATTATGCGCATTAACGCTGTACCATATCTATGATTTTTACGAAACCCAGACTGTATCTCCGGTAGAACACCGCAGCTAGAATACTGTGTAATTTAAAAAATGATATCATTGTAGGGTCACGCGTTTTTGGCATAGTCTCTATAAGCAAAAATAATTTCCTGAAATGCGGTCTGAGATACAGTACAAGCTTACAAAATATCAAACTGTTAACTTAATTAATTATTAAGCTATAGAAGACGGGAGCTGAGCTGAAGGAACCTGTATAATAGTTCGTCAAGCAACTGACGGCATTAAATTTTAAAGTTATTTTCGTCAAAGCAAAACTTTCAGTGCACAGTAATCAGAAGGATTGTTAATTCCCTAAAAGAAGCTACGCCGGCACATCAACCGTAGAAAAGAATAAAACTAGTTAAACAAAAATAGTGTAGATAAAATTAGTGTTAGATATAAGAATTACTGACTTATCATAGAATAAGAACTTTTTATGATTTACTTGAGGAGTTTGTTTAACGATAAGTCAGCAAGTTAATAGAGATGAATTTTGAACAAATAAATTTACCAAACGGTAGAAGCTATGGATTGTATGCGAATACAAATGCAAAGTTAATTTCGTCAAAATGTTGATATAACCGGTTTTGAACGCAAGCTCCTCAATTAACAATTTAAATTAAGCTCATTAATTATGTTCATATTGTCGGCAAATCACAATATGTTCGGCTTGATAATTCTATTGCATCTCAGTTCACATTTCAGGAAATTATTTTTGATTATAAAAAATGCTGTCCCAAAAAAGGGTAACCCCATATATATATATATATATATATATATATATATATATATTTAATATATATTTGCATGATATATATTTTCTCACATTTTTGGTTATGTTACGGGCTATACCCTTCGAAAATTTTATTGAAATCTTAAAATTACAGTGTCTCATAAATAAAATTTTATGACAATCTTATTAAGTAAGTTCTAGTGGTTTTGTTAACCAAGTTCTATTGGTTGAAATTAATACAGGGTGGCCATAATCTAGTGTCAAAATGTTCAAACTTTAAAGCAAATTATCTTTCTTATTTTAAATTGGACCCCCTACATATTTTTATAATAATCGATGCAGAATTAAAAAAAATATTTTGTAATAACAACCCCATCATAATTCCAGATATTTAAAATGTTATTCGCCAAAACTCGTTTTCATCTATTCCAATGGCAATTTTAACTAATAAAAATCGATGGTACGAAAAATAATTTATTTTATAAAAACTTAAACTAAAATAAACAATAATTTAATAATGTACTGGGGCTCCAAAGCTTAGAGATATGTAAAATCAAATTTAAAGTTCAATATCATCACAGGAATTCTGTATTTAATTTGCTACATTTAAGTTTGTGATGATTTTAACCTAGAATAGTTTTTTAAATAATTTTTCAAATTTCGCATCTCAAACTCGACCATTTAAATACAGAATTCCTGTGATGATATTGAACTTTAAATTTGATTTTACATATCTCCAAATTTTGACGATAAACCCTCTGATGATGGCTGAACAAGGCCGAAACATGTAAGGAACGATAAACAAATAAAAACATCATCGAATTAAGTTATTTATAGAAAGAAGTTCTTTCGTTCGTTTAATTTATCTAATAAACACTTATCGATGAAAGAATGGATTTAATAAAAGACTATAATATTATTAACTTCTTAAATGTTAAGAATTGTAATGCGGTTGTAATTAGAAAATATTTTTGTTTTTTAATTCTGCATCGATTGACATAAAAATATGCAAGGGGATACAATTTAAAATAAGAAAGATAAGATACTTTGAAGTTTGACGATTTGACACTAGATTTTGGCCACTATGTATAAATTTGAACCAATAGAATCCGCTTAACGAAATCACTAGACCTTACTTAATAAGTTTGTTATGATATTTTATTCATGGTACACTGGTTGTAGTGTTAATTAATTTTATCAAAAACTGTTATTAAAAATTCACTTTTGCGTAGTACTCAGCGACTGTCAAAACGATACTTTTTTGTTCACAGGACGTAAAAGTCTTTTACGTCCAGCTCGAAAATCAAAGAATTTGGTACTATTAATGATTCATTTATTGTTACGGACAAATTGCAAACGTTGCAAACACAGCATAACCACCATAACTAACAATTATTTGTATTATCTTTTCATTTCCTGTTAAAATACAAATTTATAATAGTAAATTTGTGACATTTATAAATATCTGACGTTCAAAAATAAATGATGGATTGACAAAACATTAACCCAATTCCAAATGTCATTAACTAATTTGGTTATTTTTTTGATTTTTAATGTTTAAAACACGCAGTTTTCGAAAAAATCTTGTTTGATAAACGATAACGAAATTCTTTTCATTCTCGGACGATTTTTGCATTCGAAAACTTTCGTTCTGGAATGCAAAAGTATCATTTCGCTATCTAGAATCAAAAATAACTATTTAAAACGAGCGATGCTAATACGATTTTTTTTGTTTTTATTATTTTTTGCTGCTGTCATTCAGCCGATTTCAATAAAATTTTAAAAATGAGTTTTATAGGTGTTTTGGGCACCCATAAAAGACACCCAAAAATGTGCGAAAAGATATATTGTGCAATTTAAAAATATATATCATCATGGCGTCACATTTTTTTGGGACAGCCTGTATAATCAAAAATAATTTCCTAAAATGCAGTATAAGCCTGCAAAATATTAAACTCCTAACTTAATTAATAACGGAGCTATAGAAAACGGGAGCTGTTGTGAAGGAGCCTGTATATCGGATGAGAGGCACTTATATTGAGACGACCTGAGTGCAACCAGGGAACACTAGAATTAACTATTATAATTGTAAAGATTAATACAGCAAAAATTCCTCTTGTATTTTATTAAATATTAATTTATAACGTTTCGAACTACTTATTAGTTCATCATGCCCCTAAAAATAACTAAATCAACATCGACAAAACTCCATTTTGTAAGACATTACACTAAATTGAACAAAAACACATACAATTTTAACAAAACAATTAAACACATACCTTTATCAAGTAACTTTAATAATAGGTTTGTCAATTTTACCATTTAATTGTATTAATCTTTCCATAATTCTCTAAGAATTACCTCAAACTTAAATGAGGAATTAATTTATATATATATTACAATTAACATTAAATAGACTGGAAATATTAAGTCAGCCATGATAGAAGGCAGTTGTTTTAGTATCCATATCTGTCAAAATATCTCTTAACTACAAATTCAATCGTTAGATAAGCATAACAATTGATACCCTTGACTGTTTTTTCATAAACAAAAGTCATTTTCCATTTTGCAATATTCGTATGTCTTTCTGAGTTTAATTCATGAATCGTAATGAATGAATTTACAGCTATAGTAAATTTTCTTTCTGGTAGCACTTTAAATTTCTATTATACATAATATACGTGGAATAAAAAAATGTTTCAAACAAAAATGAAGCAATGATACATACATAATGTCCATACAGAATGTTTTCCCCCATCATATGATGACAGTTTTATCTAAAACTTTAGTCCATAAATTATTTGGTTTTAGTAGCTACAGGCAATGTAGCTACTATATGTTGCATTTGTATGGAAACAAAACTGATCTTGATTCTACCGACAATGTAAGTTAACTGTTTGTAACAAATTTTAGAACCTAAAATAAAATTTAATATTCGGAAATTTTCGGCTATTATCGCTGCTAGTACGATATGTGCACGTTTAGTCTTTCAAAAGATGTTAGTAAACAAACTGGGTGTTCCGCTGGCTTCAAGATTTAGGAGCGTCTTCAGAAACGAGTCTACATGTTGTAGAATCGACAATTATAGATTCAACAATTATAGTACAATCTGGAATTGTAAATTCAACAATTACATATAAGTATACAAGTTTCGACGGATGAATAACCTAGGTCTTTCTTAAGAGGTGATCTGAGGAATAGGGAAGATCATTATTCCGTTTCGTGATGTTACCTCTGGCAATTCCGTCGCTTTGCGGATGGAAGGTGGATGTGTGAATTTGACGTGTGAAATTTTGAGAAGTTTGGATTTGAATCGTCCCTGATCATGAGTGATAGTGCTAAAAATGGCTAATGTGCTGAAATCAATGTGAATACAACGAAACCTTAATTTTGGTATCGGAATTTTGCTATTATGCCATTTTGTGTGTTTGTGAACTTTTGATTGTTGACATTGCAAGCAGGTTTTTGTCCATAACTGAATGTGTTTTGTCTTGTGAGGCCAAAGGAATCATGTCTTCATGAAGTGTTTATCAGCGCGAATACCAGGAGGTGTTAAGTTATGGAATTTGTTGAAGTGTTTTACGAAATTTTTGTGTTTGTTCGAGAATTGTTTGTTGAAATGTTACACCAAAGCTTTGCAAATGAATGTGATGTTTGTTACAAGTTATATTTGGTAGTCTGTGCGTTTGAATATTGCTTGTTTAGTGAATGTACATAATTTAATGATACAACTAATTTTTCTACAAGGATTTGGTAATAAGCTCTTACCAGATTTAATTTTGAAAAAATTTGGTGACATAGCGATCTGGTACAGTGATTAAACTAAAATTAGAACTAACACTAGAACTATCACTATTCCTAATACTAGAAATTTCTTTTTTATATCCACCAAGATACCATATGCATAAAGGATTTTTTAACATAGTCAATATTGGCTATGGTAAATACGAATGAGAAATTTCTTCTTAGATTTAATAAAACTGTTAGCATCTTTTTATCATATGTAGTAGCTGTTGTACCATTAGCGGCAGAAAAGTTTGAGTTGGTATCTTGGTTTCGGATGTAATTTGTGAGGTAGCCGAAATGTCAGATCCAGTGTCAATTAAAATAGTTATTTATGAAACAGTGCGTGAAGTTAGCTTTTTTGGCACGAACGCGGCGTTTAGAGCATGAGCGAAGCGAGTACTATACAGTGTTGCCAACAACATCGTAGAGTAAAACTACATTAATGCTTTAAAAAAACTGTAGAAAACTGTAACTATTAATTTAAAAAACGGTTAACTACAGCTTTCCTTTATTAAATTCTACAACATTTTGCAACATTGGGTTGCTGGCTTAATGTACATTTTCTATAAAAAATTGTTAGTTTATCGTCATTCAACTCTTTAATGTCCTTTTTAACCGAATCAAATTTGGTATCATTCCGCCTACATATGTTTCCAATAACGGTAAATGGTCGTTTACATCAATACTTAATACTATCTGTGCTTTAGCAGTTGAAATATCTTTGGCATTGTTTTTCTTGTCTTCTGTTAATTCTAAATAAATTGGTTGTATAAAACGTTCTAAAATAGTTACATACATTGTGTACATTTGATCATATAGTAAGTACAACTTCGGTTTCTCTGCTTGCATTTCTATATTTAAATCAGTGAATATAGGTAACGCAAATCGTAAAAACTCCAAGTATAATTCAGTTGTCGTTTCAGGGCTTTCGTTAAAATACATTGCGCAGAAAGAAGACGATCTGTACAAACTGCCGATTGAAAATATAGTTTAATAGCTGGGAGCTGTTCTAGCAATCGAATTACAACATCGTTCAACGACAGCCATCTGGTTTGTGCAGGGTGTAATACTTTATGTGGTTTTTTATTTGTATAGGTGAGTGTTGGATATGATCAAAAACATCGCGACAAAAGTTCTTAAGGCCCCATCGTTCTTTAAATGAGTAACCATCAAGTTATTGCCTCCAAACATTACATTGGCGCCATCAAAAGCAAACCCTAACATATTTTTCTTGTACGGGATTTGTTTCTCAATAAAATATTCGATAGTTTTATTGTATAAATCATTAGCTGAACCGTCGGTATCTGATGTTAACGTTAGAAATTTATCTTCTACTTCATAATTTGGGTTGACTAACCTGGCTATCAAAGCTAAATGTTTGATTGTCGGCTTATCAGTGCTCTCATCTAACAACAATGAAAAATTGTTTTGTCTTAAATTTTCTACCAAGTTTTCTTCAGCTGTTTTTCCTGTTATATTTACTACAATAGCGCGAGCTTTTGTTTTGCTCATAGATAATTTTTCAGCAATTTTTGAGTGTGGATATACAGATTTCACTAAATTAGTGAAATGTGAGACAACATTAAATGCTAGGTTATGTTCTGCAATAAAACAAGCTAGCCTAATTTCAACGGCTTTTGCCATCCGTTGCGTTGTGAATTTGAAGATGATGAAAACAAAGATGTAAGTTTAGGTTGCTTTTGTAATATTTTACAATTCCCTTCATGCTTAGACGAATTTTTATGCCGCATCACTTGAATGCCGTATTTTCTATCACAATCGCATGCGGAACAATAAAAATACGTATTACTTCTTTTACTTTTTGCAAGCCATCCACTACATTTTTCATCTTTGAGCCAAGAATCAATAAAATTTTACTCTATCTGACTCACTATCACTGCTACTAACCATAGTCCTAACTTATTGATTGTTTTCAAAGCACTTATTATCATAAAAACACTCAAAACAGCAATCGGACGCTAAATAATCTAAAGAAATGAAAGCTCTGGAAAAAACGGGGGATTTCTGCGTCACAAACAAGAGAAAATAGGAACTCTGCTTTTGTCTACTTCCTATCGACTAGCGCCATCTATTAAATCGACTAACAGTTATATATTTTGATCTAGATTCTAGACGGTAAGTTTATCTGAAGCAGAATTAGTGTACGGACGTGAAATATATGACATTACAATATTAACTAAAAAAACAGTAGATTTGTAGGTCTAAATTAAAAATTAGGAAGATTTCATAAAAACTGTAAATCTACAGTTAAAACTGTAATGTTAGCAACAGTGGTGCTATATATCGCGGGAGTACACAAAAAGCACTTCACGCACAGTTTCATACAATATTTTATCTACGAACTAAAAATTAATCTTGTGTCTCGTTACTATGGAAACGCGCTAGACGGTGCAATAAAAGCCGTGCGTTAAAGTAAGTCCCATTTAGAATGCATTGCTACTTCACGTACTCCTTCGTTACTTTACGTACTGTTAAAATTTATTTTATTTTGATTGTCAACAATGAAAAGTCGCGAACTGATAGAATTTACTGTAAATTGGGGTTGAGTTTTTGTCAAAATTTTGAATTTGGAAAAATGTTGTTTTGATTTGTTAAAAACTAATTGTTTTCATATCGATGGAAAATTCTTGTTTTTGTTGGTGAAGAAATTGTAAAATTTTTTAAATAATTTCTCATGATAACATTACATTAACTGCCAAACTTTATCTTTCTAATTATAATAATAATAATAATTTATTAGTCTCAGTGCCACATAAATGTAGATGGAGATAAGTCATACAATACATTATTACACATAACAAAATACACAAAGAAAAAAAAAAAGAAAAAAGCTAAATTCATCTTTATGCCTATGGTAAGTCCGTGACCCCACAGAGATACTCCCGTAAACTAAAAAAAATATTCTCGATCAAGTACGCCTTAACTTTATTTTTGAATGCACGAGGAGCGGTGATGCTTTTTATTGAGACTTATTATATAGTTTTACAAAATCGCATTGCGGACTTTTCTCAAAAAATGCTGTTTTGTGTCGCAGCAACGGCAAATCAACACGTCTCGTCTCATACTGGCTAACAGAGCCCAAAAATCTTTCACGATTTCCGTTGACAAACACCACAGCTTTGAGAATATAGATACAAGGGAAGGTAAGAATACTATTATTTTTAAAAACTTCCTTGCAGGATTCACCACATTGTAATTGAAAAGTTAATCTGATTATTCGTTTCTGAGTCACAAATACACGCCGCCACTGAAAACTTCTGCCCCACAAAAGAATATTGTATGAAATGTGTGAGTAGCAAACCGTGTAATATGCGTCCAGGAGTGATGTCCTGTCCAACGAATATTTGAGCTTGAGCAACGCAAAATACGACGAATTTAATCTTTTACATACGTTATTTATATGTAGTCCAAAACTCATTTCGGTATCAATGCTCAAGCCCAAAAAGTTGGCTTCCTTCTGTAAAGGAATCCCAGCAAGATGTTCTATGGAAAGCGGTCGCCGAACATGAAAATTTACGCAGACTGTTTTCTGTACATTCAAGATTATTCTGTTTCGGGTGCACCAATCCACAAAACGCTCTACAGTGCCACCAACCAACCTATCAAGCTCACTCCGATCACGAGCAGCAATAGCGATAGAGGTGTCATCTACATACATCACTACATGAACATTCTCGAAAAAACTTGGTAAATCATTTACAAAAATTAAGAACAGTAAGGGACCCAGTATGGAACCCTGAAGTACGCCAAGATTTACAGGTGACTCCTCCGACGCTATTCCCGACAGAACCACTCTCAAACTACGACTTGTAACGAAAGAAGTTAACCATTTAAGCAGACTTCTACGAATACCCACACTGTATAACTTTTCCTTGATGAAGTGTGGAGGCAACGAATCGAAAGCTCTGGAAAGGTCAAAAAAACGACAAACCACATAATTACCCTTGTCAAGGGGTTCATAGACATATGAAAAGAAATCGACAGTAGCGGTCTCAGTTGATAACCCCTTCGAAATCCGTGCTGCGATCGACACATTACTCGAAATGCAGCAAAAAAACACAACAATCTCTGCTTAACATCGCTTTCGAATATTTTTGAAAACATGCTACAAACAGAAATAGGCCTGTAGTTCTCAATACTATGCGCATCACCCTTTTTGAAAACAGGCGTTACCCTAGCCACCTTCAGTAAGTCAGGAAAAACCCCTAACTCAATTGACCGATTCAAAATTTTGGCCAAAGGCACGCATAAGCTATCACTCACAAATTTGACGCATTCAACAGTAACATCATCCCATCCAACAGCTTTAACATTTTTCAAGCCTTTAATAGCATCCAAGATCTCTGTATCCGTAACGGGACAAAATACAAAGAAGAGCCCACACAGTCACCCAGCGTATAAGCTTGTGACAAAGATGACCCGTAAATAGCCACCAATCTGTCCTGAACTACAGATGAAAAATACTCGCCAAAATGATTGCAACACTCTGACACATCATCTATCAACCTGTCATCAACAGACAACACCACAGAACTACTCTGCGGATGACGCCCCAATTGCTCGTTGATGCAACACCACAGCATTCTACATTTGTTTGAAGAATTATTAATTTTATTTACTAAAAAATCTCTCTTTGCCTGGTTAATTAAATCTCTATATGTTCTTTTTTTATTGTTATATTCCGCTCGAAGTTCCGAAAAACCATTTGTTAGTATATAGCCAATGGAAATTTTTTAGTTCCTGCCCAGCTTGTACAATCGCAGGTGTTACCCATCTTTTATGTGAACCACTTTTTACGGGAGAATCCCTTCTAACAGTCGGACAATATAAGTTATAATAATACTGAAATATCTCAAAAAAAAACTCGCGTACAAGGAATTCACATCATTCAAATTCACAGCAAGGAGAGAATCCCAATCGAACAAAATTAGTTTATGATTTAAGAAAGATAAACTATTATAGGAAAATCTCCGCTTAGAAATGGAAACCGTTCGGTTGGAATCCTCAATTTGCAAACTTTGAGCAGTATAGACCAAGGAACAGACAAAATAGTCTGCTATATTTCCGTCAAAAACATCAAAAGAACATAAAGACGGCGATAAATTTGTTACAATATAGTCAAGTGTTGACCTACTTACTGCTCCATTTAAGTTACAACAAATTCTAGTATATTCCGTCGTATCTCCGCGCAGTTCATAAGAATGAAACAAATCGCCGAGAATTTTAGATTCCATAGTATCATTGTTTATATCAACATTCAAATCCCCGCAAAGCACGACAAAATCATTATTACAATTGTAAGACAAACCATACTGAAAATATTTAAGAAAATGTTTGAACATTTCTTAACTTTGATGGCCCATATCTAAAACATTTCTATGTATAGACCATAAATTTTGCTGTATACACATTTTGTATACAATTTCTTTGGTTCAGTCACCAAATAGCAGCCTCGCTTAAATTGCGAACATTAAAATGATTTTTAATTATTTTTCGTATTCCCTTGGATGATAAAGAGTTTTTCTTAAACCTCTTGGACTTACCGTTATCAAGATACTATTGCTCCATACTCTTACTGCGACCAGGTGTCCCAAACTTTATAAATTTATTAAAACAAAAAAGTTTATAAAACTATTACAATCATTATAACCTGTATAATTTTTGTTGCAGCATTGATAATGAACCAACGTTCATAACATTAATATTAGACGCAGGTACGCATTGACGATTCTGCGACATCGCAGAGATTTTTAAAATGACCTTTTCGCATGGTGTAGCCGTTAGATATAACGCGAGTTCGGATAATCAGTCATAATCAATTGACATTTCGAGCTGTTGTAGGCCCATCGGGACTACACTGTTAATGTTACACTGGCAAAAAAATTGGCTAAGAAATAAACTTCAACTTACTACCATTACAATTTTTCAAAAATGTAATTGTTTTTTAACGTTAACAGCATAAATAAGTTTTAACTGTTTAAAATTTCCTCAAAACGTATCTAAAATTATCAAAATTTTACAAAATTACGAAAAACTTACTGAAAATCTGCAATCATGACAAAAATTGTTTAAAACTGGAAAATTTATTTAAAATTACACAAACCTTCTTTTTTGAAAATTTGAAATACAATTAAAAACTTTATTGCCAAAAAATAACTTGAAATGAAAATAACTTGAAAAGGAAAACGCCAACGTTTTATTGGACACTATACTCTTTCTATAACAGATTGAGGACAAATATCAGCGTCAAATATGGTCTTAATTGGGTTAAATCATAATAATTTTAAAAACGAGTTTTTTATTGCAGATTAAAAGAAACTTTAACACTCTATTGCCCGGTTTCTCGTACGTTATAGTATTGAGTAGATATCGGAGCGACAGTTATTGGATCGATATCTTTTATCGAGTCGATATCGTCTACTGGTGTTCTGGTAGGAACTGATCAACAGATATTGCACACAATAGTTATCGAACGGTTTTTGACAGTTTTGCCAAAAAATCGATTACTTGCCATCGATAGGTGGCGGTACAAATTTTGAATAACAATTCGTAAAATTAAGTATTTATTATATTTGATATGAAAACCGGACAAGTCTAGCGAAGCATCCAGTAATAAATCACAATAAATAACATAACCAAATAATTTCTAAACAAAAATAAAATATTGCTGAACAAGAAATTAATAATAATGAAAATTATCAAATGAAAATCAAATAATAACGAAAATGATTAGTAAAAGAACATAATTAACAAATAAGAAAACATTTTAAAGGCTCAATTACACAGGGAACAGTTGTAGGTAAATTATATTTATTTAGGTCAACTTAAATAACCCTTATCTCAAAAACGAACAAAAATTGTCTAATTTGGTTCGCACCATGACAAAATAGATACTTACCTCTATAAATTTTGAACGTTTCATTAAAATATCTCAAGTATTCGAATTTGGTGATTTTTAATTAACTTGAGATAGCCATAAATGTTCACGTTGAATTTAATGATTTATATCTCAAAAACGAACAAATATTTTCAAGATCCGGTTTCATCATAAGAAAGTAAACAGTTTCCTCTACAAATCATGAACAATTCTTTAAGATATCTTAAGAATTCGATTTTTCGTGATGTTTTAAAACAAAATTATTAATTTCAAAAAATCATATAAATACTAGGTTAACTTAAATAATCTTTATCTCAAAAACGAATAAAGATTTTCTAATTTGGTTCTCACCATGACAAAATAGATACTTGCCTCTATAAATTTTGAACGTTTCATTAAAATATCTCAAGAATTCGATTTTTGGTGATTTTTAATTAACTTGAGATGGCCATAAATGTTCACGTTGAATTTAATGATTTATATCTCAAAAACGAATAAATATTCTTTGAAGATCCGGTTTCATCATGAGAAAGTAAACACTTTCCTTTATAAACCATGAATAATTCATTAAGATATCTTAAAAATTCGATTTTTCGTGGCTTTTTAAAACAAGATTATTAATTTCAAAAAATCATAAAAAACTAGGTTAACTTAAATAATCTTTATCTCAAAAACGAATAAAGATTTTCTAATTTTGTTCTCACCATGACAAAATTGACATTTGCCTCTATAAATTTTGAATGTATCATTAAAATATCTCAAGAATTCGATTTTTAATTAACTTGAGATAGCCATAAATGTTCATGTTGAATTTAATTATTTATATCTCAAAAACAAATAAATATTTTCAAGATCCGGTTTCATCATGAGAAAGTAGATACTTTCCTCTATAAATCATGAATAATTCATTAAGATATCTTAAGAATTCGATTTTTCGTGATGTTTTAAAACAAAATTATTAATTTCAAAAAATCATAAAAAAACTAGGTTAACTTAAATAATCTTTATCTCAAAAACGAATAAAGATTTTTTAATTTTGTTCTCACCATGACAAAATTGACACTTGCCTCTATAAATTTTGAATGTTTCATTAAAATATCTCAAGAATTCGATTTTTGGTAATTTTTAATTAACTAGATAGCCATAAATGTTCACGTTGAATTTAATGATTTATATCTCAAAAACGAATAAATATATTCAAGATCCGGTTTCATCATGAGAAAGTAAATACTTTCCTCTATAAACCATGAATAATTCATTAAGATATCTTAAGAATTCGATTTTTCGTGATGTTTTAAAACAAAATTATTAATTTCAAAAAATCATAAAAAAACTAGGTTAACTTAAATAATCTTTATCTCAAAAACGAATAAAGATTTTTTAATTTTGTTCTCACCATGACAAAATTGACACTTGCCTCTATAAATTTTGAATGTTTCATTAAAATATCTCAAGAATTCGATTTTTGGTAATTTTTAATTAACTAGATAGCCATAAATGTTCACGTTGAATTTAATGATTTATATCTCAAAAACGAATAAATATTTTCAAGATCCGGTTTCATCATGAGAAAGTAAATACTTTCCTCTATAAACCATGAATAATTCATTAAGATATCTTAAAAATTCGATTTTTCGTGGCGTTTTAAAACAAGATTATTAATTTCAAAAAATCATAAAAAAACTAGGTTAACTTAAATAATCTTTATCTCAAAAACGAATAAAGATTTTCTAATTTTGTTCTCACCATGACAAAATTGACACTTGCCTCTATAAATTTTGAATGTTTCATTAAAATATCTCAAGAATTCGATTTTTGGTGATTTTTAATTAACTTGAGATGGCCATAAATGTTCACGTTGAATTTAATGATTTATATCTCAAAAACGAATAAATATTTTCAAGATCGGCTTTCATCACAAGAATATAGACACTTTCCTCTATAAATCATGAATAATTGATTACTATATCTTAAGAATTCGATTTTTCGTGATTTTTTAAAACAAGATTATTAATTTCAAAAAATCATAAAAAACTAGTTTAACATAAATAATCTAAAGTTTTTGTGATTCGGTTCTCAACATGATAAAATGTTACCATTATAATGAATCATCATAGGGGAATTTGGTTAATGTCTAGAATTTTTAAAATATGAGTGTTTGGATGAACTTGAAATTGATAAAATCGACCTGAATTCTTTGGAGATACAATTGTGTGAGAAGATGTTTGAGTTTTACCTAATACATGTAATTATATTTTTGCCAAATTTTATGTTCCTTCCAGGATCGTTTTGTTTCTTTCTGTGTTAGAAAGCAATCAAAACGCAGAAGTCCTAAAATGCCCATGAATTTATCAAGAAACATTTCCTCCCACAGATAGTTCTTGTTTTCGAGTAATAATACCCGGAAACGTCCCGTAATTATTAAAGTCCCAACAAATTCCTTCATTTTAAAAAGATTCAAAGGGATTTAATAAGGGATTCATTAATATTTTCCTCAATTCTTTCTTGAAATATGGCAACATTTCCAATGCAGATATTGTATAAAACTACACATGCAGAAATTAAAAGTAATATCGTCCTACGTTTTAATCGCATTCTCATCGATAGGCAAGGAAATCCTTGTTTTTTTAAATTTCAAAATAATGCACAATGTTTAATTACGTAAATATTTATGTAAATATAAATTAGAAAATAGAAACTATCACTTTTGGCATACACTTAGCAGCAGAAGTCTGCGTACAAAAAACTTCTAACACTTTAACTGAAAAAATAAGGGTCATGATCTAATGTTATAAACTTCATTTTTTTTTTATTTTGTGTATTAACTACATATAATTCTATTAACAAAATATGCATCAATAAAACAGAAATATTAGTTACAAAAAAATTAAAATTAAAAATTCTCCAAATAATGCGTATGCAAAAATCTGCGTACAAATACAGACGCCTTCTCCAAAATATACTTATTTACTTAAATACGTAGTTGCCGATGTACGCTTTCCGATTTAAATAAAAGATAATCGGTGTCAATTATATTAGCAGAGGCTTAGAAGCTAAAAGTTAGAATGGACACGAAAGGAAAGGAAATTGAATTGGGAGAGAGAAAAATTATTGTAAAGTTATGGAAAGAGGGAAAATCTTTTCGAAAAATAGGAGAAACTGTCGGCAGGTCACACTCTTCCATTCAAAGAGTAATTAATAATTATAAAGACACTGAAGATTACCTCTCACGTCCGCGATCTGGTAGACCACCCCTTTTAACAAACCGAGAGAAGCGTAAAATTGTACAGCAGGTTAGAAAAGAACCTAGGCTGACGGCAAAAAAAATAGTAGAAAATGTACAAGAAGAATTTCATAAAACTATCAGCAAAGATACGGTGAGAAGGACGTTAAAAAAAGCTAACTATCACAGTCGCGTTGCACGAAAAAAGCCATTTGTGTCAGAGGTCAATCGTCAGAAGCGGATCGCCTTTGCAAAAAAACTCTTAGACAAGCCCATTGAATCCTGGGAGAAAGTTCTCTTTACAACTTGTATGGAGAAAACCTAATACTGCCCTTAATCCCGAAAATTTGAAAGCGACTGTAAAACACGGAGGTGGTGGAGTTATGGTTTGGGGGTGTATGTGCACCAAAGGGGTGGGAAGCTTGGTTTTCATAACATCGACAATGGACCATAAAATTTATATAGACATTTTAAAAGAAAATTTGAAGCCTAGCATCGAAAACTTGGGCTTGGGGACCGAATACATTTTCAACAAGATAATGACCCCAAACATTGCGCCCACAACACTAAGCTTTGGCTACTATACAATACCCCAAAGCAACTTAAAACACCTCCACAATCGCCGGACTTGAATCCCATCGAACACCTCTGGGATTTACTGGAACGCAGGATTCGGCAACACAACATAACGTCGAGGAAACGTTAAAAAATGTTATGATTGAGGAATGGGCCAAAATCAGTTCGGACGAAACGAAGAAATTAGTGCACTCCATGCCTAAACGTTTAAGGGAGGTCATTAAACGTAAAGGTTATCCGACCTCATATTAATATAGAAACAATACGCAGATTTTTGCATACCCGTTATTTGTAGAATTTTTAGTTTTGATTTTTTTCTGTAATTACTGTTTCTGTTTTGTTGAAGCATATTTTGTTAATAGAATTATATGTAGTTAGTATACAAAATAAAAAAAAATCAAGTTTATCACATTAGATTATGACTTATTTTTTCAATTAAAGTATTACAAGTTTTTTGTACGCAGACTTCTGCTGCTGAGTGTAGGTACTTGTTGCATGCGATATAGTTATCGGTTCGATATCGGTCAGATATCTCCTATTGGCACTTTCAGAAACCCAATTGACGAATATCGCTCGAGTTATCGATCAACAGCACAATATCGGTTCAATATCGACATGTGAATACGTACGAGAAACCGGCCATAGATCTTGTTAAGGAGTCTCTGTTATGGAGAGTTTTGCGAATCCTCCTTAAAGATTTTTGATCTTAATTTTTTATCTATTACCTACCCTAAAAGTCTGTCAGTGTTTTTTAACCACCTGTACATTATCTTGTTTTATCTAGTTTCTTTAATAAGCTGTTTTCTTTTTTTTTTTCTAGGACTAATGAAAAACATTAGAAATTATCACCCACAGTGAATTGGCTCTATTTCATTCCTTAGCAAATATGTCTGTTATTATTATTATTAAACACTATAATTAAATAGATCACTTTATCAAATTTATGACAAAGCATTTCATAACAAATACAAAATCCCGTTGATAAGTACATTTAGATAAGGTTAAATCCAAATAAAAAATGTGCCAACTTATATGGCTTACAATTTTACCTTCCTTAAAAAAACAAAATATATTTACCTGCTTGATAATCATAAAGAGCTCTTGCTTGATATCCAGGGTCCGCTAAATCACCATAAATAACTTCATCAACAAACTGTTGTTCTGTCAACACCCTAGGTTGTTCTCTATGTTCTTCCTTAACAGTTTCAACATGTTTACTATTTATACCATTCTTCTCTTCTACAATAGGACTAGTCGCAGTTTTCTTCTCAATATCTTTAGGAGATCGTTTAATTGTAGCGAATTGATCGGATTCATCATCACTACCTGGTTCTTCATTAACAGGTTGGGGTGGTTGTTCTGTTGGTTCTTCAGGTTGTACATGATTTTGAACAGCCTCTGCAACTTGACTTTGAGCTTTTAAAATGGATGCTCTCACTGGTTTTTCTGGAGTACGTTTAATTTGTCCTGCTGAAGTATTTTGTTCAAAAATTGACCTAGCATCGATCGTTCTTTGTCCGATTAATTCTTGAGCTTCTTTTTTCCTTTCTTGACGCAATAAATCACTTCTGTTTACTTTATGTTCTACTTCTTCTTTGTATTTAGTTTGTTCATGGCTTTTTTGTTTTTCATAAGCGATTTTTTCGGCTTGTTTAACTTGGTCGATACTGTTATTCCTCTCTTTTGTTCTAGCATCTCTAATTAAACTCTCTTCAATTTCTCTTTGTTTCGTGTCTTCTTCTAATTTTCTTCGTTCAAGTTCTTTTTTCTTATGTTCTTGTTCTAATCGAATTTTTTCTTCTTGTTCTTCTTTCATCCAAAATTGATCTCTTTCCTGGGCATTGATTTCTTTTATTGGATTCACCCTTTTGTAATTAGTACCAACAGGTTTAGTTTGTTCAACTGGCTCAACACGGTTTTTAAAACTATAAGCAGACCCAACCTTTGACACTTTTTGTATAATCAAATCCACATCAACTTCATCTTCATTTCGGGCATTTATTGTTAAATGAGCACCAGTAAAAAACTTCTCTATATCTCTAAGGTGATTAGCACAAATCCCTTTTCTTACTGTATTAGCACCTTCGCCTTGCCAATTAATTAAAACACATTTGGGTAGAGAGGTTTTTGGGTCATCAATTTTCACAAAGGCATACATTATTTTACCGCTATTAAACTCTTCTGTGAGTTCTTCAAGACCATCACTACCCGTTCCAACGACTTTTAAGTCATTACTTTGCCCTTCATAACCAAATAACGCCCTAAAATTTGAAGAATAAATTGAAAATTTATTAACCTAACCTAAAAGTAAATGATTTATATGAAATTTAGAAACAAACTTACCAATTTGTATCGGTTTTATCATCCAAAACATCTTTCCATGCAGTTTGCAGGCTTTCCCGGTATTTGATTAGGTTTATTGCCATTATTCTACCATGTAAAGTAGTTTGGAAGTTGGAATGTTGTATTTGCTGATTGTTATCTCTGAGGGAAACGTTCTGCAATGCGGTACTTATGAATGAGTTGAACAACCTATTCAAAGTGGAGGGAAATTAGCATTAAAAAAGGAAGTACTCCTATTAATAATAATGACTGCATGACAAAATAAGAATTAAAGCTACAATTTTATGCGATTATAATTAATTTTGTACGGTATTTTGGGATAAAATATTCGAACGCTTTCAAAATTAAAAATATTTCATTTTTTCTTATTAACTATTCTAATTAATCTGTTGGACTAATTGTTTAAGGGGACGTATTTATGCATATACTTTAAATTTGCATTATAAATAAGCAAGTATAGGAAGTAATTTTATGGGTTGGGTTTGTATAATAAGTTGCCTACGCGTCAGGCGAAAAATAATTTATAAGAACTTATATTTTATTTATTTATTTATTTACTTCAAGGGATGTAAACAGGATGAACTCCCAGCGAAGCATCCACAGTACAATTAACAAAATTATAATAAAGAACAGAACATAAAATAAAAATAGAATACACAATAATCATACAATAGCTCTAACAAAAAAATAATAATAATAATAGAAAGAATCAAGAATTACATTTTTTTAACCTTATTCAATTACATCCCACAATTACGAAATAGTAGGTATAAATTGCAATGAGGTCGTTCCGCGTATGCCTAACGTGACCGTTTTTATTTCGACTGAAAACGGAACAAATCTAGGTACTTTTGTCGATAATCAGGTGCAGTCTAAAATTATTAAAATTCGGTTATAAGTTAGACTTGATACAACTTCTACAAAATTTCAGTTTCCTAAAGACTTGCAATGCTTACAGAAGACTTGTTATTGCTACTAGAAGTCTTGATATTGCTTTCAGAAGACTTGAAATGATCTCAGACGACTTGAAAAATTTTTCGAAGACTTAGTATGTTTCTAGAAAGCTTGACACTACTTCCAGAGAACTTAATATTATTTATAGAAAACTTAATACTGCTTCAAGGAGACCTAAAAAGCTTCCAGAAGACTTGAGATGCTTTTAGAAAACTTGATGCTGCTTTCATAGGTGTAATAATTATACTATTATATGTGTGTATTATATTAATAAAAATTATTTAATGGTTTTAAGAAATAATCATTCGAATTAGAAATTCCTAGAGTGCAGCCTTTCGTTATTTTAGAAACTAAAAATCACGTCTCAAGTTAACGACGTCCGGTATAGAGACCAGACTTCGTGTTAAATTTTGTTAAAAATTATGTATCCGCAGTCTGATGGGGGAGATGCGAATCGACACGAAGAAGTCGTTAAAAAGACTTAGACGTAGATCACGTAAAAATTTGATGGTTTCCACTGTTTGGAAATTACGTGACGATTTTTGGGATTAGTTAGTGGCGGATTCCCTTCCACAAATTCCCTCATTGGCTCAGAAAATTATTGTAAAATATCCGCCCCGTATTTTGGATTGGCCCCAGGTGTCGGGGATGTCCAGACGTTAGGGAACGCCTAATGAAGGTTTTGCACCCCTCCAAGACCCGAGGTTACTTAAGGCCTTGCACACGTCATAATTAAAGGAATTCTGAACTTAGTTTCAATTCAACTTCGAAAGATATCTTCTTAGAAAGATTTCGAACCAATACTCAACCAGCGCTCTGTTAGACCGAAACTTAGATTCGCTTTAACGTCAATTCTAAGTCCCGTCGAAATCGAGAACTTTGACTCAGCTTCAAGGGCAACTTACTTCTGATTCGGGCGTCCGCGTCGTGTCGGAAACCGTGTTCACTTGAGGATTTGGTGTGTTTGTGTCGGAGAAGTCTTCCCGGATTATCCCGAGAAGATACCAACAGGATCCAGGTTGCGACCCATCACCGAGACCACAAGATCGGAAACACACGTCCGGGGTAAGTCTGTTTGCTAGTTCTCCCTATCATTTATCGGTCAACGAGAGTTCGCTGTAGGGCTAGGTTCAGACAGGTTATTTTCATTTTTAATTTTGTTTTGACTCCTTAAGTAACGTCGAGTATCACGTAGGTAGTTTTTAAGATTAACTTTGTATCTTACTTGTTTTTTTTCGTTATTTTTGTAAATATAGATTAAGTGTGGTTAGAACACTTGTCGTTTTATTTCACATTTCTTGCCATTTAATCTTGTTTGAATAAATAGGATCAGGTAGGAGTCCTTCAGACTAAGAATTAGGTAGCGCGAAATACTGTTTCTGGTGGCAGCGGTAATTACCAGAGGTTGAAGTCGTTCAGTGATGGCCTCACCACATAGGACTTGAAATGCTTCTAGAAAACTTGATATTGCTTTCAGAAGATTTGAACTACTAGATGGCTTGTTATTACTTTCAAAAGACTTGAAATGCTCCCAGAAGACTTGAAATGATTTTAGAAGACTTGGAATGCTTCTAGAAAACCTGATACTACTTCCAGAAGTTTTGATATTGCTTCTCGAAGACTTAAAACGCTTCTAGAAGATATGATATTGCTTCTAGAAGATTTGAACTGCTTCTAGATGGCTTGTTATTGCTTCCAAAAGACTTGAAATGCTTTTAGAAAACTTACTATTTCCAAGATACTCTTTCCAGAAGTCTTGATATTGCTTTTAGAAGACTTAATACTACTTCCAGAAAATTGGATACTGCCCTTGGAAGACTTGAAATGCTTCTAGAAGACTTACTTTACCTCTGAAAGACTTGAAATGTTTCCACATAATTTAATATTGCCTCCTGCAGACTTTATATGATTTCAGATGACTTTTTACGGCTTCTAGAAAACACGAAATGGCTCCAGAACACTTTATATTGCCTCTGGATTACTTGAACTGCTTGCAGATATCTTGATATTTGCAATGAAAGATTTCAAATGGTTCCGGAAGTTGATACTGTTTCCAGAAAACCTGATGTTGCTTCCAGAAGACTTGATATTGCCTCTGAAAGACATGAAATGCTTGCACAAGACATGATACTACTTCTAGAAGAGTTGATATTGCCACTGGAAGATTTATAATGTTATTGCTTCCAGAAGACTTGATACTGACTAGGGACTGTTAATAATATTAAATTTTCCTTCCAAAATATCAAATACTGTTGGCAAAGTACAACATCATCATATCTGCTAAAAGCTAAAAACTAACAAAAAAAGTGAAAAAAGTTTAAAACTGCCAATTAAAGACTAGATACTGCTTGACAAACTTTGCGTGTTTTTTTGCGTGCAAGCCAATCCCTTTTAGGCATTACAACTTCATCTTATTATGTAGTTAAAGAAGTACAGTAAAGCGTTGCTGTTTCGTACAACCACAAATCCGAATTCCCTGGTAATCTGAACAAAATTGAAAAACGTAAAATTTGCATTGTCCCTTGTAATCCGAATTGGTAAGAGATTCGCTAATCGGAAAAGACTATTCGTTCTATCTGCAGTGAAAGACGATTAATTCCAAAACACTGAAGAGCATTTCTATCAAAAATGCTGAGTCTATACTTCCTAAGGATTGCAAATCCTTGTAATTTATTAGCAAAATGGTAGAGATGTGTATTTCAAAAATCAGCTGAGGAAGAAGAACCTGATGGCGGCATTCCACTGTCCATTCAATAATTTATGTATCATGCTGTAGCAAATAAGGCCATTTCTCCATGAAGATGTTGTTATAACGGAATTAAAAGTGAGGAGGTTAGTAAAAGTTTTAGTGTATCATGTATTGCAAGATAAACAGCAGATAATGTTATTATCTAATACAATTTGACTCTATAATCCGCATGCTTCCATCATTTAAATTCAACTCATTTTCATTGATTCGGATTAGCGAAGCTTTACTGTAATTAGATACTTAACTACTAATTGTAGTAGCTGTAATTATTCTATGCTATTTTCGTGGAAATAGTTAGTAATTATACTCGACTACTTTTTTCAAGCAGTTAGCCAAACTCTGATTTTGATCATCTTTGCTAATAAATTTTATGCAACGTGTGGGATAAAAACTGATTTTTTTCTAAAGACAAGTTATCTTTTAAACGGTTTGTTACATTCACATCCATTGCTGATATATTTTGTAATTCGCTATTTAAAGCGGCTTGGTGAAAACCAATTTCTTGGGCGTGCACAAAATATAACCAGCATTCGGAGCTGGGATTGCCAAAAAATAACTTATATATTCGGGCATTAGATGACTAATTATTAGAATATTTATTTAATTATTTTTTGCACTTTATTAACACGATATTAAATAACTATCGTCTTAATAAAGTGCAAAAAATAATTAAATAAATATTTTAATTCAAGACGAAAAAACATTCCTATAAAATAAAAAATAATTATTAGAAGAGTAACTATTAGAATGAATGCCTATTAGAAGACTATTTTCTCAGATTAGCAATCCAAAATAGTTTTCTAATCTTACAAACATTTTAAGCAGTCTTCAAGTATAGGCCATTTAGATTTACTGTACCCCAACATTCTTTTATACTCATAGAATTCTTTTACAGTTTCAATGCGTACACTATAAATATTAAAAAAGTAAATTTTGATAATAATGCATTCTAAATCAATTGGTAAGCAATCGGCAGTTTTAATTGCATTGTGACATTATGAGCTTCACAGCCAATCCCTATTAGTTCTTGTTCCAACAATGTGCTCGGTTTTATATAAATATTGTTTACACTTTTTCTATTTAGCCCCCTTCAAGTTTCGAAAAAATGTACACTTACATTTAGGCATGTTTGGTATAAGTCTCGCAAACAAAGAAACGAAATATTACTAATTAAAAAAAGCTGTGTAAATACAGCTAGATACTTAATGAGATTTATGCACTTCTGTGATTATGAAAACGGGACGTTTTAGAGTTTATTCGGGACGATGGGACTACTAACAAAAGAACGGGGCAATCCCGTTTAAAACGGGACGTATGGTCACATAACGTATGCCCCACAAAAACCGTCTAACCGCAGTATACGAGATATTAAACAAGTCGATACTTCAACAGTGAGAATCAAATTAGTACATAAGCCTTTGAAGAGGCGAGTTAAAATGAGCGTTGGTATTAGATCTATTTAGTCTAAAATCCTGACCACATCTAGTACGATAAGACGGCACCGAAAAGCATAATCCGCTGAACAACACCGGAGAATTGATAAAATTGTTTGTTAACTTAAAGATGAAAAGCAGATCATATCACAACCGCCTAACTTGCAATGACTGTAAGCCTAGCAACCTGCATTGCATCTCGTAATCGCAATATGGTAAGTAAACTTTGTGGGCTAAATACCGCAAGAAACGGCGCTGAACAGACTCAATACGATTAATGCAAACAGAGTACTGAGGATTCCATACCGCTGACGAATAACCGAGAACACTACTCACATACGCCAAATACAAAACTCTAATGCAACTAATATTCGAAAAAGAACGACAAGTTCTAATGACAAAACCCAACCTCTTCAAAGCTTTGGATGTGATATAATCTACATGCAAATTATATAAAAATTTCCTATCTAGTATAATCCCCAGTTCCCACATTCGCAGATATGGTGGACAGATTGAAGATCTGTACCGCCTAGATTGTAAAAAAAATTCAGGTGGTAACGTTTACGCGAAAATGAGATTTTAGAACACTTTTTAAAATTTAGGAAAAGACTGTTATTGAAACAGTAGTTGTAAAACCGGTTCAGATCACTCTGCAGTTTAAGACAATCAGAGTTACGCTTTATATTCAGATAGATTTTACAATCATCTGCGTAAAGTAAAAATCTTGCGTGCTCAAAGCAGGCCATCACATCATTAATATATACCAAGAAGAGGATGGGACCAAGGTGACTTTCCTGGGGAACACCAGATGTGATTCGGCGAAAAGCGGAGACGCAATTGTCAACACGTACGGCCTGATAACGATCAGTGATATATGAACTCAGCCACGTTAAGAGACCTTGGAGAATATCAAGAAGTGAAAGCTTGTCCATCAATATATTGTGGTCAATCTTATCAAAAGCTTTGCTGAAGTCAGTGTAGATCGTGTCAACTTGCTCAGATGCGTTAAAAGCATTATGTATAAAGTTGGTGTAGGTCATTAAGTTGGTTTCAGCAGATCTACCCGGAAGAAATCCATGCTGCTCAACAATCAAATGCGGCTTCAAGATGTACTGCAATTTAGAATAGATAATTTTTTCAAAGATTAAATGAAAAAAATTAATTTAAATAGATCTTTTTTTTAAATATGATAAAATAGCGTACTTTTCTTATAAATTAGTCTTTTTTCTAAATATTATGTAATGAGTATAGATAATAACATACCAGTGATATTTATATATCACATTTAACCTTCCAACATTCACATATTTCTTGACTTTGACAATGAAAAGGAAATTAAATATTGAACTACTTGGACTATCGTCTACTACTTAAAACTCTTACTGTTTTATCTTCTTAATGACTAAAGTTGTGTGATTTCCAAATATTACCCATCCTATCAGCCATATCCTACAAATCTGAAAATTTAGATCAAGACTAAACTGCTTAACAGTTTATCATGAAATGAACTAACACAAAGCGTGGCTCTACAGCTTGTTTTGATACTAGAAATGTCATAATAATTCTTTTCAAACTTGTCCATCCTGCGTTTATCGTATCCAACGGCTGAGTTTGAGTTAGACTGCCTAAAATTTCCCAAATATTCAAGAATTAATCTAGGTACACTTTCTTTGGCTATATCATCACTCTATTTCATTCTTTGTATTAACCTTATCTCAACCTTCGTAGCATAGGCACCGAATACGCAGGTTTTCTGGGTGCACCAGCACACATACAGAATTGTTTATGATTTCAACTGGATTGAAGTTGCCATTTTCAATTTTTTTGTAATTTCAATTACCACGACGTTTTTTCTTCTCAATTTAATCCCAACATCGTGTGCGAACGTTTCCCTTTTGGGAACCCCCTTTTTTGTATTGTGACTGTAGAAGACTCTGAAAAACTTACCATGGTTGCAGATGTTTCTGGAAGATTTACACTTTATACTGCTTCCAGAAGACTTGAAATGCTTCCTTAAGAATTGGTATTGGCTCAGGAAGACTTGAAATGCTTCTTGAAGACTCTATATTGTCTCTGAAAGACTTCAAATGGTTTCAGAAAATTTGATACTGCTTCTGGAAGAGTTGAAATACATCAATATATAAATAGATGAAATAGTTCCCTATGACTTAATACTGCCTATAGAAGACTTAAAATACTTCTAGAAGACCTACTTTACCTCTGAAAGACTTGAAATGTTTCCACAAAATTTAATATTGCCTCTGGCAGACTTTATATGATTTCAGAAGACTTTTACGGCTTCTAGAAAACACGAAATGGTTCCAGAACACTTTATATTGCCTCTGGATTACTTGAACTGCTTGCAAATAACTTGATATTTGCAATGAAAGATTTCAAATGGTTCCGGAAGTTGATACTGTTTCCAGAAAACCTGATATTGCTTCCAGAAGACTTGATATTGCCTCTGAAAAAAATGAAATGCTTCCACAGGACATGATACTACTTCTAGAAGAGTTGATATTGCCACTGGAAGATTTATAATGTTATTGCTTTCAGAAGACTTGATACTGACTCGGGAAGACCAGAAATGCTTCCACAAGTTTCGATATTGCCTCTGGAAGACTTCAGATGGTTTTAGATAACTTGATATTGCCTCTAGAAGACTTGATATGTTTTCATAAGACTTAACATTTCCTCTAGAAGACTTTGAAACTGTTTCTAGACGATTTGATATTGCCCGTGGAAGACTTCAAATAGTTCCAGAAGACTTGATACTGCTACTAGAAAACTCAAACTGCTTCCAGAACACTTGATATTGCTTGTAGAGGACATGAAATGATTCCACATGACTTGATATTATCTCTAGAAGACTTAAAATGCTTCCAGATGGCTTGATGTTGCCCCTAGATTACTTGAAATTCTAGCAGATCACTTAATACTGCTTCTGAAAGAGACTACTGCTTATAGAAAACTTAATATGCTACCAGATGACTTGTTATTGCCTCTAGAAGACATGACATGTTTCCTGAAGACTTTGTAACTGCGTCTAGAAGATTTCACACTGCTTTAGAAAACTTGACATATTTCCAGAATACTTAATATTGCTTCCAAAAGACTTGAAACGGTTCCAAATGACTTGATATTGCTTCCAGAAGACTTGAAGTGCTTCCAAAAAACTCGATATTGCCTCTGGAAGACTTCAAATGGTTCCAGAAGACTTGATGCTGCTTCTAGAAAACTCGATAATGATAATAATAATAATAACGAGGCAAACGGCGGAATCCAGAATATTTTCTGTTCTATCCAACCGGAGAGAGGAAAAAACAAGAGAAACTATAAGATAAACTATAAAAAAAATTATGGAGGATATAAACTAGCACCTGACCACACCTGACCTTGTCTCATATCCATCATGTGGTTTATAGTTAATCTTATTATTCAGATACGCCATGACTCCAGCCTTTACGATTATCTCTAGAAGATTTGAAATTCTTCCAGGAAACTTGATACTACCTCTAAAAGACATGAAATGCTCTACAAAACTTGATATTGCCTCTGATAGATGAAAAATGTTTCCGAATAGGATTAACGATTTAATTTTCTATTCATTTTTGAAAAATTTTAATGTACTATTGAGCGTTTTGAAGAGCACGTATTTTCAATTTTTCAGACCTTTTCAGAAGCAATTTGTCTTTTGTGTCTCGTCTCATTACAGTTTTTTTTCAACATTCATGGTATCTCTTATTTTTCGTCTTTCCTGCACTAAAGCCCATATTTCCAACCTACAGATTAGACATAATTTGATTTTTCTTAGTATTTATGAAAACGTCCTAATGTGTTTAATCAAAAATTTTTAAAATTAAAAGTATTTTTCGAAAAATTTAAGATACTTGAAGCACATGAACAAAAAGTATTTCTGTATTAGCCAGAACGTACGACATAGCAAAATCAACAGTTTGTTCAATAACGAATAAAAACCATTACCCCACAAGTGTTGTATCCCACCCGTTTGGAATAGCTACAAATAAATGACTTTTTTTGACGCTAAGTTAAAATTAAAATCAAATTGATTTATTACAATGAAATAAGAAGCAATCTGAAGCTGATTTATTGCGAATTTAATGTGCCAAAGATCGTTGCTATAAATCTTGAATCGTATCTGAAGAACTAATTGAGATATCGCAATGAAATTAGAAGCAATTAGAAGCGGATTTATTTAGTATTTAATATGCCAAAAATCGTTGCTTCAAATCTGCGATTTTTAATTTATTAATTAGAACTTTGTAAAAATGTGACTATATGAGTTAGGTCAAAGTCAACCAATCTTCAAAAATAGTATCTCAAGAACTAATTGACATATCGCAATGAAATAAGAAGCAATTTGAAGCAAATTTATTTAGTATTTAATATACTAAAGATCCTTGCTACAAATTCTTAAATCTAGGATCAAATATTTACAGTAAATGGCGACGTCTGAATTTTTTTTTAAAAGTATTATAATTTTTTATCTACATTCAAATACAGCAAAAAATAGACATATTGAAGCGAACAAATCTAATGTATTAGTTTTAATACTCCACTTATAATAATAATCAACATATTCAAGCAGACATCAACTCGATATATCCCAAATGCTGATAATTATTTACTAAGCTTTAAGTAAAACAGTTTAAGTAACATATGGAATTCCAAAAATTAGTGCATTAGCTTTCGTAATAATTATAATCTGGTTTTAAAAGCTGCAAAGAAGAACTGATGAGAAATAATCGAAGCTCAGTGTATATCGCATTGCTATAAGACTGAGCAATGGGAATTTTTGACACACGGATTTGGTGCGAAATAGATGAACTACATACTAAACCAACTCATGAATAGACATAATAATACACCTTATAATTGTAGAATCGGCATCATAGAGATAGAAAACAAGACGCAGACCAAAGTCAGAAAAGATGATGTCATGAAGGACTTCACTAGTACATATTATGAAGCAAGTCTTTCTCTTAGAATGCATACGAAACATAAAGTAAGCAAAACATGTAAGTGTTGCAAATCTCATATACTCTAAATATACACAATATTTGTAAAACTTTTGTGATAAAGTATTAAACATTTCTGTAAGTGGCTGCAACCTCATACTTGATAAAGCAATTATATCATATATTAAAAAAGAGTTAAGAAAACGTAATTTTTCATTTGTAAAATTATTTATATATTTCAATAGTTTATAGCATAATATAAATGGATTATAATTTGTATTTTCTCACGGAAGTAATCAACTAAGTAGTTTATAATCAATCAACTATTTCGATGAAAACCATAATCAAATGAAACTTTTGGTTTATTATAGATGTTAAAGTGTTAAAACCATAAATAAGCATAACAAAACAGGTCAATTTTCTCAAAACCATTCACCTTTCCAAACAATACTAACACGATAATTATCCGAATTTGCTTTACCTTACGTAAATCTGATGATTGGATAAACAATTTACGATGACTTTCTCGTCCGTTGTATTTTATTTTTGCTTATTATTCGATCGTTCTCCGATCAAACCGGAGCGTTTTCGTAACAAACGAAAATTCCATCTATTTAATGCATACCTTAGATAACAGTTGCACAAGACCCTTTCGTTATTCCACAATAACTTGTTCAAAATAATCAACTGTACATAATCGTTTAATGGGATATCCCGTTTATAATGTTTCAGATATTAGAGTTGATAATAAGAAATTGAGGACAGAAAAAAACTTATTCCATTGCCATTCCCAAAACCTTGTAAAATATCAAATGCCTTGGAGTAAAGAGTTTAAAAAATTAGCTCTATTGTTCATGAAAATGAGGTGATAAAAATTGGTTTGGTGACAAACGTGTAAATCGTGCCTGTTTAAAAACGGTGCTAATTACCACTTAAAGCGCACGTTGAAGGTCAAGAAAAAATGATAGTAAATGGGCGTGAAAAAGCCCCTGTAGTCTTTAATAGAATTCGTTTATTGTTATAAATTCTAGGTTAATAGTAACATTGAACCGTATTCAGTGCTTGGTAATTAACAAAAAAAAAAGAGTCTGAATGGGGCAATAAATGAAATATTCGCCATCAATTACAGTGTTAATAGTCTGTGCTTTATGTTCTGTTTTGGTATATGAACACTATCTCGTACGTTTTGTGAATAGTAATGAAGACATTGTCTCATAAAGAATGTTAAACATAGTTTAGAAGAAACTTCCACATTTTAAAAATTAATGACCTTTTTGTTGTGTTTAAATTGGATCGACTTCCTTATTTATAAATTTTAATACCAACAAGAATAGATTTAAATTAGTTACAACATCGATAAAAAAATAACAACTGATTATCCAAAAACGATAAATACAGTGAAAGTAAAAAGTTAAACGGTTTTATAATAAAAAGCAGAAACCTCAAATTGTCTCGCCTACCTTAAACGCTAAATTAATGAATTGCGCTTATAACCTTAAAAAGCAGTCTCCGTATCAATTAAATTATAAGTGACTTCAAACATTAGCTCACATCTGACAGATTGTTCAAAGCGTTGATGGTTAGCAATAAGGCCGCAGGAGAAAGTTCTTCTCTTTAATTCTTTTCACGACTCCGGACATGGTTTCGTCCGGTTTTCATTCCTTCCATCAAAAGATCAAGTGAACCGCAAACACTATTAGCTTTATTAATTTAATATGTATTTATTATGAAATTTTAATAAATATGTGTTTAAGAAATGTGAAAAGATACAATTTTTTAATCTTAAATTGGAGATATATAGGCAGTGAAGTTCTATGGAGTTCAATGGAAAAAAATGAGTGTTTATTGTACATCTTATTACTAGGTAAATGAGACATCCATTCATCAAGTATGATGAATTATTGAAAAAGCTTTTGGTGAACCATGAAAGCAGTTTAGAATGTATACTTTCTTTACTTACAATGGAACATTAGAACGTGGTGATGAAACAGCTTCAATAGCTTCGTATTATTGAATTTGTTTCACAAACTAATTGAATAATACCGTGACAACATGCTTGGTGATATTACCAACGTAATCAAATTACGTCTGAATGTGTTTAAGTGTTTGAAATAAGTAATTTATAATTGAATTTTATGAGTTCAAGGTAACTTATAAACCTTCTATTTTATGGAAAAATGTTTCACAATGATCAGACTTTCATCGTATGAAGGGGAAAATATTTTGTATGTTTATTATTGCATCTTCGAAGCACCATCCACGTTTTTTAATTATTAAGTAGCTTTTTTTAATGGATACATTGTAACGAAAAAATCATTGTAATGGTTATAGTGAAACACAATGAATAAAAATTTTGAAATGAAAATTTTGATATATGTGGATACACAAACATCTACCAATTCTTATGACCCGACCTCTATTCAACCCTTTACCGTATAGTGTGCCATATATGGAACGCTGTACGAGTTTCTTACTTTTAACATACATTGTGAGTAACACGATGTATTTAACATACAAGTTGGAGGAATTCACAGACAAGATACAAGTTGGGACCCTGCTTCCACGTATTAAGAGTTAAAATATCGTTCATTTACAAAGCGATGCAGGATTGCATAAATTAAACAAATTGAAAGAAATATTGTTTGTATAAAAATTGAATGTTTAGTTAATTGTAAATAGTGAAAGAAGTATATTTATCGCGCTGTAATAAATATGAACGGTTGCTGTGCTTAAAATATACACTCAATTCGATATTTTCGTCTTTTTTATAGTAAACGTGTGTTAACATCGAATGCAGAAAGTGACCGACAATGGAAATGAATACCAAACTCTATCTGATGATAACTCTCTTAAAGTTTGCTCCACAACCATTGAGTCGCACATCATCAATACGTCACAGCGTTGTTTTATTGACTAATAATTTATGATTTACAACTAAATTAAGAAATATGGATAGTTGATTTCCAATTTTTTATATAGGTTTTAGTTGATTCCGTAATGATCAAATACTATAACTCATACAAATTAAAAAAAAAAGAAAAAAGTGAAAATCGAACGTACTGTAAATTAGATAAATAAAGCAAAATGCCATGTTGCCATTCACTTAACTAACATCTGCAAACTGATTTGAACATTAAACTTCAATATAACACTTTTAAGGTTAGGTTTTTCGGTTGTATGTGAATGCTTCATTAGATGCTCGGATTCCAAGGTGCGGTAATGGATGTAATTGGCTAGTCGGTAAATCCTTATTTAATGTATCTTCAATAGATAAGAAGTTTCCTCTTTGTGATCCCAAATAATTGTGAAGTACACATGTAGCTTTTATTATTTTATCAGTAGTTTTTAATTTACATTCAAATGGGCGTCGATATACTCGAAATCGTGCTGCCAAAATGCCAAAACTATTTTCAATTACTCGGCGTGCTCTACTTAAACGATAATTGAAAATACGTCTATTTATATTTAATACACGTCTGGGAAACGGCCGCATTAAATTTGCCATTAAGGGAAATGCTTCATCACCTACGAGTACATATGGAAAGTTTTGTTCACCATAATTCTCGAGGGGGATGGTTGAGGCAAGTTTAAAGTATTAGTTTTTATCCTTTTTCCAATTGGACTATCGGAAAAAATTCCAGCATCACTGAATCTTCCTGATGATCCAACATCAACTGCGATGGATTGACAGTCAGCATTAGCTAACGTAAGCAAAACAATCGAATGCGTTTTTTTGTAATTAAAAAATGAAGATCCTGAGTTTGGTGGTGCTTTTATTACTACATGTTTACCATCGATCGCAGCTATACAGTGTGGAAATTGCCATCGGTTTTTGAACCATTCTGCATCTTCTTCTACATCTTCTTCAGTTGGCATTTTCATAAAAATTGGTTGCAAATTTTTCCAGAGGCTATCGCAAACTTCACTGGCTATTTTTCAAACAGTTCTTTCACCTACTCGATAGCTAAATCCAATGGTTCTATAAGAATCGCCTGTGGCCAAGAATCTGGAAGAAATTAATGCTACAGTAAAAAATAAAAAAAATGGTTGAACTGTTTAATGTGTTTACAGGAAAAGCTGCTAAGGATCAGTGGAAAAAGTGACGAGACTCATTCCGTGATGCAATAAAAAGGCAAAAGTCTTGTAAAAGAGGTGATTCTGCAAATCCTGCGAAATTATGGATTTATCAACAACAAATGGAGTTTCTGCTCCCGTATTTGAAAAATCGACCAAGAACTTAAAATGTAACTGATACTATTGAACTACAGAATGCTTCAGATACAAATTCTAATAATTCTGTTGAGGCAACCCTTACACAGCAGATGTAGGGAAATATAAAATGAAATAATAAATAACATAACCATGTTAAATTAAAATAACATTTTTTACTTTTTCAGTGCACCACTAATGACCTAAGTATGGATGAGGGGAAAGAACCCGACGATGTCGAAGCAGAAGAAACCGCTACAGACTCAAAAACAAGAAAATTTGTACAACAAAATGAAATAATTACATACATAAAGAATCAACAGGAAAAAAAAAGATGCCAGGGCAACTGAAAGGGAACTTAGAAAAATTGAAATTGAACAACAAAATAACGATCCTCTCAAACATTTTTCTAATAGTATGTACCTAACAACATCAGCAATGCATAAACGGCAACAATTAATAGTGCAAAGAAAAATATTTGGTGCTGTTATGGAACAAGAGATGACCAATCACCAGTTAACTTCCATAAATGAACAGTCACAGTATGTAAATAGCCAGTTTAATCAAACTGGTACTTCACTTTTGTCACCGGGAGACTCATCAACGAATCAGTCGGCGGCTACATATATTTCCAATTGGCCATATTAAACCATTCGAATGTATTTTTAGTTAAATATTAATAAACTAAATAAACGCAATAAACGTTAGTATTAATTTATTATTATATGTGATTAAAAATAATGATATGTACTTACCGTAAACAAATTGCTAAACGTTCTTCTGTTCCAATACTTTTTCGAAGGACTATGTTTTGCTTCACTATATCACCAAGTATTAATTCATGAATTTTTGCAAACTGCTTTCTAGTTAATCTAAAGTATTTTCTGAAGTCTTCCTCACTCAAAGATAGTATTAACGTGTGGCATTTTCCTAATACATATCTCTTTGTAATATATGAGTTGCAATCCAAAACCTGTGTTTCCGTTTAATATTCATAGTGCTTAAAAGGATATCATTTTGAAATTCCTCTTCGGAATTGTCTTCTTCAGAACTTAAATCAATTAAAGTTCGAAGTTCTTGAATAATTGAAAGCATCTTAGTTTACTTCATAAACATAAAATTGTACCAGTTTGGGGAACTACATTATACGCAGTATAGCTTGGCTTAGCACAGTATACAATGGACGGTCTCAATGCGGTATAATACTAACTGAGATAACTTCGCACAACACAGCACCGCACAGTATAGCACAGCATCGCATACAGTGGACGCCAGGCTTAAGGATTGGATGTTCACAAGCCTTGAAGAACATCTCGATTTCGAAGGAGAATAACGGGATAATGAAGACGATTTGCCCCTAACAAATGTATAACTGATTAGTAGAAATGATATCAGACGAGATAGAAAATATATACAATGGTTCGAAGCCTTTTTGAAGGTATCTGCAGAATCTACACTTTTCATTGGTAATCAAGATTTACCAGAAGGGATAATAAACATGAAAGAGCCTTATGACTTCTTCAAATACTTGCTCACAACGTTAAATAATTTTTTTATTGCACTGTTTGCGAATAATATGCAAAAATGTAAAAAATTACAAAATTTAACTGTCATTTCGTTTTTCTTAATTTTTGTCCTAAATAATGAAAAAATCGCAAATTATTTGGCGTGAATTTGTTTTACTATGACTTCCACATCATATGGTATAACAATCGTTAAAACATAAAATCTTAAATTTTGTCATTTTTGCATTTCTGTAAATTATTAGTTATATATTTTGTCATCGAATTATACTTTCGATGGAAGAAATATGTATCCATTCAACAATCCTTACTTGTCGCTTGAAAGATGTAGATGGTTAAATTGCAATAAAAACCATATATTGGCTTCAGAGCAAAACAGTATTAAGGCTATTTTTTTCAATATATATTGAAATTAAATTAAACTTTTACTGGTTTATTTTACAATAATCTGCCTTACATTTTTTGACGATTAGTCATCTTCAGAGGCGCGGTCGTTCAATTAACAATGTTGTTCAAAATTTTCATCTCAAATTATGTTAGAGTTTAATTACAATGTAAAGGTTTTCTACTACAATCACAGTTTTTAATATAAATTCAAATCAAAATTAATATAGATTTACGATTTACGAGATACGTTAAAATTACGATTTAAAACTTTTAAGGACGTTACATTATAAAGTTAACGTCCTTTAAGTATTTTTTTTTGAGCCCTTTACAATGGAGATGCGTATTAAGTCACGTTTCTTCCTGTTTGCTGTATACTTGCAGATTATTAATATAAATTCTGTATTAAGAAGAACTAAAGTATTAAAGATTTCTAATACTCTTTGACTCTAAAAAAAATCTAATATTTATGTTCGGACTTACTACATCAGTTGTTATAATACTTAGGTCCAGGTCCTCTCTGAAGACAGGACCAACCGTTTTTCAGTATCTATTAAATTTTATTACACACCTTCTATGCAAATTGTTATATTATGCAGAAGATATGTCTATATTATCTACAAGATGCTATATTGTCTTTAATACTAATATAACTTCCTCATTCGTAGAACATTGTTTAAGTAGGTACGAAAGCAATGGATATACTTCTTCTACAAGAAATACAAACGGAGCTTCAACAGTTGTTCCTGGTAAGCATATCTGTTCAGGAATGTTAAAATTTTGTTTCTCTAAAGCTACCTTTTGTACGAAGGAGATTTAGAGATTTCGATACTTAAAGATTTGTTCGGATTGGCTAATGGCGAACGTGGTGACATCACGTGATCTCTATTAGCTAATCCGCACCAATCTTCAAATCTCTCGTACATAAGGCAGTGTAATAGTTTGTATAAGTCATACACTTGGAAGATCCTACCATCGGTTTGTTTCCCCTATCCCTATTTATACTTATATCCAAATTTGAGATACTATTATATTTGTGTTATTGTATTTTCAAAATGTTGTTGATCATGTTTTATTTAGAAAGATTTAAAGTTTTCTTACCTTAACCCTCGTAGCAAAAATTTTCCGTTGGATTCCATTGTAGAGCGACTAATCTTGAATTCAACTGGCTGATGATGCCAGTTGCACAATCTTTTTGATGTGGTTGCTTCAATCTTAAGCAGTATGTAAATGTAGCGAATATGTAACTAGCTCTTCCTTCAGCACTAGAAAGTGCAGAAAACAAGCGTTAATCAGTGTAAGTAATAAGCGCGCTAGTAACAAGCGTTCTAAGGGTTCCTAAAACTTGTTGCAACTAAAAAGTATGATGATTTGTAAAACTTATGAACAAGGGTAACTAAGGGAAGATGACCTCAATGAAGGTGACTGAAAAATGCAATAATGAATTCACATGAATTATTTGTTTGTTACCTGAACTTTAAAATGAATAGTTTTCGTTTACGATATTTTGGTGTGATCCCTGAAAAAACAATATTTCAAATTTCTGTTTTAATGTATGTAAATGTATACATTAATAACAGCTAAACAGTGTTAAAACCCAAGTAACAAAATATAAACCTCTCAATTATTTTAAACTTAATAAAAAAAATTAATGTAGAATGTTTGTTATTATAAGCTTCAAAATTATAGCTATGAGAATTATAACCTAATCTCCTCTCCTGTTATAAGTGTTATAAAGTTATTTTTTGTAAAATTGATATGTTTTGTTTTCTTGTTCACTAATAAATAGATTTTTATGTGCTATGTTGATTTTTGATCGAGACATTTTGTTTATGCGTTAATGAGTTAAGAGAGGTGAGACTAAACTTACACGTATTTCGTTCTAGATATAGAATTAGCTCTAGCGTTAGTGTTGGCTCTATTTTTAGTTGTTATGTATCAAATTAAAACTACTTCAGTACTTCTATGTCTTCAGACGCACGGCTAAACCTGAATCTTTCTGGTACTCGGTCTAGTGTTAGTTCTAGTTTTAATTGCCACAAAGTGCTTGATTATTGTAAATTCTGCTGGAACTAAAAGTGTAACCAATACTGGTCCTAGGAGCCTTTGGCATTTTTATACTTTTCTTTACTAACTACACACTTACTTGAATCAAAAAATATAATCATGAATTATATAAATTTTTAATTGAGAACCGACTGTTTGGGTATTTACCTTACGTCGGATAAATACCCAATTTATAAATACCTACCCACCGCGTATTTACCTGCCGCCCATCACTGGTCGTGAAACACCTATTATATATTATTATAGGTTAAGTATAATTTAGCTTCCAATTTTATCATTGCTTGCATTTGAATGTGTTGCTTGTCACTACTTACTTTAAGAAAACCTGCTTAAAAAAAGATGTGATGGAAGTTTTTTAAACCAGATATTCTGTGGTGATGAAGTCTCGTTACCGAATTGGCAAATCTTATTATATTTTCGTCATGACAGAGAAATATTGCTTAAAATAGTATATTTAGATAGTATATGTATTTTGTATAAAATGCAATAATATGTATGTTCAAAGATAATTTGAAAAAATGTACAGTTCTTGAAAATTTTATTACAGAATTAGTAAAGGTCTGTTAAATTAATTTGAGAAAAAATGTAAGTGTAAAAACTTGTAGTATTAGAGAAGTGTTAAATTTATGGAATTGCATTAAGTTTAAGAGAAAGCTTATGAATAGAAGTCCTTATCTCGCTACCAGAAAAAAGAGAAAATACGAGATCAAATTAGAAAATCTTTAAGATTAAACTAAAAAACGAGTAAATCCAATTTCTATATCTAACAATCGTAAAGATAATGAAAATCTGATAAAGCAGAAAATTATAACATTACAACCTTAATGCTCTTTATACATTTTTTAAAAGTGTAAAAAAATATAATAATAATATTTCCATGACTATTATTATAATATAAATCCTTTACTTAAAAGAATACTTCATGAATACAATACAATATTAAATTTACTTCTGTCAGTACAATATCAAATAAGAAATAAATATTATATGAGCTCATTGTTTCACTCATACTGTAATTATTTTCCTTTTACAGCCTTCAACCAATTTTCGCTCTTACAATCGCTTCCTTCATTTTTATTATTTTTTACAGCACGCCCTCTTGAAATTAATAAATAAGTTGTGGTAAGATGCGAAACGTTATTTTTACACCTTATGTAAACCTGAAAATAACCATTTAATGAATTGCGTTGCTATTCCCGAACATAAAAGACACGAAATCGGTTTAATTAAGTGTTTAACCATTCTCAGCTATGTGGGCCAAGTCTGTTTTAGTTCAATTTTGCCGTTTGTAAATTACAAACATACTTGCAGGTTCACGTGTAAAAGTGAAGGGGGCTCGCAGGAATGTAGATGGGTTTGCCAAAACGTTTAAACTAGTATTTTAATTATATTAATGTCATTTGCATTTTGATTAATTTTTTAAATAACATTAATTCATCTGTTAATAAAATCAAAATCATGTCTTATTTGTTTGTTATAATTTTGTTTATCCTGTCATAAAGGCTTTTATTACAACCACAAATGTCGTTTCCATGTCGATTTTAAAACCGTTTTCATGATACATTTCAGGTCAACATTTTTCAACTTTATGATTTCGCGAATATAATCGTATCCAGGTGATCGTATGGCATTTACGAGGTCGTTATTCTGAAACGGTTCGGATCATAAACTCATAAGGTGAGGTATTTTTTTTTCAGTGAACGGCAGGTCAATTGACCTGAGTGAGCCGCGTCGGCTTATCTTTTCTTTGGTTGCCGTCTTAAAACGCGAACTGCTAAGGTTGTTGGCGAGGAAGAAAAAGGTGTCGAAATCGTTTTCGCAAAGGAGGTGGTGGACATGTGGTGATTGGGAAACAGTTAATTATACGGTTATAAGTGCAAAATTGGAATTGCCCTAAGTTATCTATGAGCTATTTCGATACCGTGGATTATATTTTCCGACGATCTAGATACTTGTGTTTTGAAAAGGTCACTTTGCAATAATTTTCAATTGGAATCTGAAACTCGTGTAACCAATCTAAACTTTAATCATGACCATTAATGAAATATTTTTACTACTTCTTTTCTGTTAATAAATAATGAAATTTGTGTCGCAGAAATTATTTACTTTCCTCTTTGGGATTTTAACAATTTTCCATTTTTTTAATTTTTATTAATTGTTTCCCAGTATTAAGGCTTTAATATTACAAAACATAAATTTCTGATATTTCAATTCTCTTTAAAGTTTAAAGTTTAATTCTCACCTGGTTAATTTAAATTTCTAAAATTTGATTTATTTATTCATTCTGTTACAACAAATTCATATGTTCCACACTAATTTATGTTTCCTGTTTAATTTTGTAGTTTTCAATCGTGATAATAAAGCATGATAGGGTAATAAATCTTTACGCAAAAGAGTTAGAAAGGCAACAATTACTATTTTCACACATATTAGCAATTTAACATTTTTACCCATATAAATAAAATTAATTTTAGTCTTTACCAGCGTTAACGGTAATTCAATTAGTTAGCTCTTTATTAACCGTATAATTTCCAACACATCGTTTTCCTATATACGTTCGCAAAACTCTAACTGACCATAATGAATAATTATTAACAACTAAAACGTTTACTCTAATTAGAAAGAAACCCATTAAAACGTAATTAACTTGTCGTGTAATTTCAGCGAACGTAAATTCACGTCCACTGTACAATGTTACATTTAAACGGCAAATCCTGTTTTTTTCTCGATTTCTATACGTGATCTCAAGCTCCTTTGTATGGGTTTTCTGTTACAGCTTTACGGCTGGCGGGGTTTTCGTTACATAACACCGTGGCATTTGATACTCAGCATACCATATCGTTACTAAAATACTTTGTCACTAAAAGCGCAACACGAATAGTCATTTTTTTTTAATTGGTGTCAGGGTTTAGTATTCGAAACTCTTAACCTTCTTTATATACGGTCTCTTAAACATTTTCCACAAAAGTAGCTCATATTTTTTGATAGTCTTAATTCATTTTTAAAAGGAGAGAATACTTGATTTTTAAAGGAGTGTGTCTCGAAAAATAATTGCAATATTGGAAAGAGAGAAATTTCTGTTGTAGTAAATTTAAGTAATATGTTGTATGGTAAAGGCCATATCTTCATATCGATATACTTAGGGTATCAAATTCTCGGATTGGATTTAATCAACTTTCAGAAGACCTGATCTACTTGCAGAAGACTTGATATTGTTTCTAGATAACTTAATATTGCTTCCAAATGACTTGAAATACTTCCAAAAGACATTAAATAGTTTCAGAAGCCTCAAGCTACATCCAGAAAATTTTAAATGGTTCCAAACGACTGGTATTGTTTCCGTAATACTCGATAGTATCTCTAGACTATATAATACTGCTTCCAAAAGACTTGAACTGTTTCTAGAAGACTAAAAATGTTCCCAGAAGACTTGAACTGCTTCCACCACGTCTACTACTACCTCGAAAAGACTTGATACTGCTTCCAAAAGACTGGAAAAGTTCCAGAAAACTTGAAATACTTACACACGACTTAAACTATTTCTAGAACACTTGATACTGCCTTCAAAAGACTTTATACTGCTTACAAAGGCTTGAAATACTTCTAGAAAACTTGAAGTGCCCCCAAAAGACTTAAACTGCTTTCAGAGGATTTACTATTGCCTTTGAAACACTTAATACTGCTTCTATGAAACTTTATGTTGCTTACCGTAGGCGTGAAATACTTCCAGAACACTTTAAACTGCATCTAGAACACTTAAAATCGTTCCAGAAGACTTGATACTGCTTCTAGAAGATTTGAAATGCTTCCAGAAAACTGGATGCTGCTTGTAGAAAATTTGAAATGCTTTCATAAGACTTGATATTACTTCCACAACATTTAAGATATTTCTAGAAGACTAGATGCTGCTTCTAGAAGATTTAAACTGTTGAGAAGAGACTTGTGTAGAGACTTGATACTGTTTCCAAAGGACTTGAAAAGCACCCAAAGATTTGGTACTGCTTTTAGAAGATTTAAAATGCTTACATAAGACCGCTTCTGAATTTGAAATTCCTCCAAAACACTTAATTACTACCTCTGAAAGTTTTCAAATGCTTCCAGAAGAGCATCAATACAATCTTGTTAATGGTTTTATCTGGATTTAAGTTCTATCTGAATCATTTTGAATTAAATTTAAAATTAAATTTTTAATTTTGATGTACTATTACGGAAGTACATACTCCGTAAAATTTGGAACGTAGGATATTTTGATTCGTTTCAATCCTTTTCAGATCCAATTCAGGTTGTTTTGAAGAGTCGATTTTATTTCCAATTCTGTGTTTTTCAGTACCCAGCACCTATACGTGTTTTTAAAAACCGACTTATCCAATAGAATAAAACAAATGTATATAGAATGAGAGAAACCGACGAAAAAGCACAAAATAGGAAATTTAAAAATATATAAATGAAGTGTGATTTATTCATAAAGATTGATTTCCTTATACCGAGTGTATTAACATTGCAATTGTGTCTCGAGAAATAACTGAGATATTGGAACGAGAAAAAATCCCTTTTGTAGTTATTTTTATTAATATGTTCTATGAACAAGGCCATTTCTTCACATAGTTAAATGTGAGGTATAAATATAAGATACAGTAATTTTTATGGAGCTATATCTCAAATAGCAATTGAGATATTCGCTTACGCTAATAAAATTTTTATCTTATGATTCTGTATCTTACGATAACAAAAATTTTCTCGCAAATTTAATTAATATCATAAAAATAATTTCTTCATATTTTGAAATTTATGATTAATTAATTTTTGTACCCAATCGTAAACACAAACGTCACTCTAAAACAGATAACATTCTTTATGGAGGTATATCTCAGCAACTATTTGAGATATCCGCATGAAATGTCTATTTCTTTGTAAATTTAATTAATATTTATTGTATTAAAAATTATTATACCAAATTTTGAAATTTGACCGTAATAATTTCTTGAATTAAATTCTAAAGTTCTGCATGATACATTTTTCTATGAATGATAATAAATAAACTAAGCGTCTCGAAAAATAATTGAGATTTTGGAATGATATAAAATATCTTTTGTAGTAAATTTAATTAGTACGTTTACGATAAATGCTATTTCTTCAAATCGTTAAATTAAGGTGTAACAGTTTTTAATTTAATCATATCATTAAAACAGAAATACATCTAAGTGGTGACGGAAACTTTAGGAGCACTGAAGATCTATCGCGCAGATGTGTAAAATACTTAGGTATAATAATATAAAATTAATAAATATTATATTAATTCTAATTCTTAGCTTATGGCTGGTGTCTTTTATTTTTTTGATGTGTTTAAGAAAGCGTGTGTAAAACAGCTGACGATGATTTCTTTAAATGTTCCTTATATCTAGTAGCAAAGTTTCGACCTGTTTGACCTATATATAACATATCGCAATTCTAGACATTGGACTTTTGGCATTGATGATATGATTACACAATTTATTATTGAAGACAAAAATAGGGGTGATATCGTATTTATGAAGGTTTTTAGTGATACGGTTGATTATGGATGGTTTGAGAGACTGAGCAATATATTTAACTATAGATTTAACATTAGAATAAACAAGCTTGTTAATTTGAGAATTGTGGATTCTGAAGTATATTATTTGCAGTTCTGATGTAGAATAGTTGCTACTAACCTTTGCGTCGTCAAAAAGATACGTGGTCTCCTGAGTGGGATATTTTGGTTATCCCAGCGTTTTTTAGGTTTTTGACAGCTCCGTTTGTTGCATTATATTGAAGAATAACGTTTGGGTTGTTTTCCAATCCAAATTGGTGATATGTCGCTATACAAGAATTGGGTTAATAGAGGTGGAAAGTTTTTTGACAAAAAATGCTTCTGGAATGTCTCCCTAATTTGAACGAATTGTGGTTGTTATGGTAATTTTTTTCCAAACAATTCTTGCACCATAGCAATCAATGTGAAAAAGTTGTCGACTGTAATTCCACACCATGAATCAGTATAAGATGGATAAGATGTCACTAAGTCTTGAACAACTCGTTGCACCTGATTTATTTCTTTTCTGCCGTCTTACCGGCATGATGGTAAAAATATTTTTTTGTGGTATAATTTTGGTCCATGAATGTATGCAGTTTTGGTGGACAAATCCACGAAAAATTGTTATATCTGTACCAGGTCAATAAAACCTTTGACAAGAGGTAATCTTTTGTTTCGCCGGATACCGGAGTATATTCGGCATAGTAGGTGCTTGGCATTTGCCAATGATTTTAAGATTTTTTATCCTGTCTCCTCCGTTCGTGACTGCGGTTTAATGCGGTAAATGTGTGGGCGGGTAGAAATTGTTTGAGTTTGAACGTCGCTAAATGATTTTGTGTCTTTCACTAGAAGAAGGGAACCAATTCAGTTCGAGTATGACATAAACAACATTCCATTGCAAAGAAAAACATATTTTAAGGACTTGGGGGTTATTTTCGATGATAACTTGACGTTTAGGGACCAAATTTCATATTGTGTAAAGAAAGGGAATTAAATTGGGGTTCATATTGCGAAATTCTCTTCAACTCAAGACAAAAAAATCTTTAATTACATTTTTTAACGCATATGTGAGACCGCACTTAGAATACGCCAGTGTAGTATAGTCTCCTTATTATAAAAAGCATTGTAACTCCATTAAGCGTGTATTAAAGAAATTTTTAAGATATTTGTATTTTAAATCACATGGAGTCTATTTGTTCACAGTCCCCTTCCAAAACTTGTAAAATGAATTTGGATCGGTTTCTTTTGGTGAAAGGCACAAGATGCAGTCAATTGTATTTCTGCATAACTAGATTAACATAATTATAAAATAGATGCACCATACTTATTATCACTCATTAATATAAACGTTCCAATTTATAGTCACATCATTTTTACTCGCCAATGCTAAGTGTTATGAGACTTGCTAACGGTGTTATTGGTATAGACATTTTTGGAATATCAAGGATTAATTTAAGGAGACCCTGAACCATTTATGTTGCGTAATTACATGGTTCCATTATGTTTTGGATTTTCGGATCGTTATGGTTGCGTTCTTTGTTTATTTGTTTTCTTTTTCTCTCTTTTTTTTGAAAAATCCTGTGTTACTATGACGCAGCATGTTACGTTAGTTTCACTGCGATTAAGATTATTTAAGCTTAAGTTATTTATTGTTTATACTTATATGTATATGCACATGATATTCGTGACATAGCATGGTAATTTTTTCTTTTGTTGTTTCAAATATTTGCGGCTTGTATTTGAGCTTTAAAGCCTCAAACTGTACAACAAATAAATAAATAAATGTTGTAATACATTTAGTTAATATGTTGTATGATAATTTCTTAAAATCCTTAAATTTTGTAGTTATGTTTTTTTTGAGGTCATAGATTGCTATCTTTGACTATAAAAGCAAGATTACCATCTAGGTGTGTAGTAGCCTTCGCCTTAAGTGTCTATACCATCTCATTGTAATTCATTTTGAAGAAGTCGAATAAAACACCATTTATATCACATCCGGTAGCATTTGAAAGAATGAAAGAAGTGTGCTCCGGACAGGACAATAGATGCATCCAAAATTGTTAAAGACATTTACATATGTTCATATGTAGTAGCAGATTATTTGGTTACTGATTTATCATCTTCGTTGGTAATTACATTCTTTCTACTCATATTAAAAGGCGCATTTTTAAGATCACGTTTCTTACAATATAAACATTGTTTTCAACCAGCTGTTCAAATTATGTAACTACTTACAGAAACACTCTGTATGTTAATAATTTTTAAAGAATTTAAACCGTAAGTTACCTTTCGCGTTACGAAGAAATTTACTTTCGCGTCGGTGATTGATGTTTTGTTCCAGGTCGTCGCGATCGATGATTAATCTGGAAATCTTTCTCGTTTCCGTTTAGGTCGCCGAATTCGTTCGAAAGACGACGGCTTCTTTCGGTACGGCGTTCGCCGTCAATTTAATTAATACGAAAGACACGTGAATTTACCGTTATTATTTATAATTGTCCCGGTGGCGGGCTGCGTGCGATCGAAATTCGTCCTCGCCAAACCGGATACAGACCATATATACATACAGATGAAATTTCTTAATTGAAAAATATTTACCTTTCCCTTCCTTTTTATAACATTCTTCCTATGCAAATCTTGGTAAGAAATACTTCACCAACTTATTACGACGCAAACATTTTTTTTCTTAATTTTCTTGAGCAATCCAGGCACCTAATCGATTGCTCATTTACAAATGAGTAAATATGAAAGTTGCAATTAATTAAGGATTAATTTAAATTTATAGACAATTAGGATGAATTAAGATTCGTTAAGTTTTAATTTATTGTAAGAGAGATTATTTTAAAAATTGAAAGGAAAAAGCGATTAGTACGTTTTGTTCGTTATCAATTGATTAATTTAATCTCTCTACATTCTACAAGAGAGCAATTAAGTTCGAACTAATTAAATGTCCTTAGTTATTATCCGTGTTGTTAATGTGCTAATTAAATAAACGACTACTATTAAGAGTTTCAAATTCCATTCTGTAATACAATGAAAATTTTAAATTTCATTGCTAATCGTTATAAACAATAAACAGATAAATGTGGTTACACACAAAACCGAGACACTTAATTTAAAACGCCATAATTACCTCATCGTCGTTTGCCAAGATACTTAGATGTGATTATGTATTTGGTACAACGCAGAGATTAGCAAAATAAAGCAACACAACGACTTGTCACCTGTCGCGTTTGCGCTTATTATAATCATTGTAAATGTCACAACTAACTGATTACGTTCTATGAAAATATTATAATCTTTTTCCTTTAGGCTGTCGAGAAATATCCTAATGGATCTTAGAATAAAATCAAATCAGAACAGTCGCATTACAACACTAACATTCTTTTATTGTTGCTAACTGTAAAATTAAACCATGTATTACTTTTTTTTTTCTTTTATCGTTAAATTATTTAGTCATTTATAGTATTTTTCAAAGTTCAAGTATCACAATTATTACTAGAAGTTGATTCAGATAAAGGAGACGGTTTAACAGCGTTACAATGATTTCAAAAAGTGGAACACTTAATAGATTCATTTTAATAGAGCATTATACTATTTAAATTTAATGCCATCTCAATATTGCGTGGAGTCTCAAAGTTCTGGTTTGAAGGATAGCGAGGGTCATTGTCCGACTGGTTTCATTTCTAGACCCAAATTATTGCTGATTTTCCTACATTAACTGATGATGCTGAGATACACTTTGAATTGACCAAGCACAAAAAACAAAGTAACGAAATATATGAGCACTATATGTACGATGTAACAGCAAATGCGAAACCATAACTAACAAAAAATATTATTTCTAATAATAGATAAGGATTTGTCAAGGTTATTAGCGGTGAGTTATCCAAATGATACACATGAATTAGTAGTAAAAATTAAAAATTATGAGAGTACTAATCATCTGCATGTAAGAAGATCTATTCCGGCATTCGCTACATCAAGCTCTAAGATGATAGCCAATAATGCTGATCTTGCGACAATATCTGAGTATTCTGAAAACAAATGCCATAATTGCAACGCATATCGTCACTTTGTCACACAAATCATTAATGTTCTACATGTTGGGCACAAGTAAAAACTGTAAGTGGACAGATAAGAGAAATGTCAATTTTATTAGAGTTTATTAGAGAATGTCTTTTATAGATTTAGGAAGTGATGTTATGACTCTAAGGAAAGACGTCCACAGATTGAATACTAAGTATAACCGAGTTAATTTAAAGCTCCGAGCTTTTGGAAATGTTGAGAGCCTATCGATTGATAAGAAACGTTCCAAAATTATGATTGACGAGATTAGCATATTTGAACTAAAATTAGAACTAACACTAGCGCTATCACGAGGACTAACACTAGATCTAAAACTAGAAACTTACGGGTTTTGTCGTGTGTTTTTTGAAAAACTGTATCACATTTTGGATGCCATGTTGCAATCTTCTGAAAGAAACAGGTTCGAAGTGACAAAGCTTCGTACTTATGAGATTACCATAGATGTTGATGTCTACATTGTACCGAATGAAGCCCAAGATGTTCCAATAATAATTGGACGTAGTGCTTTGGATTAACGTGGAATACTGATAACGAAAGGTGAAATGTAGCTAATGATTGAACATAAAAATGATGACACCGAAATCGATGGAACCGAAAATGATGGCACGATAACTGAAGTTGCAGATAATGATGAATAAAGACCGGATTAAAAGACACAAAAAAGACGGAAAAAGACACTTAAAAAGGCATGAAATTTTGGCAACAAAAGCATTAAAAAGGCATAAAAATTAGAAATCGAAAAAATTGCTATACCTAATTAATAATGTATTTTAATAACGTTTTCATTAAAAAATACATCGTTAAACTAAACATTCATTTATAATTATTAAACCACTAATCACGAAAACAACTAATTATTAAATGCTGTTCTAAATGTTCCATTCTGAAGTTGTGTCTTCTCTCACTTAACGTATTCTTGTAAGCCGAAAAACTTCTGTCCACGTCCACACTTGTAATTGGTGCATACTTGAACTTTGTAATTAATGCGGGATCCATAATAAATCCAGTAACAATTTCACCACTTGAAATTGATGCAATTTTTTGTAATGTGGCAAATCCTTCATTTTTACACAGAACGTCATTAAATTTATTCGTAATTATTTGACCAATATGTCCTGGTACGCTATACGTGCTGTCTTGAAACTTCTTAATCATTTCTACTGCAGTCACTAAAGGTAAATCCTGTTTTTCAAGAGATTTTATATATTCACTTATATAACTGTAATTGCTTCTTATAAATGCCAAATTATTTTGTAGCTCCACTTCTTTTAGGACGACCTGGCAATCTTGTATTGCTTTACTACTTGTAGCCGGAAATACATTTATTATTTGTTTAAAATGATCTAATGCGTTTGTGTAGTATATAGCGGCATCTAGCCATATTCCCCATCTTGTTAGAACTGGTTGTTGTGGTAATGGGGTATTTGGTAACCTCTCTCTAAACAATTCTACCCTTAAAGGAGCTTTAATAAATATTCGTTTACCGCTTTTTATTAATTTATTAACTAATGGGAACTGTAACCTTATAGTTTCTGCTACTCGATTAAGCCCGTGTGCCAAGCAAGTACAATGAATTAAATTAGGGTAAAAAATCTTCATATTAGACGCAGCTTTTACCATGTATGCCGCTGCGTCTGACACCATTAGTAAAATTTTATCATTCGGTACAGGCTCCGGTAAGAAAAAATGCGTTAATTCGTCTTGAATAAATCTTGTTACCGTATTATTATTTGTTTTACTTAATTCTTTGGTACTTATTAGAAAACTTTTTGACAAATTTTCATCACTTAATACTCCAAGTATTAAATTTGCCACGTATCGTCCACATACATCAGTTGTTTCGTCTACACTTATCCAAATATAATTATTTCCAATAATATTTTTTATTTCTTGAATAACTTCTTTGTAGACTGAAGTAATATAATTTTTGCGGCGATGGCTTTCATCGGGAATATGCATTGTACAATATGTTTGTAAAAAAGTTTTGAAATATTTATTTGTCACTTTATAGATTGGTATGTTTGCTTTTATCAAAGCTTTGCAAAGATCAAAATTGAATTTTGATTGTTCAGTGTAGCCGGATGTTGATGCCACAGATTGTGTTACAGCTACACAAATACTAACGATTTTTGAACAGGCTTGGCAAAATAAACGATTGCGTTCATATTTCAATTCCTTGTAATCTTTAATCCATTCTTCTACGGTTGGCTTTTGCTTCGGCATTGTACTACGCAAGAACGTCACACTGTCACTCGAGTAACTTTAATACAACTAAATGAATTGAAGACTCGACGCAAGTCAAAGCACATACGAGGAATCCCGTGTAAGACGACACGGCACAACGGGGAATTCCAAAGCTTAAATTCGGATCGATGAAAAACGCGGATCTTACGTCAGACGGCACAACGAGGAAATGTACAGAGGTGCAGCGAAATTTTTTTTTTATAATTCAACCAATTTTTGGGGAAAAGACGCCAAAAAGTTGGAAAAAGGCTTTAAATAGGCATAAAAAAATAATAGGCATGAAAATTCAAAAAAGGCAAAAAAGGCATAACTAACCTGGTCTTATTTCACTTATTTTTAACTGATTCGTAAAGATATTTAAATATATTTGTAATGCCTTTAATTTTGAGCATAAGCATATTTTCTATAAATTCGGTCTTTAATGATGAAACGCTAAATAACATTAAAGAAAACGATGAGACAATGAATAAAGAAAAGGAAGACGAGGGAAGCATAAATAAAAAATCGCAAAACATTGATTTGATAATGGATTATGAAAACGAAGAAACAATATACGAGAGAAGCCTAATATAAAGATCCAAACTGGAAGAAATGAATATATATGTTACAGCTAAAGATCGAATATCGGCTAAACCTATGTTTGATCGGTTAATATTGGGATTTACCCGGGCTTTACGGCTAAAGTCCGAAGAGTTTTCAACACTTCCAACTTTAATCGGCTAAAACTGGGTGTAACCAATGGTACTCGGTTAAAAAGCAAATCGATCGTTTTCGTTGTGCATTTAGTTCGTATTACATCATCTCCGTGCATATTTATTAGGTAATGGTTTCGGCGACGCAACGTTTTGACAAATTAACCTCAAAAATGGAAGGCAATAATGTGTTTAAGTTAAATTTCTATGAAGACAAACATGGATAAAAAAGTAAGGCATTGTTTCATCGAAAATCGAACTTTCAACATAGCCAACCCTGACACAAAATCAAGCATTTGGAAGTCACTGTTTACCTTGTCTTCACGTTAGATGTTGATAGTCTTCTATGAAAAGCTCAGCAGATGAAGTAATTTTGATCCTACTCGCATAATCAAGCTTTACAAGACTACTTTCAGATGACCTATGCATCTTACGCTATCTGTGAGATGCTGGTAGACTGTTGTATGAAATGTTAAGTTATCAAACTATCAGTATGCATGTTTTAACAATAACCAAGGGAAGAAGCTGGCGTATATTAGTGCCTTATAGTAGCTGCAGATAACATTGAGACTATTCTTCAGGCATCATCTTTAGCATTATTTAACGTATTTCATTTTTATCAAATATTAAGATGTGCCAATTATATAGAATTATTAATTGCAGAAGAAACCCTCTAAATATTTTTATATTAATTATAATGTTTTTCTTGGACATCATGCACGCAAATTTAGGTTATCTCCGGTCAAAGGTTTTCTTATAAGTTATCTATTTTATTTTGAACTAAACACATTTTTGGCATATAGTAACTGAAATAAAGTATAAAAAAAGAGACGAGAAGAGAAGAGAAGAGATTTTAAAAATTAAATATGTGTTTTAAACTATTTCTTCTTTTATTTGTAACTGCAGTTAATTCATCTTGTGTAGACAGTAAGTAAATAAAATGAAGTAAAAAATTAATTACAGACTATTTTATCTTAGAACCTTACTATTGGAAAGTTTACGAAGGATTTATACCACACGATGCTGTTTTAACGGATGATGATAAATCTGAAATTTTCGTAAGCCGAATTCCTCAGTGTGATAGTAAAAGAAATATTTTTAAGATACTATATTACCTACGCTAAATCTTTTTTAATTTTTAGAATTCATGGATACTACTTATTACCCAGCTACATTTAATTCTACAACTAAAATTGCAATAACATATATCAAAATGAAAAGAGTCATCTATGACAACATTATGGTAATTATTAATTAATTATATAAAGTTGTTTTCAACATTTTGATTATTTACTTAGATTTTATGTACAGCTGAACCGAAACGTGTATATTGGAAGTACATTAATAGTGCTGCCCTACGGGGTAACATATTAAACAAACTAGTTCCAGCCGGCAAAGAAACAACTGGAATTACGTATATCGGAAAAGTTTTTCATGAAGGCGAATGGAAAATTGCAACTGTGTATGCTCATAACAGGCCTGGTTTATATATATGGACAAATGTTGATGGAAGTCTGGTGATAGCACCAGATTTTCAAGTATTAATGTTTGAATGGTCACCATGTGGTGATAATGCAAGTGTTTTATTACAAGTGTAATAAATTTAAATCACTTTGCTGACATTTTTATTCATTTCTTAATACTTTAGAAATTAAACGCATGTCCTCATTTAAAAATAGGAATGCCTGGTACAGTCGAATGTTCGACTTCATTCTTTGTTTTACCAAAATAAAGAGAAGAACTTTTTGCTGGATGATTGCTTCTATGACATTGTTTCCCTGCAATACGCGGCATTGATGTAATGTCCTCCTCCAGTCCGACATTTTCCGCAACAGCAGTAGTTTTCTTTATAATTTCGTCTGTCACTTTTTCTTAATTTTCACGGTAATTTTTAATTAAAAGTAAGATCCTTTTAACGTATTCCGAGGCTTTGACCACGTCCGAAGCTACGTATTGGAGTACGTTGTCAACGGGTTCCGTCAAAGGCGAGTATTTGGCTAACAACATAATCCTGAGAATGAAAGAAATTCTGGAAGGCACTTTTACTTACTATTATTTCCTTCCGGAGATAATGTTTGTAAGGCTTCCAGAATTACTGGAAGATTTTCTTTAAAAACTGTGATGGTTTTGTGTTTTTGACTCCATCCTGTCACGTAAAGTCTGTAAATATTAGGTATCAACATCCTCCTTAAAACTGATTCCCGAAAAAGGTTTATAGTATCTTTGGTGGCTCCCATTTCTAATTTCAGGAAGTGTAATTAGATCATTGATTACTAGATACGGTTTGTGGGACGAGCAATGAAAGATCCCTTGTACTCCACCGTCTTTTCCTGACATCGTTCAACAACCATCGAAACCAAAACCAACGTATTTATTTATATTCAGATTTCTTTTGTGGAAAACTCATCTATGCTATGTGTAATCGATTTCGTATCCAAATCTTTTAGCACAATGAATCCGACAAACATTTCTTAGACTTGCTGTGTACATTTTCATGAAGTATCGCATCCCAATGAATTCAGTGCCAGAAATATCAGCTATTTCGTCTGCTAGCACACTATATGCTGCTGCTTCTTTAACTTTTTCATAACATCAGCCTTAATAACGCCTCTACAAATACCAATAATTTCATTTTCAATATCCACTGAACGGTAGCTCGCATTCTTTCTCCCTTCCTCAATGTGTTTCTTTAAAATCAAATCTCTCGCGTGAATTCGCAGCCTATATAAATCATCGAGAATACCTTCATCATAATGTTTACATCTCAGCGCTAAGTCGTGTGAGCCGCAAAACGTAATGCAGGAAATAATAGATTTTATAATTTTGCGATTTTCTTCAATAATTCCCTGGGAATATTTGTTCAGTTGCAAATCGACACATCATGAATCACAAATTATTACAGTACTTGGAAGATAGAAGAACAAATAAAGAAATGCGCTATGGCTGTAAGTTAATGAAACAAATATTTATATATCAACTGCAGTTGAACGGATGTTAATTATGCGACCTTGCTTAATTCGTCAAGAAAACCTGCTACCTCTGATGATTTATTTGAACAGTTGTTTTTCTTTTAAAGAAAACCTAGTTTAATTTGAAAGTAGCTTTCAAAGATACAAGATTCAATGTTCATTTGTTGACCATATTTTTTATTTTTTAAACTTTAAACTTTTAAATAATCTTGATTTAATACCTACGTTCTAAGTTTCAGTTTTGTGTGTTTGTATCAAAATAAACTGATTTTTCAGCATAATTTATGTATAACAGTTCAAAAGTTATTAACTATGAACTAGAACCTAGTCACCTTTAAAAAGCCATTTATTTATTTGTTATTCTAGACATATGGTTTATGGAATTTGTAAATCGACTTCTAAAATTTATGGTAGACTTAGAGAACATCAAATCTGTGTTAATCCAAATGCATGCTATCATATGTGGGTCTATTTTGCTTGAGATTTACGGGAGTAATAACCTCGGCCGATTTCAAAGATCTGAACATCCCTTAAGATGGTTAAACCCGAATGATTCTATTTCTAGATCTAGTGTTAGTTTTAGATTTATATCATTAGATCTATGCTTACATTGAGAACTAGAAACATTCGAAGTAAGCTGGACATCTCTGTAGACGGCTAAACCCCAAGCTCAAACGTGAAGTGGTAGATAAGTTAGCATATTCGTTGTCGTCGTTGAATACACTACTATTATATCTTCTTCGCTTCACCAATATTGTTGTTTAACAATTCACTAGGTTGGGTTGGGTAGATTTGGAAAGAATTCATTTTACTTGTTGCTTTGCAACCATAAATTGAAGAATACTTAAGCGCATTATTGCCGTCAAAGAAGTTAGAAAGTGGCACACAAATTAGAATGACTTCAAGAAAGTCCTGTTTTACTCGTCTCTTTGCAACAAATTGGACAGTGCTTAAAATTAATTAGCATTGCTGCCCTCAAAGAAGCTAAGAAAATAGAGTGGCAGACAAATTAGTTTAACCCTTATCAGGATTTACGTCAAGATTTTGCATAATGTACAATAGTATTTAATATTTTAAAGCAAACTAAAAAGATTTATAAACAGTATCTTCTTTCTTGATCAAAATGTTTTCTGCTATCCCTTCTACAAGCAGTATCAAGTAGTTTGGCAACATTTCAACTCTTCCAGCTGTAATATCAAGTGTTCAAGAAGAATTTCAAGTTTCCTACAAGCACTATCAAGTCTTGCAAGGAAATAGTATCAAGTTTTCTGGAAGTTTTTCAAGTTTTCCAAAGGCAACATGAAATGTTCTGAAAGTATATATATAGCAATAATACTATAAGTCTTCTGGAAGCATAGTAAATCTTCTGGAAACATTTCAAAGTTTTTAGAGGTCTTCTAGAAATGATTCAGGTCATCTTTAAGCATATTATGTCTTGAAACACTGTCAAATCTCCTAGAAGCAGTATCAAGTCTTTCAAGGGCAGTATCATATCTTCTGGAAGCAGTTCAAGCTGTTTGGCAGTTAAAGCCTTTCAGTGAAGCAGTATCGAGCTTTCTGGAAGCTGTTCCTGTCTTCTGAAATTAATTTGAATTGACTTCACGAAACAATATTAAGTCTCTTAGAAGCAGTGTCACGTTTCCTAAAAGCAATGCTCAAGTCTTCTAGGGCCAGTATCATGTCTTTTCTAATAGTTCAAGCCCTCTGGAAGTAATTCAAGCCATCTGAAAGCGGTTCAAGCCCAATTAAATTCCAATTAGAACAGTGCAATAACGAGTTTTCGTAGAAGACTATTTTTAATGTAAGTCAGCCAAGCGTTTTTAGCGTTATGTTTTATTTTCCACAAGAACCAATTACAAAAGAAATAGACAGCAATAGACGGACGATTATTGTCTGACATTGTATCAATTTGATACATGAAGTCCGGATTTGGTTGTAGAAACGAAGTCCTGGTGAGGGTTAAATAATCGGTGCAAATATAAAAAGTGTAATTTTAACCTTTTTCTTTATCTTTAGAATTTGGAGAATAATATTAATTGTTTTTTTTTTTTTGATAAAGTAATTTAAGTTTTTGGAGTTCTTCGTTGTTTGTTACTCTTAGATGACCAACCATTTCGAAGGTGGCCGTTCTAGCTTTTGCTGCAGTTTTGACAGACTTTGATAACATCAAATCTTTGTGAATCCAAATAGATGGTATTTTTTGTAAGTCTGAGTGTATCTTGCTTGAAATAGACAACAGAAGTAACCTCGGTGAACTTCGAAGACATTGATCGTCTCTAAGAAATCTGATTTAGCTAGAAATATGGTCACACACATATTGTGACAATCGCAAGCAATTTAAAATGATGAGTAGTCTTTAAGAACATCAAATTTTGTGTTTACTCATTTAATTTGTAAATATGATACAGCACGTATGTGTCATACGCACGTACATTTCGCCCACTAACATCATCATAAATTTACACTTTAAATCTAGCTTTTCAAAAAATATTCGATTATCGTTGTTGAATACACTTCTATTCACTGGATTTGATTGGATTGGTTTAAGAAAATTCTGTTGTAATACGTAGCTAACATTGAACGTAACTAACATTAATGCCCTTCAAGAAGGTCGAAAATGAAGTGACACACAAATTAGCATAAACATTTTGAATGTTGGACAGACTTTGAGAACATCTCAAATCTTACCTGAGTCTAAGTCTATCTTCCTTGAGATAGCCGAAATATAATACTATAATTCTCTGATTATGAAATCTGATTATTAATTGCTCTGATTTGATTATGAGTGACAATGAATTTTACCTCAAATGGTCGAGATGGAAATGTTGAAAATTGCAGAATCCTGATTTTACCTTAGAATTGGAACTAAAGGAATGAAGAGGCAAAAATTGGAAGCATGTGTATCAAAATTAGAATAAGTTAATACATTGAATTATTTTTTGGATACACATTTTATAATTAATTATTTTTGTATCTAGATAACAAAGTAGTTAATTATTATCCAGCTACATTCAATTCGACATCCAAATCAGCTACAAGTGTTTTAAATCAGATAAGAGTCTTTAACAAAGATATTATGGTTATTATAAAATAATTATGTCAAATTGTTTTAAATTATTACAATTATCTTTTATTATATTTTCAGATTTTATGTACATCTGAACCAGAACGTTTACGTTGGAAATATGTTATTAATACGTCTCTACTACAAGGAGATATTTTAAATAAAATCGTGTCAGCTGGACAATATCTGAATGGTGCTTTTAGATATATAGCAAAAGTTTTTCATGAAAATCAATGGAAAATTTCAACCGTTTATGAATACGGCTATAGTAAACGTGGTTTGTATATTTGGACAAACGTTGATGGAAGTGGAGTGCCTGTAAAGGATTGTAAAGGAATGATCATATATGATATATTAAAAAATATGATATTATTTAAGTTAACTTATAAAGTTTATCAGTCAAAAATAAAATGCGATGAAAGATGACATAAAGCTTGAAGCATACTTTCCCTAAAGAAATGAATCAAAAACAATAATAAGTCAGTTATATTCAATTAATTAATAAGTAAATAAAGAACAATTTTTAACATCATTATAAACAACATGATTCTCTGAAGAAGAGGTTATCTTCGGTCAAAGATTTTGATTTAAATTTTCGTTTTTTCGTATTGAGATTATTAAGCAGTTTGCCATATTCGTTAAAACAGGTACGACCATATACCAATTTATGGTGATGTAGTGGGTGACCTTGTGTACGTTTAGCTTTATTCTTAAACTTTATTTTAAGTCAAGCGGTTTAGTGAACGAAAGATATTCGTTTGAGCAAGTAAACATGTTTACTAAATTCATAATTCTTTTATTGGCGACTATAATTCATTCATCTTGTGTTCCCAGTAAGCTTCATTGATAAAATTAATTTTAAATTAATTGATTAAAACTTTTCTACCATGTTAAGAACCATATTATTGGAGAATTTACGAAGGTTGTGTACCGAACGACGCTGTTACAACGGAAGATGAGAACTCTGAAGTTTTCGTAGGTCGAGTTGGTGTTTGTTATGGTAAATTTTTTGTTTGAATATACATTTTATAATTAATTATTTTTGTATCTAGATAACAAAGTGCTTAGTTATTATCCAGCTACATTTAATTCGACAACCAAATCGGCTACAACAGATGTATTAAATAAAAAAAGAGTCTTTACCAACGATATTATGGTTGGTTATTATTAATTAAATATATCATATTGTTTTAAATTATAAAGTTATCTTTTTAGATTTTATGTACATCTGAACCCCAACGCCTACGTTGGAAATACGTTAATAATATTGCCGTACAAGGAGATCTTTTAAATAATATCGTGTCAGCGGGACAGTATACGAATGGTGCTATTAGATATATCGGGAAAGTTTTCCATGAAAACGAATGGAAAATTTCAACAGTTTATAAATACGGCAATAATAATCCTGGTTTATATATTTGGACAAATGTTGATGGAAGTGAAGTAATTGTAAAAGATTTTCAAATATTAACGTTTGAATGATCATATATGATAACCATCAATATTTACGATTTGCTGTCATCCTGACGATCTACATTTTATGTTAGGTATTTAATATTTACCTTTTAAACTTTAATTAATTAAACATTTCGCTATTACAATGTAATGTTAATCTGTCAAAAATAAAATGTTTCTTAAATCTATCCAAAATCTTCTGAAAATTTTATTTGCTGACCCAATTATATCTCTTTATATCTTTGTTATCGTGATGTTAAGTATAGAATAGAAAATAAGAAATCTCTGTTGTACTTCAACGATGAACATTTTATTATTATTTTTTGGTTTCGACCGGTTTCGGCTACACAGCCATCATCAGGAAACCACCTGTTTATATAAAATAATTATAATTAAATTTCTATAATGTGATATCTAAGAATTTCACTTATAAGAATCAGAAAAAACAAAAAATAAAAGCTTAAATTATTCCTTAATAACATCAAGGTTCAGTTATTTTATTTCTTTTAGAAAATAAGTTAATTCTTTAATTTTAATATAGTCAATAATATTGTAAAATTGGACATTGACATAAGTTATGTTGGCGCGAACAACTTAAAAAGTAAGGCTAAATAATGTGCGTCATTTAATGTAATTCCATTTAAAGGTTGGCACGATGAGTTAGTGTATTATGGCGTGAATTCAAAGCGAAAATGTAAAATGGGACAACAAAGCAAAAATATTCAAGATTTGTTAAAACTATTATAGAGCAATAAGATTGAGAAAATTATCACAATTGATGCAAAAACCAGCGCAAAAATTGGTGGATGAAAAGTGAGATAAGGGATTATAGTGTTATGATGTGTGAGATCATGGGTTATTAAGGGTGGGGGGGAAGAGGAATAGTAGCCAGAGGACCCAGTTCGTGCAAAATTCAGGTTGCTACTGTACTCTCTTTCATTTCTCTTTCAACTTCTTTTTCATCTGGGGTTTTCTTAGAAGAGGTAAAAGGAAATTGTAGGCACATATAAATAGGTTTAGTGTTTGTTAAAATTTGATTGTTTAAACATTGTTTCGGTGGGTTATTATTCTTGAATTTAGTAATTTCATAGTTCTCAAGTATTTCGAGTAGACTTCCTTTGTTTCTATTATGCAAAATTGTAGTGTTTTCGTTTCCGTTATAGACATGAGACGTATTTTCTTTTAAGTGTTTACCAAAATTGGATTGGGATCTTATTATATGATCCTTTATTGTAGTTCTTAGTGCTCTTCCCATTACTCCTATATATGTTGCTTTGCACGTGTTACATTCAAGCTTATAAACTCCGTTATTGTCCAGCTTCTCTTTATTGTTGATTAGTAGTTGTCCTATTGTGTTAGTGCATTTGATTGTCAGTTGTATGTCATATCTTTTAAATGCTTTCTTAATCTTTTCAATAAAATTCCCCTGAAATTGTATGCTTCTGTATATTTTTGGTTTTTCTATTTGTTGAGTGGTCTGAATGATATTAGGTGTGAAATCGTTGTTCATACTTACCTGTCTAATAATTTGAATTTCTTTTTCAAAATTTTGTTGTTTAAGATCTGCGGAAAAAAGTTTAATTTATGCTCTAAAAGAATCTGTTTTGGGTGTGTGTTCATGGAATGAGTGAAATGGTATGACTATCTATCTGTGTGTTTTTTTCTATAAATGTTAAATTTGAAATTATTGTCAGTCTTTTCGATAGTTAAGTCCACAAAATATATTTTATTATCTTTTTCTTCCTCGATAGTAAATTTTATATTTTTATGTAGTGAATTGATGTATGTGGAATTCAGGTGTTATTGTATTGTTTTGTATTAAGAGAGTGGGAAGAGTAGGAAGAGATATGTAGACGATCTACATATCTCTTCCAAAGTGTGATCTGTTGGTGATATGAGTTATCTATATTGATGATTTTCTTTCTTTCAAGTTGCTTCAGCAATTGGCTCACTTAATGGAGATCCCATGAAGAGTCCCTCACTGTATTGGTAAATATTGCCGTTAAAGTTACAAAATTTTGTTGTATGCAAATTTCAAATAATTTATATATGTTTTCGTTATCAATTGGATTATTAAGTTTCTCATTCAAAATGTCTTTAATTATGTTCACGATGTCAAATAATATAATTGTGTGTTGTTTTGTTATGTTTGTGTTCCTTAAACTTGTAATAAGTTCGCCACGATTTTAATTGTATGTTTTGGGACAAAGTCTGTGATATCTTCAATAATGTTAACCAGAAATTTAGCTATTTTGTAGGTACTAGAATCAATGGAGGTTATTATTGGTTTAATTGGTGTATGAATCTTATGAAGTTTTGGCAATGCATACAATTGAGGTATTTTAGGGTTCATAGGGTTCATAGTATTGTTTTAGGATTCACATTAAGTTTTTCTGAAGTTATTTTAGTATTTGCTATAATTTTTTTTAACCTAAGTGTGAAATTTATTTATGGGGTTATTTTTATTTATCTTATATTCATTTTCATTAAGGAATTCTTCAGTTTTTCTTATATAGTCCTTCTTATATATAAATACCAAACCTGCATTCTAATCTACTTTTGTGCATATGATATCTTCTTTTTTCATTTTTCTTTTTATGTTTAAATTTGATGCTAGCAGAAATTCGATGCTGAACTTTCCAATCGTTCCCTGCATTAATCTCCATGTTTTTGTTTATTTCCATCACTTGTAAGATATAATTGAAATTTTATTATTTTTTTTTCATTTTTGCTTTTTATTTGATGCCTGCACAAATAGTATAAAATTGATGTCTGATATGCTTAAACAGTCCTGCCTAATGCGGTAATATATGTTCGTTAAAAATACTACTAAATATATATACGGATTAAATACTATAATATTAAAGCTGATAGAAGATGCAATATCATTGCCTTTAACAAGGTTAACCAAGACACTTTTCAAAATCATTTAATGACAGCATTGGTACCTCTTTTTTAAGAAGCGCGATCCTCTTGTAATGGAAAACCATCGATCTCTCACTCCTGTCAGTATTTTTAAAGATTTTTTAAAAAGTTAATGAAGAATAGAGTTGTCAATTTTTTTTAAATAATAACTTATTTGCCTCATGTCCATGAGAATCGAAACACAAGTTAGAAAGTTATGTATATATTACAACAGGCGATATACTGTTATGTGAAAAGTGAGTATATGACGACTACTTTTTGCGACCTCAGCAAGGCTTTTGATTGTATGAACCATAATTTATTAATAAAGAAGCTGAGTAGATACATCTTTGGTGATGTAGTATTAAGATTATTCAATCATACAAGGTGTGTTACAAAACAGATAGTTTGTTGTAATGGTAGCTATTCTACATCAGAATTCATTCCATTGGAATTCCATAAGGTCAGTGTTGGGGCCACTATTTTACTTCATTTACATAAATGAATTACTTCTTCGTTCTATTGATATTTGAATCAATAAAACAAAAATTGATGCTGTTGCAATAAACAGGACGTCGCTAGCTGTGCGTGAAGCTGACATTTGGTTTGCGTGCAACGGAATCTGAATTCCAACAAGACAGCTGAAGTAGTCTTTACTGAACAATTCATTAATTTTTTGGGTGTTTATTTGGATCCTACATTGAAATGAAAGCAGAATGTAAATATTGTTTTGCAGAACCTTACGTAAAGCTGAACAGCAACATTTTTGTGTGCCGCGTTTGATGTGGCAATGTTTTACGACCGATTTTGAGATCTACATAGTTTTCATTTCACTTCAGATCTGCTTACTTTTCATCAATCCAACCCACATAGATATATACAGCTGCAGAACCTAAAACAATCATAAGTTAAAACCTAAATTATGCAGACTCCCTAAGTCACAAAAAATAATATAATATTATATTTATATTAGATTTATAGTGTAACCCTTATATATAAATAATATAACGGTTACACTTTTATCTGAGCGCAAGTATATAACAGTGATAAAGCAATTTTTGTTGTTTTAGAGGTTTTTACTCTTATTCAGTTCATGGACTCTGATTCTTTTTGAGAAGGATTTTGCAGCGTTGGGCATTGTTCGTGACACTAACTCATGGAGTGATGATTCACATTTGTTTTTGTCATGTATTAAGTGCTTCGTTCCTTTTTCGTTTTAAGTTTTTTCTCTGTTTTTTCCCTTTATGTTATTATTATAACAAAATATCTAGTGTAAATACAAAACATAATTAATTTTTAGTTCAATAAGTGCGTAATTATGGAGTTCTGAGATGCTCTCTTTCAAAACTTTCGGATTCTTTATGGCAAAGGAATCTAAAGGTTAATATACGTAGTAGCATTTCTTTTATAATGAAAAAAAATATTGAACTCAACGAAGAAGAACGAAATAAACTTTCTTCTTTCTTAAGTCATGTGTTGTCGTGGTAACAATTCCGGAAATGACTTAAATCGACGTGGAGGTTAAAGATCTCAATCCCATTTCTATTCGCGGAAATCTTTTAGTATTATCTTATTGGTAGTTATATCATTATTAGTAGTATTTCTTTCAGTAGTATCTCATTAGTCATTAAAACTGCAATTGAAATGTAGTAAGAAATTTGAAAACATGTTCTTCATGATTATGAGCCACGCACCAGACTCGTCGCATTACGATAGAAACTCGAACCGCATATTAAATTTTACACAGCGATAAATGATTTGCTGGGAATATGTTTCTAAATTCTTCTCTACTGTATTTCGAACATAAGATCGGAAAAGACAAGTATCTTCTAAGGTAAACGGTAAAATTTAACTTGAAAATAAATTAATGAAATTTACCAAACCGATTTAATATAAAAATATATACACCTTATATAAAAATCACGATCAAATTTTTGTCTTAGTAAAGACAGATAATATTAAAAAAATAAACAATATATTTAAAAAATGAAAATACTTCGTTTAAGCAACAAAAACAAGAACAACGTTGAAGTTAGCCGAAATAAATGTCACTTCGTCTACCAATAAGAGTGTGTAAACAAGTACAAACGAGGAATGTAAGTATTGGTATAAAGCACTTGGGAAAGAAGTTTTTTATGGATCGTCTTAGTGAAAACGCTTAGTAAAAAAATTTTCAAATCTTCATGGGAGAAAAATTGCAACCGAAAAATCGAGGATCTGATACGATTGATAGCACGGCAGTGGCATAAGACATGCTCTTTCGTCTCCTCGTCCTTCGCACATAGTCGGTATTCAACATAGTCGATTATACCCAATAACTTGAGTTGCGACACCCATTAAAACTTTTATAAATAAATAACTTCGCATGTCTCATTCCAGGAGAACTGTGTTCCCTTCATTGTAAGAAGGGCAACAAAACCATTATAACCTTGAATCCTTAGCAATACCTAATATTTAATGCACGTTAGAGATAATGTTTAGCTGAAATACAGGAGAACGAAATTAGATTCGATTGGCGGTATTATAAGGAGCTTCGCAATTTTACTACAGGAGTTATTCGTAATGAAAAGAATATTTCAAATACTTTGCTTCTACCACGAATTCGCGAATGCTGTGGAAGCAGTTCGAGAGGGAAGGTATTCACTCAGGACCACTGTAGACTATACCTGAGCATTTAAAGGATCTCAATACTCTCTCTCGCTCTGATTAGTCTTTCTCAAATGATGCTTTACCATAAAGATTGTTCTCCAATAATAATTTTAACTTGAAATTAATTAGTGACGTTATTAGTAACGTTGCTTATTAGTGACTTTGCTATATGCGGTACACGGTATATCATCCAGGGCGGCTGATATTGATATGTTCATGATAGGGTTGTATTTGCCTTGCGTATTACCATGTTTTGTTCATTTAATTAACGTTTGCATTGAGCATTCTATTTTCTCAAACAGCTGGAAAATGTCTTAAAGCAAGTGTCTCTCTAAGATAACGACTCCTGTAGAGGCCAAAGATCTTAGACCAATTCACTTATTACCGATTTTGTCTAAAACTTTTGAAAAAATGATCTTTGAGCAGCTATATGAATACATCTAAATAAATGATATTTTGCCAGAATGTTAGTCGGGATTTCGTCAGAAACATAGCATTACAGCGTGGTTAAAGTGACCGGTGATTTTCTGAAAGCTTGGGATTTGAAGCTAAATTCAGTTGTAGTATTGTTGAATTTTAGAAGAGCGTTTGAGACTGTTGATCATGATGTGTTAAGTTCGGTTTAGAAGTACATGAGTGTTATGAGTGAGCTGAGCAGCTACTCTTACAGTTAGGTCACAAGTTGTAAACACTGATAGTTGCTTAACCGATCTTGGATCAATTAGTAGAGGGGGCCCATAGGGTAGCATCTTAGGCCCATTACTATTTCCATTATATATACTTCCCAACTTCCATGTCAATTGAGGTTGCAGAGTATCGTATGTATTTAGATGGTTGCAGAAGGATTTCAATGGTGTTCATAGTTTTGGACTAAAGCATGCACTTACTCTTAATGCTGGAAAGTCGTCGGTAATGCTGTTTGGAGATGGATGAGAGAGGTTGGTTGATCATGATCTAGAGATCGGAAGAGTCCCGATACCATTGGTTGCTGATACTAAGAATTTGGGTTTAGTTATAGACAACAAATTTAGATATAAGAAGCAAATTTCGAAATACGTTTCTAATTCATACATACAGGTGCGAAAATTATTTACTTTCAAAAATATATTACTTTTTTTTATACTACCTACATATTCCCCATCAGCTCACAAACTGGTTGGCAGTTTTTCAAGGGTAATTCGTATATCAAATTGTGTAAGATGTTTATTTCATTAAACGTATATTAATGTATAATAAAATGAGCGATGATATAAAATGACTTTCACATGCGCAGTTTAAGAAACAGAGTTATGCAATTAGCATTACGTCATTTGATTTTTATTTATGCTAATTTAGTTTTAGTTTTTTTTTGTCATGCTGAATTAAATTTAAATTTATTTGTATTTTTAGTTTAATTTTGGGTTAGGTTGAGCAGCTTCTGATAACTGGTTTTCGCCCCACTAAAAATATTTGTTTTGTTTTATTTTCTTTGTATTATAATGGTGATCAATAAAGACGTTTATTATTATTATTATTATATGTCGGGACAGGTTTGAACATATTGCCTAAATCTGTAAATGGCACTTTGTTAGTCAAGTAGATCATTTTCAAATACTCCAATCGTTCTCAATGACGTCCTAGAAAATAAGTTGATTTATTTGCACGTCAGAGTCACTGTCATTATACATATAAGTCAGTGCGATTTGAAAACATAAAATTAATATTTTTTAAGTTTACTAATTACAAACCATATATTGTAAGAATGGTCTAATATTTTCTTTTTTAAATGACGTTTAAGTTGATAAGTTCTACGGAAAATAAATGAAAGGGGAAAATCACATCACTTTGTTTCAAAAGTTCCGTGCCCTACTGATAACTGAAGTCTGTTGGACTTTCCTATATCAGGCTGTCGCTGTGTATATGATCATAGGTCTAATCATAATCATATAGAGCCAGTACATACAGTGTTTCGGGGTAAGACCTTAATTTTTTCTACAGAAATAGCTTAGTTTTATCTACCACTTCCTGTAAATATGTGTTCCAGCAGACAGTTTTATCTAAGATTAGTACTAGATATTTAACTTCCTTAGAGAAAGGTATTTTTCCATATTGGATGGCAGGACGGATTAACAAGATCGGTTTAATTTTGATACTTGGGGTTACCTGGAGGACTTTAGATATATTCGACAAAGAGGTTCCTTTGATCATCACGACAATATAGTCAGCATACTCTTGTATTTCTGCAACAACAGCTTCGATTGTCACATTCAAATCATCAACCCGAAGTGACCAAATTATCGGAGATAGCACCTCTCCCTGCAGGCAATCATCTTCTGATCTGAAGCGTATCACCGTATAGTGAACTAGAAACAATTTTACTATCAAGCATATTATGAATCAGTGACAACGGATAGATATACTACTGCAAAACATTTTCAAGGGATTTGAGAAGGTACATTATGTAAGAAATGGATCATATTAACTTAAGTGTTTTATGAATGATAGAGTGCCTGAATAAAGCATAGGACCATTAGCGACAAAAAGTAATGATACAACAATATACAAAATCCTAATCCATAATTCTAACCACTGCTTAGAACAAGCCTAAAAATGACAATTATATTTTTATATTTTATGATATATTTTATATTTTATGAATTCATGTCTCAGTCTAATGACCTACAATATACATATTATAATAAAACAGGTAAATGTGATTAAATCTGTTTTTTTTTATTATTTGATATTGAAATTAATAATAATTAAATTATAAACTATTAACTATTAATTATAAACAATTAACTAATATTTATTTTATAATATATAATCGTATACTAATATTAATCGATAATTAATACAAAAATAAAATAATTTTTATTTTATTTAGTTTTAATATTAAAAATAAACTATTTTGAATTGTATAATTAAAAATAATTTTGGTTACAGTAATGAACAATAAACGGATTACTACAAGCTACTCGCTTCATATAATCAGCTATTCTATATATTTCATTAATCTTATTATTATCAGGCGCATTTTGTTGAATAGTAGAAACTTTTCCTTGCAAGGTATTCATTGATGTTTCAAGATTTTGTCCCGTATTCGTCATCGTAGCGGTTAAAGAAGCCTCACTACTTTTAACTTTATCTGTGAGTTCTTCAATTTTCTTTAAACTATTTTCAATCGCTTTGGTCTTCTTTGAGATAGAATTTTGACCAGTTACCTCTTTTTTAACATCACTAATTTCACTATTAAAGGAATTAAGAATTTGGTTTTGACCATCCCGGTTTTTGTTTTTCATATCGCTTATTTCCTTTTTAATATCAGATAAATTTGATTCGATGTTATTAATTTTTTTTAAACTTTGTTGATTTAAATTGTTACTGACTTTTTGGTCGGCTTCAATTTCTGATATTTTAAGTGTAAGTTGATCGAATTTAATGTTTTGATTATTTTCGTGATCTAGTATTGCTTTTTTTATTGTTTGAATAGATAAATTAATATCTTGTTGATCAATGAGAATTATTTTGTTCAAAACTTGTTCGATATCATTTTCCATTTTCTTCAAATTAGTCAAATAAATTTGTTGCTGATTCTTAATTTCATTTAAACTATTCGTCATCTTGTTTTCAAACTCAGTTAATTTGCGATTTTGTGTATCCGCACTAATTTGTATTACATTAGATAATGAATTTTCTGTGTTCGATATTTTGATAAAAACATTTTTTATTGTATTTTGCACATTTTGTATTTCTACGTGGTTCATTTGATTTTTTGTATCGATATTCTTGACATCGTTATTAAGTTGGTCAACATTATGTAACTTCGATTGAATTTTATCAAAATTAGTCGTAAAATTTTTGATTTTACTACCACATTCTTCAAAGGTTTGATTAGAAAATAACAAAGCCATTTCTTGATCAATTTCGGAAATTGTTAATTTTGTTTGTACGCTAAACTTACAAGAAATATTTAATTAATTTTTTTTTGTTTAATTTTATTGATTTACCTATCTATCGATGCAGATATTTTACTATTTTGATTAATCATTAATTGTTGAACGTCACCTGCAATGAGGAAAGTAGGAAATATTTGCTTATAAAAATTATTTATAATGCTTTACCAAGAACAGCTTTTAAATCATCTCCGAAATTTTTAATGTCATCAGCAACATCACCATTTGTTGATGAAGTAAACGCAGAAATGATAATTATAAGCGTCGATAGTAAAAACACGTACATCTTTGTGCAGATGGATTAAGAATGATTATGTGTTGAATATCGTAACTTTTTAAGTTGTTTTATAGTTATAAAAAATTATGAGATAATTTTCGTTTATTTTAGAGATAAGAATAATTGGAAAAATGCTGTGACCCACAAAGTTTATAAATCATTTAAATAATTCTTTGAAATTACCTATTTTTAGAATTTAATTAACAAATGCTGATAAATAGGCCATAACCCTATTTAATCAATATTTCAATAAAAACAATTTTAACTTATTGTTATTTGACAATATTCGTATTAGCACATTCTATAAAAATTAAATTTATTAGTTCTATAAACCCATTTTTTGTAACACTGATATTTATCATTAATGTATTATGTTTTTTCCTTTGTCATTATGGTTAAAAGTCATAAATTAAGGGCCATTATTCAACTCATTACTCATTATATACTTTTTCTTATCGTGAAATAAATTCTGAAGGCCATAACATTTCTTAAATGTAGTAAATGAATTAAACAGAAAAGAAGTAAAAAAGATTTAAAATTTATTGAATTCCAAAATTTTATGACATATTTTATTGAAAGTCTTACGTAATTTTATAATTACGAGAAAATAGGGAACAAAAATAACAAAAAATTAAATAATGTCATATTATTTTATTTAATTTTTAAAAAAATTTGATTAAAAATACTGATTATTACAGTACGGGGCAACCCACGGATTATTATCACAAGCTACACGCTTCAAATAATCAGCTATTCTATATATATCATTAATCTTCTTATTAGTAGGTGAATTTTGTTGAATATCATAAATTTTTCCCTGCACGGTATTCATTGTATTTTGAAGACTTTGTCCTGTATTTGTAATTTTGTTAGTTAAAGATGCTTCACTACTTACAACTTTATCTTCAATTTTCTTCAAACTAGCTTCAATGGTTTTTGCGTTCGGCGAGTTGGAATTTTGAGCAGTCACTTCCTTTTTAACATCGCCAATTTGAGTTTTTAAAGAATTAAGAATTTCTTGTTTACCATTTTCAGTTTTACTTTTTATGTTGTACATTTCATTCTTTATATCAGATAAATTTAATTCTAAGTTGTTTATTTTCACTGAATTTTCTTGATTTAATTTGTTGTTTATTTTTTGATCAACTTCTATGCCTGTTATTTTAAAAGCGAGTTTATCAAATTTATTATTTCGATTATTTTCGTTATCTAATAGAGCTTTATTAATTTGTTGAATAGATAAATTAATATCTAATTTATTGAGGTTGATTAGTTGATTTAAAAGTTTTTGTGTGTTATCTTCCACTTCTTTTAAATTGTTCATATGGTTTTGATGTTGATCTTGAATTTGTTTTAAACTATTCGTCATTTTGTTTTCAAAGTCATTTATTTTACGATTTTGTTTATCGGAATTTTGTTGTATAGTATTTGTTAAACTATTTTCAACGCCTATTAACTTAGTTAACACATTTTGTATAGCATTTTGGACAATTTTCACTTCATCTAGTTGTTTTTGATTATTTAATTCTATACTTTTTACATCATTTTTAATGGAATCAATAATATTTACTTTGGTTATGATTTGCTCAAAATTATCAGTAAAATTTTTATTTTGACTAGTACATTCTTGAAGAGTTTCATTTGATAACAATAAAATAACGTTTTGATCTACGCCAAAAGTATTTAGTTTTGATTGTACACTAAATAATGATGTGGATATTCTTTTATTCTGTAGAATCATTAATTGTTCAATGTTATCTATAAAATTTTTATTGATACTAATTATATTTTACTAGTTGATGTGAACTTACCGATTACAAACTTTAGATCATCTCTAATATTTTTAATGTCAGCAGTTAGATCACCTTTTGCTGGCAAAATAATACTTGAAATGACAATTAAAGCGAGCGAAAATAAAGACAAACGCATTTTCACAAAGAGAAATTCGGAATAAAAGATTATTGAATATCGTAACATATAAACAACTTTAAGTTTAAAAAAAAATTAACAGATAATTTTTTGTTAATTGTGATACAGATAAGAGTAATTGGAAATAAAGATGTAACCAACAAATTTAATAAACTTATTTTAATAATTCTTCGAACTGTAGCTATTTTTAGAACTATTTTGCTAAATAACGATGAATGCAGGTCTTAACCTTGCTTCATGGTCTACTGTAAAATTGTATAGTAAGTTATTGTTAAAATGCGATAATCGACTAATAATCGATAAAACAAGAAGACCTGAAATGCTTCCAAAAGACTCGATTCTTTCTTCGGAAGACTTAAATTGCTGTCACAAGACTTGACTGCTTCTAGAAGATTTGGAATGAAATATTACGTCTGAAACACTTAAAATGTTTCCAGCAGACTTGCTACTGTTTTTAGAAAACTTGATATGCTACCAAAAGGCTCGATACTGCATCTGCAAGACTTGAACTGCTTCCAGAAGATTTGATATTGCGTATGGAATACTTAACCTGCTTCTAAAAGACTTGGTACTGCTTTTAGAAGATTTGAAATGCTTTTAAAAAACTTTATACTACATGTAGAAGACTTGAATTGCATCCAGAAAACTCGGTATTGCATCTGGAAGATTTGAAATATTTCTAGATAACTTGATACTGTTTCCAAAAGATTTGAATTGAACTGTTTCCTGAAGACTTGATACTGCCTCTAAAAGACTTACTACTGCTTCTAGAAGACTTAAAATGCTTCTAAATAGTTGTTTAATATATCTGATGATGATAAGTATTATCACGGTAAGTATTTATGTTTTACAATTTTTTACAAATTTTCTTAGATACTGCTTAGATGTTGCCTCTGGAAGATTTTAATTGTATCCGGAAGACTTGATACTGCTTCTAGAGGATTTAAAATGCTTCAAAAAGACTTGATATTGTATCTGGGAACCTGAAACTGCTTCCAGAAAACTTGCTGCTGCTTCTAGAAGACTTTAAATGCTTCCAAAATATTCGATACCATCTGTGGAAGACTTGATTTGATTCCATAAGACTTGATGCTGCTTCCAGACGGTTTCACATGAAATATTACGTCTGGAAGACTTAACAAAAGACTTACCAAAAGACTCGATACTGCCTCTGGAAGACTTTAATATACTTTATTGTCTCCGGAAGATAATATTGAATCTGGAAAACTTAAATTGCTTCCAAAAAACTTGATACTACTTCTAGAAGATTTGGAATGCAAAATACTTGATATTGCCCTTGGAAGACTTTAAATGCTTCCAGAAGATTACAAATATTTCCAAAAGAGCATCCTTGCAAAATTGTTAATGTTATTATTTCTTATGATATCAACATCTGCTGCGAACTTTTTTAGAGAACATGTATGATATTTTAAATTTTTCAGATCCATTTAAGGAGAGCCGACACTCTTCGATTGAGTCTATGACCAATTCAGTTTTTTTCAGGATCCAGCAACCGTCGTATTTTTAAAAACAAGCGGCTATGGTCTTGATTGAGAAGCATAAATGCAAACCAAGTGATGATATTATTTTATTAAATAAATTATGAATTATTCGTCTTCATTTATTTTATGAATTTATTTATTGTTGATTGTATCAAAGAAAACCTAATCATTTGGACTAAAAATTAGTAAGAATTGTAACGTTATTAAAAATTTGTTAGAAATTGTAAAACATAAATACTTACCGTGATAATATTTATCATCATCAGATATATTAAACAATACACGTTAAACCAACGGAAACTATATCACACATTATTAATAAAAGTAACTTCGAAAAATGACAACTCCGCATAAATTTTTGTTTGAATTGAGCAATAAAATAGGAAATTATGTTATGTAGAAAAATCGTTACTTGGAAGAAAAAACTATACCCGGTGGAAACATTTTGAAAACAAGAACTTTGATGCAAAACTTGGCATTTGGCGTTTTGTGTTTTTGAAACTTACGAAGCTGTAAAAGTTGGACAACTGGAACCATTGAAATGAAAGTGGTCTAAAGTCACAAGAGAAGCGAAGAGAGGTAAGGACATGATTATTTGAAAATTGCTGCTAAAAATTCAAGCAAAATAGCTGAAATCTGATAGTCTCCAAACAATTTGAATCCAGCAAAATGCTAAACCGCATTTTCAACCTTGCAATGAGCTTAAATAGAACTTGGTACAAAATCAAATGATGTTATGTCAGCTACCCAATAATCCCGACACAAACGTTTTAGATTTTCGTTTTTTAAGGTAATTCATGACAATGGCCTTGAAAAATTGTAAACAAATTAATTCTTGTTGTTGAAAGAAATTTTCTGAATGGAGTTAAGATACTTTGAATAAAGTTTTCTTAAGCACCAACAGAAATCATGAAGAGATAAGGTATTGGTTTATTCCTGGTGCTTTGACGATTGGTAAACCGTTTCCCATCAAACTATATGTAATGTTTTCACGCAGTTCCTCAATGATATTTAATGGCACATATCAAGAGCCCACCTTATCTTATGAATGGATAGATATTTCGTTTAACTCTTTAAGGACAACATTGTTTCCTTCTACCTAGAGTTGGCGGGCTATCTTGCTGAATCTTGGGAGCAACATTATCCCAAAATCTTAATACTGGTATTAGTTTAATGTTCTTTTACTAGCCCAAAATGAAACAATGATGATTAGCAATAACTGATAGGTCATCATAATCGGAGGCAAAACTTCCGAAAAAAGAAGTTTGTTGGTTATGATATTGTGGTATGTAATTGAGGATGGAAGACCAGGAAAGAAAAGTCTTTGGAACATATGGTAGCTGGCTTCCTTGGAAATAGAATGGACCCAAATTACAGATATATACTACTGGACTGTACAATGAGAGTTAAAGTTTAATTCTTTCATTCTCATCTGGATTATTTTCCAAAAAATCTTTTTGAGATCTCTTCATGTTTATCAAATATAATTTCGAAAAAAATTTTTGATATAGTGGTATCGTAATGAAAACGATGTCATTCAAATTAAGCCCTATTCTTCATGTATATTTTCATATTATTCTTCATGTACACTTCATGTATACCAAGTTCTATCGACAAGATGTTAACCAATACAAACCGAATCGTCTGCGTCAACAAAAAATTTTATAATCAACGCAATTTTGGTTTATTTTGCCTTATTTACGGTAATTTTTTGATACCTGACTATGTGGACGTGATTAATATTGGCTCGGCTCTAGCTAACACCTTAATCCTTTTGAAACTTATCTTTTGCTCTCATCATTCATCTTCTATCAAACATTCCTGTTATGCCTCTTTATAGCCCATAGATTCCCATGCTCTTTAATGGAGTTGGTTTATCTAAACATAAAGAAGGCAGATAACGCCTTTATTATTAGACAGATTAACCGATTGGTATCCGACTGATATAGTACTTAACATTTTTTCTTCGGCTTGTTTCGTTTGTGATATGATTAGTCTTTATGTGTAGTCTAAATGATATCCGGTTAGTTTAACAGAAGATGCTTTAATTGTGTATTCTTTCTGAAATGATTCAATTCAGTCTATTTCTCTCTTTTCCTTTTTGTGGAAGCAAAGAGGCTTGGTTTACTAATTCTTTTCCGCATTCATTGCTTGCGATGTAATTTTCTGCATTCGCTGACAGTTAGTAACAGTCTATTCTCTTTCATTCGTTAAAAATACTCGTTATTGAGTCTCTTGAGTGAGCGCATCCATCTTATATCAGCATTCTTAAATCCTTTCGTCATTTTTAACATCACAATTTGATGCAAGTGTCCAAACTCAACATTATAATCTCGTTATTACAAACACCTTTCTTGCCTTTATTTAGTCTATCTTGTTAATCAAACTGTTGCGGTTGCTCTTATTCCATATATTTCGGAGGTTGTTACCATCAAAGAATGGTATATCACCTATAGGTGAATTCCTCTTTATTTAGAACATCGAAAAAATTCAATAAATTGATTGTTAGTTTTGACGATTTGGCTTATGTTATTGAAATTAATTTATTACCTTACTTTGTTTAGGTGCACTATATTTATCGTCCACATGGGCCATGCGTTTTAGGAATATGCCCATGAATAGTTTGAAAGTATGTGTTAGACCTGCACATTCCATGGCATATAATTTTGTTTCTCTCAATAAATGATGACAAACGTACTGTTCATCGAACTCGAAGCCAGATTCTGGAAGAGAGATTTTGCCCTTCAATACGAGTATTGTATTTTTCAAATATTCTACGAGATGTATATATACCAGAAGTATTGAAAGGTTTAAGTGGGATAGATTAGTCCCTCTTACTGAGTACCATCGAGTTTGGTTGAGTTGCTCTGAGTTAGATTATGTTAAGTGTCTGTATGCCCCCTGGATTTACTGTAGAGAAGAGAATAAATAAACACATAAGTGGAAAAACATACAAAGTAGCCACTAGAAATAAAGTCATTGACCGGTAAAATGCAGGGTGGAAGATGTTAGAGGTTTAGACGGCGTCACTCACATCAGATATCAAATCATGGAGTCGAAGATGGGGGGGGGGAGACTAACTACCACCTGCCACAGTTCCTCACAGGATATGGAGTATTTGGCAATTACCCAAAGAAAACTATGTAAACCAACTCAGACATCTGCTGATTTTGTGAACATAAGCTAAGAAAACATAAAGCAGTACTCTAACAAAGTTATGGAAATCTTAAATACTGATAATGTAATACATCATTATCAGTATTACATCATTATGATATTGGATAGCGAAAGGAAATGGAATGCCGCATCGAAAATATTTGTGGAATTTCTCACTATAAAAGAAGAGTAGGAGGGAAGCAATGGTGACTAGGTGAGCAAGGAGGGTGTCAGGAGGTCAGGATATGTAGTTGAAATCCCGAATATCGGCATTAAAAGTCTTAGAACCAGTAAGAGGGGGGAATTTAAAATAACTTGAAATTGTTCCGATAGTCGAATTCAGTTGTGTGCCGATTTTCTGTGTATATGAACTGTTTATCCATAACTTCACGTAGAGTAGACCACTAACATTGCTGCGAGCTTGGTATACATTTAATAATAAATTTTAGCATTAAAATTTTATAATACAGAACTTTATAAACAGACGAACGACAACTTCTTAAACATAGATAACCTTCTGACTTACAATATTGTATGAATAACCTCCAATTTCATCAAACATTTTATAAATGAGACAACATTAAGAGATACAATGATAATAAATAAGTTTTCGTTATTAATTATACTACTTGTAAATGAATTTTATAATTTAATCTTATTCTCAAGTGCAAATTCAAGTGAGGAAACCCTCCGAGATAGCTTAATATTTACACTAGGTAAGTAATTATAAATATGAAATGATATTATTAAATAAATAAATGTAATAATCTAAATATATTCCGAAAAAGGAGAAGTGGAAAGTCGGATAGTACAACATAATATACAATCAAAGGCTCTATTAAAAATGTAAGTAATTTTGATTTATAATAAAAAAAAACATTAATCCAAATTTTCAGATTTGGAAACAAAATAGACGACCTTGATAAGAAGATAACCTTGTCAGGTGCACATAATTACCAATCATTATGTAATAACAATCAACAATGTTGCATAAAAACTGAAAATGAAACCAAGGAAATTGAAAATATTCAAATGAAAATCATTGAAAGTGAAAACAACATAATAGCAATGTTAACTAATAATTCAAATATACATAAAGCGGTATTAGATGAGATTTTAAAAAAAGAGACTAGTTTAGAAACAATCAATCAAGAGCAATTAGATGATATAAAAAGTGTTAAAAAGGATTTATTAAATTTCATTAGTAAATTCGATAAAATTAAACAGAAATTGGGGGAAACATTTCAGAAAATAAAAAACGTTGAAATGAATGAAGCGACGCATTTTCAAAATATTAAACAAGCTATTCATATGATTTCAAATTATGTAATTAATTTAAATAATCGAGATATTACTTCGGATATACAAAAAATTGTTACTGAATCGAACAAAAATGTATTAAAAGATATAAACAGTAAGTTTGACGAAATAGTTACGATACTAAACAAAGTGAATCAAATTGATATTTATTCAAGTCTTCAAAATTTTAACAAGGATTTAAATAATCTTATTAGTAAAATCTCAGTAGATAATGAGAATAATAAAAAAATGTTTGATGAACTTTCCACGAAAATCGATGTCATCAAACAAAATTTTGCCCATCAAACAAACAAGCCTACATCAAATGACTGTGTTGTACAAGGTATTCAAGAAAATGATATTAGAAGTGTTGTTAATGAAACTTTGGTAATGGTTAAAACTATTGAACATGATTTTAACAAATTCGTCGTGGAAAATTATAAAAGACCAAAAGATGAATTGGATGAATTTGGAGCTAAAATTAACGATGTTATGGCTGAATTACGAAAAATAAAACTTCAGAACAAAGTAATTTTACAACATCTACAAAATAAACATCCTCCTAATAGTGAGTCTGTTGGATTTGGAAGTGATTTTCATGGCGGATCTGGGGACTCTCCATAAAATTTTATATTTTTAAATATGCGGATTTAAGTTACCACGTTTCTTGCTAATATTTGTAAATATTTTACGATTTACTTTGATTACTACAAAATGATATATTCGGGTCTATCTTTAAAATGTCATAACTCAAGAAATGATTATTTGTATAGAAGAATTATTAAAATATTTATTACATTTATTAAATGTTTATATTAGAATACTTACCTAAATATGTTTCCTACTATTGTCGTGATCTGAGTGTGATTACTAAAGAGCAATATATATTCTATTAATTGTGGCAATAAGGTACCTCATACAGAGTGTCTCGGCGAGAGGCTCTTCGGCTAAAATATTTTCAGAATTCCAGTACTTCCTGTAATACTGTGCCACTTACTTTATTTTTGTACGTTTATTTTTGGTCATGGACATTTATCCATTTTTAAGGTTTATGATTACCTTTCCTTTTTTTTACAATTTAATTCGATCATTCTCGTGTTTTTCAATTTTCTCTAAAAAACAGCAGATTTATTTAGAAAAAATTGAAATCAGCAAGTTAGCAGACATTGGTTCAATTTCGAACATGTTTAACCAACATGTTGGGGTAAGTTTTAGTGCCGAGAACACCTATTTAAATTGTTTGGTTACTTTTTCGAATTTTGTATGTAACTTCATTGGTCGTCTTTATGTCCATATGTAAAACTAATAGTTTTGAAGAAAATTTGAGTTTTTTTAAAAATGCACACATATATCATTAATATTATTTACTCTTTCCAAATTCAAAGACTCATTAAACAATTGTTTCTCATGATACAGAGTGTTAATATCGCTATGATCTGTGTGAATTTTTATTCTTGTTATAATATGTTTATTTTGCAATACGTAAACCTTGAAGATAGACAGATCCAAATATGTAAAAATATATAAGCTATTTTATTTACAAAACACTGAAACACCTAAACTACTGAACTAAACTGAACCACTATGTGATTTTATACATATACTAAAGGTTATAACGTACATTTATTTTAAATTGATCTTATTATTATTCCCTATTTTATTGAAATGGTTACATTTTGATGTCAACAATTATCCTTCTGTTAAATTGAAAAGATTAGAAAAACAATGTGAAAATGTGTAGTTAACGATTTGACCAGGTCCCCATTTCAACTAACGAGATTGTCATAGAAGATACACAGGTATAAGTTCTTAACCTGCCAATATATTCCTGCAAAGTTGTCTGAACCTTCGTAACCATACTAAAGCAAAAAAGACGTCTTGGCATTCGATCAAAAAGTACACCTCTTACACGAGTTTCAAGAAAGTCCTGAAATGACAAAAAAAGTTATGTTTTTGAAAAAGAATGTGGTAAGTAACTATTGTGGTAAGTAATAATACTCGTGCTTACATTTTGAGAACAAACAATACGAGTGTGCAAAATGTGAAGGAAGTTGATGTAAAAGATCATAATCAATATTCTGATCATATTCTGCTTTTCTCATAGCTTCGTGTGTTTAATATCAAACACACGATCGCAAAAGGACTCTGAAGGTCATTTTATTATTTCTATTTAATATTTATAATAATTAATTGTTCTCATGCTTTGATGTATGCTGACACTTAAAAAATTCTACTTGGGTTTCTTCACCTCTGGATTGCGCGATACTACCACGCGATATTGATACACTACTTCTTTATTTCATGTCAGTGAACTCTGAAAAATGTAATGTTAATTTTTTTACTAGGAAGCTTAGGGTGACTCAAGTTAGACACTTGGGTATTACAATAGTCAAACTAATTCTTACGAATTTCGTTTAAAATAAATTTAGCAAATATGTATACTATAAGAAAATTGTATTTTGGGCACGAATGTAGCAGTATAAGCTTACAACATTGCTAACACTGAAAACGAATCAGCTTGCGCCCCCATCAAGCTTTTATCGCTTCATTAGTATCGTTCCTGTAAAGATGCTTTAACATTTCATTGAATCATTAACGGAAGTTATGATTCTGATAGTCTTCTTGAAAACGTCAATTTCCCTATTTGTTCTATATGCTTATGTCTTGAGTTTTTTGTTTGTTGCACGCTTAACTGCGAACGATCAACGAAATTGTGCAACAGATTATACAAAAATGTTACTACGACCATAGCTCTGCGGGTTGACAATGATATTATATCAAACCGGGTGAACAAACTACAGTAATCAATACCCTTTATTGGGTAGATGCCATCGATACAGAACGACAAATACTTTAAATACAATCTTTGTATACGTTCTTAAGCGTTTATATGTCTCATATAATAGGGTTACCAAATCAATGCTACATAATCAAAGTGAGAGAGAATCAAAGCGTAAAATATTGTAAGTAGCCCGATAAAACCAAGTATAGCAACAAAAAAATCTCCTAAATCAGTAAAAATTACAGTAATAGGCAAAATACTCACTATAGATTTTATTTTGGGAAGGTATTATGGAACATTTGGTGTTCGACATAAACGCGCACCTGAACACGTTTAATGATAAACGATTATTCGTGCACCACTCAATAACACTATCCAGACCACGCTGTAGAATTGTAACGTGTCAACTAGACGCCTTGTAATGCCATCAGTGCACCGTCGCCGAAATTTTGCTCATATCAATAACTTACCGAATGAACAACGCATGTGAATACATACTCCTTAGGGGAATGATTACTAGGGATCGATTTCAAACAATAGGTTCGATTGCTCTAATTTCTTCCTTTGGGCTTCATTCATACGGTCTTTACATTCGGCTTCAATTAACAGCTCCTCATAAAGTAGTCATCCTTGTATGGTGTCAAGATCTACAAGGGATGGTTCATTAATTAATAACGTCTTCTTCAGTGATGAATTCAGGAATTGTTAAGATAGGCAATTATATATACAGTAGGTCATAGCTAAGTACAAGAGATGGAGTTAGGTTTTGATAGCGAAAAAAATTAAGGTTAGAAAAATAAGAACCGACGCGTGGCGTATTAATGTGTTTTTGTATTAATGTAAATTAAACGAAGACATAATAAAACAGTTATCATTGGAAATAGTAAGTCGAAGTGTTCACTTCTACGCCTGTAATTTATCAGGTTATGGGCCCAGTACACGATCTATAAACGAAAATTAAAAGGTGAGGTTAAGGGCGAATCTGGAAGCTTCTGAAGAAGAAAAATGGCTGACCAAGAAAGAGCACGAGTTCCATTGTTTGATGGTACGAACTTTGATAACTGGAAGTTTCGAATTACAGTTCTACTGGAAGAAAAAGATTGTGTTGAGAATTTAAAAGAAATGCCTGCGGAATATATTTGTACGGAAAAAGATACAATGGTTCAAAAGGCAGAAAAAGAAAAACTTAGGGAAAAATGGATGAAAGCAGATAAGAAATGTAAATCTATTATTACTCAATTAATAGCTGATAGTCATCTCGAGTATATAAAAGATAAGAAAACAGCACATGAAATGTGGAAATCTTTGTTGTTGAATTTTGAGCAAAAGGGCATTGCAAAACAGCTCTTACTCCGAAAGAAATTACTTACGATGAAGTTAGATCCAACAAAAGGAAGTATGGAAGAACATTTTATGGAATTTGATAAACTGGTAAGAGAACTTAAGTCGACTGGAGCTACGTTAGAAGAATTAGATATCGTTTGTCACTTGTTACTTACTATGCCGATGGAATATAATGTGGTTGTTACTGCATTGGAAACTCTTTCTCCAAACAGTCTTACATTGGGCTTCGTTAAAACACGTTTAAAAGATGAAGAAAACAAACGAAAAAGTGAAATTTTGAAATCACCAGAGACGGAAGGCCAACAAGTAGCATTCGCTACACGAGGAAATAAAAATTATAGAAGAAACGCAACTGAAAATAAACAGTTTCCATATAAATGTCATCATTGTGGTAAAATTGGACACAAGAGGACCGATTGCTGGAAATTAAATAAAGATAATAAAAGCAAAACAGCAAACGTGGCAGAAACTGATGATAAAGAACTCTACAGCTTTCCGGCGTACACCGATGGTGAAATTTTGAAATGGTGCTTAGACTCTGGAGCATCGGAACATCTCATCAAGGATGCAGAAGGTCTGGAAAACATCAGGAAGCTGGATGAAGAGGTGAAAATCAAGGTTGCCAAATCAGGTGAACAACTCAAAGCTAGAAAACTAGGTGATTTGAAGGTAATCTCATTGGTAAATGATAAAAGACATGAAATTCAATATGGAAAATTGTAATCCTTGTGTAATTCCGATTGAGACAAAACTGGATGAAAATATGTACCACGATCAAGAATGTATTATAAATAAAAAACCTTACAGAGAACTTATAGGTTGTTTAATGTATGTTATGTTAACAACAAGACCAGATCTAAGTGTGGCAGTGAACTACTATAGCAGATTTCAGAATAATGCGACTGAAGAGCATTGGAAAGGATTAAAAAGGATTCTACGATACATACAAGGAACACTTAATTATGGATTATTGTATGAAAAAGATCTAAATAAAGATAATGTATTGACTTCGTATGCGGATGCAAATTGGGCTTCAGACACTGACAGAAAGTCAACAAGTGGATTTCTAATGGAAGTATATGGGGCAGTGGTACATTGGACTACAAAGAAACAAACCGCTGTTGCACTCTCATCGACGGAAGCCGAATATGTTTCTTTAGCCTCAGCAGCAGCAGCATGTGAAATGAATATTGAAATAAATGATCCGATAATAATGTATGAAGACAACCAATCATGTATATATTTATTGGACAAGTGGGAGCACAGGAGAATGAAACGTGTTGACATAAAATATAATTTTGTCAGAGATTTATATTTAAAGAAATTAGTTAAAGTGGAGTATATACCTACGGAAGAACAGAAAGCGGACATTTTAACAAAAGGGTTAGATAGAGTGAAATTTGAAAAGTTTCGTCTATATTTAAATGTTAAAACGATTTAGGATTATATAATTGTGAGGGGGTGTTAAGATAGGGAATTATATATACAGTAGGTTATAACTAAGTACAAGAGATGGAGTTAGGTTTTGATAGCGAAAAAAATTAAGGTTAGAAAAATAAGAACCGACGCGTGGCGTATTAATGTGTTTTTGTATTAATGTAAATTAAACGAAGATATAATAAAACAGTTATCATTGGAAATAGTAAGTCGAAGTGTTCATTTCTACGCCTGTAATTTATCAGGAATGAATAGAAGTTTTGTTTTTGAGTTGAATTTGGAAGGTTTGGGAGGCAATATGTGCAGGACGAAGGTCACTAACTCCTTACGTTCTTTCCAGGCTCATTAACTGCATGTCATTATATCAACAACGTTCTGGATCCAGTGTTAGTACCTTATAAGTGGCATTCTGCAACGCGTGATCTAATACACGCTCTTATGTGACTACCGAATCTCAACTTTCCATCAAAGACAACGCTCAAATTTTTTGCCTCTAACAGTATTTCCAGAATTTCATTGTAGAGAGACAAATGTCAACTTGGTCATAGGCATCACAGACCACCACTTTGGTTTTTAGATGGAATAAGAGTTAGGCAGAGACTCTGAATAAGCATAAATTCTTTGTAGATGGGTGGTCAGTTTTGCACATACGTCGGTAACATTTTCCCCATCGCAGTGTGCATATATCTGTATATCATCGGCGTACTATTAATTTTACCACTATTTCATTAAAACAAATGTTATCCAATTTTACAATTTATTTTCTGCCATCAAGAAAACTTCTTAGAAGTTGTATTGCAGACTTGGTTAGGCTTAAATACGTTAATATCGTCAATAGTATCTGATGATCAACTGCCGAATGCCTTGCTATAGTCTACTAAAACAGAAATTGTAGCCATTCCGTTATTTCAATATGTCATCCAGAACTTTTAGAAGCGTTATGTCCCGAGCGAAACCCTAATTGTTTTGCAGGCAGGATATTTGTATGCATTTTTAAATTATCTTTGATATAAGTGGTAACAATCTAATCGGCCGTAAGTCGTTCATAATGTGGGGTTCCTTGATCTTTGGTAATGCTGTTATCAAAGTTATTTTCGAGTCATCAGGAAAGACATATTGTTTAAAGAAGTAATTAATTATATGTGTTATAAATTGAACAATGTAAGGGCGACAATGTTATAGAAAATTAGTGGAGGTATCTATTCAGACAAACCACGTTCATAATGAAAAGCAAAAAAAAATAAGTAATCAAATGATGATAATGCTGATAATGATGGGTTTACAGTAATTATTAATTATATTTATTCCTATTTAATACCAGTGAAATATAAGCTAAAATATAAAGAAAGATGGGTGTTGCATCCACAATACCACCCGACTTAATCATAATCTAGCAATGTCATCGACAGTATTTAAAGAACGTTTTTTGTTATTAATTGCTACGACAACAAAACCATCCAAAGACCATCATATGCGTTTTCTGAAAATTGGCAGATTTTGAGATCTAGCAAATGAGCGGTATCATATACCAGGAGGTGACAATGCCAAGAAAGTGCCAAGAAAATAGTTTTTATTTTATTTCTATTTTCTGAACACGTTTCAATAAATTTCATTTTAATATTTTCACTTAAAAACCTGTTTAATTCCTCCTTAACCAACTGTTAACGATAATGATTCAAACACTTTGGTTTAAAAATAACTTTCTCCCCTCTTCACCTTGTAACTATGCAATACTGTAGTGGTGCTTTTGTATTAAAAGGTGTTAATTTGGTTTTGTTTGTGCGGCTTAAAAATGATTATATTTCAGTGTATTGTAAATCAAATTAATCTTGTACCGAACTGATATGTATAAGATATTAATTGTGAAAATAGTGATAAAATAAACAGGATTAAAATCATTTACCACGGTGAAATAATAATCGTGATCCTTTATTATGTAAAAATGTCCTGCCGAGTTGCATTAAAACGCGTGTATGAACGGGATATTTTGCATACGTGAGTCGACAATTGCCACGATGGTAATGAATAGGTTTTTTCAAGAGATTAATAATGCCCTGGTCATAATTAACACTACAGGTGGCCGAGTCTGAACGAACAGGCGCAAATCATATCCCTCTCCACGGTTGAAATTTTCGCGGAGATGATTAATGGTTTTCGTCTGGCGACATTTTAAATTGAACTATAAGTAGCTTACAAAAAGTACTCACATACGAAGACTGTCCACGGATATTATTATAATACCATATTTATTGCCGTACGACTAAAGTAAGTGGTCTTTGTACAAGTGAATGAATTACCCATAATATTTTATTTTCCTATTCTCACACGATGTTTAAAAAAATATTTTAAAAGAATAAACAGGATTTAATCTAGATTTCAAATGTATTCACAAATTAATAATGCATGTGTGCCATTGGTTTTTTACAATTTCTTCGTTGATTTTATAAAATAAATTTGAACAGAACTCACTTCAAATATGGTAAACCCGGGGGCTATTATTTGTGAAGTAATCCAAAATTGGAAATTATCATCGTTATAGACCTTTTATACACATATTTCAAAACATAAGCCACAACGTAATAATTTTACCTGACACAAACAAGTAAACAGATATAAATTAAATCAACATGCCTTAATACTAATATAGCACACAGTTTAAATTGTTTTTACACATCAATAGTGCGAAATCTATCGTGTGTGACCTTAATTTGAGAAAAATTCCGTTCTACATTTTAGATTCGCGAAGAATTTTGAAAGGCGCGCTACGCCCATAAGACAAAATTAACACCTTATTGTACGAGACCAAAGAAGACTGTTGCATAACACAAGATCACTATTAAAGTTGTAATAGTTTATTAACTTATTAGCTCTGGCTTTAAAAAACGTTTTCGGCCTGTTTTGTTCTGTTTAAAATCTAAATGATGCAATTCAATGGCTCACAAAAAAAAACGAACAGTTCGCGTCCCTATCATTTAAAAGAATTAAGTTGCGAATATCGCTATTACGTGCGATAATCAGTTTTTGCAAGGTTGTTCGATTTAATTTTTTTGTACGACAGCAAATTGCGGAATTCGTATGCCGCGGGGGGACTTTTAGTCTGCTGGTCATATCGCCAGTAACGGTCAGTTTTGCAATATAAACGTAGAGTAATGGTCGATTAATCTCAAAATGTTATACTAACGATTAAAGAAGTTTTACAACTAATAAATATTACCACCCAGTTCTAATTTATAAAGAGCTTTCTATCGCACAACTTTACGCTTTGAAAATAATGTAATAAATGCTATTCTTAAAAATTATTATGATGTAATAAATTTCAAAGTTTATAACAGTTTCTTATTTATGGCACTTAATGAAATATAGGAATTCATGTAATTGTGTGATACACAGATGGTTGCAATTTTCACGATCATGCTGGATTAAATTTAATATGGTTTTTGATATCTATAGCAACCGCAAGTATTAACTTGGATTTATGCGTTGTGAAAAAAAAGTCAACTCTTAATGTAACTGCCGGCCTTGTGATATAACATGAATAACTAAACTTGATAATGACTAATAAAACAGGTCGAAAGTGACACATCAAGTGCATGTTGATGAACTGGTCGGTAAATTCTTTACTTACTAATATCGATATATATGATGCCGCTAAAACTTAAAAGCCATTAATGTCTACATTACCTAGCTTATCTGTTGATTAAGTGATTTGGTCCGTTTAACGGTAACGTGTATATTAAGGATGTCTGTACAATTTAAGTTTAAAAATACCACAAATATGGTGTTTGTTGCAAAAATAAGTAAGAATCCACACACTAAATATTGTTCCTGTTGCCTGGGGGTAGTTCTAGACTGGTTTACACTAGACTGGTTCTACTATTACGAAACAACTTCAGAAAGTACCTTGTTTAAAGTATATGGAAGTAATATCGAACTGTCCCAGGCAGTAGAAACAATACTTAGGGCGGCCGACGATCGAAATTCTTCAGCCAAGCAATCTCGGTTATTGAAAGTTTGTAGAATAGGAATTCTACATTCGTCATTCGCGTTCGGAAGTCAAAGTGTGAACCCAAGGCGAAGGATATACACAATGATATATTTTAATGAAATACTTTAATAAAATACATTGTATAAATTACTTCAATTTTATGAAAAAACAATATTCCTATTTACAATATGCAACAAACAATCAAACACCATCTTTCCCGCACAACAAAATCCGCAATTCACAACTAAAAGTGTAGTGTCCGTTTGATCAAGATCTCAAATAATCTCCTCAGTATCATTGCCAGTCTGCATTGACCAAATGGAATTGATGTGCTTGAACTATTTGATCAACACGAAACCGTAGGCGAGCAGATTGTGCATAGCCCAAATCGCCAAGAGGCATATCTCGAGGATTCTCGTCGATTTCGCAACATCTTCCATGTATATATTGATAAACGTGCAGGTTGTGTATTATGTATACCATATTTGTCGTTTGCAAATCTATTGGATACAATTCTGACGAAAGCCCCAGCGTAACATAAACTCTAACCAAAATTTAAGTAGAAATTGTCGAAACAAACGAAAAATTGTGAATAATTGAAATGAATTTGGGTCCTAAGAGAATCATAGAGATTGGAGAAAAATGTAACAATCTGGGTGTTGTCACATGCGTCTGGCAGTGACCCATCTACAAATGTTAATTATTTGAATTTTCTTCCTTTACCACATTGGTTAACCGTTTCTTTTATTTTGAAGTATGTTCTGATTTTTTAAAAATAGTTAATTAAATTCCGATACTGAAAGGCGCTGATAAAAAGAACAATGCCCATTTTCGACCTATAAGTATTCTGCCCACCTGTCCCAAACTATTTGAAAAGGTCCTTTTCAATAGAATCATCGCATACTTAGACCAAAATAATTTATTGCATCCTCATCAGTTTGGATTTCGTTGATGTGGAGTTATTTTAGTTATGTTAATATCAAGTTTTCTATTTTTTATGACACATAAAATAAGCAAAATAAAATAAACAAAATAATTTTAATGAACTTAAAAACCACAAAAAATGTAAAAACTTATCTTCTTCAAATTTCTTGTAATTTGATGTAACTACCACATCAATTGGCTAAAAACCCTGAGATATTTATCGAGAAATGTTGAGTATCGTGGGTGGCTCTCAGATGGTAAAGTAAGATCTTTTGTAGAAACTGTAGAAAAGGCACATTCCTGCCACAATTACAACAGCATTTAACAGTTTTTGAAACATAATACCTGTTGTTGATAAAATCTGGGAAGCTTATTAATCAGTTTCGACTCGTCAAGTTTGATCAAGTCAAGCTACCTAACTAATGATGACTCTGATTTGACAAACATTTTCAAAGATTTTCCATCAATTGCCAGAAAATTATTCAGACAAATCAATTGTCTCATATTAATGTTCTTCAACATCAATTTCATTCAGAACATTTTAATCGACCGCCTTCAAGTTGTTTAAATTGTAGGAATTATAATAGATATGGTCCTCTTGCTGGATATCTAGCAGGATTATTGCGACCAAAATACATTTTTATTCATCATAACCCCTATTCAAACAGTTCACTAAAATATGAGGCTCCTTGATGTATTCATTTTAAATCATTTGATTCTACACAAAATAAAAGAATGGTTAACTGTTTCAACTTCAAACAGCAATGGTTTAACATTTGCAAAACTTTTTCGTCTATTTATTTACGAACAGTCAAATAAATTAATTTGTTTAATTGGTGCTGGAGCGGATATTTCGGTAATTCCGAGAAATACATTTACTGATTCTAAAAAGGATACAGACACCTTTTTAACACCGGCAAATGCATTGACAATTCCAACTTATGGAAAAAACAACAGTTTTTCCATTAGTTTTTACTCTGCAATAGTAAAAATGTTTCTCGACCCAACATTTTAGCAAAGTTTTTATTCTATTTCGATATATTAATTGATATTAAAAATCACCGATGTCGGGTTCATAACTTGTTCATCCATCGCCAAAGTTGTTTGCTGTTGAAAAAAGTTGTACCTAATTAATTAAGAATTATCTGTATTTGATTTCTACCTCTAATTTCTCTTCTCTAATAAAACATTCCATCCATCATCATATTATTAATAAAGAACAACTCCCTTTCTGCCGCCCTCGACACTACAAAATACAAAATTGCTAAAGCAGACTGAGTAGATGGTAGAATATGGTATTTGTTGCCCATCCTCATCATCTGTTACTTCAGCACTTCGCATGGTAGCTAAAAAGGATTTTACAGACTGATGTCCTGATGGCAATTGTGGACAACTCAATGTTCTTACGATACCACATAGTATCTCCAACCTCATATACAAGATTTTGACTTACAAATTCAAGAATATACTGTCTTTTCTAAACTTGATTTAATTAGAGCTTATCACCAAATTCCCATTGCAGAAACATCTTTTGAACGTCTTAAATTTTTACGGTTGCCTTTCGGCTTACGTAATGCCGCTCAAACTTTCCAAAGGTTTATCAATAAAGTGGCTATTTCGTCAAAACGTATTCTTTCTTACGTTTCTCTACACTCTCTTTCGACATCACTTCAAAATCTTAAACATAAAATCATTACCTCCTGGCCAAATGACTGTCAAAAATAGTTTTCAGGAAGACAAATCTTTATTAGCTAACGCTACAAGTTTGTTTTTACAATTTTGCTAAATTGATTCTTAACACCGATGCTTCCAACTATGCCATTGGAACGACATTAGAACGATCGATCGTTCGAAAGAACATTTCTCAACCAAACACATTTTTCTCAAAAAAACTTTCGTAAAGGTAAGGGTAAAAATAATATTGTTGCCGACTTTCTCTCACGATTAGATAACAATATTGATTCTATTGAACTTAAAGAACTGGATCTGCAGCAAACTCAAACTACCGATGAACAACTCGAACAATTGCAAAAATCCAAGGACACAAAATCTCCAATTATGAAGATTGATATTCCTAAAGGTCGTTTTGAGCCTATCCATCTTGACATTGTGAGCCCGTTTCTTCCGTTTATCATCAACTATTACTGACAATTTTCGATCACTATTTCTTACGTTTTACCACATTTAATAATGCATGATCAAAGTCCACAATTTGAATCTAATTTATCTAAACAATTCCTCAAAGTAATGGTATTATTGAAAGATTTCATATAGCTTTATTGATTGTTCTAATTGCTAGAGAAAATACAATTCAATGGAAAGATGAATTACCTATTATTCTTCTTGGTTTACGTTCAACAATAAAAGAAGAATTACACACAATTCTATAGATACGTCTCGATTCCTGATCAGCTTAAGAAACCATTTCACAAACTTGATACCAATCACAATGCGCAACCACTCTCTTGATAAACCTTTTCATTACATAATGATTTGGAGCAATAAGATTTCGTTTTTGTTCGTATTCAAGGTAAAAAAAATCTTGTCTTTCTGTAATATATGAAAGTCCATTTAAAGTTATTAAAAATTTGCAAAAACTGTTTGTATTTGTAAAGAAAATCGAGAACAAGTTATTAGTGTTGACAGATTAAAGGCTATTTTCCTTTTAAACAATTCTTATATTTATTATATTAATAGAAAATATATTTGACGCGGTACTTAAATATATGATTATCTGTCTTGACAGCTTTGAAAAGTGTGAATACTGCATGTCATTAGACATCACTTTTGGACTTATCTTGTTCATCTCATTTGATACAGCATCACATCGAATTCTCATTGATAAAGTTCGCAATGTTTATAATTTTGAAGACAAAAGTGCTGTTCTTATCCAATCTCATCTGTCCAGTAGATCGTAGCAGGTCACTTGTGATCACACTGGAGTGTTCCACAGGGCTCTATCATTAGTCCTCTTTTATTTTTGAAGTTTTTCAATGACTTTTACTTTGAGGACATTAACTGTTTATTATATACTGACAATGCTACTTAGATTATCTCAGACAATAAAGCCGAAGAAGGTATGCTACGATCTACATTGGTTCCAAATAAAGCACGTAAATGGTGTATCTCAAATGACTTGTGTATTGAATCAGAGAAATTTTTATTTTACTAATTTTGATAATCCGTCGTTTGGTAAATTCTTGGGCTTTCACATAACCATTCCAGTATTGAAGTTCGATCATCATGTCGATGTCGATCTGTTTGCACGAAACTTTATTGTCAAGGTGGAACTAAAAGTAGTAACAACTGCTTAGTTCGCGCTTATATAAAGCCATATAGCTTATGCAATTCTAGCATGGTGAAACACTCTTGCTATCAAACAGGTTTTTAAGTTACAGCACAGGGCCCTAAGAGACATGATCGTCTCGGCATCCTAACCCTGTCATCTATTTATATAAACTAGATATATTGTGAGCTCTGATTTATTTTAATGAGTTTTTAAATCATGCTAATAATAAGCTATATAATAAGTTGCCGTTGAGTGTTACAACACTTCGGTATCTTACCATAAAACGTAAACTGACACAATTCTTGGCGTCTAATGCGTTTTGTTCCGCCGATTAATTTTTAATGCGTAATATTAATATTTCTTAATAAGTAAATATGAATCTGTAAATTTTTATGACGAGTGTAAGAGAACTATCTCATAGTACATTAAAGATTATTATTTTGCAAGAATGGATCAGCTGCGTCTGGCAGACTATGTATGAGACCGAAAAATATACACAAACAGATAGACAAAAAGATATGAAAAGCGATAGAAAAACAGCTAAACAGACTTTTAAGAGTTAAAATAAGTCCTAAGTCTTTTGTTAAGAAAAAGAAGAAGTTTTGCAAATTCTTAGTTGTATTAATATTTTAATTCATTTAATTTCTTCCACATTATGAACACATTATACATATACGTTCATGGACCTTGTCATTTTGAATTTACAATTCTTTGAATATTTTAATGGAAATATATGCATATGTTTTAACTTTATTTCACGTGATATTGTAGCTGGCATGTCCATTAGTTCTGATAATATCTTCTTATAAAATATAAATACGCACATTATATAATCATTCACTGCCTGTATTCTTCATTTAGCTTTATTAATATTTAATTTACACCTTCGTAATGTATTGTGTAAATGTTTGTATTCATCAGCATTATTATCATTCTCGAAATCTTGCATTTCTTTTCAAACACCATATCTTCTGAACCAATTAAGTTTGTTAGCGTCATATTAACCGCTATTGTCATGCATTGATACTATCGATTCCTGTTAAGTCGAGTATTTTAGCCAGGAGTTGGATTATCCGCTCTTGAGCGATCTTCATGCTAAATTTTCCTAATTGCTATATAAAAAGAAGTGTGTTCAATATCTGATATAACTCAGATCATACGTACCCGCGTAGACTGAAATTGTTTGAACAGGTTTATGATGATTATGGATTTGAATTTCATGCCATAATTTTTGGAAAAACAACAATGAATGATTGTCTTGTTTCGGATATTTTCGAATTTTCAAAAAGATAAATATGATTTAATTCTTTTTTGAAGCATCAATTTAAGGGAAGAGTAACGTTTGATTCCAGTGCTTCACAAGCTCGTTACTATTATCGATCTTTTCCATCATATTCTCAAAAGTCATTAATTGAATTCTTAGGTCTGCGTAACATTAATTACATCTTGTAATGCAGTCGACCAAATGGATTGGTATTCATCTAGTTACTTGAATTATTTTTCTTACGACATGTTTATGTGTAGTTTATATTTGCTGTTCTTAGTAACATGTACAATTTAACCTGCTTATTCTTTGTTTTGAAATAATTAGTCTATTAATTCTTGTACGGTAAATACAATATCCCAATATCGTCAATATCAGGCATGCTTAAACTGATACCATGTAAAATCTATCTTTCTAAACAATGCCTAATGTCAATTATTTCAAATATTTAAGAAGTCACTTGAATTTGACATGGTTTCAACAAGTGGAAGACCGTTTATTGTAGCGATAATGTTCGGTGATATGTTCATTAATTTTTTGGGCACTTATAGTTTTTGAACAAAACAGAATATAAGAAATTTTATAGGATCTTTTATTAGGAATATGTGCATGAAAAGTATAGTTTATAAAACTATACTGTCTTATGTGTAGCTACAGTTTCTTCTGATATATTGGATGAAACTGTAGCAAAAGGTAAGAAAATGATTACTAAAGTTTGACTTTAAGTTTAATTGACTGTCTAAATATAATAAAACTCATATACAGCTACCAAACAACTTAAAATAATTACAAACAAATTTGAATTATTAAGGTTTCATTAAATGTTAGCATCTGCCACAATTATACAATATAAAGGAAAATAGAGATTAATGCCTTATTGTTATCATCATTAGTATTTTGATAACCAAATTAAATGCGTAGTATGATAAAATATGGTTTTTTAAAACGTTTTACATTAACATTTAAAATTAAGTTAACGCTTATCGGTTAAAACCGCCTGTGTATAGCTTGGAACTTGATTTATAACAGGATATCTTGGATAATTGTGATACTTCTCATTAATTGCTGTTATAAAATTTGTAATCTTATCAAATGCATCGCTTGCGTATAATATAGATGTTAAGAAACCAAAACACTAAATAAGAAAATTAAATCTTTTTAAAGTTATGCAGATAATTTGTAATCTTACCATTGCAACATCGAATTCTGACCAAATATTAGCCATTGAAAGTGAACAAAGTGTATATAAAATCGCTGAAATCGTATATAATCCAAATTCCAATTTACTTAATCCATCTAAATGAATATTGCTTGAATTATGTACACATAATCTTAATATCATAATTAAAACGCAAAAGAATACATTTGCGATTGCAAGTTGGAAGAGAAGATATCTTTGGCTCGTTGGTGCAAACACATATACAAGAATTAATATTAAATTAAATGACTGCAAATATACAAAACATTTTATTATAATAAAAAATAAAAAATGTAATATTAACGTACCAATTGACTAAGTTTTAAGCATGCGCTTAACGATTTGAAATAGTTGCTATTGAGTCCCATACTTTTAACCTTCTCTTTTCAACTATACAAAAAAAAATTCAGTATAATCAAATATGGGATATTTATATATTTTTTCGTTATCTTTATATCAGTAAAAATAAGATAATATGGTATAATAAATTGAAATAGGCTTAACGGTATATTAAAATATGACTCATACTGCAAAAACTTTGTTATGAATTGGATACTGACATGGAAGATTGAACGCTTATTAATTATTATATAAAATCTATGTTTTCCGGTACTGTTTTGGGAATTTCGGATTTAATCGTTTATTTATATCCATTTATATCTTTTAAATAATTATCTCAGATTTAACAGATTAATCCAAACATTTTGTGTATGGGTGGTCTCTGATTATACATTCACTGATTGATTTATCCGCTTCTCTAATGTTTGGGGCAATTAAAAATATGCTCAAAAATGGTAGTTTAAGTACTTCAAAAAAGGTTACATAAAAACTAAATAAGCTATTTTGGTATTTATCTGTTTGCATGTAAAATATTCTTGAACATTGAAAAACTTCGTTCCACTTCTATTGAAGTTATATATGCAATTTTAAATGATAATGCTTCACTAACATTGTATTTATTATCTATTTCTGTGGATCCTCTAGTCAACCATTTAGAGATTTATTTCTAAATAGAAAAACCATGATTTGATGTAATGAAAACTATGTACGAGATAATTGTATTGCCATTTAGTATTCTCTTCGTCTAATACATCAACTATTTTCCCAAATATTTGGAAATTAGTGGCATAGTAGTTTGCCGCTTCAATTAAAGGTTGTGGACGAAGAGCATCACAAGATATTATTTCACTAAATGTTGCCACTCTTTATGGCACTTATCACAAACTCGATGCCATTCGTGTGCAAACAAGCGAGTATATCAGTTTTAGATAAATCGTTTGTATGGCTTTTTAGCTGCTTTTAGCTTATAGGGATCAGCTCATCCAAAGACAGCTGCTCATCTAACATTTATTTATTTATATTGGGGACACATACAGGAGAAATCCCAAAAAAGTGTCCACTGCAATAATACAAAAGAAACAGCAAACTTAATAAGAAAACAAAAAAAAAAGTATTGAAAGCATGAAACAATAACAAAAATAAAAATAAAATATCAAATCAGCAAGCACGAAGCAGAAGAGAAAAAAACATAGACACTACATTAGTTCATATAATCCTGATGTTAAGCGAACTAGAAAAACAGTTTAAAGTCTATAAAACGGACTATTATTATTGTTTTTCCCTTCTGCCCCGCCAGCTGCAAAAAAATCAAATAAATATGCTAAACGAATGTGCATCAGAAAAATATGCAATGCAACTCTATTGAGTAAATTAAATTTACAAAAAAACTAATGACAAATACTTTATGTAAAAACAAGATTAACATTGGAACAATAAACATTGTAAGTGTGCATTAGTCTCAACAGAGGCGAATCGACATACGCATTGGATCCAGAAGTAGGTAGTCTCAACATAAATGGGGAACGCGTAACATAAGAACGAAATAAATAATAGGTCAGTACTGTGTCGACGGCTACAAAGAGATCTTAAACCAAACACTTGGCATCTTTGGAAATAAAAGCAGTACGGAATATGAAATTTGTGAGCCAAATAACGAACAAATCTTTTCTGCAGGCCTTCAATAAGGTCAATGTAAACATTATAGGCAGGACTATGCCATATATAAGGAAGTAATGCACCGCACGTTTGAAAATGGACGAGAAATACTAATAATAAATCCGAGGTGCTTTGTAGCTTCACAAACGATATAAGTAATATGATCGCGAAAGAGTAATCTAAAATTCAATATAACACCAAGATCCTTAATTGTAGAAGATTGAGTAAGATAATGAGGACCTAACTTATATTTGAAGTTAACATTATATTTCTTTCTGCTAAACGTGATCTGACAACACTTATCAGAATTTTGAATTAAGTAATTTTGGGAGTAATAAGAATCGAATCTGTCAATGTCTTCTTGCAACCGAATACAGTCAGAAGCAGACTTAATACTAACATAAATTTTACAGTCATCAGCAAAAAGAGAAAAATAAGAATAATGAAAGCATTTAGAAACATCGTTTATATAAGCTAGAAACAGAATAGGTCCAAGGTGGCTACCTTGAGGTGCACTAGATGTAACAGGAGTAAAACTAGATATATAATTATTTACTTTCACTGCTTGAAGCCTTCCAGATATATAGGAGGAAATCCAAAGAAACAATCCGTTAGATAAGTTGAATTTGTTTAGTTTTGCCATAAGAACGTTATGGTGAAGTTTGTCAAAAGCTTTCGTCAGGTCAGTGTAGATAGTATCCACCTGAGAGTTATTATTCATAGAATTTTGAATATACTGCACATATTCAACCAGATTTGTCTCCACTGAGCGCCCACGTAAAAAACCGTGTTGTTGAGGGATTATAGCAGGTCGAAGATAGCTATATAGGTTCTGATAAATTAATTTTTCAAAGACCTTCGAAACAATAGATAATAGGGAAATTGGACGATAGTTGGACACAAAATGTCTGTTACCCGATTTAAAGACTGGAATTATGAAGGCTTTTTTCCATTCTGAAGGAAAGACTGAAATTCTTTCGACAATTCTTTCGCACATTTAGCAACAAAACATCCCGGCAAGCTATCAGGACCAGGGCCCAATTTATGGTCAACTAGTGTTAGAAGATGAGAAACATCATGTTCAGAGAACCAAGGTTGCGATTGATAAATATCATTTCGTCTCTGAGACGTATTCAGGTAACCGTCGATATAAGCCGAACTAAAATACTAAAAAAAAAGTTCCGCAATCTGTTCTCCGTCGTCTGCTACTTCTCCGTTCAGCTCCATTTGTGACAGAATACTACCGCCGCTGTGTTTCTTATTTTTAACAAAAGACCACAAACTGGATGGGTTATCAATTAGGTTACTCTGAACACGCTAAAGCTAAGATAGTCGTTTCTGTTACCCCATCTCTTCCATTTTCTATGATATTTCAACTTTTCTTTCACAGATTTAATAGTGGAAGGTGTATACCAATGAGGATAACGATTATTACGAGGGAAGCTCTGGGGAACGAATTCGGTCATATACCTATATAAAACAGAGTAAAACAGAACATCATGTTTCGGTTGAATGTCAAAATACTAATACAATCACCAAAACGCCTTCCAATTTTGATATAATCGGTTTTATCAAGCACATCCGTATTTGACAAATATTTTTGTTTAGCAATTGACTCATCATGACCTAAAATACCAATAATAACATTTTCACATATGTTGCTGTCTATTACTGTAGCTTCTGTTGTTTCGTCGATTAGAATCCACAAAAAGCGTCTATTGATGTATTTCTGTATGTGATCTATGGTATTTTTGTAAAGTTGCTTAACATAATTTGTACAAATTGTACTTTTCGATAGTCCTTATGTATAATTCTTCCAACGATGCAAATATTGTGTTGCGCATTTTATATAGAGATGTTTCGGCTAAATAAGTGTACCACATAGATTTTCTACTAATTAAACATGTTTTGAATTGGATGCAGATTCCGAATTGATATGGAACATTCAATAAAAAAGACTGAGTAGTTCTTTTATTACGAGAGAAGCTCTGGGGAACGAATTCGGTCATATACCTATATAAAACAGAGTAAAACAGAACATCATGTTTCTGTTGAAAGTCTCGCCAAAATACTAATACAATCACCAAAACGCCTTCCAATTTTGATATAATCGGCTTTATCAAGCACATCTGTATTTGACAAATATTTTTGTTTAGAAATTGACTCATCATGACCTAAAATACCAATAATAACATTTTCACATATGTTACTGTCTATTACTGTAGCTTCTGTTGTTTCGTCGATTAGAATCCACAAAAAGCGTCTATTGATGCATTTCTGTATGTGATCTATGGTATTTTTGTAAAGTTGCTTAACATAATTTGTACAAATTGTACTTTTCGATAGTCCTTATGTATAATTCTTCTTTAATTTTATATAGAGATGTTTCGGCTAAATAAGTGTACCACATAGATTTTCTACTAATTAAACATGATTTGAATTCGATGCAGATTCCGAATTGATATAGAACATTCAATAAAAAAGACTGAGTAGTTTTCATTTCATTATTTCTTTTCTCCAGACCTGTGTCTTGCTACAAGCTGTTTTAAAGTTACCAAGAATATGTTTTATTTTTTCGATTGACTTATGATGGTTGCACAATTTGCAAAAACTGCCTTAAAGTCAGCTTTTAATACACACATTCAGATCATTTCAAAAAATATACGTTTGCATATTTTCAGTTTCCTTACTAATCTTGTAAAGGTGGTATATTAGAGGCGTATGGCTGGTCTGAAAACCAGATAGCGACTTTAGCTCCATTTTCCTAATGCATATAACCTCTTTGGTTTTCTTGTGCGACCAAGTTCATCTTTAGCTATTAGTTTATAGTGTATTGTTTGTAGTTTTCAGCTGGTTTGCACATCGCAGCATCCTCGCTTCCATTTTGGCTAGCATGGTCGACATTGCAGTGCCTGCAATGTGTTTGCAATCAGGAACTTGCCATAGAGTAGCTTTATTTTCGCTGGGGTTTACTCAGATTACCGGTACAGTCTTTGATCGAAATTTAGTGTCGATTCACAACGCAGGCTTGAAATTAGTTTAGGATCTGTCCGTAAAAGTATTGATTGATGCACCTTCCGCTACTTTTTTAGGATTAGAACAGTGTAAAAATTTATGTCAGGACCTTCTTCTTAAAAAATTAATTTGTCTGTTCTAATGGGTAGCTTAATGCGGCTATTTGCTACGGTAATGTCAATACTAGATGGGAGATGGAGCGTGTCAACTTTATTGTTGTATTAACGGCTAGTGGTATAAACAGTTTAGGGAGTTTGCTGACTCCTTGCCGCTCGTTTCGTCAACATATCCTCATGATTATGTTCTTTAATTCCAATGTGTCCTCTTCGCCACTTTATCGTTTGCCTCTTCGAGTGATTACCGACATGACTTCACCGACCAAGAGAAATTTTTAAGAAATTGAAAGAACAAGCTTCAGGTTCATCATCTGGGAAGTTAGAATTCAAGGATACAACTGGCTGATTTGAAAAGCTTAAAAGGAGATCGGGAATTCGGGAACATGTATTAATGCATGGAGAGTCTGCTAGTGCAGATAAAGAAGAAGCATAGAAGTACCGTCTCAAACTTCAAGAATTTATTGAAGCAGAAGGGTTTTATCCAAAACAAATATTTCATTGTGATGAAAAAGTCGATTACGTTACTTTTAGGAGTAAACGCTATTGATATATGAAGCTTAAACCACTTAGCTTACCAGAAGAACTCAAGAAAACAACTTACTGTACCATAGCTCATCTAAAGTTTACCACACTGAAAATCCTGGAGCATTCAAAAAAGTTCTATAATCAAGAGTAACTAGCTTGCTAGTGATGCGAAGATCGAATCAAAGAGCCTAGATCACGCAGGCTCTTTTCAAAGAATAGCTGCTTGAAGTTTATGCCCCATGCATCAAGAACTACCTACCTACCAATAACTTGCCATTGAAAGTTCTGCTATTGAACAATGTACCAGGACACCCAAAGGACCTTGAAGGTAACGTTTTGTCAGACTTTCCTTAGCTGACAGTTCAGTTTCTACCTCCAAATACGACATCACTAATTCAGCCGATGGATCAGGATGTTATTGCGGGTTTCAAAAAATTGTACACTCGCTCAGTGTTTTATTAGTATTCTGAAGCATGCCAATTCTCCTCAACAATGACATTAAAAGCGTTTGAAAAGATAAATTTGACATTCTTAAAGCTATCTGTACTGTTCAAACTACGTGAAATATTGAATGAAGAACACCAAGAAGCAAACCGAAATGTGTCTCCTTCTGAACAAGAGCAAGACGAAAGAGGACCAATGCCGGCATTTGCCATTAAAGATCTTTTCAAGAAGTGGATGGATGTCAGAGCAACGTTCTTAGAATGGCACCCAAACCAATACAAATAATCTATTTCACAAAAAATATCTATGATGACCGGTTAACGAACAATTCGGATAGCGAACATAATCTTGTAACAAAATATGTTTGTTAACCCATCACCCACTATATATGGAACATGCCTTTCTATTGTATATTAACGTTTATGAAAGCATTAGGCTGATGTCTGATCCTTGAATGTACTATTAATTGTGGGGATGTACAAAGGGTCTGCTAGGGTTTAAGTGCTGTGAAAAATTCACCCCACGTAATAATGTCCAGTCTGTAATAACTATGTTTAAAACATCGATATACCAGACAAAATTTGATTTCGTTTCTGAAGATAACCTTATATACAATTTATTTCAGTTTCAATTAAATATTTTCGTAATTTTCAAGTACATGGGTACCGAAAACATCGCGATGACCTTTGTGATTACCTTACACCAAATTGAGTGAGGGGCATATTCTCAGTGACATGGTACTTAAAACTACTTCTCTCAAACATCAGAAGATGATCTTGGATTCATTTCATCTATAATTTCTAATTAGCAGAATATATTCATTTTCTAATAGATATTTTCTATCAACATCATTCGTAAACAAGAAGAACGACGCCTAATTTTTGACCAATTGAATGTAGAATTTATGTTAAATTAATTTTTTCAATTTATTTTGAATCTGCCGTGATCTTACACCGATGGCTAATATAGTATAAAATATAAAAATGTACATTACTATATCTGTCAATCAAACTTGACGTCTTTAGGTCATTTATCTACCTGCAAGTGTAATAAAAAAGGTTTAATTTCATCAGTTTACGTTTAATGTAATAACGTAGATAACCACAATCACTCTATAATTAAAATGTACCAATTATATTTGCCTCAAAAATACAATCAGATTACACCTTCATTTGTACATCGTAAAATGATTGACACTTCCATTAAAATTTGTTGTAGTTCTTTGAACTGGGTAAAAGTAAATGTAATATCTACATGAGTAGTAATAACAGCTCAACAATAATTATGTCTAGAGTCTAGGCAGTCATGCAACCTAACAGTTTATTGCTATTAAATGGTGAGTGTCCATTAGGCATAAGAACGTGATACGCGAAAATTGTTCGCGCACGATCTTAAATGGTAAATAGTATGACAAAATAATACTGAATAAAAATTTAAAGCATTTGAAAGTGAATATTTGTTCGGTGAACTGAAACATTGGTAGTATTATAAACATTTTTGTAGTAAGCAAATAGGTAATTTACCAAATGTAAATAAAATAAATTGTTTGTAAGAGAAATTCGAAATTAAAGGGATGATTTGGTTTAAACATTTTTAAATTATAAACAATCATTTAAAATATGTATTATGGCAATTTAAATGTATGACCGCAAATAGAAATTCTATGACGTACTCTATTTGCTATTTATTCGTGAACTGTTTGAATAACTTTGTTTAAATATTTAAACAACATCCCAAATAATAGATTGGATTTCCTTATACATTTTATATTATTAAATAGTCACATATTTTGAAATTATGTTTTAAATAAAGTATAATATACCATTCAATGGTAAATATCTTAATTTAATCATTCACAAAATAGTCATTATCCTTCGAACTCCAAATGAGTTTATTTACGACTTGGCTGTAAATAGCAACAAAAAATTCTTAAGTTTATCGACAATGACTGGCGGATAATTACACCAAAATAATTGCTTTAATTCATCGTTATTTATAAGAACCTCTTCCTACCGTTAGACTATGAATAGGAATTATATTTGCAAATTTTCATTTGGGTAAGCAAGACAATTCAAATCCCTATAAAATTTTATATTTTCTCATTGTATGGTAATGTATTGTAATGAAACGTAATAACCCGAACAAAATTATTAATTAACTATAATTATGAAGAAATGCTTACGCAGTAAAAAAATAAAAATTCTTTTAATAAGCTTTAAACGCTTATAGGTTTATTATAGCATCATCATCGAAATCAATAAAACATTAAGCTGGATGTAGTCGTGACTTTTAGAAGGTTACACTGTGTAATTGATAATTGCAGGTACATTGATTTAATTGATAAGTTTTAGTTAACTTATAATTTTATTATTCAACCCTACAAAAAAATGCTATTACATGAATATCCTTTTAAACGAAAAATTATTATTATAATATTTATTCTACTACAAATAAAAAAAAGCTTATGGTGAAAGCGAGAATAATAAAATGTTCATGTGTATTGTTCTCTTTACTTCGTTCGGTTTGCGAACGAATTAAAAAGCGAGTAAAACGAAAAAACAAAGTGAGATTTAAAAAAAGAAAGAATTCGCGGGCCACACGCGCTGCTTTTAAAAGCTCCGAGGAGAAGAAATCGAAAGCGACCGTCGTCGTTGTCGGTTTCTTGGTCGATTCCGTTCCGGGCAATAACTTCACGGTCTCCGATCGTGCGAGACAATAATCTTATAGCAAAACGACGGACGCGGCGAGAAGAAGAAATTGGGTAATTCGGATCATCATGAACGAAAGAAATAAACTACAATCGGCCTTCGGTACAAATTGCGGCGCACGAAGTCATCGTAAATCAGCCCGTAATAAGACGATTATCGATAGAAATTATACTTGATTAGTTGAGTGTACTTGAACTGTTGCGGGAGGTGATTTAGAACGGCGAATTAATTTTGCAAAAAATGAGCGGTGTAAAAGGTATTAATCAAAATTAATTTCTTCAAATTATCCTAATTTTCAATCTAATGACTTATAATAAAAAGGAATTTAGAAAAGTTAATGGTTAATTCACGATCTTGCTACTCATTGTCTTAAGTTATTTTTGTATTTATTTGTCAAATGGTGTTTTAATAGTTATGTATTATACGGTAAGTGTTAAATTTTAGTTTGAGGTTGTATTATCAAAATCCGAAAACTTTTTTTCCTTGCTTAAAATCGGTCGTATTTAATACGAAAAAAATAATATTTGTTTAAATTTGAAATTCCGTCTGTGTTGATAGGTTGTAAAATTAGACTTTTTTCTCGTGGGAAAAAGTGGCAATATCAACAAAGATGAAATGTTAATTTTTCCTCTTGAAGAAAAAAATTTTTTGCCTTGTATAAAAATCGATTATTACTAAACCTGAATGTACTGACATATATTAAATTCATTTATTGAGTACTATTTGCACAATTTTTAATAATTATAACCCATGCATAAACATGTCTATGTCACTCGCTCTCTTTCGTTTTAATTTCTCTTTTAAGTCTATTACTTACATTCCATCTTCTCTTTTTTCTGTATCAGTCTATCAGTCACGCTCTGACTACGGTACTAAACCAATTTATAATCCTTCTAGCGCACTTTATATACTTTTGTATGACCTAACAAGTAGTGTCCGACGGAGACTCATTTTTGAGCCGAAACCGAAATTCGGCTATTGTCGCAGTTTCGGCCAAAACTGAAACTTTTCTTTAAAATGAAGAAACCAGTACAAAATATATATACAGGATATTTAGAAATTGGCGGATAATCTATACGTAGTAATATTCTTCGTTCGATTCTAAAGCGAAAATCTTAATCTGAAAATTTTTTACCCTGGTTCGTACATGTTCATGTGGTTCTCAAATTTCGGAAGTCACTTCTGAAATAATTAAAATAAAAGACATACACTATTGTGATCATTTATTTGTTTTATAATCTTCCGGTTTCGACACATTGCCGTTCTCAGAAGACCCCACAAAGACAAACAAGAAATTTTAAAAAAATATTATGAAAATCATCAATCTCCAAAACAAAGATACAAGCAAAACATTGTAAATGCTAAGCTGATACGTGAGTTGAATCTGCAATTAAGGTTAAGTATTAAAACGATTATTGGATCTGTATTACCGCTCATTAAAATTATAAAAGCCACACAGAGACGGATCTCTGTAACAAAAATTTAAAAATAAAAAAAAATCAAAAGACCTTAATACTGACAAAACTAAAAACGATTTTTACAAAGTATTTAGCGAAGGGAGTTTTGTATTTAGCTCCTCAATCAAAGGGATATGTTAAGTTGTGCTTCTATCTCCGTGCTTAACATCTTTTAGGAAAGAGTCTTTCAAATAGCTGTAGAAGGGTGGTTGTAAATTGGTTAATTATTCATTTAACAAACTAACTTCCGTTTTTGTGGCGATAAACTTGTTAATCTCGTAGGATTCCAATAATTCCATGTGTAGGCCTTTACTCAATTGATGCAGCAAAGAGATGTTTTTACTTTTAATTTCGAATTTTCTCTAGTTTTTATAAAAGAACATTTGTAAGTTGTGCCAGGTTTCTTTCTGTTTCGTCGATGTGGCTCCATATGAATTGTATTGTAATTGGTAAACTCTACTTTTCTGTATCAACTCTGTCTAATCTTTTTTATTTATTAGTATATTTTTTATGTTATGTCTTGTTCTAAAGATTAAGTTAATTTCATATTGTTTGAAAAGTTTTTAAAGTCTATAGAAATTACGGCTCGGTATATGTTATTATTTTAAGTGTTGGAATCTTGTAGTGAAGTTATATTTTTCATCATAGTTTTATGTTGGAATTTGTTAATTAATTTGTTTATCGTGTGCAATGGATAATTATTGCGTTGTGTAATTTGCCGAATGATTCTAATTTCTTTAACCACTTCTTCCTCTTTCAAATTGAAATTAAAAGCTCTCCATATGTAGGCTCTAAAATATTATATATATATAATATTTTATGTAATTATATTGTTTATGTAATTGTGTAAATGTTGTATTATAGCATCATCGTCAATGAAAACTAAGACATTGTCAACGTATCTTATCCAGAGAATTATATTGTTCCTGTATGAGTTTTTATCTTTTAATATTTGTTCTTTTTCTACTGTATCAAGGAAAATGTCAGCGAGAATTCCACTCAGTGGTGATCCCATCGGTAAACCGTCGTTGTATTTGTAAATGGTTTCATTAAATTGGCAAAAGTTTTGTATCTTTGTCCCTATCTTCCGTTTCCGGAAATACTCCAGAACACCAACATGGAGTTGATGTTCTGGAGTATTTCCTTCAGTATATTAAGTGTTTCTGTTATTGGTATCTTTGTGTACAAATTTTTAATGTCGGAAGACATAATTTTATATGGTTCAGTATAGTTATATATAGTTATATAGTTAGTAGCTATTTGAAGCACATTTAACATCTCCCTTTGATTAAAGAGCTAAATGCAGAACTCCCTTTGCTAAATACTTTAAAAAAATCGTTTTTTGTTTTGTCAATTTTAAGATATTTTAGTTTTTTTTATTTTTTAATTTCTGTTATTGAGTTCGCTCCGTCTATGTGTGGCTTTTATAATTTTAATGTTCGATAATATAGATCCACTAATCGTTTTAATACTTAACCTCAATTGCACATTTCATCCACGTATCAGCATAGCATTTACAACGTTTTGTCTTTGTTTTGTCTTTGTTTTGAGTGTTGATGAGTTTCATAATATTACAATGCCTTTACATTTCGGATTTTGTTTGTAGAAAATTTCACGTAAGTTTTTAATTTATAAATGTTTTTGTGTTTAATTATAATAAGTACATTTATAAACCTATTGAACAAGATCATGTTCGCCATTTTTTGTTTCAGTGGTCTTTTTGCTGTGTTTTATATCGAACATATAATATAATTTGTACGTTTGGCTTTGTAGGGTCTTCTGAGGATGGCAATGTGCTGAAACCGATTATAAAAAGGTTGTAAAAAAGATTTTCGGAAATATTATAAAATAAATAAATAATCAACATAGTATAAGTCTTTTATTTTAATTATTTAATCCATTTGGTGATATGGATAACAATACAGACAATATCACTTCTGAAAGTTGATATAAAAAAAAATTAAATTATTAAATTATTTTATTGGTAAAAATTATTTTAATTAGTCTAATTTTTTACTTCAGTTAGTTCTAGTTTTAGTTTGATACAAGTATATCGATAATTTAAAACCGAAGAACAGCTAAAAGTAGAGCTAATACCAACAATATAGCTAGCATTAAACCTGGAACTAGAAATAATTGAGTTTAGCCATACGTCGCTTAACACAGCTGAAACTAAAAGTATTTCTAGTTCTAGGTCTTGTGCTAGTTCAGAATCTGAGTTGTAGATCTAGTATTAGTTATACTTTTAGTTCCCGGAGAATTGAGAACAAAATGCAGTTAAAACGGATTAAAAGTAGATCACTAGACCTACAACTAGAAAGATTCAGATATTTTGAAGATTTTTTACCATTCCTCCAGAGTCACGTTATCAAGGTTGTGTTCGGTTATGGATTAGTATTTATGTTTCATTACAAATTTGTTGCGTTTTTGTAAAAAATATCTCTCAAGTTGTGTTTAATTCCTGCGTTCAAACCCTAAAATTGATACTTTGCAGATTTTTGCTGTGTTCCTGCAATCTTTCTATATATCTAGGCATAATGCGTTTATGCATTAGGCCATTTTGAATTTTTTCAATTTGGAAGGATCAAGAGAGTGTTGACTTGAAACCCAGTTCATCGTCTACAAGCGATTTCGCCAACCTCGTTGAAATGAGACAAAATCGTTCCTTACATGTTTTACTAAAGATACAATATTTTCTAAAAGAATATTTCCCCCCAGAACGACAAGATCGCTTGCAGACGAGCCTCTACAATCCTCCAAAATTGATGATTTTGTATAGATTTGTCTGGTACTTCGCATGCGACCTCAGCGAAGTGCATCAAAATCTTTCCTTACATGTCTTAGTAAAGATGCACAACCGGATTGACAAATCTTAAAATAAAAAAAAACACAAAATCATATTTGCTTGCTTCTCTTTTTTGTACATTTTTTCTATACCTTCACAATCATGTTTTTTGCGATTATAGCCCAATCTATTACGAATAGAAAGAAAAGTTTTAAACAACTACTTGATGGCATAAAATCGAAATCTGCAATAAAGAATAGGGTTCCCATTTAAAATTTCAAAGTTGTTTCTCCCCCACTCTGGAGAGTTGAGAAGGGAGATCGAGTTCGGCACCATTCCGTGAGCCCCCCGGTTTATAACAAACCTTATTAAGAACTTTTGTTGCTTTGATGTAATGTTTTAGAGTTTTTCCGTTGACTCAAGATAGAAAACACCCTGTATACATTATATACAATAATTTGTTCAAAATAAACACTGTATATGGTCAAAAACCTTAGTACCTACCATCTTGATAAATTTAGAAGGATAGTAACGCAATACAAATAGTATTGGCAAAGTAGCCAATATACATTGTATATGTGGCTAGTATCGGTTATATCTTCCCTATTAATTGCTTTTTATCTTGTATCTGGAGGCTTTTTATTAACTTAGAATACACAATTTTTGACAACTCCTCCAATAGTTTATTTTTATTTATTGTATCATCAACGTTTCGGAACTTTTCCCATCATCATGTTTAAAGTATCTTAAAATTATTAATATTTTATTAAATCTTGTTTAATCAGATTGAACGTCATTGTATCTTTATTTTTCTGCAACAGTTCATTTTTATTTATTTTTATGGAGGAGTTGTTGTCAAATATAAGAAACGATTAAATATGGATGACACAAGGCTCCATGAAGACACAAGAAGGAAGAAAAATAAAGGTACAACGATGTTCAATCTGATTAAACAAGAATTAATGAAGATTAATAATTTTAATATATTTTAAACCTTATGATGGGAAAAAATCACGAAATGCTGATGATACAATAAACAAACTGTTGGAGGAATTGTTGTCAAAAATTGTATATTCTAAATTCCCTGTCAATGTTAATCAGAGCAGAACTAATTATTCGTTAATTTATAACATTTACTTAGTCCGCGAAAATGTGTTCTGATAATAATGTGGCACTTATTTCTTGCTAGAAATATTTCAAGAGTCTTGATAGAAATCATGTAGCTACATTTTCATATCTAAAACAAAACCTGTAATTGACCTTTATTTAACGTGCTTTTTATTAAGATCGGTGTGTGATCGAGCTTCGGCGCAACATCTTAGGATTTCGCATGTAAACAACATATTTCCAGAATTTTTGGTTGTTCTTTATTTTTTTATGCTTTGAAAGTCGCTTATTAAACTCGATATGTTAATACACTTTGAAGTCGTTTACGCATGAGAGATTGAGCTTGATGATTGACGCTAAAAATTAATAATTAATATCTCTTTATACACTTTCACATCCGTTTCAGCATACAGAATTTACTATTACTATATTTATACATGCATGGGTCTTTTTATCATCAGTATCTTGTATAACATATTCAATCCAACATTCATTTATCTAAACCAGTTAAGATCGATTCTTTGTTAGATCGAGTAGATAACGTTTATAATTATAGCACGAGATTTCATTTTTAATAATAATAATTATTATTATTAAAGATCAGTTTTCGTTTAATAGCGTATAGTGCGATAATTATTACATAAATATTGGTATTATGGTATATTAAATTACTTTTCTACCAAATTATCAATTATAACAATTTAAAATTAAAATAAAACCTTCAACTTTTGCATGTTTCGCAATAAGGTTAATCAATCATCATGTACACACGTTGCATTGGCGTGGGCACATTTTGCATAACAACACAGTTTAGAAACGGGAACTATTTCATAAGGCGAAGAAACAGAAAGAAAAAAAAACAAGGAACGCTTATATCTCCATGACCAAAGATGATAATGCATACTCAGCTTTACTGATCCCCATTCGAGATCGACGCTAACTCGGTTATGATGAGCGAGCATTAAGAACGACGAGGTTTCCCAATCAACCCGTTAAATTACGTTGTAACAAACATTGCAACGAAGTATTATGCTTTGAACCTTTCATACACAATTATATCCAGAACTAACAAAGTTATTGAATGATAGATAATAAGCAAACGAAGGATTGTATTAAAGATGTTTATTTTTTGTTGTTCTTTCTTCCCACTGCAGAAATTGGGTCGCGTTATAGAATCATTTGTCCATTGTATACACAGAACGTAATATTCGATGTTATGTATGTATGAGTTACGTGGGTTAATGCGTTGCTAATGCTCCTTCGTTTGTTAGATTAGACACACAATTTTTTATGATCTAAAAACCAACCTGAAAGCCATGAAAGTTTATGTGTTTTGCAAGAAGTTTATTAAGAATTACGAGAAAAAAATGTTTTATTATTTGCTAATGAAATTTTAGTACTTTTAGACTTTAAGTTAAATTTGCTTTTTAATTCTATAATTAGAACTTACCTGCAGGTGAATGACTTATTGAAAGCTCAAATAATAAGATTGTATAACATAACTATTCTTGTAGTAGACTAAAATTGTACAACATTATCGATAAACGGGGATCTCTATTTCAAGAGACCTAGTTTCTACAAATTCTTAGTCATTGTGAGCGGTTAACTCTAAATTTATTTCCGCGATTCTCTTTTTTGTTATGTAATTCTTTTCTAATAAAAATGCTAAAGTAAATCTCTTCTTACATAAAACTAAATCTCTAAAACTGACGAAAAAATAACTTATAGTTATTTATTATTACATCGAGAAACGCCCAATGTGAAGGAAGTCTTTGTTCCAATTCAACCCAATTATCACCGGTTATACTCTCACGCGAGAAATAACACTAACATAGAGAATTTGCACGCATTTCTAAAACGACCTCAAGCTCATTTTGAGAATGTTGTAGCAATTATCGGTTTGTTAGCATGCACTATTTCCTACAAGGAAACTGGCTATCTAAATAACATATTTCGTACCAGATGGTGATTACAAAATTTTCATTTAATGGATACGTAACATTTTTATCTCGCGATTGACTTTAGGATATATCAGCTTAGTCGGTATTAAATCCTTGAAATAGGATACCCAACTGTAAAAGTACCGCGGCAAACTGTAAAACCACCAATTACATTTAATGAGAACCTTGTATCTTTATGCACACAATCTTTCATTTAAAGCTTAAACAAACACAAAACTTATTTTCAATGCCGAGTTATTTTGCAACCGAAACCGCAAACTATTCTATAGTTAAACAAACGTTTTATTATATTCCTAAAAATGACCAAACTGCTATTTAACAGCCCATTAATTTGTTTAAGTCATCGGTTTAATTAAAAATCACCATATTACGAATGACAACGGTTGCAACATGTTGATTTTATTTATATGGTGGCGATAAATATCATTTTTAACAACCTGGAAAATCTACTTAAACTAGCATTTTAATAAGAGTTCTCATTTCGTAGTTGTAGAACGCATTTATCCATAGTAGACTTATGAATGAAGTCGTAAATCAACACATTATGCAATTGAAAGACCCAAGTCGATAAACAACTCAAGTAAATATTGTGACGATTGTAATTGATCATCGTGATGTTTCTTCTTTGAAGATCTTTATTGTTATGTCTGTTTACTTTTCACGACGCTTCTTCATGGTCATCTTAATGAAGTTGTTATTCGAACATCGATATTGTTGAGTAAACATAAAACGCACACTTTTCTTTAATTTTCGAAAAATTTTAAAATATGTACACATTCCACGGATAAGATTTTTTTAATCTTACGTATTCGTTATGGTGTGATGTAACTAGGTTCGTTTCCGATAGGTAGGAATGTGAGAGTTTAAAATTTGTAGCAGCCAACTATTACAATTTCAACAACCATTTCGACAGAGGGCTTTAACAGTAAATTTTCTCAAAGAATTTATTTCAACTGGTTAATTAAAAAAATGCAAGTTATCTGTTTTCTTAAACTTTAAAATGGTATAAAATTGGTGTGATATAGGTGATAATAAGATATAGAAAGTTACATATTGCGTAAGATTTGATAATTTCGTTTCTTTTTGATAATAAGTTAAAGAATGTTAAACTTGGTTGGGAATAAGCACGTCTATTTTATGTAATTTAGATAATCTTTTTATATTAAATTGTTGCACTATTAAAAGTCGGTCAAACGTGAATGAAGTCATTTAAATAAATTTGTGAACTAAATTCACAGGAAATTACAATATTTTTTATAGGAGTTAAAGTTAAAATGTAGATTGTGATCCATTTTACCAGTTATTCTAATGTGGTATTTGAAAACAATGTTGTACTTATTAACTGGTCTTTATTATAGAAAAATGTCTAACTAGTTTCGGCCGAAGCCATCTTCAGAGACTAAAGTCATACTACAAGAAAACAACACTCGTGTTGTTTTCCAATACCACAATATTTTTTATGAAATTCTTAATCGTTTTTGGTTCAATACTAGAAATGTGTCTTTCGATTTTAATATTAGAACTGTTTTGCATATTGTAATGATTAATTTTTTTTGCAAAACCATCGTCATTCTGTATATCAGCGTTCTCCAATCAATTAAGCTTAATCGTTTTCTATCAACGCACAAAAACCGTTTTTGAAAGGATTTCTTTAGGGAAACCTTCATTTAGTAACACACCCAGATTTGATTTAAGGGGTCTCTTTATTATAATTACATACGTGTTTTAATTTTGAAAAAGGTGCATCTCTGCCTTCGTTATATAAGCTAACTTGTATTTATTCAAACAAAAAGGTAATTATTTCTTATAAAGTACAGGTGTTCATAAATTGGCGGATAATCTATACGTAGCAACAACGTGCATCGATTGAAAAGTAATAATCTTAATTTTGAAGTATTGTGCCAATCTCTACTTATTTTCAGAAAGTTCACAACGTTCAGACAATTTGTCCATAAATAATCCTTAGCATACAATATCTGTTGATAAATAATACGTACTTAGTAGAATAAGAGAAATTTCTGAACGTCCATATAAATATGTCATAAGTATAGTAATAGATAAATACAAAGAAAAGCAAATATTTACATAAATTAATGATTTTCTTATGTTTGTTTGCTACTGTACAATTTATTTATATATGGACGGTTTGATGTTAATGTTTTCAATATCAAGTTGATTTCTGTATTTCGTTTCTCTTATGATGTATGTGGAAAATTGTTTCTCAGAAAGATAGGTTGTTGCGAAAGGTATCAAGTCTTTTACGTTTAGAAGTATTCGGATTTTAACGTCATGTTTCAAACGATTCAATAGTTTCGGTTCACAGAATCTCTTTCATCTGACGTCTCTAATTTGTAGTGGAACCCCTAAAGCGTTTGAGTGGCAACCTAGGGATTCGAAGAACACTGGTGTATACATTAAGCTAATTCTCTGCATTACAGCTTGTTTACTGATAATGAAGTAAACTCATCTAGCCAGCGTTTCATGTGAGCAGCGAGATGTAATCGGAATAGCTGATGATGACTGACAAAAATTGCAGGACTTTATCATAGAAGAAGTTTAATTAAATAGATGTTAACATAAATTCCTTTAATAGAACATCTTTTCAGTTCCAGAACTGGAGAGAATTAGTTAAATTAGTCTTCTGTTTTGTAAAAGATGCAATCATCGTACCTTGGATTTCGTACCAGAATAACAAGCAAATTGAGTTCAACCTAAGTGCATCAATATTCATTTTTCCTAACATTAACCTTTATTTAAATTAAATTTAGTTTTCTCTCTCAATCTTTTGAGTTCTTAGATATTGTTCGCGACTTGGTTGTCTTCAAGTAGAGTCACTTCAAATATCAAATACTCATTTAATTTTGTGGTCGTTATGCATTTTTTGATTAGTTCCAAACGGTAAGCGTTTGACTACGTTATATAATGTATTGATTGACTGATAAACAAATTTTCTTGATAGCAGATCATGTTGTTCAATCTCTTCCGCTTTCTAACATGGTTCTTCCATAGTAACCTAATGTCAGGTTGGAGAGAAAATATTTTTTGATTCTCTTGAGGTATGTAGTATCGTAAATATACAGTAAAGATGCTGTTTCTTTGACAAATACTTTGGAACACACTACTGCATAAAGATCTTATAGTAGTTATAGCATTTGATTATCTATCTATTCACGGAAAAGGGTTTGCACAAAATACTTAAAAAGGGTTGCCGACACATCTTGATTGCAGGTCAAGGAATTTAATTTCCCCAACTTTCTAATATGGTCTTCAAGTGCAGCCTGATGTCAGGTTGGAGACGGAAATATTTTGTTGATTCTCTTGATTTATGCAGTATCCTAAATATACAGTCAAGTTGCTATTTTTTGACAACTAGTTTGAAATACTCTACTACATAAAGATCTTATACCACATAAAGAGCATTTAACCATCGACCCGTTCACAGAAAAAGGTTTGTACAAAATACTTGAAAAGGGCTGTCGACACATCGTGATTGCAGATCTAATTGTTCAATCTTCTGAACTTTCTAATGTGGTGCTTCCAATTCAGCCTACTGTCAGGTTAAAGACGAAAATATTTCGTTGATTAATGATATTGATTAAGATTACTGATAATGCATACCTAAAGAGAATCTGAGAGTAGTCAAGTTGCTACTTTATTGGCAACTAATTTGGAAAATTCTACTCTACAATAGTCGATTTGACAATTCTCGATACCCAAAAGAGAATTAGTTAAAAATTTTGGAAAAAAAGATATGTTTGTCTGATTACTTTAAAATTCTAAAAGTTGTAATACTTATGTAATGGAAGTTTTAAGACCCGTTTTTCCAAAATATTATAAAGGGACTGGTTCATTCAGACATTTGCATGTTGACAAATGAATCAAAAACACGGGAAGTAGTCAGCCAGAAGTATAGTGTCAAACTGATGAAATAAGCTTAGACCTTGGGCACTTAGTGCACTGTCCTCCATGAAGTATTCGATATTGACATGGACGCTAAACTCTTTCTAGAGAATGCAGTGAAGAGCATGACAATACAATTTTTCTTAGGAAGGCAAAGGCTCTGATTAATGACTGTAGGAACCTTTACAGTCATAGAAAGTTCTGGGTTCAGGTCACGTTATAGTTACTGACAATGAAGCGGCAGACAAGCTAGCATGAGAGGGCAGCACTAATACGTTTTTGACACTTGACCTAACAGTAGGTGTCTCATTTGTTATGGCCAAACACATGATTGAACTAGTTCTCCTGGAATGCGACATACGAAGTCGTATCGTTTTATTACAAAAGTTCAATGCCTTACTCATGACATTGAACTGAAATTTAGTTAATTTAACTTTTACGAAAAGCGATGATGCTTTGTCTCCAGAAAATGGACATACTTTTGTATTAGATAAAGAATTCTTAAACCATGATGCGCGAGCGAGTAGAAAAAACTATTTATTTCATTATACCTGGTATATGTAATTTACCTTACGACCGAAGTTGAATTTTTGCAGCATGACGTTCTTATTTTGCAAGAAAATTTATGGTCTTCCACTATCATTTTCTTCCGCTGGTGTAGTTGGTTTGTATATATCGATATTATCAGTAAATTATATATTTGAGTTAATCCCACAACGAATTTTTATTGCGACTAGCAGTCCCAGTCCTTAGCATTATTGCATTGACATATAGAGACGCGTCTAGTCCGAGGGTTAATGATGTTGACCCTTTCTGTTTATAATGTATCAAAAAGTCTTTTTATTTTTAATTGAGATTCTATCTATAATTCGTTGTGATTCATTATAACTTTTAGTTTATTCTCCAAATAACCTAACCTTCCTTTAAAATTCTTTCTATTACAAACTTGTAACCATTTCATATCTCTTAAATTAAAGGTAATTTTGCTTATCTTGCATTATAATTTCAACAAAACTTGATATATGAATTTATAGTTATGGATTAAACAAATACATTAAAGAAGTTTAATGTTTTATTTTTATGGATTTCAGGTGAAAATAAATATCTAATAATAAAATTCTTTTCCCTTCAAATTCCTTTAGGCTGAATCATCCACCTATTTTTTATATCTATGCTTTTTTCGTAAATTAATTAATTTTGGTATCAGCAAAATTACTTTTGTATCAATCATTTTACTCAAAAAATAATTCTCTTTAGAAAATTATTAACTTTAGTATGCTAACATCTCATACTAATAATTTATTAATGTTTGAATCATAATTTATTTTTTTTTATATTCAATTTATTGATCTATAAAATAAATTGTAGTTTTGAATAGATACATTTTTGTGGACACTCTGTATTTTATGATAAAAAGGTTTCTTTGATAACACAAATAATACATAGTAGAACTACGATTTTTTTTCGCAGTTTTTATACACACAGTATATGGATAATAAAAAAATATTAAATGTATAATCGCAAAGTACCGCAAGAAGTTTATTCAAACATTATGCAAAACATTAACATTATTAGAAAAAATCGAATTTGCGTTGGACATATATTACATAATTCTACTTACCACCAGCAATAGGTTACATGATAAATTGTGCAAATATACAGAAAAATGTAACGGAAAAAAATTAATCAAGAGTCACAATTTTTATCGACGTTTTATTTACGTAATAACTGTTTGCTAAACAATCAACTGATATCTAAAATATTTTAGTGACGATTGTTACAATAATTATAAAAGAAGGTATTTTAAGGCACCTTAATGTTTACTTAATAGTAGTAATGGCATTTCAAATCTTCTTCCTTAATTTTTTCCAATTCACCGAGATATTTAAAAAATGCGCTAGTTAGTATGCGATGTCACGGATGATATTTTGCATGCAATTAACCAAAAGTGTGTTACGATTCTTATTCTCTTGGATTTCACTAAAGCCTTTGATACCATTCACTACCCTACACTCCTAGCAATACACCACCATATTGGCCTATTTAGAAAGTGCCATATTTTTTTAACAGTTACTTCCTGAAACGGTCACAAATTCTTAAACGTTATGGAAAAAAGTCAGTTAGTCCTTTGCTCTATCTAAACTGTACGGTTGATTTACCAAAAGTAGTAAATTATTACACTGCTCATATGTATGTTGACGATGCTCAGATCTATTACTCATGTAATAAGAATGACGTTGATAAGGCTGAAAGAGCTATTAATTCTAATTTAGATAAATTGGTCCATGAAGCCTAAAATCTTTGTTTAAATATTAATCCGTCTAAATTTGCAATTATGGTATTTGAATGTGGTGATATGGTGAACAGGATCGATGAGTAAATATCAGAGTGAGTGGAACTAAATTGAATTGAATGAACTAGTACTGCAATTTAGGTATTTATCTTGATACCATAAATCGATTCCGTGGACATGTTTGTAACTAGAGCTTACTTATCCAAAGTTTGAAAATCCTATTAAGCGAAGCTCTTCTATCTCTATATTCAATTACGGTAAAGCTTTATATCATTGTTCGTCGACTCAGTAACTAAAGCGCGTATACAAAGAATACATAACTCATGTCTGAGATTCATATATGGTGTTAAAAGACGGGAAAACACATCATACACTCTGAATTGAGCAACTTGGTTGAATATGACGTAGTATAATCCTTCATTTTGCTTGCCCCTTTCATAAAGTCATTATGATGTATGAATGTCCACCATATTTAACTAATACAATCAAGTATCGCAACTTACTCTTTAATGTAGCTACTATTATGAATAGCAGTCCAAATTCAGTTAGCAGCGAAGTTTTAATTAAATAGTTATTTTCACTTTTCTATAGTTCTGAATTGTATGGCTTGCTAATTTATTAATGTACTTATTAACTATATCAATGTTAATACAGTTTTCTAAATAATTAGTAGTGTCTCGTTTATAAGTTAATTAGCATTTCTATTATAAAAGGGTAGATAAAAAATAATAGCAGGTATGCTCTGTTTGCATGAACTCGGTTAAATAACATGTATAATGATAATATTAAACAGTTTTTCATAGCTGCTGTAACGGTTCAATTTTTGTTTAAGATTTAATGTTCATTTTTCGTATTTGAAGTTATATATTTTCTTTTCCAATTTTGTTGTAAGGGGTTTGTAAACCGGTTTCGGCCGTTTTCGGTAAAAACGATCCGTCGAGTTTTAGAGTAGAGCGTGCGAGCGAGTGGGTGACACCAAGAAAATTGTTTCGGCGAGTTAATTATTTTCCTAAAATTGAGGGATTTCTCCCGAAATAATATAATCTGGGACGTTTATTGGGAAGCACAAGGTGCTAAATTGGGAAAACGGACCCATTTTTACCGGATTCCGGGATTTTAAGCTCGTAATAGCTCTGAATTTAGTCTTTTTGGTTTGGTCGTACATTTCATTTTTTGAGAATAAGCCCTGACATCAATCAGGTACGTGTCGCCATCATGGTTAAACATTTAGTTTATTGTTTCTTTTGTTCTTGTTTTCGTTTTAAGGGTTTTTAGTATAGATAATTAAATTTATTAAATTTGGTTATTGAATTGGGGGAATAAACGAAATTTTATTTTATTGGAAAGGCGACAATTCTTCGGCGGACCTCGTAAATTGGAAAGGGAAAAATTAAAATAAAGCAAACAAAGAATTTGGGAAAAATTTAAAGAGAAAAGAAAGAAATAGTGTAAGTAGTCTTAAGTATTTTTTTTATTGATCGGATTTTTTTTGTTTCCGAACAAGTTTTTGTATTTTTTTTATATTTAAGTTCTAAAGATTATTTTTTTGTTGTTGTTTGTATTATATCATAATACCGTTGATTTTTTTGTATTAAATTCATCTTTTTTGTAATTTTTTTACTATTCTCACCAACCGTCCAACCACGTTAAATACGCATAAAATTGAGTATTGTTGGTTTTGTGTTTGGAAATCAGGACGCGCCCTAAGATCGGCGAAGTATGCTTATTTGTACTTTTTTCAAATAAGTGGCGTCCACCCCTTTCCCGGGAATTATTTTTTTGTGACGTTTCCTTTCCTGATTGCCAGACGCAAGATTTTGGTTTTCTTTCTACGTCACACTGCACTCAAATGCACATTCTCTCACAATATTCAAAAATAAATTGCTGTTTTAAAATTATACTGATGTTAGACAAACCCATAAAAGAAATATTATTCTTCCATTACTTCCCCCAACATTTGTTGGAAAGCAAGTATACATTAACACTTTAGTATTGTGTTCTCCATAACAAACTGCAAGAAAAAATATTTAATACAGTCTGTTTCAATAAGACGTGGCATTACGTGATGATAATCAGCTAAAATTTTTGGTCTAAACCTAGAAATAGCCAAGACATGGCCCTTCAAAATTAAGACATTTTTAGATATTCTCTTAAATATTTTCAATATGGATCGTAATGTTATCAAAGACTTCAGAAAGACGACTTAAGCGATTTCTCATGAAAATAGATTTCGTTGAAAATATACGACCACGGCAACAACGCTGTACATTCACAAAGATAATTTACTTAAATCTATTTTATTTTATTCTGATTTTGACATAAAGTTAATATCTACAATTATAAACAGGGAAACATGAATAAATAGACCACATATAAAGACAATAGTGTTATATAATAGAATTTCTTCTTCGGACTGAATAAACTTTTTCACTACATTATTTATAAACCACATGATTTACTATGAAAATCGCTTCATTATCATTACATATAAATTAATATGATATTACTTAATTATATTAATGATTTTTAATTAATGTTTAATTGACATTTATATAAATATTATAAAATCATAAGGTGAACATTTTATATCCCTTGTAATCAATAAAATATCCCTTAATAAATATTTTATTATACTATAAATTTTTTTTATTAAATTAACCATAATTAATTAACGTTGATGTGCACAATCAATTTTCACTATCGCGAAAACAAAAGTTATTTAACGCTTTTTAATAACCTATAATATTTTATTTAAACCAAATGACGCAATTTCAATCTGGCTTTCTTTTGTGATAAAGGGTGATAATTTTTTATACACTCTTAACCAAAATTATTATATTAGCTAATATAATCGAACACTTTCTATAATTACATAAAAACAAGTGTGATTATTTCCCTCGAAATAAAATACACTCTTTAGATACGTTGTTAAAATATAAAGCTACAAATATAAACCATAACGTGTATCATTAAAAACGTTTAATTCGCACTTTTACTTTCTCTCTACACATTCTAATAATAAAATAATGTGTTTTAAATGCATTGCAATCATATAAATTGTTTCTAAAATGTTCAATTTTTCTTTACGTGCTTAATAATAAAATGGGAATAATATCTTTAGAAAGTAAGTGTACAAATCCACGGAATATCGGTATTATTGCGTTTATCGATCTATATCACCAAGGAAATAACATTTTTCTTTCAAGATAAACGATAATTGCTTTTATTAATTGATCTGAAATAGTTGCGGCATATTCACACTTGTTATAAGTATGCGTTCTGAATACTATTCACCATACAGAAGGCTTGAAAATGAGAAAATGTCAAAAGAAATTTCGAAACCGCCAGTGTCCAGCAGTATTCGTTTCAAGTTTCGTAAGAATATAATTGCGATGTAATTACATGTACCGGCACCTTATTAATAAATAGTACATTAACCCGATTTCAGATTTAAATTATTCTCATCTGATGGCATTATTACGTTAACTTTCAATCACAAGGTTACTTACAAGCATAATCTATTACTTATTTTAATCTGTTTCTTAGTATATTACAACATTGATTAATAACTAATCGTAATGAGTTAATTTATAAAGACACTTTTCTTTTTTTACTTTGCGTAGTAAAAATAAATAAAGATAAATCATTGAAATGATAATTTAGATTGATACTAGATACAATTTTATGTTAATAAATTAAACCACCGTGATATGATGTTTAACCGTATGGTTACGTTTGTATGGATGATAAATTGCGATCACGTTCCATATAAATGAAAACGGGCAAAGAAATTTCTAATATTGCATGCTGTCAATTCACGCAACAAAACGTACCCAGTGCAAATGCAATTCCCCTTTCCTATTGAATTTTAACGACCTTTTCGATGATATATATCGAAACAAGGCGAGCAACGGCGTGTAAAATCGAGACCGATTTACCTTGCCAACAGACAGCGAACGCCTCTCGCCGAACCGTGCAGCTTAACAAGATATATTATTAAAGCATTTTTTCACGCCATATAATTAATGAATTCCGAACTAGACCGGAGGCCCTGTCTAGGTCCAGACTAACTCTTTCTTATTCGGTATGAGTAGGCACTCATATTACATCATAATCCATACAATTCGTATCAACAATATTCGTCGAATCACAATTTAAATTTTATACCAATTATGATAACAAATAATTAACGATTAATTTATTGCGTTATAACAACTCGATTTAACAAAGACATTTGCATATATTTAAATACTTTTGAACGTTACTTTGGAATTTATAAATTCTTAATTAGCCTGAAAAAATGTTGCTGAATTATTAAACGAAAAGTGTTATAAAATTCAACAAGTCTAAAAATGATCAGCTATATGCAAATTTTTTGCTGAATTTAATTCACAAATTTATTTAAATAGCTTAATTCACGTTTGAATGATTTTGGTATCTCAAAACTATCGATTTAATTTTATTTAGAAAACCAACCAAGAGAATGCGTTTATTTATACCGCGGCGAAATAGTTAGATAATCTCTTAGCATCTGTCTAAATACTACTTACACTTAATATACATAGCTTAGACATGCAAAGACTGGAATTATAGAAAATATGCCTATGCTTAAAAATTAAAGCATTGAAATGTAAATTAGAAATCTATATGAATCAGATAAAAAATAATATAATTTTTTCAAAATTCGTATGGCTATTATTGTTTTAAATGCTTATTTAAAGTTTCGGGAATAAATATGTGCTTCGTAATTCTCCATCTATGTCGTTTGATGTGGCATTCTCCATATTATTGATCGAGTCTTTAATTCTTTTAGTTCTTGTCAGTTCTCTTTGTTGTTATAAGTAGTTCTCGTGACAGCGTAAAGTGTATTTACGGTTCAATGCCTTAAGAGTGTCAAGCTGTACTACAAAATGTAGAGTTAGAAAATAATTTAGCATTTATAAAAATCAATTATAGCTATATAGGTGATTCTATAAAGTCACTTGAAAAGCAGGACTTGTCTTCAGTCAATGCAGTACCAATGATTAAACAATTTCGAGATAACACATCTATTATACCAGAATATATTGGCCAAATCATAAATATTAAACGACGTCTACACATTAGAATATCAATTTGAAACGGTGAAATTGTTACTGATCTATTTTATGGATTTTTCATTAATTTCAAAATAGAAATATGCAGCAATTACAAGTGTTTTTCGACTTACAAAAATATGTTAGGTGATAGTATGCATAACATTACAATGGAACATTTAGAACAACATTTAATAATTAATTGTTTTCGGGATTAGTAGTTTATTTTTAGAAAGAAATGTAGTTGAAAATATATTTTGAATTATATCTTGTGATTTTATTTTCAGTGGGTACTTAACTTACATAATAAGAGAAATATTGCAGTTTTTTTTTAAGTTTTTTGATTTAAATAAGTGATTTTCAACCCTTGCTATTCAGTGCCCATACTTTAAATAGAAGAAAAATACTAGAAGATCTTTGGGCCGCAATGGTTAATAGAAAACCTATTTGCCCCATTGTATAGCCAAATCGATTAACTGGAAATAATTGTCTTTTTGTGCAAAATAACTTGACAGAACTATTTGAAAAAGAAAGTTCCTTTGAATGTGTGTCTATTATGACGCACAACAAACTTGGTTTCTTTAAGCTAGCGCACCGCAATTTAATTGTTTAGTTCGCCAACATTTACATAATGTATTTGAAACTAAGTAGATTGATCGCGATGGCATTATTTCATGGTCTTCTCGACCATTTGACCTTACTCCCCGTTTCAATTAATATGTTTAAAAACAAAAACTACAATGAAATAGTAATACCTCATTATGCAACTTTTGTTAAAACATTTTTACAATGGTTAACAATTTATTTTTTTAGATTATAATCTTTAGTAGATTTTAAAAATGTTATTACATTACTAGCTTTTTATGTATATTTTATGCATTATTAAAAAAATATGCTTTTTATAGTTTTTTGTTAAATTTTAATGCCTTTTTATGTACCATTCATTGGGTTTTTGGTGCTTTTTAGTCCGATCTCTAAAGATATGTATTACAAAGTTCGGTTTTAGGTTTATAATCAGCCAACTATTTCATACTTAATATGACTCTGCTCTTATCTCTTATCATTTTCTTAACGAGATCGAGGAAAATCTGCTACCAGACATCTGGGCAGGGATGGCTGTACAGTCTCGATCCACTAGAAACACGACAAACATGAAAAAACATTAAAAATCTCTTTCCTCGTCTTCTCCTGAATCCGCCAGGAGTTCTTCCTTCTTTCTTTTCTTTCCCTTCCATGTTACTTCATCTCTCTCTATTTTCCAACATTATAATCATACTGTTTTTGGCGTCATCCTTGTCCCCATATTGATATTAACCACTTCTCTTTCTCTGCTTTATCTTGGGAATTGGTAAAGGATAACTCTGTCGTCAACATCTTCATAGTGCACGCAGTTTTTATTTGAGGCTCTCTTGTAGTTATACAAGTGTGCCTTGAAGCATCCATGTCCCGAGGCAAATTCACTCAGTTGGTAGTTAATGTTTCCCCACTTCTTTTTTCCTTGGTACTGTATCGATTAAATATGTAAATGTTTATTAACATTTCATATGCCCTAACTTATTAATATTGTAAATTACAAACTCAGTTAACTGATGAGGTTCTGTTTAGCCTTAATGGGCTCCTTTAAGCGCTACAAGCATATAGTACCTATCTGCGAAATAACAACTGCCCCTAACAATTTTTTTTTTTCTGTGCCTGGACCATAGGTAAACCATATGACCCTTTGCAGAGCTCTTGTTATCATAAGGGACTTGTCATTAACATATTGTATATTAACATTAGTATATCTTTGCCAATTACTGCCCCCAGATATTTTAACAATTCTCCGTATCAATTCAAGTAATTCCCCTTTTCTCTCTATTTCTGCCAGGTTCCAACCCAACACCACAACAGCTAAGTAGTCTGCATGACTTTACTCTTTTCCTTCCAGTCTCTAAACACTCTAACCACAGTAGAAGCTCATCACAAAGCACATTCCTTAGGAGTGGTCCAATAATGGAACCCTGTGGCACCTCCTTGTAATCAGTAGGCTTTAAATTAACAAAATGAACCGAAAATATTTTCCACTATAGAGCCTTTATAATTTCCTTCCATGGTGTTGATCTAAACGCATTTTAACGTCAATTGTTATTAAAGCACATATCTCCTTTTTTCCTGTCTGAACTTGTCCACCCTTCCAGCCTCGCCAATAACCCTCTTGATTGCATCAACAACTGCTCTTTCCTTGGTGATTCCAAATTGGTTTTCTGATGATTCCCCTCCCTGCTATAGAACTCCCTACAACAAAAATAATAAACATTTAAAAAGTGAACGTGGTTTAATAACTTTTAATGGTGCATACAAAACACCAGTAACTATTGAAATATACTTTTGTTTCATTAATTTCGAGAAATTACAACTTTCTTACTTTGCGTTTTCAATGTAAAGTTTTATCATTTTAATTTACTCACTAACAAGTAACACTAGAAAAGTACCATACGTCGATTTTTTGAAACTTGGCATACAAGTAGTGTGTGGAAAAATCGTATATCGTCATATCTGCCATATAGAAATAAACAATATATAGTTGAAACTTTAATAAAAAAAATAGATATTTGGAGATGTCAAGTAGATAGTTACAGATTATAATTTTTTGGTTTATATTTTGTTCTTGAATTAAAATTTGATGAATTTTTCATTAACTTTTTTTCTGAAAATTAATATTGTCCTATAGGTTTTAAATCATATCATAAATAAGAATTATTAAACTTCAATATCATATTACGATACTTAAATTTACAATTGTTATGATTATTTCAAATATTTGAAAATTAAGCTTTATTTTTAAGTAAAAAAATTGATGTTTCCGCCAGAGCGGTAACAAAAAAAAGGTGCTAATTTTTTTTACTCACCACAAAATGAATAAATAATTAAGAAAACGAAATGATGCGCACAATGCGTAATAAAGCGGAAATAAACAGTTGCACACTGCGGAAGAGATATCAGAAGATACTCCTTCGCTCCAAGGCGATGCGCGAAGATAAGGTAAAGCGATAAGCGTAGGTGGGGGGACGAAACAAGTGTAACATCGAAATATAATAAAAAAATATAAAACGTTTAGCGCGGGCTAAAAACAATTGGTACTATTTTCTTTACTATTTTTTTTCTGGAAATTCCAATAATATAGTTTTGATATAGGTCTGATATAGTTTTTAAGTCATATCACAAACAAGAATCTTTAAGCTTCAATTAAACATACATATCAAATTACGAACCTCAAAAATATAGTCATTATGATTTTTTGAAAATTATATTATATTCTTGAGTTAAACATTTGATAATTTCTTTCTTTTGCAATCTATTTTTTTAGAAAATGTCAATAATATTATAATATAGATTTTAAATCATATCGTAAATTAGAATTTGTAAGCTTCAATATAATACACATATCGTATTACGATACTTGAAAATACAGTCGTTATAATTATTTGAAAATTACGTTTTGTTTTGGAGTAAAGAATTTACAATATATTCATTACTAACTCTTTTGTGGAAATTTCAATAATACAAACATACACTTCATATCATTATTCATAAAAATTTTACATGTTCCCATGTTATCTTCAAATGATTGAACATATGGTGTTACATAAAGACAACGATGTTGATATGAATACTATACTCAAATAACATTTAAAATTAAAGAAGCATTTCTTAGTTATTTTTCTCCTGAAAAAATTTATAAAAATGTGGACATCTTTTTACTCGTATTATAGCAAATAATTAGTGTTAGAAATAAAAATATATATATATTTCAGAAAATCAAATCTGCGTTTACTTTTTTACTACAATTTTCACTTTTTTACTACTACTAACTCTTAAAAATGGGAAATAAAATGTGTTACTTCAATAATAACAGATTTTTATTTCAAAAACACAATTCGATTAAAAATATAACTATTTTACCAAGAATACGATATAAATCATGCGAAACAAAATATCCATTTGTTTAGTCAAAGACAGTTCTTAATATTATATTAGACAGTTCTTAGAATAAACCATTTCCACTATTAAATAAAATATTTTTAATTGTAAACACTAGTATGATTTGAGCAAAAAATATTTTATCTTGAATCAACACAAACCTATAAGAATATAATATTGTTACTACAACTCTAAAATTGTGTCATATACCGAAAACTAATATAGTCTTGACAAAAATCAAATACACCGAATTATTATTCAATCCGAATTATATATATATAATTGTGGAAGAGTGATATTTTAGGGGTTTACTAATATTTAAAATCATTTTCATTTTGATTTACGACCATAATAATTGTATAATCTTCGCAACATAATCACAACAAGCAGATTAGTGAAAATGTTTATTGATGCACCTTTTGACACTTTTCTAGGCTTAAAACAGTACAGAAGTTTTCAGTAAAAACTGCAACTTGAAGAAAGATTATATTATAATCTTTCGAAAAAGAAAGCGAAAGTTAATATGCTATTTGTTCCACTAATATTTATACCTCAATGAAGTATCTCAATGATAAGGCTCTTAAAGTTCTTTATTTTTGCATAAATGAAGTGGTATGAGATCGAGTAGTGCATTATATCAAGACAAGCTAACCGCTGAATTTGTGCCAGCTATTGTTATGGTGTGTCTTGTATATAAAACCGTGCAAGCAAACGCGACATAAAAGAAAATATAAAGAAACTTATTGCAAAATTTCCAATTCTAGAAAAACATTACTGCCGTGGTAAACTAGAAAGGCAATACGTAAGTGGCGATTTGAATATTGCAAAAATGATTAGCATGTACAACAAAGTATGTGAACCGAATATGCAGTGTAAAACAAGTTTTTTCAGAAATGTTTTTAATCAAAACTTTATTGTCGGATTCAGTGCACCACAAGTCGATGTTTGTTTCCAGTGTTTAGAGTTAGAACAAAAAATTATACAGCAAAAGCTGCACATAACCAGAGCTGAAGCATTCCTCGCTCATTTAAGGGAAAAAAGAGCAGATTTATTTACACTTTCGTATGACTGCCAGAAGAACTTAGTGTTGCCTAAAATCCCAAATCAAATCACTTATTATAAACGACAATTGTATCTCTACAATTTTCTACAATTTTAGTGTTGTTGTTGGATCCTCAAAAACCAAACTTACCAAACGTTTATATACATTCCTGGTTAGAATCAGAGACTTCCAAAGGTTCCAATGAAATTGCCTCGGCAGTTTACGTTACGTTAAATAAAATTGAAATTCCAGAAGTTATCAACGAAGTTAAATTGATAGCAGATGGATGTTCAGGGCAAAATAAGAATAGAATTATTTTGGACATGGCTGCGAAGTGGTTATCGCAAGCATCACGTAATACGTAATAATTAAGCCTGCTTTCAAGGGACGTGTTGCATATCTAGTTATCCATGATGGTTCATTCATCACCTTGACTATATAAGAGCTGTTCCTAGCCTAATTTTTTTATTTTCTGTGTTGTAGAATTGTTTTTAAAGCAAACGAACCATTTTGATACACACCTACCTGATTTTTTATTTTGTATTTCTAAATTCTTTTAGAATAGAGGGTTTTTATTCTTCTTTTATCTATACGTTGATCCTAATTAAGTATTCTAGCACTACTTCGATTTTAATTACGTTTTCTAGAGATATTCTGACATGCAAGTATAATGTTAAGTTTATGTAATAAACTTAGTATGTAGTTGACAAAATCGAATTATACAGGCTGATTATCGTGTGCATATTTTCAATTCTGATACACTTTATTGGTATTGTAGAAAATGAATTCTACAATTTATTTTTTAATTTTATATTGACTGTATTAATCAAATGCACGTATAAATTTAATTCCAATACGTGCACTCGGAATGCGATTTGGTGAAGACATAATCTGGTCCATTACCTTGATGAAATCGCACCATTTAAATATCAGATGTTTGTGACCTCTAATAAAGCGGTTGAAACCTGACATGAAGTATAGAGGTGTCTTGGTCTGCTAGAAATGGCAATCCTAAAGTGGAGTGTTATACGATACGAATATGCCTATTCGTACAAATATATGGAGCAGAATGCAAAAAAATCAAAAATCATTTGCTTTGTTTCATACGATCGAAATGACATTGTTATGATAGTCCCAACTAACTTTAACGTTATATTTAATTGTAACTTATAAGAAATGAGGACCAGAAATAACTTTGTGCTTTATATAGAAATATCGTTTCATGTTGTAACTGTTAAGGAATTTACTACTTATAAGTTTAAGATTGGTTTTGGTTTGTTATTACGCCCTAAATTACTGCACATAAATTGTTATAACCTGTAAAACAAATATATATAAAATTTTTATCACATTGGCCAACATCTAGATCGAAATAAGATTACAACAGAAATGCGTTTTATTTTTTATAAACCATCACCAACATTAACCCGTCAACGCCAATAAAAATTCGATTTGATTTTTTATATTTATTTTTCTTTCTTAATAGGTATTGGAATTTTTTGATTGTTTTACACCGGAAACTATTTCCAAACCGGTCAAATATGTTTGCGTAGAAATATTTTCACCTATCGCGGTATCGCCTTAACCAAATTCGAAGTGTTTAATTTGAAAGCGATTTCCAAACAAACCGGCATTGAGCAAACGGGACCGCCCAAATTGAAGCAGCAGCCGAAGTAACAGAAAAAAAAGAAAGTGACCGCTGAAAACGAAATTAACAATACGGTCATCGCGTGATGTACGTCTTGGTAACGGCTCAAGATGTGACCGTTAAACGAAGCGAAGACGTTATTCTTAGATCGACACGACCTCCGGCACAAGCCTCGGAGATCCTTCTCATCATCGTTCTTCGCAGGGTATCCGCACGTGATCATCCATGAATGGAAGCCGCCGCCGAACCATCTCTCCTTTCGTTCGGTTCAGCTGATCAAGTCTTCGTGTCACCGAAAAATCATGGGCGGCCCCACTGAAACAACCTGAACCACCTGCTCCACAGAGACACCTCCGACCATACCATACACAACACCACACCGCCACAACACAACACGGAGTGAAAGTCGCCGGTCGAAACGGTTCAGACTGTCGGTCAGTGGTACAGAGCGGACAGACTGCCTACCGACTCTTGCCAGAAGAGAAGTGACTAGTACAGGACAATACCATAATCGTCGAGTATCGAAAAGAACAGGTGCCCCAAAATTCAGGTGGCTAAAAGGAGTAAACCCCAACGCGTGTGCTCCTAATTGTTTTTCTTGAAAAAAAAATTTTTTTAAGAGGAGGTAAAGTGTTGCGAGTGCCCGTGGACATGGGGTGTGCGCGCGCGGTCCTCCTGTTCGTGTCCTTAATAGTGATCCTTGAAGGGGTGCAGTGTGCCCTGAAGGGTTCGCCACGACTTCCAAGGACGAGCGCCGGCCAACTAGCTGCGGCTGCTGCGGCCCAGAACAAGACAAGTTCCCAATTAAGGAACGCCGGACATAATAAGACTACAACGTCAACTATTGGACCACCACCAGGTCGTGGTGCTAGTTCTAGAAGTCGGTAAGTTAAATATAAAATAAGTTCTCAAGAAAAATTTATTGAACAATCTATAAGTAAATCTTCATAATAGCGATAAGATTCGCTAAAATTATATTATCAAGTATTTTAGTTAAAAATTGAAAAAATAATTCATTTTTAAAATTGTTAATGGACTTGATCTCAATTTAATTCGTTACGTCTTTTATAACCCACATAGAAAGAAGAGTAATACTATTTAAACATTTAAACCAACACTAACAATCAATCGACCGTTTTTTTCAATTTATTTTACATTAAAACTAATAGTTATACTACAAATAAATACTTGTAGTTTCTGCAATTCTCTGTAATTGAGAATCGTGCGAACTACCTAAAAGAATGGAATGCTGCAACGATAAGTTGTGATGTTCGAAAGTCAGTATTCCTTTTCAATCGCCGCCAAGGATGAGCAGACGACCAACAAAAAAAGCATGATCCAAAATCTAATGGAAACGAATAAGGGTAATCGATACAATAGGTTACAACATTACATAATAAAATGTTAATAGCTCATCTCACTGCATATTTCGCCAACTTTAACTTAGGGCAAAGAAGCGATTTGTATTCTTAATCATTAAATTAAAATTATAAAACGAATTTTACACAATAAACGGATTGAAATATCAATTTCGATAATAGTCTCTAGAAAGCGTAATAATCTTGCTTTAATCCGGTATTAAATCGGGGAATTAAAGCGGTAATTATTTTAAAGTAACATCGCATATCACAGCATGATATGGTTCAAGAATAAGAGTTTCTGCCAAGAAACGGGCCACGGTCTTAAGATATTATCGTTTACCTAGTTTACTTTTCTATTCTTCTCGCTACTCATTTTATTATTTTTAATCATTTTTTCAAAGACCGCCAACTCTTAATCCATTTATAAGAAATAAATTATTCAACCAAGGTTGTCATTTCCGTAGCAAAACTATAGTTTAAAAGTTGACTTTCAGTTCTTGTTCGTGACCAAGAAAACAAGACAATTATGAGTAACGATTTGGATCACTGTTCGTTTCATTTACATTGCAAGCTTATTTCCGCGAAAAATTATACAGATTACATCAGCTGTTTAGTTTTTTCTTTATTTTCCTTTACAACGGATATTTTGGAGTTTTAAGTGTTAATGTTTAGAGAAAGTCGTCAATTTGCAAGAAAATTTTAAATGTTTCTGAAGGTTATAATCAAAATATTAAATAACTGATAATTGTATCATCTTTAAATGATCATTTTTAACCCAGCTCTTCTCTATAGACATTCACAATAGATCATTCTCGATTAAATCTCCCACAGAATCGTTTTATAAAAAAAAAGTAGAACTTGAGCATTATCTGAGTTTTAAATTGCACAACGACGTGGTTCTCTTCGCCATGTGAGATAGCAAACTATTTATTCAACAATTCAAAAGCGTTCTGTAACCTTTAATAACGGTTTATTACTTTGATGTGGCGACGGTTTGCGGGCAGTACAATCAACCGGTTCCACGCTTGTTAAATTATTGGCCGGTTGTTATTATGTAATAAACGAAGTTCTGGTCCCATGGCACAAGAGACTTCTTGTTATTATAAAATTCGTACTGAAATGGTTTCTGTTTGGTAATAACAAGAAATTTTGAATACAAAATTAACTAAATTGCTGCTAATATGAAGTAGTTATTAGACAATTATGTGTAGATAGTGTAGACAGCTTTGGTTTTAACTTACAGTTGCTCCAATTAATTCTAGCTTTAAAAGGCTCGGAATACCCTCAATAAAAACTTACATTGTATCTGGGTAAGTCTGAATGTATTGTGTCTCAATGGCATAAAGGGCATAAATCAGGTCAGAAAGTGCTGACACATCTCATTTAATTATTAGAGTGGCTTATAATAAGTAAGGTTATAATGTACAATAGAAGATAATGTTGCCATAAACATCTAATCCAAGATAATTCGTTATGTAAACTAGAAACGAAATTAATAAAATCGCAAAGCGCTACTGATAGATCACAAAAATTATTGATCTTTCCAAGGTGCAAATTAGAATTTCAGAGAGTTTCAGTTTTGTGACAGCATTGATAAATGTATAAACGATGAGATAGAGATGCGTAGCCATACTTCGTAGATAATGACTGAAGGTACAGAATATGAAATATTTGATGAAGGCAAATTGGACATTTTAGCACTATTCGGTATACCTTAACACGTTTGAGACTTAGTTATACGGTAGATTTTGATAATGATTAAATCTAAAACCGATAAAAGTACTATCGAGCTAAAGGCCAAACTAGAGAAAGGATAAACTCTGGGAATTTAAAGTAATGAAAATTTATCTTTTATAATTGACAGCTGTATTCATATAGTTTATTCAAATATATTTTTCTGATGAGTTAAAAGTTAATTACATTCACCTTTTCATGCTAGCACTCTAAAACGAAAAATACAAAAACAGTATTTTAACGAGCTCTCGAAGATAACCAAACCGGGATAACCTGAGATTATTTTTGTCATACCAAACATGGATGGACTGGTAGTTTTACATTAAAATATCATTTAGAAGGATAAACACTCGATTTGCATTAAACAGCTTTCTTAAAATATCTTTATTTAACAAAGAATGTCTTTGTAAGAAGCTGAAAGTTACTGAAGTATAAAATACGAATTAAAAGTAGAAAATAGAACTAACACTGTAATTACACACATCTTTTTACCAATAATGTTGAATTGGCTCTTTTAATACTGATATTCCGATTTCAAGTACCGGGACCCCGGGCGATATGTGATCAGTATTTAAAACCTGTATTGTTCTAAAAATACCGGTATTTTGATATTGGTATTATTTTTAACTAATTACAAAATAAAATCAATAAAAAACCAGATCATCGCATGTTGCACGTCTTGGAACCAATTGTAACAGGTTCACACAAATTGACAGGAATCCTCTGTTGCAGAATCTGCCTTCAGTTCCTTTTTTTTCTCAGCTCGCTAAACCATCTCAACATATCGTTCATTTACTAAAACATCGGTTCAACTCGGTATATGCCAATTTTTAAGTTTTTGCATAAACATACTCGAAAGATGTACGGTAATATACCGGTATAAAGTCATAAGAAAGTATGTGAGCCCAAGCTGCAATAATAAAATAAATAATTTTTAAACTTGATTAGCTCAAATTGAAATGTTTTGAGTTATGTCGGTTTTCTAGTAAGTGAGCGATATGTTTTAGGGCGTCTCTATACTGTTATCTCTACCACAATGGTATCTGACCACCAGCTTCCTCCTTTGCTCATTCCCTTCCTTGACAAATTATTTTGGAAGCCCCTCTCCAATTATGTCCCAATACCTTTGGTGTATAGCATTTGGAACACAATATTATTCTTATCATCGTCATTCTCTTTTGTACTCTATCTAAGCTAACCCAACCCAACCCATTGATACGACTTCATTAGGACTATAATTTTGTTGGGATATTATGATCCCTACTCGCTGATGAAAATGTCCTTATTTATTTTCTTGTGTGAACTACAATGTTTTACATCATTTACTAAAAGGTCATCTTCTGGAAATGCTTGGCGTGTAATCTATTTTAGTTTTTATTTGTATTCGTTCCGTGCAAACCCAAGTACTTTCACACATGACACCTCGCGATAGCCTATCATTTATTATCATGTTATCATCATCTCTTGTTTCATTCTAGATGAGTAAAGCATACTAAACGATACCGATATTAATACCGGCACTCCGGTTTTAAAATAATAGGTATACCAAAAACCGACATTTAGATTTCAGTCCGGTATTGAAAGAACTAGGTTCAATGAAAGATCAACACTGTGCTATTATTTAGATTCTCAACCTGGATATCATAGTTAAGCATAGATAGGTGAGATATGCAAGGAAAACATTTTTACGTATAATGTAATATTTTTTATGAATATGTTTTATAAACACTAAAAGATATAGTTTTTAATAAGGTGAGTTTGTTTTGTTGGAGTTAAATAATTAATAATAGAATAAATTTCTATGTATACTTATAAACATTTATAAGCTTTTTTGAAAACAAGCATAGAAAGTATAGAAAACAGAGATTACTTATTTACTTATACCTTCAACACGCATTGTAATGTTTCTACTGTTTTAATATAGGAAATTCCTAAACGACCTTTATATCACTCTTTTGGAATAAGTCAAATGTAACAGGACCTATAAACCAATCTTAATGTCCTATAACCTAAGAGAAATTAGCCTCTAACTTTTCTAACTATTTTTCTAGCAATAAGTTAGAATTCTAAAAGTATAGTATTTGCATTATAACAAGACAACCAGTCAACCGATTTCGATAAAGAATATATCATTTGAAAACTTAATCCTTGGTTCATACAAACGTCGAATACTCGATTCAAAATTTCTTCCGAGTTCTTATCGCAACTCGTAAACGATGTACTCTGTCATCAAAATCTATACGTTATTCAATAAAATTAATTATTAAACTAAATCGATTATAGGTAGAGAACAGTTTGGCGGATTTTACTGTTTTATATCTCAAACGAAAACTTGTATCTGATTGAATGGTTCAACATATTTAGGTAAAATCCCTAAAAAAATACAAAAAGTAGCTAATCAAAAAAACCAATTATCAATCATATCATATCATATCACAATTGTTAAAAAAATATCATTATCATATCACAATTATTTCCTATGTTGAGTTCCCAATACACAGCTATTTTCATTGCATTGCTAAAACTATTTTATGTACGAATTTATATTAATAATAATAAATATATAATTTTATATTAATATTTACGAATTTTTTGCTCGAGTTTTTCGAGTGGTACTCAAACAAAAACACCTCAAATATGTTATACTCCTAGAAAGGTGTAAGCAAGGACAATACTTAACACAAAATAAACTGTCTCTCATAAACCAATATATGCGTACCAAAAATGGTACACATGGCAGTCAAGCTGTTAGACGACAGAGTGAGTGTATCGATTGATAGTCTCGTCCCCAATTGCAACAAAAATTAGAACAAATCGGTTTTTATTAGAAAGAAATTAAGATTCAAATATTCGATTTGAAAGCAAAGAAAATATGTTAATTATATTGATAACATGCAGACTGCTATAAAAGTATTTTAATTAATAAGGCCATTAACCTTAATCGAATTGAAAGACCGTCTTTGAAAAAATCAATAAACTGTGTACAAATAAAAAGTGCAAACACTTTTAGATCCTAAAATTGTTTAATTTTTACAATAATTTATTTATTATTATATTTTTATTTTTTTTAAATCAAAATCTCATCTATAAAGACTATGGTGGAGTTTATGAGGTTTACGCAATCAGAAAGCACAAGCTCGATTTGCAAACCGTAAGATAATTAGATTTAAATTTAAAGATGATGTGTTTCCACCTCCACATCCATTCTTTCGATCGAGATGTTGATAATTATAATTTGTCAATTAATTAGAGATATGAAAATGGCAGGACATCGTTCCAAAGATAAAACATTATACATGCTATGTATTGACGATTTTAGTAACATTTTGATTTCATGGGTTTATAAGTATCATATTTGCCCAATCTTTAAATCAAAATATAAAAATAACCCTTCTCTGCTGATTTGAAGTCTGACACACTTCGATCGTTTTATTTTCGGTAATATTCAGCCATAAACCTTGTTTCTTTACTTGTCCTAATAAAGTATGCATTTTAGTAATCTGTTCTCTCTATCGAATGATTTATTCGAACACATTCATTCAAACAATTTGTTTTTAAAAGTCTTATAGAAATAAAGGAATCCAATGATAAAGAGATTGACATAATAAAGAACCATCAACATCAACCCAAGTTCAATAAATGTTATCCACATTAATGTGGTCTCAAGTTCAAGATCAATAACAATCAACATGTATAAGACCATCTCATCAATTCAAGAAATGATCTCAATATTTGTTGAAAACTTTATGTGGCAGATAAAAAAGCCAGTTATTAGAAATTGAAATTGATTATATAGGTTAAACTTTATTTAAAGTGATTTTTACTGATTACCAGCCTTTATCAATTATAGAAGATCTTGTCTTCTTGGAATACTCTAAAAGTTACAACCACTATACAAACTACCAAGCAGAAAATTATTATCTTCGAAAATATTATTATTTGACTTATATCACTGTTACTAGTGATATATGAACTTCTGAAAGTAATAATACACTTTTTTATAACGACTTAATACACATTGTTATTTTGGCAATAAAAGAAACACCGAAAGCCCATACACATAAGCGCCGAATACGTGGGTGCTCTGGGTACTATAGTACCCATACAAAAGTTTTTTATGGGTGCAGAGCCCCCACGCATAAACGCCTGATTTATGGACGATTTGTGTCTAAATGTCATTTTATGAAAGGTTTGGTATCTCAACCATGACATGTAATGAACGATTTTGACTCAAATCGCCGAATAAGCTTATAGGCGAGGTGCTAGTGTTGTATATCAACACGAAATCGACAATTCAAAGATTATAAATTCTCGCCCGCAAGCGACCTCGGTAATTTGAGTATATATGTAATCTTATAAAAAATTAATATCTTAACCAAGACATGTGATGAACGATTTCGCCTCAAATCACCGAGGTCGCAAACGGGCGAGGTGCTAAAGTTGATATGCCAACAAAAAATTGACATTTCAAAGGTTGTAGCGCTTCGCCCGCAACTACTTCGACGACTTGAGTATAAATATAATATTATAAAAAAATTCTTATGTAACCAAGAATGTTATGAACGATATCGCCTCAAATCGTATAGGTTCCTTCGGGCGAGACACTAGAGTTGATGTGTCAACACTAAATCGAGAATTTGAAGGTTGTGGCGCCTCACTTACAAGTGACCTCTGCGATTTGAATACAAGATTGCGATCAAAAGTTGTAGATACGATTAGATATCAAATCCTTTATAAAATGACTTTTACACTCAAATAGCTGACATCACTTGGGGTTTCGATGAAGCGCTACAACGGTTAAGTACAGATTTCGTCAATAAGTAACTAAATCTGGTAATTATTCAAACGGTAAATAGAAAATTTTAAAAAAACCTCACGATCGTAGGTAATGAGAAAAAACTACCAGATCTAGTTCCTTTTTCAACACAAACCTAATTCTTTCCCCCAAGCTTTAAGTTGATTTCTCACTACAACCACAACATTGGAAGTTGAAGTGTGATATTACAAAGGGAGAATGGCGAGTAACATTTGTTCTAGAATCGGCGTTTTTTTATTACTCAAACAATTAATTTTTAACCTATTTAACCTAGAGGTTTAAATTAGTATATAATTTCCCTAAAAAATTACGGCAAAATGAATGCATGAGAATACATGCACGTAGTGTACCCTCTGACGATCGGATGGTAACAAAGCATTCGGATTCTTAGTAGTGGCCATTTTGAAAATATTTTAGATTAAAAGATCAGAATGAATAACTAATGTTATCAAAATTTCAAGCCTCTACGAATAATAAAACCCAAAAAACTTCTAATGAACCAGTTACGTAAGACACCTGTACAATATGACAAATAATATGGGGCAAATAAGAAACAATAACAGGACAACATTAACATATTTACGTGAATACCATCACACCTAACCGCATCAGTTTTAATAGATTGTAAAGCATGAAATACTTCCTCTTAGGAGATGAACGTAAAATATAACCTACTAGATACCTGTGGCAGTTTGTTTCTCTTATAGGACTGTATAAGATCTACATCACCAGGGCTCTTATTTTGAGAGGATATAAAAAAAAACTCGTAATATAATCATCTATAGCTCTTTTTCGTTTCGTTTCATGACGACAACGTCAAATAAGCAAATATGGATTATATATGATGTGCCATGTAATATTCACTTCTTTTGTGTTGACCAAACTCTCCCACCTCAATTTTAATCATCTCCCGACATTTCAAAGTCACTCTTCTGCTACAGCCCATCTTAATTCTCACCTCAACTCAAAACCCACCACCAAGAGATCAATGCAGGATATCGGATTCTTGCATGGATTTCCTCCAGCATCCTTTGTTCCTTCCACTTTTATATTTTTTCTCCAAAATAGCGGAAGCTTTGTTTCTTCGAATGTCAACGAACTCACGGATACAGATAATATTAGTCATTGCATATAAATTAATTGTTCATGTTAATCATATATAGCAAGTGGCAATAAACATTAACAACAAGTCATCAAGAAACGAGTTACGAATTCTTGTGAAAATAAATCAAATGTATGTAATTTGGTATTGGCAATATTTTTGGGCAATTTCGAATGACCGTGAAGACTATATCTGGATACTTTATTTTGAATTACCTTGTAATAACATTATTAACATATTCAAATTACATATCATTGTAATTAATAAAAATAATCTATGTGACATTGATTTATTTATGACAGTACTCGATTTTAGTTATTTCATGTCAATTTCGTGGTGTAATGGTGTTATTAAAATTTCATTTCCGGTGAAATCTGAATTACGAAACAGCAATATATTCAAAATTGCGTATCATTTACGGGAACGAAGGTTTTCATTTCCGTGGAAACTATCAATCAGTTAACCAACGCGTATAGCCTTATTATATCAGGCGATCCTGAATAGCATTTTTCATACCTTTCAGTTTTTAAAATATTTACATTTATAACTGTAATTTAGAATAATTCTGTAGATTTTTTTGCTAGATAGCGAAATTTAAATAAATAAAATTTTTCTACGCGGTATCCTTGTGGTTGTTGATAAAAAATTCTTTGGAATGTGTCGTCTTCATTTTTTTGTATATGATAAAGGTTAAGATTTTCCAAATAAACGAATAGAAACTTGATTTAACAGAAGTGATTTGAAGTAGAGCATTGAATTCTTGGTGTTAATTGCAAAAAGAAAGCAAGTCCGAATGGGGAAGTTAACATTTAGTGTTACGTGCTAACACATTTCTATCCACATGTTGCAAGTAGGCTAACAAGCAAAATAATTTGGAAACACTTAAACTTTAATGAATTTAATGGGATACAATTTTCTGAGTTAAATCGTTACTTTTATTTTAACGTTGTAGAGTGAAATTCCTAACACCTTACGTTTACGTTTTATATTATTTTTTCTGACATTAATTTACATTGGCTTTGCAAATTAATCAATTTTCATGTTTTATTCCTAAATCCTATTTAATTTAAACCCAACTATATAATTTAACTGTCACGTTTCTTATCAAGCCGTCAGTTACTCTATTCGATCGATGTCAACGTCCTCAAGATATAGATGCCGTTCTCATTCAACTGCCACACTTACGGGATTGATTTTTAATAATAATTAACCGCGGGCCTATTAATAATTTATATAAACGTACGAATCACGTTTCCCAGATTGTACGCCGCCGCAGCCGTCGTTATTTCTCGTTTCGTAATAGTTGGGCAATAGCGAATGCACGCGAGTTTTCGTCAAAGAAAAAACGCGTCCCAGACCTGTTATTACACACACTATACGTTATATACGATACATATACGGGGCTCACACTCGTTTTAATATCGGCGTCAACTTCCGTACGACATAATCGAATCCGACCAACCGTGTTATACAACCAGATATCAATTTGTTGGCACAAGCCAGTTTTTCGATCCGGAAGTAAAAAAACATCAATATTAAGTTACAGTAGAAACTTTTTTACTAAAACACATGTTTGTCTAAACGATAAATTAATATTTTCTTTCGTAATAACATAACGATCTAATAAAGAAAATTAGATTTAAATTAGAAAAGAAAATAAAATTAAGCTTTGATATTATCTTCCAGTTTTCGTTTAAGATTTCTTAAAGTAACAATAACAATATAGAGAATATTTCAGAAATAGAATCCCATCTATGCGAGTTTAGCATCCAATTAAATAGGATTCTACATCTGTAGTATTTTGATTACAACAAGAGAATCACCGATGTCGATAAATAATGTCTCACTCGAAAGCTTAATATTTGGCCAATACGAAAGTTGAATATCCGATTCAAAGTACAGTAAAGCTCCACTGTCTACAAATCATTCGCAAATCTGAATTCCCTGTAATACGAACAAAACTAGAACATGTAAAATTTGTATTGTGTCCCTTATAGCTCGAATTGGTAAAGGATTCACTTATTGCAATTAACAGATTTTTCATTCTATTTATCGTACAAGACGAAATGTGTTCGCCAATCCTTGTAATGTATTAGCAAAATGCTACAGAAATGTATTTGGATAGTCAGATGAGGAAAAGGAACAGCGCCACCACAGCTAATATCGAAACCAAGATAAACATGAAGAAATAAATCCAAGGGCAGCCTGTAACACTAACAAGAGATCATGATCAACCGAATCAAAAGCCTTGCTGAAATCAAGTCTCTTGAGAGGTTTGAAAGGTTTGGGTAGAACAGCTAAAATGGAAATAAGACGAAAATCATTTAAACTTGAACTCTTGGATTTAGGTATCGAGACAACATGTGCAATCTTCCAGATTGAAAGGAATACGGATCGTTCAAAGGAAAAATTAAAAATGTGAGTGATAGGAGTAAGAATAATATCCTATATAGGAAGAAGAAGTTTGTAATTCATCAGCTCTCACACTAGTCGACCTCGAATAATTCAAGGCATCACGGAGTTTTGTTGCTGTGACCAGGATAAAGGAGAAAGGGGAGGACTTAGATAAGCTATTAGCTTATTAGAACATATCAGCATGAAACGACGCACGTCGATTTTTATTTCTTATGAACTCAAATAATTTATCAAAGAATATTGCTCACCACATTTAGATTTTCTTAAAAATGGATGAAATTTGTTTTTTTATATGGATCACCTTAGGTATTGGTCCTATGGTATAAATAGTAAATGGAAGATAACGAGAGAATGTGTAGATTATTTGAGGATACATGCAACTTTACATGCAATAACTGAGACTGAGAAGGAAGAATGTTATCCATTAACACGAAAGAAGAGAAATATCACAGGGTGCATCATAAGCAATCCACCTTGACTTATTTGAAGATTTTGTCATGAGACGAAACACGTTGATTTTTATTTTTTATAAACCTAAATAATTTATCATGTTCTATGATAAATTATTTGTGTTTCATACTTTTAGATTTTCTGAAAAATTTGTGATTTTTTTAATGACCCTAAGAGGGGTAAATCCACAAAATTGTATAGGACAGGATAATGTGGCAATGCAAGAATATCCTGATCATTTTAACACATTGTAGGTAGGGTAACGGGAATATGCGACAAAAATGTGATAAATTTTACTTTAACTTTAACCAATAATATTTGTAAATTGCATTGTATATAATGCGTTGGACATATAACACAAAATATACGTATAAAGTTTATGTTTAAGATGACTATCTTGGCTCTTTTGATATGGATAACTTTTTGGCGAAGAAATCGTCTAATCATTTGTCGCTTTCTTTTTCTTTCAAAAACTCCTCTTCTTGCTTTTAAACTCCTGTCAAAATTTGGGTCATTTGCTAGAATTTCGGTTATCATTTTCAAATCTTTTTTAACAAAATCTGTAGTAATTTCTTTTAATGCACAGTCTTCAGAACCAGTTTTTCCGCGTTCTTTACATCCTATTCTGCAAGTTTCTCGTCGTTAGTAAGACCTTCACCAGATACCTGCAGTATCTCCTTAATATGTTGCTAATCTATGTCTTCTAATACAACCATTTCGACTAGATTAACAATTACAAAAACAATAGGCTCTTCTCGTTAAAAATCCTGGGACATCTGCGACCATAGCTTCTTTCACAATATATCCATGCACTTTTTAGCTAATTTTTACCAAGAGACGTCAATATTGCCAATAGCATCCAGGATCTTCTGTTTTGTTAATAAGTTCTTCAAATGCGCGACAATGATAATGTGCCTTAAAGTTTGCAATAACTCCCTGGTTCATTGGTTAAAGTAATTGTATTGTGTTGGATGGTAGAAAACGCCGAAACGCAAGTATTTAAATCCAGTAGGCAGATGGAATGACTTAGTGCGTTATTCAGTAGTAATAGAGACTTTGATTCAAAATTATATAGTTCTCAGTAACGTTTTACAGATAGAAAAAATGTGTGGTAAATCAACTTTGAAAAATGTCTCTTGAGATCCAAGATTTTTGATTTAATTTCCTAATAAAGGGTATAAAATTTTTAATATTAAATCGTCAATGGCGTCAGCACCCAGCAGAAGACTGAACTGATCTTTCGCATCTTTGAAACTCTGCTCGTTTTTCTTCTCGCGATATAATAGGACGCTTTGGCATGTTAAAGAAACATTTCAAACCAAATTGAGGTTGCTTCTTTTTTAAAATGTTTAAAAGCCCCGGCTAGCTGTATAAATTTCACTTGTATCTCTTTGATTTGAATGTGATTAAAGATATTTATGGCCTTTTGCACTTACAAGGAGACATCGCAGTTGACTCTTCACCAATTTGGATGAAACTTTTTGTGGCAAATCTGTATCAGTGTTACGTTTTAAGCAAGAAAATCAATTTTTTCTTTGCGATGTATGAAATTAATTTTAAATACCCTTAAACTTTAAAAATGAATATCATCTCTTAGAAGGATAATTGGATCAAAAACTCAGGTAAAACTGATACATATAAAATACAGATTCACCACAAACAGTTTCATCCAAATTGGTGAAGAGTCAACTGCGATGTCTCCTTGTTAGTGACATGTTGCGTTCGACTTTATCATCAATCCAAATGTGAAGACATTTTTCCTAATTTAAATGCACTAAACAGGCATACATCTTACTGCATAAATATTATGTTGGAATGCATGCAATAATTAACGTTAATTATACGAAACTAGCTTTAAACATAATGAAAATTTGATAAAGTTAGAAACTTTATGTACTTTAACTAAAAAAATCCAGAAACATTGGAAAGAAAACCAATGGGATTCGACGATATTAGAGATTTCATTTAATACATACAACAATAATAAACAACAATTCATACGCTTTATTAACATAATATTAACTTTTAATTAACATAAATATCTAGACTGTTTCCTCATCAACTTTACGAGAACATTTGCGCAAATAAATAACTTATTGCTTAATTTATTATTTAATAAGCACAAATAAATACAAAAATCATATTCAAATCGACTACATTCCATTTTTGATGTATTTAATTCAGAAACTCAAAAATAATGTAGAGATTAAGCAGGCGTAATGCAGATGCGCATTATACCTGTATTTATCTTGCAAATGAACTGCATTACATATATTGAAGTAATTTTGCAGATCATTTAACCTGCATAACTGAGTCCACATTCCTGTCCTAGAATAATAACTTGATGTTTCAACAAAATAAATATGTATATGCTCTTTGTAAGGGCTTTTATTATAAAAAACTAATTAAGTTCAATGAATGGTGTTTTAACTGGTTTTCAAATGATGAAGTAAAATTAAAATAGTATGGTTTTTTGTCTATGTAATAAATATTGTTGTGGAAGTTTGCTATATTTAACACACAAGGTTGAATGTTGTTAGTTCGTAATATTGGCTTTGAAATCTATCGCAATTCTTGTTAATGTTTGATACTTTTTATGTTTTAAAAACATCTAAAAGCTTTATAATCTTGTGTAGGTAACAACCAAGAACAAAATATTCCCATATATGAATTGAAATCACACCCACTCTTTTTATCTGAGTCATACCAAAACATCCAAATTCCTATTATCACGACTGATTAATTCTAATTCAATAATTGCTTAATAAACAGGTATAAATCACCATTATATATCTTAAAAGATTTACACAATATATAAATGGATCCATTATAAGTTATGTTTACAATCTACACATTACAGATACATATATCATGCTAAATATTAAATTTACATATCTGATTCATAACTTTCAATTTACTGCAAACAACATACACATATCTACACGACATATACACTCTATATTTAACGTTAGAGTACGTGCAAATATTTACGATCGATCTACTCAATAGGTTCCGTATATGGGGAAGATATAACTTACCATCAAGAGAACGGTTCGGTCCTTTATTTATGATCTCATTGATTTCTATAAGAATAAATATCACATTTAACTATTTCCTATTGAATCTGCGTTGGAAAATTATTAAACGGGATTTTAAAATTTTCTCTTTATGGTAAAAAATAAAAGAAACTTGTTCGAAACTGCGATTTATTTCCGAAATAAATCGGTCGTGATGTCTACTAACGTATTCCCAGCTCGTAAATAAAAAATGAAAAAACCGCAAATATACGATGGTAATATATTTTTCGGAGTTGGTAGACCTCGTTGTGTGCTTTTCCTTTTAAAGTGCCCCGACCATTCATAAATAAAATGTGCTGTTCCGGGATACGTCGCAACTGGGACGGTACGAATTTGTAAACGTTTCCATATTTTATTACTTAATTTCTAAATTTATTAACCCTATCGAGACAGGTTTCTCTTAATTTGGTCGACCAATTTCTTCAGAACATAAACACGTGGACGCTTATGATTTATGGAGATCTAAAGTATACATTTATTAATTCGTTGTATAAGTTAAGTTTTGATTTGAAACGTAAAACATAGAATTTGTGTTGCCGGTAAATTTGTTTTAACTGTTTTTTTCCATGTCATTAATTTGATTGCTTAACAACGGAAGTCGGTTGTGATACATTGAAATGACAATCAACGTTTAACAAATTTGTTCCATTAGTACATATCTCTTCGCATTCTGGAACAAATATATAGTGGACACTCTCACCGTAAGAGAAGAAACTTGCTAACGAGATTGTATAATGATAGGCATAGGAATTTGTACTACATACTTTCATGGGTTTCCAATAGATCAATTCATTTGATTTCAACTTCCGTCGTGTTATAATCGAAATTCTAAATTTATTTTTCTTATTAATAAATTCATAAAATTAAACTTTACAATTAAAATGAACAAACTTAAAAAGCTTAGATCATATGTAGCGGCGTAGATTAAAATGTGATTATCCTTAAATTTTTCTCTTGTTACCGCGACCTCAATATATATGGGCATATTGAGTACACGGTGATGCAAAACGGAAGCATGTTTTCATGTTTTTCATGCTTCTATGTTACACGGTGTAATTCTTCCCATGCTCAAAATCTTTTGGGATATTTTGGAATCTACAACCTTTTTAAATTGTTTTTGGAAATATCTTTGGAATTAATCTTTTCCTTCACTAAAGCAATGTTTGCATCAGGGTTTATTTGCCTTCCACGTGTTCCACCTCTATACATACACTCACTACATTTCACTTTCCAAAAATAAGCTTAAATACAGCCATTTCGTAAACAAATTTTAATAATACACTTGCAAAGATTGCATTAAAACTGAGAAGAATAGCACGAACTGTCTTCATACGTACAAGCTTGCACACGACAGGTCGGGCAAAATCAAGCTCGGCCAGATCTTATCGTGCAATGTCTACACTAAACGGGGCCATACACAGTGATGCAAAACTAAAGCATTTGCATGTGAGTAAACGTGAGATGATCTTATCTTGCCATGTCTACACCTAATAGCGCCTTCAGCTTTGGGGTATAGAGGATTACATTTGCGCGCGTGCATTAGGTTTGAGTACAAATGTAACAGTTTTGCATCATAGTGCGATCGGTTAAGATTTATTGTAACTGTATCCCTTTCACCCTCGTATTCCGGTGCCTGGGTCTATTTGGACCCAAATAAATTTTTGCGAGAAATTGTAATAAATAGATTTGTCGTTACTCAAGGAGTGCGTTAAGTTAGATCGGCGTCAAACGGACGTCCCGACGAAAAAACGACGAAAAAATATGTCTCGACCGTTTCTTTACAGCGCCAGGCGTCTGTCTGTGTAAGAGGCTATAGCGACAATACAATTGCCATTAAATTCTTGATGTAGTTCACAGAAGGTGTATTTTAGAGCAACGATCTACATCGAAAAATAAAATGTTTGCTAATTTTGTAAATAATAATGATGATTATAACAATGAAGTGTCTTCTGATGATGAATGTGCGTCATTGACTTTTAGTGATGCAGTACCAGAAGAAGAGGATTATGAAAATGATGAGTTTAGTGGTGAAAATAGTAATAATATGTCACACTGTAAAGACCAAAATGTTTGTGGACGAACATGGAGATATATTTCCCCCACAAACAGAGATGCAGAATTTGGTAAATATGATGCTACACTCACAGCAAATTCTGAGGGTGTAGAAACCATGGAACAATGTTTTGATTTATTTATAAATGATGAAATCATGGACATTATAATTACTTATACAAATGAAAAAGCGGTTAAATATTATGAAATGTTTTCTAATAATATATGGAAGCCGGTAGACCGTGTTGAATTGAAGGCATTTTTTGGGATTTTACTAATTACTGGTCGTTTTCGGGAATCACGTGAAAGTAAAAAAGGTCTATGGAAGAAAAAGATTGCTTATAGTCGACAAATTTATCGAGCATCTATGTCTCGTGATAGATTTACAAACATTTTACGATTTTTGCGTTTTGACGACTTTCAGACACGAGAAGAAAGAAAAATGACCGATAAGTTGGCAGCTTTGAGAACCATTACAAATATTTTAACAAGAAATTGCAGAGATAATTACCGAGCGTCTAATGTAGGCACTATTGATGAACAATTAGTAACATTTCGAGGAAGATGTCCATTCAAGGTGTATATGCCGAGCAAGCCGGGGAAATATGGGCTGAAATTATGGGCCCTATGTGACGCTACTACATATTATTGTTGTAATTTTGAAGTGTATTTAGGAAAATGCGGAAACACACAGGAGAAAGGACAAGGACAACGAGTAGTTAGAGTTCTTTCAGAGTTTTGGAAGGGATCTAATCGAACTATCACAACCGACAATTTTTTTACGGATATCTCACTTGCAGAGGATTTACTCAAAGATAACATATTTATAGTGGGAACAATGCGGAAAAATAGAAAGGATTTACCAAAATCTTTGATAACAATATCCGGAAGAGCTCAATTCTCTTCCGATTTTATATTTTCTGAAAATCTAACACTTGTGTCGTATATCCCAAAACCAAGAAAATGCGTAGTTTTACTTTCGAGCGTTCATCGAGAACATGCTATTTCTGACGAAAATAATAATTACAAACCTAATATTATCAATTATTACAATTCAACAAAAAGTGGAGTGGATGTTTTAGATAAAATTCTAAGAGAATACACTTGCCGGAGATGTACACGACGTTGGCCTCTGTCGCTTTTTTTACATTATATAGATATTGCAGCCTATAATGCATTTGTACTATGGCAACTCAAAAATCCGGATTGGGCAACTGGTAACATAAAATCAAGAAGAAAACAATTTATAGAAAATTTGTCTGAACAGTTAGTTGCTGCAAACACAGATTCTAGAGCTAGAGCATTTGAAACCAATGCAGTAGTATTTTCGAGACACATTGTGGACGCCATCGAAAGTACAGGCCGAAAAATAAATAAACAAATGAGTACAACATTAGAAAAACGCTCAAGATGTAGCTTGTGTATTGGAAATGACAATAAATATAAATCAAAATGTGATGTTTGTCATAAATATGTATGTAATATACATTCAACATGTACAAAAAATATTTTGTGTACAAATTGTAATGATTTAGAATAAATATTTTTTATGTAATTTTTTTAAAATTTTATTTTTATGTATTATTTTATATCCCTAATAATAGTTCACCTTTAAAATAAAATAAGTCAAAATCATAATGGCAAAAGCTTCATTTTTTATATTCTACGTAAACAAAAACTGTTCGGGTCTCGATTGACCCAGGCACCGTCCGCAACGGTTGGCGAAACGTCAGTACTGCGAGGGTTAAAAGTAGTTTAGAGAGAATATAATTAAAAATTGTAATTAATGGATTACTAGTTAATTATTAAAATCTGCTGTACATGTATCGACTTTTAGTCGTCTTCAAAAGCGTTGTTAATTATAAATTTGGCGTTTAAATCAAATAGCACATCTAACATTTTCAAAAATTATATTATAAAATACAAAGGTGTTGTATAAATCCTATACTTATAAAAATATTTAAAATGAACACTTTAAAAATTGTAAATACGACGTTACATGTAACATGTAAAACAGATCAGAATTTTATAGCAGAAAAATTACTTTTCTACACCAATTAAGTTTTTTGGAAGTTTAGTAAAAAATAAGTTGAAAACTCTTATTACAATATAGAAAAACAACTCAACCCAAGTATCATCATATTCTTTTCCATTCTCTTCCTAATGATATTCAGATTGAGTTCTTGCTACTCATGGCTTGCATTGGGCTAAATCCCAATCCTAGCTGGACAAAAGTAAAATATCATTGACACAATTTATGGTTTTCAGATAGAGTAAGTTCTCAAAACTTAAGTAAACTTAATTCCACAAAAAAATTATAGTTATAGCGAACAATTGTATTTAAAAGGTAGCTTTGAGAACGGTTGAGTTCAAATAAATACACTATTTAGACGATCTCGTTGTACTTTAATTTGGTCATCAACGAGAGCCATAATGAACCAGCATTTGACATATAACAAATATTCTTCAATTAAAAGTGATAACACTTTTTCATTTTCTCTTGATTTTTTGGAAAATCTTAGACTTACTTCTGAGACTTTTTTCGATGATGATTACGAATGTGGAATCAAAAAATTGCAAACATCAAGATGACCAATATAACATACAGAACAAAAATTGCCAAAAACAGGTTAATTTACGCAAAACTTAATATCTGGAAGGCTTTAGTTGTTATTTATGGCTTATACAGAAAACCTTGCAGCGAGTGAATGCTCGACTGAATCTCGCTCCTAGTGTCAATAATTACGGTTTGCAGATAAAAGAATATGATATATAATAAAAGATATATCATAAGAAGCAAGTAATAAGGATATAAGGGATTTAGAATGCAGCATACTAGAATATCTTTGTACCTTGGTTGTATCTGATTACGAGTAAGGTTTATGATTGCGAACAATGTTCATGCAAAAGAAATCTCTTTGTCTGTTATTGAGTTATCGTTGATTTTTATGTTGAAAACCCGAAATTATGAAATTATTGATAATATTTGCTGTATTCCTGCAAATTCTATATGTTTAGGTTGTAACTGATTATGAATTATGCTTGTCCACATCATTATGAACAATCTTAGAGAATAATGCCTTCGACAATTCATTTTTCAGAAAGACATTTTCGAGATTTTTGACCATGCTCCAGGGTCCCCATACTTTTGTTGTGTCTATTTATTGGATTAGCGTTTATGTTTCATTATGTTCCATTACCTTCTGCGTTCATGCAGAAAGTATCTCTGTGTCTGTTTTAGTTTTTGAGTTGTGGTTGATTTTTATGTTGAAATCCTAAAATTATAATATTTTGAAGATTTTCGCTATATTACTGAAGATATGCAGTCATTTTATATCTAGATTTATAACTGGTTATGGATTTTGTATTGGATCTTGTTCTAAATAGAATGTGCATTGTTCTAGCACATTTTTGTAATCGAATAGTGAAATTCAGTAGTGAAAAGTTATAGAATAATCTGCGTAATGTAACGCAGCTGGACGGTCAGAAAGAGGTTAGTAAAATAACAAATATGATAACAAATCTTGGATGAATACCATAATTGGGATTATATATATTTATAATATATATAATCCAACTTTTCCACGCTATCCACCGTTAAGAATTTCGAAGAACTTCTTATAAAATACGTATTACAGCAACTCTTCCTCTGTGCACAATAGAACAGAATCAAATATATTATTATATTTGAAACCTGGTCAAAGTGACAAAACCCAGAATTAAACGCCGGTTCCCAACTTCATTAATACGAATGACTAATGCATAATAATTTTTTGCTCTTTATACAGAGTAAAATGTATTTATACTCTCTAATGTTAAGAAAAAAAATGTTTTTATTTAATAAATCTACTATGGAAGTATTAAAAAGCTCAAGGTATTAATAATAGTATATAATGACTTTGATTAGCAAAGTCAACCTATTTTTGTGTAAGGATTTTGTTTATGTAATAAAAACCCAAGCATTTTGTGGTTAGCTTCTAGTCGACTGGAATTGACGACCGTCAAGATGAACGTCCCACATAAATTTCAAAAATGTAGATTTAATGCAGCAAAAAATCGGGCATTGCTGACTTATTGGAGAACACTGTACATACGCAAGTATTATATCCAAATTCATCGTTGAAACATCTAGTGAAACTTTAGTGAAATTGTAAAACTAGTGAAACAATGAAAGTACGTTGTTTAGTAAAATCAGACCGACATATGGTTCGAACAATTCTTGCTCTTCTTTAGCCATTACCATAATGAACAAATGAAAAGAATAATATTACATGGTGGTAATAATCATTAATAGAAAATAATAAAGATCAATGTAAGTTAAACAAACTAACACATTTCTTTTGTACCATTCAGAACGTAATAACAACAGTTTAAAATTATAAAATTAGAAATAAGTTAAAACGTGTGACATAACGAAGCGATAAGAAAACAAAAAAAATATGATAAGAAATATCTTATACAGTATGTTCCTGGTCGGATATGTTCAATCCAATAAATTGCACGAATTTTATACCCTAAATGTAGAAATAAACTAACAAGTCGTAAGTATTCCCGTTTTTATGCAAAAATTGAACTATTTTTTTACAAATTTTTCAAATGACATGAACCGTGGAAACCATAAAAGTTACTCCTCATGTTGGTGAAAAGCATAGGGACAAATTAAAATATGGGCTAAATAACACACTATATAAGTAATATATAGTAGATATTATTTATTTGTAAGATAAATACAAACTTTAGACTTAGCTGTTATTTCGTTTTTGATTATTATTGTATATTATTGTCTTCAGACGCACAGCAACACCGAAATATTTTAGTTCTAAGTCTAGTGTTAGTTCTAGTTTGATACAACTATACAATAATCTAAAACCAAACAATAGCTAAAAGTAGAGCTAATACCAACACCAAAGCTAATACTAGACCTAGATCTAGAAACATTAGGGTAAAGCCTTAGTCTAGTGTTAGTTAGAAACCTAAGTTATAGGCCTGGTATGAGTTACGCTTTATGTTCCAGAATAATTGAAGACAATCTAGAGTTAAACAAGAATTAAATCTAGAACTAACACTAGACCTAGAACTAGAAAGATTTAGGTTTAGCCGTGCGTATGAAGACGTGTGAAGACGTGAAGAGGCACAGCTAAACCGATCGACGATAACCGAACGATAATCTAAAACCGAATAATAGCTAAAAGTAGAGTTAACACCAAAACTAAAGCAAACACTAGACCAAGAACTAAAAACCATTGGTTTTAGCCGCACGTATTCTTAAGGCAGAACCGAACCCAACCCAATCTAGCGTCAGATGTGATACTAACCATAGAAATAGAAATATTAAGGTTTGGCCGTCATACGAGAAGTACAGCTAAACCCTAATATTTCTAGTTCTAGGTGTAGTGTTAGTTCTGAAGCTGGGTTGGGTTGGGTTAAGTTGGGTTGGGTTGGTCTAGTAGTAGTTATACTTTTAGTTTCAGAAGAATTTAAAACAATCTAGAGTTAACAAGAAGTAAAGCTAGATCTAGTTAGTTCAAGTTTTAGTTCGATACAAGTATACAATAATCTAAAACCGAACAACAGCTAAAAGTAGAGCTAATACTAACGCTAAATCTAACACTAGATATTTGGGTTTAGCAGCACGTGTCTTAGGATGGTTAAACCCAAATATTTGTAGTTCCAAGTCTAATGCTAATTCTAGTTTTAGTATTAATTCTAGTGTTAATAAATTCTCTCGTTCATGATTATTTTGAAAAACTTAATTTTGTGATTTCTATGGTTACGTATCATCAATTAAACTTATAACATTTTCAGTTTACAAAAAGGCCAGTTTTATATAAAAATGGGAATAATTCGTTGCTAGTTAAAGTATAGAATTCGTGTAATTTGGTGATTTGAACATATCCGACGCATTATATATGTTGAGATAAGTTGAAAAAATCGGTAATAATTTTTTTTCCCTTTTTGTAACTCGATCTTGGGACATACTGTATAAACAGCTAAATATAAAACATCTAGATGTATTTCAAAAGTCTATAAACGATAATAAGCGATGGTTGTGGTGTACAAAACACGAATAACAAATTAATGAATAAAGCTATTCTATTCATTATTGTTAGAAGTAGCAATGAACTATTATTGTGCTAAGTAGCACAAAGAATGATTCGTTGTGATTTCTCATTCATTAAGTTGAATTGCCGCAATTTTTTTTGTTCAAATACTACATTCCACGATCGACATTAAGCAAAACTTTCAAAGATAAATATCCTTGACTGAACGGATCCGTCCACTGTATCCAATTGAGTTTATTGACACTCAAATTAAATATTGGACGTAAAAATCCCTAAATATGATTTAATTATGTGCACCGTTATGGAAGAGTAATTATGGTTCATCAATTTTAAAAACATGTAATGATGTGCTGTATAAGTCCCGAATCGTTTAAAATCTAGTAAAGATTTATTGTCAATTAAGCTTCTCTAAAATTGAAAATTTCTATACTTCAGAATATAAGTTATTACACAATTTTACCTTGATAAAGTTCAAGGTGATTAAACTTTATCATATTAGAAATAAAAAGCAAATATCCTTGAAGAGCTGCAACTTTTTTTAAATATTAAATTTGAAATAGTAATAAATTTCCTTTTTCTATGAACATTCTTATTATAAAATGATTCGCAAAAACCATCATCCTTAACATTTACTCCATCGCATATATTTTCTAAATTTGGGTTAACGTTTCAAATTTAAATATCGTCACAGCATGTTGTTTTAATCCATGGTTTTGCAGTTTTAATATCGAAATATATGCAAATCTAATCGTTTATGTAATATTCTAAGAATATGGGTACAATCTTTACAAAAAATTTTGGTGAAGACTGTTTTATCTCTCTTTTTAGTGTTGATATTTTTTTAATACAACCAAAACGCTTCCTGTAAAATATTATACTTTCATCGTCCCTTCCATAGATTATGTCATAGTTCAAGAAAACATGGTCGACGTTCACCAATTTTATTCACGATACCGGGTGATATAACCTTCTCGTCCCATAAATTGGGTAATAATACGAGGCGAGCCTTAAATGGAAGAGAGTGTTATCTTCGTAATTCGATTGTGTGCCAATTATTTAGTCGATCGCATCGTAATTTATGGTTCCCTTATTACACACTTCAAATATCATTAGAAATGAATACCTCTTATTAAGAAAAAATACCTTTACAAAATTATATAACACCAACGAGATCTTTATGAATATTCCGTTACAGATTTACGTAATTTGAATAACTTAAAAAAAACTCCCGAAGCTATAACGGTTTTAGAAATTTTTTAAGCTCTTTTTATTCAATTACAATTGATTCAGTTTTGAGTCGCTTTGTTACACAATTCATAACAACCCATCCAGATAATCTTAAAAAACGGCGGCAACAATTATGGATGGACTATTATTTCAGGTTGCGAGAAATGCAACAAACAACAATTAGCCTGCATTATAGAACAATGCAAGGCACCGGATTGGGTCTTTTGCAATATCTGGGATTTACTCAACCGTGGCCTTAGAAGAATCGCCAACGGGAGATATGGATCTTTTTTGCTAATTATTCCCGACTATTCGAACGGGCCAAGAAGTACGAGGACGTTCAATTGTTGAAGTATTGGTACAAGTATACGGATGATGTATTGTTTTTGTTGGAAGATTAGGTTAAGAGCAAATTTAGAATAAAAGTATAAATTAAAATTTATTGAATAAACCACAAAATGATAGCAATTTTATTTACATAAATTTTGCATATTCATGTACAATATTGCAATATAGGTATGGGTGTAACAAAAATTTTAGTGCAATTATTTTGTAATATTTCCTATCCGTATCCTTGTTGACCTTTCTCCGGTCGTCCTTAATCCAAATTGTTAATACAAGTCGCATTTTCTGCATGTTGTCTCTCTTTCCGTTAACTTTTCTGGAACCTGTCCTGACCTCACCATCAAGGTTGAAGTTGTTATTATTGAATTTCTTATGAAAACTTATTTTAAATTATAATGTTGTAAGCAATAACTATAATTTTAATCACCAAAATTACGCGCTTAACACGTTTAATGGACAATTAATTCTGGTGGAAACTAATTGCTTAAAAGACTTATTATTATTGTTTGAGGTTTTAAATGGCGTTAAATCATCAACAAATTAAAATAAAAATAAATTTGTTTTTTAAACATTTTTGCGGTTTTAAATTAGTAATTAAATAGTGGATTAAATTAAAATACACACTGTGTACGACGTGAGTTTTGATTTAGGAGATACAGGTGTTCAAAATTGGTTTTCTTTCGCTTAATTCATTATCGCGTTTAGCGATTTAATGGCATTTGCATAAATTAGCAGAATTTTCAGGATCTTATAATGGGAAACGTAAAGTTGATGAAACAAAATTTGTAAAAAACACTACACATTGATTTGTCATTTTAAAAAGTGAGAAATTAATCTTTTATACAAGGTTTAGTACTATTGTTACTATTGTAAGAGTTAGGGTTTTTGGAAAAAAAAACACAGTGAATTCGTACGCTTGCAAATCCGAATACCTTGTAATCTGAAGAAAGTTAAAAAAAGTAACATTTACAGTGTTCCTTCTAGTCCGAATTGGTAGAGGAGTCAATAATTAATATATTTTTTATTCTATCTATAGAACAAGGCGATGTTTCGAAAACACTGAAGAGCTTGAAGAAATACTGAAAATCCTGGCAGTATATTAGCAAAATTCTAGAGAAATGTATTTGGATAGTCAGATGAGGAAGAGAAACAACACCATCCTAAAACTAAGGGTGAATAGGGCTACAGCCCTGGGGCGCCAATTTTTGGGGGGGGGGGCTGTTCTTACAGTGGTGTCCCCATTATACGTCTACCCATGGTCCCCTCTGAAGTGCGAACCTTTTTTTTTGGCATTGAATATTGTATGACATAGGGCGCACTCGTTTCATTCGTCCAACTCTGCCTTGGGACGGCTCTGGTTTAAATATACAGGGTAGGGTTGACTTGGATGTTTAGCCATGCATCTGAAGACATTTTTTGACGAAGACCTCTAAAATGTATAGTTTCTGGAATAGAGTACTTTACAAATTGGTTTGGTAACCCTGTATATTTCAATTGAAGTAAAACTAGAACTAACACTAGACCTAGAAGTGAGACGTTTTGGGTCTGAAGACGCACGGCCAAATCCGAATCTTTCCACTTCTAGGTCTAGTGTTAGTTCTAGTTTCACTTATTTAGTTTAGCTAATTAGTTTTCATTAGATCTAACTCTAGATCTAGAACAAGGAACATTCGGATTTAGCAGTACATCTCTCAAGTTCTAGGTCTAGTGTTTGTTCTAGTTTTACTTCAATTCAAATATACAGGATTTTGTTAGGTTGGGTTTAGCAGTACATCTGAAGATATTTTTTAACTTAGGTCTCTATAATGTATTGTTTCTGAAATAATGTTTCAGAAAATTAAACAGTTCTCCCCAGGAAGACGCTGGCACGAACGATTTTAAAGATGAGGAAGCTAGTAAAAGCTATATAGATATAGTATAATAGGTATAGTATCATATGTACTGTAAGATTAACTACAGATATTATTATTCTATAGTACAATAAATCTATAAATAGGTGTCTGGTCAACATCAAAATATGACTTCAATAATCCGCATTCTCCAATAATTTCAATTAAGCTGGTTGCAGATTAACCTTCATTATTTTCTCAAAATATATGGCGATTTCTTATTCAGTGCTTTCATCCTTGAAATATTGTGAAAAATTGTATTAAATGTTGGAACGTTAACTATACTCGTCCTCATCACTATTTAAAGCACAAAGCTCTGATAATTTCTTCCTAACCTACTCTGTTAGTCGCACTTCTGGTCCCTGAATTGATGTGATTCAGGATAGGGAGTGCAGGATACAATCGTTTCATACAAAACTTGGCTGGAAGGGTTATGCAAGAGGTTGTTTGGATGTCTAATACTTGTAATTTTTCTTAACACAGTACGTTCTGCTACTTCTACATGTTGTCTTGTCCTAGGAGTAGAAAACTCTGCAAATGTTATTTCGTATTCGAACAAGGGCCTGTGGATGGATTTATAGACTATAGACTAATGACGTAAAGTGCGCCGCTCTCACTCTGCATTTCATATTTATTTTGATGGCGTTAATATTAATTTTGAATTTACCATCCAACAGCATACCCAGATATTTGGCAGTAGATCCTTCATTGATTCAGTAAAACAAAACATATAACTGAGTTTTGCTTGAATTTAACTGTATTCTCCAAATTTGAAACCATTATTATTCGCTCGAACATATTTTACCTTTTTTTAATCGTATCTGGTATGTGATATTATGTCTGTGTTATCAGCAATATGAAATATTGTTAAAATACATAAGATGGATGTTATATGTCTTGGCAGAAAATATTGCAAAGAGAAGGAAACAAAAGTGAGCCTTAAGGAAGACTTTGTTGTATGAAAAAGAGTGTTGATACGAAATTTTGGACATTAACCTGTGAGGTTCGGAACATTGAGATTTGCTAACTTGCAGATCAGACCTCGATGCCATAGTAAGTCAAACGCTTTTTTAATATCTAGAATTAATATAGCTGATCGTATTTTATGCTCATATCCTATATGAGAGTTCGAGATTAACACATTTAATGGGTGGACGTACTACTTAAAACGTACTCTTCAAAACTTTTCTTGTTACATTATCATATCCTGGCGCAGTGTTTCTGCCGTTACAGAGAATTTTGAGATATTCTTCTTCATTGCCAGGCACCTCCTCTGGGAATTTCATTTGTGAACTTAGAAATATACCACTCATCCACTCGATTTCTGCGCATCAAATCGAAATCTACGTATTCTGCAAATAAAAATATTTTTCAAAGTAATTGGCATATATGTTAGCTATTTCTTGCGGCAGTGAATGTGACGAATTATCAGTTGGATTCACAAAGGGTTTAATCGTAGGTCGATTTCTGTATTTTGAAAGTTTTTTAACTTCATTCTAGTATATCTTCCCTTTACACCTATTTATGTTGTAACAGGCGTTCAGATATTTGTGATTTCTATATTCCAACACAAGTTGTTCTATGTGTTTGTTCAGTTAGTTAAATTTTTGTTTTACTTCGCGAATTTGTGTTGTTTCAAAATCCCTGTATAGCCTTCTTTTTCTTCAATTAGACTTAGTATGAATAGCGGGAGAAAAAGGTTGATATAATAATTTCTTTTAATTGGGCTTTCTGTATGTTTATTCATAAAAAAACAATCGAAATTGGAGATTATGCCTTCAGTAATTATTTCGCTATAGTTTATAAATTCAGCACTCACCTGATAACTTCTATAATTTTGCATAAATCTAATTTTTTAATTCAGGTTGAACTGAAGTGATCAGGGGTTTGAAGTTATTTGCATAGGTCTGGAGTGGTTCTATCTCTCTCATTGATTATGAATGTAGGTGGAGTGTGTATTTCAACAAGCTTTGTCGCATCATGGGATTGTTTTATTTGTCTTTTCTTTATAGTATTCGAGTTGAAGTCCCCGATTATGATGCATAATTCCTCCAGTTTTATTATTTTAATGTTATCCATGTTACAACGCAATCTGACATATTTAAATTTAATAACTCTCTTAACAATTTTTTCATAAAACAATGATTATCATAAATCATTTTAAAGAAGACATATTCATCTTAATTTTAAGCCATGATTCCTGTATCTCTATCATTAAAGCTGTAGCAATTTATTTTAGGTTTGTTTTTTAATGTCTATCTCAATTATTTCTCCTTCTAACGTCAGTTAGGGATTTTTCGTCATCAATTTGCTCCATTAATTATCTCATTATCTCCATTATTTTAGCTGTAGCATTTTTCTTAATTCCATCGTTATCTTCATTATTTTAAAGAAGACACATTTTTTTTTTAATTTAAGCCATGATTCATATACCTTTATCGCACCTTTTACACATTTTAATGTTTATCTCAATAATTTCTTGTTCAAACGTCAGTTATCACATATTATTTTAAAAAGAAAATTTTCGTCTTGAATCTGAGATATAAATTATTCCATTACCTGCATCATTTTAGTATCAAGGTTGAAACGTAATCTTACACATTTAAATTTTTATCTTAATAATTCTTAAATAAAAGAGTGGTTATTAATGATCATTTTAAAGAGGACACCTTCTTTTTCAATTTAAGTCATAATTCATTCCTTTATCTCCATAATTAAAGCTGTAACCGTTTTTATAATTTACAACACGTATAAGATTGCGTTATTTAAATGTCTATTTAAATTATTTCTCGTTCAAATGTCATTTATCATATATCGTCTTAAAGAGAGTGTTCAATTCGTCTTCAATTTGATCCATAGAATATACCATTATCTACATAATTTTAGGCATAGCCATTATTTTTTTAATTGTTGACACGTATTCTAACGCATTTAAATGTCTATCTTAATAATTCTTGAAAAAATAATAGTTATCACAGCTATGATTAATTCATTTATCTCCATTGTTAAAGCCAAAGCGATTTTATGCAGTTTAATTAATTTGAAACACAATCTTACACATTTCAATTTCTGTCTTAATAAATTCTGGCTAAAACGTCAGTTATCTTATATCATTTTTTAAATACTTCCGTCACTTTTATTTTAATATTAGCAAGGTATGGAAAGTTTACATTTTTGAATTTCTATCTCATAATTTTAAAAAAAAACGCCGATTATCTTTATCTTCTTTTTATGCCATGATTCATTCCTTTATCTTCATTATTAAAGCCAATGCGATTATTTAAATTTTAATTAATATAAAACTGAATCTTATACATTTTATCTTTATCTCAAGAATTCCTGGTTGTTAAAACGTCCGTTATTTTATATCATATTAAAGGAGGCATTGTCGTCTTCAATGTAATCCATGAAAATGAAATCTCATTATCTCCAGTATTGTTCTAACATTTTTATCATGTTACTGTTATCTAAGTTGAAACGCAAATTTACTCACTCTTCATCGTCATATTTATTATCTTCATCTTTAATTTAAGCCATTACTCGTTTTTTTATCTCCATTGTTAAAGCTGTAGCCATTTTATGTATGTTTAAATAATTCGAAATACAATCTTAAACATTTTAATTTTTATCTCAATATATTTTAGCTAAAACGTCAGTTATTTTATATCATTTTAAAGAGGGAATTACGTCTTCGATTTGATACATGATCATTGATCATTCCCATTTTTATTATGTTACTTTTATCTGAATAAATCTTGAAAAAACAATGGCTACCAGACATTATTTTAAATGATTCTGTCTTTCAAGTTTAATTAATTAGAAACGATATCTTACACATTTTATTTTATATCTCAATAAGTTCTTATTGAATCTTCAGTTATCATATATAGTCTTAAAAAGTGCACGTTATCTTGAATTTGATCCATAAATTATCTCCATATTTTCAATTGTTTAATTATTTTTTCATTATTTTAATATTTTCCATGATATTTTTATTTTAACAATTATTCGTTATTTTAACCATGACAAGTTTTTTAATTATGCCGATTTTATCGTATTAATATTATCAAAGTGAGAACGAAATTTTATACTTTTTTTATTTCTATCTCAATAATTCTTGATTAAAACAGCGGTTGTCATGTATCATTTTAAAGAAGACATCTTTAATTTAAATCAAGATAAATTTATTTATCACCATTATTAAAACCAAACCGATGTTTTGCAGTTTAATTAATTAATATTAAAAAACACAATCTTCCACATTTTCAGTTTCCTCTCAATAATTTCTGGCTAAAGCATCAGTTATCTTATATCATTTTAAAAATGGTATTGTGGTTTTTAATTTGATCCATAATTTTTTCCATTAATTCTATCATTTTATCCGAGGGACTTTTTTAATTTTGTATTTTTATTATTTTAATATTATCAACCTGTATTTTGAAATCTATAATTTTGTTTTCGCTTATAATCATTAGTATGTAGGTATTATTATTGGTTTAAATAAAGTAAAACGTACCAAAGACTTAGTGAGAAACAATGAAGTAAAAAAATTTTTCCAATCTTGGGCTTCCTCGTCACCAGTTGTCTCAACAGAAATGAAGATGAAAGTATTAATAACCTCAGTAGAGCTCTATTCGTAATCTGTTAAACGTTGCGTGATGTATATCCTCTATAATAGAATAATTATTTTAGCAGAACAAAACTTTCTTTGCGTAAATATTGGGCTTGGCAATCGATTTTAATTATACTTTGTTTCTAATTTTCTCTACAAAATGTTCTATATTTTTTAGTTTGTCAATAATTTGGTAAGTTAATTCGAAGATATCTTCCATATCTGTTATTTTTATACATTAACTTTATCTTCAACATTGAAATCATCAGATTTGAAACTTTAAGTTCATTCATGGGAGGTCATGAATGAACTTCGTTATTCAGTGATCCATATGTAAATATTCAGTATCCGTATTCGCCATCTTTTGCACAAATTTTTATATTTGTACGACGGTACACCTTCAAACAAAACAAAATTACGTCAAACATGTGGATATACCATCAGCTAATCATTTATCATTCATAAAATCTAATACGCATATTGTATTAACTGATTGAGAACTGGAAAATAGTAGTTTTCATGGTCCAAATAGATTTGTGTTTGCAAAAGTGTAATTGGACTATAATTGAAGATCAAGGTCATTACTCTCTCAAAGAAACTATGTTTTCTGCTACGATTTCATTTTCGCAGAAGTAAATAGTATTCAAATCGCTTAGCTATACATGCAAAAGCTAAATCAGGGTGTAATTGAAAATCTCTCTCTCAAATGTCTACAAATATTATATAGTACAAGTCAGAAATAATTACCAATCAATAAAAAACAGCAAAATATGTGCAAAGATGAGTCAAATTCCTATTTACAGATATGAAATTTCGTTTATTAATTAAAAGATTCAACTTCCTATCTGATATTTATCACCATTAATATATAAAATAAGGATGAGTACCATCCTTAATCCTTAATTAAAATATACTTTGAAAGTTAGAAATTAGCCACAAATTTTTGTGTTTTCAACCCATTAAGAATCTTTTCTTGAAAACTCACTAGTACCTTTCACTCATCATCATTAAAGTTTATAAAAAATCTCTAAACGCTGTACTTTCAAAATTATTTTATACAATCAATCTCCTTAATCTATTATAAATTTTCAATCGCCCAGATTGTATCTACATACAAGCCGAACTCATAAACCTCGTCTTCGACGTGTCAATGTGCAACTTTAATGAAGAAATTCATTTACAGTTTACGTCCATCACCTGTTCTCGTCGGTCGATGCCGATAAAAATCTCGTAACAGACAACTTACGTGTAAAATTCATTCCCAACAGCGGATGTATAAACTCGCTGACGTGCAATAAAACGGATGAAAGAATCGCCCATAAAACACACTTCGAGGCACGGGCCAACATCCAATTACGAAACGCGGCAACAGAAATGGTAAGGAAAGATCGACGAAGTGATGAAGAAGGTTGCGGAGGAGGCTTTCTAGCCACATCGTCCGACCTTGACCATCTAAACTCAAGATTTATCAATCCTGCAATAACCAATCAAGATTCACTTTCACTTAAGCTTTTTTTAATCGACGCGAGCTCGTAATCGCCGAATATCCGGCCAATTTCACGGAATCTCGCCGGCATATCACGAACCGTTATGTTTATGAATAGAGTGAGCACGAGCTGAAGAAGTATTCAACCACGCTTCAATGCACAAGGAAGTTCGAAACGGACGGAATGGAATGAGTTAGGATGCTGTTTTACGGTTTGTTGAATTCGATGAATGCCACGTCGTTTTGAAAGCGATTACTTAATTAATAAGCCATCGTTATAGAGAAATGCTTAATACTTTTTTTTATTTCTAATTCAATTAAAATTTATCTGTTTATCAAAAAGAAATAAAGGAAGAATTATTTGACACATTAATTTGCTGCCAAATATTTATTTTTATTAGAAAGTTACAAAAAATCATGTTAGATGAAAATGATTTAATCAAAATTTAAATGTGTCCTTATTTCAAATTAATTCATAAACATAATTATCGATAATTACCGACCGTTAGGTGTTAAAGGAAAATTTTATAGAAATTTAATAGTATTACTTACAACATTTCTTGCAACAGCTCACCAGTAATTAAACTACTATGTAAATTGAAGCGAGCTCATTTTCGTGTAATACCGTTATTATAACGCCATAAAAGTCGATGGTCGTTCTAATACAAAAAAGTTGTCGTTTTATCGTCTTCTTTTGAGTTAAATAGCCAAGGATCCATTAAACGGGCAAAGATCTTCTTCATCGATTACATAACTTGGGCTCGTAACCGAATAGCGTTAAAACACCCGTGGTCTTCGAGCAATAACCTTTGGTTAGCGCTGAGGTGAGCCTCGGGAGCTATCAAATGATGAAGAGCTCACTTACCGACTACGAGCCAGAACGTCTGCTTGGAGTCCAATTCAGGTCAAGTTGAGGAGTTTTCATTGCAAAATCTTTCTTTACCTTACAGTACAATAACGTCTTACGTTGGCATGTTAAAGTCTTATCTAGATTTTAGATTATTGTATCAGCGCGAATGAAATGTCTTGTAATATTTCATTACATATCTACATTAAAAATTAAAATTATGAAATAATTAATGTGCTTGATACATGAGATATTTAAATTGGGACAGCCTTGGAACTCATGAACCATTAAAAAATGTTTCAAATTAAACTTTTATGATATGAAAGATTATCTTGAAGTATGAAACTATTCTAAATGATGAAGCTTTAAATCATCCACCGGTTTATTTAGGGTAAATATATACCCTATGGTGGAACCATATGCTGTTGCCCTATTGACCCTTAAGTTTAGGACGACGGTGGTCATCACCTACATGACAATGTTCAAATCAAACCTAATTTAAATCTTGGATAAATATGTATATCACGGCAGTCACGGACAATCCGTACCGCGGATATTCTATAATCAATAATAATAATCAATATAGGCATTGAAAGAAGTAGATAAATTTACTTTAATTTAAATTTGTGCAGAAAAATTGCTTTCTTCAACTTGTCTCCTTTCATTTCTGCCTACATTGATATAGAATTTATATTTCCCTCTTATGGTTTTCAGGTATGCATGATTGCAACGTTTTCTGAGCAATTTCTTTGATCGTTGAGTAGTAGAAATGCAACGCATTGAATTTAGATTTATTTAATAGCCGAAATTAACCAATTTTGCGCATTGTGGACACAAAAAACGTTTTGTTACTATTCCACATTTACTCAAAACACGTTGTGCACACCAAAAAATATTCACAATGCGTTGTGAGTATTTCACAACTTCTCACAATGCGTTGTGGATCATGCAATATGTTCTCGAAATACATTAGCTGTTACAACGGAAGTTCATTCAAATGATAAAACAATTTTTTTTGTTACGATTCTGTAACGCTCAATCAGTTATATTCAAGAAATGTGTTTCAATTAGCTCCTAGTAAGTTCATAAATACAAGTGATGTTCCTAACAAGAAAATGATAACTCGATAAGAAGCAATTATCAAGATCCATTGAGTATTTATTATCAGGTTGTCTAATTCAAACAAATTGAAGTTGACAACGTAATATTTATATCAATAATTATTTAAATACTAAGTGAATTTAATTTAAGACATAACGAATTTATGTAGGATTGAGTTGGGTTGGGTTGAATTAAATGAAAGTGAATTTAATTTAAGACATAACGAATTTATGTAGGATTGAGTTGGGTTGGATTGAACAAACTAAGGCTTTGTAAAATGTAATTCTTTAAATTCTACAACACGTTGTGAGTATTTTCCGCTACTCAATGAGCAAAGAACTTGCTAAGAATGCATTGTAATTAAAACATTAGTAATTAAAACATTAGCTTACCCACATAGTGTTGTGGGTAAAATTTTCAGAAAATTCGGTTATTGCGAGTACTGCTTGGCAAATCCATTTTGGCCGGTCGAGGTGAGATGTGCCGTAGCAAAAGGTGGGCGTAATCCCTGGAGCTCATTTCTGTATCGTACTTCAGAATGCGTTTATACAGTGCTCAACAAAAGTATTCGTATAGTCTTAGAGTTAACAGTGAAAAAAAAAATTATATTGAAATGATTTTTTTTTAATTTCTTGAAGTGGATTATTTGTGTTTATGTTAAATGGAAATTCCCCAAATTATAAAATAATTATTAAGAATTCTAGATTATAAAGTTTATATAATAAAATTAATAATTTCCAAAATACTTAATTAGGGTTATAATGTGTGTATGAAATCTTACATTTTTACTTCTTCTGCGCAACTGACTGGCCAAAATGGATTTTCCAAGCAGTAACATGTATCTTTACCTCATCAATTTCAATATCTTTCTTTTGCACGCTTCATACACGTTTTACTGAATCTTGGAATTCTGTTTTACTTTCTCTTATTCCTCTTGCTATGTACGTCATTTTAATTGCCGTTTTTGAAACTACAAGCCGTGAGTCTTTTGAAAAAATGTTTGTCGTTTCGGATGCAATATTGCAATTTTTGTCAGAATCTGAGTCCAGACAGTAATGTACAGATCACGGATCTCTTCTGTTGGGAAAGATGGTGTGATTTGGAATGATGTTGTGAATATATCTAGGAAAGGCTACTGTTTGACAGTTTTCGTTTCCATGGTAAACTTGATCATAGGATAATGAGCGTTTAAATGATACAAGATCTTTTCTCTGCCATGTTACCATATTACAAAGGTATCGACCACATATCGAAGCATAATTTTGGTTTCCACTGAGTCTTCTTCAAAGCATCTTCTTCGAATTATTCCATGTAGAAATTAGCTATAACTGGCAACAATACAGAACTTGCGAATTGAACCCTGAATTGTTGCATCACTTCAAAGCGGCCGAGGAAAAGTTTCTAATCCTCAACAGAGAGGCTTTTCTGCACTTTTTGTAATAAGTGGATTCATTTTCTTGGTATATTTTTGGCAGACTTCAATAAGTTGATAGTATTCTGTTTCCATTAAACTAAAATTAAAAGTAATACCAGAACTGAAGCTTTCGAGTTCTACTGTGTGCCTTCTTCAGAAATTGTTTCGAAGTTAGGAAATCGGAAATCAGTCACCACCAACTTCCATGTTCTACTGTCTTCCCAGCCAACCTCTTGATTGACGTTTTCATTCCGGTGGATTTCTATGGCTTCTCTTTTCAGCCTTTGGTAATATTCTTCAACCTCACATCTCTCTCATGTTCTTTGATACGGTATTTGATGTTACGTTCAGTTTAGCCGACGTAAAACTTCCCATAACTGCAGAATAGCCGATAAACTCCCGCTCCTTTTAATAGCGTTAGGTTCTCCTTGGCAAAGGAAAACGTGTTCCGAATTTTAGTGATACTTTCGTATCGCCCCACGATGTCGTTTTCCTTCAAGTTAACTCATTCATATATTTTCATTCCTTGACTAAAAATTTAATCATGAAGTGTGTAGCGTTTAAGTGATCTAATAACTCTTGGAGGCGTTCTCTGCCATGTTGTTATATCACAAGTCATCAATCCAAATATGGAAGCCATAATTTCTATATGTTGCGAGGTGATTAACCAACATGTTGAAACGTTGATGGCACTGACGATAGGGTGGAGGAGGTCGTTTGGTTCATGGATTTTCGGTAGTCCATATATTGTTGGTGGTATCGGCGCCTGTACATTGTGCTAATTGTGCAGCTTCGAACCAGTTTCTGAAGAAGGTTGTAACATGGCATCCAAAATGTCAAACATTTTTTCAAAAAATGCACGGCAAGATTAAAAAGCTTCTAGTTTTAGCCTAATTACTTATAATATTCAGCATATTGTAAAATAAGCACAAAGGTATGCCAGGATGTATTGGAATTTAAACTCAAATTAGTTTTATTAGTAATGAGATATATCACTGTAGAATTCAACACCTAGTCTGACCTACTTTATAAGTATTTGTATTCAATAGCAGTTAGTTATAATATTTTAAGTAACCTTAATAGTTTAAAAGACCTTTTACGATTTCATTTAAAGTTACTATATCCGCAAACGACCTTTTAAATAGTAGTACTAAAACGTTATGGTTCAGATTTCCTTAATGTTATGGTTACAGTTACGGTTACGGTTAAGGCGTTTTCATTTGGCATCCAAATCTGGCCACTATATACGTCTTTATGACAGATTTTCACTACATGCTGTCTAATAAAAAGCTTACCTCAAGGCCAGTCGTGGAATCTGAAGTAAACATGTTAATAAATAATAATATTTCTAAGATACATTATATCAAATCATGTTGAAATAAAAATATAAGAAAGTATTAAAATAATTTGAATACCACTGTCAAATGTAGGACTGCTCTTGATACGAATTTACAACTAGCACAAATAGATCATAAAACAGAGAAAGTGGCACTCAGAAAGTTTTACAACGTGTTTGTTCCATCATTAACATAATCTATAAAATTGTGGCTTCATACAGAGTGGGGCAATTTCGGGGAAATTGAAAGGGCGTTTTAAGTTATCCTCATTTTATAAATGAGGATAACTTAATTGTTGTTTAATTGAAAGAAATCTTATTTATGAAAAAGTAAAGTCCACCACACATTTTTGGAAGATAATGTCAGGCTCAAAGTTCCTCACACAAGTCGATATTATTTCCCTAACTTGTGATTTGATAGTTTCTTTCAACTCTTGCAAATGTCACGGTTTATCGACATAAACCTTCGCCTTTAGGTGTCCCCACAAAACAAATTATCAAGAGTAAGATCAGGGGAATGAAAGGGTTACGACACATCACAGAAACGGGAGAATCCTTGTCAATCTTGCTGGGATCAAACATTTCTTGTGTTAATTCTTTGTTGATGTAAAGCTCATTTTCATCAACCCGATATTTGGTTCCGAGTCTGTCCCAGGAATTCATGAAAGAAAAGATAGGTCCGGGACCACTTAGAAGTCTTGAAATTAAGAAAAAATATCATATCCGGAACGATTTTTCTACCGCCTGTTGTTTAGCAATGAAATTCCGCTCAGTATTAGAAGATAAATCTACAAACGCACTTATTTTTCTTTTTTAATTTTCTATTTTGTGTCTTGTTATATTTTTTCTCATTCTATATAAATTTATTTTATTTAATTGAATAAGTTCGTGAGCATTAGTTTTTGAAAATACGTAGACATGCTGGGTGCTGAAAAAATCTTAAGTGAGGACAAAGTCAAACGACAATGACTGCTCACGAAAAAAACCTGAATTCGATCTGAAAAAATTAAAATGTCTGAAAAAAAATACGTGTTCTCAAAAAATGTTAAAAGTAGATGCGGAAGAATTGAAGATAAAATGGATTAAGTTAGACAGTGCATTAAAATTTAGAAAATGATTTTTAAATCACTTATAACTTCAATTCTGATAAAATCACTAACAAGTTTGTATAGGTGCTTTTTGAAAGCATTTCAAGTTCTGCAGAGGCAATATCAAGGCTGCTGGAAGCATTCTAAATCTTCTAGAAGCAGTATTAAGTCTTCTGAAATCATTTCAATTCTTCTGGATGCACTTCAATTCTTCTGGAAGCATGGAAGCATTTCAAGTCGTTTAGAAGCAGAAACCTTTTGCAAACATTTCAAGATTACTAAAAGCATTTTACGTCTTCCATAAGCAGTATGAAATCTTGTGAAAGTATTTCAACTTTCCAAATACAGCATCAAGTCTTCTGGAAACATTTTAAGTCTTCTGCAAGTAATAGTAAATCTTCTGGAAGCAGTATTAAGTCTTCTAGAACTATTCAAAGTCATGTAAGCATTTCTGGTCCTTTAGATGTAATATCAAATCTTTTAGAAGTATTCAGTCCTGTGGAAGATTTTCAAGTCATCTGGAAGCATTTCAAGTCTTCTGGTAGCAATTCAACTCTTCTGGAAATATTTTAAGTCTTTTCGAATCAGTATTAAGCCTTTCAATGGCTTTTTATAAATCTTCCAGAAACATTGCAAGTCTTGTGAAAGAATTTCAAATCTTCTGCAAGCAATCTCAAGTTTTCTAGAAGCAGTATCAAGCTGATTGAACTAAAATTGTATTAACACTGGAACTATTACTAGGACTAATACTAAATCTAAAACTACAAACTTTCGAATTTTGTCTTGCGTCTTTTAAAAATGTAGTTGGCATTTCGGATGACATGTTGCAATCTTCTTCAGAAACTGGTTCGAAGTCACGAAATCGGGGGTCTCTATTCAGTCTTTGGTGATATTTATTAGTCCTAGTCATAAAGGAGGCAATTTTCCATAGAGGAACACCGATTAGAAAATCAACAATTTTATATGGGTCTTTTATATGGGGAAGTAAAAAAAAACTCTACGATTTTTAATGTTTTTTTTGCTAACGTATTTTGATTTCTGGACTATTTTGGGATACCTCTTTTCATTATTAAATGGTAACATCTAAAATGAGATGAGATATTCTCATTTCAAAAACGCCCTTCCATTCTGCCCTATCCTGTATAAATTAAATTATATCTGTAATTTTTAGTTCCATATTTTCCTTCTTAACAAGAACAATATTTGAAACAAATAATCGCTGACATTTTATTATATTAAACGACCTATTTCCGTATCAATACTCGATTGTTGCAAAAGATATTTTTTTAAGTTTGATATTTAATAATATTTACAGATTATTGTTAAGAGAACAACGAAGCTGGGTGTGAAAATTTAAAGTAACATAAATCATCTTTTCATCCATTTCACTGTTTCGTCTCGTCATTTTCAAAGTAGATTTCAAACAAAAGCGCCTCGCGCAATGGCAACAATAACACGATTTTGAAACATGCACGACTTTGCTGTTGTGTCGCGAAGTTTCTATTCAATTCCGTTCTGTCCGTTTATGCGGTGGAACGATTACACAATGGTCCCTATTCCCGTTTTTTTTTTATTCTTCGTGGAACGTCAACGGTTACTTCTGTCGTGTTCGCGTTTTGAAATTTGCAACAGTCGAAGTCAATATATCACCCCATTGTCAAGCTCTCTATTCGCAATACATTTTATTGTAAATAATCTAGACGTGGTCTTAAACACCACATGTTGTTGATCTGTCCTAATATCGCTATTGATAAGTGTTATGAAATTGCACTAATTGGGCATGACTAAACCGTGACACCTATTAAGCCTTATGAAAAGAAATGGTTGTTCATAGACAATAAGACTAGGTTAGATATATTGTGATTTTTTATCTGGTCTTTTATCGATTTGTCCTATTTCGTGCAATATTTTAATTGCTTTAATTGCACATGGATACAATGTGATGTATAAATTATGATAAATTCTTGCAACATAAATAATTCAATGCCATTTAATATGTATATCCTGTTGAATAAAAAGCTTAAAACTTAAGATTTCAAATTTTTTGTGTGAATAAAAACAAATCGGTATTAATACAATTAATGTTAATGTACTATTATTAATACAATAAAATTAAACGTTGCAAGTTTGAATATTATCATAAATGATAATTTTAATAATTAGATCTATCCTGTGAGTGTTTTACAAGGTCATTGGAATCCTTTTACCAATCTCCTGTTTGGTATTGTGTTTCTAGTAATGTTCGCACTGTTTTTCTACTAATGAGTACGCATGAACAATTCGAAAGTTAAGGTCAGCACATATCCAATTACGTTCAAATTTTTTTTACAATGACTTACTGTAAATATCCCTTCTATTATTATGACAACAAAAAATATTTATAATAAACACAAACATATATTTAGCACAAGAAAATGTGTCAGAATATTTTTATTAATATTTTATTTATAAATAAACAAAATATTTTGTCTGTGGTTAAAGTGTATACACTTCACTTATTACTTCCTCATAAACTTTAGGTGTAATAATGGTCTGCCATTTAAAATGCAGACAATTACTTTCACTATTCGCGTTGAACCGTTCGTTATTACTAAGCAAACTAGATAAAGCGTAATGATCGTAAATAAATAGAGAAAAGTTATTGTTTAAAAATCGGTTAAGATATTTTCCCTTTCTTTTTGTATCTAACATTAAAGCGGGTGTCATTAAACTGGTGTACTATCAAACTTATTTATTCTAAATTAAAAAATTAAATTTTAAACCAACTCTAAATTTTATTTTCTCTAACATGATAAATTAGTTTACTCTAATTTATAATTGAAAGTAATCAATCAGGTATCACGTTGGGTTTTATGAGCTTCAACTTCACACCATCCCTCATATTAAATGGCATGAAGTTAGAGTTTAACCCGATCCAACAATTCAACTCACATTGAATTGAGTTTAGAAGGTTTGCTATTTTGAATTGGATTTTTTGCTATATTGGGAAAAATCAAACCCAAAATATGGAAGATCGCGGAAAGTTTCCAAAAATAAAAAATTATTCCAAATTCTGTTTGCCTAGACAACCAGGTATGTATACAATGGCTAGATAATGTATAAAATAAAAATACGTAATATAAGTATATATTTTGTACGTAATAATTAACAAAGTAGTAGTATAAAACATAATTTTTACTATAACAAAAATTACGGACATAATACAAACCAGCATTAGCATTCATTAAAGATTTCGTTAAAGATTTTTTGTTGTATGAAAACTTAAAAAGATAGAAACATAGTTAATTACTATCGCATTAAATTCCGTAATTAGTTGGCTGAACGAATCGTTTCGATAGAGTTATTCAATTTAAAAAATATATTACGGGTATATCGTATAAAAAAGCCTAACAGTTATTATACTACTTAAGTTGTATAAGTTTTCATCGTATATACGTGTTCATGAACGACTTGTAGATATAAGTACGAAGGCTTTCACAACCAATCTTGACTGATGAAGTCTTTCCAATTTCTTCACTTCGAAATTTGACAATTCGTATAATTCGGAAAATTCGCGCTCAGCAAACTCCGAAAACTTCTAGTATTAGATCTAGTATTAGTCCTAGTAATAGTTCTAGTGTTAGTTCTAATTTTAGTTCAAGACTTGTATTTTAGGGGCGATGGTACTCGACAAAATAAGTGAATAATTATGTAATAAAAAATGTGTCACTACGACTATTCTTTTTTAAGTATTATATTTTTCTCCGGTGTGTTTTTGAATAATTGTTTCAAATGTGAATAATCTAATGTTCAAATCTAATATTCACGAATTTCTACGAAGAAATAATAAAATCCTGAACCACACCATATGTCCTCTAATCATCCTCATACTTCTGAGGTATCTTCAAAAGGTAGCAGATACGAGAATAACGCATCACACCAAACAGTTGAAGAAAAGCTAAAGGAGTTTAAGTACGATGTCAGAGAGCGTTCAAAGAAAAGCTTGCAGATAGTACACAAATCAAGAGCACAAAAATCTGGGATACCGCTGGTAGTGAGGATTTTCATAGCGATATGATAAGTGGTATTGAAAACCAAGTCTAATGAATATCCAAGATAACTTTTATTTTACGGTGGATTTAGATGAAGTGGGTTATGTTAGTATTATCTAAAACTAATCCAACCCAATACAACAACCCTCAGACAGTAGTTATTTTGTGTCTTTTTGTTTTTGTATCATTCCTATGGGTTGGGTTTTGTTTGGGTTGGAATTGGATTGTGGTGGTATCATTTCTAATACCAACCCAACCTATGGGAATGATATACAAAATTAGTCAACTCTTTGTAATTACCCTAATCCATATTAGTTCTTGTAGAGAACTTAAAGAAAAATCGAAAGTTAACAGTAATAAACATTTAAAATAAATGTAAATCTGACGAATATTCAAGATATCTTGCGCCTGTTGAGTTGAGTTGGAGTGAATAATATCAGAAATTATCTCGAATAATGATTTGCCTCCTCTATACAGGGTGTCCCATCGGTTGTGGTATTGGCTTTTTTGACGTCTAAATCTCAAGATAGAAACTTCAAGTTTGGAATGTATTAAACCACTCTACTTGGGCAGGTGGTGATCATGTCAAATATTTTTTTTTATTGCACGGTTTGCGAAAAATCTGCAAACATGTCAAAAATGACAAAATTTATGGTTTTGTTTTTGAACAGTTCCTATACCATATTGTATGGAAGTCATAGCAAAGTAGATTCACACAAAAAAAATTAAGATTCGTTCATTATTTTGGATAAAAGCGAAGAAAAATGAAATGACAGTTAAATTTATGGTACCGTGGTTCAAAACTACTACCCTTATCAGGAGCCGCCCGTTTATTGCCGGTAGGGTAATAAACTAACCGACCAATTCAATTTTGATTAACCTGGTGAAGCTTAATATTAAATTTATTTCTAAATGAACATAATTTTTTACTTTAATATTAAGCAATCTAAATGTATTTAAATGTAACAAAACCTTGTTGTTAGAAAGGTTAAAACATTAACGGTTAAAGGATAAATTCGTCGACTTTAGCGAACGAATTTTTTACCTAATTAAATGAAAAACAAATATTAACAACAAAAAATATTACATGAGTTTGTCATTCCAATACAAAAATTTTCAGAATTTCCTAGAGATTGTACCTGAAGAAAATAATTAAGACAAAATTTACGTTTCACAGAATTATTATTTTCTTTTCTTTTTATAGATAGCATCTGTTGCATTTCTAAAGTAATCTTGTTGCATCCACAAATTATTACCTGCCATATTTAATAACGGAATGTCCTCTAAATAATTGTCCAATTCATTTTGAATAAAGTTTGCGTACTAAAGTCTGTTTTCCTTCTCGCATCCAATGTGAGTTATGTTTATTGACATTTCCACACAATTTAAAACTTGCTTCATTGGTAAACAATACGCTTTGAAAGAAGTTCTCATTCATATTCATTTGATTTAAATACAGAGAAATTTTGTCGCTACAAGAAATCATCACCATGTAACTCTTGGTGCATTTATGAATAAAGGTCTCTCGAAACTGACGTCTTCGTACCTCCACATTGACGACTTATCTCTCGAACACTTACCTGTGGATCGCTATCCACAAGATTTAGTACTAGGGGTTGATTAATTTCCTCTGTAGCACGCTTTTCTACCACAGTTCTCTACTTAGGTTTAAAGGAGCCAGCTTCCATAAGACCACCCACAAGCCTTTGAAATGTTCTCGGATCAGGTATCTATCCGGAAATCTTTCCGAATAAATCCGCGATGCTAAGCAAGCATTGAATCTTGCCTCGCCGTAAATTAAAGTCATGTCGGTTTTTTCATTATTCTAAAATATAAATAGCATTTTGAACAATGAGTGGCTTGCACAACTTTTAAGTCTACTCTAAGAAAGTCACATGCAAACTGAACCAACAAAATAAAAGCACCTCAAAATTATACCTGCGACGGTATAAAAAGAAAAGAAAATAATAATTCTGTGAAACGTAATTTTTGTCCTAATAATTTTCTCTAGGAAATTCCGAAAAATTTTGTATTGAATTGTCAAACTCATGTCATATTTCTTGTTATAATATTATTGTTTTTCATTTAATTAGGTAAAAAATTCGTCCGGTAAAACCGAGGAATTTAACTTTTAACCGTTAATTTTTTAACCTTTCTAACAACAAGGTTTTGTTACATTTAAATACATTTAGATTCTTTAATATTAAATGAAAAAATTATGTTCATTTAAAAATAAATTTAATGTTAAGTTTCACCAGGTTAACACCAAAAATCAAAATTGAATTGGTCGGTTGGTTTATTACCCTACCGGTAATAAACGGATGGCTCCTGGTAAGGGTAGTAGTTTCAAACCACGGTACCATAAATTTAACTGTGATTTCATTTTTCTTTGTTTTTACCCAAAATAATGAACGAATCTCAAATTTTTTTGTGTGAATTTACTTTACTATGACTCCCCATACATTATAGAATCCTTAATAATAAATGAAAAAATTATATTCATTTAAAAATAAATTTAATGTTAAGCTTCACCAGGTTAAGACCAGAACTCAAAATTGAATTGGTCGGTTGGTTTATTACGCTACCGGTAATAAACGGGCGGCTCCTGGTAAGGGTAGTAGTAGTTTCAAACGGTACCATAAATTTAACTATGATTTCATGTTTCTTTGTTTTTACCCAAAATAATGAACGATGACTCCCATACAATATGGTATATGAACTGTTAAAAAATAAAACCATAAATTTTATCATTTTTAACATTTTTTGCAGATTTTTCACAAATCGTGCAATAAAAAAAATATTTGACATGATCACCACCTGCCTAAGTAGGGTGGCTTAATACATACGGCATTTGGAGTTTTTATTTTGATATTTAGACGTCAAAAAAGCCAATACCACAACCGATAGTACAGCCTGTACAAACAGAGGAAGAAACAGAAAAAGAGGCAAAACGCGTTTTAATTTTTTTTGTTGAAAATTTTATTTGCACACGAGTTATTAATCATCCCGTAGAGTCGTAAATATCGTTTAACAGTAAAACAAAATTATGTACTTTAGTTTCTAAATTAAAAATACTTATTAACGCAACCCAACAAAACCATAAGCGCCGGTTTTTCAAAATGCGTTTTGAAAAACGAATGTATAAATGCTTAAAAACACAATTTTCAAAAAGCTACAAACTTTGAATGAGTTGAAGTTGAATTGAAAAAAAAATTAAAATGCCTACTACTACTACTTTCTATTCAAGAGAAACCATTGTAGAAAATGCTGGAACTCAATTGACAAGAAAAGGCTCTGGTAATTGAATGTGCTTCAACTATACGACTCCATTAAAAATTTTCAACAGAAATGTCTTTCGCTAGCAGTGCTTACAGTTTTCCAAGTCAGTATCCAGTTTTTAAGCGGTAGTCTTTAAACTTGTGACATGAAAATTTTATATATTGCCAACAATATTTGATATTTTGAAAGCAAAATAACATTTTCTTGTCTTTTGCAATAACAATATCTTCTGTCAGCAATATATCTGACTTTAATTAACAGTTTTTGTACTACTTAAGTCAAGATTTTGCATTTTGTCCATAGTATTTAAAATTTTTAAAACAAACTCAAATAGTTTAGCAACTATATTTTTTTACAATGAAAATGTTTTCTGCCAGCAGTTTTACAAGCAGTACTAAGTTTTCTGGAAGCATTTTAAATCTTGCAAAGGCACTGTAAGTCATCTGGAAGCAGTAACAAGTCTTTTAGAAACAAGAAAGAAAACAAAACTAGAAGAAAATTATTAACTAATATATTTTAGGAACAATACCAAGTCTTCTGAAAGCAGAATCAAGCCGTCTATAAGTATTTCCAGTCTTGTGGAGGTCTTCTGGGAGTATTTCAAGTCTTTTGAAAGCAGTATCAAGTCATCTAATAGCAGTTCAAGTATTCTGGCAACATTGCAAGTCTTCTGGAAGTAGTATCAAGTCTATTAGAAGCAACATCAAGTCTTTTGAAAGCAGTAACAAGCCTTTTAAATGCACCTCAAGTCTTGTGGAACCATTTCAAGTCTTTTGGAAGTATCAAGTCATCTAGAAGCAGTATCCTGTCTCAATTCAAAATGTATACCCTGAAAAGAAACATTCTTAGCAGATGCTGGGACTATATATAGTAATTTTACATAATTATCAAATTGTAAAAAATCGGATGGGCGCCGAACGACTTCTTTCAATCACGTATTGTGAGTAACTCTCAGGATAACGCAAGATCATCGTAAAACAATATTTTTCTAATCAATTTTAATTCATATTTGTTGCCTAATATCCGAAAGACAATATCTGCCAATTCGCACCTCCTCACCAAAAAAATGTAGACGAAAATTTGCTAAATCACAGCTTAACTCTTTTAATTATATGAGAATGCTTTTCATGGGAATCGAAAACTGGTTTTGACAATATGACTTGTCATTCTATTAAGATTACTGAATTTTGCCTGGGTTCTGCACATCATCCGCCCAGTGCTTGTTCGTTATCTCATGCTCTTCCTTTCCTCATTGGCTAAAATTTTTTTTCTTTCTCACACTCTTCCTTTACAAATTATTGGAAACCCCTCTGTAATTATGTCTACATATTTTTTATTGTATCTTCCATCTTTTATCGCCATTCTTCTCTTCTGTCCTACGTCTGCCGCTTACCACCCAACAATAACTACTAATACAACTCAACACAACACAACCCAACTCAGCCCAATCCGAACTAACCCAAGCGAATGGTATGACCTAAGTGGGATTAATCTGTCAGATCATTAGACAAAAAAAACTTCATAGATAAAAACTTTTAGTGAGTATAAAAACGGTCACGATGAAAGTTCTTCTGCTGGACTTCATATATATTTAAAAATCATTCATGGGCATATTTCGTTAAAATTACCTCCATCTTTCACCGTGGGTGATATATTAAAATAAAAAATGTATCCTTAACGGTGACTATATATTTTTTTGTTTAAGAGCTACATCGAGGAATTATTCCAAGAAAATCGAAGAAAAACAAATCCAAATTCGCAATGTAAAAAACATGAAACGTTTTTATAAAAGATTATCTTTTTTTCTGAATAATGGTAAATAATTGAATGCTACAGATGGCTGCAAATGTCTTAATTTGACTCAGAAGAGGAACTTGGAATTCTTGAAAGAAAGGATGATTAATAAAACGGATTAATGTAGTTCAAAGATTGATTTAATGTTGAGCTGATTGATTTCCTATTGTAAGTGGTATGTCTTATTAAGTGTTTTTAACCTTATTCTCCTTACTATATACAGTATGTCCCCGGATCGAGTTACAATGAGGGAAGATATTTGATTACTGATTTAAAACTTATTTCATCATAAATAATTTATCGCTTATGTTTAAATCACACGAATTTTATACTCTAACAATACAAGTTAACTAATTATACCCATTTTTATGTAAAAATTGGACCTCTTTTTAAATTGAAAATTTTTCAAGTTCAATTTGTGGTATGTAACCATAGAAATCCTAAAATTAAGCTTTCTCTATTCGATGTTAACCGTCGATGACCGTAAAAGAGGGTTTATTAACATTAGAATTGATACTAAAACTAGAATCAACGTTGAATTTAAAACTGGAAGCATCTGAGTTTAACCATGCTAAGAAACGTGTGGTTAACCCAAAATGTTTTTAGTTCTAGGTCTAGTGTTAGCTTTAGTGTTGGTATTAGTTCTAATTTTTTCTGTCATTTGATTATTATTGTATATTCATATCGAACTAACACTACACCTAGAATTAGAATGATGATTGAACGTCTGAAGACGCACGGCTAAACTTAAATCCTTCTAGTTCTAGGTCTAGTGTTAGTTCTATTTTTAACTCATGTTTAACTCTAGATTAGAGATTTAATAAATTTACTTTTGGTGATATTAGTTTTATTTAAAAAAATTCGTTATTCGTGTTTAGTTTTATTTGTTCGTTTCAATTTATTGAAGCGAACAATAATATTATAAGCCTTAATGAACAAATTATCCCGACGCAAAAACCTATATACAGTTGCCTGAGAGACCCGTACCTGAAATACAAAAATAAAGAACAAAAACAAAAATAACTATTTTCATGTGCAAGTGGAAGAGAGTTAAGTGGTTGGTGGCGGTAGTTAGCGACATAATAATAACAATGATCATTTATATTATTCTATTTTCAAATTTTGTTTTAATGTTCTATATTACCGACCTAACGTCACATAATAACATACACTCAGCAGCAGAAGTCTGCGTACAAAAAACTTGTAATACTTTAATTGAAAAAATAAGAGTCATAATCTAATGTGATAAACTTGATTTTTTTTTAATTTTGTATATTAACTACATATAATTCTATTAACAAAATATGCTTCAACAAAACAGAAACAGTAGTTACAGAAAAAAATCAAAACTAAAAATTCTACAAATAACGGGAATGCAAAAATCTGCGTACAAGTCAGGACAGTATTTATAAAAAATTCATAAATGACATCATTGTTTCTATATTAATATGAGGTCGGATAACCTTTACGTTTAATGACCTCCCTTAAACGTTTAGGCATGGAGTGCACTAATTTCTTCGTTTCGTCCGAACTGATTTTGGCCCATTCCTCAATCATAACATTTTTTAACGTTTCCTTCGACGTTATGTTGTGTTGCCGAATCCTGCGTTCCAGTAAATCCCAGAGGTGTTCGATGGGATTCAAGTCCGGCGATTGTGGAGGTGTTTTAAGTTGCTTTGGGGTATTGTATAGTAGCCAAAGCTTAGTGTTGTGGGCGCAATGTTTGGGGTCATTATCTTGTTGAAAAAAGTATTCGGGCCCCAAGCCCAAGTTTTCGATGCTAGGCTTCAAATTTTCTTTTAAAATGTCTATATACATTTTATGGTCCATTGTCGATGTTATGAAAACCAACCTTCCCACCCCTTTGGTGCACAAACACCCCCAAACCATAACTCCACCACCTCCGTGTTTTACAGTCGCTTTCAAATTTTCGGGATTAAGGGGAGTATTAGGTTTTCTCCATACAAGTTGTTTACCCTTAATGCCGAAAATGCAAAATTTGCTCTCATTTGTAAAGAGAACTTTCTCCCAGAATTCAATGGGCTTGTCTAAGAGTTTTTTTGCAAAGGCGATCCGCTTCTGACGATTGACCTCTGACACAAATGGCTTTTTTCGTGCAACGCGACTGTGATAGTTAGCTTTTTTTAACGTCCTTCTCACCGTATCTTTGCTGATAGTTTTATGAAATTCTTCTTGTACATTTTCTACTATTTTTTTTGCCGTCAGCCTAGGTTCTTTTCTAACCTGCTGTACAATTTTTCGCATCTCTCGGTTTGTTAAAAGGGGTGGTCTACCAGATCGCGGACGTGAGAGGTAATCTTCAGTGTCTTTATAATTATTAATTACTCTTTGAATGGAAGAGTGTGACCTGCCGACAGTTTCTCCTATTTTTCGAAAAGATTTTCCCTCTTTCCATAACTTTACAATAATTTTTCTCTCTCCCAATTCAATTTCCTTTCCTTTCGTGTCCATTCTAACTTTTAGCTTCTAAGCCTCTGCTAATATAATTGACACCGATTATCTTTTATTTAAATCAGAAAGCGTACATCGCCAACTACGTATTTAAGTAAATAAGTATATTTTGGAGAAGGCGTATTTATTTGTACGCAGATTTTTGCATACGCATTATTTGGGGAATTTTTAATTTTAATTTTTTTTGTAACTAATATTTCTGTTTTATTGATGCATATTTTGTTAATAGAATTATATGTAGTTAATACACAAAATAAAAAAAAAATGGAGTTTATCACATAAGATCATGACCCTTATTTTTTCAGTTAAAGTGTTAGAAGTTTTTTGTACGCAGACTTCTGCTGCTAAGTGTATGACGTACATTGTGAAAATTCAATTAATTTTTCTATTTCTTTTAAAATTGAATTATAACCAAATAATTACGTAAGATTTCACTGTTTTATGTTTGTATTAATATGTATCATTTATGTTTCGTATGTTGTAAACTTGTAGGTTTCTACTGAAGAAGAGCAAGGCTCGAAACTAGTTTGGAACAAACAAATAAAACTAATATCACCAAAAGTAAATTTATTAAATCTCTGATCAATAATTGGTGAATAAAGGATCCCAAAAGTTATTTATATAACTCTAGATTGTTTTCTTCTGAAACTAAAAGTATATCTAATACTAGACCTGTTGTGTGTTAGTTCTAGTTTTACTTCATTTGAAATATTTAGGGTTTGCGTTCTTAAGACGGAATCAAATCCAACCCAACCTAGCTTCAGAACTAATACTAGACTCAAAACTAGACACATTAAAGTTTATCCATCTTAAGAGACGTACAGCTTAAGTCTAATCATTCTAGTTCTAGGTTTAGTGTTAGTTTTGAAACCGAGTTAGCCCTGGAACTAGAAATATAGTAGGGTTTCACCATATGTCTGCAAAGACAGCTAAATCCTAATGCTTCTAATTCTAGGTTGGGTTCGTTTCCGCCTTAAGGTAGATACGACTAAATCAAAATATTTCTAGTGCTAGGTCTTAATTTTAAAAAAATTGACTGAAAATTTTATTTTAATTAAAAAAAACAGGTTCTGTATTAACCATAAAGAAGCTGAAAAAGAGACTAAATGAGGAAGAGGATGCTTCTTAGAAAAAAGAAAAAATAAAGAAAAATTAAAGAAAATAAAATTAATCTATTTATGAAGCTATAAATGCTGCCGATAATGCCAAACTTTTGGTTTTCTGTTTAGAGATTGGTAACAAAATATTATATAACTGAAATTTTCATAAATTTATTACATTTCCTGATAAAATCAATCTTTCAACAAATTAAAGATATTTTTATTTAATTTTGTACTTTTTTTATAAAGACGAATTTTATTTGCTATAGATGGCCTAAACAGGGCCGAAACCGGTAAAACTATAGCAAATAAAATTCGTCTTTATAAAAAAAGTTCAAAATTAAATAAAAATATCTTTAATTTGTTCAAGACGAAAAAACATTCCTTTAACAATATTTCAACAAATTGCAATATTTCTTCCCAGCATTATAGTTATTCGAGGGATGTAAATCCAAATTTTATACTCTTAAAACGAAGTTAAAAAAAGTCAAAAATCAAAAAAGTAAATGTGTTATACATTACAAACACAATATGTTGTGTTTGTCAATTTATGTTGCGTCCCTATCTTTTTCACCAACATAAATTGTAACGTTTATGGTTTTGAAAAAAATTTAATTTAGAAAATATAGTTCAATACGATAGACGTACTATAGATTTTTTTATTGTTATTTCATGTAATAAAATATAAATTTTATCTTAATTTCAATTTATCGAATATGAGCATATAAAAAATATAATGTTGCAAAAGTTATCGAATATGAGCTTATAAAAAAATACAAAGTTGTAAACGTTTATAAATTACTTACAGGTTTAAAACATAAGCTTACATCATTCTTTACTTTTTTATGTTTCTTTTCCCTATCGCCTTCTTCGGATTTGTGTCCTAGAGCTCATATGTAATAAAGAGAAATTTTCTCTGAAATTCATTACACAAATATGGTTAAACCGATTTTGTTTATATGTACCGTCATAATTTCTCTCGTTCTTACATCACCATTTAGTTCGAATTGAAATATGAAAAAAATTTATTCTATCGAATTAAACGTAGCGGCATTCGCGTTGAAGTCCTCGGAATTCAATAAAATACCCTTCAGCTCGACATTCTTATGTAATTAGCAGGGTTGCAATTCCCACATATACATTGAAAGACTCGCGAATGTGTCCAGTTAGGATTGCGCAATTGAATGGCCGAGAAGCCGTTTATTTGTTTATTTACGTCTGCGAATGTGTTAAGAACAGAACTGAACAGAACCAGCCGTTGAACTCATTCGGTGTTGAACATACAGATCAATACCTTTACTCTCTCTCCTAAAACCTGTTCTCATGAATGAAGAAAACGTTACGTGTTTGCTTATCTCTCTTCGTGTAGTTTTTACGCCTCGTAATTAATGTATCTTTTCGTACGAATCGAGCACGTTAACGACGAATCTTCACGATGTGTGGGCAGGATCCACTTTCGTTAAGCTCAAATCGACGAGCTTTTAATGTTTATTTATTAATTAATACAATTTTTTAAAAATTGAAAAAAATGCGCGATAAATTTACATTTCATTCACGGAATTAAAATTATTCATGTACATACATTAGTTCCGCCTCATCGTTTCACCTGTCAATGATTCTGTCGTTCAACTTAAGATGCGCAATGGTACAAGCCTTTCATTATTCCACCTCATTACCAACGCAACCCGATTATTATTCCGCGCGAAATAAAAAGTAAGGCTCTCCAACCGTTTGATTAATATTAATTCAATCCTCTGCGATCCTAGTCATTTTTAAAGACAACTCTTTGCTAAAGCAGACCTGATTTGAATTCATTACCAGATCGTTAACACTTGACCTGCGTTGATTGGAATTTTTTTCCTAACTGGACCCAAGAAAACATCTTTGTTTTTTAAATTATCTTGATCATGCTTTATTTTGGGCATTGAGATATAAAAATTCTTCAGTATTCGTTAATTGACGAAATAATGATCCAAACCGACTACTAATCATGACTATTAATGATCATCACAAATTTGAACTTATTCTTGGGTCAAGGCTCCTTGTATTAACATTAGCTTGAAACGATGGCGTCGATTGCAGAAATTGCTACAAAATTGAACGAAACCGCGCAATAAATCTCGCCATCAATGGTTAATGGTCTTACTGGTTCGTAAGGTGAAGTTTACCATTAATGGCGTAGAATGCACCAGATGCAATCTCGTAGATTCTCGAATCTCTGTGTCGTTGATCCTAGTATGTTTTCAAGATGTATTACAATTTCTAAAAACTGTAAACTAGATAAGAATCTACAAACTTAAAAGCTTTTAAATGCTAAGTTTATCTCGAAATTGTAAATGGTATATACAGTATCGCTGAAAAGTATATGAATTTGACTTTTCTTACATAACTTTTCTATTGCTGTACGAACCTCCACACAAGTTTAAACAATGCATAACACGAGAACAAAATTATATTATAAGCGTAGAATTTTTTTATATCAATGTGTCAGTTCTAGAAAAAATATTTTCAATTCAATTATTTTCACATGACATTTACTGAAAGTTATGAAATATAATTAAGGATGTGTAAAGAGAAGAAGGTACGATAACCAGCCGCATATGCATCCGCTCCAAAACTGACTGCTTCAAAATAATTGAGATGCTTTCAGAAGACCTTGAGCTGCTCCCGAAAGATTTAATATTGCACCTGGAAGACGTAATACTGCTTCTAGAAAATTTGATACTACATGAAGAAGAGTTGAAATGCTTCAAGAAGAGTTGCAATATTTTCAGAAGACTTGCAATACTTCAAGAACACATGAAATACTTTCAGAAGATATGCAGTGCTTTCAGAAGACTTCCAGAAGACATGCGACACTTCCAGAAGACTTATAATAGTGACATTACTTCTAAGAGATTTAATTTGATTATGGATGACTTATCGCTGCATCTAGAAAACTTGAATTGCTTTCAGGAGACTTAATACTACTTCGAAAAGATTTAAAATGAATTCAGTTGCCTTTGGACTATATGTAGCTACTCCCAAAACAATTGAAATGCTTCCAGAAGACCTGTTTCTAAAAGATATACTATTGCCTTTGGAAGACTTAATACTGTTTCCAAAAAACATGACATTGCTAGAAGAAGACATGAAGATGCTTCTAGAACACTTGATACCGCATCCAAAATACTTAAAATGCTTCTAGATGAGTTAATACTGTGATATACCGGACTTAGATAAATTGCACTTTTACCTCACTCTGCGTGCATCGAAAAGATCTTGAAAACGATATGCTTTTATTTGCTAATCAAAGACCAATCAAAGAGATAACTGTATTTAACAGTTTCAGTTTTCAAAATAAAAAATTTCCGCCGTTTTATAGCTAAGTTGGGTACAAAGAATCTATCGAAGAAAATATGATACAAATATCATGTAGAAAAATATCCACCGAAAAAAAGTTACCACCGAGTTTAAAGATTGAGTTGGATTGGGTTGGGTTGGGAGGGTGTGAATACGGATCGTAATAGCATAGCATGAAATGTATTTATATGTTTAGCGTTTTTGCCTCATTCTGTGTGCATCAAGAAAACCCTAAAAACAAATATAGAAAGACTTAACATTGCCTTTGGAAGACTTGATATTGCTTCTAGAAGACTTGATCTGCGTTCAAAAAGCTCAAAACTGCCTCTGTAAGACTTGTTACTGATTCCAAAACAATTGTGGTACTTCCAGAAGATCTGAGCTGCTTCTAAAAGATTTACTACTTCTCCCGGAAGACCTAATGTTGCTTAAAGAAGAGTTGAAATATTTCCAGACGGTTTGTGATACTTCCAGAAGACTCGCAATACTTTCATAAGACTTCCAATAGTTTCAAAAGACTTGATACTGCTTCTAAAAGATTTAAAATGATTCCGAAAGACTTGACACTGCATCTAAAAGATTTGAAATCATCCCAGAAGACTTTGAAAGACTTCTGACTGCTTCCAAAACAATTTAGATGCTTCCAGAAGACCTGAGCTGCTTCTAAAGGATTTACTACTGCCCCTGGACGACTTAATACTGCTTCTAAAAAACTTGACATTGGTTGAAGAAGGCATGAAATCCTTCCAGAAAACTTGCAATACGTTCAGAAGACTTGCAATATGTTCTGAAGACTTGCAATGTTTCCAAAAACCTTAATACTGCTTCCAAAAGATTAGTTACGTTAAAAGTTACTAGTAACTTTAAAGATTGGGTTGGGTTGGTTAGGAATCGTACTCTTATGGAAGGAAATAGCACTTTTGCCTTACTCTATGTGCAAGAAGACTCTGAAACCGATATGCTTCTACTTACCACTCAAACATCAATCAAACAGATAACTGGATTTAATACTTCCTTCAGTTTTTAAAATAGAATAACTTCTGCGGTTTTGTGGCAAATTTAAGTTCAAAGCGTCTTTCGAAGAAAATATGGCACAAATATCGTGTAGGAAAATGTTTAAAAAATTAGCAATGCCCCATTACCACTGAGTTTAAAGATTGAGTCGAGTTGGGTTGGATTTGGATTGGCCATGGATAGGGATCGCAACAATATAGCATGAAATAGGACTATGATATACTGGACTTATATGAATATCGATTTTGCCTTATTCTGTGTGTAACCAGAAAACCCTAAAAACAGATATGAAAAGACTTGACATTGTCTCTGGAAGACTAGAAATGCTTCTAGAAGAGCACCAACACAAAATTGACAATGGCTGTAAGTTGTTAAAATTCCTGCTTCCAAACTTTCATTTCTTTGATGAAATTCCGGGAAGGACCCAGAAATAAGTATCGAGACTGGATTTTGTAGTAGTAGAATATGTGAAGAATACGCGAAAGCTGCGTGAAGAAGAAACAAACTACTAGACCTTGAATCACATCACGACTGGACTACCAAAACTTACTGAACAATAGTATACAGTACAAAGAAACGGAGATAGAATCAGAAAAATCAAATTAACCAAAAGGATTATACTCGTCTATCAGTTTGCTGCATATTTTCTGTAGTGGAGCGTTAGCCTGGACGTTAGTCCTACAACTCATTAAATAGATGACATTAGATAGCAGGGTACATTGAAATCAATGCAGTAAAGCAACCAGCTATAATCCAACTCACCACATATAAGCTTGTAGTTTTGCAATGAATTTAGTGTCCAGGCAATCTCTTTGTGTATACAGCGAAGCAAAATGGTGACGTAACAAACTTTGATAGTCAGTGTCACGAACAGGGACAAGCTCCATCTAATCGAAACCATAGGTACTTTAAGGACATTTGTATTCACTCCAGTAGCAGCATCCTCAATATGCGGTACAAATCAAAGTCTACTATCAAAAGTTACTCCAAGATCTCCAACAGAAGTTATCCCAAGCAGGAAAATTGTAGCTATACAATGACATGATGGGTTAGGAGTATTTCGACGTATAATAGTGATAGCATTACACTTTTCCACATTAATGCTGAGGTCGCACCAATCCACTAAGGTGTTCAGATCCAACTGCATCCAAGCCTCATCATTGTCTGAGATCATTGGTCGAAATATCTTAAGATCATCAGCATAAGGTAATACATCAGATTCAAATTTGTCTAATAATTTGTTAATAAATATTACAAACAATAGTGGGCTCAAGTTAGAGCCCTGCGAGACATTCGATTGTGCAACAAATTCCAACGAAGCAAAGCCATTATAAGATACACAAAAAGATGCAAGAGCTCAGGAGAAAAGCCAAATATATAAAGCTTTTGGAGGAGAAAATCATTGACAGATCGCATCTAAGGCGTTAGAAAAGTCAGTGTACACTACATCTAGCTAACCACCCCCATCCAAGGATTCACATATTACCTCAATAAGTACTGCAAGATTCGTCATCTCATACATGTCTAAGACCTGGTTTATTCACCTTTAGTTAAATTTAACTATCAGATAATTACCATAGTTACTGTTAATATAGCCAATCATGGCAAGTGAAATTACAGTAACTATGGAAAATATCCAGTAGTTAAATAATAAAAGGTGAATAAACCGGCCCTTAATCATCTAAATCATCTAATTCACACGTCTAACACATGTGCTGGTGCGACGACACAAATCATTGAATTTGCGGATAAATAACTGCGTAGATAATTTGCTCAAACACCTTAGCCAAGTTAGGTACAATGGAGATTGGACAATAATCAGCAATAATACCTCGATCACCATGCTTGAAAGCTGGAATTATCTATGAACGCTTTCAGGCCTTTAAAAACTCGGCTGTTTTTAGACACAAATTTATGATCCCGCAAAGTGGAGCTGCAAATATTGTACTACAATTATGGATAAAATAGGCTGGAAAGTTGTCAGTACCAGCAGTGAATTCTCTAAGGTATATAATATAGCATACATACAGTGTAAGCCAACCAACCAATTCGTAATTAGAATCGCCACTAAAAATACCCGAATATTAATCAACAAGAGCATTAACAATATTACAGGAAGTATCATAGATGCACCCGTCCAAAGCTATTTCACCAGAGAATCGTGCAGTTACAGTTTTATGCTTTATATAAATCCAGGAAGTACGGGGTAAAGGCGCCATACGAATCAGAAATCTTTTGCTTCGTCAAGTATCTCAATCATTTACACCCTGCATGATAAAAATTACAATCAATTCTCTTCCATTGCAACAAATGGGATATTTAATTGATGTGTAACAAATAGGATATTTAAAAGTATGATACGCTCTGTTTGGAACCAACCGATCAAACAGTTCATAAATCTTCATGTTGCACAGCAAATTATCATACACTTATGAGCGATACTGTATATGGCAATTTTGTTTTCAGGTTTAAAGATAAAAACTAGTTCGTGTTTTATGTTAACTTTTTCCTTCTATATTTACAAAAGTCTAATAAATCACAATCATGTTTTCATTTTGAAACCAAATTTTCCCCATCATCAAGATAATTTCGTTCATTCCCGATCTGAGAAGAGACGTGTACAATATGGACACCAATAACTTATCTCCCTTTTCCTTCACACGTTCCGGATCTCTTGTGTACGAAGAGAGTGAAATCGACATCTGCGGCAATTAGACGAGAGCCCGGTCGTCGATGATTAATTCGATTTCAGTGCGGTAACATATTCGGCCTCGTCTCGTTCATGAATCGCTTTTTGGTCGTTCCGAAGGTAGGTACCACGGAAGAAGAAAAGAGATCGATCCCATACGCTTCCCGAAATGAACAGAACGGAACAATCTCGCATTTAAGGCCAGATCAACTTTTACTCGAAGAGGTTCGAATTTAATAAGCTTAATAAGACGGCGGCGCGGCTTGCAACCATCTGATAGCGAATGAGCACCATCACCTCGTTTTCAGATTCGGTGCTTCGTTCGAGGTACCATATACCAGATTATGGGTACCCAATCCTTTCTTCTTTGCTGGACACGCGGCTCGTTGTTTTCCCCTTTTATCTCGTTCCGGTATCTTGCCGTTTCTGTTACACGAAAATCCGACACGTGTGGGAACCAAATCGTACCGCATTATAATGCACTTCATTTATAATTAATGAAATGTATAAGTATATTTAAATAATAATATTAACATTAAAATTGTAAAAAACTATATTCTATCGTTTATTTCAAGAATTTAAGTTATAATAATAAAATTGGAAAATATTGCTGTAATTTCCAACCTTTCTAAAGGTTAATTATTTCGAAATGTATGTTTTGTATTTTTTATTTTTGGGTTATTATAATAACCATAACTGTATAGTTTCAGTGGTATGTGTTATTTTATTTTAGTTAGATGTCATTATCTAAGCAATTTCATTTTTCGTTACGCTTTACGATCGTTGCAATACGTTATTGTATTTCTGTTAACGGTTTTCGTAGTAAATTGTGGTATATCATTTCATAAATTGGTACCTAGATATTTATAGTTCATGAAATTACACGATAAAGACTTAAAATGTTGGTTATTACACAAAGAAAGTTTTTCTCACATGTTGATTGTACACTTATTTGTCTTTTTATTGTGAAGTGCTTTTTCGATTATACATAAAATTTAATGGTTCTCTAACAACAATATATATAATTTTCTCTTTTATTTATCAATATCGTCGTAACTTTTTATTTTATTTCTTGCTTGTTTTCTTAGAAAATATTAATACTGTATTGGTATTTATTACCTTTTGTAACATTAATGTCGATAATAATGAAAATCTGGAAAGTTACAAATTTTAATTATACGAACAACTGTAGAAATTGTGAATACTAATTAATTAACCTTAGGGCTGTGATTAACAAGATCAATTATACATCGATATCCCAATAATCAGGTTATAATCACGCATCATTATATCGGTATCATTACACCCCAACATCATTATGAAATTGTATCAGGTTACACCATGTAATCTAAGAACACTATTTCAACAAGCACGAGGTGTACCAAGGATAAACTGAAAGGCGTTAAACAACGTCAAGATGCAACGTCTGATTCCTTTTACCATAATGACATACATATTACCATAATGCCACACTAAGAAATACTTCAATTTAAACGAAGGATTTCTAGGTAATCCTTATTACAGCAATTCTCAGTAAGTTAAGCTTTGCTTTCTCAACATAAAGCAAAGTGAATTTGAAATCAATAATCTTTAAAATTAATTTTATGAAAAGATTTGGCAGAAAGGATCGGAAATTGAGTTCTTTAAAGTTAATTTTTAAACGGTTTTTGTCCGTTTAATTTGAGTATATTACAGAATACAAATTTGTTAATCATCGATTGATATCTATTGCTCAAAAATACCATAGCATGACATACATTGGCATACAAGTCAACAATATTTATTATTTTTACGATTTTTATTTATTTCTATCTAGTTTGATTGATTCGTGCCAAATAGTCTCAATATCTTGTAGAACAGTATGAGCATTTAGGTTTAAATCATTATAATCACAACAAGATTTCTAAATCAGTTCAAAATTCAACATGTACCTAAATCGTTTTGAGTTAATTTTACTAAAAGAATACCAGTTAATTCAAGTAATGTGTGTGCAGTATCATGCAGTGATGACAAATTGTAAATTGTATACGTCGTAAGATAAGGAGCATTTTCAGAATAGCATACTCCCCAAGCATGTTTGACAGTCCAAATTACTTCCTGAGGTAATACAATAGAGAGAAAATACATCGCTATATAAAGCTGGATCATCATATTTTCGTCAACTTCTTGGTAATGTCAATAACTTGATTGTTCCAAAAAAAAAGTACTAAATTCAATAAGTACGTAATTATATTAAAGACACAGGAGATGACACATGCTTTTGTATTCTTTCAATTGTCCAATTGTTTATAATTATTTGTAAGGATAATAATTATAAATACAACAATTTCATAGATTTTTTGCATTTCTTTACATATCTACAGTATTAATTAGATTTTCTAAGATATCTAGGGTATTTTAACAATTTGTGATTTAAAAACTGTTTTGATTATGAAACATTTTTAACACTATTAATTCATTATCAATTGCATTAGTTTTTTTTACTATTTAGTTATTTTTAGGAGTTCGAAAAATGTTGTTATTTCTATTTCTTCTCGAAATTATTTCATAGGCTACATATTTTTTTTGAAATTTTGGCATTGCATAAAAATTTTTAATTGCTTCTTGGCATAAATTTTAATCATTAAGTGGAACTAATATTTGTCAATTCAAGTAAATTGAATATGTGGTTACATTTAAAGAGAAACTTGAATTAATTTCTTCATAGTTGCATAATATTAAGCAAATAGTTATGATATGATTTAATGGTATTGTTCTTAACCCTTGTAAACAGACGTAATTTTATCAAACTTGTTTTAACAATTTTGTCTGAACACTTAAAGCATATTTGAGAAAAGCGTCTAAAATGTATGAAAAGTTCAGATGAAATAAACAAATCATTTTGATTCAGTCTAATACACCGGTTCTGATTTGCTAAATGTACGATTTCCAAACAACGCATTAAAAGTTTGCATTTATAATAAATAAGATCTGTCGATAAGACGGTTTGAACTGGACTGTAAAAGAGTATTACAGTACATTGATTAGGATTTTGTTTTATTCTAATTACAAATATTGTAATCTATTTATAAATTCAACTCATTTTAGAGTGTTACTACTGATAGGTACATGAAAAACCAAATTATAGCTTTCGTTGAATACAAATTAATAGTTTTTGTATAATATTTAAGCAAGCATTACGCCAGATTCATTGCATCTATTAATTGTTGTATGATTTGTCGTGGGGAGAAAACTTTGTGGTTTAAGAATATGAGTTTCACAGAGCTAACATGATTATAAGTGTTCCAACTATCTTCCCACGATCAACTACTAGTATACTATCAAACATACTAAAACATATCCCAAAGCATTCTTACAATATATTTTGATGCTCATCAAACAAACTTAGAGTTATAGTAGGAGTGTAGTAGCAGTACGATAAACTAAAGTAGTAACTGTGTGCTGTCCTCATGACACTCCCTGCCTTCCACCCCTGTCCCTGCTCTCCAGCTATTTCCAACATCTCAATCATCTCCTTTCTTTTTCTTGTCCATTTCTTACGTCGAATATTCAACCCAAAAATCTTACAACACTCTCACCGTCCTCCCTCTCCTCAAAACGCACCGCTCGCTTATCTACCTTCTCTCAACGTATATATCGTCATTTCTTCCCTAGCTATATATCGCAGAGTCTGCGAAGCTAAACCTAACATAAACCTCCAGTAGCTGGTCTGTATATTCTTTAAACCAGTGTTCTACAACCTGTGTTCCGCGAAATCCTAGGGTTTCATTCAAACGCTTTAGGGGTTCCACAAATAAGCGCCGGTCGTGCCACCTATGTGAAGTAGTTCAAGTATTTTAGAACCAGTTCAAATCTTCTGGAAGTATTTCAAGCCTTCTGGAAGTATTTTTAGTCGTTTGAAAGCAATACTGGATGCATTTCAAGTTTTCTTGAGGCATTTCAGGATTTTTGAAAGCAGTATCATGTCATCTAGATGCAGTATCAAGCCTTCTGAAACCAGATCAAGTTTTCTAGGAGCAGTATCAAGTCTTCTGAAAACAGTGTGAAGCCTTCCAAAGGCAATATCAAGTATTCTGGTAGCCTTTCAAGACTTTTAGAAACACTACTAAGTGTTTCAGAGGTAGTAGCAAATCTTCTAGAAACAGTGTAAACGTTCTGAAAGCTTTTCAAGCCTTCTGAAACCAGATCAAGTTTTCTAGGAGCAGTATCAAGTCTTCTGAAAACAGTGTCAAGCCTTCCAAAGGCAATATCAAGTATTCTGGTAGCTTTTCAAGACTTTTAGCAACACTACTAAGTGTTTCAGAGGCAGTAGCAAATCTTCTAGAAACAGTGTAAACGTTCTGAAAGCTTTTCAAGTCTTCTGAAAGGATTTTTAGTATTATGGAGCAGTATCAAGTACAGTGGAAGCATTTCAAGTTTTCTTGAGATATTTCACGTTTTTTTGTAGTAGTATCAAGTCATCTAGAAGCAGTATCGAGTCTTTCGGAAGCAGTATCAAGTTTATTGGAACCAGATCAAATCTGCTCTCAAATCTTCAAAGACTGGATACTAATCAAGTCTCTTACAAACAATATCAAATTCCAGTCAAACTTGTGACTCTTAGATCTTAGATCTTAGATTTCTGCGCATTGCATTGTTGCAAACATGGCAACATTGCATAATTTATCTATTACTATGCTTATGATTACTTATAGTTTATAAGGAATAAATATCTTTTTGTTTGAATAAATACAATTTATAACGAAGGCATGTTATTGAACAAAGGATTTTATAAAAGCAGTATTTCGACACGATAACAAATGTTGAAGAACCCTTGCTCTTCCTCTCAAGCCTTCAATCTGAAAATTGAAAATGTTGAATAGAGACGACGCGAATAGTTGTTATAGTGATTAATTCGACTAGTCGCTATAACGACCCCAAATCACCGCCATTATTATTCGACATCAAAAGGAATACAAAAAATAATTTATTTGATTATTACAAATAATAACATCACGCTTGTAGTGGTCTTAAAGTTACCAATCCTTTATTTATTACTCTAATCTGAAATTTGTCAAAGGTTGAGAAAAAAAGTAATAAAGTTAAAAGAATCAGTCTCATTACAAGAGTCGGACTTAAAAGAGTCAGACTTACAATTAAGGACGGTTAGGATCCAGAAATGACGTCCGAAAAACATTCTTTAGACTTTGGACAATGAAACAGGAAATGTCGATTTAGAAACTCATAAACTATTTCATAGGAATGATCTGTCTCTTTTGGACTTAAATTAGTCCAAAAAGTCCTTAAATATTAATTAAAATGTCTAATTAATTAACTTCAACGTTACATGACTAATTTTTTTCATGACTAGTTCAAAAAGATTTCGATGATTTGGTGTTGTTATATGTTAAGAAATTGCAATAAATAAATAATACTTTGTTTCTCCACTTTACAAAAAAAGCGTAGAATGCGTTAACTTAACAACAATACACAATTCGATTTTCCATAATAATTAATAGTTGTCAGTCATCTTGGGAATATTGGATCTGGTAAAATCCCTGTACCCTTTGAAATATGATTTTAGGTCTTGATATTCTGGTAGAGTCGTCTTTTAACGCTAGCAAGGTGCATTTTCGGTGGCACCAAATAGTGGTTCACCTTCTCACTTCTGTATCGAGGATGTGATATTTCATATTTTTTGAAAAATTCAAAGTAATTCCTCTTCACCAATACGTCACTTTCCGGAATATAAATTACATACAAGATAGGTATTTTATTGATTTTAAACTAACTTCATTGTTAGTGTTTTCTAAACTAAAGATTGCTCTTGCACACCTATTCGGAAATATGAAGATTATGTTTATACCAACACCACCGCTCCCAAAAACAAACTCCACATCTTAGCAAAGAATGAACATATGCATAATAGGCTCTAGAAATAATCCAATTGTATGACGAGAAATGACTGCTAGCATGGATATCAATATGATTGCTTCAAGATGCATTTTCCAACCCAGAAACGAAATCGTTTCAGCACTAACAATCTTAATATCCCGATATGTCACCGTTATTTTCATTTTTATGCTGTGCGTTATAACACGTTGAAAAAATACAGAAGAAGCACTTTGTAGAGAGCACATTTATTTAGTCCCATGAACTTCGTTGACAACACTTAGAAAACATGTGAAATAATGATAAATATTGATCATTTTTATTTTGTTTTTTAACCCTTCGTCTGTAAACCTGGGTATTTCGTGTCCGACCTAAACTATTTAAGTAATAAATTGATTAATAAATTGAAACACATTGTGTGGACCTCACTTAAAAAGAAGGTAATATGAGATAGAATATGAACCCACAAGATTTAATGAATTGTTTCAAAAACAATTATATTCAATTAAACCACAATCTGTGATTTAAATAATTATAATTCGTTTATGAAATTTCTATATTATAGATACGGTTCACGCCTAGTTATTTTTAATATAACTTAATGTATTGGGGTTAATTGGACTTAGATTGAACTATTTTCATAGTTCTAGTTGTATTTATAAAATAGGTGTTTAAGTGGATATTAGCCTAGGGTAAATACCTTAATAGTAAGTACTCAGAAGGTTATGTATCGCTTTAATTTGACATATAAACGTTATTTTGAACATTTTTTACGGGTATTTTTTTATCATTCCTAAATGTGAAAATTTACAAGAAATTAGATGTTAATAATAAACTGTTTATGCTAAAATCAAAGAAATTTAGAAAAAAAATTGCTCAAAATATCCTTCTTCACTTTCAGAGATACTATTCAGTTTTTGCCTTGCATTTTCAAAAGCATTTTTACTTCATTTCACTTTTCTCTCTTCTTCATTTCTTCAATGTACACTGGAGATTTGACGTAACTCCAGAAGAAAAAATCCATCATATTTAATTCTGAAGAAGGTTGCAACATAGCAAGCGTCAAACGTTTTTTCAAAAGACGCACGGCAAAAATCGAAATTTTCTAGTTTTAGATCTAGTATTATTCCTAGTAATAATTCTAGTGTTATTGCTAGTCTTCAGAACTATATCAATGTATTCATTGTTGGTTTTAAATATTTTGTTTAATATAAGTAGGAAGGTTTTCACGACCGGTGTTAGCTAAACTAAAATTAGAACTAACACTAGCAAAACCCGACTGTTTCTAGTTTTAGATCTAGTATTAGTCCTAGTGTTAGTGCTAGTATTAGTTCTAATTGTAGTTTAATTTTCTTAAATATTTTTAAAATAGTTTGTTTTACAAAGATCATATTTAGCAAACAATTAGCAATGTTATCGTGAGAAATCGTTTAAGATCCCTTTCGAAACTATGGGAGTATGGAATCAATACTATATAGACTGGCCAAAAGGGTTATTTCATAACAATTTTAATTTATTAATCGCATTATTGTTTACTTTATATAACTATTAATTGTCACATTTTAAACTCAACCTAAATTTATAGCATTTCATGAAGCTTATGATTTCCTTAATCATTTTCAAATAATCGTATTCTTAAGACATCTTAATACAATTTTCTATTATTTATAAAGGTGGTTTCCTTCGAGAACAAAACCACATTAGAATAACTCGATCCATTTTTGAGATATCAAGTTTTTCATTAAATTAACGATTTCTTCATCATTTTGAAGAAATCGCAAAAAATCGAATTCTTAAGCAATCTTGATGAAAAAGGAAAGCATGTACTTTTCTGAGAATAAAAACATACTTGAGTATTTTGCTTCATTTTTGACATAACAAGTTATGAACTTAACCAAAAGTGTACCATTTCTTAAAATTTCCCAAATCATTTTGAAAAAATTTAATTCTCAAGATATGTTAAGATGAAATTTTCTGTTGTTTAAAAAGAAAAGTATGCCTTTTTTTGAGAACATTTACCATATTTGAACCATATTTGAATAACTCGATCCATTTTTGAGATATCAAGTTTCGAATTTTAATCCTGTTTTAAATTATACGATTCCTTTAATCATTCTGAAAAAAAATCGTGAAAGATTGAACTCTTACTTCAGCTATCTTGATGAAACTTTCTGTTATTTATGAAGGAAAAAATGTCCTAATCTGAGAATAAAACCATACTTGAGCATCTCGCTTCATTCTTGAGACACCAAGTTATGAACTTAACTAATCTGAATTTCATAATTGTAAAAAATTGAATTCTTAAGATATCTTGATGCAACTTTTTGTCGTTTAGAAAGTATTACTTTTTCGAGAACAAAACCATATTTGAACAACTTATTCCATTTTTGATATATCAAGTTTTGAACTTAACCAATCTGAATTTCATGAAATTAACGATTTACTTAATCATTTTGAAAAAATCGTAAAAAAATTAATTCTTAAGATATCTTTGATCTTATCTTTGAGGTATCACGTTTTGAACTTGAAAAAAATTAAAAGAAATTATAAAAACTCGAATTTTTAAGATATCGACATTGTTTATCATTTATTAGTCGATACATTTTTCAGATATAAAGATTTCTTTAATTATTTAAAAAAAATCGTAAGAAATCGAATTTTTAAGATGTAACAAGTTTTGAATTTGTAGCGTTTCATTAAATAGACGATTTGAATATCTTGATTCGTTTTTGAGATATCAAATTTAGAACTGAACTAAAATTTGTAGTTTTAATTAAAGTAACGATTTTCTTAATCATTTTGAAAAATGCATAAAAATTCAAATAATTTTCTGTCGTTTAAAATACTCGATCCATTTTTGAGATATCAAGTTTTGAATTCGATCAAAATTTAAAAAAATTGTAAAATCTCGAATTTTTGAGATATCTTGACATTATTTATCATTTATAAAGAAAACTATGTACTTTTCTAGAATAAAACTATATTTGAATATCTCGATCTATTTTTGAGATATAAAGATTTCTTTAAATATTTAAAAAGGCATAAAAAATCGATTTTTTTAAGATGTAACAAATTTTGAATTTGTAGCATTTTATTAAATAGACGATTTTTTTGATGATATTTTCTGTCATTGATAACGGAAAGAATGTACTTTTTCGAGAACTAAACCATATTTGAATACCTTCATTTCTTTTTGAGATATCAAGTTTAAGACTGAACTAAAATTTGTAGTATTTAATTAAAGTAACTATTTCCTTAATCATTTTGAAAAATTCATAAAAATCGAATTCGTAAGATATCGTAATGAATTTTTTTATCGTTTAGAAACGAGAACAAAATACTTTTTTGAGAACAAAACCATATTTGAATAACTCGATCCATTTTTGAGATATGAAGTTTTGAATTAAACCAAAATTTGTAGCATTTTATTAAGTTAACGATTTAAATACTACAAATTAAACTAACAATTTTCTAAATCATTTTAAAAATCGTACAAAATGGAATTCTTAAGATATCTTGATGAAATTTTCTTTCGGTTACAAAGAAATGTATGTACTTGTTCGACTTCCCACATTTAAATATCTGAATCCATTTTTGAGATGTCAAGTTTTGAACTCAACCTAACTTTATAACATTTTATTAAATTGGCGATATTAATAATTTTGAAAAATAAATTGATGAAATTTGTCGTTTATGAAGGAAAGCATGTACTTTCCTGTGAACGAAAACATATTTAAATATTTTAATCCGTTTTTAAAATATTGAGTATTTAACTCAACGTAAAGTCTGAGATGTGATACTGAGAGTGAAGTCATAATAAGAGATTGTAAAAAGATGCCCACCAGATATTTTTTGGACAATTTAATTATTAAGTGAAATTTATTAAGTTAAGTGTGTTTTGTTACTAAATAACAACAATTTTTAAGAAGAATATACACAACAATATCATAATCTCTAATATTAAGATTGAAATCTAATATAATAATTTCAAACTTAAGAGTTTATTCTTTTATTTTTATAGATCTTTGTACTGTTTTAAAATTATATGAACAACACGAAATACCCATCTTTTGTAAATACCCCTGGGTGTAAATTCCCTGAAAATTTTCCTTTGAAACTAAATACCCGGGAATTTAACAACAGTAGTTCCAATAGAGAATTTCTCAAATTGCTTTATAATAAATTGCTTAACTTAATAATTACTATGTTAAAATAAACTATTTGCCCAGCAATTAAAATCTACTCTACCTATTAAAAATTTCGTGTTGTATAATTATGATATAAATTATACCGAAGAAATAAATGACTCCCTTCACTTTTCTGTCGTGAACTTCTTCGAATAACTTTCTTATAAAAACTTTATTCAAATTCGCCACTTTTTTTTTAATCGTAAAATAAAACTGAAACTATCCATTTTTTGTATTTAGTGGTCCATTAATTCTTACAACAGCGAATTATTTTTTATCTGAACTTTACGAAGTACAGCAACGCAATAACATTAATATTACTATAAAAACTGAAACAAATCTCGTTATGGGACAATAAATAATGTAATAGGTGACACGTACACTCAAATTCTTATACGCGCGGTTGACGCGAGTTAAAATTAACGATGGACACGATATGTATTCGTGTCGAGCTGTATCTAACAACGTTGCCTGCATGAATTTCAATCTACGCTTTATTTATTATGTTCGCACGTTCATCAATATTGTCATTGCTCAATGTAAAGCGGCGATATTTTGAAAGCATAACTCACAAGAGTATAAATGATACTTCTAGCGCCGTATCAGATTATGTGTGGTCTTTATTTATGTGGTTGGTCCATATGAAAAATTACGTATATCGTTTTGTGTGTGTAATAATTCTATTATGTCTTAACAGGGTTTGTTTTTGTTATTCGCTTAATTTATTTTATTGAAAACGGAAAATCGTTGTAAGCGAAACAGTTTCTTAAAATCTTACTTGGAAATTTTCGTTGTACCTCTCCCCAAGGTAAAGAAAAGGAGATCTGTCTTATAAGAGATATAGCAAGACGGTTAAATGGGACCAAGGTTGTTAAATTTAATAAGTGTAGAAAATCGGCGGAACAAATTTGAATTTATTCGTTACAGTAATGTGTTTACTTCCATTCCATTTAATAAGTACGTAACAAACCAAAGCTAAATTATCGTCACCCATTTAATCTTGTTTTCTTTTACTACTCTCTTATATGACAACTTATTGCAATCGAATTAGAAAAAATTAATTACGATTTTGATTGAAACTTTTCTTTGATAAAGAAGTGTAAAATTAAACCGCAACAATCGATCACAATACATCAGATGTACCGCGAGGCGGCGTCGTTGCATTTTAATACAACTTTCTACGTATATACGTGTACACCAAAAGAGAACTGTCGTATTTCCCGAGATGCCATATAAAGAGTGGAGAGCCAACCGACGTAAATGGACCAACCAGTTTCCAAATTAATTTCATCTCATTATAATGATAATAATATAGGGGCCTTCGTAATACTTTCCACGCATATGCCGGGGGTTAGTGATTTATAATTGTTTCTCCTTTATTAAATCGCACTTTTTTTTCAAGAATAATTACACGAAAGCAACAATCATTTTTTTACCACTTCGCGCAAGTATTAAGAAAGCTTAATATTTTTCAGTTTATTTCCGATTTTTAAAGACAACACTAATGACATTGTTCAAATGAAAGTGAGATTTTCAGTTAAGTAGAAAAAAACTCCATTAAACTTTATGAACAGATGGCGGTTTCAAGGTAGAAAGTGAATCTATTGTAGTTTACTGGTTAGTGGTGATGATTACCGGAAATTGTACCATTTAGTCATCAGGTTTCGATCGTAACATAAGATTTTATAGGAAACGATTTCTAATAAAATAACATATTAAGATAGTGGATTGAGAAATCTTATTACGTTAATTATTTATATCATAAAGCTAAATGTATCCAAGTAATGAATATCAATTCCAAATAAGTATAGCAAAGATGCAAATTTATGTATAATTTAATTAATTTTTTATATTTTAACCATAGAATTGTAATGTCAAGTTGTTCCGTTTAAATTTACGACGTTTATTTCAACTGACTACTAATTAACTCTTAACAATATCTAGTTAACGTTTCAATAATTATTAATTATCATTAATTTAAATGTCTTTAACGTGTGTAATCTTATATACCTAAACTATTAGCATACAATAACAAACCTTGTGGTATTGTTAAAGGTTTTCAATTAAATTTTCTTTAAAATCAATCTATGCTTTTAATTAGATAGAGACTTTGCATTTTGCGTTGCTAAGATTCTATTTATAATCACTATAAATTCTAAATCAACAAAATTAAAATGTTTTATGAAGCTATTTATCATTGTATTAAAGTATTAAGCTTAAAGTATGCTTGAAAATAAGATGTTAACCGGTAAATACGGTTTCTATTTCTTCGGTTATTTATTCAATTTCCACTTTGATCGCTCGAATCATAGCTTAAAATATCAAAAATCCAAACTCTATGTTTATGTAAAAGCTTGTATGACTTGAAAAACACCATTTTTTAGCAAAGCTTCTTGACTAATATCTGAATCAGCCTGTATACCGTGAATTTCTCTTAATATGCAATTTACAAAAATGCATTTCAGAAAAACTAGGACATACATATTTTGTCTCTACATAAAATGTAAGAAAGCTTTTACAAAAAACAATTTTCTTTACAAAAAAATTACATAGTATACACACATAGAAATGTTTACACACTTTGAAGAATGGTTGTCGATCAAAATTTCTGGAACCAACTTTCTTCTTGTTAAGACGAAGAATACAGAGAATATAATTCCTATATCTAATGGTTAAATGCTCGGCGAAAATCTTCTGCCAGAACCAAAAGGTTTGCTGACCAACAACATTTACTACTGCCATTGTTCGGCTTTCGATTGAAAAAGTAAAATTCGGTTAATGTTTGGTGCAGAAAATTAAGTGGAATGTGGTATTCGGGACAAGGTAGATGAATTAAATGCTAAAATTTCAAAAGAAAACTGATTTATTAAACACACTCTAAATACAAATACAAACAGCTTACAAAAAATATGCTGTTTGTTCCCAAGAGGTCATTCGAGTCTGGTGTCATAAACCAATGTGTAAGCCAAATCAAAGCCAGACTCGAATCACTCTCACAATTAATTTCCCCATCTCGCACGTGGTATGCAAAAACTAACCCAATATCCACATAAATAATAACTCAAATGGGGATATTATGTTTCACGGTTTTATTTCTGTGTTATGAACATTGGGCTTTTTTGAATTCCAAAGGGTTTCTAAAACTTTCTCTTCACATATGCTTAGTACAGTTGAACTCCGATTATCCATTTGCATATGTTGAAACTGGAAACTTTATCATATCCTCAATATAGGCCCAAATCTAAGGCCTGTAGATGGAAACTTTTTTTGTTCTTTAATTTCCAGCTAAGTTATAATCGTTCACACCAAGATCCTGAATTACGATGCGTCTGTAAAAAAACCTTTAACAATAGAAAGGACAATAGTTTTATAATGGTTTACATAAACAAATCATAAATAAAGAGGTATATTTTGGGTTCACACAAATCAAGCACGGTATAAGCAACCTTTTTGTAATGTTCAAGTGTATGTTAAGTGTAATGATATTGTTGTACTAAAACTGATCTAGCACGTATGTTGTACTAGATCAGTTTTAGCAGCAAAAATTGCTTCTTTATGTTTTAATCCTGCGCAAGAGACGCCAGATAATAAATCAAATGGAAACTCTTTAACTAAAACCAAAATAACTGACTTTTTTAAAGAACAACTTACTTTGAATACATAAATATGCTAGCTTTTATTCCGTTTTGTTACTATTTACAAAAAAAATAGTTTGATTATTCAATTATTTATTATTTATTAGATTACAATCGGGGTTCTACTGTATTAACGTAAAAGAATGTACACCAAGTAAAAAACTCTTAAATTCATCAACCATATCAAAGATAATTTCAAAGTTAAAAAGTGAAGGGTGTATAGAGTTTTCTCATTGAAAACGTAGAAGGTAAATTCCGAAACATCTGGAAAATCATCTGCAATCTTCGAGAATATCTAAATTAACAATCGAATTTTTACCAGGCAATTATATCCAATATATTTATTAGAAATTTAGTAGTTTTCATCGCACAATAACGGTTAAATGAAAAAGGTATATATCAAAATTTATGTAGAACATGATTAATGTGGCTGGGCAATAAACTATTTGTATTTTAAATGAGACAGAGCAAATGTATAATGTAAGGATGGCATTCCTATGTTGCGAGTTATGTGAAACTCACGGAAAATCGAAAAACTGAATTTTGTGTTTCAACATACAGTTGGGGTACCTGTATGTTGATTAACGCGAATAATTAGTACCTAAATGTCACCACGAAAATCAAAATCGTGATAATCAAATATAAAAATAATGCCCGCCGCAATAATTAAATCTTGTACAGCGCAAATTAAGGGATGGTCACAATTTATTTTCACGCAATAATCAAAATCACTCCAATTAAAGCGGCGTTAATCCAGCTTACCTGCATTGTAAGCTCAAACCGTAATATGATAAAAGTTCATTTTAAAAAACTGACTGTGATCGATTAATAGAAGTACTACTATATGTTATTATTATCAACTTGTATCATTAGTTGAAGGATTCACCGTAATAAAGATGTAACATTAATTAACAAATATTATTTTGAGCTCTTTTTAAATAGTTCTTAATTGACCAACATAACTTTAATATTTATTTAGATGACTTTTTCTGTTACGTTCGGAAATACTTTTGGCTTAATGTTGCCAATTCTTTTACTCCAACCAAAACCAACACTCAACCGTTTTATTGACATGATATTATTTAATATTGTTACATATTTCTTCTTATAATTCATCTCAGATTTCTTAATTCCTCTTGTATGTCTTTGCGCATCCTCTCATCATACTGCCCTATTTCACCTCACTCGTGATATTTAACATCAAAACTGGCATCTCAGTGATATTTCTTGCCTATCTAAGATCTCCGTTACCGTATTGAAACAAGCGTGCATAGCTAAAGGCTCTGTTAGTGATTCCTCTATTTTCATGTCTGCATTTCCTAGTAAATATCAACCATCACCAATTTACAATATGTATGTCAGAAATATTTGTTGAATATCACTATTTCTTTCTTACACCGGTGAATGTAGACAATCGGTATACAATATTAGCGAATGTCAAAAAACCATACTTCTACCTGTTTTAATTCAACTAAAATAAAAAAAATAGTTCTGATTTATGATAAATCATCATGTTATTTAATAGTCAATGTTTCAATCGAAGACAAGCTACACAAATCCTCTTCAAAAAAATTATTATTATCCCCGTCATTTCCAATTAGAATATGATCTTTGCTGAAATATTTTTCGAAACAACGAACGATTTCTTCGAGCTAATCTTCAGTTTCAATATTTCTAAATTGTTTGTCAGGTAATAAAGCTTCACAGAGGCACTAGATTATTCCTTTGTAAAAAGTTATATTTTTGGCAAATTCAACAGAAGATCTCATCAAAGATATGGCCTTTTTGGCCATATCTTTGAATCATTATCGTCCACCCATGCAGTTAACATATTTTGTATGCCATAATTGGCTCTCCAACTGAGCCTTGTATTTGATTATGACGAAGCTTTCCATGAACTATCTTCCACATAGTATACAATTCGGATATAACGATTACTCTATTTTCTACCTTTATGTGAATGTAATATCGCTGGGGCACCAAAAAAAACTTTGTTAAGTAGTCCTGAAATACTAAAATAATCTTTAATCGCCATTCCTTTTCGACTGCTACTCGATCACATCCACTTAATATCTTGAGCTGAATTCAGAAATGATAATTGGTTTCACAACAATGCCGCTTTTAGGGGAACTATACCTCATTTGATATGATTTGCACAAATACAACATTACAACTTCATATGAATGTTAATGAACTTTCGCATTCGTTTCGTTCTCCAACCCTTAGGCGCCGAATACCATGGTTTGGTTTTTTCGTGCATCCGAAGACATTTTTGTTAATGAAGTGCTCTATAACGAATAGTTTCTGAAATAGAGTACTTTATAAACTGATTTGGCAACCCTGCATATTTGAATTGATATGAAACTGGAACTAATACTAGACCTAGAAGTGGAAAGATTATCTATATATTATATAGATATATTATCTATATCATAAGATCTAACTTTAGATCAAGAACTCGAAATATTCAGATTTAGCCGCACCTCTTTCAAGACGGCTAAACTCGAATGATTCTAGTTCTAGATTTATTAGTTCTAGTTGCTGAAACGATGCTGGTGAAGAGGTCAGTTTTGATCCAGCTCATGTGAAAAAGCAAATTGCAAGTTTAACCGAAGTTAATTGCAAGTTTAACCGAAGGTTTGGAAGAACGAGTTGTTTAAAGTACTACAAGAATGAACTACAAAGCATGGGATGAAATTGTATGTATTTTCGACTTACACGATTTTCGATTTACACTGTTACTGTTAGTCCCACCAGTCACGTAATTACGAGGTATTTCTGTATTCTAACCATATTTAGAGTTGCCTATCTATACAACAATATATTATATCTTATCTACCATTTTAACAGTGAAGATCAACGATAATATATTAGAGATAAATTGTTTATATGTATTTTAAAACATTAACTTTATTTTGTATTTGTAATACTATCTACCGTCATGTAATCCACCTTGTCTATAATTTAGCGAATATATATTATTGTTCATTTTAAAACTGATCGAATTTCATCCCTATTCCAGAATCTACAGCACCGCCTGTAAAATTTGTAAATTTGTAAACATAAGCCTTCTCATATGAGATGGTTCAGACAGTTTAGGAAAAGTTTCGTCAAAAACAAGATATTTGTTTGACCTATGTCTATGTTGTGTGAAAACTAATGCTGTATATCCTTTGTAGTTGATGACACGAGTGTTTAGCTTTTAATTTAAATTGATATAACGGGGTAGTCTTATCTACTAAAAATTCTGTTTTCAGTCGGTTTTGAATTATTTTATCCAAGATTTTTGATAGACCAACTAATAAATTAATCTGACAATAACCATCTACTTGTTGAAAGAAAAATAATTTAGAAAATATTGAAAATGTTGTCGTGAGAAAGTATTGTTAATCTAAAGAATAACATGTTGATAACCATGAAACCCAACATGTTCCCTCGTTCATATTGGATTTCAAGAGGGATATAAGGATTTCGCACATATGTGTATAAAATAGGTACGAAGACTTTCATGACCGGTGTTAATTGAACTAAAATTAGAACTAACACTAGCACTAACACTAGAACTATCACTAGAACTATTACTAGGACTAATACTAGATCTAAAACTATAACATACAACATGTATGTCAGTTAGAACTAGTTTCTGAAGAAGGTTGCAACATGGCATCCGAAACATCAAACATTTTTTCAAAAAACGCACGGCAAAACCCGAAAGTTTCTAGTTTTAGATCTAGTGTTAGTCCTAGCGATAGTTCTACTGTCAGTGCTAGTGTTAGTTCTAATTTTAGTTCAATGTATATAAAAGTCACTTTACCTGGGCATGATTATCTTTAAATTTGTTAATTTCATGGTATTCCAACGTCCGTATTATGATGACTTTTGTTAAAATGAGATGTCTTCCTAAATTGGATTTCTCTTGGGTTTTGGCACTCTAAAATTCCGGTCTTAAGAGTTCTTTCCGATTCGCCAATATAGGTTGCTTTATATATTCAACAGTCAGTTCAATCTGTCTTGTTGTGGATTAAATGTTGTATGGTTGACACTAACCGGAGAATTCTGACATTCACTAATTTCGAAGTTTCACGATAACAACTACATTATATTTTTATACTTTTTATTAATTTAGGTATATTACTGTTTTATATTATTTCTACTTGTCTATCTCAAAACTTTCATCCCATTTACATCGCCTCTCCAGCCAAGAATATTTTTCTCCTAGGTGATGCAATTCGTTGCATGAGCTGATCATTCCAAATTCCGTGATCCCAAATTTTGAGAAGTACCTCTATCGCCCTTAGTATATATTACAGCATATCATATGTTAAATCGCAACATTTTTCTATGAATATTTGTCTTAAACTGGGGGCGCTTTTTATGGTTATTTTTTCTGCGTTCTAATCCCAGGTAATATATTTTTTCAAAACAATAGTCTTTTTTAATACTACAGCAATATGGCTAACATTAAATAAAAAAAGTAAAAGTGAAAATTCTCAAAGTATTAAAATTCAAATAAATCAGTTTATATTTACATTGTAACCCATAATAATAGATAAAAACGAACGGTACAAGTGATATTTACAAAAGAGCACGTTTCACTTGACAATCACTTAACAATCGCCATCTTTTTCTTACAGATTAATTTTTTGTGCAAAATTGCAATGGAAAACTTGTATAATTATAAGTAAGGGAACCTCTTATATAATAGCGTATTGAACCCATTCATTGCATCAAGGCTGTCGGTAACAACGCTTACCACAGATCAGTATCTGGCCAACGCCCAGTAAGTTTACCATTTACGAGAGAGATACGCGAGTATGTGCGCCCGAACTAACGATACGAAAGAAGAAAAATTTATAAGTTTCAGGAACTGATCTACTCACTGTATACGAGACGGTAAACTGCAAAAAAATATTGCGCACTCCAAAAGCGGTCGCTCGTTTTCGTTACGAAACTCTCCAACTACGGGCCTAGCTCATTTAAATGTTTTAGATATTCCAAATCGTGAGAGATAAAGAATGCTAAACGCTTTATTCATTTGATCGAAATAAAGACATTAAAGACATGCCGCATGAAGTAAGTAATTAATCGGTTGCTATTTGGAAAAGCTATCGCGTTTCGTTTCTCATAAACTTTAGCTATTACAAATTCTGGATAAATGGATACAATTTCAGTTTCAAAAGAAACCTATTGAATCTTTAAAGGACATTGCGATATAAGCCTCTTTGTCAACTCCCCTATTAATTTAAACCTTGCAAACTGCGATACGCTTTAAATGACAACGTAACCTTTTCAATTCAAATCCGAATACGAAGAAGTCTTTTGCCGAAGCGGACCAATTAATCAAATTAGCATTTCATTGATGTCATGTCACAACATCTGGAAGCTAATTGGCGTCCATTCAATGCAAACTGTCGTATCCAAACGTCTTCGAATATGACAACACACCCAAAGATATTGAATTTATAGTGTATTTGTGTAACCTATCGCTATTGCTTGTCCCGCTGTGTAGTTTATGATGAATAAGTGGATTTAAATTTACAATAATCCTGGGTAATTGGAACGGATTTCCTTTGTAAAGGTTTTAATTGGTGTTATTAAACAGATTTCTATCCTTTATATGAAATTCCATTACAAGAAGGTATTGAAAATTGGGTAAAATATGGGTTAGTTAATTTTTTAATTTTTTATTACAAGAAAAAGTTTAATAAGAATAAGAGACATGTTATGCTTTCGTGAGTGTTGGGTATTTTCATGAAAGTTTCATCCGAGATTACTCATCTTCAGATTTCTTTCCATTAAATGATGAGTTTTCGTTATTGAGGAAGGAAAAGTTCTACTTTTTTAATATAGTCTACTTTTTTTATCAGAACAATATTATTTTTGTGGCCTACTGTTATGACAAAACTTATCAGTTCTTACCTCAAAAAGAGAAATTTTATTATGTTTTCTTTTTTATGTAGGTTAAAATAATAAAGTTGTAATTACTTTTTAAAAGCTAATTAAAAATTATATTTTAAAATTAAAAGAAATTCATTGCAAACATTTGTATTGTATTTATTATTTACGATGTATGACCTAAATGAAGTAATTCTCTGTGAAGATAAATAGTAGTGAGATTTATCAGTCGATAACTATCAAATTTAATTTGTTTGACTAATTGTTTAAAATATACGTAAGTACATATAATTTATATGCATTGTGATTACATACATTTGATTTCCTCTTTGACGATTGATAATTAAATAAATAAATTAATACTTTGGAATTAATCCTGTGTTTTCAATGAGTTTCTTCTGAATTTTATGAATTAATATGATGCCTTTGCATTTAAATCTTTTAACAGTCAAAATCTGTACTACTCAAAAATTTTAGCTATAATATCATACAGAAATGAACGATTATAGATTCTATTGATAGTTGGTATATAGCACCAATCGCTTGTATTAAATGCTCTTATCCTTGTATTTGCATGAAAAATTAATATCAATAATATTAAGTTGTGTTTCCCCACTTTTTATCATATCTGCGTATTATTATGTTTCTTCACCACCATTATTCTAACTGGTTACTAAACTAAAGGAATTCCGATTACATTTCATAGCATTTATCAATAATCTCACTTTTACCTTTTTAAAACAATTCCATTTGTTTCGTCTTATCTGAAGCACCTTCTTCTTCATTAGATCAACTGGATAGGACCATATTGTCAAGCATTATCACTCCACCTAAATTTGCAAAAATATATATTGGAAATTTTTAAAGATCTTTATAAAGGGGACCTACAAATCAGATATTTGCAGGCTACATAAAGAATACCAATGTAAGCTTCAATTCATCGGTTTGAAGATTGCAAGGATTTACATTCGAGGAAGAAAAAAGTTTTTTTTCATACTGCGACTAATTTGTTTAAACGATAGTTTCATTGCAGAATCATTCATATTATCTACATCATTCTCAAAAAGAATATTCTCGACAATTTTTTTCTTCGGCTATTCTTGAGATATCCTAATTACACATGGGGAATTTATACAAGAGATATACAATAAATATTTGTAAATCTCTATTTGTCTTTAAAATAATAACTGTCGAAGTTAGGTCAAATGTATATGGTTTTATTCACAATATTTGACAATTAGTTTTAAATATTTGACAATAGTTGATTTCTTAAGATATCGTACAAGAGGAGTTTATAGAAGAAAAACTTCTGATGAAATCTGAACATGGATCTGAAATATGGAATTCTGAAGACATTTTGCTGAAACAAGGAATTTATGGACGAACATATGTATTTTATATTAAACTAAACAAAATTTTGAAATCACTACAAGTCTCTGAGGTAATAGCTTTTAAAATCAACCCAAATTTGTACGGTTTTATGAATTCACAATCTTTGACGATATGTTTTAAAAAATTCGCCACAAATTTAATTCTTGAAACATTTTGATGAAACATAAGAAATTTAAAGAAGAAGATATGTACTTTTTCATGAACACTGAATTTGAGAATGTCTATTTGTCTTTGAGATAATAGCTGTTGAAGCCAGTCCAAATTTATATGGTTTTATGAATCAACAATTTTTGACATTCAGTTTTAAAACTTTAATAATTGTCTGATTCTTAAGATATTTATAAAGTTTAATTTAAAAATAATAAACGCTTAATTTATAGAAGAAGAATATTATTTTATGCAGGAATTGAAAAAATACGTGATTTTTTTAACATTTTAAACTTAATATTTGTTTTTTATTGTTCTAAAGTGTGTTTTTTATATTGAAACATTCTTGTGCAGTTATTTAAAAACTTATATTAAATTTACCAAACCGAATCATTTAAAAATGAACTTATAATTCGTGATTTTAACGAAATGAATGTAAAGACTAGTATACTAGTATACTAAGTAGCTAGTATACTATATCATTGATTTTGTGGAGCAAATCTCAATCAGGATCAAGTAGATAGTGTAATGGAGTATGTTGAAATAAATTAACCAAAAGCATAGGCGGCGGATGCGTGTGTACTCTGGCATACAACATTTTTAATGTGTGCAGAGGTCCCACACGCGGAATAAGTCCCATAAATATAATAGCCGAATATGCGAATTTGCTAAGTGCTCCAAAACACTTAATAAGTTCTACCCTGGAAAAAAAATTATTAATTCAACCCTGGAAGAGTTGAATTGCTTCCAAAAGACTTTGCACTGTTTCTAGATTACTTGATAATGCCCCCAAAAGTCTTGAATTGTTTTCAAAAAACTCGACACTGTTCCTGAAAGACTTGGTACTGCTTTCAAAAGACTTAAAATGCGTTTAGAAGACTTAAAATGCTTCCAAACAACTTGACGCTATCTCTGGAAGATTTGATGCTATTTCCAAAAAACTTGATACTGCCGCTGGTAAAGTTGAACTATTTCCAGAAGACTTGATACTGCCCCTAGGAGACTTGAAATACTTCCATAAGACTTGACACTGCATTTGGAAGACTTAATTTTGCTCCCAGGAGAATTGAAATGCTTTTAGAAGACTTGATGTCGCTTTCAGAAGATTGAAATGCTTGTGTAGGGCTTGATACTTAGACTGGAAGACTACATAGCGTTTCTAGAATACTTGATATTGCTTCCAGAAGAGTTGCAAATGTTACGCATAATCTCTGAATAGACGAGTTCGCTGAGTGCTTCAAAACACTTCATAAGGTCTCTGGTACACTTGATATTGCTTGCAAAAAAACTTGAAACTGTCCCTGAAAAAGTTGAACTGCTTCCAAAACACTTGATACTGCACCTGGAAGATTTGAAATGCTTCGAAAAGAATTGACGCTGTTTCTGGAAAACTTGATACTGTATGATACTGCCCCTGGAAAGTTGAATTGCTCTCAAGAGACTTAATACTGCACCTGGAAGACTAAAATGCTTCCAAGACATGATAGTGCATCTAGAATACTTAATTTTGCTCTCAGAGCACTTTAAATGCTTTTAGAAGACTTGATGTTGCTTCCAGAGGCCTTGAAATGCTTCTAGAAGGCTTGATACTGCTTCTAGAACACTTGATATTGCTTTCAGAAGACTAAAAATTTTTCCTGAAGACTTGAAAAAGTTCCAAAAGACTTGAATTGCTTCCAAAAGACTTCATACTGCCCCTAGAAGAGTTAATACAACTTCTAGAAAATCTGATATTTGTTTCAAAAGACCTAAAACTACTTTAAAACTACTTGCATAAAATGTTTGAGTTTGCTTCAAAAATGTAAGTACTAGTGGACCAAGTGCAAAGTCGTGTCTTAAGTAGCCCAGAAGCTGTTAATTAGATACTAAATTCTGCTAGTAGAGGATATTTTTGGTGCAAAAGATAAGTGACTGTTAAAAAAATTTGAGTTTACTTCTTAAATACCATATATACTGTCGACCAAATACAAAATCGTCATGTCTTACATATTATAAATTTCTTGGCACACATTATCATTTAAAATGTGCTTACAGGTTTTCGAAACAGCTAAGAGATAATGTCAAACCGTTAGTCTGCTAGAAGTTTTCTTAGGTCTTTGGATGCTATTACATTAAAATTAGTTCAACTACATACAATACGGTAGCATCATCTGCCAATATTCAGCAACTTTTTTTCTAACTAAGGCTTAATACAATCCACATTACGCAATATTGTTTGTTTAACCTTTGCCTTAGTTTTAATGAAGAATTGCCATGAAGACATCCATAAAGAAAAAATAGAACATGCTAATTTTTAAACAAAACTGTTCTTTTAAACAACATCCCAGGTTTTAAAACTGCTTTTAAACTGCTTAAAACAAATTTGGTTTAAAACATATCATACAATTTTAAACATATGTAAAACAGTTTGTTTTAAACACTTAGTTTAAAATATAATAACTGGTTTTATGGATTAACAATCTTTGACAATAAGTCTTAAAAATTCAACAATTGTCTAAATTTTAAGATATTATGTTGAAACATGAGAAGTTTATAGAAGAAGATATATACTTTTTATAAAAAGTATAAAGAAATATACAAAAAATATACTTTATTGAGTTACAACATTTGACAATCGATTTGTAAACCTGGATAGCAGTCAAATTTTTAAGATATCCTGCTGAATCATAAGAAATGTGTAGAGGACGAGATGTACTTCTTTTTCATGAACTAAATCAAATTTGAAGATCTATTTATCTTTGATTAAAATTTTATTGTTTTATAAATTCACAATTTCTTACAATGACTTTGAAGAATTTTATCAAAGCCGAATTCTTAAGATATTCTCATAACTACTAACTGTTGAAATCTGCCCAATTTGTACAATTTATGAATTAAAAAAACATAAGAAATTTAAAGTAAAAGATATGTACTTTTTCATAAACTAAACGAAATTTAAAAATCTTTATAAGTTTTTGAGATAACCCAAATTTACATTAGATTTACATATTCTTACGAATTCATAATTTTTGAAAATCAGTTTTAAAAGAGTGGCCCCTACGCATTATATTATACAAATAATTCATAGGTTATTAAAGACTCATAAAGAAAATTAGCCATTACTTCCAAATATAAATAATATAGAGGGTCCAACTATTCACTTGTCAAATTTTCTTAATAAATCATTAGAAAAATTAAACCAAACTTTGAAAAACAAGAAACAGAAAAATAAAAATATACTACAATAAAGAACAGGTTTTCTTCAATATAAAAACTATACGAAAAACCAAACCACATGGTTAGATGTAATACGAAAGTTACCTCCGATCTAAAAGGAAGTTTCCACATATGACGAATAAATTTATAAAAAAATAATACATACTCTATTGATGGTACGTAAAAATAAAATATTACAATTTTATATTTTTATAATTTACAGTTATTTGCTGTTGTTTTGCACCTGATGATAGGCGAATATTACGCTAGAAACGTTGTACTTAAGTTTTTAGACATGTATTAATTTAAATACAAGAAAAATTCACAATAAGAATGAAGTATGTTATTAACAATTGAAAAATTAGAGAAAATATCTTTAGTCGTATTTAACACAGTGGTTCAAACCCGATCGTCCTAAACCTAGTCGAAGTACTCTTTTTAGCCAGCCCATACACCTAGAGTACCTTTCTTAGATTTAAAGTTACCTATGATTATCTTCAGAGTCTCTCAAATGTGGGTATCGACATCATTAACACAATGAGCTTATTTATGAGTTCCATCATGATAATTCAGATTCCCTCTATAGCATTCATAGCCTAGCTTGAATCCTTCATGACAGTATCTATAAGTATACTAGATTCGTGTTTTTGAAGGCCACTCACGTTTGTATTCAATTTTCCTTGTGCAGTGCTTTATCCAATTCGTCCTCCTCCGCACTAGAAGAAACATAATAAATCAACATAATAAATTTTTAAGTTAATAATATCTCCAAGCCAGATTCATATTTTATAATTGTACATAAGTAAAATTTTATTATTTTTGAATCTTCAGAGTAAATTGAGAATAGATGGTAAACCGCTGCCTATTAAGTAGTGTCTTTCACGGTCCTTGTCCCAACTTCTATGAAGATTAGATATTTCAGGGCACCCGTTGATCCTCATAGCATATGTTGTTATTTCCTCTAAGCGAGTTTACTTCCTTTCTACAAATTCTAATAAAATTATGATAATGATTATCATGATCAGCAAGAAAGTATGCTTTACCATACATCGCCAAATGCAACATATGTGAATTAAGTTAAATACAGCATACCTTAAGCACCCATTTTTATGCTTCATCATACATTTCACCTTATTTTAACTTGATTTATAACAAAATTCTATTATAAATATAGTCAACATCTCATAAATTTGTAACCTTGATCAGGTGATATCTGTTCAATAAAATAAGATGTAAACTAAATGTATACTAACATAAAAATAAGTAAAAGAGTTCCGCAAACTCGGAAGAAGATGAGCGGTATAAAAACCTCACATGATCCTTAGAAAACACTCGTACAACTCTCAACAAAGAGTGGATGTTACTTCTTGAAATTTAAAAGTCGATTATATTATTGTTAGACCATTATACTTATGCACGTGATTACATCAGCATATGACCTATAATGCAATAACGGTACACAACGACCTTAACATTTTTTATACAACTACATAACAAGGAAACATGTAGATTTATTGCATCTGGCCGCCGGTAAGTGCACTCAATGTGCCAAGACAAGGGCGTATAAATGTCCTTTTCTTACGTAATCAACCTCCAGACACCAGACTATGCATATTGTTTAATCTTAATGTGCATTAGTTATTATAGCCGTTAGTGTGCCATACTTTCCACTTGAAGGATATGTAATACATTGAATTTAGCAATAACATTTAGAGTTTACTGCACACTTCAATTACCTGCCAACGTTAATTACGCGTGTGTATGCCAAAAAAGCTCTTCACTTAATGTAAAGTGACGAGTAAATTTCAACGTCTAGAAAGTGAAATGCGGCAATTAAACAAATGTGCCATACAGAAGGAGATTTCTTGGTATTGTGACGGCTACGGCCAATGACTTCCTCGATCCTCAAAAGCACCTGTGAGTGCAACAGTGGAAAGTATACATCCAAAAGACAAAAATGAGCGCGAAATTCGACTTAATTGGTTGCATTTAAACACTAATTGAACATATCTTAGGTTGTTCCACAATCAAAGTCGCTTTCTTTAAACATAATTTGTCTACTATACAGATTATTATTTACCTTATCTAACTTCGAGCAACAAATTGTCGTCTTACAAACTTGACGTCCGCTTTCTCCTTCAAATCCTATATCTTCTATCTTAACTTATTCTTTCTGCATTGTCACTCCTTTTGTTAATCTTAATAGTGACACGTGTATACCAAAAAGGTTTTATCATGAAGCTTTATCATTCTCGTCTATTTGTTACACTTGAAATGTGTTTGAATAATGATACAAGTCGAGATCACTTCTGAATTATTGATCAAGCCGCTAATACTCTATCCGAGTGGTTAATCTTCGTGTGTTAAATCGGTTTCGTCCGGCGATTTGTTTTTGTTGGCCTACCTAATTAATATGTATGGTATGAATAGAGAGTTTGATGAGATAACTCAAGTTACCATATACATCTGGCCACATTTTGCAAGCTTTCTATTGTCAATGTAAATTAAACGAATAAATATGTTTTTGATGAACCAAAGAACTAATTGAGGTACTAACTGTAGATGAGATTGACATGTATGAATATTTATAGGCGATTTGCATCTCTTGAATGCATTTGTTGGTGATTTCTTTAAAAGTTATTGGTTTTTGATTGATGTTTCGAGTGGTTTTTATATTTTGTTTTATCAACGTAATAAAATCTAACATCCTTTATATGTATGCTGTAAGTAAAAGGAATTTCATCAAAGCTCGTTAGGATTGCGCGAGATTCCGAGGAATTAATGGAACTTTAATTGTTTTTTTTATTATAGTCGACTAGAATTCTTAATGTTGCTATAGGAATTTCAGTTAATTCAATAATTTTACAATGAAAGTATAAAAATCTTGGTTAAGTGTAATAACTCAGAGCCTAACCCAACCGCCTGAAACGAAAACTTTCAGCTTGGGCAAATAGCGTTGCGTAAGCCATTAGACCGGTCCTAATGGCACATTAAGACAGTTTATAAATTGAGAAAAGCGAACGAACATATATACCAGTTTCTTGGTCGAGTTCTATCGACTTTTTGCGGAATAAGTTGTTGGTGGTGACTGCCCAAGCCTTTTGCAGCCGACGGCTTATGAACACCAAATGCGACTGGTCTTTACGGTAGTGGGATTTTTTCCGTTTAGTAAATCGGGTAAGTGGCCAATCTCTTTTCCTTTTTTACTGCTCCACACATAGGTAAGATAGTTACCGGATGGAGTTGTTTATTGGGAGTGGTTTTTACGTTTTACATAACTGGCAATTTAAAGGGAAATTCAATTTTATTGTAAAACAGTAAAGATCGCAATCTTAATAGGTCATTCAAAATGTCATCATATCTTTAAAATTACTTGTATTACGAAAATTATTATGCTATAGAATTGCAGATCATCTAAAATTTTTACAATAAAGTGAATGAATTTCACGGTTGAATCACTTTGATGGTTATCTAATTGCAAATAATTCATACTTATTTAGTTCTTAATAGACAGATTAAATTGATTTGCATGGATTAATATGATTTGTAAATGCACCTTTAAATTAGGTATGGGAAATTGACATAACGCATTTGACGAACGATTATAAAATTAATAATGTGAAAATTGTTGAAAAGTGGTAGAATGCTAAACCACAATAAATCAAACCTTTCTTTGAATAATTTAAAAGAAATCAACAATCAAGTCTAGATTTATGCAATTAAACGATTGATATCTAAAATAATGAGCTAAATTATAAATAATAGTGGAAGTAATTATCATCTCATTATATTTAATTGTTTCAAAAAACTCATTCTATTCACTACAGATTTATTACTATAATTAGAAAGAGCTATCGACCTGATAACGGGTCTTTTCGCTTGTTGCATATAAAGATGGCGTATTAAAACAAAATATAAGGAACATAAACAAAAAAAATAAATAATCTAATTATGTTTCACTTTTTAATATTTGGTACGATGAAATTTTTGTAATTCCTTATTTATACCTATGTATTTGGCATAGCTGATCTTCTGTAGCCTTCGCTATGTTGTGTGAACGTCTAATTTTAGTCAAGTTAGTAAGTAATCGAAAATGTTTTGCCCGTTTTGTTAATTTCGTTTGGCCTCTTTTATAGTGTGTTTTAAATTTTAAATTATGGTCTATAGTAGCAGTTCCCAAACTTACTATGGTTACGCACCCCTTTTTAAGTCAAAAATTGATCGTCGACCCCCTAGTCAGTGCCGTGCTACTTAAAGCTACTTTTAACGGAACGCAATGTTTGTAAGAAGTATACTGGCTTAAAAACTAATGACCTGTCACTGACTTGTGACATAAAATAAAATATTATATTGATTCCTACATTCCGTACTGCTCAGTTTAAATATGCCAAACAACCTCAACGACGTCATACCATTGCTGAAGCACCGTCATAAGCGGCGGAGAGGATTTTATACAAAGGAATAGCTTTTGCAAAATTTTATTTTGAACGAAACTCCAAATTAAAATTTATTTTGCTATGTAGCAAGAAATACCTAGGTCCGATCTGTAGAAGGTAAACTTCAGATAAGTTAAACAGGGTGAATAGTCAGAAATAAGTCAGATACATTCTGTTTTAACGCGCTTATACATATTTCGGTTGTAGGATCCAACCTTCTTCAGAGCAATTTTTTATCAACTTTAAAAAGGATTTTTTAATTAAAATCACGTTAAAGCTACTTCAGATAAACTTACTTGGAACAGTTTAGTGATGGAACGGATAGTGATTTTACAAAAAGTCGCATATCCGATTATCCGGCATATTTATCCGCCCATACTGTAACTATCAGTTTCAACATCAGTACATATCATATACGGGAGTCCGGAATATTCTGGATCAGACGTATACCTATACGGATGTCAAATAGATCTCGAATTTTCTTAATCATGTTTGACAAATCGTAAAAACTCGAATTCTTAAGACATCTTGATGAAGTTTGTTAAAATTTACAAAGAAAAGTGTGTTCCTTTATACGTACAAAACCATACTTGAATATCTGAATTCGTTTTTAAGATATTACGTTTGGAACTCGACCTAAATATGTAACATTTCTTAAGAATAATAATTGCCTTAATAATTTTTGAAAAATCGTATAAAATTGAAGAAATTCTTAAAACATACAAATGAAATTTATTATAGTTTACAAAGAAAGGTTTATACTTTTATAATCACAAAATCATTCTTGAATATCTCAATTCCTTTTTGAGATATCAAGTTTTGAAATCAAACTAAATTTGTAATATAAAAAATCGAATTCTTAAGACATCATGATGATTTTTTTTTAATTTATAGAGCAAAGGATGTACTTTCCTTAGAATAAAATCATACCTTTATATCTCAATTCGTTTTCAAGATATCAATTTTTGAATTCAACCCAAAATTGTAGCATTTTCATTTCAATTTATAATTTCTTTATTTTAATATCCCACAAAAGCCATAGATATACGGCTGGATTTTAAAAAATTGGATAGACAGGGTGCCAGATATTTGCCAGATATCCGTTCCACCTGTCCTTGTAATTATCTTACAAGACAATAAAACGTTAAAACAACTAAATTGAACAATTAAAATCAAAAATCAGTGTTTATAAAATAGCAATACGAGCAAGATTCGACTTTCAGTTTTTAATAATAATTTATTGTTTGCGAAAAGGTTACAATTTTACAACCCTAATTATTATAATAACTATTCTGTTAACTCTCTATCTCTGCTCTTCTTCTTCCATCCGCCTCTCTTCCAATATTCGCCTTCAATCCATCTTCTCCTCTCTTAATTCATTACACTCCAACGGGAGATGCTGTATTCCCCCACCCTTCCTCACATAATCTACACTCCGTTTCCGCGTCCTGCATCCAATATCTGTTGGCCCTCTCCTCATTCCTACACTCGAACCTGGCAACCACCCACTTTCCCTCGTCACCCCCTTCCCTTATCGGGTACTTTGGTAGCCCCTCCGATATCACCTCCTAATAATTCGAATTATACCTACTTTCTATTACACAAATTTTTCGGCACATTTCAATGCCGTCTCTTCTCTTTTCGATCACCCCTTTCGTTGAGTATCCCACCCTTCTATAGTTCTCTTCACTTTCTGGCTGCCCACAACGCCCATTGCCTGCTTCAATCTGTCTATAGCGTTCAACTTATCTAGCTTCATTTCTTCCCTAACTATATATGCCGGAGTCCCTCTAGCTAATTCCAATACTTACCTCCAGTATATGGTCTGCATATCCTCTAAGAGTCCTTGCTTAGAGGACGAATATGAAATTCCTTCCTCCCACATCTCTCCCAAAAATCCTCTCAATACATCACCAAACCTGTCCCATAATCCTTTTTGCCCTCGTCCTCCCTCCTTGTTGTTCTCTTTAAGTCAATACACCAAGTATACACCTCACTTCCTCGATTGCGTTGCCCTTCCATTTCCAATTTTCAGTTTTTCTTCGACCTTCCCTTACGGAACTTCATTTTCGTCTTATCCACGTGCACACCCAAACCCTTCCTGTCAAAACAGCGTTCCAGCGACCGTATCATTGCCCTAATTTCACTCGCGTACCTTGTAATTACCATCACGTCATTAACATATGATGCTATCCGAAGACTCGATACCGCCTCTGGAAAACTTGATACTGCTTTTAAAAGACATAAAATACCTTCAGAAGACTTGATACTGCCACAAAATTGAAATGCTTCCACAATACTTGATATTTCTTCCAGAAAACTTGAACTGCTTGCTGATGACCTCATACTGCCTTTGGAAAACTTAATACTGGCTTTAAAATATTTGGAATTCTTTTAAAAAACTTGATATGCTTCCAAAACACTTGTACTGCTTCCACAAGATGTAACACTGTCTCGAGAGGACTTAATACTGCTGCTAGAAATATTGATATTGTTTCCAGAAGACTTAAAATGTTTCCAGACTAAAATGCTTCCATAAAACTTAAAATGCTTCTAGAAATATTGATACTGCTTCCAGAAGACTTAACGATGCTTCCAGAAGACTTCAACTGGTTCCTGTTAATTCTATACTGCTGAGGATTTGTACTGCTTTTAAAAACATGAAATGCTTTCGGAAACCGTGATATGCTTCCAATGTCCTTAATATTGCTTCTATAAAAGTTGACCTGCTTCCTGAAAACTCGATGCTGCCTCCGTAAGACTTGATACTGCTACCAAGAGACTTGAAATGCTTCCAGAAATATGAAAATGCTTCTAGAAAACTTGATACTGCTTCCATAAGACTTGACATAGCTTCCAGAAGACTTGAGTTGCTTCCTGAAGAGTCGATAAGCTTCTAGAAGATACTGCTTTTTAAAGACTAGAAATGTTTTCAGAAGACTTGAAATTGTTTCTAGAAGATTTGATGTTGCTTCCAGAAACCGTAGCATGCTTCAAAAACGCTTAGTACTGCTTCTAGTAGACTTGAAATGATTCCAAAAGACTTTTAGAAGACTTCATACTGCTTCTCAAATTGTTGGTTGAAAATGTTTTTGTTGGACAAAATATAAAATTTTAACGTAAGTAGTCCACAAACTATAAATTAATGTCTCAATACAGGTGACAGAAGACGTTTTTATTGCAAAAGGCAAGAAACTGTTAATAGGATTTTATAAGATTATGTAATACTAATTAAAAACTGGATACTGCTTGTAAAACTGTAAATATAGCTGACAAAAGACATTCCTCTTTTTATAGAACCGTCATTCTTCGTTTGAGTCTTTTCCCAATTGAGTTTTTCAACACACAGCACCCATACTTATCTTTGGATCAACTGGATCTTTAATAAATCTAGTTGATCCATCTCTACTCAGAATCACTTTAGAAACTATTGGTCGATGCCATAATGAATCTTGCCATGACATGTCATAGAGGTTTGGGAATTCTGGAGTGTGCAATTTATCTAGTTTGACTCTCGGAAGTCTCCATTTGTTACAACCATGTAAAACTACCTAAAACTACTATCCTATTGTAAAACGTCTGTACTTGTTCAAGGGCAACTTTGACGTTTTTTCCATGTGTTATTAAGTTTGTGTCATCTGCGTATTGACTTGGTTTATTGTATTGATGGCTGATTTGTAAATATCTTAACTGTAGAAGCTGTACAAAGTCGGTGATAATAGACAAAATGGATTTTTTTATTTTGATTTTTAACGTCCTGTTGCGCAGAAACTCGTTTATAATATTATGTATTGTGCGAAAATTTCCATCTGCTCCATTATAAATATTAAACCTTGATGTTATACTCTATCGAATGCATTGTATACGGTTTAAATGTTGTACATGAGGACAATTAAGGAATAAGGCTGATGGACTTTTTAGGTCTAAAGCCGAATTTGTGTACCTGAATGTTGTTATTTAGATTAGTAAGTATTCTACATTTGATAATACTCTCAAATATTTTTCCAATCACAAGTAATGAGGCGATAGAACGATAACCTTGAGCAAGAGATTCATTAACACTATGTTTGGAAATTGCTATAATTGTGCCCTTCTTCCTAATTGATGGAAATATGCAATTTTGTAGGCAGAAATTAAACATCATACATATTGCGTTGTTATTTTGAACAATAATAATTTCCGGTATTTGATTATAATTGTGTTAAGGAATCTTAGGTACCATTCCTTTATGAACCGTGTGTGTTAACCATCATCGTAATTTAGATTGGGAGAGAGTTTTAAGCTTCTCTTAAACATAACTTTTTTGAATTTTCTCCAATATGTTTTCCACATTTAATCATTTTCTAGTTGATAGTTTATGATTAGATGTTTTTTATTCAAACTGTTTATTTAGCATTTTAACTCATTATCTCTTGCGTTCTACAATACGCATTAACAACAATGATTGAAAAAAGATGAAATGCCACAATAACCTTGATCTTATAAATAAAAAAAAAGTTAAAGTAGTCCAGATCTGGTCAATATCGCCTACCATCTACAATTTGGTTGCATCTAATTATAAAATCACTTTCGCTCGATGACGGTGATTTTTTTCTAAATGTCTATATGCAAACGATTAATTTACGGTGTTGGCAATAACTTGATTTTACGAGAGCGATCATCTCGGCGATTTTTAAGAAGGACAAGGTCGGGTGCCTTATTAATTCTGTCGCGTATGTTCTGGGCGGGTCCCATTGTCAAATATCACTGGATCCGACCACACCCATTCTGAAACTTATAGTGGTGTGATCAAATATATTTAGATTGATCGATAAGAACGATTATTGCTTATGATGACTCGATTAGAACACTAAACTGCTGTTGATACTTTTAGCCTTCGAAAAAAAATTGTTGCATACAATTTATTTTTGTTTGTGGATAAATAAATTTAATTCTTTTGGTAAAAGTCAAGATTATTGACATTAAACTTTAAATTAAATATAATAATTTAAGGTGTTGCGTTGGAGGTTAAGCAATCTTCTGTATATGGTACAAGTTAGAGTGTATCAGGAAAAAGGAAACTGGTCGGACGGACGTTTTATAGAGCAGCCGGATATTTGCTCAGCCGTTTCGTTAAATTATTAGTTCGTTAACTGTTTTATTTATCGTTTTGACCGTCGCGTAGCAGTTTCGCACGAGTTCTTTCGAACCGTTCACCAGCAAGTTAAAGTCCATAAATTCCAATCAAGTGTATTTTGACGATTACCTTTCCTCTTGCGTTCCTTTAATTTTTTTTACTTAAATTATACTCATATTCAAGATTCCACTTATATATTAACGACTATGAACCATCACAAAAATTCCAATTACATACAATGTTAACTTATTTTAGGCTATATTCAGGTTTATTCAGGTTATATTCATCATAAGTAAGTATTAACACTTTCTCTCCATACGATAAGCACTTCATCTACATGACCATAATAGTCATTAAATATAATCGCACAGCGGAATAAATAACGTAACAGCACATTGTAACGTTCTTGGCGATTCTAATCGTCTAGAATTTTTTTAAAAAAACGAAAGTTAATAACCGATACTTTCGGTTAAGAAAAAATAAATGAAATTACGTGATATTATCGTGGTTTCTTTTACGCAACAACGACGTGACGGTAAAGTGTCTGATTAAATGCCGAAATTGAGGACGACGTAAGTTGGTTATTTCATTTTAGAGTACAACGTGTAGTATTTGTATTTACCGACTCTTAAATAAACCAGAAGAAGATTTACGTTGCATTATTTTTGACATTTCACGTATTAGATCTTCTCGGTTAGCTATCATAAAATTTAAGATAGTGTGGTTTTGTACACTATTTGAAGAAGATCGATATTTCATGAAAGTTGCTAATGGAGAACCCAAGTTGATATTTGCTAGTATACAAGGAAGAACAAACAGATATAAATTTTGTCTTACATCAGAGTTTTGTTAAAATAATCTGTGAGAAAAATACACTTTGCAAAAAAATCTACATTTTACGATTGTTTTCTTTGTATTTAAGAGGTCATCTTAAATTACATACATTCTCACATATTTACTGTGGTACACCAAATTCTCTTTTATCACGAATTTGATTTAAGACGAGTTAAAAAGAAAAAAATATCTTTTTGCACGAACGTTTTATTTTAATACGATTTTCAAATACACAGAATGTTTCTTTAAGTCGTGCCATAATCTTAATAAAAAATTAGAAAAAATACTAAAAGTAAGAAAAATGATGATGAATAAGATATGGATTTTCAAGTTCATTTTTAGAAATTTTTCTAATTATTTTCAATATGATTTCTTCTAGAAACGTAAAATTTGACAGTTATCATGAGAAATCGTTTAAGAACAGTTTTGAAAATATACGACCAAGAGGCCAATGCAACATAGGCTATGCTACATAGCCTCTGTTCTTGTATAGATCCTTACAGTCCATTACTCTTCCAAAATATTCATACTCTTCATGTTCTACATTTTTTCAAAAATAATAAAGGGAATTGTTAATTTACTATAAATTTAGATTATGAGTATTCAAATATTACTATTGAGTTATTCAAATATTATGTATTAAAATATTATAAATTCATCAAGATATCTTAAGAATTCAATTTTTTTAATGACTAAGGAAATCATTAATTTTATAAAATCCTACAACTCCAGGAACACGGCTAAGTGTGTAAATTGCTTAGAAAGTCATCCAGCCAGCTATAGAGGCTGCTTAGTACATAAACAACTACAACAAAAACTTTACCCAAAACAAAACGATCAAAGAATAAATTCGCAACAAAATTCCCAAAAAATAAAGCAAGGTATTACATTTGCGCAAGTAGCGGGAAACCCAATCCAACAAAAAACAAATAGCGATCATACAGAAAAAAAACGTAGAAGAAAAACAAACCAGCGACATGGAAGAATTAAAACTAATGATGAAGTCTCTATTAACACAGTTAGGTACAGTCATGAACCTAATTACTACATTAGTCTCTAAGCTATCATAACCTTCCAAGCGCTGAATATAGCCTTATGGAATGCCAACGGATTAAACAAACATGTTGAAGAGCTAACATCATTCATCTTGAATAACAAGATCGACATCACGCTGATAACTGAAACACACATAACCAGTAAAAGATGTGCAAAAATTCCGGGATTTCTTATCTATACTACAAATCATCCGGATGGTAAGGCCCACGGTGGAACAGCATTTCTTGTAAGGAGTAATATTAAACACCACCAACTTGATGGTTACCAAAAAGACTTTCTCCAAGCTACCGCAATTAAGCTCGAAAATCACACTGGAGGAATCAATATCTCATCCGTTTATTGTCCACCAAAACATAATAATAAGAGGCACCACTATGAAGAATTCATAAAAACTATTGATAACAGATTTATCGCCGGAGGAGATTATAATGCAAAACATACAGAATGGGGGTCAAGATTAATAACATCGAAAAGAAGAGAATTATTGCCCGCAATAAAAAATAACAAACTGGAATGCGCTACGACAGGAGAACCAACATATTGGCCAGCTGATCGGGAAAGAAGTCCGGATGTTCTCGACATCTTTATTACAAAAGGAATTAACCGCAAACTACTCAAAATATCATCTTCCTTGGATTTATCCTCGGATCATACACTGCAGTTATTCACTGAAATCCCTATTGTAGAAAAAGGGCCTAGACTAACCAATAAAAAAAACGAAATGGGACGTTTTTCAACAACAGCTGCTTGGATGAAATTGAACTTCAAGTACCTCTTAAAACTGGAGACGACATAGAGAGGGAAACCATGAGTCTTACTCGAGCTATACAAAAGGCAGCGTGGAACGAAACTACACAAGGCAAAAGCAGAGCAGAGCATCGTACCAGGGATCCCTGTGATTATCAAGGACAAAATTGAAGAAAAGCGTCGACTACGGAAAAGGTGGCAGCGAGCGAGAACGGAAAGGGATAAACAAATGTATAACAAAGCAACAAAAACGTTAAAAAACCTACTACGAACGTTAAAAAACCAGTCCTTGCAAACATACCTGGAAGGATTATCTGCAACTGGTGATACTGAATACTCGCTTTGGAGAGCAACTAATTATTTAAAAAAACCGCAATAACATATACCACCACTAAAGCTAAGCGCTGGAACATGGGCTAGAAATGACACATAGAAAGCTCAAGCATTTGCTGATCATCTAGCTATGGTATTAACACCGTATCAAATACCGGAAACAATAGAAGATAAACAAGAAATAGAAAATGGCCTGGCGGAACCGTTTCAGATGGAATTTCCAATTAAACCGTTTACCTTTAAGGAAGTTAGCATGGTCATAACAAAGGAAATCAACCCGCATAAATCACCAGAATATGATCTTATTACTGGACAGGTACTTCAAAAGCTACCGAGCAAAGCGTTAGTATCAGTACTGCAGATTTTCAATGCTGTGTTAAGACTAAAATATTTTCCATGTCAATGGAAGGTGGCACAGGTAACCATGATACCAAAGGCGGAAAAGAAATCTGAGCTGTTACCCTCCTACAGACCAATTAGCCTTTTACCAGTACTTTCAAAAGTACTGGAAAAACTACTGTTAAAAAGACTACGACCGGTGTTAGAAGAAAAGGAACTCATACCACACCATCAATTTGGCTTCAGAAAAGAACACGGAACTATCCAGCAGGTCCATAGAGTTGTAAAGCAGATTGAAGATGACTTGGAAAATAAACGTTATGGCAATGCGGTATTCTTGGACATCAGTGCAGCATTTGACAAGGTATGGCATACTGGAATAAAATTCAAACTGAAAAAAAACACTACCATACAATTTGTACGAACTATTAAGAATATACTTTTCCCCATCAAATCAGGCGTACCACAGGGTAGTGTCCTGGGACCCGTGCTCTATTCCCTCTACACTGCAGATCTACCAACTACAAGTAAAACAAAAACTGCGACCTTTGCAGTAATACAGCAATAATAACATCTCATGCAAATCCGAAATTAGCGGCCACATACGTACAGACGCATCTAAACAAAATCGACAGTTCGTTAGAAAAATGGAAATTGAAAACAAACAATGATAAATCTGTTAACGTCATCTTTACAACAAGAAAAGAACATTCTCCTCCAGTTGAGCTGAATGGATGCCAAATCGTTCAATCAGACTCTCTGAAATATCTAGGTATACATTTAGATAAACGTGGCAGAAACATATATTTACTAAAAGAAAACAGCTGGGAATAAAACAGCGAGAAATGTATTGGCTGATAGGAAAAGATTCAAAACTAAGTATTGAGAATAAAAAATTGCTTTATAAAACCATTTTGAAAAAAATATGGACGTATGGCATACAGTTATGGGGAACAGCAAGCAATTCAAATTTGGAAATACTGCAAAGATTTCAAAACAAGGTGTTCCGAATAATAACTAATGCACCATGGTATGTCACTAATAGTATACTTGGAAATGATCTACAAATACCTACAGTAAAAATGGAAGCTAAAAAATATTCTGTAAGGTACAAAGGGAAAATAGCTAACCATTCGTACACGGTGGTGCGAGATTTATATAATACCGAAAACGAAGTGCGACGGCTGAAACGCTACAAACCTACAGATCTCACCACAAGATTTAACTGAAGACATTATATAATAAAATAAAATAATTAAATTGTAAATTAAATGACAAAAAACAAAAAAAAATAATATAGGCGGGAAACTCTCATTGGAAAATTTCCTACATGAGACGGAATTGTAAATATGTATATATATATATATATATATACAATACTTTTTATAATTCAATTTTTTTTTAATGATTAAGGAAATCATTAATTTTATGAAATCCTACAAATTTAGGTTGAGTTCAAAAATTGATAATTCATAAAAAAATTGAGATATTTAAACATGGTTTGATTGGCGAAAAAGTGCGCACCTTTCTTCAAAAATCATTAAAAAAATCATCAAGATATCTAAAAAATTCGACGTTCTACGATTTTTTAAATATAATTAAGTAAATTGTTAATTTAATAAAATGCTACAAAATTAAGTTGATTTCCAAAGTTGATATCTCCAAAACAAGGTGTGATACTCAAACATTGTTTATTATCGGAAAAGTGCGCACATTCCTTTATAAATCGTAGAGTTTCAAAATCAAAACACCTTAAGAGATTGATTTTTTATAATTTCTTCAAAATGACAGGAAATCATTAATTTTATGAAATGCTACAAATTTAGGTTGAGTTCAAAAATTCACAGCTCATAAACAAATTGATATAGTGAAATACGGTTTGATTCTCGAAAACGTACACACTCTTCTTTATAAACCGCAAAATGTTTCATCAACATAATTGAAGAATTCGTTCTCTTACGATTTTTCCAAATTGCTTAATGAAATCATTAATTTGATGAAATGCTATAAATTTAGGTTGAGTTCAAAAATTGATATCTCATAAACAAATTGAGATATTAAGGTATGGTTTGATTCTCGAAAACGTATACATTTCTCTTTTTAAATCAGAAATAAATCATTAAAATACCATAAAAAATCAATTATCTATGATTTTTTAAAGATTTTAAAGCTGATATCTCAAAAACAAAAGGAGATATATCAAGTACGATTTTATTTTCGGAAAAATGCACCTTTCAACTTACTTAAGGAATGATTAATTTTATGAAATACTACAAATTTAGGTTGAGTTCAAAAATTGATATCTTATAGACGAATTACGATATTCAAATATGAGATATAAAAAGATCAACTTTAAAATTCGATTTTCTATGATTTTTGGAGATATTAAGGAAATTGTCAATCATTTGAAAATTGGTACGGTTTTATTTTCGGAAAAGTGCACCCCTTCCTTTACAAATCTCAAAAAGTTTTATCAAAATATGTTAAAAATTCGATGTTTTACATTTTTTCAACAATAAACAACCAAATCATTAATTTTAGAAAATGCTACAAATTTAGGTTGAGTTCAAAAATTGATATCTCATAAACGAATTCGGATATTCAAATATGATTTAACTTTTCTTTATAATTTATAAAAAGTTCACCAACATATCTGAAAATTCAATTATCCACGATTTTTTAAAGATGATTAAGGTAATTGTTAATTTTATGAAATGCTACAAAATTAGGTTAATTTTAAAAGTTGATATCTCAAAAACAAAGCGAGATACCCAAGTATAATTTTATTCGCGAAAAAATGCATAGTTTCTTTTATAAATCGCAATGAGCTTTATTAAAATATCTTAAGAATTCCATATTATAAAAATTGAATTTTTCAAAACGTATAAGCAAATCATTAATTTTAGGAAATGTTACTACAATCTTTAATTTATTGAAACTTAACTACAAATATCATTTCTAAGAAACGTTTGATAGCCATTTAAGTATTTAAACAGAATTGACGATGTCTCTTACATGTGGGTAAAGTCCAAAATCAAATTAATAGATACTGGAAGCAGACCCATTGTCTCTAAGTTATCTTTATCCATATGGCGCTCTTCGTAATTATTGCTTCCATCAACATTCATGGCTTCTTTGCTTTAACCCTATTCAAGGTATCTGAACTCAATTCATAAAAGGCTTTTACAACAGCAAAAATTAAATCGTCTATACTTTTCCAAAACCTGCAACGAATGAATTGCATTATAAATGCCTAAATCTAAAACGTTTGTATCAGGACAATGATATGATGAGTGGATGAGATAACATATGATTCTTTATGGATCTATATTATGGTTTCGCGTTGTCTTTCTGGATCTATATTGTTTTGCGACAAGTAGATCTTAAACAGTTTGTTTGTATTTCTGGTAACAATTTTCCAATAATCATATCCTTATATTTTTCTCTAGTGACATTAGAAACCATTTTCATTTCAATGATCCCAGCTGTCTGGAGTTTACTGCTCGATATAGTAGGTTCAAATAACAGAAAAGGCGAAATGTCAAGTTTTCCATCCAAGTCCTTGTTGTCAAAATAATTCAATATTTTTGAGATTTCAACCAACGCGTCCTTTTTCCATGACATTAATTCTATTATTTCCACCATCGGCTAATGATCTACAAGTTTAAAGCCAAATTCGGCTTACAGTTTGCATGAAAATGTTTCTTGTTAAAATATTTGCCCTCTTTCCTATTATTTTCTTAAACCGCATCTTTATGTGAGGTTTGAAAAGTCACGTTTTTGGATTGAAACTTTACTTTAAGAAACCTTACAAACCTTTTCAATTGCAGTGAAAAACTCAACATTTATTGAGTGTTATCAAAACGAGAACTGACATTTAAAACAAAGGACACCTCTTCTTAATTTTTGGGAAAAATTTATATTGGACACATATTGCGGAACGAATTCACGAGTTTTGCGGACCGTACTTTGGGAACCCCTGGTTTCGAACATTTTCACACAAATCGTCATAATTATTATGAAAATGTTATCCACAATAAAAATATATATGTATTCTGTTAATTTCTTTAATCAATTTTTTAATGAATTAATAATAATAAAATAAATTGTCTTCGTGATATCATAAGTGATATTTTCAAGATAAAAAATAAAAACCTTAAAAGAAAAGGGAGGTCGGCCATGAATGAGCCGCCACAATTATAATTCTAGTACTAGTTGACAAAATTATACCACGTCTTGCATAAACATCTTGTATAGACATGAAATAAATTTTTATGTGAACTCTAACAAGAATTGTTTAATATTGTTTACATCTAATTTTCGTTTTATATGATGTATAAAATTCTTGTGGAATACATTTTCTCATTTATTTATAGTTATTACATGCATTACACAAAATGTGTTATATATGTATACTTTAATTCGAAAGGTTCTTAATGGTCTCTACATTGTATATTGCTTCTTTTGAACTGACCTCGGCTACAATCATTCTTGCGACACGTTAACCACAAACTTTTTAGCCTTGATACAATTGATTATTTTATCTTGCTAAATCTTGTTTTTGTAGTGTTGGCACTAATGGGTGATTAGCTAAAATACTCATTTAATGTTGCAATAACACAATGATATTAATTAATGTCAATCTTACATACAATTTTGTTAACCTTCCATTATCAACTTATTCAGTTAAGGTTGTTATAAAGGGACCGCCATACGAAGAAAGATAATGTTTAAGAAAAGTAAGGTTATTTGTCACCGTTTCAAGTTTCTTTATACAAAATTTTACAAAATTCACATTAGATGTGCAAACACATTATCGTTTTGTCAATACATATTCGTGCATGGATCTTATAACGTTTATAATGCTGTTTTGAGGTTCGATGAAGTTCGCGTATCTCCTTTCGTAAACTTCATTCTTAATATTGCTTACTTGCTATAAAGCAGGCAAGTCAAAAAAAGTCAATTTGAAATAATCGAGTTTAAAACTTGTTTATATCATTATGCCCTTATACTTTTTTATGGCTCTCCTTACTTTTTAGTGACTTTGTTTGTCTAAAATGAATATGAATGCGCGGAAAAATATGTTTCGCGCATATTGATTATAATGGATTGTGTTTATATTCTAGCATACAAGCAATATAAAAGGCCAACGTATTGTTTTGACTACAGGACTGTTTATTGTCTGTATGTGTGATGGAGAGAAGCTTCATCTTAATGGAAATACACGTGCCTCTAAGTTGCCTTACTAGAAAATCGAGTCAATTTAACCACTTTATATACTATATATGATCTACATATATATATACTATATTTGTAGATTATGCAAGTCTCCCGAAATGACGTGTACAACAGAATACCACAAGTAGCTTGCCCGAAAATATGATGATTTAACTTATCTATGTGTTACAGTGAAAGTAAACAATTAGGCATTATTTATATTGCCCGGGCAATTTATAAACTGCCCAATATGATATGACAAAATGATAAGGTTGATTAGGACTGAATTTGAAGAATTTTTTCAGCTTGTTTTTAGATTGCTGAAGTCTACCAAATTTTGAATATGTCGGCTTTTCTTTTTCGGCATTGAAATCCTCAAAAAGCTTCCAATTGGTTAAAGAAATTTTTCTAGAATAGGTTTTTTTGATGCACGTATGCCCTGAAGCAATATAATTAGGGGCTTGCTAGTAGAAGACTCAATCGATGTAGGGACGAATAGTTTGATAAATCAAGCAGTCTATATACCATCATAGAACCAAACAAAATTATACTAAATCCTAGTTACTGGTCTTAAATCGGACACGTTTAATCGTGCTATACTTGATAACTCTATAAATTTATTATATTATGGATACTAAGATGACCAATAACAGAGTATGGTTTCTATTAAAGATTGTACCATCTAACGCTTGGAATTTGATTCTATTAGAAAGGTGGAATCCTATAAGAATCTTAACATCATCCAAGTGACTGCAAGTACTGCTGCGGTTTCGTGATTCAAGGCCTCAATTGCCAAATGAGACAATGTTGTTTTTGATATAACTTCCTATATGGACATAAACTTCATCTGTAAAGATGATTTTTTCGATAAAAATGTTCATCTTCATCCTAACGATCTCCTTCTAATCTCCGATCTCCGTTCCGATCTTCCGAAGTTGAAGGTTGAACATAACTATCTAAGGAAGATAATTTCTTCTAGTTATGTTAATCAGGGCCTAGTTCCGCTAAAGAATTTAACCCTGGTTCATTTTGTAGTGCTCCTTCTTCTATAGACTGTAAATTGTTTTCTCTTCTTTGTTTCTTCTTTATAGTTTATGTTAGGCAGAATGTCTGTATGTAGAAAACTTTTTAGACAAACATTTAAGTTTGATCAAAATATGGCCTCATGCGAAGTATAGTAAATGCCACTTTGATACACTCTGATCTTAATAGTATGAACAAAATGTAAACCTTCTGACAGTTTTCTGCTGTTATTGTTCTCCAGATACAAAGAAAACATACTCTCCACTTCTGATTCTCAGGATTGAATTCGTACGTTCTACTTAGCCCTGACTTTAAGAATGTCTGACCTCCCATATATCATCTTTATCATTTTGGAAAATAGTAGGACCAAAGTAATAACAGCAATATTTATAATGACTGGGAAATGTAATAAATTTATTCTACATTATCGTAGACAAATACAAAATTATTAAATTGTCTGATTTTATTGGTTATTATTTATAATGATCAAGCATTATGTAAACTACCTTAAATAATCAATCTACCGTGCATTTAGTTTTCTCGTTGTTTTTCGTTGTCGTTGTTTTTCGTTGTTGGGAATCAGAAATGGATTAATATAACTAAGTTGAAGGTTGAACATAACTATCTAAGGCAGTTAATTTCTTCTCGTTATATTAATCAGGGCCTAGTTCCGCTAAAGAATTTGACCCTTGTTCACTTTGTAGTGCTCCTTCTATAGACTGTAAATTGTTTTCTCTTCTTTGTTTCCTCTTCACAGTTTATATTAGGCAGAATGTCTGTATGTAAAAAAACTTTTTAGACCAACATTTAACTTTGATCCAAATATGGCCTCATACGAAGTATAGTATATGCCACTTTGACACACTCTGATCTTAATAGTATGAACAAAATATAAACCTTCTGACCGTTTTCTGCTGTTATTGTTTTCCAAATACAAAGAAAGCATACACTCCACTTCTGATTCTCAGGATTGAATTCTCACGATCTACTTAGCCCCGACTTTAAGAATGTCTGACCTCCCATATACTATCTTTAACTCAGTCTCCATAATGTCTTTGGAAAATGGTAGGACTAGAGTAATTCCAGCAGTATTCATAATGACTAGGCAATGTAATAAATTTATTCTAAATTATAGTAGACCAACAAAAGATTATTAAATTGCCTTATTTTATTGGTCATTATAATGATCAAAAATTATATAAACCGCCTTAAATAACCGAATTAATCGTAACATACATAAAAAATTGCGTAGTTTAGCCGCTAGGCTAGTGGCAATTTTGAGCTTTTTTATAGATGTTGATGCTTTTTAAACAACTTCATTAATATTAACACACATCCTGTTATTGCTTTACTTTACATTTTGACAAAAATTTTTTGTTTTGAATAAACATTTTTCATGTCATGTATTTCGTTTTCAATCCACTTACTTGTAACAATCCACTTATAATTAATATTTCTTGAAGTCTACTTGAAAGCATTAAAAAATTGTTAATTGTTAATTGATTAAAAACACTACTTATCTTAAATTTTCAATTATTAAAAGCCTTAAGGCCTTGAAATCTCCGAGTACAAGCGAGCCTTAAGGCGACTTTCTCAGAATCTCAATTTGCGACGACAACAACGACGACTTAGCGGCCACAGTAAGAAAAAAAATACCGCTTTTACCATCTCCGGATAAAACAAACTCCTCCGTCGGGACCTCTCATGTATTTATTACCCTTTCTCCCGTAACTAACTGCACCATTGTCGCTTTCGATGCGGTGCAAGCGGTGGAAGCGATGGAAGCGGTGCAAGCGGCGCAAGGTACAATAACTTGCCAAGAATTCTGTTTCGGTAAAGTCGCTCGTAAAACACCTGGCAGATGAGATTTATAGCCTCCGTGCTGGTCGCGTTCCGCTGCTCATCCCATGGCATCCTTCAGAAATGACGACGACAAGTAACAAGGTAATAATAACCTTATAAACTCTACGGCCGTATAATTACCCGTTGAACTTGAAGGAATCCATTGAAGATAAGTAGAAAGCGATTGAAATTGCAGATTTTTTTTATTAATGGCTAACTTTAAACGTAATTTTACACTTTCACAGCGAGTGATGTCGAATGTACAGTTAGGGTTATCTTCAAACAAATCATCTTCACTTTCTTAATGTTCAGGAAATTTGATGTTACGTGCAAAAGATTAAATGCCAAACCGACTAATACGAATTTTAAATTCTGTTATACTACTTTCTAAATGACGACAAAAGATAGGTGTGAATTATGTGATGGAACAAGACTTTTAAATTTATTAAATATTTTTTTTATAAACACACTTAAGCATCTCAAATGATTTTCAGATTGCTATTAGTATTGAATAAAACACTTTCAGCATGTTGTACCATAATTATTTCGGAATTCGATTGATTTATATAACGTCATTTATGCAACACGAAATTTGATGACTATGCGAAATTTCGATTCTCTGAATAGGATTCGAAAGAATGATCACTGATATGTTTTGCTGTACGTTTTTGCTGTGGTATTGAAAATGCTTCACATAATTTAGTTAACAGTAATGTATGAAAATATCATCAATATACAGACTATTTCTAAGTTGATGCGAAAGATTTACATCAGATCCTTAGTCCCTAAGTTTAATCAATTTTATAATCTTATCAGACATCAGAATTTTGATGTATTTGCATTAACTGAGACCTGGTTGTCGTCTGATATTCCGGACGGATCGTTGTCGATTGATGGGTATAATTTGGAAAGGGTGGACCGAATTGGTAGGGGCGGTGGTGTGTGCTTTTATGTTAGAAATACATTTAAATACACTATAATTGAGAGATCTCGTAATATTGAACAACTATGGTTACTTTTCAGAGTGAATAAACGTAAAATTATTTTGGGCATAGTTTATCGTCCTCCCAATTTTCCGTGTAGTGCTTTTCTGGATGAACTTGAGGAAGCTGTATCTCTGTGTCTACCCCTTAGCGATGAGATTATAGTCTGTGGTGACTTTAACATTGATTTTCTTGACGCTCAAAATGTAAACAAGTCAGCTTTGAAGACGCTTTTTTCATCTTTTGATGCTAGACAGTTGATTTGTGAGCCAACTAGAGTTACTCGTACTTCGTCCAAACTAATTGATCTTGTTTTTGCCTTCTGTGCGGTGGATGTCAAACATTCGGGGGTTCTGGCTTCTCAGATTTCTGATCATGATATTATCTTTTGTGAGTTATCATTAGTTAGGTCTTTTCCCTCAGATTCTTTTGGAGTTGGAAGAAATTTGGGGTCGATTGATGTAAAGGGTTTTAGAGAGTTTTTAAAACAAATTTCTTTCAATCATATTTTTTTTATTGAGGATATTAATGAGAAGCTTTCATTTTTTAATGACAGCATTCTTTTTGCTTTTAATCTTTTTTCACCGGTGGTGACTAGAAGGAGAAATAATAGGATGCGACCCCCTTGGCTCACGGACAACTTAAAGTTTATGATTTCTTTGCGTGATAAGGCGAAGGCAGACTTTAAGAGGATTCAGACCTCTGCTAAGTGGGACTACTATAAGTCTCTCCGAAACTTAACGACACTTACTGTAAGGGCAGAGAAGCGGGCTTATTTTCGTCATATTGGTAATATGCGTGACAAAAAACAAATGTGGTCTAAGCTGAGGGCACTTAGTTTGAAAAAGGAGTCAGTATGTGGTATCCCAGATGGTTTGAAAAATGTTAATGATTTGAATGATTACTTTTTGAATAGTATCTCTGATATTCTTGGTTTAATGCCTTTGGATCAATCAGTGGTGGATTTTTATAATAATTTGCCTAATAATGGAGGCGCTTTTAAATTTTCGACTGTTTGTCCTTCAACGGTGGAGAAACTTGTGTATGACTTAAAGTCATGTTCTGAAGGTAGTGATGGTATTAGCGCTGATATGATTAAGCTTGCCTGTCCAGTTGTTTTGCCTTACATTACGCATATAGTAAATGTGTGTATTGCTGAGGGGTGGTTTCCAGACATTTGGAAACATGCTCTAATTAAACCTATTCCTAAAAATCAAAATCCCACCAGTTTTAGTCATCTGAGACCAGTCAGTTTATTGCCAGCCTTTTCAAAGATCCTGGAGAAGATATTAAAACAACAACTTGTAGAATATCTGAATAATTTTAATATACTTCCAGAATTTCAATCTGGTTTCAGAATGGGTTTTAGTACTACTACTTCAATGATGGCACTTGTGGATGAGTTGATTGCTGCTGTTGATCAGGGTAATGTTGCTGTTCTTACTGTGTTAGATTTTAGTCGTGCATTTGACACTGTGAATTATTCCATTCTTTTGTCGATTCTTTCGGCAATTGGATTGGATACGACTGCTCTAAACTTGGTGGGTGCATATTTGAATGGTAGATCACAGTCGGTTGTTATTGATGGGGTGGTATCCAGACAACGGGAGATTACCTCAGGGGTTCCGCAGGGATCTATTCTTGGACCAATTTTGTTTTCCATTTATACAGCTCATCTTTTTGATCGAATTCGACATTGCACACGGTATGTTTATGCGGATGATACGCAGTTGGTTCACTCCTTTCTTCCCTGTGAATGGCGGGAAGCTGTTCTGCGCATCAATACTGATCTTGATTGTGTTTATAGGGCATCCACTGCACACAGTCTCAGGATTAATCCTGATAAATCAGCGGTGATGATCTTCGGGAATACAAAATTTACTTCAGGTATAGCTGGGTCTTTTGATATTGTCATGGATAATACAAAGTTGCCTATAGTTGATAGTCACAAGGGGCTTGGTCTGGAGATTGACGGTTCTTTTAGATTTTCGTCTCAGGTCAGTAAATACATTAGGAACGCTTATTTCGCTCTCAGATTGCTTTTTCCACATAGGTCATACTTGCCAATAGATGTTAAGAGGATGCTATGTGATTCTCTTGTTTTGTCTCAATTTAATTACATGGTTCCTGTGTACCATCCGGCGTTAACTGCTTTTGATTCTAACAGGATTCAAAAAGTTCAAAACTGCTGTCTACGTTTTATTTATGGCATACGAAAATATGATAAGATATCTCATAAGTTGGTTGACGCTGGGTGGTTATCCATGAGGAACAGAAGAGTGCTACAGACATTGGTGGTTTATCATAAACTGATTTTGAGCAAAACTCCAAGTTATTTATATAGAAAAATTAAGTTCAGACGAGACGTTCATGATCGATTGACTAGGGCTGTTTTCTTTATTTCTCCACCTCTCCATCGGACCAGTTTGTTTGAGAGATCTTTCTCATACCATGTTTACAAATCCTATAATCTCGTTTCGATGGCTGATAGAAAGTTAAGTGTGTCGACGTTCAGGTCTCGGTTATTTGAGAGATTATTCAGATGTCAGAATACTTATCTGATGCAAGGAATCCCGATATCGAGTTGCGTTGCGCATGTCGCGGAATGATGTTTTAGTTAGTTAGTTGTTCAGTAATTTAAATTTACATATAATTAACATTTATATTCAATTCAATATATTTGTTTTTTTTTTTGTTTCGTGTTTGCATGTTCATAATTATTAATGTAATAACTCTTTTTATTATCGAGGTCCAGATGGAAGAACAGGATTTTTTTCCTGAATCTCCGCCTCGTGAATTGCTTACGCACTATGTAAAATAGATTTATCTCTTTAAGTAATTATTGTGTTTGAAGTTTTTTATTTTTGGGTTTTATATTGATTTATTACTTTTGTAATTTGCTATGTGGGTTGGCAATAAAGTTTATTATTATTATTATTATTATTATTATTATTATTATTATTTAATGTGGTGATTTTTTTGAGCAAAAATTAAGGATTGGGTTTCCAAGTCTACTAACGATAAGACCCTGTATATCATAGATTGTAATGAACAACAACAGGAAAATAATATCTCAGAATGAGTTTGATGACATTATGAATATATTGAAAAAGAAACATTGAAATAATGATGTTTTCCTCCAGGTTCATCTTTATATTATTAGTTAAATGTGTTGAAAAAGAATATTTCTTTAAAAGATAATTTATTTTTAATGGCATGGTTTCATTTTTATAAAACCGTCATCAAGTACAACAGTAATATTGAAAAGTAAAGTTAATCGTTATAATTACTAATTGGTTTTACTGTCTAATAGTCAACAAAAAGTTTTGATAAATAATGACAAAACATATTCAAATTGAAAAGTAAATAGTTAATGTAATAAATGTACGCCACGTTATAGAACAACATCAATACGAATATTAACATGTATAAATCGTGACACTTGATTGTGGACATTTTTGTGCTAAAAATATCGCAGGTTGAGGAACGGGTTTGTTATCTCCAAAAATTTCAAAAAATACCGGCTTATATTAAAATCAATTATGTCATTTAACAGTTCGTTCGTTTACTTTTATTCATATAGCACTCCTTCATCACATCCACTTCCTAAGATTTATTTTGTTTTCTGAATTATCATATTATTTAAACGAGCTCTATGGTTATTGCGTATAATTTTCCTGAAAAACGCCGAATTTAAACAAATAATTAAATAAACTACAAATAAGGTACAATTATACATGTATTGTTTTTTGGCGTAAAGTCTTGGATATACAGGGTGAGTCAATAGTGCGAGGATTGTGGCCTTACTGTTGAAAATAAAGGAAATGTTTTTTTGTCATCATAGATTATCATCAAAACTGCATCGACTAAAATTATTTTCAACTATACAGGCTGTTTCACAATTCCAGAACCCTAGTCAACTTAATTTTTTTAAATGGAACCCTATACATTTTTTTAGATATGTTGATTACCTGTCTTAATGCTATAAATGCGTATCTTGTTTTCAAATTTTGAATGCAAGGTTGCCAAGTTATTAATCATTTTGTGCAAATTTTTCAAAAATATTGTGGTGACTTAAAATTCATTATCACCATTATTATTAAATATTAAAGATTGTAATTTGCCATATCGATAAACAAAGCTTTGATCTTTGAAACCCCACTAATACAATTTGATAATATTATACAGGATGGTTACAAGAACCGGTTAATTTATGAAATGTTTGACGGACCATAACTTTGTTATTTTAAATGGAACACCCTATATTTTTTCAATGCCTCAGCAGGCTTTATTAATTATCTTTCATTTCTGTTAAGCATACGGTATATCTAACATGTATACTTTTTGAGATAATTACACTATTTCAAAAATGTCGGCATAAACTTGATTTTTCACAAGAAATAAACTATGAAGAAGACATTTTTAAACAAATGCAAGTAAGTTTATTTCATAAAAGATGGAAAAGTATGGATTTGTGCACAGACAATAGTATTAAGAAAACAACTTTTAAAAAATTCTATTTAAGTATGTTGGAAAAATGTTATCATAGTGGAGGGATGTACCATCGTGCTAAGACCACATTCTTTGTCAAACGTCTCGTAAAACATAAGTTTTAGCAATTGATTTTCTAAGAAATTCAAAAAAATTATCGATTGACGATTACCTCGAAGAAAAACGATCTGATCAAATAAGATTCTAAAATACCTGACCATATAGTTTAGCACCATTGTTGTTAGTGGGCTACTTTTCATATAAATTTACTGTTGACCATATCGTAGTAATAAAGATTAAGGCGGTTAACACAGTTATTTTTACAAAACATCGCTTATTTGCTGTATAGAAGATTATCGTAAAAATTACATTGTCGTTGATCTTTTTCTAATACCCATTTCGAAAATTCTAGTCTTTTTTGAACTGAATATGCACACATGTATATTTTTTCATCTTTTACAAACTAGACGCACTTGCATTTGTTTAAAAATGTCTTCTTAATAGTTTTTCTCTTGTGAAAAAACAAGCTTATGCCGACATTTTTGAAATAGTGTAATTATCTCAAAACGTACACATGTTAGATATACCATATGCTTAACAAAAATGAAAGGTAATTAATAAAGCCTTCTCAGGCATTGAAAAAATATAGGGTGTTTCATTTAAAATAACAAAGTTATGGTCCCTCAAACATTCCATATATTAACCGGTTCTAGTAACCAGCATGTATATTATTACCCAAAAGTATTAGTGGCGTTCGAAAGACCCAAACTTTGTTTAGGGATATGCCAAATTACAATCTTCAATATTTAATAATAATGCTGATAACGAATTTTAAGTGATCACATGATTCTTCAAAAATTTTCACAAAATTATTAATAACTTGGCAACCTTGCATTCAAAATTTGAAAACAAGATATGCACTTATAGCATTTAAGACAATTAATACGCATATGTGAAAAGATACATAGGATTCCATTTAAAAAATGAAGTTGAATACGAGCCTGGAATAGTGAAACACCCTGAAAATAATTTTAATCGAAGCAGCTTATAATGTATGATAATAATGTATGATGACTATGTATATAAATTCTATTATTACGATGTAATAATGTTATATTTTGTATCTCTGAGAATCTATTATTTATTTTTATGATTTTCTTAAGTTCCATATGAATTGATTTTTTGTATAAGCGTACATTGACTAAGCGATTAAATAAAAATCTGAAAGCAGCTTCTTTATGTTGTTGACAATTCAAGGATTTCTTTGAGATAATGCTGTTTGTTGTTCCACCTTTTCTAAAGATGCTAAGAAGGAGATAAATACATTTTAATAGTATGGCGAGAGTGGAAGCCATATTTCATATCATGCATTATACTCTTCAATTACGCTCTTCAAAGGTGTTAAATACAAGGTTAATTGCATATCTTTTTGTGAACATCTGGAAAGTAACATAATATTCTGTTTAGATTCGATTATTTTATTGAGATTTGGAATTGGACAATTTGGTTATTCACTCTCTAAAAATGATGGATGGTATATGGCTGCCACTATAAAATTGACCTCTTTAGAATGTCTGGCGTAAACCTTGCCCTTACGATATAACCATTAAGAAAAAGTCTAGCGCCTCAATCAGGCGAACGCGCCAATGGTCGTAATTGCAACTTTTCGTTAACAATCCATTTGAGAACATGGTAATCCTCATGATATTTTCTTCGAGTTTAACTGTCAAGTAATGACATAATATGGTCCGATATAGTTCGTCATGACCGTTACCGTCACGCCATTGCCGTTTTCAAAAAATATCACCAAATGAATCTTTTAGAACACAAGCCGCATTGACCAGTAAATTTAGTGTATGTTTTAAGGTATTTCAAAAATTAATTGAAGATTTTCTGTACCCCAAACACGAACATTTACTCCCAAAAAAGTAAAACGTGCTTCATTGGTCACATGACTGCAATTATCGGGATCACCGTCAAGAATATCTTGTATATTTATACATATTTAAACCAAGTGTATACCATAGAGCCTTTTATATAACCGAATGAATTAATATCGGCTAAAATCACAAGGAGGATCCACAGTTTCTAATTTTGCAATAGATGTAAGTTAAGAAGTCATTTTGTTACAAGAAAGTGTGCACAAAGCAACAACATCAACAGTATATCAACAGTATCAGGAATCACCGGGCGATAAGTAAAATAGCCAACTAGAAACATGCCAACTGCTTATTAAGTTGCATAGAAAATAAATCTATGCAACTTAATAACTTAACCTTCATCTGAACCAATCTTGCATAGATTTTATATTTTTGGGATTCAGTGAGCATCCATTTTTCGATGAAGGGATTTTGAAAGAGGTTTTTTTTGACTGTAGCACAGTTTCATTAACACTTTCTTGACTTTTGCAATAAAAATGTCTTCTGCCAGCTGTATTTAGTCTTTTTAGTAGTATAGTGTTAGAACTATACTACTAGCTCTAAAGCGGTTAATATTTTCGAAGCACACTCAAATGTTTTTTCAACAATAATTTTGTTTTTTTTAGGGATGAATTTTTTTTCTGCTGGCAGTTTTACAAGCAGTATCAACTTCTTCGTAGCATTTCAAAACTTCGGAAAGACGTATTAAGTCTTCTAAAATCAATATCAAAAAGCAAGTCTTTTGCAAACAATATCAAGTCTTCTAGAAGCTGCTTAAGTCTTCTGAATATATTTTAACTCTTCAAGAGGCAATATCAAGATTTTGAAAGCATTTCAAACAGGATGAAGTTATTAACAGCATTTTGGAAACCATATAAAGTTTTCTAGAAGCAGCATCAAGTCTTATGGAAGCATTTTAAGTCTGTCAGATGCAATATCAAGTATTCTGGAAAGAGTTCATGTTTGCTAGAAGCATTATCAAGTCTTCCAAGGGTAGCGTCATGGCTTCTGGAAACGGATCAAGCATTCTGGAAGCATTTCAAGTCCTGTGAAAGCATTTTAAGTCTTTTGAAAGCAGAAAGTTAAGTTTTCCAGAAACAGTACCTAGTTTTCTGGAAGCAATTCAGGACTTTTAGAAGCACTATCAGCAAACAATCTAGAAACAGTATCAAGTTTTCTAGAGGCATTGAATGTCTTCTGGAAGCATTTTAAGGCTTTTGGAAGCTGTATCAAATCTTCCAGATGCAGCATTGAGTCGTCTGGAGTATTTTAAGATTTCTAGAAGACGTCTCAAATCTGTTACAATCATTTCTAGAATGAATATCAAAACTTTTCAAAGTATTTCAAATTTTCTGGAAGCAATATCAAGTAATCCAGAAGCAGTATTATGTTTTATGGAAGCATTTCAGGTCTTACAGAGATAATATCAAGTCTTCTGAAAGAAGCCTTGTAGAAGCAGTATCAAATGATTTGGAAACATTTTAAATCTTGTACAATCAACATCAAGTCTTTTGGAAGCATTTGAAGTCCTTTTGGAAGCAATATCTAGTCTTCTAGAAGCAATATCAAGGATTGTGGAAGCATTTCAAGTCCTCTAGAAGCAGTACTAAGTCTTTTGGATACATTTCAAATCCTGAAACATGCTAAGTCTTTCACAGGCAATATCAAGTTTTCTGATAGCATTTCAAGTTTTCTAGAAGCAGTATCAAGTCTTCCAGTACTGGTATCATGTTTTCTGGAAGCAGTAAAAGCCTTCTCAAAGCATTTCAAGTCTTCTGAAAGCATTTTAAGTCTTTTAAAAGCAGTACCAAGTCTTTCAGGGACAGTACCGAGCTTTTTGGAAACAATTCATGTCTTCGATAAGCATTTCAAGTATTTTGGAAGCAGTATAAAGTTTCTTAGAAGCAGCGTCAAGTATCTTAGAAGCAGTATCAAGTCTTGTGGGCGCATTTTAAGTCTCCTAGAAGTAATATCATGTCTCAATTTAAAATCCGTGTCCAAAAAACATTCGATGCATATTCTGGAACAGAATTGCGAAAAAATAACTGACTAGTACATTAAAATTAAAAATATATTGTGTACTGAGAGAACCCACATATTTGGCGGCTATGTGTATGGGTACTCTGGACCCATTAAAACTGTTGTGTGGATCCAGAGCTCACATATCCGGTGCCTATGATATTCATCAATAAGAATACAGCAAGTAAAAGACAAAGTAATGATGGACCTGATCACTTAATCCTTCATTAGGCACGGCGTCAAATCAAAGTAACCGGTAATCTTCAGCTAAAGAAAAATCAAAATTAAAATTAGGACAATTTAATAAAGTTACATATTGTTACTTTAAGTTATCTTTTAAAAAGTTCAATTGTTCATTAAAATCAAAAGCTGCAAGTTTATAGAATTTAACTTTTAATAGAAGATATCTATAAAATTAAATATTTGAATTAAATATCTTTTGAATCCTGAAACGTCCAATGAATGATTTTATATATTATTTTTAATCATTAAAAAGGACATATTTCAAAAAAGAAAAATTAAATAAAGAACTTTTTGTATTAAAAAAACATTAAATGAAACATTGCAGCATTCAGCCATGAACAAATTAAAACTGGTAATATTAACCTAAATTATTAAAACAACCTCAACTCCAATTTATGGTATGAAGACACGCTCGTTGTTTCTTGATTAATCCATTCATAATTCCTAACCGTCTCTAAATTAGAAATAATAAATTTTTTATGTGTTCTTAATGTTTTCAATTATAATCAATATTTTATAGAATAACCATGCAATAAAATGTATCAAGATTACAATGCGTATTAATTTAATAATTTATTGAGTACTTAACAATGTTAACCATTTAATTTTAATATTTATAAAGACATATTTACGTCTGTCTCAAATGAATAGAAAATCCTTTTTTCAGGTAATTTTTTTTGAACAATTTTCTACGTAAGGAATACGGTTTTGATTACATTACATTCAGAAAATAATTCCATATTCTGTAATAAAAATTGGAGATTGTTATTAAGCAAAAAAAATTAATGACTAACTTGTTTAAAAATTGCATTTTGCTTTAATCTATGCAAAAAAATTGAATCTATCTCATCAATTTTTCCATTAACAATTTTCATAGAATGAAACAGTGAGTAAAGGAACCGAAATAAATGTTACTTTCTTTCTCCTCATCGGATAAGAAATATCTTCAGTAAATAATTGATTGACTGAACAAAATTATAGTAGACATCCTGCATTAATATTTCTTATAACAATTCTTGATTTCAACCAAGAAAAACTGCTTCTTATGACAACTGCATCATAATCATACTGGGTAAACCACAATCATTTCTTAACAAACAATACCTGGATGACACAAATATAAATGTGTATAAAGAAGACGTAAGTAGTGTTTTAATGTGTGTAGTTCACTCACACACATTAAAAAGTAAACAATTATGACTGGCAAATTCACTATAAATGTCAAAAGGAGTACATATTTGTATACCAACACTTCAATGTTTGTTTTGAATATACTTACCCATAATATTTTTTATCACATTAATTGTCATTATCTTGTTACTATCAATTAACGATTATGAATAGAACTTGATTATGTCGTAATTGCAGCAATTTGCGATTATCTGGTACATTTCCCTTTGAAACAGAATTGTCTATTAATTATTTACGAATGGGTAATCAATTTGACCTTCTCCACCTGTCACTATAGACTTTCCGCAATCTATAGATCCAGTATTGGCTCTATTTAAGTAAGATAGTCTAATAAACCTGGCGAAATAATCGCAGCTCGCTCAGCTTGCGGCTTTTTAGCTGTTTCGCAACCGCGCGTATACGAATAATTTAAAGACCGACGGTGAAGGGTGTACCAGAAATGCGAAAAGGCAGTCAGGTGTCCCAGATTTCTACGGACCGCCGGTGCATTGTGTGTGCACTTCTGAACAACTTGTATTCGAGCGCTTGTATGAGCCAACTGGTCACAAGGCTCAGAAGAAGGACCTCGGGCGAACCTCGCTTGACCGTTTGAATTTCGATTTCGTAATGAAACTAAAGAACGACTTCGAACTGTATCTTTCTCGTCTTTTTTAAAGATCAAATTGATTAATGTTATTAGAAAATTATTCGATTTGAAAGTGGGGATATAGTAATTGTAAATTTGTGGGTTAGAAGCAATTATAAAGGTAACAACGTTTTTTAGCAGATGTTCAGATGTAATTACGAACATCTTCAACCTTTAAAACGAGTTACATTAGAAAGTTTAGTAAATTATTAAGTCCAGGAGCGTGCGTTACACGATGTGCAGCATTCAGCCATGAACAAATTAAAACTGGTAATATTAACCTAAATTATTAAAACAACCTCAACTCCAATTTATTGTATGAAGACACGCTGATTGTTTCTTAATTAACCCATTCACGATTTCTAACCGTCTTTAAATTAAAATAATAAATTATTTATGTGTTCTTAATGTTTTCATTTATCATTAATATTTAATAGAACAACCATGAAATAAAATGTATCAAGATTACAATGCTTATTAATTTAGTAATTTATAGAGTGTTACAATGTTATGAATTCCTTATAAATTTTCAACTAGCATTTTTAAAGTTCTCATAAACGTCAACTTTCCAATGCTAATGAACAATTTGCGGTTGGGTTTATTTCAAATTAACATCATTCGCTTGTAGATGCTTCAATAAATTGTAACCAAACCCAATCTCATTAAACAGATACGATATATTTTCATAACTGATTGACATATTTTAAGATTTATTTAACCCGATATCATATCCGCTTCAGGAATAGAAATCACAATGTACACTATTTACTTGACACAGTTATAGAAATAAATATATCAACTTTCTTGGTGTACATAAATTACACGTACCATTTTCTGAGATTACTTAAAAATACAAAGGAAAGTTCTCTTATACGCACTATTAAGTCCAACCCGTAATTTCTAATCACACTAAATTGATGGGATGTTGAAGAGTGTTATCACGAAATAGCGTGTGTAAGTGAAAATTTTTATAAATTATAGAAGCGAATTGTAATGTTAATAATTTAGTTTTCGTGCAGGTGACCTAGATTGAAAGATATTTTTTCTGGACCAAAACGTAATTGTTTTTTTGCAGATCTCCTCCAAGGTCGTATTGTTACATGCAAGAGTAATTTGTCAATGTAAACCAAAAAATAATTAATCCGTTTAAATAAAATTTTAATTTTAAAGTGATGTAACTAACATTTAAATGTTGGCATAAAACGCAATTTCCATTCAAATTCTTATTGAAGCGACAAAACAAACGGTATTATTTGACAGCATCTCCATTTTTTAAAATCGATATGGCAGTAAAGTGCAGATTATATCACTATAATAGCCAGCCATTAATAAAACCTTAACCTTTTACTTTAGACTCCCGTTACTGGTAACAACAAAGATCAATGTAAGATGTATTTAAAAACATATATTTATCTTATAATATCTACTATCATTCAACATGAATTATGCAAGTTAAAAAGGTCAAAATGTTTAACTTTTAAGTGTTTAGTTACTTCTTTGCCATCAGCGCAATACCTCGCGAGTTTTGTGGTTTCTGCGGTTTTACAAATAAAAATTCTTTTATTTATTACCCAAACTGCTTGCTTAATTTATCACATAACTTAACCGATTTGAAAGTTTCAAACGATTTATGATTTTATAATCAACACGGTTGTTCATTTATGTTATTTAATTCGACCTAAACCAGAACATGATAACAACTAATATTTTATAAACTAACTCAAGCTAAACGCATGTAAATTAATTATGAACCGTCATGTTCACTAATTTGACCAATTCAAAACGTTTCACAGCTGATTTCAACGAATCAACGACGCAGAACGGAATTTGATCTTGTTCTTTGGTGATATTATTACATTATCAGGCTATTTATAATTTAATTGATATTGCAGATATAACATAACAGTAATAAAAACAAAAAAGTGGCAGAGAAAGTCGAAATATTTATGTTTACACTGGAAGAAAATGCTCTGCAAGAAACTTCAATTCTACCACCACTCTACTCCATTTGAAATAATTTATCGATCAGTCGTTAATTGAACCTCAATCTAATCTTTTATACAAGTCGCCGCACGAGAAAGGAAAGTATAAGCTATTTTTGTAACCTAAACACATTTATATAGCGCAAGAATTATTGATAGGAAGTATCTCTAAAGTGCTTCTGAAGTGTCGTATAATTTCCCTTTTAATGTCTTAGAAATCGGAAACCATAAATGTTATCTGCGATACCCAAAGTTATTACAGATTTCTTTTAATATCGACACATTAATGAATCATTACATGGAAAATTGGTTTAATATGTTTTAATTAAGATGATTCCTAATTAATTCGATATATTCTTGGCGTATATAATAGGTAGAAAGTTGTTAATGTTATTGCAAAATTATGTAATACTATTGAAATTAATTATTAAAATTAATTTTTAAACTTTTAGATAAATGGAATGGCAAAGTGAGATAAAAAGTCAAATAAGATTGCTCAATATTAATATATCGATTGAATCTGAAACTGAAGCAATTTTATGGAAATTCTCAGCCTTTGTTTCCCTTAAGATCATCATCACGACTTTAAAGTTAGAAGGCCAGGAGTATCACGTTGACGTGTTGCACTGATTTCAGTTAATAAATCTTGTAAATACGTTACGATCTATATTGAAATCGTTTTAAATGTTAAACACTGAAAATATTGCGGATTGGAAGTTACAACACGTAACTTAAAATCACACGTATAATATCGTATATCCTTTCCATAACTCAAACATCCTTGAAAAATATCATGGGATATAAACTTCATATTTTTTGATTTTTCTCAAAATCAAATAAAGAAATAGTTACAAACCATGGGTCAGGGTGTGATTAAAAATCTGAAAGTACTTCATTGGAAATAAGTCTTAAAAAGAATGGGTTTTGCATTAGAATATAAAATAACCATTGCTAAAATTATTGATCTGCGTGTGTGCACAACAGAAAGAAAACCATAAAAAAATGTTGAAAAACACAGCTGGATTTTCCGAAAATATGACACAAAAAATATTGGATGATTTACGAAACATCGACTTCTGTTATACTTCAATAAAACGTTGCTATAAATGACAATATAAGTTTGATGGAATTTTTGACGGTAGATGAAGATGTAATCATGACCGGTTATCCCACTGATGGTGAAATCTATGGCTTCCATTATATTGATCAGATAATGATTTTTCTCAGATAATGTTTTTATATATTAAATGAATGTGAACTTCATTATATCTAAGTTCGTTAAATGGATGTCTTACTCTATAATAATAATAAGCTTTATTTCTATCTTAACAAAAATGCGCAGAAAACGTCAAATAATATTCAAACAGTAATCTACTGTTATCTGTATACTTACAAGTAGAATGAGTTGAAAATATCAATACATTTACAAAAAGTACTTTGGTCTAACTCGGACTGGGTAGTAATAAACAGATGTTTTAAGGAGTTTTATGGAAAACTTATGTCAAAAGCTACAATTAGACAATTAAAGTTGTATGCTGAAGCTGATAGGAATAGACAAGGCTGCAGAGGAGTCATTATTAGGATTAAAGATTTTGTTTTAATATGTCTATCGTTTTTAGCGCCTCTCTTTCCGCAACCTCTATCTGCTATATTTGATGATTGGTTTGCATAACACGTTATAAATGTGTGTAGCGCATTCAGTTGATTATTCATGACTTCTGAATTTTAAGGATATAAACCTGATTCTTTTTACGTTATCTTTTTACTCTCTGCTCACGGTATCAAGGCCTCTGCCTTGATATCGAAAATTTAACAGTTACTCCTAGATATTTGCAGGTTAATGTGAGAGAAATGGTAGAAGTAGGACTTTTAATACCGATATTTCGAGTTGCCAAATACCGGGATCCCGGATCATGTATGAGCAGTATTTAAAACTAGTATAATAAAAAATCATTACAAGCGCCAAGTTTAAGCAACTAAAATATGATGTTTTTAAATTAAAAATCGTCAACTTAACTCAACTCAACATAGCACAATCCAACCCAACTCAATATTACTACTTAAATAGTTTTTATCTGTCCCAATTAATCCCTTCTTCGAGAATCCGCCTACAGTTCTTTTCTTCTCTTAACATATCGTCACTGTCAGGACATAAGGTCACAAGTAAGAAAAACATGTTTTTTGATTTATATCATATTTAAAAGATTATAAATAAGGACCTTTTTTTATGTCCCGGCAGCAGCAATATGTTCTTGCTTTTCTTAATCCTGTCCACACAGCCAGCATTAGTGATGGGATGGTATTTGAGGAACGATATTTTGGTAAGCATTATTCTAATGGAAGGTACCATTCCTCATACAGTTGTCCCAGAACTTACCTGCCAAGCAGAAACCCCAGATATTAGACTTGGTTTTATATCGATTTGGTCTTCAAAAGGGAACTCTTTGAAGTTGGATATATTGACATAAAATCAAGTCTGATTTTATCGAATTCATAATATTTTAGATCGGTATTTTAGTCTAATGACCAATCCAAATATATACCATTGCATCCATGGAAATTTGTGTTATTGGCATAGAGTAGTACATATGTGTCCAGGCTAAACACAACTATTATATGACAACTATTATATATTGTATGGTCATTGTATACATATGAGATCTATGATTTTCAAAGTTTTCTAATTAATGACAATAATGAAATGAGAACGATAGTTTACTAGACCTGATAGAACAGATTTATTTTTGGGATACAGATGATAATGGAGTGGATGTCTAAACCCAGATTCCTAAAGATTTATGTTGAAATATTACTCTATTCGAGGCTACATCTCCTATATAAGTGTTCTCAGTAGTTTCAGACCCCCTCAGAAATGCAGATTGCTAACAGACATCTATTGTCCTCTTTTTATTTATTCAGAATAAAGCATTCTCAGTAAAGAAATATACACTTTCCAGACAATCAGCTGCAAATTATATTATTTTTTAGAATCGCAATGCCTGGACACGTCATTAGGATCATTAAGCTCTTGTGTTTCTGGGGATGTTTAATTTTTGGACAATTTATGAGCTTCTTGCAAAAAGTTTTTCCATTTATTTGGTTAACATTCTTTTCAAACTTCAATATATTTTTCACGTTGGTATTAAAAGTAGCGATGAGTTTTCAGATAAAACTTCTCTGTGTCTTTCGATTGCTACGTAATTTTTTAAATGAATATATTATTTTCATTACTATGCTATTTTGTTCCATTACAAAATTCAAAACTTTTATTTGACACATATTATCATTTTATATTACTCACAAAAGATATTCAAAGTACTGCCAGATCAAATTTTCATATTTTTGTATTTTTCTCAATATTAATGTATTTAAACACAAATATACTACCGAGGTATATTGTTAAAAATGAAATTTGATACAACTTTTGTTCTAAATGGTTCGATTAACATGTGTTAACCTAAGCAACTTGTAAGTGGACAAAGTTTATCAATCTTTCACATTTTTATATTTCGCAAGATATTAACGCATTTGAGAGCAAGAAATATAAGAGAGCAATATTATTGAGAATAAAATAAAAGTTATAGAGAGTAAAGTTGGAAGTTTTGTTCTGGATTTTTATAAATTTAAGAGCAAAAAGTCAAGACAGCAGTATTCTTTTAGAATAAAATTTATTGCAACATTTCATCAAGGTCTTGTAAAGCAACGAAATTCATGAAATTTTCATATTGCTGTATTTTTCTAGATTTTGACGAACTTTAGAACAAAAGTGCAGGAGAGCACTTTTTTTGGAATAGAATTTGTTACAACTTTTATCTAAAAGTTTCTTTTGTAATATGCTCTGATTACCAAAAGATTATCATTGCGATCTTGTAAAGTAACGAAATTCGTCAAATTTTCATATTTTCGCATTTCGCTCAATATAATATATATATATATATATATATATATATTCCTAAGAACAAAGGTGCAAGAGAGCAATATTATAGAGAATAAGATTTGCTAACTTTTGTTCTAACATTTTCTTTGTAGCTTGCTTTGGAGATATTAAGCCGGTACCATACTCATTAACACTTGTATAAGGTAAATAAAGGACATTAATATCCAACGAAAGCTGGATATCCAGTAACTATCCGGTATCCGGCCATATGTTTAGAAAGGGCCGGATAGCTCGGACCAGTTTGTGAAAAACTTAGTATCCACTTGAACACTTTACTATCAGGGGACTCACAGACAAAAAGCTATATTAAAAGTTCACTGGAAGCGGAAACAGAAATAAAAATGTATTAATAATTTTTTTTAATTGCCGTAGTCACTCTTACCATCACGGTAGTAGCATAAATTCGCGTTATATGTTGCGATTTTTTAGTACTATTTGGATAAATTTGTAAATGAGTGCAAAGGCTTAAACTTTTTTTTTTAATTCTGATAGTATTAGATAAGTAGCTTTAACTTCTGAATAGTATATTTTTACTCTCTATTTTAAACAACAATATATCAATTGGAATACAATGGATTACTAGTATTTTATTTTGTTTCTAACTTAAGATATAACTTGACTTTTGATCAACTATTCCAGCGAGTCAATTCTTCCCCATATGCACCATAATAGCATAGAGGGAGGTTACCTCATATTACTTGTAATCGCAAGAAGAAAAACAATAAAACAGCACTCGCAATTTCAACCATTTTCGTGTGTACAACATTTAAGATTAGACCAACCAGTACCTTTAGTTATTGTAGTAGACAAAGCAAATATCCAATAAATAAATCTCTTTGTGAAAGTTATTCACCTGATAAATTAAGATTTATGGTACAAATTAACCAAAAAACGACAAAACATACATTCATAGAAAAATTATTGCAAGTGGCGCCAAAGTCACAGACAAAAGGTAACAAATTGTCAGATTTCTACAAAGTTTCTTCGAAAAATGTTCACAATCTGTTATCACCTGAAGAAGTGTTGTCTTAATTTGAAGAAGTCGGTCTTGCGAGTTTGTAGAAGAAGCTGTGAAGTTATTTGTATTTTTATATCCTTAGTATTATATGTCTTACATTTCACAAAATACTTGTATGTACATCAGTGTTGTTAAATACCCGGGTATTTATTTTCAAGAGAAAATACAAAATGGGTATTTTGAGGTATTTTAAAAAACTATAATACTGAAAAAGGTAACCATGTTTAATAAAAAATGCGAGTTCCTTTTTAATAAAAAACAATAATAATATCTCCCAATCTTTCGGTTTGCGGCTTTCTAAATAATCGGAATTTATTCGTATTAGTAATTAATTATTTTTTTAATTGAGTTTGTTTTTGATCAAGTTTTAGTTTTTATATTTTTCATTAATTTCTTGATGCATCCTGTATATTGTTTTGTATTTTTGTATTTGATCTGTATTAAATGATTTCAGCATAAAAAAGAACTATTATTGCAATGATATTTTATTTTTGGCACATAATGAACTAATTCTCTGCGCCATAATAGGTTGGGACAAATTATTAAATTGACACCAAATTAATTCATAAATTAATCTAATTCCAGTATAATTATGAAAACTTTCATAATCTATTATACTCACCTTCCTAAAATGAAGTGAGCTCACTTAATTAGCACAAAGAAATCAATCTTAATATGATAATCAAAATATTTATACCAATAATTAATTTAATGTTGTTGAATCCATGCCATTTAATTTTTGGCAAATAATGAACTAATTCTCTGTGCCATAATAGGTTGGAACAAATTATTAAATTGACACCAAATTAATTCATAAATTAATCTAATTCCAGTACAATTATGAAAACTTTCATAATCTATTGTATTCACCTTCCTAAAATGAAGTGAGCTCATTTAATTAGCACAAAGAAATCAATCTTAATATGATAATCAAAATATTTATACCAATAATTAATTTAATGTTGTTGAATTTTTATCTAACAGTTATCCGCTAAGATTAACGTGACTAGATTTAATAGAAAATTACATCTAATTTATTACCATTAAATTGCATGTAAGGTCCATTTCAAACCATAAAATACTTTAGTAATTAATTTCAGTGACTCATCTTCACTTAATTTGAATCGCGCTGTTCCTTTCATGAACTATAGTTTACTCATCTGAAGATGTTTATAAAAACCAATTAATACGATATTTAAACTAACTAAACAAATTCTTTAAAATAAATATTTTCCAGAATGTTCTTAAAAAAAGTGACCGAATAGAAAGCGCCCAGATATAAGACGTTTTAAAGTATAGTTACAGTTTAACCTCGTTATCCTTGCTGACTTGGGAAACATTGCCGATACGTTGCAAAATGTTTCCCATATAAGAACGCGCCTTTCGCCTACAATTTTATAAAAAATGGTCCGCTTTGCCCGGCTGAAATCCGCTGAAATCCCCAGGTTTCCGTTGTGCACCTCGCGATCGCAAAAACTAGTACTAAAAATCTAAAGCGATTTTGTCTGTATTCGGTATAGCATATATTGCAATCGAATAAATTCTTAACAGATTAAATTGACCGTGGATAAATGTTCACTAAAAGTTTCTCCTAACTTGAAGAGTTTATGAGTTTCGTTTTTTTATTTGTAATTTAAATCGATACAAACTATGTGGGCGTTCAAACGTTCACCGGCCAGGTGCCAACAGTCCGATTATCTTCATTTGTAATTCACTCGTTGACGGAAAATCTAACAAAGCAGCATGGCATTTGCATTGAATTGGACTACCCGCCCGCCATAAGGCAATTATAACCAACCTCAAACCGTTCTGACAGCCACTCAACTCACACAGTGTTCGATATCTACTGCCCACCTCAAAAAAAAAATCTCTTCGTTATTATTCACACATTGTCTTCACTCGACAAATAAACAAGACGTATAATTTTCTTTTTCATGTCTAATCTTCAAACTATTATTATACTACTTTCACTATTATGCATTTATAAAATGAAAGAATGTGGCGGTTACGAATCCGGTTAAAGTCAATTTTATCACTTAACAACTTAACCTTCTAGGCTGAAGACTTAAATAAGCAACGAGTTTAACGTGGTATTACCTTTTAGCCTGTCAGAAAACTGATTTCACAAGTTAATTCACCTGTTGTCGACTAATTATCGTTCCCTCGCGGGTCGTTAAAAAGGGTCCACGCGCTTTCTTCCGAAAATTTGCGAACTCCAACGTCGAAAAAGTGTCCGTCCGGTTGAGCAACTCCGGTAGGCAGAGAAGAAAATGATAGGTTCCGAGCACAATACCGGTAATTACTTGTGGTTCGGTCCTCTTGACCACCTTAAATCGCCTTTAATTGGCCGGCGCTTTTTGTCGGCAGCTTTAGGCTCGACGCGAATGTGCTTTCTACTCTCGAATTTAACTCGGGAAATCGGTTGCAACCTCTCTTCTCATAAAGAAATAAATTTATGAAATAACACTTTTTTTTATTTAAATTTCAGAGAACAGTACCTTTTCAACGTCTTCGAGGCCATCATATCAACGTTAGACTCAAAATTACAAAGAATAGAAAATTTGGATAAAGCAGTTGAACATTTAATGAGAAGAGTAGAAACTTTAGATAGTCGGGTCAACAACAATATCGATAAAACAGATGCGGTTATTGCCAAATTAAGAAACTTAGATGGAAAGTTATTTCCGAGTTTCCCCAGAAGTCAAGACAGGTCTTCGACGGTTGAATACCACGACACAAATGCACTGAGTATGCGTTTAGTGTCTTTGGATCAAAAGGTCAGCGATATCGACGACAAATTAAACACGTTAAAGAATCAATTGGACAATAACTATTTACAAAATGATGATATAAACGTCGAAGCTAGCGAGAAGAAACCAATCAGTATGAATGTAGTGGAAATAACGAAAGCTTTAAATTCAGAAGTGATTAATCATATTACTAAAGAACTAAACCAATTACGAGAAGCCACAGGAAGCGTTGACCGAAAGTTACAATTTCATATCAATTTAGTCAATGAAAATTTGGGTAAAGTTTTGCGTATGATGGGTGACGTCCACGAAGCTATCGTTGAACAAGTTACAGTTCTTCCTTCAGAAAATTCTAAAAATCGAACAACAACAACTCCCCAACCTGTAATTGTAAGAGGAAGTAAATTAGATTCTTTAGTAAAACAAATGAAACCAATTATAAACGTTTCCGAAAAAATGGATGAAGTTTGGGACGTAGTCGTTGGGACTAAAAGTTCCGTCGACGATTTAGTCCCAAAATCCGACGAACTTCTTACTCAAACTCAACGTCAAGAAAGAGCAATTGGAGAAATGCATAGCGATTTTAGGTCCAAAGCGAATCAAATCATTGAAAACTTAGACATGGTTGAAAAACGATTGAAAAAACAAGAAGACGACGTGGCCACTTTAGCTCAAAGACCTGTACCCGCAGAATTACTTTTAGACCCAACCATCGATAGATTGGTCGAGTTTAACCCGAACAGGTATCAAATAGATGATTATGTACCACAAACTGATACTACACTTCCAGTAACGTTTACAACATTACCTCCGCCTACAACAGCCACTCAAGCGACCACAACCACAAACACTACACCTACAGCTGCTACAACCCAACAAGTTTTTAATATCACCGAAAAAAGGATAGAAAAAAGGAAAGGTGGTGTTATATTTCCCAGTGTGAAAAATAAACCGTCTATTTCGACTAATAATACATTTGCTACTGATGTATTGAATATTAAGGAAGTTAAGGTATGTTAAATATTTAATTTTAAATTATCGTTAGTCAGAAGTATTTTGTACCAATATGGATTACAATCTTTTTTATTAAATTAATTAAAGGTGTAGTATAGATTATGACGTAGTACCTCAAAGGTTCATTATTGAAAATCATCAAACTGATTTGTTCTTGGAATGAACAATAATAAGGATGAGGTGTGGTTCAAAGATATATTAAAATATTCTGTATACATATTGTATATTCAATTATTGATTCACAATACCTGTCATTTATGTAATATTTCATAAATTTTCTTAGTTAAGATATGTTTTTATCATCATTTTTACCTGTTTTTATGTTGGATATGCGTTATTAAGATATGCGTCTGTAAGCATCTCTTCATTTAATTTTGCAAAGTGGTCTTTTAGCTTATTCTTTTATTCATAGAAATTCGATTTCGTGTTCTTAGTAAACATCTTTCAGTGCCGTGTTCTTTATTTCGGCAATTACTTTCCACCTCGCTGAATCTACACAAATTTGGCTTCTTCAAACATTCTTACATTACAATAGATTACATTACATAAATTTCATATCTGATATTCGGACTAACCTTTAAAGATCTACTGTTCCACGATAGATGTTATTAGATTTCATCATGCAGTCCAATACTCGTAGTGAACATTAATACCTTGTTCGGGAAAAAGTTATTGAGATCCTTAGGCGCAACAGCGAAGTCTTTCTTCAACTCACAGTCTAATCCAGTGGTTGGCCATCGCAAATGATACATCAACTACTGGCTCTGAATTTTCCCAAACCTCGTTTTTATGATATATTAATTAATTCCTATATTAATTCCTACAGACCCTCTATTACCATTTACTTGTAATACTTTTTTTTACTTACTCTGTTCAGTATTGTGTAATTAATTCTGGATTCAAGCTGCTCCGCCCGCACCACTTTGACCTCAGCAGATCCCTTACTTACTTCCGTTTTTTGGTTAGCTTTAGGGTCCTTCCAGTCATTCTACTCTAGAGGCAAAGAATCAGGGCAGCACAACCAGTACAGTTAGAACTTGTACTGGTTGTACTGCCCTGGTTCGATTCATGCCAACCTAGATATCTTCAAAAATGAAAAACCTTAATGTTTGGAAGGCCATGCACTCACATAGAACGTATTCCGCCGACTCTTTCTCTTCACCACCTCCCAGGAATAAGGTACCGGTATCACTTATTCTTATGTTCCGTTGGTGTTTCTGTAGATGCTAGTGTTCAGTGATTAGACATTTGACCAAACATAGGTTTTTCCTAAAGGGTCTCATAACCAAATCTGTTTATTTGGGGTCAGGGTACCTCAGAACCTCCTTGGCTTGGTGACTTCCTGGTGATCCAGCAGTTTAGAAACATCTTCCGTGTTTCTTCATTTTGAAGCTCTATTAAGGACCTTATTGTTGGGACGATGAATGATTTTGGCGATCCCGGAGGTTTGCCTGCAGCTTTCTTTGATAATTTATCCGGCATGTCATGAAGCTTATTTCTCGAATGAGCCTTTGTCCAGGAGATCGTAATCTCATTGCTAGCGGGTGCCTCACAAAGATTGTTATGGCGATTATATATCACGCAACGATGATGAACAGTGAATGTCCCCCAGCTCCGCTAGAACGCGGTTAACCAAATTCCCATTGGCTTCGAATCTTTTACTGTTGGTTCGCCAGAATAAACCGAACCGTCACAGCCAATTTTCCTACAAGATCCGTCCACCCATAATTAGAGGCCGGTTTCATCAGGCATGGATTGTTCTCCTACCATTATTGCATACGATCATTCGAAGATAAAACGCGATGGAATCGTATCTACCATACCATTCAGAAACAGCTATTTGCTACATGCCTCCTCCCATAGCTGACTAGTCGATTTTCCACATTTATATAGCCTTTTATCGTTTACCTCTCGTACTCAGATCATTGTTGCTATAACCCCCTCTTCAATATGGAAATTGAGAGGAGAAAGGCATAGTACATTCTCCATTGCTGCTGTTGAAGTGATTATCATCGAACCTGTAACGTAGATACAAGCCATCACACATCATACATACATGTTGTAATTTTTATAGTTGCAGACCAAACTTTTTATTTCTAACTCTTGGGCATCAATTTCCAGCACCGTAAGTTAACATTGGACGTATCACTGTAATGTATATCCACAGGGACATTTTAGATGTCAAACAGCAGGAGGTGCCAACGGTAGTCGTTCTGCACTGAACGAACGCAATGCGTTCCTTATTTATCTTATCTTCGATGTGCGGTTTCCAAGTCAGCGTTTTATCCAAGGTTAAGCTCAGTTGCTTCACTTCATTAGTAAAACGCAAGGGAACTTTGTAAAGTCAGGGTACTCTGAGGTTGACCTGCCTTCTTTTTCGTGTGGATACTACTATCTGTTTTATTCGGGTTTACCGACAGAAAATTGTCTCGACACCAGCTTTCAATTATTCTTAGCCTAGATTGCATTCGGTTACATAGTACGTTTTCGAATTTCCTATGAACCAGAACGGCTATCGTCTGCATAAGTGAATATTTCAGCTGAGAGCTGTCTTACAAAGCTATCCGGGGTTAGATTCCACAGCACCCCACCGCTCTTGTTTTACTGTCTTTTTCATTATTGCTATTAGCATCAATTATACTATCTACGGTCCGTTTTGAGAGCATATTCAGAAGCCACTCTACTAATGTAGGCTTGATTCTGGTTACTGGTCAGAAGGTTCACTCAATTTTCATCTCCTTTTACCTCTATTGCATGTACACATTCATTAATTACGTAATATATGTTCTAAATTAATTACATCTCCCTGTACCAGCTGATGTTCGCATTCGTCGACCTCATGCCTCGTTTTATCACATTTACAACATAAGACTCTTCTATCTGATTCAGTACAATTTTTAATTAAATGACCATATTCCCGGCATTTATAGCACTGTTCCATTCGTTTTCTGAATCAGAAATAGCAAAGTCCGTACTTATTTTCAAGTAAAATCACTTTTTTATTCAATCTAATAGCTTTAATTTTTTATTGGTCGAAATTATTCTATTTTTAAATCATGATTATAAGTTCCCAATGCAGAAACAATTGCCTCTTTTACGTCTTTCTTCTTAACCAGGAATCAGAGAGATCTGAAACTCAAAGCATTAATCATTAATCAAAGCAGACACCATTTTCACGTCTTACAGTGACTGGAAAGTGGCTTCTTGGTAAAAATTCCTATCGCTAGAAGAATAAAGGCTGTAAGCTTCTGGTAATAAGAAGTTGTAACTGGTCCACAATGACGAAATTTTTCTTCAACCCATAGTCTAATCCAGTGTTTGGCCATCTCAAATGATACACAAATTGCTGAAACTCTGTTATCACTACTCAGTGTATTTAAAACTCCCTTATAGCCAATAATTGGAGCCGATACCATTTTCACTGCAACTGGAAAGTGGCTTGCCTGAAAAAAACCTTCTTGTCATGTTCTTTACTCCTTTCACTTTGAAGGCTATAATCTTACTTAATCCGCAGTATCTGACAATATACTCTTGCCTGGACTCTTTCAGGTGCGCTTAATTTATCTGTAAACATTCAAATATCTAGAGCAATTAGGTTCTCCAAGTTCATCATTATGATATTAAAATGAAAGGTTTAATTTGAATTATGAAAAATTATTATTAATGAATCGGCGGATCCGTCTTCAGGCACGATGTCATGAAAGAGGTTACATAAAAGATTGACGTTCAAAAAACAAAACCATTTGTTATAAAAACGAAACTTTCATCGGAAAATTGTGATATAGTGGCACGATATCACATCGATTTTAACTTATTTATTTAATTTTAACTTTGATGTTTATTGAATCTGTTTGTGTTGACGTGAAATTTATCATTTTGAAAACTTTGTTAATGTATGTGCACCATTGTTTTAGACCCTTGCAAGCTTACAAACATATTAAATCTTGAAGATATCATTTGAAAATTCTAAAGAATGTCACAATTTTTCGATGAAAGTTTAGTTTTTATAACAAATGTAATAAAAAAATTATTCTCCTAAAAATTTTTCATTCAAATGTAATAAAATTTTTTTTTCATTAATAATAATTTTTCATCATCAAATCAAACCTTTTATTTTAATTCAAATATTTATCTGAACCAGAGAATTTTCATTTTCAATCCAGGACGTCCGTTTAGGTGGTACAATCCGGTATAGAGCATAAAGCACTGACAGTGGCCCTGTTAGATCTGTCAACATCTCCAAACACTCCTATTTCGTCATTCTATGTACAACTTAGAACAACCTCTAAATCAAACCTTATCAAATATTTGTACCACGTCTAAAAATATTATAAACCTCACCATTTGTTTTCCTTTTATTTTTTTTTATTTGGTTATATATTTTTATAAGTGACGTCAATGTCACCTCTTCTTCTTGAACTAATTAAAATTTTTCAATATCATGTAAAAAAGTTATATTCTTCCCAAAGTGTATTCATTATGCAAATGTGCAAAAGTAATATTTTTATTATATTGAAAACATTACAACAATATATGAGTCATTTTTGTTTTGTACAAACTGTATAAGATAAAATCATCTACAACTAGATAAAATTCTTATCAATATTGAGAAAAACCTTGATACGTGTTGATAATGAACTAAATAGGAATTTCCTTTTATTACGTATACTTTCATTATAAAAAAATATGAAATACCTAATTGAAATTTTTCTTATCAGGGTTACTCATGCGTGGATCTTTTAAATGCCGGAATGCGACATTCAGATGTTTATTATCTCCAAATACGAGGAACAACATATTGGTTTTTAAAAGTATTTTGCGAACAAGAAATTGCAGAAGGTGGATGGACGGTGATTCAAAGAAGGGACGATTTTAACGAACCTAGAGAAAATTTCAATAGAGATTGGAATGATTACAAAAACGGTTTTGGGGATCCAGCCAAAGAGTTCTGGCTAGGAAATGAAAACATTTACATGCTTACTAATAATGAAGAATATATTTTAAGGGTGGAATTGGAAGATTTTGAAGGAAATAAAAGGTTAATCAATTCTGATTTATTACGCATATTGTTATATTAATTATTTTTTTTGTAGATATGCTCAATATTCTCATTTTAAGATATACTCAGAAGCTGAATATTATAAATTAGAAATAGATGGTTATGAAGGTAACGCTGGTGATTCCTTGAATGATCCTTGGTATGGCAGCAATAACAGTCCATTTTCTACGTATAACAGAGATAATGATAGATCTAGTTTAAATTGTGCTTCAATGTTAAAAGGTGGTTGGTGGTGGAAATCGTGCGGAAGAGGACTTAATGGATTATATCTAAATGATCCGCAGGATTTAACAGCAAGACAAGGTAATTAAAATAATTAATATAAACAAGCAAATATTATAAACAAATATTAAAATATTTTTGTTTAGGTATAGTCTGGTTTAGATGGAGAGGATGGGATTACACTTTAAAGAAAGCTATGATGATGATTAAGCCGAAAGGATTCGTAAATACAACATAAAAAGTCAAGAAAAATACAAAAAAAGTAAAACTCAACTTCTATCTCGCAATATTCAGTTTTATCATCGATCATTTTTATTTATTATTATGAGTAATTTAAAACCATGAAAATCGTTTGCCGGTTCAGTGACGTTTTCTATTTAATTAGCGTATAAGTCGGTAAACACAATAAGCATTACGCTCAATTATGACTAACAAACGGCAGTACATTTTCCATTTATTTGTTGTCTCGTCATCGTATTAACCTAAAAGCCGAAATTGATGAGATACGAGTTGAGTTCCTACCAATAACTTTATATATATTTTTTTCGAAAATTTCATTTCTTTTTTTGTTATTTCTTTTATTCGGAAAATGCAAGACTGTGTTTTACTTTTTGGATCGATTCCAGAAAGTACGTATTTTGTAAGTTCATACGAATGAGGCTAATTTATCGGTCATTTAAAATTTACAACGCATTAAAATTATTTGAGTTTTTCCCATCGACGGTTTACTACGAAAACAATTTTTGTTGGAACGAGGATAAGCTTAAAAAATTTGGCAATTCTTTTCGTAGTATATATTCATGAATTGTAAATAAGATATACCTTCACAAATGTATAAAGTAAATATATATTAATATAATAAAATTAGTTTAAGTAAAAGGAGAAGTTTTTTTTCTTTGATAGATTAAACAATTTTATCTAATAATAAATCTAATCTGTAATAAAAGTGAGTTATATTTTATAAATATGAAATGACGCTATCTGAGTTCTTTATCACGTTAATAATAATATGAATATTTAAATTTTTGGTTGTTTTTGATCGCAAATTTTTTCCGCAAACTCTTTCACATAAAATACAAAACCCATTAAGAATCAGACAATTTTGAACCTTTAGTAAAAGATGAAAGTTTTGTTGAAAACACAAAGCAAAAATTAACATTTTTCAAGAAAATCTAATAGTGTGTAGCATCCCCACATGCAGCAATATTAATTCTTCTACCCATATTCTCTATCTAGTGGTCGATGTATCCTCCTGGGGTATCTCGTTCCATGTAACCTCTAGATGGTGTCGAAGTTCATCCAGACTCTAAGGAGATTTGGAACTCTTGCCTTAGTCGCCGACCTGTCATATCCCAGACATGTTCAATCGGCGATTACTTCGGTGACCGTACAGGTTAAAATCTGCAATCCAACCTGTTCTAGGAATCTTCTTGTAACAGTGTTATCCTGTTGGAAAGTGGCACTCTGCAATATCTGCATGAAAGGTATTAACATCGGTTCCAGCACGTTGTGGATGTAACGACGTGCGTTTAATGTGCCTGGACTGAATGTATGGAGTACCCTTTTTCCAGCACATATCGCCCTCGACACTATAACCCCAGATGTTACGGCTGTGTGACGTTTTTGAATAAACTCCAAATTCCGTCTTTGCTCTGGATATCTGATGATATTTATTGATGAGCAAAAAAAATGTTTACAAAAAATAAAATTATAATACTACAGTAAATGTGATTAAAATAACAAGAACTTAATTATAACAACGCCTCATCAAAAAGGAGCCGAGTCAATGCAGTCATGAAGACTGGTATTGTTTTTCATCGGGCTTTTTTAAACTTTTTTATCCTAACCGAAATGACTTTTAAATAAAAATAAAATAACAAAAAAGAAAGAAGACGTAAAACTAAAGAAGTAAAGAAAACAATAAGAAGTAGATAGAGTAAAACTGCCACAATAAACATACCCCTTCCCTATTCTGTGTAGTTCAAATAATTTCTCACAACACTTTAAATATGATTCTGCTCCATCAAGAGAACCTTTTTATAGCTTGATTTAAAACTTCGCTCACCCTGCTGTCTAATTGAATAAGGAATATTATTCATGATAATAGCCACATTGTAAGAATCAGATGATGTGACAATAAACGACTCCTTAACCCTCCCCACCACGCCTTTGCTTCCAAATGTCATAATTGTCTATTTGGACGGATTAATATTTAAACAAAGATTGGATGCCTCACGAACCAAGTTTTGCAAATCTACATTAATAACAGTTCCCGCTTGATTAATGTGATTAATATCAAAGGAGTAATAAAAATTGGGTATCATCGGCGTACATGTGAGTGGTACAATATTTAAGCACTTTTGGTAAATTGGCTATGTAAATAAGATATAGTAAAAGATACACTATAGCTGCGGTCGACTGCTTACCATGAAGCATACCAGCCTGTGATCGATTGAATAAATAATTTGCAAAAAAGTTAGTGGCACTTTCCGAAAGGCCGACGTAGTGGAGTATTGCCAAGAGAGCGTGGGATGGAGAATGGCATCAAAGGCCTTAGAGAAATCCAACAAGATCAGGACCGTGGCACGTTTTTGGTCAATTGCTTCAAAAAAACCTGATTGTCTGACAGGTAGAATATTAAATTTGTTTAGATGTTGGTTAAATCTATTTGCTACAACTTTCTCTAAAATTTTAGACAACATAGGTAAGATACCTATGGGCCAAAGATCCTTAAGTTCACGGGAGTTATTTGTTTTTGGGATTGGTTGGCGTGATTTGAGCTATCTTCCAAAGTTCAGATACTTGATGGCAATAATTTACAATGTGACATATATAAGGCAAGATTGTTGGACAACACATATTCAACATTCTAGCACTGATTCCGTCAATTCCAACCGTAGATGTTTTAATATAAAGAATATTCAAAACTTCTTCCCCCGATGCGAGAGAAAAAGTTAATAATTCTGAAATATCACGCATAATATAAGTTCTGTAGTAATGAATAAAATGTACTACATTGACCTGAGTTCTGAGGAAATAGTGGTTTATTTGATCGGCATTGCCTATAGACTCAGGAATTTCTCGTTGTTTGATGTTAACAATTCCCATAGATCGGAAACTCTGCCAAAGCTCACGACAATTTTTATTATTTAGCATAAATGAAAGATACGCCTTCTTCTCTTTTTGAAGAAATTAGCAAATCAAATAAACAGCAGGATTTTTTGTTTACCTATATTTAGAATACGTATCATCTCTAAGTTTCATTAACAACTTCATAGTGTCGGTAACCTAAGGACGAAAATTCTTTCTAGTTGTAACAGTTCGTATTGGAGCGTGGGTTGGGTTGGGTTGGGTAGTAACCAAAAAGAGTTACTATAAAGAAATTAAAAAAACTTACTTTATCATTAATGTTCTCAAGTCTAACCATATCCTGCTAAGGTATTGCTAACAGGTATTGCTTAACTTTCTTTTAAACAAATCCATATCAAAATTGTTAAAATCTCTGTAGCGCAACATCTTAACTGGTGCCCTCGAAGTAAATAAATTTAAGTGAACATAAACCAAGGAATAGTCAGCAACATCATGCACAGGAATTACTCCTGAATCGTTAACAGATGCATCTACATCGACAATAATATAATCAATAAATGTAGCCGTCGCAGCTACATTTATAATTCGAGTTGCAGATGAAATAATTTGAATCAAATTGAATGATTCAATTGCTGGTAATAATCGGTTGCTATAAGCCCCAGTCACACCAAAGGCACTAACATTGAAGTCACCCAAACACACCAATCTCCCGGAACGCGATATCAGATTGTATAAAGAATCTTCAAAATTAGTCAAAAATTGAGCAAAATCAATACCCGGTCGATATAAAATCCCAACCGTCAAAGACAGTTAGCCATGACCCACCTCAACCCACAAATGTTCAACAAAATGAAGAATTTCGCTAAAAATGAGATTAAAATTATAATCAGCTTTCACATAAATTCCCACACCACCGCCACGATTGGGTACGTCAGATGCCGAGCGATCAACAAATAAGTGGTGATAATTTGGAATCGTATAAATATCACGACAAGATCTAGGGCAGATCCATGTTTCCGACATGGCAAAAATATCATAAGATTCGGACTATATTATATTTTTTGCAGCAGCAAAGTGAGCTGAAAGAGATTGTACATTCAAATGGCCTATTTTTATATGTGCTCAAATATTAATATTGAAGTTTAAAGCAGAATAACAATTTTTCATCGTAATTTTAATTATGAAGTATATCGCCGCACCCTTTTACACCCATCATTCACCCATAAACAAAACCTGGAATCATCACTGAAAATTGATGTCAATCCATAATATATCCATTTAGAATAGCCCAAAGGAAAAATTTCTGCTGTCAGCAGTTGTCATCCACAAGTGTCAGCTCAAAAATCTCGTCCAGTCCACAGTCCAATCGATATGGTTGATTAAAATCGATTCATGGTAGCCATAAGCCTAAAGAATCTATATAGGAGTCACTATAGGATTAATAATATACTTTTAATTACTAATTATATATAATATCATCTTGCTTTTATTTATTTTTGGCCTGAGGAATTTTTATGCTTGATAATTTCTTCAAGTTCAATGCATTCTTGGGGAAATGCTTTGGTGCACCTTTTAGATTTCGGTCTAGTGGCTGATAAGAGTGAAGGTGAAGTTAACAAAATAACCTCTTAATAATATCCTTGTTACAAATTATGTAGGAAATATTTCTCACGTATTTTAATCGATATTCGCAAAAAAATTAATTAGCTTGAACTGCCATGGGTAGTACATACAAACTAGTTCTAACGGATTACAGTAATAATGTTCGTAAGGCAAAAAGAGAGTCTTGGAGGAGGTTCTGTGAGAGAGTGAAAGACACACCCAGCAGTGCAAGAATACACATGATTCTCGTTAACCATCCCACATTACCTTTGGGCTCGTTAGAGCTCTTCATGCTTCCCAAGAAGCTTGTTGATGGGGGCCGATAATATCACAGCGGGCTATGATTGCAAAACAAAGCGCCCTATAAATATGGACCGGCTGACCGTTCAGTCTTTACTCCTAATGCCTTTCGACCTATAAGCCTAACGTCGTTTCTGTTGAAAACTCTTGAAAAGTGGTGGAACAGTATATCCGTACAGTGCCACTGGTTTCTAGTCCATTGAGTCGCTACTAGTAGGCTTATCAAGCAGGAAAATCGGCAGAATTGCCCCTACACAACTTGGTTGGCAGAGTTTCTAGGATAAAGAAGTCATGGTTTGTGGATTTCTGGATATAGAATACGCATTTAATAATACCATGCCACAATATCTTGAAAGATTTCTTGCTTTGGTCCCTACTGATTGATGACCTGATTGCGATAGTCGAAGCCGTTGGGGAAATATTAGCGTATGTTTATCATATTATCGTTATGGTCTAAGTTACCTGTTTGTCGACGAAACCTAAAGTCCTCCAAGCAACCGTAGATACCATTTGCGCGTGGTGTAACGGAGCGAATCTCTCGATTCATCCGAAAACAAAAGTTGCCAAATATTTAGCCGGAAAAGCCAAATATTTAGTAACAGTAGATAAAGCCTCTCATGGAATGAACATTTGCAGGAAGTTTTACACAAAGCTAGACTATCCTTATGGACTTGTCGTCACATATGCAGCGGCCATCTGGTGTAGGGAAGTCCGACAAGCTTCAGTTATCAGCGAATTTTCAAGAATTCACGAATCACCGGATTGGCAATTTCTAGTGCGCTAAGCACAACGATAACTGTAGCTTCTACTTTTGTAGACATTTCCTTTCTTACGTTCCTCTTGAGAAAGTGGCCAGAATTACCGTTTATCAATTTAAGCAATATGTTTAAACCTGTTCCGACATGTCTTATCAGTGGACTGCGGAAAATACAATAGGTACTGATACTGTGGTATCAATGCCAGTATCTGACGAAGCCATTGTCAGTGCTTACTGCTCGATATCAGATTTAATTGCCTGAGCGGCAGTCCTGGATTGAAAATTAAGATTCTCTGATTCAGGCAGATATATGCATTCTTGTAATTAGTATTGCCCATGTTTTCCACCATGTATTGTACACTCAAGGAATGATATAAATAATTTTTTTTATACTTGGGTGATATTTTAATTTATTTTAAAATAGTAATGGTGTTGAAAATTTTTCTGGATATTTCTACAAATTTCCAAATTAAGACAAACTTAAGTCAGTATTTTAAACATTTAAACATACAAGAAGTCACAATCAGTTGAGAAACTCAAGGAAATCATTCAAAATCATTATTGAGGTTAAAGTCACACCGTTCTTAACTATGGCTGTACAATGTATGGTCGGATGTAGATAATTTTAAGTTTAATCTCTAAACTAAATAAAAATGAAACAAACATTGAAATCAAAAGAAATAAACTACAGTAATAAACTATAGTATATAATATTTGAGAATTAAATTCTATAAGTATAATTCTATTATATTCCATTCCTTAAATAATTTGTCGTAAAAAATTATTTCAAATTTGGGTGACGTTGGGGCATGGGGTGTAAGTGGTGCAGAAGAAAATTGAAACGATAAGAAAAAAAATTCCAACACCTGTATTTTATCTTATCAAAGTACTGCTTGATCAAAAACGTCGGAAGGAGTTGGAGCAGGACACGTCAGATCAAGCGAGTTTACTGCCTGGGTACTTATTGTATAGTATTCCAAGCAGAAATATTTGCTATTGATATGGGAAATAAAATGTTTGTAGACAGAAAGGGTGAGGAACATGACCATACGATTTTTCTCAGACAGTTAACCTGCTCCAGGCGCTGCAAACCGTGAAAACGGTGTCGAGAAGACGATTGGACATGTTTTATGCCACTGTTCTGCTGTCAGTCGTGTCAGATTTTCGATTTTTGGGTCACAGTTTATCGCCCTACAGATCTGCAAAATGTTCACGTAGCAAACTATTAACGTTCGTTAAGAGCATTAGACTGCACATACCTTCTTGCATCGCAGTGCAAAGTTGGTTGGTTCGCCTACGTGATATACAATTTATGTAATGTAATTTGGTTATGAGTAGTTCTTTACATACATTTTTGTCGTGTCCAAAGCTCTTTTATAAGAGCTTTCTTATCATTGCTTAATTTTTTTGCAATAAGCCTTTTTTTTGCCATCTTCCATATTTTAACATGCAACTGGTTTGAAATATGTGAATGACTTTCCAGTAATCTTATTCTAGTGTCTAAAATAAATCATGCATCATATCATTGGTTTCCCGATTTAGATCATTAAACTAGCATAAAGTCGCATATGGGTGGGATTCAATTCTTTAATTTTACTTCCAATGTATTCAATTTCCTCCTTTATAATATCTTCTTAAATAAATCTAATTCGTATTAGCGTGCAACATCGAAGAGAGAATAGAGTGGCATTATTCCATATTAATTTATTATTAGTTCCCCAAAGGGTAATGAAACCATTAAATCAAAGTCGTGTCAAAGAAATTCGATCTTTTCTCTAAATCGAGATGGCCAAGATCATTACATTTCTGACAACATCTGCATCGTTGCCCGTTCGATTTCTGCTAAAGGCTACAGTATTTCTGCTAAATCCAGTATTATAATCTTTCAGGAGTATGCTCTAGTAAGTTAGTAAGTTTTGAAAGTTAATAACTGCATAATTATCACTAATAATGTGCAGCCTAATTTCGGATAACAAAATTTTTTTGATCTGTTGTAATTTGTTATAGTGTTAAGTCCTGCCTCAACAAATCTCGATAGAGCTTCTACGCGCTTGAATTTCTCTAGACTTGGTTTTTGGTCTATATCGTAAGCTTTTGTAGCATATCTTTTACTACAAGATCTTAATTTGGTTTCTGTAGTAAAAACAAGTTCGTCATATGTAACATTTTTCTGTGTTTTCTAAACCCTCTCTCTTTTTGAACAGTTACTTGATTCATGACAAGGTATAACGATGTATTGGCTTTATACAGATATAATAAAATTGAAACTCGACTTGAAGCCAAACAAATTATTCTGAGTACAGATTCTATTTGTTATAAGTAAAGCCTATCTTTCTCTTTGATAACATTTGAACGAATAAAAATATTTCCATGGTTGATATCTTAAATTAAAGCTTGATTAAGAATAATTTCACTCTAAACTAGTAGACGTCATTACACCGTCTAGAATTTTGAAATATGGGTGTTTAGATGAACTTGACAATTGACAAAATCGACTTGAGTACTTTATATTCCATAACCTTTGAGTAAATAAAGACATTTAGGTGATTAATATATGAAAAGAATCCCCAATTCTTATCAAATTAAAGCCGATATTGCGTGCATTAATCAAATTACAAAAATTTCTTAAATTTGCTTCTTAGTGCAGGTTCCATTTGTTACAATTAAAACCTACATTCTTCTTTGATATCTTTTGAGCGAATAAAGATATTTCCAATGATTGATATCTTAAAATAATAGTTGTAACAATAACTGTTGGATTGAGGTGAACACAGTCACCTTTTAAAGCCACGGTAATTAAGAAGGAACGGTCACCGATCACTACGTTCCTTAAAAATCACTGCAATCTAAGTAATACTGCATGACTAATCACTTTTCCAGGTCAGTATCAATAATATCTACTATATCTTGGGTAAAATAACAAAGCAGAATTTTTTTGCTGCATAGTTGATTTAAAATACCAGTTTGTGAAGATTTTCTTTTTTCAAAGAAATAATGATAGAAATTACATTGCGACTTTGCTTATCGATTCTTTGCTCGATCTACATCTGATAGTTTTATGCAAACACTTTGGCCTATTTCTGCAACGAAAAATTTTGCATTTGAATGCAGCAATAATTTTTCAGCTTGTTTTTCAAGTGATACTTTAACTGTGTCACGAAACACTCAAATTTTCCTCTTTATCGATCATATCGGCAAAATATGATAGGCTAGTGATCATTTGATTGATTTTCTGGCAGCGGTTCGCAATTTATTGTAGGCAGAATGTTGTTCCAGTTCAGGACAACATTCTGAGGACTAGGTTGAGGTTCATTCTTAACTGATATACAGTAACAAGCGCTAAGTTTTCATCAAATGTATTATTATCAGCCGCTCTCTTCAGAATAAGGCTTCACCGAAATGACCGTCCTTTAACATTGTCAAACTCAAACTCTTCTTCACTTATTATTTTCGTCAATTTGTCAAGTGTTGCCATCACTTGATTTTAAACTTACTTTCGGTTTGGAGCCAACTATAGCTTTGTAAGGAGTGAGATCGATGCCGGAATGATAAGCTCTGTTTTTCATGAACTGTACGAATCTTAACTCTTCCGGCCATTTTGTGGTTTTATTTGTCTCTAACCATGTCTCTAACCAAACATCTTTTCTTTGTACTCTTTCTACTTAGCTTTAAGATTGGTTATTGGTTTGCATGTTATGACCCACAGGCTATTGAGCATTATTAAATATGGGCTGACCAAAATAACAAAATTTATCAATTTGGCCGACTCTCTTGATCATTGTTCAAAATTATAAGTGCATACTCTGTACTTATAATTATTCATATACTGTCCGATTAATCACGGTGCCGGTAACATATCCATGCAGATCTTTAAAAGCCACAAGATTGATGAAATCTTCATATTGTCGCCTTTCTCCCAATATTTATGTGTCTAAGGTCCATTACTATCACCTTTTAGTTAAATTTATCTTATAAATAAATCCATCCACTAGCCAATCAGAATGCATAAAATAGCCGTAACCATGGTAATAATTCCTTAAATAGTTTAACTAGAAAATAGCAGTAACGAGCCTAATTGTAAGAACAAAAGTGCAAGAAAGCATAAAATTTGCTACAGCTTTTGTTCTAAAAATTTTTGGAACATGCTGCGATCGCTATAGTACCAGATCATAAAGGTATTATCCACGTAACAATAAAATGGTCATCGTATTATGGAGTTCCAAATTAGTCTTTTAATAAAAGGTTACTTATAACTTTAACGTTGACAAAAATGACTCAATTTTGGTGTAAATCTTAGATTTTGTTACTAATAGCCACATGCAAACTTTCATTACAGCTTGCTGGGTTTTCGATTTGCGATTATTTTCCTACTAAATTTGTTAAATTTGGCCAGCTTTTGTTTGGTATAGAGTAACAGTATCACCTCTCAGGTTGCTGGTCTGGATAAACAAGCACCAATACAAAATATTTAATGAGTGCAGAACACCCATATCGAATACTTGGATTCTCTGGGTGTATGCACTCATACAAAATTGTCGATGTTTTTTATCTGGATTAAAGTTAGTAACTTCAATTAATTGTTTAAATTTAATGAACCGTTCAGCTTATTGTTCAAAATTTAGTCCCCACAAACACCTGAAAGTGAACTTCGAAGAAGTCTCAAAGGCCGTCTTGTGCTATCAAGAACTTCTAGACATTGACAGGCGAAAATTAACTCTATCCCAGAAGAAACTAAAGAGGTTTCGTGTCTCAGCAAAGGTTACCCTAAAATATATACCCTTCATACTATCAGAGCTCATAGAACATATTTTGGGGGAATGCGACCAGAAACTGTCTGACACGAAATTTTCGGAAAGGGTTTCCTGACACTTTCTAGTATAAAGAAACAAGACTTTGGAGTAATACTAAGCGTTCATCTAGAATTTTAACTTGACATAAATCTTTGAAGAGTTGAAATTATAATAGATCTTATAGGTAGTGATTGATGGGGTCCATTTTTTAGTTTTAGTTATTACATGTTTTACTTCAGGTTTGTAGAAATTTCTGGTTTCAAATAAAATTGCTTGCATCGTTATTCTGAATCACCTAAATATTATGATAGTTAAGGGTTTTTTTAAAAAATCAAATATACTTTTGGTGATTGTTTTTATTTTCTTTGTTTATATACCGGGTTTCGGGCATCGCCCAGAAGGAGGAGTAAGAAAATAAAAACAATCACCTAAGTATATTTGATTAAAAAAAAAGAAACCCTTAACTAACACAACAAGGTGAAGATGGATTCAATAAATCTTAATAAATATTATGAGATCATGATAATACAAAGATATAATTTATTTATTGAATTTGCAATTGGTTTTTGCCTTACACTGAACTTATAAAACCTCAATATCTAAAATCTTAAATCTCTCCGTCTTTATCTAATTTCTTTGTTACAAAAATTATATTCTATTCGAAGAATAAAATACCTGTATTTGTATTTCTCGTGCGAAATGTAAATAAACACGTCTAGAAAATGAACTATTTGATGTTTTTTACGTAGGAGAGGTCGGGGTTAGTAGAAAATAAATTCCGCCTTCTTGCTTCCAAATGTCCGTCGTCTGCGCCCCTCAGAAACTAACCGACCTGGTAAAGTAGCCTCTTAAAGCCGTTAAAATATATTTTAAAAAAATTCATAATTTAAAATATCAATGTTTGTTATTACTTTTTAATGCGAAAATGAATAAAAATTAGTAATGTTTAGTCGAAATAATCACGATTAGAATGTTGGTTTAACGATATTGAGCAAATATGTTGAACAAACCGCGTTCGCCCGAACGAATATAAATCAATTCAATTTTATATCAATTGAAAATTAAATTCATACCAGTCATTTCGTTCGTGAAATAAAATTATACGAAGTCGTTTAAAAAATGTATTATCGGAAAATCGGTATTTTTTGTGAAAACAATTTAGCAAGAATGTGTGCCCGGCATTCTAAGCTGATAAAAATTATTTCGAGTGATCATTGTAAAATAAATAAAATTATTTTGTTATCACTTTTAAATTTATCTGATAAAATTTTGCACCTTACAATATATTCACTAAACTCATTGTCATTTCATCGTATTTTAAAGTGAAGTCGGACAGGGAGGGATTCACGTCCGAATCAGAAAGTGTGAATAAGGTTAAGCAAATAAGAATTACACTGCAAAATTGCATTTTGAATTAAAATTATTCACTAGAGGTGGAACTCGAACTTATGAAAATAAATCATATGATATTGGTGATGTTAACAATTTTAGAACTACAGTTTTTGATAAGTTCCATAGAAGGTAAGAAGGAATAAATATTACACAATAAATATAAAAGTAATCTTTTAGCGTTTTATTATGGTGAAGTAATTAATTTTGAAGAAGCCGATCAGTACAATTTTTTGGTAAGTTATTTTATTAAAATACAAACACCGACATAATAAAAATTTTATGGAAGAGACTCGAGGAAATATAACTGATTAGATTATTTTTTTTGGTATTTTTGGCAAACCAAAACGATTATTTATTATTATTTTTTTTTTCAGTTTGCTATATTAAACAGAAAACATGGATCAAAAAATCTCTCCTACATTTGCACAGCAACTGCTATTTCAAGAAATGTATTAATCACAGCTGCTCATTGCTTTAATAATTATTGGTACGTACTAAAACGTTGAATATATTGCCGATTACACATAGTTATTTTAGGAAACTCGATCCAATTAAAGAATGGCATAACATCACTTATTATATATATCCCACTAAACACCGCCTGAATTTAAAAAAATTTGATGAGATATTGAAAGAAAGTATACGAATTGATATGAATTATGTAAAGAAACATCCTAATTATCTAATGGAAGTATGCCCGGCGTACGATATAGCTACAATTACGATCAAAAATAGATCACTAATTCAGAAAACTATTCCTTTGTGTTCTGATTTTCATGCGAAAGGGAAAGCAATTTCTTTAATCAAAAGAGGATTTCAATATGAGGTATTCAAAATCTATTATAAATTTCTTATAGTATAATTAAAAAAATTTTTTTAGAATATAACTGAACCACATACAATTAATTATGGTACATTTGAAATTGAAAACAATCCTAACAAATGTGACAATAACTCCAACATTCGAAACAATGATACTCAATTTTGTGCAACTCCTAGGAACTCTTATTATACAGAAGATGTTAGTTACGACAATTACACTGTTGAAAATAATTCACGAACGCACCCTGTATAAACTGACCCTGCGTGTTTAGCGTAATGAAATTTTGCATGAAAATAGTACGAAAGACTGAACAATGGTGAAGGTATCCTCCATGAACGGCATGCAGTGAGTGGCCATCACTACACGACGTGGCATGGAGTTGATGCAGGGTGTGATTCTGAATTATTTCCAACAGTGTATATTAATATAGATTTTTTTATAATTTATTATTATTTATATTAGGGCGATTCTGGTGCTCCACTCCTAGCGAATACCACACATCCTACATGTATAATGGGAGTAGTTTCTTGTGGAAGAAGAACTTATACAATATTTTCTCGGCCTATTCAAAATGATATTTGGAAAGACCTATTTTTATCTCAAGCTAATATTACGACTAGTCTTAATGGATCTAATACTACAAGTATAGTGATTGATACGACACTATATTACCACATTGTTATTGTTATTATTTTAATCGTAATAGTTAGTATTATGTGTTTTGTACTATTTCCTAAGAATTATACAACTCCAACTACGCCAACATTAGAACTTAAACATCTTACTCTACGAGAATTGGAAGATGTCCTAGGAAGTTAACGAAACGTTTGTGTAGCAGAAAGTATTTTTTAGTTTTTATATAAAAATGTTAAAAAAATGTTTTAGAAAACATTTAATTACTAATTGTAAGATGAAAAGATGATTTCATCCAACGCAATAATCTTATCACTGAATCAAACAAATGTAAGTTAAACTATGTATTTATATTTTATAAATTCGCAAAAAATCTCAAACCGTAAGAAATCTCAATGTGAATAAATACAATAATCTAGCTAACAAGTTATTATAGTAATAGTAAATAAAAGTAGATATAAAACTGAAATGTGATATATGTTACTTTTCTTATTATTTCCTTTTTAAACCTAAGTAATCATTACGTTCTTTTGAAAATTTTCGAAAACATTGATGGTGACAATAATAAACGTTTTAGCAAGAAAGTTTAACCAAATTTTCTGCTTTACTTGAATCATAAGACAAAGATTTTTTTATGATTGACTATTTATTCAATCTTCTGCATGGTAAAAGCAGCTCAACCATAGATTAATGATCACGAAATCACATGAGCCTTGATGCTGTATCCTTTAACCGGGCAATGGATGCGTACTGCTCGTTCTTCTTATTCGCAATCAAGAATATACCTATCTTTCCATGGCTGCATAATAGCACTTTGTGCAAAACCAGCGAGCTCAGCATCAATCCAAGCAATGTAGAAATAATCCCTTCATTCAGAGGAAGAAGTCTCAACCTTATTGCAGAAGCCAAATGACTAGAATTAATACATAAAATAATAGATATAAAATATAGAATAAACATAGTAATTAAAAAAAATTACACAATTCTACAACTTGCAAGAAATCAAATTATATTTCATCAATGACAATGCAAAGAAATTTATACGATGTTTCAGATTAACTCAAATGAGTACCCTGTCAAAATAAAATCACTAGACGATAGTGATCGCTTATACCAATAAAAAATTCTTTTCTTCAATTTTTTAATTAAATTTACTATTTAAGTACAAGTAGATATCGTTTTGCGCCGGTTCGATTTACGCCGATTAGATCTAGTACCAGACACACTTTTACACGTTGTTTTAATTTATTACCGTGCACGCGGACGAATATATTGTCTTTTATATTTCATTATATAGTCTTTTATTTATATCTTTTATATTGTCAATTTTGATGAAACAGACCTCTATTGAAAGAAGTTGCAATCAAGAACGATTATTTCGCGAGAAGCATGTAGCACCCCTAAATTCGAACTCACCAAGATAGATTCTCTTTTCCTTCAAGTTCTCTTGGACGTACAGGTTGCTTAAACCGCATTTGGCGTAAATTTCTACCTGGAAGGTGCAAGTGTAGAAGGGGCAAATAACGTTAACATAAACACAGACATTATCAGACTTACACCGGAATATGGATTACCAATGCGTAGCAACTGAAATTGTGACCGACCTGTTGTAGACGTGCATGAACAACCACTCTCAAATCAAGAATTAGAAGAGTTCCAAACAATCCGAAGGAGAAGAGGAGGAAGAGAAAGTTAATGATAGGAAAATTCTAAAAACAAGAGATATAACAATCCAAATCTTTTCTTCTATGAAATGGTTAACGATGAGCTGTATAAGATAGGTGAGGTGTTAAATCGAAGTGCAAATGTTGAAAAGAAACGTCCCATCTGCCGTTTGACCTTATGCTATGATTCTGCAAGATAGGAAGCAAAAATCACTGGATGCTTTTTTCAAAATTGTGAGATTATTATTTATTTTGAATGTATATAGGATAGGATATTTACATAATATTTGTGTCATTTTACGCCGATTTTTTTTTACGCTGGTGATTCTAGGGACGGAACTCTGGCGTAAAACAACGTTTACCTGTACTCAACATGACTGAATATTCATTCAAAAAGTCTGTAGTGTATTGCACCTGAAATACTTATTAATTCATGACCACATTCACATCGACAAATTCTTTGTAAACAGTAATTTTGCTTAATACATTTTATGTTTTAAATTTAAATAGTTTTAACTGTAAGTTCGATGAAGTTATTGCACAAAATTTTATTAAACTTATCGAATAAATAATAATTTATTAAAAAAATACAACTAATTATTTAACAATTTGATTAGCCAAAATAATAAACTAGGAAAGAGTTTTGGTACTGTGTGTTGACTAATTGTGAGATCTTTTTGACTTAAGAACCGAAATAGAAATGCTCTTAACCGTCTAAACTTCACCACTAGCAGAATACTTCAAAACAACGTACGGCTTGTATAGTTGAAGCTTCTATCAAACAAATTGATATGGGGGTCGAATAGGTAGAGTACAATTCTTATATGTTTCCACGTTATCATCAAATATTTGAAACTAAGGAACTGCATAAAGAAAACGATATGAATAGCATACTCAAAAATCGTTTGCTACAATTAAAAGCCAGACATATACAGCATGTGAGTAATAAATGCGTTTTTAAAACACAACGGTAATATTTTGTGTTCGATTACTTTAACTCGATTCTTTTTATGAATATGTAAGAATTTGTTAACAAACAAAATTCAAATTTACTTTAAAAGTGATTATCTCCACAACGAATGATTATTCTCAAATAATGTTTCATTAAAATATTTTAAGAACTCTAGAGTTATTTTTTACAGATTATCTAAAAATTTGTTAACTGACAAAGATTAATGACACTTTCCTGTAAATGTGGACACGGAGTCAGTAAAATATATTAAGAATTCGATTGAACTAAAACTAGTACTAACACTAGAACTATCACTAGGACTAACACTAGATCTAATAGATCTAAAATTAAAAAGTTTCGAGTTTTGCCGTGCGTTTTTTGAAAAAATTTTTGACATTTGATACACAGTGATAGTTCTAATCACAGTTCAAGTGTTACTTCTAATTTTAGTTCAATTAAGACCAGTCGTGAAAGCCTTTATACTTAAATAATTCGTTTTTTTACGTTTTTTTAAGAATATGTAAGAGTTGTTAACTAACAAAAATTCAAGTTGACTTTAAAAGTGATTATCTCAAGAATGAATGAATATTTTCAAATACGGTTTAGTTGACCCAATATAATGAAATGAATATTAGCTGTCACAACAACATATTTAGCAGAAAGTAGCATTTACGCTCTCGCTGCTATTAAGAATAAGTGCAAATTCGTCCTGAAAATATCGATGCCATAATGAGAATAGTATTAAATCAGTCGACTGAACCTAGGTAACTAGATAACTAGGATGAACGAGATGAAGCAGCATAAACGTTACTAATTCCAAAAGAAATGTTTCTCAAAAACATTCATCGACCAAGCAATATTTGAGATCTGTATACCAATACTGCATCGTAGCAATCAAATGACACAACACCCAGCACCAAATATGGGTGCAGTGAAAACATTATTTAAATATGTAGAACAACAAAACTTCTGTGTGTACCATAAAACACCATTCGTATGTCTACTATGTGAATCACATCTAACGACAACGTAGAATGGAATTGAAAGTCCATTATCTGTTATATCCATTGAAGTATAAGTTTCAGTCAAATCAAAGAACGCAAGTTTCTCACAAAACAAATATTGTGATAAATCTGTTTTATAAGTTCTGTAATTAGTATATGTTAAAAAATGTTTTTTTTATTAATTACGTAATAGCCGCGCAACCTGGACATTTCAAATCCCACACACTATGATTTAAATGTAGCTTTGTCTGACATTTTAGATTTTATGTTTACAAACAGCACATGACAGCACACGACAGCACAAACGGCACTCCTACAATCCACGGATTTATCATCATTACATCCCGCGCCGGCTAATGAACGCATACATGTTTCAGGCTTGTGACAGAAGCTTAGGCATTAGCAGCGGAAAACACCAAAATGCTTTACAATACGACAATTTAAAAGTCTGATCTTAATCCCACCACGCTGCAAGAATAATATTTGAATAATTAGATTTCTGTTCAGTTAGTTCTGATCAATAATATATATTTTAATAATGCTTGTATTTTCTTGGTACTAAAATTTCATAGTTTGCTCTCTTTCATACTTTGCTCAATACAATTGATGACATTGGCCATGTATTAAACGAATTCTGGTTAGGTCATGCACTCCACTTTGTTCAAAGAAGGATACTCTGATCATTCTATAAGACAATCAATACTCTGTAATAGTTCTCAAGCAGTGTCATAATCAATATTAGCCGGATTCAAAGCTAAGTTAAGAAAAATCCTCATAGACCTCAGATCCGCTAAAATAATTACGATAAGTAAAGTGTGTCTCGATAAGAGTGACTTTGATGATTTAATATAATAATAAAACGCATAGTTTTAAGAGAATTGTGATATTTTACTGTGCAAAGCAAACATGTTGCGTTTAAGTATCAAATAAAACATCCAGCAAATGGCTACAGTTGTTCTGAACATTAGCCCCTTGTTTATTTTATGAAATATTCGATATAAACTCATTGATACGTTGAATCTCCTTGAGCTCGAGAAAGTCCGTAACGCATTAGTATAGCAGTAAGATTTCACAAAACCCGAAAAGAAAAAGTCCATCAAGATCAGTTATGGATGATTTCACGATGTTGGAACCCCATGTCTTCCATTCATACCATTCGGATAAAGCCACAAGAAGTACTTTCATGGCATAAAGTTCTTTATAGTTTGTAAACGGTGCCAGTGTAACATCCACTTCCCTTATTTGTGATGAGATTTCAAAATGATAACGCTTTATTTATTTGTGTTCACTTCATAATTAATAATCGAAACAATCGCAAATGACGCAATTCAAATCGGGAACTCGTTTGATATTCTAAATTTCTTGGGTTAAATAGCGACGGAACTCGAGAGTAAACAATTGAATCCTCACTATAATTATAGTTAGAATCATCACAAATAATCCAAATGGAAATTGAAAAATAGTTCTTTAATTTGTGCTCTTCCTATTCTATGTCCAAATTAATTCAAATATGGTGAAACAAGCATTCTCTCAACGTTTTACAAAATCCCCTATAAAATTTATCTTATAAGACGTCATCAACAATAGATCCCTATTGTTTTAATGTAACGTCAATAGTTGGCAGAATCATCTATCAAAATTTGACTTATTCATTTCTCACACTTTACCATACATATTGTAACGAGCGTGAAATAAAATTAATTTATTATGTCAAGAGATAAAAAAGGCAAAGTATCAACTGCTGATACAGGTGACTCCGAACTCATAAGTTTCTTGAAGGATTTTCTTGCCGGTGGAGTTTCCGCTGCAGTGGCAAAAACTGCTGTCGCTCCAATCGAACGCGTTAAATTATTACTACAGATTCAGCATGCTTCAAAACAAATAGCTGCCGACAAAAAGTACAAAGGTAAAATATTTTCTTTAGTAGTTAAAGTTTAATCATTAAAACAATCTTCACTTTTCATGATATAGGAATAATCGACTGTTTTATTAGAATACCGCAAGAACAAGGATTCGCAAGCTTTTGGAGAGGAAATTTAGCGAATGTTATCCGATACTTTCCGACGCAAGCGTTAAACTTTGCTTTTAAAGATCAATATAAGCACTTCTTCTTAGGAGGTATAGATAAAAAGGAAAGGTTTTGGAGATACTTTGCGGGAAATTTAGCCTCGGGTGGAGCAGCAGGTGCTACATCTTTATTGTTTGTATACCCACTAGATTACGCAAGAACAAGGTAATCTTCAATTATTCATTTAGATCTCCAAAACCTAACAGTTATTGATCTAATCATTATATTTTCATAGACTTGGAGCTGATGTTGGTAAAGGAAAAGGGAAGGGTTCAGATCGTCAGTATCATGGTATTATGGATTGTATATTAAAAACTATAAAAAGTGATGGACCGATTGGTTTGTACAGAGGATTTATTGTCTCTGTGCAAGGTATCATTATATACAGAGCAGCATATTTTGGAGTTTTCGATACAATAAAGTCATATATGCCACCACCACAAGATGTTAATTTTATGATATCCTTCTCAATCGCATTGGTATGTAATCAAATGTATGTACAGGGTGTAACAAAAAATTAGCATAGGGATATGGTGGATACTATTGATAAAGGTTGATTACTTCCTAGATAATAACCCCGCCTGCAACTGTCTTTTGTTGCACCCTACAATATCCCTCGTTTTCACATTTACAGTTTTTAGGCAGTAACTACATTTTCTGGCATAATATCTTACCCTATGGATACAGTAAGAAGACGAATGATGATGCAATCAGGGCGTGCAAAATCGGAAATAATGTATAAAAATACGATGGATTGTTGGATTAAAATACTGAAGGACGAAGGGCCCGCAGCGTTTTACAAAGGTGCCTTTTCGAATATATTGAGAGGTACAGGCGCTGCTTTAGTTTTGGTGTTCTATGATCGTTTGAAGGCTTGGTCGACAGGAACTAAAGCTTCCACTAAACCACCCGTAGGTTGAAATTTTATTTCAACTCGTAGTTTTTCATTGTCATTTATTGAGCTGTTTACAATTCGACGTATAAAGTATATTTTTACATAAAATCCTACTACAAAAACATTTTTTTTTAATTTATAATTTTGAAAGATTTTGTATAAATTGGAGGAAAAGGTGTAAAATCTATTGATACAAACTCCTCTAATTTATTATAAAAAGTACTGCAAAACAATTTTTTATTTAGATATCAAAATTTTTTCTTAACATTTCTTAATTAACATACATTCGAGAAAACAACAGACTTGGCAACAAATCATTTAAATAATTAATTATCCGTTAGCATTGTATTTCGATTAATATGCTGACATACGCATGTTGTATTCATCTTATAACGGAAACTCTACAGTATTATGTTGATGATACTCATTGGCAGATTAATTTTTTTTTCTGAAAGCCACTTGGTGAAAGCTTCGTTAAGTTTATTTACATGGCATTATCGATGGGAGTCAAGAATATTTCTTAAAAACAAACACTCATAAGGACTACATCATTGATTAGCTTTATCACCTGTCGATAAATAACGCTTCTATTCCATTGAATAAGTCTGCCAAAAATCTCAAATTGTTAATAGATGAAGCTTTAAGCTGTAGGGACCACACTAACCAGTTCATTGGTCGAGCTTGTGTTAGTTAATTTGTAAAAGTTAATTGTTTGACAAACGAGAAGAGGTCACATTTTAATTTACTGCGACACCATATATAGGTCATTTTTTGGATTCCAAGCACAAAAGAAAAATTCAAAAGCTTCAAGACTCGTGCTTCCGTTTATTTTACAGCCTAAGGAAATATGGTCGTATAACTTTTGATTTTAAACACTTAAAATCTCGTAGATACATCCACAAAGTATCTACGAGATTTCGCTAATGTTCACTTCAGGAGTAAACTAACACCTCTTCCCACCGGATAGAATGTCTCAAGCGATGCATGCCGATTTAATAAGAAATACACGAGGTTCATCAATAGACTGATAAATTTAAAGCAAGCCGAGGATGGTTAGAGAAGTTCAAGACGAGAACAGGCATATCTAGTGTCATTTGTCACGGAAAAGCAGCCAGTCTTGGCTAGTGTTAACCAAATATCGGCAGAAGAATTCATGAAAAAATTCAAAAAAAAAACAATTTGGAACAGTACATTCTTTAATTGAGACGAAACAGGACTCTTCTGGAAAAGCTTTGTATAACACAAGAGATCAAATTACCACGCCACAAACCATTCCAAAAGCGGTCTTTCATGGCTTTCCTCTTTTGTGCGAATATGAATGGCGACATAAAGATAAAACCTCTTTTAGTTTACTCATCAAAACCCGTTAGCATTCAAGAGGTGCAAAGTACAAAGTACAGGTGCAAGGGGGCATGGGTCGACAAAGGGCTATTACTCAATAGTTAAACTGCACTATTGATCACGAAATGAAAAATATCATTTGAGCAATAATCTTCCTCAGAAAGCTTTGCTACTTATAAAATGCTCCTACCTACATAAAAGGAGTACCTACAGGATAACATTTTGGAAGAGTGTAGTTTTATAAAAACTTTAAAAGTTTTTTCTTATCCTGCAAGAATTCTGGAAAAATCACTTCGACATTGTACGTTGCTTAAAGCTCATTGACACAGCATGGCAAGGTATGACAAAAAGAACACACAACTCTACGTGAAGAAAGTTCTGGCCTGAGGTGGTAAGACGTTGCGAGTGAAAAAAATAGTTGAATTGTGTCACGCTTTAAGATAGACAAAAACGACATTAAAGATCTTGTTGCAAAAAGTAGCGAGGACCTCAGCATAGCGAGTTGAAGCAATTACATGAACAATACCATCAGCTGAGGTTCTGTCGGGAGGGGAGCAAGATAAGAGGAGAAAAAGAAACTGTTAATGACAGAGATTGAAGCTCATAGTTCAATATGGTTACAACTAAACTTCTTTAAATTTGTGAAAGATCGTCATCCGGATGAAGCTGCAGCTACTATGGCTATTAATTTATTTGATGATGATGTGATGGCTCATTTCAATAGCGTATAAAAAAGTCGTCAAAAACAGGTGCTGAGTCCAAACCTCTTCTAGAGAAAAGCTAACGATAGCCAAGTATGTGAACCATCACCATCGAGAGAAGTTAAAGTAAGTGATAAAGAGAGTGAATCTTTTGTGTTCTCCCGAGATATAGCAAATCGATGTAGCTACGTTATCTTCTATTAATTTATAAGAATATATATATATATGGTAATTCGTAATGTTCGCGGATGGAGAAGTATGTGTTTTGGTTGATCCGAGGTATCATCCGTTCATCTTCTTGGTTGTTCCCTGTGGACAGGGGCAGACGTTTCGCCAAGATCTCACTTGGCATCTTCAGTGCTTTGTCGTAGTCTCCTGTTGACAGACTGAGGTACTGCGGTGCTCTGGCTCCTTTTTATAGTAGGTCGTCTTGGTCGTAGGTGATAGCGATTGGTCGGGGGTGGGGTGGTGGGGGTGTTTATGTTCGACGTGACGTGAGTCGTGGGTGGTGGGGGGAGGTCATTGACCTGTCGTACGGCGATTAACGGTATTGGGGATTTTCCACCGGATATGGCTTTGGTGACGTCATCCATGGGCGAGAAGATGCCACTGACCCGCTGTCCGGTGATTGCTGGACCTGGGCTGCTCCCACTGGACGCTTCAGGAATGATAGGCAGCTCGGCGTCCTGCCGTTCCGAATTGGATGGTCCTTGCCTCAGGAAAGCAGCCCTGGGCCTGGAGTGCTCTAGGACCGTCCTCCACGCTGCTGACAAGTGTAGGGTATCATCCCTCTTGTTGAGGGTGCCGTTCTTCGCTATTTCAATGAATTCCCGGATCAATTTGGTTCTCCAATGCGGAACGTTGGCTACCTGCTTGCAACCCTCGAAATTAATGGTATGGCCTGTGTCCAGATGATGGCGGAAGAGAGCAGAAGTGAGCTGTTTGTTTCGGATGCTCAGCTTGTGTTCTTCTACTCTGGCAGCTATTCTTCTGTTGGTCTGTCCCACGTAGTTCTTGTCGCATGAGCCGCAGGGGATGGAATAAACTCCTAGATTTTCCAATTTTATTTGGTCTTTTGGATTCCTGAGAGAAGCTCCTATAGTCTTGCCGGGTCTGTAGATGGTACTAATGTCGTGTTTCCGTAGAAGTCTTCCTATGCGATCAGTTGTTCCTTTGATGTAGGGTAGGGTAGTACGACGTTGGGTCTTTTGGTCTCTTCTTGTGGATGTGGGTTCTTCGGCTTGAATTGTCGATCGATGGCTTTCTTCACCATGTATTTGGAGTAGCCGTTTTGAGCAAGAGCCAAGGTGACTTTCGTCATTTCTTCTGATCTGTTATCGTTATCTGTAAGTCGAATGGATCTTGAGATTAGTGAGTTGGCGACTGATTGGATCTGTGAAGGATGATGATGGGTTTCCTAGGTTTCCTGTATACAGTATGCTGCAGGCTGTTGAGAGATTTCTTTACTAATACGTCGAGAAAAGGTAGCTGTCCGTTTTCTTCTATTTCCGTGGTGAACTGGATCTTTGCATGAATGCTCACCTTGGCTCTTGCTCAAAACGGCTACTCCAAATACATGGTGAAGAAAGCCATCGATCGACAATTCAAGCCGAAGAACCCACATCCACAAGAAGAGACCAGAAGACCCAACGTCGCACTACCCTACCCTACATCAAAGGAACAACTGATCGCATAGGAAGACTTCTACGGAAACACGACATTAGTACCACCTACAGACCCGGCAAGACTATAGGAGCTTCTCTCAGGAATCCAAAAGACCAAATAAAATTGGAAAATCTAGGAGTTTATTATATTATTATTATATATGTGTGTATATATATATATATATATATATATATAATATTTTGTACTTACCTTATTTAATCGTTATTTTTATAGGAATTCATGAATTATGTTATTTATTATTGAATAGAATTTTTTCCTTGTAATATTTTTTTGGGGTCCAGCATGTATTAATTGCATTTACATTGCTTATATTATAAGAAAAATTATTCCGGGTTACGAGCTACCTTCTGGAACGAATTTAACTCGTTAAACTGTCAAGATTCCACCTTTGAATATATGTAATATAGGGAACCCACGTTTATGTGAGCTTCTTTTGTATGGTTGGTAAGCTAACAGAAGTATTTTAATTTTATGATTTAGCATGTTGTCAAACTTTCCAAATAATATCGAAGAAAGTGGTGCTTTAGAATTTTCGCGTATAGAGGGCTAATGGATAAAAATCAAGATAAGTTAATTCTACTTAATTTATTTATTTAATACCAGTTCATTGAAACTACCACTTATTAAAGACAAATGTGATAAACAACGGAATTCGAATTATCAAATCAATAAATATTTGAAAGATTTTGACAAGTAGTTTGTTTTGTTCCCCAATTATACCGTGAAGCCCGCATTCTTTTGTCCTCCAATTAAAGCGTGAAGAACCTTTTGTTTACACCTGTCAATCATCTATTGTAATACAAAGGAAAGTTAAGAGTAACTTGCTTTTGTTCCCCACTTATACCGTGAAGTAGGTCATTTGCGGCAATAAAGTGACACTTTATGTTACAGTCTAGTAAACTGTGCTTTGTCTGCCGCTGGACAAAGTAGTTTACCTAACCCCGCTCCGAAATGTCAGGTTTTACATGTCATTTTCACGTTTTGTAACGTCTCATTTTACACTACTGTAGTTTCATTATACCACTAGCTACTTATAGAGATAAACATACTGCGAAAAATTTAAAAACAGTACTGGCGTCTAAATTTGTTGAATATAACATACAAAATAAAATTGCTTGTATTGTGGGTGACAACGTGGCTAATATTCTTGCAGCTATTAGAATTGGAGGTTGAAATAAAGAGGCTATTTTGAGCGTTCTGTTAATCCTTTAGTGCAAAATAAATTAAGAGAAATAGTAGTCCTTTTAAACAAAATAAAAGCAATAGTATAATTTTTTAAACAAAATTCAACTGCTCTTGCCAAATTAAAACAAATGCAACAAAAAATGGGTTTACTTGAACTTAAATTAAAGTAAGACGTGCCCACCAGGTGGTATTCACCTTTAGTCATGTTAAAGAGAGCAGTATGTATAAAAGAAGTAATAATTTCCACATTGGCATAGAAAAATCCCAAATTGAATAATGTCTATGCTACGGAATGGGTCATTTTGGAAAAATTGGTTAACACTTTTTAAAGACATTATAGAAGAAATTAGTAGTGAATAAAAGTAACAGTTTACAAAATTTTAATTCTCGCGCAAGCAATGTACCAGCATAATTATTATTATAATAATGAAAACATAGAATACCGGAATTAAAGGGTGTGATTAAAATATTTCAAAAAAATTTTTTAAAAGGATTTGGTGGTATTGAAACCGTCGATATTCTGTCAGAATCGACAATATTAGATCCACGATTTAAGAAATACGGTTTTAAAGATGACCAGACGTAACAGCTTTAAGGAAAAAAATATTTCTGTTTATAATGACAGTTCGGAAATACCTTGCAATTCTGAAATACAACTATAACTTCAACAAAAATCATCAGAACCGACATCATCAATATGGTTCGTTTTCGACAACACAGTGAGCAATTTAATTCAAGAAAAGAGTTGTACCGCGGCTGTTAGAATAGAATTTGATCGGTATTTAGGAAAACCGTAATGAAAATCCGTTGGAATGGTAGTTTGAGCGTTGCCATGGATACCCAACGATATATAAATTTCAAAAAAAAACGTCCCTGTATACCGGCGACATCAATTCCACGTTCACAAATCAAATCTAAAAAGTGACGCAGTTGCTGGTTTCTAAACAGTAATTTTTAATCAATTCTTCTCATTTTTTGTTTTATTTACATTATTAGTTTAACAAGAGATTTTTAAGTTACAATAGTATGTGGAATGTACTCTTTTTTATCAGGTTACTTTACTTAATTAAATATTTTGTTATATTTAATTAATAAAATATTTAAATTTCATTTTATGTTAAAAAAATATTCATACATCTACAACACCGATTGAATGAAAATCGGTCTGAACCATTGCCTAAACTGTTGTGAACTACTAAAGCTATCGAACCAAAACATGGTTATGAAGCTCACAATAGTGCATGAACGAAACAGGAGCTAAATAGCAGTGAGGATATCCGAATTGGTAATGAACTAATGTGAACTAAAGAACTAGTTCCGTGAACTATTTATCTTTATGATTGTCAATAAGTGAACTAGTTCTCGTAAGTGAACTAAAATTCCTACTTAGCATCAACCAATTCAACGTACTATCTACGATTAGACACATAAGATGTAAGGGGGTGTGTAAGAGAACAGTGAAATCAGTGTATACCACATCAATCTGTCCACGACTGTCCAAATGCGCTAGCCAGATATTGAACAAACGTTATTAAGTTACAGTGGTTACTAGCACACTGTAAATTTAACGCAATTGAGTTAATATATACTTATGTTGAAAACAAACTGGCAAAGAACAACAATACCTATAAAATTGACGAAGTTCTCGTCAATCTCAGTCAGAACTCTTAACGAGTTCTGTAAATACCAGATTGAATTTTGGAAGAAATAAGAACAGAAGAGACTCAAAAACAGCATTACCTATGATCCCAATATTTCTGCGGGATAAATTACGCAAAGGAAATTGATTTGAATTACATTTTGTAATTTTTTATTATTAATTACATTATCAATTTTTATTATAATAATCATTATTATTATTCTTGATGAATAATTTAAATTTATATGAATTATTTATGTCTTATATACAAAAAAAACATATTGAATTTGTAATAAAATAATTTTATCTAAAATTTTAAACATCCTTTTTATGTATACATCGTGCGTAGACGATAAGACGCCACATTCCGTCTGAAGTGGACGCCGTCACCACTCGACACCATCTTTTCAACTGCGCTCAGATTGGCCAGAACACTTCTCTCCCCGCATGGCTTATTTCTGTTTCTTTTTAATTTACAATTCCATTAAATCGCTCATAAAAAACAGGGAGACCTAATTTTGAAAGCTGATAACGCGGACTCCGTTAACAAACGACATTATTCAACACATTCTATTAAAAATCGCGTTGAAATCCGCCCGGTCATTTTCAAAATAACCGCATCTTACTAAACCGTGATCGTACTTATCCACCCCTTCATTTACACTAGCTAATGGACTTTCTGTGGAAGGTAAATCTTTAAATAAATTCATCGCGACCTCACTAAACAGAAATAAAATAGAGACCACAAACAACAATATGTGATTAAACTAACTGTATAGACTGTTCCAAAAGAACAGTTCGTGTTCGCTTTCAGGTTTTTGAAGGAGATCAAAAACCCGGAAGCGAACACGCTCGAGATCCCTCATCTTTTGATTTAATTTTGCAAATTACAATAAATATTGTTATATCGAAAGTCAAATATCATGAATATCCATCCATAACCAATGTAATAAAAATAAAAAAATATTTGTTTATGCTAATTAATTTACTTATAGTTACTAACAAGTATATCACTACTGTAAATTCTTATCATTCATATTCATAAAATATTACAATATTACACGCAAAAAGGTTTACATGCAAAAAAAACATCATAAAAATCTATCGAAAACGCCCCAAAACTTTTTTCTGGAGCCGACACTAAATATAACTAAATATAAATTACTCTTCCTTTATTCTTAACGAGACAAAGTAAAAATTTTGCTAATATAAAGTTTGACGTTGCTAATAAAGTCTAATAGACTGTAAATACTAAATTTCGAAGACGAAACTACAATACTAATGGCCGGTTTCTTGTAAGTATTCACATATCGATATCGAACCGATATTGTGCTGTTGATCTATAACTCAAGTGAAATCCGTCAATTGGGTTTCTGAAAAGACCAATAGGAGATATCGGACCAATATGGAACCAATAACTATTTCTTATTTTAAAAAATCACGAAAAATCGAATTCTTAAGATATCTTAATGATTCATGATTTATAGAGGAAAGTGTCTATTTTCTCGTGAAAATATTTATTCTTTTTTGAGATATAAACCATTAAATTCAACGTGACATTTACGATTATCTCAAGTTAATTAAAAATCACCCAAAATCGAATTCTTGAGATATTTTAATGATACATTGAAAATTTATAGAGGCAAGTGTCTATTTTGCCATGGTGAGAACCAAATTAGAAGATCTTTATTCGTTTTTGAGATAAAGATTATTGAAGTTTACCTGTTTTTTTATGATTTTTTGAAATTAATAATAAATATAATTTACCTACAACTGTTCTCTGTGTAATTGAACCTTTAAAATGTTTTCTTATTTATTAATTATGTTCTTTTACTAATCATTTTCGTTATTACTTGATTTTCTTTTGTGAATGTTCATTATTATTAATTACTTGTTTGCATTTTTTTATTTTTTTAAGAAATTATTTATGTTATTTATTGTGATTTATTACTGGATGCTTCGCTGGGCTTGTCCAGTTTTCATCTGAAATATAATAAATAAATAATTTTACGAATTGTTATTTAAAGTTTTTACCGTCACATATCGACGGAAATAAACAATTAATCGATTTTTTGGCAAAACAATCAAAAGCCGTTCGATAACTATTGTGTGCAATATCTGTCGATCAGTTCCTACCAGAACACCAATAGGCGATATCGACTCGATAAAAGATATCGATCCAATAACTATCGCTTCGATATCGACTCAATACTATAACGTACGAGAAACCGGGCATTAGCCTATTTTCAATTACTATTTCTATACTGTTTACTTTTTATTGTCTAATTGAATCGGTTATTTCGAAAAGGCCACATCTCCATGTTTTTACCAAAAATAATTAAACACAGATATTGATTCAAAATATGCTTTAAGCTTTGTTACATGCGTAAACGCCGCAAACTTCACTCTTCGTTAATAAAATCCATGTCGGTGTTGTTTCCTGTTTACTTTGAATTTCTCCGGACAAGTGGCGTTTTCTAATCAAATGTACGCGTACCGACCGAACAGCTGACTGCCATATCATATATGCAGTTTTCTGTGATCTTGATCGTATTTTTTAGTTTATGTTGCATTGTTTATATAAAAATGAGTAGCTCTGACAGTGCAAATAGCGACAATATTGAAGATAGTAAAGAAAAGAAGATAAAGAAGGGCATTTTTAACCGTTCCGAGTATAAAAGTGAAGTTATTAAGAAAGCTAAAGTAAAAGGTGAGGGACATATTAATCATGTTGGAAAAAAGGTTATGGCACGACAAACTGTAATCAACTGTACTTGTCGTAAACAATGGTGTGAAAATTATTTAGAATTAGATAGAATCGCTTTGTTAACATCTTTGCATCAGTTTGATGATAAAAACTCTAAAGACTCCTACTTACAAAGTTTGATAGAAGCAAAACCTGTTAAAAGAAGTAGAAAATCTCAAAATGCCAAGAAACATATTGAGATACCCAATAATTTTCTGTTTCATGTTTATTTGAATGGAATTCGTAAGCAGGTATGTAAAAAAGCTTTCTTGAGTTTATGTGGCGTTGGTGAAAAGCATTATTCAAACAATGTATTAAACTTGCCTGCTACTTTGGATGTTCAACAAATGCATAATATGTTTATGAAATAGTTTCCTAACTCAAAAGTGAAATACGATTATTATTTGAAATATTTCCATAAAAATTTTACTTATACTTTTGGTCGCCCTCAAGTTGACGTATGTTGGGCCTGTGAAGAACTTGGTCAGAAAGTTAAAAGTACAATTCTCAATGACAATGCAAAAAGAGATGCTACAGCAGAACTCTTAGTTCACAAAAACAGGGCTAAGAAATTCTATAAAAAACAACAACACATCAAGAAGCTCTCTTTAGAGAAAGAGGAAATATTGGGAATCACAGGCGATTACATGCAAAATTTACCTATACCACACATACCTGTACAGGAAATTTTTTACTATCGACAACTATGGATTTTTGAATTCGGTATACATAACTTAAAAATAGGAGAGGCTAAATTTTACTTTTATCACGAAGGAAAGGCTCACAAAGGACCCAACGAAGTGTGCACTTTCTTGAAACATTATTTTGAGAATGAAGTTTCTGAAAATGTAAAAGAAATTCATATATTTTCAGATGGGTGCGCTGGGTAAAATAAGAATCACACAGTAATACGTAAATTATCAAAACTAAAACACTCGGTAAATCACAGACGCAACAAGTAAGAAAGCTTGAAACAATGTGACAATAAAATCAAATAAGATTTAAACAAGAACCGTTGCGAATTATTTGAGCATATCGACCGCCTTCCAATAAGAGGCGTCACGACCGATTAAATAGTCTCGCATCTTACTTGATACGAGTAAAGGTGCGTTTATACCTACAGACATCGAACGTGTCAGACACGAAACGTGCCAGACAAAAAAATATTCTATGTAATTTATATGAACGTAATTATATCTATAGTAACGCGACCGGGCAGACACGGACAGACACAGACCGTGCCCGACCTGTATTTCCAGATAGAATATTTTGTCTGTACGGTTCATGTCTGTACGTGGCTGTAACTGTCTGACGGGCAATATGGAAGATCGTTAGAATCGTGCAGATATTCCAGATATTTTAGTGTTCCTCGTCTAATAAAATTGCTATCATTGATAAATCCTCTTCTGAGAAGGTTTTGAACATTTTGAGGAAAAATATAACGTGCTTTATATTCATCAATAAACGCACCGCGACCTTATCTGACGCCGACGTCTGTCGCAGTCTGTCGTCTGTCACACGCACATGACGGCACGTTAGATATGAATAGACAGCGTCTGTGGGTGTCTGCCACGGTGCGTGTCTGACACATTCGATGTCTGTAAATATAAACGTACCTTTATGGTGGGGAAAGAATCCCATAAAAATACGAATTTTATATATTTCCTCAAATCTGGCGTAGCGCGACATCTGTTAACGACAAGATTTCGAGTCAAAGCGATCTCGAGATTTATGGCCGGTTTCTCGTACGTATTATATATGTCGATATCGAACCGATATTGTGATGTTGATCGATATCCGTCCAATGGGTTTCTGAATGGGCCAATAGGAGATATCGGACCGATATCGAATCGATAACAATATCGCATGTAACAAGTACCTATATAGACTCGATAAGTGTGATTAACAACAGTGACGTATGTCAAAAGTGATAGTTTCTATTTTCTAGTTTATATTTACATAAATATTTACGTTACTAATGGCCGGTTTCTCATACGTTATAGTATTGAGTAGATATCGGAGCGGCAGTTATTGGATCGATATTTTTTATCGAGTCGATATCTCCTATTGGCGTTCTGGTAGGAACTGATCGACAGATATTGCACACAATAGTTACTGAACAGTGTTGTCAAAAAATCGATGACTTGTTTATTCCCGTCGATAGGTGGCGGTAAAGATTTTGAATAACAATTCGTAAAATTATTGATTTATTACATTTGAGATGAAAACTGGAAAGCCCAGCGAAGCATCCAGTAATAAATCTCAATAAATAACATAAACAAATAATTTCTTAACAGAAATAAAAAACGCTTGACAAGAAATCAATAATAATGAAAATTAGCAAAAGAAAATAAAATAATGACGAAAATTATTAGAAAAGAAAACTAATAATTTAAAAAAAATTATATTTATTATTGATTTCAAAAAATCATAAAAAATCAGGTCAACTTCAATAATCTTTATCTCAACAACAAAAAAAGATTTTCGAATTTGGTTCTCACTATGACAAAATAGACACTTACCTCTATGAATTTTGAATGTTTCATTAAAATATCCCAAGAATTCGATTTTTTGTGATTTTTAATTAACTTGAGATAGCCATAACTGTTTACGTTGAATTTAATGATTCATATCTCAAAAACGAATAAATATTTTTAAAATCAGCTTTCATCACAAGAAAATAGACACTTTCTTCTATAAATCATGAATAGTTCATTAAGATATCTTAAGAATTCGATTTTTCGTGGTTTTTTAAAACAAGATTATGAATTTCAAAAAATTATAAAAAATTAGGTTAACTTAAATAATCTTTATCTCAAAAACGAATAAAGATTTTTTAATTTGGTTTTCACCATGACAAAATAGACACTTGTCTCTATAAATTTTGAATGTTTCATTAAAATATCCCAAGAATTCGATTTTTTGTGATTTTTAATTAATTTGAGATAGCCATAAATGTTTACGTTGAATTTACTGATTCATATCTCAAAAGCGAATAAATATTCTCAACATCCGCTTTTATCACAAGAAAATAGACACTTTCCTCTATAAATCACGAATAGTTCATTAAGATATCTTAAGAATTCGATTTCTCGAATTTTTTAAAACAACATTAATTTCAAAAAATTATAAAAAAATTAGGTTAACTTAAACAATCTTTATCTCAAAAACGAATAAAGATTTTCTAATTTGGTTCTCACCATGACAAAATAGATACTTGTTTCTATAGATTTTGAATGTATCAGTAAAATATCTCAAGAATCCGATTTTTGGTGATTTTTAATTAACTTGAGATAGCCATAAATGTTCACGTTGAATTTAATGAAATATATCTCAAAAACGAATAAATATTTTTAAAATCAGCTTTCATCACAAGAAAATAGACACTTTCTTCTATAAATCATGAATAGTTCATTAAGATATCTTAAGAATTCGATTTTTCGTGGTTTTTTAAAACAAGATTATGAATTTCAAAAAATTATAAAAAATTAGGTTAACTTAAATAATCTTTATCTCAAAAACGAATAAAGATTTTTTAATTTGGTTTTCACCATGACAAAATAGACACTTGTCTCTATAAATTTTGAATGTTTCATTAAAATATCCCAAGAATTCGATTTTTTGTGATTTTTAATTAATTTGAGATAGCCATAAATGTTTACGTTGAATTTACTGATTCATATCTCAAAAGCGAATAAATATTCTCAACATCCGCTTTTATCACAAGAAAATAGACACTTTCCTCTATAAATCACGAATAGTTCATTAAGATATCTTAAGAATTCGATTTCTCGAATTTTTTAAAACAACATTAATTTCAAAAAATTATAAAAAAATTAGGTTAACTTAAACAATCTTTATCTCAAAAACGAATAAAGATTTTCTAATTTGGTTCTCACCATGACAAAATAGATACTTGTTTCTATAGATTTTGAATGTATCAGTAAAATATCTCAAGAATCCGATTTTTGGTGATTTTTAATTAACTTGAGATAGCCATAAATGTTCACGTTGAATTTAATGAAATATATCTCAAAAACGAATAAATATTTTTAAAATCCGCTTTCATCACAAGAAAATAGGCACTTTCTTCTATAAATCATGAATAGTTCATTGAGATATCTTAAAAATTCGATTTTTCGTGGTTTTTTAAAACAAGATTATGAATTTCAAAAAATTATAAAAAATTAGGTTAACTTAAATAATCTTTATCTCAAAAACGAATAAAGATTTTCTAATTTGGTTTTCACCATGACAAAATAGACACTTGTCTCTATAAATTTTGAATGTTTCATTGAAATATCCCAAGTATTCGATTTTTTGTGATTTTTAATTAATTTGAGATAGCCATAAATGTTTACGTTGAATTTAATGATTCATATCTCAAAAACGAATAAATATTCTCAACATCCGCTTTTATCACAAGAAAATAGACACTTTCCTCTATAAATCACGAATAGTTCATTAAGATATCTTAAGAATTCGATTTTTCGAATTTTTTAAAACAACATTAATTTCAAAAAATTATAAAAAAATTAGGTTAACTTAAACAATCTTTATCTCAAAAACGAATAAAGATTTTCTAATTTGGTTCTCACCATGACAAAATAGATACTTGTTTCTATAGATTTTGAATGTATCAGTAAAATATCTCAAGAATCCGATTTTTGGTGATTTTTAATAAACTTGAGATAGCCATAAATGGTCACGTTGAATTTAATGAAATATATCTCAAAAACGAATAAATATTTTTAAAATCCGCTTTCATCACAAGAAAATAGACACTTTCTTCTATAAATCCTGAATAGTTCATTAAGATATCTTAAGAATTCAATTTTTCGTGGTTTTTTAAAACAAGATTATTAATTTCAAATAATTATAAAAAATTAGGTTAACTTAAATAATCTTTATCTCAAAAACGAATAAAGATTTTCTAATTTGGTTTTCACCATGACAAAATAGACAATTGTCTCTATAAATTATGAATATTTCATTAAAATATCTCAAGAATTCGATTTTTTGTGATTTTTAATTAACTTGAGATAGCCATAAATGTTTAAGTTGAATTTAATGATTTATAGCTCAAAAACGAACAAATATTCTCAAGATTCGCTTTTATCACAAGAAAATAGACACTTTCCTCTATAAATCATGAATAGTTCATTAAGATATCTTAAGAATTCGATTTTTCGTGGTTTTTTGAAACAAGATTATGAATTTCAAAAAATCATAAAAAATTAGGCTAACTTTAATAATCTTAATCTCAAAAACGAATAAAGATTTTCTAATTTGGTTCTCACCATGACAAAATAGATACTTGTCTCTATAAATTTTGAATATATCATTCAAATATCTCAAGAATCCGATTTTTGGTGATTTTTAATTAACTTGAGATAGCCATAAATGGTCACGTTGAATTTAATGAAATATATCTCAAAAACGAATAAATATTTTTAAAATCCGCTTTCATCACAAGAAAATAGACACTTTCTTCTATAAATCCTGAATAGCTCATTAAGATATCTTAAGAATTCGATTTTTCGTGGTTTTTTAAAACAAGATTATTAATTTCAAACAATTATAAAAAATTAGGTTAACTTAAATAATCTTTATCTCAAAAACGAATAAAGATTTTCTAATTTGGTTTTCACCATGACAAAATAGACACTTGTCTCTATAAATTATGAATGTTTCATTAAAATATCTCAAGAATTCGATTTTTTGTGATTTTTAATTAACTTGAGATAGCCATAAATGTTCACGTTGAATTTAATGCTTTATATTTCAAAAACGAATAAATATTTTTAAGATCCGGTTTCATCACGAGAAAGTAGACACTTTCCTGTATAAATCATGAATGATTAATCATTAAGATATTTTAAGAATTCGATTATTGGTGATTTTTTAAAAGAAAATCATCAACTTCAACAAGACATAAAAAATAAGGTTAACTTAAATAATCTTTATCTCAAAAAGGAATAAAGATTTTCTAATTTGGTTCTCACCACGATAAAATAGACAAAATAGCAATTATTATAATGGATCATCATAGGCGAGTTTAGTTAATGCCTAGAATTTTTAGAATGAAAGACGCTTGAATGAACTTGAAATTGATAAAATAGAGCTGAATTCATTTGATATACAATTCTTTGAGAAGATTTCACCTAATACATGTAATTTTTGCCAAATTACACTTTTGCCAAATTTTATTTTCCTTCCAGGATTTTTTGTTTCTTCCCGTGTTAGAAAGCAATCAAAACGCAGAAGTCCTAAAATGCCCGTGAATTTATCAAGAAATATTGTCTCCCACAGATAATTCTTGTTTTCGAGTAATAGCCGGAAACGTCCAGTAATTAGTAAAGTCACAAAAAATTCCTTCAATTTTAAAAGATTCAAATGGATTTAACAAGGGAGTCATTAATATTATCCCCAATTCCTTCTTCAAATATGGCAACATTTCCAGCACATACAGAAATTGATGTAAAAGTAAATCGTCTTATATTTTAATCGCATTCTCATCGATAGACAAGGATCGCCTTTTTAAAATTTCAAAATAATGCACAATGTTTAATTAAGTAAATATTTATGTAAATATAAATTAGAAAATAGAAACTATCAGTTTTAACATACGTCACTGTCGTAAATCACACTTATCGAGTTTATAGGTGCTTGTTGCATGCGATATAGTTATCAATTCGATATCGGTTCGATATCTCCTATTGGCCCTTTCAGAAACTCAATGGACGGATATCGCTCGAGTTATCGATCAACAACACAATATCGGTTCGATATCGACATGTGAATACGTACGAGAAACCGGCCATAAAGATTGTGCATTAATTTGCAATTTTTAAAAAGGAGATTTCCATTTCCTCCAAAGAGTTCAGGTCGATTTTTTCAATTTCAAGTTCATCCAAACACCCATATTCTAAAAATTCTAGACATTAACCAAACTCACCTATGATGATTCATTATAATGATAACATTTTATCATGCTGAGAACCGAATTAGAAAAACCGTTCAGTTTTGAGATAAAGATTATTTAAGTTAACCTAAATTTATATGATTTTTTGAAATTAATAATCTTGTTTTAAAAAATCACGAAAAATCGAATTCTTAAGATATCTTAATGTATTATTCATGATTTATAGAGGAAAGTGTCTATTTTCTGGTGATGACAGCAGATCTTGAAAATATTTATTCGTTTTTGAGATATAAATCATTAAATTCAACGTGAACATTTATGGCTATCTCAAGTTAATTCAAAATCACCAAAAATCGAATTGTTGAGATATTTTAATGAAACATTCAAAATTTATAGAAGCTAGTGTCTATTTTGTAATGGTGAAAACCAAATTAGAAAATTATTATTCCTTTTTGAGATAAAGATTATTTAATTTTTATGATTTTTTGAAATTAACAATCTTGTATTAAAAAATCACGAAAAATCGAATTCTTAAGATATCTTAATGAACTATTCATGATTTATAGAGGAAAGTGTCCATTTTCTCGTGATGAAAGCGGATCTTGAAAATATTTATTCGTTTTTGAGATATAAATCATTAAATTTAACGTGAACATTTATGGCTATCTCAAGTTAATTAAAAATCACCAAAAATCGAATTCTTGAGATATTTTAATGAAACATTCAAAATTTATAGAGGTAAGTGTCTATTTTGTCATACTGAGAACCAAATTAGAAAATCTTTATTCGTTGTTGAGATAAAGATTATTTGAGTCAACCTAATTTTTTTGATTTTTTGAAATTAATGATCTTGTTTTAAAACAATCACGAAAAATTGAATTTTTAAGATATCTTATTGAACTATTCATGATTCATAGAGGAAAGTGTCTACTTTCTCGTGATGAAACCGGATCTGGAAAATATTTATTCGCTTTTGCGATATAAATCATTAAATACAACGTAACCATTTACGGCTATCTCAAGTTAATTAAAAATCACCAAAAATCGAATTCTTATATTTTAGGCCAACAATTTTTTTTCTCTCTGTATATATATTCATTTGTTATTTTTTCTCTTTTGTACACTATGTTTTATGTTACTGTTGGCATAAATAAATTTTGTTTCTCTCTCTCTCGAATTCTTGAAGTATTTTAATTGTACATTAAAAATTTATAGAGGTAAGTGCCTGTTTTGTCATAGGGAGAACCAAATTAGAAAATCTTTATTCGTTTTTGAGATAAGGATTTTCTAAGTAAACCTAATTGTTTATGATTTTTTGAAATTAATAATCTTGTTTTAAAAAATCACGAAAAATCGAACTCTTTAAGATATTTTAATGAATTATTCATGATTTATAGAGGAAAGTGTCTACTTTCTCGTGATGTAACCGGATCTTGAAAATATTTATTCGTTTTTAAGATATAAATCATTAAATTCAACGTGAACATTTATGGCTATCTCAAGTTAATTAAAAATCGCCAAAAATCGAATTCTTGAGATATTTTAATGAAACATTAAAAATTTTGGAGGTGTCTATTTTGTCATGCTGAGAACCAAATTAGAAAATCTTTATTCGTTGTTGAGATAAAGATTATTTGAGTCAATTTTTTTGTTTTTTTGAAATTAATGATCTTGTTTTAAAAAAATCACGAAAAGATGAATTCTTACGATATTTTAATGAACTATTCATGATTCATAGAGGAAAGTGTCTACTTTTTCGTGATGAAACCGGATCTGGAAAATATTTATTCGTTTTTGAGATATAAATCATTAAATTCAACGTAACCATTTACCTCTCGGCTATCTCAAGTTAATTAAAAATCACTGAAAATCGAATTCTTGTATTTTAGGCCAACAAATATTTTTTTTTCTGTATATATATTCATTTGTTATTTTTTTCTCTTTTGTACATTATGTTTTATGTTACTGTTGGCATAAATAAATTTTGTTTCTCTCTCTCTCGAATTCTTGAGATATTTTAATTGTACATTAAAAATTTATAGAGGTAAGTGTCTGTTTTGTCATGGGGAGAACCAAAATAGAAAATCTATTCGTTTTTGAGATAAGTATTTTCTAAGTAAACCTAATTTTTTATGATTTTTTGAAATTAATAATCTTGTTTTAAAAAATCACGAAAAATCGAACTCTTAAGATATTTTAATGAATTATTCATGATTTATAGAGGAAAGAGTCTACTTTCTCGTGATGTAGCCGGATCTTGAATATATTTATTCGTTTTTAAGATATAAATCATTAAATTATATCTCAAGTTAATCAAAAATCGAATGCTTGAGATATTTTAATGATACAACCAAAATTTATAGAGGTAAGTGTCTATTTTGTCATGGTGAGAACCAAATCAGAAAATCTGTATTCGTTTTTGAGATAAACATTATTGAAGTTGACTTTTTATGATTTTTTGAAATAAATAATAAATATAATTTACCTACAATTGTTCTCTGTGTAATTGAGCCTTTAAAATGTTTTCTTATTTGTTAATTATATTCTTTTACTAATGATTTTTGTTATTATCTGATTTTCTTTTGTTAATTTTCATTATTATTAATTTCTTGTTCAACATTTTTTTATTTTTGTTAAGAAATTATTTGTTTATGTTACTTATTGTGTTTCATTGCCGGATGCTGCGCTGAGCTTGTCCAGTTTTCATCCCAAATATAATAAATAAATAATTTTAAGAATTGTTATTCAAAATTTTTACCGCCAGCTATCGACAGGAATAAACAAGTAATCGATTTTTTGACAAAACCGTTCAATAACTATTATATCTTATATATCTTTTATCGACTCGATAAGATATCGATCCAATAACTGTCGCTCCGATATCTACTCAATACTATAACGTACGAGAAGCAGGGCATTTTAGAGGTCATCTTAAGAACGTTTAATAAACTAAATTTGTTTCATATTTTACTATTTTGAAAATCATTCTTGTATCAAATGTGGTGGTATATTATTTATACAGCCAATAAAGTATAGAAAAAAAAGACCTTGTGATCAATATTTACATTTTAGCGCGCATTTTTTGGGTTTTAAATTGAAATATACAAATGTTCAAAAATTGAACTACCATGCCTAAGTTGATATTTTTTAATAGGAACCTACATTGTTTGTTACATTTATAGATTTTACATTAAATTCCGAGCATTTTTGTATACTACTTTTTTTCTTTTACACATAATTGTAATTATAAAATTACAAATTTTGAGTGCAACATATTTTTATTCAGTTTTTTGGTTCATAATCAAAAAAAGAATGTCGTCAATTGACACAAAACCTGTATTATTGACTACTATTTATTATTTATAGATTCTACATAGATAATAACAATAAATAACAAATTTGTATGTAAAAAGTCTAAAGAAATAAAAATCATCAAGATATTTTTGAGTATCATCTTAAAATAAAATGGAATAAAATTGAGAATACAATAAAAAAAGCTAAACACTATTTATAAATAGAATACAATTAAATGCATCCAAAATTAGCATTTTTGTTATCTCTTAATTTGAAACGTTTTTAATTATATTGTTGTCGCCTTCTTGCACGTTGTTTATCGAATCTCATCTCCATTTCTTCCAAAACTTTAGGAGTGTAGCGAACCACCAATTTAACAGAGCCATGAGCTTGCTTTAAAAGTTCTACAGCTTTTTCATGATTTTCACCTTCAACAGACTACACAAAAAAAAATCAACTCAATTACTTAATAAAATACAAACATAAATAAGTACTTACCACTCCATTTACACTCAATAATTGATCGCCCCGTTTTAAACCTCCATGACGATCTGCAACCCCTCCAGGAATAATTCTTGAGATGTAAATTGGTGAATTCTGTTCTTTTCCACCCATAACATTAAACCCTAAACCTTCCTCAGTTTTTGGTAGCTCAACTACTCTAGGATGAGCATGACCTTCACTTGCAGCAAAAGCAGCAACTGTAGCTTTGGCTGTAGCTGAAGCTCGAACATCTTGAGATCCTTGGATATCAACAGTTTCATAAACGTGTTCGTACACTTCACGAACAGCGTTTAAGAAGTCACTTTGGAGAACTTTTTGTAGGGCTGCTAATTTTGTCGCGGGTACTTCGCCATTTTTTTGTAACTTTTCAAGTAATTCTATTGATCTTTTAATATCTAATTCATAATAGAAGATAATTTTCATTATATAGGGTTATTAATGATTGATAATTTTTTCGGATATATTTATAACAAATGTTTATAACTTACCTCTAGAGAGTGTTAACGGTTCACCAATTTGAGCCATATCTTTTTCTAATAATTAGTTTTAACACGATTTAAAAATAATCACAAAATGATATTCCTTCCCAAAGATTATTTTAACAACTGTCACGAATGCTTAGTAAATAAATGGGTACCAACTTAAAAAATAATTTGTATGATTATGTTTTATCAATAATAAAAGATATTTTTATTAATTGTAATTAGTGGAAGATCTTTAAACAATTGGGTTAATATAATGGAATTAAATTTGTGTAAAGAAGTTAATTGAATATTTCATAATAGATCAATAAGTTAGGGGATTTTATGCTGTTATGTTGGCTGTATAAATTAAAAGAAAAAGCGGGTTATATAAAATGCTATCATTTTTTTAATTAATTACACATTTTAATTAATTAATTAATTAACATGATCAAAATATTGAATTCTTAATGAGACAATAATAAAAAAAGAAACATTGCTTAATGTATGTTTACCTATATTTACATAATTGACCAAAATATACAAATAAAATGGCTAAAAACTACAATAATTATGAAATTTAATGGGTATCACATAGTTATAAATAACACAAAGAGAAGAAAACGCTAAAAACACGTATTTGATTATTTATCTCTTAATACGTTGGGTAGTATTCGTGAATATTACAAATAACTTATAATGTTAATTGGGGAGAATAAAATTAATTTAGCATGGTGTGTCTATCGTAAATATTCTTCCTTTGCTCTTTGACCTGTTTTTTCCATTTGTCTTGTTCATGACCGACACGATTGAAAACGTTCCCTCTGACGCTCATATTATGAGACATGGGGCCGCCAACACCCGCGGCCGTTTCATCCTGGAGTAAAAGAATTGTCTATAGATAAATAACAGAATTAAACTAATAGCTACAAAATCGTGCAAAAAGAATGATTTTAAGTAATAATAGAACGAATCAAATAAAGCAGGACATGAAATAAGAAAAATTAAAACCGATAGATTTAACTCTTTAAGGTACATGAAAGAAAATATTGTTATAAATGAGAAATGATTAAAATTTTCCATAAAAGATGTAATCTTAAAAAAATCGTTAAAGAGTTAAAAATTCTTACAGCAAAAAAGTTGAAAGCTACAAAGTACGTTTTAAAAAGATAAATTACAGACATAAATTATGTATTGTTTTTTAAAATTTTAAGTTTTATTTTAAAAAATGTATTTCAATAAATAAAAATGAATGATGAAATAAATAGAAATGGTGATGTAAAAAATATATCTAGGCGATAAAATATAGAAAATATTTTCATTACTGCCGCAAACGACATTATGTATTACAAAAAGAATGTTTTTATGCTAATTGAAAAATATTAAAGACTAATTCATTCTTAAAATACGAAGCACTAAAGATCAACACTTTACAAAAATTAATAAAAAAAATTAAGATTAATAATTTAAAAATAAGATTAATACAAAAATTAAGATGGCTACACACGTAACTGCAACTTGAGAAACATGCATGATCAATTTTTTTTGGACAAATATGGAAAATTTTCTTTGGACACCACACGCTACAAATATGCTTGAATAAGTTCCAGTTTGCGCTTGGATTGTGTCGAGCTCGCAAAAGAAGCAACCTACTCCCATATTAATCCTTCTTTCTTAGAGTATCTTGACCTCCCAAAAAGTCTAACTAATGGTAGAATTATAAAGAAGGCTCATATTTCATCTGTACCAATGCTTCAACTTTTTTCTCTTCTATAATAAGTCAACGCACTTAACTTCTTAACAACATTTTCATGGGCGTCGTTATCAATTAATCTATATTTATTTAATAACATATCATATTTTGTCCATTTTTTCATCTTATCATGATATTCTAGTGATTTAATTCGCCAAAGACACAGGTGATTAAAATTCTTTCAGTAATTCCCGATTGGCCTTCTTCTGACCGCTAGACATGATGAAACCTGTAGAGTGCACTCACGAATGCTGAGTTCTTAGTAGTACACCCGTGTTGTTCCACTTTGATAAGCAAGGGTTACTCAAGCTTCCGTGATTCAAATTAAATTCATCATCAAGAGGATTGTACAACTAAAATGTTTGTGCCAAGTTATCCTACAAACGTTAAAGCCTACTTCTTCAAAATGATCATGTATGCTTATCAAGTTTGCAGTTACTTGTGTAGCCACCTTTAAATAGCTCACGACAAATAGGGTCATCGAATTTCAATGTACAAAAATGTATGGAAGAGAAAAATTTTCATCTTATACAGTGTGTCCAGGTTTCAATGCTCACTATCGGCATCACATCATATCGACAATTATAAAAAATAGAACAAGGGTTAAATCATAGGGACTATTTAACTAAGCAAAGATCTAATATGGCCGTAATAAGAAAAACAAAAGATAGTGCTAATAACTTAGGAAGAAATCAGCATCAAGAGTTTCTGTTCACACCAAAAAAATTGTCTTAAAAAGTGTCTTAACAATGTAAAATTTTAAAAGCAGTTGCATTAAGAGTTATTAATTTATTAGAAAAAAATAAAATCACCAAATTTTTGTCCGAATTTCTTTCTTCACTGTATAATATAAAAGTAGTGAGTTGCGTACTTGAAATAAGTGGACAAAAATCGATATTGAAAATGCTCAGATCTGATTCTAAAGTTTTCTTGTTTGGTACTGAACTTGAAAGCAAATTCATAAAGTGTAAATCGTTATTCCTAAGAACAATTAATGTTTGTAAGAAAATACATAGTAGAACATGCTTTTAAGGACAAATGGGATGTAATTCTTGGATATAAGAAAAATCGTAATAAGATAGAGAAAATCAAAATACTTTGGTCACTTTGGCAGTTTCCCACACATACAGTCTCACTATACTCAGATAATATTAAAAGACAGTTCTTAGATTCTGCATTATTTCATTCATATAATTTCAGAAATTGTATGAAATTTATATTCAGAAATTTCATGTATAGTACACTTCTATATATATTCTATATATATTCACTTTCTATATTAGCTTTTTACTGAAAGAACAAGTTTTGTACACGACTTTGTACAAGTATTATAATTTACAAGTGATTTCTAGTACGAAAATAACAGGTTCTTTACATCCCAAAACAGTGCTTTGAAAATTAATGACCAAAAGTAGATTTTACACCATATTTGAAGGCTCCAATAGTAGTGGATTAATATAAAAATTAGTCCAAGATAAATCAAAGATATTAATAAAACGTCTTTCAAAAGTAGTCTTACGCTGGAAAGAACTTTATGTCACAGACAAGCAAAAAGTATGGTAATACCATCGTAAAACAAACCCAAAGAGATTTTATGCCTTAGCAAAGGGGATCTAAGGGCTCTCTCAAATTTGCCGACAGGCCATATGCCTCTAAAATACCACCCTCTTGTTGATTGTCTTTCATTTTTGATAAGCTAAACACTACAATTGTTGACTTTGAAACAGCGAGTCAAAAACTGAAACCCAAAACTTTTGCTAATTCTCTTTTGATACTTCTTTATTATTAACGAACATTTCATACATTTTCAGATGTATTCTCCAGCACACGAAAGCACAAATTACTAGACGGACTCTCAGTCATGCCAATATATCTCAAATAACAAAGAATGGTCTAAATAAACTTGCTGCTATTTTAATACAATTTGTAGTAAAGAAAGACAAACATTTAGTAAGATGTATATAAAATAAAATTGCTCAGAAGCTGTTGTAATCATTTAAGGGGTAACATCTAAGTGAATGCTTGAAAGCATTAAGTACACTGTGTTAAATAATTATCGTAACCTACGTCACGTTGTAATCTATCTCATTGTGTAGTGTTAACGGCGAAATTTTTAAATTAGTCACCAGATTTTAACCAGATGTTGACAGCAGATCGAACGTTATTAGGTTATTATTGTCGCGATTGTCGTATGCTTTGTGTGTTTCCGGATTTTCTTTATTCTTTAACCATTTTTTGCTGCCTTTATATTTCTCCAAACAGTTCTTCTTAGAGCAATCGTTGTTTCTAGCGATTGATTTAAGCGGTAAGTCAATAAACAAATTAAAATAACGAAAACGTTCAATGAAAATTTTTTTCAGATTTTTATTTCTTTCGTTATGACGTTCATACCGGAACATGATTCCTTTATTTTAATGGCAAATTATCGAAGCGGTATGCAGAATGCGGACGATAGTTGGGTTTATTCCTTACAAAGCTGTATACAGCAATTCAACCAACGTTTCCCAGATTTCGACGTTGATTATGACGCTTTTAAGGATAGGAAACACGTTTTTACAGTCGTTAATTGCTATACAAAAGTCACTTTTAATAGCATTTTCCGAAAAAATTATTTCAAATAATAGGAATATTATATTATACAGGGTGAGTAAATAGTGCGGGGACGGAAGATTGCGGCTTTACCGTTGAAAATTTAGAAACATTTTTATGTCATCATACATTACTATCGAAGCTGCATCGATTAAAATTATTTTCAGCTATACAGGGTGTTTCACTATTTCAGGCCCCTATTCAACTTCATTTTTTAAATGGAACCCTGTATATGTATGTATATTTTCATCATTTATGTTGATTATTTGTCTTAAATGCTATAAGTGCATATCTGGTTTTCAAATTTTGAATGCAATGTTGTCAAGTTATTAATCATTTTGTGAAAATTTTGGATGAATCATGTAGTCCCTTAAAATTCGTTATCAGCATCATTATTAAATATTGAAGAATCTAATTTGGCATGTCGATGAACAAAACTTAGGTCTTTCGAGCGCTACTAATAGTATTGGATAATATTATATAGGCTGGTTACTAGAACTGGTTAATCTATGGAATGTTTGAGGGACCATAACTTTGTTTTTAAAAATGGAACACCCTATATTTTTTCAATGCTTTAGAAGGCTTTATTAATTACCTTTCATTTTTGTTAAGCATATGGTATATCTAACATGTACTGTTAACCGCCTTCATCTTCATTACTACGATATTGTCAACAGTAAATTTATATGAGAAGTAGCCCACTAACAACAATGGTCCTAAACTATCTGAGCAGGGATTCTACAATCTTAGTTGATCAGATCGTATTTCTTTGTGGCAACCGTCAATGGATAATCTTTTTGAATTTCTTAGAAAAACAATTGCCAAAACTTTTAGAAGATGTTTTACGAGATGTTTGACAGAGAATGTGGTCTCAGCACGATGGTACATCTCCTCACTATGACAGGATTTTGCAATATATTTAAACAGAATTTTTGAAAAATTGTTTCCTTAATACCATTGTCTGTGTACAGATCCATACTTTTCCATCTTTTACGGAATAAACTTATTTGCATTTGTATAAAAATGTCAAGTTTATTTCACATCAAGTTTATGCCGACATTTTTGAAATAGTGTAATTATCTCAGAAAGTACACATGTTCAATATACCAAATGCTTAACAAAAATGAAAGGTAATTAATAAAGCCTTCTAAAGCATTGAAAAAATAAAGGGTGTTCCATTTAAAATAACAAAGTTATGGTCCCTCAAACATTCCATAAATTGACCGGTTCTGGTAACCATCCTGTATAATGTTATCAAATAGTATTAGTGCAGTTTCAAAGACCAAAGTATAAAGAATAATGGTGATAATGAATTTTAAGTCACCATAAGATTTTTCAAAAATTTTCACAAAATGATTAATAACTTGGCAACCTTGCATTCAAAATTTGAAAACAAGATAATGCGTATCTAGCATTTAAGACAGGTAATCAACATATCTAAAAAGGTGTATAGGGTTCCATTTAAAAAAATGAAGTTGAGTAGGGTTCTGGAATTGTGAAACATCCTGTATAGTTAAAAATAATTTTAGTCGATGCAGCTTTAATTGTAATCTATGATGACACAAAAACATTTTCTTTATTTTCAACAGCAAGGCCACAATCTTCCGTCCTCGCACTATTGACTCACCCTGTATAATTCATCGCGTTGCAATACCAATATTGTGATATTGGTTGCCTAGATTTCGGGTACGATAATTAGTTAACACACTGTAACTTTAGAATAATCATATAGCAAAACAACTTTAAGTTTGGTTTATAGGTTGTAATATACGCCCCTTTAAGTATGTAAAAATAAATTGATCAGTGGTTTTATTTGAAAATAACGGGAATGAATCGGCTTGCAGCAGAAGTGTCGTATATTTTCACTGAGGACAAATATTTTGTTTAGTATCTTCAACATATTTACTAGAGAAGTACACAAGCGTTTGTTAAAATATGGATAGTTCTACAAATGGCAAGCGTTCAAACGAAAATATCAGTTTTACTTAGTAATTTCACTGAAAAAATATCTATAGTAACAAAAGTTTTTAAGCAGTCGTAGAAACCCGGTGGGCTTCTTTAGTAGAGAATTTAGTTGGCGGATGCCGTTAAAGTTTCAAATCGTACTTTTAGTTACTTGATCTTTACTACGATATCTTAATTGCATTTAAAGTTTACACTAACATTATTTCGTATTGCTTAGGCTCGATTTGTTCACCTTTAGTTAAATTAAAATATCGAATATTTTCCATAGCTACTCCATAGTCAAACAGCTAATTATGGCAAGTTAAATTACAGTAAACATGCAAAATATCCAGCAGCTAAATTTAACTAAAAGCATTTATAAGGAATAAACTGGGCCTAGGCTTGTTACTACCATCTTGCAGTTAAGCGATCTAAGGGATTATTACCATACTTCAGAGAGAGTCTATTTAGACATCGAATTTCAAGCACCATGTACAGGCTGGGTCAAATTGAACACTTTTAAAGGGAAAGTACCCTTTCTATAAAAGATAGAGGAAAAATGATATCAGCGTATGAGGCTTAATTTTTATAAAAAATCTATATATCAATATCTCTTACGGTTTCAGAGATACAGGTGTATTTAAAAAAATTCTTATTTACAAATATTTACCTTTGTGAAAACATTTCCGAAGCAATTTTTTATGTAGAATTCGATGAAATAAATCTTCTTTCCCTTAAAGCATTATTTTAGTAGTTATTGACATAAAAATGACTTTTAAATAAAACATCATATATATTCTTGCAAATTCGAAGGTTGCATAAAATTTCCTTTTCAACAATATAACACAAAAAACGAGATTGTATTTATATAAATTATTATATTCAAAAGATTTTACCCCTCGCTTTGAATGCGAATAACAAAGAAGCTGCTCCATAGAAAAAATTAGGACTAGCTTTGTTTGACGCGTAATTTAATTCTTTATAATGTTTAGTAATTATCATAGGTATAATGAAAAAATGTGCCCGATTTCGGTTGATCTGAGGAGAAGCTCGACTTTACGATATTTTTTTCTCAAAAACTGTGTGACGAAAAAATTTCAAATTTGAACTGGTGATAACCTGATGTGTTCTTAATGCAAGGCATATATTATTTTGTGAATATTTCATAGTTTCGCGGAAAATGGCGGTTTAATAGGTTGCGATTATTCGAAAAACGACTAGGTGGATTTCAAGAGGGTTTTAATCAAAATATGTCAAATAATTTCGTTTATCGCCAAACAGCAGCAAAAATATACGTTATTGTATCCATTTGCGGTCCATTTTAAGTGACTTTATGTTACAATCAAATTGACAGCATTTAGCGGCAGACAAAGTACTTTACCTGCCGCAAATGAGTCAGACAAAGTATTTTACCTGCCGCTAATCGCAGTTAATTTGAAATAATTTTGGCAAACAACTGGATACGAGCCTTTAACATGACAGCTGAACGACTTGCCACTGGACTACCGACCTTCTATATTTAATCAATCTTTGCCAATGTATATTAATGTAACAATCGTTAATAAATTTAATAACGGCTTAATAAAACAAACCGGCGATAAAATTTTTTATGCACCACGCCAGCAGAGTGTTTTTATTATATTTATTAAATTATTATATTTATTATTTATAGTTTTTATTATATTAAAATTCACTTTGCTGACTTGGTACATAAATAATTATTATCGGATTTCGGTTTTAGATTTTCAAAGTTAAGTGTCCCTAATTTTTTATGAGCGATTCATCATTATTTTTGTTTCTCTTTAATTTATAATTTCATTAAATCGCTCATAAAAAAATTAGACACGTAATTTTGAAAATCTTTGACAAATTTTGGTTAAGTCGAGCTTCTTCGCAGACCGACTGAAATCGGGTAAATTTTTCATTATACTTGTGATAATTACTACAGGAGTGGGTGAATAAAATTGAATTTACCACTCGTTATAAAGAATTAAATGACACGTCAAACAAAGCTAGTCCCATTTTTTTCTATGGTGTAGCTTCTTTATTATTCGCCTTCAAAGTCAAGGGCAAAATCTTTTGATTCCGATAATGGTATCAAGTTTGTTGGTTGCAACGAATTAAAAACTAAATTCATAAACAAGAAGCAGATTAAATTAATAAATCTGTAGTTAAACATCAAGTATGAACAAGTTATACATCATTTGAAAGAGGAAGCAACCACTACAATCTTTCAAATTTTATAATTTTTCTCATGATTCTACTAAAATATCAATAACACATCGTCGTTTAACATTTCTTAAGTGAAATCGATTTCAAATTGAAACAACCATTTATGCATCATTTGAAAGGCGAAGTTTTAGCCATAGAAAATATTTAATATTTATTTTATGATGGTTTTTGCCTTCAATTTGACATACAAGTCATTTCTTCATTTTCAAAAGTAAGATCTCTACGATCTTTTAAGTTTTATGATTCTAATAAAACGTCAAAAACACATCATCTTTTAACATTGCTTATGTGGAATCGATTTCAAATTGAAACAACGAGTTATATATGATTTTAAAAAGGAAGACTCAACCTTTAATTTGATATATTTTACAAGTAATTTCTTCATTTTCAAAAATAAGATCTCCACGATCATCATAATATCTTAAGTTTCCAAGTTATATATTTCAAAAAAAAGTTGCACGAAATATTAAGTATGCTAAATTTTTGGAAAGGAAATTTTATGCTCTCAGCGAATATACAGAAAAAATACAGTCATGCTCATATGTATTAGACACCCCCCTGTTTATCAGTTTCAGGTAAAATAAAAGGTATTAAATAAATTTACATCAATGGAAACGGGTTTAAAAGTCTTTATTTAAAGAATTTTAATATTTAGTTATACCACCCCTTGCTTTAATTACAGCAAGCACCCTTCTTGGCATGCTTGCTACAAGATTATGACATTCTTCTTGGGATAAAGTATCCCAAGCTTCAAGAATTTTATTGTTTAAAGATGTTTTTGATGTGCATTTGAATTTTGCTACTTTAAGCTTTAATTTATACCATAGATGTTCTATCGGTGAGAGGTCAGGGGACTGGGCTGGCCAATCTAACACCCTTACACGGTTTTTAGTAAACCAGCTCATTGCTTCGCGTGATTTATGGCAGGGTGCGTTGTCTTGTTGGAAATAATAATCCGGCACTTCTTTGTCAAATAATTTTAAAACCGATGGCTCCAAAACCTCCTCTAACATGCCGATGTACCGGCGTGTATTCATGTGACCTTCGCACAAAAAAAGTTCTCCCACTCCTGACGCAGACATGCAACCCCACACCATAATGCTACCCCCACCAAATTTCACAGTTGGCACAATACAATCCCGGTTATATGCCTCCCCCTTTCTTCGCTGAACGTGCTGACTACCTGCCTGCCCAAAAACCTACGAAATTAAAGTACAAATTAGAAGTAATTATTTTCTTCTTTGTTTTGACAAATACTCGAAGTAAAATTATTTTTTAGATTTATTAGAATAGTAGACATTTCATTTATACATACCTCTATATTACTTTCATCTGACCACATGACTTTGGCCCAATCATCAATTGTCCAATGCCTGTACTTTTTAGCCCACAATAAACGCATCTTTTTATGGTTTTCTGTCAAGCAAAGTTTGCGGCGTGCTATACGTCCATGTAAACCCACACTGGCAAGTCGTCTTCTCACCGTTTGTGCCGAAATGGAGATGTTGTGTTCGATGTGGAGTTTGCTGGACAATTCTTTGGACGTTTTTCGTCTATCGCAAAGGGAGATCCTTTGCAAGAGTCGATCTTCCCGAGTCGTTGCCCGTTTTCGGCCGCTTTTTGATTTGTTAGCGTACAATCCCGTTTTCTGGTATCGTTTAATAGCAGTGCGAACTGCACACCGCGAACATTTCATTCGTCTAGCAATAGCACTTAAAGTCTGCGAATGCAACAATACGATTTGAGCACGTTCTGCTTCCGTTAATTCACGTGTTTTTGGCATTATTTAAAACACTCCAGTTGTATGATAACACAAAAAATAAAAACGCACCGACTAATGCTCGCAAATGAAAACAATGACACTTTCTTGGCGGAGCGCTCGAAAGGGACTAAAGTGGTAAATACAAAATAATTTCATCTTTACCTGTTCATGGTTTATATTACCCAACAAACCACAAAAATCTTGTTAAAACAACCCAGGCCAACGTATCATTATGCCTAAAATTTTACAGCTTTAGTAGATATAATAATATTGAGTTCTCACAGGGGTGTCTAATACATATGAGCATGACTGTATATAGGGTGTTCCATTTAAAAATATCATGTTTATGTCAATAACTACTAAAATTTAGCTTATTCCATCGTATTTTACATGAAAAGTTGTTTTGAAAACGTTTTCACAGAAAGGGAAATTTTTCAATTAAAAAAATTATGACGATTTCTCTGCAACCATAAAAAATATCGAAATGTGGTTTTTTATAGAAACAGGAATTTTCTTTTAAAAGTGACCAATTTGGTATACCCTGTACATTACCAGTGAACCTGCGAAATATGGGATCAAAATTGTGATAGTATGCGACTCATCCGTTAACTATTATAGGGTCACTTAAAATGTTTTATTTAAGGGGTTATAAAAAATTAGAAAATACTTAGGTGATTGTTTTTATTTTCTTTGTTTCTATACCGGGTTTCGGGCCTCGCCCATCATCAGTAGAAAACCCTACAAGCATATTTATAAAACTATCTTATTAAATTACAATTAATATTAAATTAACTTACGTTTTATGTATTACAATAAAAGCGTGATAAGTATATATTTTTTAAAGGTTAGGTTTGATGTTTATTGTAATATATAAAACGTAAGTTAATTTAATATTAATTGTAATTTAATAAGATAGTTTTATAAATATGCTTGTAGGGTTTTCTACTGATGATGGGCGAGGCCCGAAACCCGGTATAGAAACAAAGAAAATAAAAACAATCACCTAAGTATTTTCTAATTTTTTATAACCCCTTAAATAACACAACAAGGTGAAGATGGAATCAATAAATCTTAATTAAAATGTTTTGTTTCCATAATTTTGCTGCTAAGATCCTTTCTCTATTTTAGCAGGATCATCTTAACGCACTGCACAGAATAAAACTTTCCTCTTCTAAATAATAATTTGGAAAAATGGGTTCTCTATAGCAATTCGACTGACCCTGTCTGGTTTCTTTTAGCCACTTAAATGCTACAACTTAATGCTACCTAATTACAAATACTTTACATTAAAAAAATATATATTATTATTAATAATTTATATTATCATGTCACTATTTTTTCTATCCTATGTATTCAAATAAAACCTAAATTTGTGTAATTTTTGATGTATGTATTTTATTTTTAACTCTACCAGTTTTGATCAGATCATTTTCAGGAACCTCATCAATGTGAATAGTATACTGAAATTACTACAAATATCTCCGTTTCGTTCAACTGTTTACCTTTACTTAAAGTCTATTTTTTTTAGTTATTAAAAAACTCTTTGCTAAGATCTACTTTTCTAAGATGGTAACAATAAAAAGATTATCATGGATAACTTGCTTATATCTGTTAGTTTAGATTGATGATATAATGAAAGATCTTTACAGACTGATTATTACAGAAAAAACTTTAAACCAAACTGATACCTACCCTTTGAATTACTAAATAAAGGTGGTTGACATTCAAATCTTGCATGATAAAAGTCTGTACAAATAACACAATAATCAAACATACATTTATAAATTTAAGTTCAAATAACTAAAATTCATATCAACTAAGATAAAATAAACAAGAACATCATTTTTAATTGAATTTACTTTTTTAGATTTTATCTTTTGTTACCTCTTGTTAACACAATACGAAATGAAATTAATGTTGGGTTAAATTGTGATATTTCAAGTGTGCACCATACCAAGCATACTTAAAATCTATTAACTTTATTAAAAATTGGTGCTATGTAATTCTTTTTTAAAAAGATTCACAAATCTAAACAAATAGCTACACTACTTTATAACAATTAAAAATAGCCTGTAAATACTCACACACAACAAATTCCATGTTTTACATATTTTATTAACCTACCTCTTCGTTGGTATGCTCTTGATAATTTCCTTTAACTCTCTTATTAAGTAAAGGATCCAAAATGATTAAAAAGGCCATATAAACAACCAATATAGAAATAACCCAAATAACAATGATGACAACAACCTTAATAATATTTATATTCCTATTTTCATATTTGCATTCACATCGTGGGCAAAATTCCTGCTCTTTTCCTTTTATGCTTTCGCCCAATTTTGGTAAAACGACGCCTTCGCAATTGCTATAACAAACAAAAAATTATTATCAAATAAACCTCAAAATTGATAATCTACCATTTATTTGGAGGAACATTTGTAATAATTGGTTTGATGACGGATGGTGTTGAATCCGTGTTATTTGTTACTGATGATATGCTAGGACAAACGCATTTACATCGGCTATTCTCATAAGTTTGACCCTGAAATATTTTATATAAAAATATGATAAAACAACTCGGATTAAGTGTTAATTCTCATAAATACCTGTACATATGTTAGAATAACGAACAATAGGGAAACTACATACAATTTATCCGTCCCCATTTATAAAAAATCTAAAACATCGCCGATTAATGGTAATTATTTGAAAAGCAAACTGGGGTAAAATACGTACGTAAACAGGCTGATAAAAGATAAAAACGACAACAGACACTTATAAATACAGAAAGGAATCTTAACCTAGATTATTTGACGTTTAGAAACGTCAAACGACAAGAGGAACGCCAACCGATAAAACAAAAATTTCTCTAGTTGCATACATGGCAAATTCTTGTCGATGTTTTAACTTTTATTTTAGTTAAAAGTAAAAGTTCTAACCTAGTTAAATTAAAAGGAGTTAAATTCTTAGGTGATAAACGCGTTAGCAGTTTTAGTATAATTAATAGTAATCGATATTGAGGAAATGTCTGGAGAAACGAACCAAAAAGTTGCTTTTATTACCGGTATATCTGGTCAGGTAAATATTTATTTATTTATACATTTATTAATAAAAATTATAAATAATGATAAGTTTAATTTATTATATGACTGAGTACTGCAGTTAAAGAGGTAGTTATATTAATCAACTAAACAGGAAGTAATATAAAAGATTTGTTTATATTTTAAAATAACAATTTGTGATTTATGTTAACTTTCAATTAAATTAATTGAGTGCCCTTTAATTCTTAAATTGGCCCTTTTTCATAGCAATTAAGTAGATAATATATTTTTGTTAAATAATGTAATTAATATTTTTTATAAACGTATTTAAATCTTATTTTTAAGAAAGACTGCAAAATTTTTACTTTTTAAACGACACTGACGTTTGAATTTTAATCACATGTTAAACGACAGTTAATGCCTTTGTTCTAAAAAACGGCTCGACTCATTGTGTACTCGTCAAATCCAATCGCACATGTTAAGTAATGCCCTCATAATTCCCAGAATATCATTGCATTACTTGACATGAGCGATTGCATTTGACATGTAAACGAGGAGTCGGGTCCTTGGGTAGAACAATGTTAATGTAAAAAATTTTAAGTTAGTATTATGATTAAAGACCAGATTAAAAGGCACAAAAAAGACGGAAAAAGGCACTTAAAAAGGCATGAAATTTTGGCAACAAAAGCATTAAAAAGGCATAAAAATTAGAAATCGAAAAAATTGCTATACCTAATTAATAATGTATTTTAATAACGTTTTCATTAAAAAATACACTCAATAGTAGAAGTCTGCGTACAAAAAACTTGTAATACTTTAATTGAAAAAATAAGAGTCATAATCTAATGTGATAAACTTGATTTTTTTTTATTTTGTATATTAACTACATATAATTCTATTAACAAAATATGCTTCAACAAAACAGAAACAGTAGTTAGAGAAAAAAATCAAAACTAAAAATTCTACAAATAACGGGTATGCAAAAATCTGCGTACAAGTCAGGACAGTATTTATAAAAAATTCATAAATGAGATCATTGTTTCTATATTAATATGAGGTCGGATAACCTTTACGTTTAATGACCTCCCTTAAACGTTTAGGCATGGAGTGCATTAATTTCTTCGTTTCGTCCGAACTGATTTTGGCCCATTCCTCAATCATAACATTTTTTAACGTTTCCTTCGACGTTAAGTTGTGTTGCCGAATCCTGCGTTCCAGTAAATCCCAGAGGTGTTCGATGGGATTCAAGTCCGGCGATTGTGGGGGTGTTTTAAGTTGCTTTGGGGTATTGTATAGTAGCCAAAGCTAAGTGTTGTGGGCGCAATGTTTGGGGTCATTATCTTGTTGAAAAAAGTATTCGGGCCCCAAGCCCAAGTTTTCGATGCTAGGCTTCAAATTTTCTTTTAAAATGTCTATATACATTTTATGGTCCATTGTCGATGTTATGAAAACCAACCTACCCACCCCTTTGGTGCACATACACCCCCAAACCATAACTCCACCACCTCCGTGTTTTACAGTCGCTTTCAAATTTTCGGGATTAAGGGCAGTATTAGGTTTTCTCCATACAAGTTGTTTACCCTTAATGCCGAAAATGCAAAATTTGCTCTTATCTGTAAAGAAAACTTTCTCCCAGAATTCAATGGGCTTGTCTAAGAGTTTTTTTGCAAAGGCGATCCGCTTCTGACGATTGACCTCTGACACAAATGGCTTTTTTCGTGCAACGCGACTGTGATAGTTAGCTTTTTTTAACGTCCTTCTCACCGTATCTTTGCTGATAGTTTTATGAAATTCTTCTTGTACATTTTCTACTATTTTTTTTGCTGTCAGCCTAGGTTCTTTTCTACCTGCTGTACAATTTTTCGCTTCTCTTGGTTTGTTAAAAAGGGTGGTCTACCAGATCGCGGACGTGAGAGGTAATCTTCAGTGTCTTTATAATTATTAATTACTCTTTGAATGGAAGAGTGTGACCTGCCGACAGTTTCTCCTATTTTTCGAAAAGATTTTCCATCTTTCCATAACTTTACAATAATTTTTCTCTCTCCCAATTCAATTTCCTTTCCTTTCGTGTCCATTCTAACTTTTAGCTTCTAAGCCTCTGCTAATATAATTGACACCGATTATCTTTTATTTAAATCGGAAAGCGTACATCGCTAACTACGTATTTAAGTAAATAAGTATATTTTGGAGAAGGCGTCTTTATTTGTACGCAGATTTTTGCATACGCATTATTTGGAGAATTTTTAATTTTAATTTTTTTTGTAACTAATATTTCTGTTTTATTGATGCATATTTTGTTAATAGAATTATATGTAGTTAATACACAAAATAAACAAAAATTGAAGTTTATCACATTAGATCATGACCCTTATTTTTTCAGTTAAAGTGTTAGAAGTTTTTTGTACGCAGACTTCTGCTGCTAAGTGTATAATTATTAAACCACTAATCACGAAAACAACTAATTATTAAATGCTGTTCTAAATGTTCCATTGTGAAGTTGTGTCTTCTCTCACTTAACGTATTCTTGTAAGCCGAAAAACTTCTCTCCACGTCCACACTTGTAATTGGTGCATACTTTAATTTTTGTAATTAATGCGGGATCCATAATAAATCCAGTAACAATTTCACCACTTAAAATTGATGCAATTTTTTGTAATGTGGCAAATCCTTCATTTTTACACAGAACGTCATTAAATTTATTTGTAATTATTTGACCAATATGTCCCGGTACGCTACAGCACGTCTTGAATCTTTTTAATCATTTCTACTGCAGTCACTAAAGGTAAATCCTGTTTTTCAAGAGATTTTATAGATTCACTTATATAACTGTAATGGCTTTTTATAAATGCCAAATTATTTTGTAGCTACACTTCTTTTAGGACGGCCTTGCAATCTTCTATTGCTTTACTGCTTGTAGCCGGAAATTCATTTATTAATTGTTTAAAATGATCTAAGGCGTTTGTGTAGTATATAGCGGCATCTAGCCGTGTTGCCCATCTTGTTAGAACTGGTTGTGGTGGTAATGGGGTATTTGGTAACCTCTCTCTAAACAATTCTACCCTTAAAGGGGCTTTAATAAATATTTGTTTACCGCTTTTTATTAATTTATTAACTAATGGGAACTGTAACCTTATAGTTCCTGCTACTCGATTAAGCCCGTGTGCTAAGCAAGTACAATGAATTAAATTAGGGTAAAAAATCTTCATATTAGACGCAGCTTTTGCCATGTATGCCGCTGCGTCTGACACCATCAGTAAAATTTTATCATTCGGTACCGGCTCCGGTAAGAAAAAATGCGTTAATTCGTCGTGAATAAATCTTGTTACCGTATTATTATTTGTCTTACTTAATTCTTTGGTACTTATTAGAAAACTTTTTGACGAATTTTCATCACTTAATACTCCAAGTATTAAATTTGTCACGTATCGTCCACATACATCAGTTGTTTCGTCTACACTTATCCAAATATAATTGTTTCCAATAATATTTTTTATTTCTTGAATAACTTCTTTGTAGACTGAAGTAATATAATTTTTGCGGAGATGGCTTTCATCGGGAATATGCATTGTACAATATGTTTGTAAAAGAGTTTTGAAATATTTATTTGTCACTTTATGGATTGGTATGTTTGCTTTTATCAAAGCTTTGCAAAGATCAAAATTGAATTTTGATTATTCAGTGTAGCCGGATGTTGATGCCAGATTGTATAGCTGTACCTATAGTTTGTTGTTTTTTGGATTGACTTTTAGTCAGTTTTAATTTTTCCTGATGCAATTGATGTTTTGACATGCTGAATTATGTAGTATTTCTTGTCACAATTAATCTGTTAACAGTAATTTAATAACGTCAGTATTTTATAATATCTTCCATAATTATTAAACAATCAATATATTGTTCTATTAATTTTAGTGATCGAAGTACTACATTGAATCAATACTGAATTTTATTTCTAGTGAATTTTGGGACATGCTATTCTTTATAATTTCCAATTTTTACCGTAAAAAGATTAACTCCATCAATACTTACGACTTTTGAACAGGCTTGGCAAAATAAACGATTGCGTTCATATTTCAATTCCTTGTAATCTTTAATTCATTCTTCTACGGTTGGCTTTTGTTTCGGCATTGTAGTATGCAAGAACTTCACACTGTCACTCGAGTAGCTTTAATACAACTAAATGAATTGAAGACTCGACGCAAGTCAAACCACATACGGGGAATCCCGTGTAAGACCACACGGCACAACGGGGAATTCCAAATCTTAAATTCGGATCGATGAAACACGCGGATCTTACGTCAGACGGTACAACGAGGAAACGTACAGAGGCTCAGCGAATTATTTTTTCATAATGTAACCAATTTTTGGGGAAAAGACGCCAAAAAGTTGGAAAAAGGCTTTAAATAGGCATAAAAAAATAATAGGCATGAAAATTCAAAAAAGGCAGAAAAGGCATAACTAACCTGGTCTTATTTCACTTATTTTTAACTGATTCGTAAAGATATTTAAATATATTTGTAATGCCTTTAATTTTGAGCATAAGCATATTTTCTATAAATCCGGTTTTTAATTATGATGTTTAAAGTGTCTATAAATTATTGAAATTCTTTTCGATAACCTGAATATATTGTTTATTATAAGTAAAATGATCGATACATTTTTTTAATATGATAAGTGCGTAATAATTTTGAATTATCCTCTATTTTTGAAGAAAAGAATGGATTAGTTAATAGGGCAAAAAGAAACATTGTCTAATAGTGATCATTATCATGAATAGTTTGCTTTAATGATTCGGTACTAAAGATGTTGAAGAAAAACAAACAAAAACATCCCTGTATTATTGGAAGAACATGCACAGGGTGATTCTTACACAGGATGTCTCACGTAACTGAACAACAGTAACTGAACACGTAACTGAACACGTAACTGAACACGTAACTGAACAACACGGCTTGAAATTTTGGTAACATGGGTTGTACATTCCGATCTATTAATCTAAAATATTTGCAAGATGGCCACCACTTCCGGTCTATCCGAAGTAGACCTCAACTTCGTTATTTTAAATAGAATGCTATAGTTTTTATTACACCATTCAATTATGCGCAAGAAAATATGTTGACTTTGATAACAGTTGTTGGTACCTAGCGTTTTTCGTTTTCGAGTTATTTTGATTTTAAGTGCTTTTTGGCAAATATCACCATGCTCTTTAAAACCACATATCTCAGCCAACATTAATTCAAAAACGTTTTTCATTGGTACAATAACTCGTCATATGCAGTGAAATAGATTGTCACTTGTTACATCAGTGTACCTTATACAGCGTGGTTAAAAATTGAATTACCGTTTTGCTGTATTCAATTGCGAGAAAGTCGAACTTTTAAATGGAACGCCCCATATCTTTTTAGCCTATCAAAACGGGAATTTAATTCTCTACAAATTATCTATAAACATTGCTGTACCTATTTATTATAGTTTTTTTCATATTGAGTATTTTATCAAAATCCTACACAAAATGCTGGAAGCAATTCGTGTTTTTATTAGAAGGCTATGACATTTTGACAGTTTATCGTAAAATTTATTTAAATTATCATTGGTATTATTTCTAAAATAATCTGCGATTGAATAAACTTTTGTTTGTTAGCTTTTATTTGCCAAAATAACCAGCAGAAGAACGCATAAATGAAACAATGAAAAACAATAATATGGCGTAATATTCGACGTAATGATGGGCGAGATATTCCTAAAGAGTTCCGTTTATTTATTTACGGTGCTTTCTTGGAAAATATTATTCATCTAAATCGACCGATGCACCTCATATCGAAGAATTTGGTAAAGCAATAAAATATGACAAAACATTTATTCTATTAGGGTCTTTTTAAAAAATTTACTTCTGGTGATAATTAAAATTTATTTTTCTAAACTAGTTTCGAGCCTTGCTCTTCTTCAGTAGATACCTACAAGTTTGCCACATAAAAAATGAACATATTAATATAAAAATAAAATAGTAAAATCTTACGTAATTATTAACAAATTAGAAAAATTAAAATTTTTCAAAATTTACGTCAAAAGTTATTGTGTGACGTTAGGTTTTTTTGTTTTTGTTTTTATTTTGTGTTTTAGATACGGATCTCGCAGGCAACTATAGATTGGTTTTTGGGTCGGGATAATATGTTCATTAAGGCTTATAATATTACTGTTAATTTCAATAAACTTGTTGATTTCGTACATTTCCATTATTTCCATAAGGTTGCTTTTATTAAGTTGGTGTTGTAATTTAATATTTTTGTTTTCGTCAAATTCGTGGTTGTCGAAAATTAGATGTTTTCCGAATGCCGATTTTAACTCTTTTTATGTTCTTTAAGCCTTGTTTGGATACTTCTCCCCGTTTCACCTATGTATGTGACTAAACAGGTCCCACATTGCAATTGAGGAGGGCGCGTGCAAAACCGAAAATATCCATTTTTAAAAAAGTGTCAGAAAACGCGAAAAACTTTTGACAGTTTGTCTTTAAAGATAAGCAATGCATATTTTTAACTAGTTATTAGTGTGTGATATATCCGCTGCTTCCTGTAATTGAATTTACCAAGCGGTAGACGCCATATGTCGCTTGCGAATTCATATGCCAAGTAAATTTCGTCAAAATGTGGATATAACCGGTTTTGTACGCGAGCTCCTCAATTGGTATATGCCACTTTTAGCGAGAGTTGTAGTCTTGTTTTTGTTATTAACTAATAATGCCTTAAGATTGTTTTTGTTTTTAAATGTCATTGTTATGTTGAACTTATGGAAAATTTTCTTGATTTTATGGGATATTTCTCCTGGGTAAGTAATGGATCTGTACGTGGTTGGTGTATCAGGTTTTCGGTCGGATAGGGAAGTTGTTTCTTGAAGATTACATTTGTTTTGTATTTTCGAAAATATTCGTTGGATAAATGTCGGTGGGAAACTGTTTTCGTTTGCAGTTTGGTGGATAATTTCGATCTCTTTTTCTAGGTCTTGTTATTCCAATTTTGAATGGAAAACTCTGTGTATATAAGCCCGGTATGCTGCCATTTTATGAGTTTCATCATGATGAGAATCGAATGGGATGGTGGTACTAGTTTGTGTAGGTTTTCTGTAGATGTCATATTTAATTTTGATGTTTGAATGTCGTAGTGTATAATCTAAGAAATTTAATTTTTGATTGTTTTCAGTCTCGATAGTGAAGTTAATATTGGGGTGTAAACGTATTTATGAAGATTATTAATATGTTGGTCGTCTTTAATCAGTACTAAAATGTCGTCCATGTATCTTGTCCATAGGATAATATCGTCTCTATAAGGGTTTTTGTCACACATAATTTGATTTTTCTCTAGGTTGTCCATGAAAATATCTGCCATCACACTACTCAATGGTGATCCCATTGGTAATCCATCTAGATATTGATTTTTATATTTATTCTATTATCTTACGCTGCTGGTGATAGAAATTTATGGTTTCTTGTTATTTTGATCTTTCCAAAACTAAGAAGCAGATCCTATCCAAAACTTTATTACATCTGCCATGAATATAAGACGAATTTAAAATGTTGGCGTTGGAATAATTCGCCATGATATTCACAGACATTAACAGAAGTAAGTGATGACACAACTAAGTAATGACAACAATAACATAAATTTGGATGTTATTGTTGTCATGCTGGAAGTTTTCCAGCATTGCATGCGTCCATTAATTTCCAAATATGAGAGCAACTACAATAAATAGGCACAGGAAAGTATCTAAATAGTTTGTAGAGAATTAAATTCCCATAATTTATTTTTATAATTTTAAGTTTTTAATTCTTTTATGTTATGGATTTTAATTTTTGTCATTAAATTGTTGTTTTTCATTGTTTCATTTATTCGGTTTTCTTTTGGTTATTTTTGGTAAATAACAGCTAGCAATCTAAAGTTTATTCAATCACAGTTCATTGTAGAAATAATACTAATAATAATTTAAATAAATTAAACAAGAAACTGTCACAATGTCATGGCCTTCTAACACAAACACAAACGGTTTCTAGCATTTTACATATGATTTTGATAAATTCCTCAATAGCAAGAAAACTATAATAAATATGTATAGGAATATTTATAGATAATTTGTAGAGAGTAAATTCCCTTTCTGATAACGTATGAAAATATGGGGCGTTCCATTTAAAATTTTCGACTTTCACACAATTGAATACAGAGAAACGGTCACTCAATTTCTGACCAGCCTGTACAAGATATACTGATACAACAAATGACAATCTATTTAGCAGCATATTAACAGTTATCGTACCAATACAAAACGTTTTTGAATTAACGTTGGCTGAGATATGGTATTGTAAAGATCATGGTGGTATATGACAAAAAACACTTAAAAACAAAATAACTCGAAAACAAAAAACGGTAGGTACCAATAACCGTTATCAAAGTCAACATATGTTCTTACGTATAATTGAATGGTGTAATAGAAACTATAGAATCAACCGAAGTTTGAGTATTTTTAGCGTTTCCTTTGACTCCAGAACGTTCAGTTATAACATTGTGACATCGTCTACGAACATTTCTTGGTAGCGGATTTTTATACCATTTGGTTGTTTTATCCTTTCCCAAAAAGCAATTGGCTTCAGTACCAGGTTCGCATTCATCTTGAAATTCCTCACCATCTATGGAAACTATAGCATTCCATTTAAAATAACGAAGTTGAGGTCTATTTCCGGTAGACCAGAAGTGGTGGCCATCTTGAAAATATTTTAGATTAATAGATCGGAATGAACAACCCATGTTACCAAAATTTCAAGCCTCTACGAATAGTGGAACCTAAAAAAGTCTAATGAACCAGTTACGTGAGACACCCTGTTTAATTATCATAATATAAATTTTCATAATATGAAAATCAGAAAAGTTTTGCACTACACCATCAAATTTTCTGTAAACAAGTATCTATACAACGTCTTCTTTATACTACTTTACCTATAATAACCAAGATAATTGAACTTGCCGGTTCATGACATTTTCAATGTTCGCCTCTAAGAGAAAAACAAAAGACGATAACGCTTTGAAGTTTTCGACATTGGAGTATATTTAACCCTTCGTCGAACGCATTATTAGCGCAAACAAAATCAGGCGCAATGCGCCTGAGAGACACACTTGTAACAATCGCAACACACATTCTTAGTTAGCACTTTAAAACCATCTATCGATGTTCAGTGGTAGTTTTAACCAAGAAAAAAAAAGCATATTGAAAAGAAAATGCATTTATTAATGAAAATAATACATATAAAAAATTATAAAAAAATTTTAACTAAGAAAAAGAAAGAATATTAGAAAAAACGAATTTATTTTAAAAATAATATGTAAAAATATATTAAAAAATTATTGTTGTCTTGTTCATTCAGAGTCATTTTCTTCGGCAGAAGGCCGACATTGACATGCAGCATAACAGATACCGCACACCACATTTACGTGAGACATGCAGATTGCAGACCGACATTTTTTACATTCATGATTTGTCATACTTTCATCTGTACAGGTTGAACACCTACACCTTTTTGGAGGTGGAGGAGTTGAATTTTCTAACCCATCAGCATCATTGATGGGTTGGAACCGTTTTAGTCGCATTTGGGGCTAGGTATTGATCCCAACAGTCTTCATACTTCCCCGAGTAAGCTGTCCCATCGTCAGTTGATGGGACAATGTTTTTAGAAAGACTTGTCTTTTTAATGGTTCCAGTCGATTGCCCAGGTAAATTACTTGGGAGTTAATACCACTCACATTCAACATTGTGAAAAATATTACCATAGGCCACCGCTTCACATGTCGGTTCACGCTGTAGGTAGCACACATCTCTATTTACATCTGATCGACAACGCATTTGGTGGAGTTGTGAAGTGATTATCTCTGGCTTTTGTTTCTCTTCAAATTTAGAGTCGATGGTATTGTCGTCATGTAGTGTAGATACGAGAATTACATTCTTCTTTGCTCGTGGTATGTAAGATGCTAAAGTTTTTGCATTATTGAAACCAAATATGCTGGTGTATCGTTTCCTTCCTTTGACCAAGACAAATGGTAGGGGCAACTGTCTTTTATTTTTTCTCACAGTTCCAACGTATGATAAGTTTTTCTTTTTCAAATAATCGATGAGATCTATATCGGTAAACCAATTATCGGCTGTGATATTACGACCGCTTCTAAATATCGGTTTAGCTATTCTTTTTGCTACCTCACACGGCTTACTACTGACAGCGTAAAAACCTCTTCAGGCTGCTTCCCAGCATAAATCTCCATATTCAACGTATAAGTCGTCTTGCCATCAGCAAGGGCAAAACATTTTATGCCGTACTTGTTCGGTTTGGACGGTATGTACTGCCGAAATGCACACCGTCCACGAAAACCTGGTAGGATCTTATCGATTGTTACGTTTTCTCCGACGTTATAACTCTTTTGACAGTTTTCTACACATTTTTCAAACACGTGCCGAATTGGAGCAAGACGATCAATTTCTTTTCGTTCTGCTCTGGTAGTAAAATCGTCAAATCGAAGACAACGCATCAGAGTTTTGAACCGTTTGATATTCATTACCAATCGAACGGTTACACCGGTTATGTCACCGTCGCCTTCTTTTCCCCAAAGTTCCTCCAAAGTTTGACGATTTCCTCTCAGTGCTGCTACTAAGTATAAACCAATAAAAGCCTTTAGTTCGATGACATCTGTGGGCGCGATGTCTCTTTCTCTGGAAACTTGCTTTATCGATTCAATATATTGGTTTGTATATTTAACTATTGTATCCAAAATGTTTTCTGTGAACAAATTATGCCAACAATCAACCGAAGTTTGAGTATTTTTAGCGTTTCCTTTGACTCCAGAACGTTCAGTTATAACATTGTGACATCGTCTACGAACATTTCTTGGTAGCGGATTTTTATACCATTTGGTTGTTTTATCCTTTCCCAAAAAGCAATTGGCTTCAGTACCAGGTTCGCATTCATCTTGAAATTCCTCACCATCCTGCTGCGTTTCTGAATCGTCTTCACGTTTTTCAACGAAATCTTCCGAATCAATATCACTTTCTTCTCCAAAATCCTTGTTCGCTGAGGAATCTTCCTTGTCGTCCTCGAGAAAGTTTGTTATATCATCAAAATGATTTGAACAATTTTGGGACATTTTAGCGGAAATAAAGGGCAGTCGGAAACACCAGTTATTTTAGAACTAATTTTAATTCAACATTATGTCCTTCTTTTATACCTTTTGCTACTGGGAACAGTAATATTTGCAGTGGTGAGAATTCTTTATTTGGTTTGAAAAATATAAAACTTCGCGACGACTTTTTACTTCTAGTTAGGTTTCGAAGATAAGATTTGTTCTCACGAACGGTGAAGACTCTCAAAATTCGTCAACTACAATCTCCCATGTCAAGTAATGTAGTTATATTTCAACAAATTATTTGAAGTCGGTGATTGAGGGATCACGGACAAGTTGAGTGGAAAAAAATATTTATTATAGAACTTATCTTAGTTCAGTAAATGTCCAGTAAATGTGTACGTTACTTTATACCTTTTTGACTGAAAACAACAACATTTGCAGTTGTGGGAATTCTTTTTTATTTGGTTTAAGAAATATAAAACGTCGCGACAACTTTTTACTGTAACTAGGTTTTGCAGACAAAATATTTGTTCTCACAAAAAACATATCAATAGAAGAAAAAATAATAAATAGAAGTATCATAGAATATTACGAGATATGTGAAGAAACAACATAACAAAAATAAACACATGATGAAAAAAATAATCGATTTATTGGCAAAAATATTTATGACACATCCGGGCGCAGTGAGCTTATGAAATCAAGGTAATAATAAATCCATTCTAAAAAACGCGCGAGCTAACGAACTAGGTATACTGTAATCAGCAGGTAAAGAAAGTAGACTATAAAGAAGTACAGACCTCTACACTTTTTAGGACACAAGAGAGGAGCGAAAACATTCTACTTGTGCCTGGCAGGCCAGTGGCGCCCGACGGAGGGTTAAATAAAGATATGAAGACATATAAGCTACTTTTTTCTAAATTTTATCTTTTTCAAAATAACAATAGAAGGTGTACAATTAGGGTATCTTATTAACATGTGCCTCAAACATGGAATATTTCCACACTAATTGAAGTTAGAAATAATTTCCATCCACAAAAGGGTATGTAGAAAAGCCAGACAACTAGAAACCCATATTCTTCCAGTTTCTTCCAAAATCTCCGAATGCATAATAGCAGATAGAATTTGAAAATTTTTAATAGAGATAGTTTATCGCTAAAAGTCAACACAGCTACCGTGAAGATAAATCTGTACACACAGAAAATTTTATAAAAGAACATTTGGTGTGACCAATATATTGACCAATATATTGTTATCAAATGAATTGATCTATCAAAGGCGTGTGATAGCGTAAAATATGCCATATTCAGGGTGTTGCCACGAAGTCACACTTGAATGCTAGAATGCAAATCGTGGTGGTGAATAGAGGAAGATCTGGTGCTACAGACGTCTGTAGCACGTCGTAATGGGTGTTCCTCTGGATTCAGTATTAGGTCCTTTGTTATTTATTATATACATAAAAGACATAATTTCACCAAATCGATGCACGCTCCAGAAGAATGGTTTAATGGTTTAACGGTAAACGAAGATAAAGAAACAATGCATTACTACGGGGCCTACGATATTACAGGTAATCACGTAATAACTCACGTATGTGTAACATTGAGCGTCCTCTTAGAACGGCTAGACTGGCATAGTCTGTCTTTGTCATCGTAGTCTGTATCCCGAACCCCACCAACACAGTAGGGCCTGTAATATCGTAGGCTCCGATTACTAACATCGGACATAGCAATACCGAAAATAATACCTTCGAATTTTTAAGTCTGTATCTAGACAAGGAATTCAATTGGCACAACCATATAGATAATACTACCAAGAAGCTAAATGGCACAATTTACTATGTACGGAGAATGAGAGCTATTAGCACCACAGAAGCGGCTAAATTCACATATGATGCCAGTTTCCACAGTGTAGGAATTTCCACAGAACGCTAACATATGGCATTCTGTTCTGTGTCATGTCTTTAGCAGCAGAGCGAATTTTTCTATTACAAAAAAAATGGAAAACGAACACTTCTCAATCTAAAGAGTTGTAGAGAACATTTTGCAATACACAAAATTCTCACCATACAGTCGGTGTACAGAGTGGTTAAAATTCGAAGCTCGAATAAGCTATCTCGAAATTATAAGAGTTAGACAAAAAGCAGCTTACATGTCATGGTCTCTTTCTTTTAAGAAAAATCCAATGCTGAAAATCCCAAAGCCGTCTTTTGTTTTGCCGCTAGACGCCTAAAAGTGAAAATCTTGGTTATTATTGGTAGAATATTATGACTCAGACATTATATGGACACCTTTTTACGAAGAATTTAACGTCGTAATTGAATTTTTTTCCGCTTTTAGATTTTGAGATACGATAATTTTCGTTTTTTAAATGGAAACAATCCCTGGTTTTTAGTTTATTAAATTCGCTATTTTCTTTTGATTTATTTCTGATTCCTTATTGTTTCAGAATAAAGCTAAAAATAAACGTACAGTTTCCTTAAATTAAGGCGTTGTTTAATTTATTTTTTCAATTTTACTTTTTTTATAACTATTTTATTTCCCAAAAATATCATTTCAATATTACCTATAAAAAATGCTGAAATTGACTACCTCAAAATTATTGATTTTTTGTGTGAAATAACTATTTTTTACGTTAATAATATATTTACACTTAATAACATTAGATGGTAGTATTTGAACATTTTATAAAAAAGCTTATTTTAAGCTTTATTCTGAAACAAAAAGGAATATACCTATCAAACCTTATATTTTTGAAAACAGAAAAAAATAATGAATTTAATAAGCTAAAAATCAGGGATTGTTTCCATTAAAAAAAAAACTATAATATCTATAAGCGAAAAAAAATTTCAACTACGTCACCAAATTCTCCGTGAAAAAGTGTCCATGTACTATCTTTCTTGTCCGATCTATAGTCCTCTGAGTGAAATCTAAGTAAAAGATATCCTCTGATCCATCCCATATATACAAAAAATGTTAACTTGTACGAAAATTTCCCTGCGGACCGTTGTCGGTCCGGTGGACTAGCGGTTGAGAGCTGCTGGGTTGGACAATTGCCTTCTAGAAAAATGGACTCTAAAAAAGTAAATTATAAAATAAATATAGGTACAGTAAAACTTCGTTAATCCAAATCAATTGAAACCAGCTCAGTTCAGATTATGATAGCATGCGGATTATTGAAGTCATACTTAAATGCCGCGAACGATGATAATCATTTTTTAAATTTTATTTGCTTACGCATAATATCGATTCATTTGAATTCCTGTTCATCTTGTTCTGGTTTTCTGCACAGATCTATTTATTATTTAGAACTGACAATGAGACATCGTCATCAGCATTTTGCTATTACAGTCATGTCGTGGAACATATATGTTTAACCTTTATCTTACTAAAGGCCTATATATAGGCCGCGGCTTGTATTGTCGGACGGCCGAGCGGCCTATCTATAGGTTTCGGTTTAGGTCGACCTTTTTTTGTCGTTTACTTCGGCACAACAAACGTATTGACCGACTAAAAGGGTCGGTAAGTAAATAAACAGAGCCATAAATGCAGTTATAAGAAATACTCCCCTAACTTGTTTGTTTGAAATGTTATACCCTTAAAACTGAAGCGTAAAATCTTAAAATTAGTTGCATATTAGCATTCGTACGTTACCAACCAAGTCTAAAATAAATTTATTGTGAATATTTGTTAGTTTCTTAGTGTTAGTTTCTTAAATGTTAGTTTCTTATATTTGTTAGTTTTAGTTGAATATTAATTTTTTTATTGTTTATCGACAATTTTTAAATTGCATAAATTTATACTGTATACCATGGAAAACGTACAAAATGAATTTCAAAACATCATAATGGATGATGATTCTGAGGAAGAGTTACAAGACGAAAATGTTAGAGCGTTGTCTTCTTCCGAAGAAAGTGAAGAAGAAGAAGATGTTCCGATTGGATTTCGGTGTAGAAGAGACGGGGATTCTAGTGGTGTTTTTCCGTTTACCGCACCGCATGTCGGTATCAATAAAACAGCTGCCCCTAATATAAATGCCGATTCGTCGCCATTTTCAATTTTATCACTTTTTTTTGAGGAAATATTTTCCCTGTTAGTGGTGGAAAGTAACAAATATTGCCAACAATATTATGCCAATCGAGACGTTCCAGGACCATCCGTAGAACCTTCTGAGGTAACAATGGAAGAAATTCATAAGTTTATCGCTGTAGTCATTCAAATGGGTCATGACCTAAGAGACTCTTTCAAGGATTATTGGTCGAAAGACGAACAATACCACACACCTTTTTATCAAAACACGATGTCGCGTGATCGTTTCATGTTTATTCTGCGGTTTCTACATTTTTCCGACAACGCTAATCCTCCGAATAGAGAAGACGAAAATTATGACAGACTGTGGAAAATCAGGGAAGTGTTTGATAAGCTGAACCATAAATTTGATGAATTTTATTTTCCGACTGAACATATTGCCGTCGATGAAGTTATTATATCGTTCAAGGGAAGGGTTGTATTCAGACAATATATTCCTAAAAAACATAAAAGATTTGGAATAAAAATGTACAAGCTGTGTGATTCGTTGGGATATACGTATGATATGGCCGTTTATTTAGGCAAACAAAATAAACAAGCACATGGCGATATAACAGCAACGCACGGAACAGTGCTACAATTAGTTAGGAGGGTGAAAGGTGTAGGCCATAAATTATTTATGGATAATTATTTTTCATCCCCATTGTTGTACGCCGACTTATTCAGACGAAATATAAATGCTTGCGGAACAGTACGACATAATCGTAGAGGTATTCCCCAAGATATTGCACCGAAGAACTTAAAAACAAAAAGAGGGGACATTGTTACGAGGGTGAAGGGAAATTTAAGCGTTCTTCGGTGGAAAGATAAGCGCGATGTTTTTCTTCTTACAAACATGCACGTACCTCCTGTGGAAGGAAACTTCCAAGATGAAAATGGTAATGCCATCAAACCCCTCATTGTAGAAGATTACAACAAGCACATGGGATATGTTGACAAGTCGGATAGAATGGCTAATAGCTATGGGATAAGTAGAAGATCATGGAAATGGACAAACAAATTATTCTTTCATTTACTTGATATTTCCATTTTAAATGCTTTTCTTCTACATAAGTCTGTTGAAGGAAAACTAAATCATAAACAATTTCGGGAACAATTAGTGCGCGATTTAATTTTTCAGACACATCATACAAATGTTGCGAATAGAGGAAAATCTGTAGGAAGACCAAGCTCTGCTACAACGCAATTGACTCGCCTTGAGGTAAAGCACTCAAAGCATTGGCCGTCTAAGTGCGAAAATCAAAAACGATGTCGTGTGTGTTCTGCAAATAATAAACGTTCACGAACAAATTATTATTGTAAAAAGTGCGATGTTGGGTTGTGCGTGGTAGACTGCTTCGCGAAGTGGCATACGCGAGTGAAGTTTTAGTTTACGTTCAGCCAAAAATTAAAAAAAAAATTTTATTTTTGTTATTAAATAGAAATTTAAAACAATCATTTTTCTTTTATTTCTTTTTTATTTCATAATCCTAGTGCAAATAGAACGAAAATTATATCATTTTTTGCTAATGTCTACAATGATCGCACCTGATACAAATTTAATTCAGGCCGCCGGCGCATGCCCACTCAAATAAATTCAGTAAGATAAAGGTTAATATAATATTTTATTAAGATCAATTTGATATTGTATGTATAAATGATTCATGTTTTGTTAGCAACATGACTTTTATTTTATATAGCAGATGGTTTGAACTCTGTTTTTTAATTGATTTTGTTTGTAAGCGACTTAAGATAAGAAAACCTATGATTAAAAATAATTTTATAACGATTTATTTTGTAATTTTACTAATAGTTATAAATTTTCTAATAACTTGATAATTTTGTATAACATCTCACAATTTCATCAAAATACTAAGTATCCATTCGAATAAATTATAATTTTTAGGATGGTTCGTATTTAGCAGAATTTTTATTATCGAAGAGTTACATAGTTCATGGAATAATTCGTCGAGCAAGTACCTTTAACACATCCAGAATAAATCATTTATACGCCGACCAATATGTCCATAGCGGTGGCCAAATGCATTTACATTATGGAGATATGACTGATTCGAGTTGCTTAGTAAAACTTATATCGACAATAAAACCTGACGAAATTTATAACTTAGCCGCACAAAGTCACGTAAAAGTATCTTTCGATCTTAGTGAATACACAGCGGAAGTAGATGCCGTTGGTACTTTAAGATTATTAGACGCAATTCGGACATGCGGCTTAGAAAAGACCGTTAAGTTCTATCAAGCTTCCACTTCGGAATTGTATGGTAAAGTCGCCGAGATACCCCAAAAAGAAACGACGCCTTTTTATCCTAGATCGCCTTATGGTAACGGTAATTGAAATTATTTTGAAGAGGTTGAAATGAATTTCGATGAAATTTTTTAGCTTGCGCAAAATTGTACGCTTATTGGATTGTGGTTAATTACAGGGAAGCTTATAATATGTTTGCATGTAACGGGATTCTTTTTAATCATGAAAGTCCGAGAAGAGGAGAAACTTTTGTGACTAGAAAAATTACCAGGGGTGTTGCAAAAATTTATTTAGGGCAAGCGGAGGTTATCGAACTTGGTAATTTGGATTCTAAGAGAGACTGGGGTCACGCAAAAGATTATGTTGAAGTAAAAAATTAATCTCATTATTTTATTTTAAACATTATTTATTTATTATTTTCAACTAGGCAATGTGGTTAATGTTACAACAAGAAAATCCAGAAGATTTTGTGATCGCTTCTGGAGAAACGCACAGTGTAAGGGAATTTATTGAAGCATCTTTTGGGTATATAGGAAAAGAAATAATTTGGGAGGGAAAAGGCCTTGATGAAGTTGGAAAAGAAAAAGATACCGGTATAGTAAGAGTTAAAATTAATCCTCGTTATTTTCGACCAACCGAAGTGGTTAGTAGTTAAATAAATCATCATTTTTTGTAAAATCATGTTATTTTTTTTATTTTAGGACTTGTTATTAGGTGATGCAACGAAAGCGTTAAATAAATTCGGATGGAAACCAACGGTAACATTTCCGGAACTCGTTAAAGATATGATGGCAGCCGATATTGATTTGATGAAAAAGAATCCTTCCGCGTAAAACTTCTCGAATATTAAATATTCATTCCTTTTGCCAGTTATATTTTTGTTCGTGTTTATAGTTTCTATTATGTGAATGTAATATTTTGTTATTTTATTTTTTGAAATAAAGAGCAATATTATTTAATTTATTAGTAAATATAAATCCTAATAAAACTCAGCATTGTAATGTAGTAGCCTAGCATATTGTTTACAAAAATAAAAGCATTAGAATTTAAAAATAACTATAAAAATGAAAAACATGTTATTGAGTTGTGTCAAGTTGTGTTGAGTTTATCATACCAGAGATAATAAGACATTAGTGTTTGTGTGTTTTGTGCTTTGCGTAATATAAAAAAAATAATGAAAGAGAAGAGCTGATATTGTATCAATAGGTCCATCTGGGTTAAAGTCATTGGAAACGTCAAGGAGGAACTCGCGTATAAAGTCGGTTATATCCACGTTTTGACGAAATTTACTTGGCCAATAGGTATATATCTATTCGGATAGATTTTATGGCGTCTGCCGTTTGCTAATTCATTTATACGGAAAAACAGATAGCAGAGAGTAGTCTTATTTCAAGGCCTAACTGTCAAATGTTTTTGCCGTTTTATGAAACATAAAAAGAGATTACCCTGTTTAGCACGTGAGCTCAATTATTCTTCTTCAATTATTGTTTATCCTCAATTATTACTTCAGATATCATCATTGTACACTTGGAAATGAAAACTTGGACGTGAAATCACGTAGAATTTGGTGGTTCCCACTGTCTGGAAATTACGTAACGATTTTTGGGATTAGCTAGTGATGAATGTTATCTTCTAGCCTTGTGGTCGAGGAATTGTTTCCTTCCCCAAATTTCCTCATTGGTTTAGAAAATTGTCGTAAAAGGTTTTGCACCTCTCGATTATTCGAGGTTACTTGAGGCCTTGCGGAGGTCTGATTTGGGGAATTCAATCTACAACTCTGGTTGCTTTGATCATAGTTTCGCTATTGCTTAATAGCACTTAGGGCCCTATCTTCCAAAGAGTTTATACAGCTTCGTATACAAAAAAAAATTAATGTTAAGAATAAACGTTTTACAATTCATTCACAGGATAACTATTCCGTGTAATTCAGCGCAAATAGCTAGGATTAGGTCAGAAATTGTTTATAGGTTAGGGCATATTGATTATTGTATGAAATCGCTTCAACAAATAAATAAAAAAACCTGTTGGATGTGCTAATTACACTTACGAAGAAACAGAATCTTTATTGAGCTTTGTCGAAAAGTACAAGCTCATATTAGGTAAGTACGTACAAACAACTATGATATTTATGTTTTTAATACATTGTATCTTATAAAGAATGCAAGTATATAGATACCACAAATATGAGACAAAAGGAAAGTATATGAAATGAAGTGGTTGAAGAATTTAACAGCACCAAAGATACCAACAGAAGTGGAAAGATATTAATAAGTAAATGGAAAGCTCTTAAAAAAGCAATAAACTACAATATATCAATATTAAAACACCTGCAAAACGTACTGGTGGTTGGTTTAAGTTAGGTGAGCTTGGTGAGCGTGTACTTGGAATTGCGGGCATTAGCGTTATAGGAACTTCCATTTTATATGTACTATTATTTATATTAGTAGTATCTTCAGCATTTACTTTACTTCTACGACATTGACACAAGAAAGTGTTGTTACAATTTGGTAACGCTCCGACTTTTCCAGTACTCATCAAATGCATCGGATTTCATTCCATTACTTGAAATAGACGACTGCATCTGACGAGTACACGACCAGTTAGGGCGCTTGTTGGAACAAAATTGATAATTCTTTAACGTTTCTTATCAAAACGAATCTTTCTTCTGTTTCGTTACCGAACTTCTTTGGAAGTCCAACAATGCATCATAACCCTTTTTTATCTACAATTCTGAATGATTAAGTTGTTGGAAGTAGGGCTGGGCGATACCTGAAATGGGTATCACTACTATTCAAACTATCGAATTATTAGAAATAATATTTTGATGATAGAAACATTAATTTTGGTGTTAAAATGGCGGAAAAAGTAACGGTACAAAGAAGAAAAAATAAATTGCGCGCTTTAAATATACTGTAAACGCAGTTTCATGTATATAAAGAACCATTTTCGATACTTTCAATGCTTTAATACTTCGACACTGATACTTTGCAGGTATCGAGAATCGTTACCATCGACAAATATTTATACATTTTCCAGAACTAGTCTGATGTCGTGTTGTATCACTGTTATCCATTCTGCATATCTGCTACTCGCAGATGTGATTGGTGAGTGTTAATTAAATGGTATATTTGCGTTTTTGTACATAGCCATAATCTTACGATAATAAAATTAACAACAAAGTAACAGTTAATACTCTTTTTTCATAGTTTTGGGATTCAATCCGGTTTTTATGATCTCAAAAATCTCGGCTTGCATTCATCGGGTCTTAGTACTAATAGATATAGGTAGAATGCATAATAAATAAAGAAAAGTTTTTAAAATTATTTTATTTAATTTTCAATAGTTATTGTTGTTGAAATTAATTTAAACACAAGTGAAACAGCGACGATTTCAGCGCATAATACATACATCCGATATAAAATTTAACAGGTAACCGACGCGTAGAATTTGACCGTTCCACACCGTTCTGTTTTCTTATGTAAAATACGCGGATAAAAATAACAATGTTCACTGCAATATTTTTTAAAAGAAAAAAGTTCCAGAGATCTAGGTATTGGAATCCTGTTGTAAATATTTTAGAAACCTGGATATATGTATACCCCATGAGTAATTATAATAGGCAAGCAAGAAAGAAGCCATCCAATTATTTGAAGATGACTTCAAATTGTTGGATGGCTTCAAATAGTTGGAGTAGTACAGTTTTAAAAAAATATTTAATCAAAGAGGGTAAAAGGTAATCTTTAAATTATATTGTGTAAGAATTTTGTATACTTCAAAGACCTGCAGGGAATGACTCACAGAGTGCACATGCTTAAACAACTTTAAATAACTATAGACAAATTGTATTCATGTTGCAGATATTTTTGTGTATGTTTAAACAATTTTAAATTCATTTTGATAATTTTAGACAATTTTATAACATATTTCCGTTCTTAATAAAATTAAACAATTGTATATTGTTTATAAGCAACTTTACTTTTTCGAAACTTTATTGTTTCTTCTTTATGATGATTTCGTCGAAGAATCGAAGTCAGTCCTTTTTTTGCAACCTGACGTTGAAGAATATTTAAAATTATTAACTGAAATTGCTTAACACTTCGTTACATAATTTCAACATTTTGTTCTTTTGTACTATTTTGTAAAATTTTGACAATTTTGGCTCATTTCAAGTTTGGCCTAGATTTGATCATATTAGCCATATTTCGATAACTTTAGACAGTTTTGAGCATGTTTAGACAAGTTTAAATAAATTTAGACAAATTTTGCGTTACTAAATAATCTTGTATATGTAAAAATTTCAGTAACGTTTTGAACTATTCTGTAAAATGTTGATAATTTATATATGATTTGGATATTTTAGACTATTTTGTATAAGTTTATTCAAATAAGGATAACTTTTGATAAATTGTTTTTAAAGTCAACCTAATACTTTATTTATGCAGTATTTATTCACAATTCATTATTATCCATTTGGGCCGCAGGTATACTTGCAAATATTTTTGTAAATAATTATTTTCTCTATATAAAATTTTCAATAAATATTATGAAATGGATTTTAAAGCTGTAACTTTTCAGTTTGTTGTTTCAACATTCCGGATTTATATGCAACAAAAACAAGCAACTTTTTTCTATGTATTTAAAATTGAACAAAACAAAAACAAAAAAAATGTTAGCATAGGCAAGTATTACAAAAATACCAATTTTAATATTACATTACATAACACATACTAGGTGTTTACAGTTTTTGTAGTTCGATTTTAACAGTACATCTTTCAAAATTCACACAAATACGTCATATAGCGCTTTATTTTGGAGGTATTACTTTATTATAACTGTTTTAATATTACATGTGTAGTTGAATTAATTTGATTTAAATCAAATACGGAGTAATTTGGCATGAGAAAGACGATTATGGAGTCCGTTTTATTACAACGGGTAGTGGATGTTCTAACTTATTCTTTGACGATTAAAATAACCATAAAATGTCGCTAGCTGTGTCTGCAGGATTCATATCATTAACTACTTCATCTTCTCTCAAAATCTCTAAAAATCATTTTCATTTTGATATATCCAGGTTTTCAAAGCGACAGGAACTAACATTAATTGTTGTTGTTTCTTCTGATATTTTAACCTTTTGGTGTCCTAAATTTTTAGATACTATTTTTTTGAAATTTTCCGTTTATATTTTTTTGAATTTTGATAAAATAGCTCAAAAATACTGTAAAAAGACAAAAATGAAAATAAATTCATCAATTATTCGTTGGTAAGTAAAAGTAGTGTCAAGCACTAAAGGGTTAAAACTATCAGTTAAATCAGTTAAAACTATCAATTAAACAGTTCATGTAAAACATCAGTGACACTGTTCGTTATGCCATTACAATTTTATAATAATATTTAATAATTTCAATATTATATTTCAAGCTTATTCAGCTCATTATCAAGAATATCATCATTAAGCGTAAATTCACTTTATAAAATATCTATTGTTATTTATTTCAACGTGTTGAATGCCATTATACTAAAAAAAAATTTAAAACGTCGATACGTCGAAGTTTTAAATGTTTTTAATATTTTAAATAAAAATTGAAAATTATACTGAGAAGTGATGTTTATTATAATTGAAAGTAAACTGGTATAACCTCAGTGAAACAAGAATAATCATATCAATTTATAAGTTTTATTTGAATACCCTGTATTCTCAAAGCATTTGTCAACAAGGATGTTTGTTTCAATAATTTTTATACAAAATGTTAGTGTTAATTTTAACAGATCTATCGACTGCTAAAGTCCTGGTACAAAACGTAAAAGAACATACAGTTATGTATAATGTTGCCTGAGACAGGAAAAAAGAGAAGTTTTCTACAATTATTTTTTAATAAAGTACATAAAGAATTCTAAACTAAAACACTTTTTATCGTGTCAATCAGTTAGATTTATTACTTGGTAGTTACAATTAGTTATTAGTTATAATGTTACGATGTTTTAAATATTATTGTAAATATAGCTGCATATACATTGTTTAGATAACCTTCTACTAATATATAGCATTACATAACAATGAATGATATGTAATCTTATTGTTGTTTAAATTCCTGGTAGCTTTCAACTTTTGTAATATATTTTTTATTCTACCATCACGTACGATATTAAATAAAAATTAGAAGATCATTAAAACTATTGTCCCATTTACGTATAAGTCCGTCTTTATTATCAAATGCAAGACTGAAATCCATGTTTATCTAAAAATAATAAAATAACAGAAATATTTTCTGATTTATTTAACAACATACATAACGATAGCCAGATGGATTTTTACAGCATAACTAATTTTCAAAGAAAGCAGCTGTAGATATTTGTAGTTACAAGCACTAATGCCAAACTTGATACGTTTCGTTCTTTGCTAACTCAAGCGCAGTACTCGTGTTTATTACAAGTTACAACAAGTCTATTAAATTTGTACCTTAACTAACAAATAGCGGAAACGATTTCATGCACATTTTTTTGTGATAATTCCATAACGTGTTACTTGTTATAACTATTAATTAAATTGTGAAAATCAACATTTTTATCATGACCATGAAACTATTTATTATCAATCCATATAAGTTATTTTTGTCATCATTGACAAAAATAACATCATTACTGTGTATTCATTACAACAATAAATGAATTATTGGATCAATTATATAGGGTGTCTCATGTAACTGGTTCATTAGAACTTTTTAAGGTTCCACTATTCGTAGAAACTTGAAATTTTGGTATCATGGGTTGTTTATTCTGATCTTTTAATTTAAAATATTTTCAAGATGACCACCACTTGCGGTCTACCGGAAGTAGACTTCAATTTCGTTATTTTAAATGGAATGCTATAGTTTTTATTACACCATTCAATTATACGTAAGAAAATATGTTGACTTTAATAATAGTTATTGGTACCCAGCGTTTTTTGTTTTCGAGTTATTTTAATTTTAAGTGTTTTTTGGCAAATATCACCATGCTCTTTAAAAGCACATATCTCAGCTAAAGTTAATTCTAAAACGTTTTGCATTGGCACGATAACTCTTCATATGCTATTAAATAGATTGTCACTTGTTGTATCAGTATATCTTATACAGGCTGGTCAAAAATCGAGTTACCGAACGCCCCATATTTTCATACCCTATCAGAAAGGGAATTTAATTATCTACAAATTATCTACAAACATTCCTATACCCATTTATTATGGTTTTCTTGCTATTGAGGAATTTATCAAAATTATAGGTAAAATGCTAAAAGCCGTTTGTGTTTTTGTTCGAAGGCCATGACATTTCGATAGTTTTTGTTTAATTTATTTAAATTATTATGAGTATTATTTCTACAATGAACTGCGATTGAATGAACTTTAGATTGCTAGCTGTTATTTCCAAAGGATTACCAAAGAAAAACGGAATAAATGAAACAATGAAAACAACAATTTAATGACAAAAATTAAAATCAATGACATAAAAGAATCAAAAACTTAAAGTTATAAATATAAATTAAGGGAATTTAATTCTCTACAAACTATCTAGAAACTTTCCTGTGCCTATTTGTTGTAGCCCTCATATCTGGAAATTAATGGGCTTCTGGAAAATGCTGGAATGCTGAAAAACTTCTGGTTTTATGTTAGAAAGCCATGGAGTTTTGTTAGCTTTTCATATTTATGTTATTGTTGTCATTACTTGGTTGTTTCATCACTTACTTCTGTTAATGCCTTTGAATATCAAGGCGAATTATTCCAACGACAACATTTTAAATTCGTTTTATATTCATGGCGGATGTAATAAAGATTTGGATAGGATCTGTTTATTAGTTTTGGAAAGATCAAAATAACAAGAAACCATAAATTTCTATCACCAGCAGATTAAGATAATGGAATAAATGTTTTGTCATATTTTGTTTCTTTACCAAATTCTTCGGTAAAAGGTGCTTCGATCGATTTAGATGAATATTTTCCAAGAAAGCACCGTTAATAAATAAAGTGAACTCTCTAGGAATATTTCGCCCATCATTTTGTCGAATATTATTCCATACTATTGCTTTTCATTGTTTCATTTATGCGTTCTTCTGCTGGTTATTTTTGGTAAATAAAAGATAACAAACTAAACTTTATTCAATCGCAGATCATTCTAGAAATAATACCAATGATAATTTAAATAAATTAAACGATAAATTGGATAAAATTGCCTTTTAATAAAAACTGAACGGCTACCAGCATTTTGTGTAGGATTTTGATAAAATGCTCAATATGAAGAAAACTATAATAAATAGGTATAGCAATGTTTATAGATAATTTGTAGAGAATTCTCGTTTTGGTAGGCTGAAAAGATATGGGCGTTCCATTTAAAATTTTCGACTTTCTCGCAATTGAATACAGCGAAACGGTAATTGTGCTTTTAAAGAGCATGGTGATATTTGCCAAAAAATACTTAAATTCAAAATAACTCGAAAACAAAAAACGCTAGGTACCAATAACTATCATCAAAGTCAACATATTTTGTTACATATAATTGAATGGTGTAATAAAAACTATAGCATTCCATTTAAAATAACGAAGTTGAGGTCTACTTCCGGTAGACCGGAAGTGGTGGCCATCTTGAAAATATTTTAGATTAATAGATCGGAATGAACAACCCATTAACTACTAGTCAATACTACGTATTAATATATATTACGAATAAATTTTTTTTAAGTGTATTAAGTCCCCTTTTAAATCTCTCTTCTGAACAATTTTGAGATTGTGACTTAACATACTTTACCTCTGAGGTGTTGATATATCTTTGACATAATAGTCTTGGCTGATTAGATAATATACTAAACACCACTTGCATTGTTAAATTAACTCTTAATTTCAACTTTTACTTCCTAAATACAAATTCGTTGCTGTTTCCTCCAGGTTAGAAGGATAGCTATCTAAGTCGGTCATTGTTTCTTTGTCCAAAAAGTATATAAATTCGGTCTCTAATTATGATATTTCTTAATCCTTCTCTTTTTTCTAGTAATCTGTTTACAAACGATTGTGGATTAAGAAAAGATATAAAATTAATTAGGCTTAATAATAAAAACTCGCAGAAAAAAAATTAAACTGAAGTGTATTAATTATTAATTTCACTAAAATTTGCATTTATTGAGGTAAAGAAACGATTTCTTCTATCACCTCTTGTAATTTTATTATATAGTCAACCAGATTACTTATTATCAATCTAAACTACATATTTGTATAATTTTGATTTTAATATATCGTATAAATATTAAAATAAATTCGTTCTCTTTTTGATTGTTGATTTATAACTACGGATTTAAAAATCTGGAAATATCTGAAAATCGAAAAAAAATTACAATTTACAGGCGTTCGTACATCAATCACGGTCGAGGGATTGAAGTGACAGTCATTATGTTATTGCAGGCGCGTTACATTTGATGTACGGACCCCGGGCCGGGATTATTACGATTCTACGAAGGTTTTAGTGCCGGTCGGTTTACGAACGCGCCTCGGATCAACAAACACGGTTTACTTTAAAGATAATTACCGCCGCGTTGCCACATGCAGTTTATGTCCTTTCGGGTGTTCGGAAGCCTCGTTTGAACTTTCCCAAACGAAGAAGGCAAAGAAAACGTCGTCAATCAACGGTGTTCGAATTTCGATAACTAAACACAAATTGAGGAAGTATATTTTGAGTTTTGAAAATAACGATTTCAAAACTAACTTTAAAATTATTCTTTAAAAAAACATTACTAAAAATATGATAAATTGAATTTATCAATAATTAAGCAGACAATTAGATAGTTAGGAACATTAATTTTTAAGGATTATTCAATTATTTGTTGTTATTTGTTATTGTTGTGTATTATGGGATTGATCTCTTAGATCTAAAGAAAATCTTTTTATTGCATTTAAATTTGGATCTTATTTTAAAAACTAAAGTTGTTCTCACGAAGCCCATGGAAAAAATCATTCTTGCAAACAAACAAACACTCGAATTTCTAGAACGCCACACTATTTACTTATTTACGTGTTATTTTATTGCCGAGCTACAGAACTATTTTCGTACCGGGCGTATCTTGTCGGCGATTGGAGCGTCGCGACGCATTGGGTGGTCCTGCGAAGATAATAAAACAACGTTGCAAGCGCGAATCGCGGCATCCCGACGCTGTTTGCCGTAAAAACGTCGGCGTTTGTGGTCTCTTTTCGTTACGAGGATGTCGTTCTCGCATAAGAACGTCGTAATTCACTTACGGACGTCAACGGAAGTCACTTTTGCAATATTTTGGATAAGCTATACCACCGAGTAAATGTTTTCTGGCAACAGATATTTTGTTGAATACTTCAACATTTTCAAATTTTCGTCAGATTTGATTTATTGCAGTTTATGAATAGCAACATTAATTTTATTAAGATGTTGAACATTAATAATTTTTGCTAAAAATATATAAATGGGGCAATAAAATTATCCGTTGCTCTTTGGAGCGAATCTTTTCGGTGACATATCCCTTAAATATATAGACGTCGGAAGCTGTCCAAAAAAAGAGTCCTTATTAAATATGTCTCCACGTCATAAACGCGTGTGGTCTGTGTCGTTTATGAATCGTGCTTCTTGTGACAGCGGCTAAACTCACGAACCGTTCGACGTAAATTTGTCGCCCGGTGCAAGAAATGTCTCGCCCTGGATTTATTGGGGTGTTGGTTGTCCACGTTATCATCCTCATATTTATTGTCGGCTTTCCATTAACGTTATGTCGGTACGTGTATATTTCGGTCAGGATTTTTAAAAAGATTTATAGTAATAGCAACTCGTCGCTAAATTGGTAATATCTCCTATCTGACAATATTTCCTGTTTGGAGATATCTATACCGAACGATTTAAAATTAAAAATGGCATAGCTTTGCTGTTAATGATAAAGAAGCAGTTGTGTGATTCATTGTTTTTTTCCCATTTTGTCAACTGTGCCTCCCTTGATAGTACTGATTTTCTATGGCACTATTCATCAACTTGTGTTCCGCAGATCCTTAGGGTTTCACTCAAACGCTTTAGAGGTTGCACAACAAATTAAAGTCATGTCAGATTTCTTCGAGGTGGAAGTAGTGAATCGTTTGAAATACTACATTTAAATCTACATTTGCACATGATGGTATTAGTCCATTTTAGGTAGAATTAATGGATGACTATCCGGAAATTTATGAACATTTCATAAAAGAATTGATATAGTCTGTATCGCGAGAAGTGAAAGTAATTGATTGCATAAAAGTGTATCTAAGAGATGTACTCGCTAGAAACCGTACCTAAACCGTAGATTTAATAATATCTGTACAGTCTGTATATAGTCTGTACCACTTCAATCCTTTTCCACATATGTCCTTACAAGAACGAAACACAAAAATTGACTTGATGCTATGAAAAAATGATATGCGTTTTCAATTAACATCGAACTATCCAGATATTGATAAATTGTGCAGTAAAAAGCACAACAAAATCATTAATTTATAATAATTATAATAATATATAGTTTATTGCTCTATTAAAAACAAGTACAAAAGAAAACTTAATAGTAACAGGAATTGTAGGATTACAACATTAAAAGCAAAATTGAAATTGTAATATAGCAACCGTATTGTGCGCATTCAGAAAAATAAGTTCATTTAGCAATGGTTGCACAAGGAAACAGCATTAGATATCATATTTAGCGACGGAAACGAAGCCAAAGTTTTATATTCTTATCAAAGCTAATAATCTATTAATTGAGGCCGAAACACTTTGAGAAGTCAAGCATGGAGAGTACAGTGCATTAGCATAATTAAAATGGGACACGACCAAGCAATTACAGAGCATGATTTGAACTTTCCGGAAAGATAGTGTCTCTTATATAATTTTTTCATGTAGACAAAAGTCTTTTTTAGACATAAATTTATATGGTCACGAAAGCTCAAAGCCTCAACTTACACAACTTCCAAATTTTTTACTTTTTCCTTTACCTCCATTTAGGACCATTAGGACCAAATACAATAAACTCGATTTTACTACTGTTAATTTGTAGTCAATGTCGCTGCGAATAATCCACGATCGACGCCAAATCCTTCTCAAGCCGACCGCATAACTCATCCAAATCCCTTTCCTTGACCGAAGTCATCTGCATAATAATAATATTTGGAGTATTTTAGGCAGTTTGATATGCTTCTAACCTGAACCCTGAGGGCAGCCTGAACTAGATACCAGGAAATCTGACCTACCACTACCTAGGCTCAACGCCTTAGATCCAACCCGATTCTGATACAATATGGAAAAAAGAAGCTGGCGATCGATCATATCAAAAGCATTACTGTAATCTATAAGATATTGTTGTCATCTTCAGCCCTCAAAATATCATCCTCTACACAGAGAAGTGCTGTGGTACAGCTAAACTCAGATCTAAAACTCGACTGCTCTTGATACAAAATATCCTCACATGAAACAGACTGAAATAGAAAATAGACTTTATCGAGTTAATCGTCATCATCACCTGGTCCTCAGTTTATATAGTATCTGTAGGTGTTAGGATGCACATGGTGCATGTAGGTAGTTAAGCTTGTAAGAAATATTTATAGATAACACCTGGATTTTATAAATTCACCGGTAGTTAATTTTGGCTTTTGAATTATAAATTATTTAAGGCTTTCCATGGATTTTTTTTCATATTTTGGTTGCGGTGATGCTGGAAATATGCCTTTTTCCCCTACGACTTGACTGATTTACATAATTACGGAGATCTTTGTAGTACTCATAATGTCCTTTATTTTTCACAGATTTTGTTTATTTGTCAGCTTTTTCGTGACCATCTGAGGATGACACTGCAATACTTACAAAATGTTACAGAATGATTGATAATCGAAGTGTTTGTAATACCTAAGGGTGCTTAATTGTAGACACTTAGTGGTTATATCAATATACCCACTCAATATGATACCTGTCTCGATTACTGATTCAGATCGAGATACCATAACAATGTCAAGCAATCTTAATGATGACGCCGTAACTCTTGTGGGGGTGGAGATTACTTGGGAAAGACTAAAAGCCTCCATAATATCCACTAAATTACGCGAAGCACGAGTTTCTGCAGACAATTAATGTTTAAGTCTCCCAATATAACCATTTATAACCACTTTTATACCATTTTTATAACCGTTTATGTAACTACTATCCGTCATTTATGTAACTATCATCGTTTATGTAATTATCATCACGACCACTTTGTTCATAACATGTAATATATAATTATAATATGACACTTTATGAGACATAAAATAAAATCTTGCTGTGTTACTGAACGAAGGGTTTCATACAAATATTATATCAAAAAAGGATTACAAATGACAAAGTACAATATTAAACATTGTTGTTTATTCCATCAAATGCTGTCGAGTAGTCAAGCAAGGATTGACACTGTAATTCTGGAGAAAATAGAAAAATGTATTACAAATAGAAACACTTTGCTACGAGACTTTTATAGCACCCTGTATGTATCTCATCTTGGGATTTATTTTGAAACCAGGAGAATCTTGGTTTTGAATGCCTGGCTCAAAAACCAAAAAATATGTATAAATAAGCCTTTTAAATGATTAAAACCTTTATCATCATAAAAAACATTCAAATATATATTAATTATAACCTATTCTTAAATTTCAACGATAAAAATAAATAGTGTTATTTCAATTTAAAGGAATAAAATTAACCTTATTTTAACAGAATAAGTGGGAACGTTTGAGTGAAAACTTTTTTTTTGAGGTAAAGTTGCCAGGAGCAGAGTATTACAGTTAAGAAATAATCAGTTAGAATTGTAACAAATAAACCGTAATTATTAATAATAAGAGATAAATAAGTCACTTGGTTGGATGTATCTTGGTGAACTATTTAGTTCAAGATGTTATCCCAATTGAGACGATGCTATTTTCTTCTTTATATGTTTGTTATTGCAAAAATCTTTTTATGCATAAATAATTACTTAAGAAATATGGTTAGCAAATAAGTTATAACTTTCTGCGTTTTGAAAGCAATAATTTGTAGTTGTTATGTTTCCTAGAAATCAATTATTATATTATACTCTCAGAAAGAAACGTTGCATCAAAATGATAACAACGTAACGCAACAAAACGAATATTCGCTTATGTCAACGTAACAGCTTAAGACAAAAGTTAATGTTTTGGTATACGTTACAATAAAGGTAATGTGACCCTTGAAATAAAAAAAAACTTCAAAATAAAAATCTATCGTTTAAACCCAAAAATAGAGACGAATATCGTTAACAATGAAACTTCCTACAACTTTTGTTCTAAAAGATTTTTTGTAACATGCCTCGATTCCCAAGTGCTATCCTATTCAACATGTAAATAAACGGATTTCATCAAACTTTTATATTTTTGTATTTTGCTCGATATTGTCGCATATGCAAAAGCAAAATTATAACAATAATTTTTAAAATTAAATTTCACATAACTTTCGTTGTAAAAGTATTTTTGTAATATGTTTCAATTATCAAGCCACCATTGAGATCTGATAAAGCAACGAAATCCACATTTTCGTATTCTCTCAATATATATATATATATATATATATATATATATATATCCATGTAAGAACAAATGTGCAAGGGAGTCATTATTCTAAAAGTTTTTTTCTAACATGCTTTGTTTCCCAAGTGTTACCTGTAGCAACTTGTAAGCATCGGAAATTCATGAAACATATTTATTTCTCTATAAATAACAAATATATTAAATACTAGTTACGTATTTTGTTAGGAATGAAAAATATATAAGTATCTATTCAAAAAACCTTACTTAACAGTTGACAGACGCAGATTCTGAAATGCAATGATAATCACTCAGAATGTTTTCCTCCTTCACATGGCGAAAGTCTTATCTGAAACTTTTTCGATTAAATTGGTAGTTGATAATAGTTATAAAGCAGTCTCAATTTAAATCTCATACGGCATATATTTTCTTAGCACTATGTAGTCAAAATGGACATCATTCGAAACCTTACTTTGTTTCGCATTCGATATCTAATCAAAACATTTATACTTTCAAATGCAAAATAAAATTAATTTATATCGAATGATGTCCATTTTGATTAATGATGCTATTGAAGAAAATCTGGTTTGCACTGCATCTTGAAAAGTATACAAGAAGTCGCGTTGCATGGCCAAGAATTTGTATTTCGCAAACCGATTTTCTAGTTGTCAGCAATCTTGGACTTGTTGCCAAGTGTATTTCATTGGCTAAATTAATAGAGCGACTAAGTTTTGATTGGTTAAAAATGATGAGACCATCGATTAGGAAATACAAGTTCGATAGACTAATGTTAAGTCAGAAAAAGTTCTTTACAAATTGTCAAAGGAAAAACACCGATTTGGGAAAACTCGCACAACAATAAGATTATATTATAACCTAAATCAGTTGTTTTCAATCACCAACCCAAAAACGGAATTTAAACACCATAAGTTCCAACAATGTTGTTCAGAGAGTATTTTATTTAACCAAATTTACATCTCAAATTTTATGTTGTTTCAACAAAATTCGACAAGTATATTTGTAGATATTAATCAGATCCTTCATATTTGACCAAAGTGGATAATAAAACCGGATCCGGAGAAATAATAAATAATAATAAATAAAACCGGAGTTTCATTTCATAAACTTCGAATGACCAGATTGAAATGCATCCGAAAAATCGTTGTGATTTTATCCCGTCGGATGTTACTCTAACATGATGTAACCAAATTATTTTGAGTCACATAATTATATAATTCCTAAAGAAGTTGGTATCCTACAGTATGATTAAATAATATGTGGTAAAAGTAGTAAGTAGTTGTTCAAAATAAATCTCTTTACACGAATTTGGTAATACAAACTTATTAAATTTGTGTTGTTACGTGAGTGCCTGTATTTTATGTGATTAATTTTTCATCAATTTTTTTTCCATATTTAAAAATTTTAGGGCTGAAAGGGTTAAGTAATATCTTATTATTTTTCTTTATTATAAAACAATTTGTTGCATTTTTAAAGCTTAATTATGAAGAGAAAACGAAGGAAAAAAATAACATCGATGAGTTCGGTGAGTCATTTACTCAACAGTATGCTTATGAATAAAAAGCGGTTTAAACGCTACTTAGAAAAACAATGATTTGAACTAAAATAATATCGTCAAAAATCGCGTCAATAATTCAATTACTTTTATGTTGAAAAGCTTATTCTTACATCAAAATTTAAAAAAAACTGCTGAAGTTGAGGAATGAGTACAGAACATCTTACGGAACATCTTACACTAAGATCCAACCATGTTGCATCAACGACAGTCGCTGGTATGCGTGTAATTAGCATCAATTCATAAAGTAAGATTTTGGGCATATTATTTGATGATAGTGTTCAACATAACCACATTTGTCTGCTATTTATAATATTTTTTCTTTATATTCTTTTTCTTATTTATTTTGTAGACTGACTACAAAATACAACCACTAATTTCCATAATTTTTTTCCACATTTTAAAATTTCAGCGCTGAAAGGGTTAAGTAGTATTTGAATATATTCTAATGTAATAAAACAATTTGTTACTTATTTTAAGCTGAGTTGTGAAGAGGAAACCAAGGAAGAAAATAACATCACTTCGGTGAGTAATTTTCTCATTTATTAATTAATTCTTAGGTTTTAGTAAAATATATCTTGATATTTCGCAATGTGAAGCAGAACTAAACCAGTTATGTCAAAAATTGCATAAAATAATTTAATTAATTATTTTAAAATAATTTATTGCTTTTTTAGTGGAAGTTTTTTAGTACTGAAGAGAAAATTCTCTTCATTACTCAACTTACTAATTAATATTACACAGTTGTTTGTAATAATGTTACTCTTGTGTGATATACTCAAAATATTTTCAGACCTAAAGAATATTTAAAGAAGTTGAATCCTACTGTGCGATTATATAAGATGTGATTTTAATTGATCCTTTAATGCATCCTTTAACTGATCAAGCCGTTGTTAGAAATAAAACTTATCCACGAATTATTAGTCTGTGATTTTTAACAGGGAATGTGTTACTGATTAAAAGTTATTTTAATTCGTATTAATTAAGTTTTTTGTGGCAATAAAATAATGTGTTGCTTTGTTTTTAGCTGGGGTAGTAGAAAAATTCGAACTAAAGCAGTTATGCCAAAAATCGCGTAAAATAATTCAATTACTTTTGTGTTGAAAAGCTTATTTTTATAGAAGAATTTAAAAAGAACTTAAATGTGCTGGTGAAGTTGAAAAATTAATACATTTTTCATCTATTTCTGATTTTAATCCTTTCCGCAAAAGCAAGCTTGGACGTTTGTACAATATTAGGCGGTAAGATTACCAAAAAAGGGTCTTTTAAATAAAATTTTAAAATGTTACTGTTTAGATATTGTGATTTTGTAACACTTACTACTATTTTTAGGCAGTCGTTATTAGAAATGAATCAGTGAGATTTCAATAACGCTGCATGTGTTTTTGTTGCTCCGTACTTTGATTTTTAATCAGATTCAAATGTATCTGTAAAGTCTTTATGATATTATTTCCTAAGATGTTTCTAAATTAAGTAATAAGTTAGTACCCTCTTACGGCTTTCACCAATCAAGTAGATGCCGAAACCAAGGAAAATAACATCCGTTCGGTGAATCAGTTTTCAATTTATTTAGTCTTAGGTTTTACCAAAACAAATCTGAATGATTTGCGATTAACGGTATACTCTTTAGAATAATAAGTGATTTAATCATTTTTCAGAAAGCGGAATAGCGTAGAACAACCGGAACTAAAACAGTTAAGAAAATTATTTTCTTTATTGTTTTATTTCTATCTGAATAACCGTTTTCTTTTTTGTCTCCTTTATTTTCGTCGTTTCTGTTGAAATAAAATAAGTTGTTGTTTTTTTAAACTGAGTTATGAAGAGGAAGAAAATAATAACTATTCGGTGAATTATTTCCTCATTTATTAATTCTTAGGTTTTGGAAAAACATTTCTTGATAATTCGCAATGTGAACGGTATTCTATTCCAGAATAAATAGTGATTTAAACACTATTCACAAAACGGAGACCGTAGGTGGGCAACAAGTAAAATTTGTTTAATTCGAGATAAACGGTCCAAAGAATATGTTAATTAAAATAACTTTAATTTTAACGTTTTAATTAACATATTCTTTGGACCCTTTATCCCGAACTAAACAAATTTTACTTGTAAAAAAATTCGAATTGTCGGATGAAGAATGTTGCATATCACATAATGCAATTCATTTTTGGTCTCTTTAGTTTCTTCTTCAGTACCTAATGTCAATGTTTCTGTGGCTTCCAACTTTGTTTTGAAATTGTTTACTATCCAAATTTCATTTTTTTTCTAGACACAATATGGACAAATGTTATTATTTGTGATAGTATCTCCCAGGAATTTACTCTGGTGTGATTACATAAATAATAAAGCAGTTGTTAATAATAACGGAATAGCGTAGAACAATCAGAACTGACTGCTTTTATGTCAAAAAATGGCATATAGTAATTCAATTAGTTATTTTGAAGTAATTTTTGCTTTTTTTAATTCGACTCATTCTCAGTGTCTTTTCAGTGTTTATTCTCCAGTGCCTAATACTAATGTTTTGGTGACTTTGATGACCAGTTTTGATTTGAAATTGTTCACTATCTGAATTTCTTTTTTGGTTTCAGACACAATATCCGCATGTATGATTATTGTTTGTAATACTATATTCCTGGATGTTACTGTAGTATGATGTACTCATAATACTTTCAAAACTTAAAGAATATTTAACGAAGTGGTGTGCGAGCTTTGACTGATCAAGCCGTTGTTAGAAATAAAACTTATTCCCCGAATTAAATAACCAAGTAAAGTTGAAGAATGAGTTGAGAATAGTTTATAGCAAGATCAAGCAATGCTGCATTAATGACAGTCGAAAGAATCACTGGTATGGTTGCTATTAGCATCAGTTGATAAATTTCGGTTTTTTGGCTGATTATTTGTTGATAATGTTCCACAGAACCATATTTTTTCCTATTTTTCATATTTTTTTATATTCTTTTCCTTATCATATTTTGTAGGATTACCACAAAAACAGTCGCTAATTTCCATCACATTTTTGACATATTTTAAATTTCAGGGCAGAAATAGTTAAGTAGTATTTTATTATTTTATGTTCTGATGTAATAAAATAATTTATTACTTTTTTAAGCTGAGTTTTATGAAGACAACTCCAAAGAGAACAACTAACATCCGTTCGGTGAGTCATTTTCTCATATACTAATTCTATGGTCTTAGCAAATATCTTGATAATTCGTAATGTGAGTGGTATAGTATTCCAGAATAAAAAGCGATTTAAACACACTGCACAGCAATCTCTTCTTGAGTGGTGCTGCAACCAACACATTTGCGACAGCTGAAGGGATCATTGGTACGCTTGTAGTTAGTAATAACAGATATATCATAAACACCAAACACGTCGTTGAATTACGATTTAAATAATCATCAATAATTATCATCTAGGATTAAATAAACCGTAACATGATGAAAGAAGCCCATCATATGTTTTTTTAAGTTAAATTATGAAGAGGAAGTTAAGGTAAATCACATCAATTTGATGAGTCATTTTCAGTTTATTCATTCTTATGTTTTGCTAAAACAAATCTTGATGATTCGCGATTTGAACAGTATATTTTTTCGGAATAGAAAGCCATTTAAACACTGTTCAGAAAATGGAATAGTGTGAAACAATCCGAACTAAACCAGTTACATCCTTTATACCTAAAACTATTCTCTTCATTACTTTTCTTGCGCATTTGAATAACCATTTTTTGATTGTCCCTCTTATTTTCATTGTTTCTGATGTAATAAAACAGCTTGTTTCTTTTTTTAAGCTGAGTTACGAAGAGGAAATCAAGGAAGAAGATAATATCCATTCGGCAGGTCATTTTCTCATTAAATAATTATTAGCCATTAGGAAAACATCTTGATTCTAGAATAAACAGTGATTTAAACATTATTCCGAAAACGGAATAACGTAAAATATTCAGAACTAAAACGGTTATGTATGACAAAAATGGCACAAAATAATTTAATTACTTCTTTTTAAGTAATTTATTACTTATTTTTAGATGAGTACTAAAGAAGAAACTCTTCATTATTCAACTCGACTCGTTTTCAGCAGCTCTTTAATCTCTGCTTCTGTATCCAATGTCAATGTTTCGATGACTTCCAACTATGATTTTAGTTGATGTGCGGGCTTTAACTGATCAAGCAGTTGTTAAAAATGAAAGTTATTCCAAAAATTCAGTGATGATGACGTATTGTATTTGTGCGGTTAGGTTTGGAATATACTAAGGCTGTTCCCGTGATTCTGGGATCATTGGATTGCTATTTTACGGATGTTAAAAGGTTTATTAAATCGCATTAGTTTAGTTTCTGTTGCACTAAAATAATGTGACACTTTGTCAGCTGAGGTAATAAGAGGTTATTTCAAGCAATGTCCTTCAACCGCTGTTCCGCGGAACCCAGGATTCCACTCAAGTGTTTTAGATTTTTAAAATATCTATCATTAGAAGTAGAACAAGGGAATCGTTTGAAACACTATATAAAAATCTGTATTTGCATATGATGACATTGGTATATTTGTGATAAAATTAATCCCTTTCGTAATAAGTCATCTCTGTGAGAGATTCTTTTCCCCATACGTCCCTACAAAAACGAAGTACAGAAATCGATTTGATCCCGAAAATGATATACGTCTTCAAATAACATCGAGGCCTCCAGATATTATTATGTATTATTATGCTTATCATATACTTATATTTTATAGAGAATGTTTCTTTTTTTATTTGAATAAATAGAAGTAATCTTTCAAGTAAACTTTTGTAAGATACTCACAAAAGTTTTTACCGCGAAGGCAGACACGCCATGTTCATATCATGTAATGCGTAATTAACTATAATAATTATAACTGACAAGATTATCCGAAATATGTTTGTAGACCTTAATACTCTGGTACAGAACTGTTTTCTGAAGTTTAGTAAGGTGCGTTTTTGGTGGCACCAGATGGCAGTTCACCTTCCCGCGTGTGTCTCGAAGATGTGATATTTCGTATTTTTTTAAAATATCTGGTTAACTGGTTAAAAGTAATTCTTAACCAATTATATTATAGTCTTTCAAAGTAACTTCTATAGCTATCACTATTTTTTACACCAAAGATTGCTTTTACACACGTTCTCTGTAATACACAAGTTATTAGGGAATGAACATATGCATATGCATAATAAGCATTTAAAATTACCGAAATGAGATAATCCAAATTGTATATGACAAATGACTGATCTTGCCGACAAGGAAGTCAATATAATTGGGCCAAAACAGTACGGGACCCATGTTCTAGCTTAGAAACGAAATCTCTATATTCCGATATCTCGCCGTGATTTGGACGCTTATTTTGAGCGCATCCAATCAATCTATAAGTTTATTTAGATCCACAGTTTCGTTATATTCATATTCAGGAGGAACAATTGAGGTTCCAATATACTCCCAGTTGGCTACCCTCCTATCTAATCTTTCTGTTCTCTATTTATTGTGGGTAACTACACATTGTATTCTCCCTGATAGATAGGATTTCATCAGGATTTCAACTTGGTCAAAAAGATTGAATACATTGAGTACACTATTAAAGAGTTTTGTAACATACGTGAACAATGCTATTGTAGCTTGGTTGCCATTTTATCCAAGATCTTCTTTCAAAAGTTGAAACATCGCAAATTAGGTGGATTATATTTGTTTAAATAATTTAATTAATACGATACATCCATCCCTAAAATCTAGTTTGGGTTTGTGACTCAATGAAGGGTACCATAGAAAGAAATGTTTCACAAAAGGATTCCGCGTGATGACAAAACTTATAGAACAGGACTTAGAGAAACTACATCCGTCGGTGAGGCATTTTCAAATTTATAAATATTTTTCTTTTCGTGCAAACAAAATCTTGAAAAAAACATATTTTGATAATTCGTGATGTGAACGGTATACCATTCCAAAATAAAGAGGAAACTCTCTTCATTACTCAACTTGAATTTCTTTTTTGGTTCCAGATCATAATATGAACAAATGTGATTTTATTTTGTGATATTATCCTCGCGGATGCTACTCTGGTGAGATGTACTCAAAATACTTTCAACCTAAAGAAGTTGGACCCTACTGTGCAATTAAATAAAATGTGAGTTTAGTTGATGTGCGGACTTTGACTGATCAAGTAGTGATTGAAAATAAATTTATTCCGCGAATTAAGAATATATATATGTATGTATTCTGGTTGATCCGAGGTATCATCCGTTCATCTTCTTGGTTGTTCCCTGTGGACAGGGGCAGACGTTTGACCAACATCTCACTTGACATCGGATTGCTTTTTTATGGATGTCAACAGATATATTAAATCGTATTAATTTTTTTTGTTGTAATAAAATAATATTTGCTTTGTTTCTAGCTGAGGTAATAAGTGATCTCTTATTACTTACTTGCTGATGCAGTCGCTGACTGTCGAAAGGGTCGCTGGTATGCTTGTAGTTAGATCATAAGTTAGGTTTTTTGGGCAGATTATTTGATGATTATGTTTGAAAATTATATAAAATAATTTAATTATTATAATTTATAATTTAATCAAATACCAAAAATTATTATTTGAAAAGAAGTCCAAGGAAGAAACATCCGTTAAGTGAGTCATTTTCCCCCTCTTTACTTTCTTTTTGAGTTCTTAAGGCCAATATTTCTGCAACTTTGAAGATTGATTTGACATTATTTGTCGTATCATCTCCAGGGATATTACTCTTATATAATGTAGATACTTAAAGTACTTTACGATCTAAAGAATACTTAAAGTTGTTAGACCCTATTGAGCGACTAAAGAAAATATGATTTTAGTTAATGTGCGGGCTTTGGCTGTTCAAGCAGTTGTTAAAAATAAAATTTATTCCACGAATTAAGTGATAAAAAACTGCTATATTTAGGCGATTACGCGAGTGCCCGTGATTTCTGACATTAATTCCAAAATTATTCTATTGGTGCTTGAATCATTCAATTCCTATTTTACAGACATTGAAGGTATATTAAATCTTATTAATTTATTTTCTGTTCTAATCGAATATTGTGTTGCTTTGTTTTCAGCTGAGATAATAAGAGGTCATTTAGGGACCAACATCCGTTCAGTGAGTCATTCTCTTATTTATACCTTTCTAAAACTCTTAAAAACTGCTTAAGTTGAAGAATGAGTAGGGGACATTTCGCAGTAACATCCAGCAATGCTGCATTAATGACAGCCATGAAAGTTTTTGGGCAGATTCTTTGATGATAATGTCCCGGAGAGCCATTTTGCTTCTAGTGCGGATATTAATTCTTTATGCAGAAGCAGGTTTCAACGTTTCCACAATATTAGGTATTACCACAAATACATTTAATACAGTAATTTAACTAAAATTGAATAAACTGGTGTTATTTATGTCATTGCCATTATTATTCGATATTGTGATTTCCTAAAAATCTAATTGTTAAATTATTATTTAAACTATCATCAATAACTATCATATATAATTAAATAAATAATAACGCGATGAAGAGCAACTATATCGGGTAAGTAGTTGAGAAGAGCGATCCTGTGACTTTTAAAGAACGTAGTAATCTTTCTCAATTACCTTGATATAGATCTTAGTTAAGTGTGTTAAAGATTTATGGAATTGCAGGGGTAGTACTGAATCGAATTCGAAATTAAATGATTGAATAGCTTGCAAGAAATTGTAGAAATTTGTATGCATGAAGCACAGAACGCATCAAAGAAATGTTGTGATAACAGAGCAAAAGAAGTTGATTACAAGATGGGGATCAAGTGATAATATGTCAACCCAACCCAATTTTATTCTAAGATATTAATCATAGAAATATCTTTATTCATTCATAAGACATCAAAGAGACGGTAGGTTTTGATTCTAACTAATAGAACCTGTCTTAAGAAGCAAATTTGAAAAACTCTAGATATTTAATTAATGCTCGCAATAGCAGATTTAACTTGATATGAACCGAGGATTCTTTTGAGATATTAATCACTAAAATATCTTTATTTACTCGAAGGTTATGAACAAACCAAAAAGAAAGGTAGGTTGTGATTGTAACAAATGGAATCTGTACTAAGACGTAGGTTTGAGAGATTCGGAGAATTTGATTATTTTGCGCAAGATTGGTTGTAAATTGATGAGAATTGGGGATTCTTTTGAGATATTAATCACTAAAGTACCTTTATTTATTCTAAAGTTGTGGGATATAAAATATTCAAGTCGATTTTGTTAATTTCAAGGTCATGCAAAACAGCAATATTACAAAAATTCTAGATAGTGTAATGAAGTCTATTAGTCTTGAATGAAATTTTTCTTAATCAAGCTTTATTTTAAGATATCAATAATGTAAATATCTTTATTCGTTCATATGGTAACAAAGACAAGGTAGGTTTTGCTTGTAACAAATGAAACCTGTACTGAAAAGCAAATTTGAGAAATTCTAAGAATTTGTTTAATGTATGCAATTTGATATAAATTGGCGATTTTTTTGAGATATTAATTACCAAAATATCTTTATTTGCTCAGAGGTTATGGAATATAAAGAAATCAAGTCGATTTTGCAGTTTCAAGTTTACATAAACACCCATACTCCAAAAATTCTAGACATTGTAATGAAGTCTACTAGTTTGGAGTAAAATTCTTCTAAATCAAGCTTTATTTTATGATATCAATCGCCCAAATTCACCCAAAGACATCAAAGACTAGTAAGTTTTTATTGTAACAAATAGATTAAAATAGAAATGGCATGAAATAAAGCCATGCGCGTGGGCAGCGACGTGACGCCACCAAAGTTTTTGAAGTTTTCACTTTTTTCTTTTGAAAAACTAAAGCCCAGTTTGAAACATAAAAAAATTAAAGTTTTAGTTTTGCTAACCTATCTATAAGCCAATTAAAAAAAATTATAACTAACGTTGTTATGTTAAGCGCATGCCACTTCATTAAAATTATTTTATCATTTCCACAGCACATATGAAAAGGTCCTTAAAGATATCATCTTTGTGACTTAGCAATTTCCATTGTCAAATAATCAAAAAGATTTTTTTGGGTACATAACAAGGGTTGGAGGGACGAGGCTGAAATGAAATTATGAAAGAAGTAGTGTGTAGAAGTAAGAAATTATACTTTGTTGAAAAAGAGTTCTCTTGTGTTAGATTAGTTTAGTGAACATTTAATAGTTGCATATGGTGTACATGAGTAGTGAAGAGTAGTGAGAGTAGTGAAGCTCAACATGAGTTCAAGCTAAGGGGAGCTTAAACGACCCTTCTACTAGTCTGAGATAAGTAATTATTGTTAAATCTGTCAAGAAATGCGACATAAGTGACGCTTTCGACTGCAATGAAGAACATCTTAAATATGAAGAGGAAAATGATGATTACCAAAAGGAGGAAGGGGAAGAGAGGTCAGATGACAATTTGCAATTTGCTTAAGGTCATTCACGGTTTTATAAAGTAAGTTTTATTTAGTCTGGCTTTGCAATCTAATAATAGAAGTGATAATAATTTTCTTAATTTAGTAACTTACTGGTATATTGTATTTAGTAGTTCATCCTATTTATAATTATTGTTCATTTAGAAATATCGATTTAATATAAAGCCTCATATTTATTAAACATTGCGGTAGATATTCTGAGACATTCTCTATAAATTATTTACAATGCACGGTATGCGAATATTATGTGCAAGCTGCTATAAATTGATATTGCCACTAATATTTGCACACCAAATGAGCTTATTATAAAGACTTACTTAAAGATCAATGTTGTTGTTGAACTTGATCAAAAGGTTATTTGAATTTATATGTGTGTTTAGCAGAAAAACATCACTGTTGGAATATTGGAAGTCTCAACGGTGATCAAAGATTTCATGCGAATTAGTGTGAAGTAGTTAAAATCAACGATATTTATTAATAAAAACGTAAATCGATATATAGTTTCAAAACCCTTATTTGGTGTAAGAAACTTAAGCTTGTTAATACGATTTTTTTTTCAAAACCACACCTAAATAAATAACTTGAAAATAGAATATCCACAAAGATTCTTTCTAAACCACTGAAAAAACAAAGTTTAAACATAAAAAACTTCCACTCATAAGATGTAAATGAGATCAAATAAAAACACCTTCTAGAGAAAACGCCCATTTACGAAGAACAAAATCAACAAACTACCCTGTGTTTAGCTCGTGGTTTTAACGACTCTACTAGCTATTTTACCGCTCGCCACCGCTTTGTTTATAAATTGTCACCGATATTATCCCATAAGGATGAGGAACGCGGGGCTTCTCGCTAAAAGATGTTTTCTCGGGGCGGTCCACGTCGCGGAGGACGTCCAAAAAAGCCACACCATGGAGTGGGGGTGAACGTTTGGCCGTTCGGTCTCATTGAAAACCGACGACTTTTCAAAACCGTGAAATCGACCGAACGTAAAAGTGTGTTGATGAAAATGTTTCCGATACAGAACATCGCTGATCAGCACCAATACTTTGCATTTCCCGAGTACCACCATCATCAATCATGCATACATCAGAGGCTTTTCCATCCATATTTTTCACCGATTTGGTTACCTTTTCACCTGAAGCTTCACTCACCGAGACCTGAAAAACCACCGTATTCGTACATTGCATTAATCGCAATGGCCATTGGATCTTCGCCAAAACAAAGATTAACATTGAGCGGAATTTATAGATTTATCATGGATAATTTTCCGTATTATCGAGAAAATAAACAGGGATGGCAGAATTCGATTAGACATAATTTGAGTTTGAATGATTGTTTTGTAAAAGTTGCAAGGGAGAAAGTGTCACCGAGCTCGTCGGATTCAGGAGGTAAAGGAAGTTATTGGATGTTAGATCCAAAAGCGGCCAATATGTTCGAAAAAGGAAATTATCGAAGAAGGAAAACTAGACGACAGAAAATTAACGAAGGAAATAATATGTATCAGGTAAGAAGTTTTTGGCACTTTTAAACATGTTTTTTAAACAATCAGATATAAATAGATTCTTTTGTAAACATTATTATCTTTGTGACTCCTCATTAAAGTAAGAAAAAGTAATTTGGTTTAGTGAAATGTTTTCATCACCTTAAGAAATTGTGTAGAAAGCTGGAAAACACGTGTGTAAATATCATATTGATATTTCATGTTGTGCAAAAGATGAATGTCTCATTTTAAGAAATTTAGACAAATAGCAAATTAATCAAAATAGTTTCTTTTAGAAAATAATGAAACCATTGTGGAACAGATGCATTTAATGAAGTTTTGGTTCAATAACACAAATATTACTATAATTATATTCTTTTGTAGAGTATTAATAATAAAATATCGGTGTGTCAAATTTTAAGACTTAAAATAAAAATAAAAATTTTATTTTAATTTTGATATAACTTGTTAATAAATCTCGTGTGAATGATTAAATGGAAGGTAAAGATTCCTTGGACTTAGACTCCCTTGACTTTATTTTATATGAATATTTTAAAATTTAATTTAGTGTATAAGGACAAGTTATATTCAGGATACTACTTTAACCCATTAACTATAATCAAAAATTAATGACTCTTTATTATTTGATATTTTCAAGTTATAATAAGCTTAACAATCAACAATCTTCAAATTTATAATGAGTCCTTACCTTAATACAGGGTGACTTCTACATAAAGGTATTTATTGAAATACATTATTATCTCTGTATCGCAAGTGAACCATTTTTCTGATTGATTAAGCCAAATATGATTTATACAAACTTTAGAAATTATACAGCACTATTTTTTTTATATTTTTAGTAAGTACTATAAATATTAGAAATCTCCATCCGTGAAGATCTACGAATTACCATTAGAATTTAGATTTAAATAACAGTTTCTTTGGTAAAATTTTGTTTCTTTTATTTTTTAATATAATGTATGTACTCAAATATGAATGTTAATATCTGATAATTTTTCAATGTTTGTACTGTACGGAAACTGTACAAAAACCAAAAAATTGTCATTATTCCTAACTCATTTATAATTTGTTTATAAGGTATTCATCTGGCTTAATCAATTACACATGAACTCTATAATAATGCATTTAAAAAATATGCTTATGTGTATAATGTGTGTGCTTTTCATAAGAAGCGCGCTGAAAAAAAATCATTTTGTTAACATTCTGTGTATTATATATATATTTTTTTGATTGTCCTAGCTTTTTTAACCTTAGATTTTTGCCATATTTTCTTGAATGGCACTAAAAATTAAGCCTTCCTAAACTAAAATTAATTTTCATATTGCTGTTGTTAGGAATAGCTTCTTACCATCATCGAACAAATATTTTAGATTCGTAACATGAACGAACATCCACATCCAATCTCCAAACATATTCTTAGTGAGTATTGTAAACCGAGTTATCAAACACGAATATACATTTGTAATACTGATTTATCAAAATTATTTTTCTAAAAACGATGTCACATTCTGTCCTGTTTAAAAATGTCCCCTACCTATATTTTTCAACTCTAACCTTTCATAATATCCTCATCTATGTTGCTTAGCTTCAACTTTCCATATTTAACTTATAATGAAACTATATATCATAATAAACAAAATAATAAACTACTTACTACTCAATATATTAAACTAAATAATAATCTAACTCAGAGGTCTAATGAATTTTGTTAACTTTTGGGGTATTGCTATATTTCGGAATTTATTGGACTGAAAAATTCCTTTTTGATTAATGTCATTAGACGCGATTGTGTGAATGATGATGTCAACAATTTACGCCCTCGAGTGTACTCATTAGCCATTAGCGTTATCGCTTATCTTCCTACACATTTGCTCTACCTGGTTCATTGGGGTTGAAGCCATCGATATAACGTTAAGCTTTGAACACCTTGTGATTCATGTCTACAACATCTACATACCCATCCATTATGTGAATTCATTTAGGGAAATTTTACTGGTTAGTTAGATAATTATTTTCTCAATTATGGCGTTTTTAATTTACTTGAATTTAAATGACTTAACTGTAATTCAGGCTTTGCTCCAACAATCCCAATTAACTGCAGTATTACAAAAATTTTTTTATCTAAAGAAAAACTTAGTATCTATTAATTGATTACTTTAGGCTTCAATTTCATGGTTCATTTTGTTTCCAAATAAAATGCATACCTGATGTAATGTTGCTTTTTTATAAATTTTCAACACATTTAGAAGTAGTATGAAGTAAAACGTATTATAAATTAAAATGGTTTGATTGACTATGTGCAGTATACCGGGCGATGCACTTAAATTAAGATTACCTTACATCTCGTAAACCATCAATTTTTCTCAAAAAGGTTTCAGATAAAATTTTCTTCATATAACGCGAGAAAATATTCTATATAATTGTTATTGCATTTTAGAAGTGCCATCATATGTACACAATGTAAGCAGGCAACACTGCAATTAACATCAAATAAGCTGGAAATATTAAGACGGCCATGATAGATGGCAGTTGTTTTAATAACAACCTCTGATATTTCCTCCATAAATAAAAATCATTTTACTTTTCGTAATATTCGTATGTCATTCTAAGCTTAATTTATGAATCGTAATGAACGAATTTATAGCTATAGCAAATGTTAACAGATATGGATATTAAAAACAACTATCACCTCTTATGGCCTACTTAATGTTAATACGATGTGCGATGTTATCTGGTAGCACTTTCAATTTTATTTTACGTAATATTCGTAGAATTAAAAATGTTTTAAATAAAAATTATGTACTTTGTCATGGGAAATAACAGCGAAGAAAAAATATATGCATCCATTTAAAACTTATTTAAATGTTGAAAGACATAGATGGCGCTTCTAGAATGCGATGATAACTATACAGAATGGTTTCCTCCGTCATACGATGAAAGTGTTTTCTGTTTTTTTTCCCATAATGATGATTTTTATGGTTTATATTGGCAAACTCTCATTTCCTGTTGATTAAATCAACCAACTATTATCTAAAGAACGTATACCAAATATTTCAGTAATGATTTTAGTTCTAATACTTTCTTGATTCATTCTGGTGTTGCTATTTATTATATTAACGACTCATTTGACTAATCGTCTCATCTTAAATTTGTATAATATTGTTATTCATTATTCATAAAAGTTATAGAATTTATATTGAGAAGATAGAAGGTATTTAATTCGTTCAGAATTTAGACTAAAGTATGATAAATATTTACAGTAGCCTGGGATGAAGAGTATCAAAATTTGAGGTTTTTCAAGAATAACATTTTTAGCTTTTCAATTGAAATTCTGAAAAAAATAATTTCGATTTACTGGTCGTTCTTTTATAGATACAATTTACAAATGTGAATTAAAATTAGGACACCAGGACTGATACTAGATCTAAAACTGAAAACTTTCAATAGAAGGTTGCAACAAACTGATTCGAAGTTAAACACTTCTGAAAATTGCAACATGGCATCTGAAATCTCAAAAATTTATTTAATAGACGCACCGCAAAACCCGAAAGTTACTAGTTTTTGATCCAGTATTATTCCTAGTGATAATTCTAGTGTTAGTTCTAATTTTAGTTCAATTAACACCAGTCGTAAAGGCCTTGGTACTTATAATTCACAAACGTACAAAAATGTTAAAACAGTCGGGATCAGTAAAATTTACAGCATGATCGGCTTCATCTTATCTGCTGGGATAGAGTGGAACAAGGATAGTTTCTGGTAAAAAATGACTCTAAACTTACAAAATGGTGAAATAGGTCAAAATATGTTTTTTTTTGAACCACTTTTCAATATGGGAAAAACCACACAAATTGTCAAAATACATTCGAAGCAATTTAAAAAGATCTAATTCTAAAAATTTCTAGAAAAGGTCACAAAAACAAAAATATGTATGGACAATTTTGTGTAAATAACTTATTCAACAATTAATGTCTTTAGTGCTTTTAAAGCATTGTTTTCCGCTACAAATATTTTTAAGTTCCACTCTTCTCATTATTGTCTTTTTAAGGGTAAAAGAATTGAATTTCGTCTCCATCTGCATACACAAATTAGTTTTCTAATCACTTAAAATGGTTTAAAAAATTATTTCAGAATTTCAACAAAAAATTACTTTGTTCAAAAATCATATTTGTTTTGTTCCCCAATACATATATGTTTCCCTGCAGATGTTTGTTTATAATAATTAAAAATTAGTCCTGCTATAGATGGAAGGTAAATGTCTTATTGTCAGCAATGTTATCATATTGTAATTATTCTTTAACACTGGCAGTCTGATCTTGTACCTTTCTAGCCTTGAGTGGAAGTTGTAGATTTTTTATTCCCATTCATCTGCTCCTTATTTCTCTTTCTTTCGTTTTTCTTTTCTAATATATATTTCATCGGTGAACCTGTTATTATAATTGAGTGTTTTTTTCCTGCGAGTTGATTTTCTTTTGAGCTGTATTAGTTTAACATTACACTAATTAACACATCTTAACATTAACACTATCTTCAAGTGGGATTGAGTTGTCCAACACAGCTGCAGGGGCTGTGTTGGACACTGGTCTCTGATTCACATTTGATGTAGATGTTATCCGCGTATCAAGCGTCGTTGTTACTACACTTTGTAAATTTTCAACAGCATTTTCAGCAGGTGATGTCGCATCCATGAAATGTTCATCAAATTTGGTTGTATCTATTGGCCAAATACCAGCTGCCTGGAAGCCATTTGCTGCTTTCTCTATATTACTAATATGATTGAAAGCTTTGGTAAAAACTTCGACCACTTCATATTCTGTAATTTGTTGACGTACATTGTTGACAAATTACCATGTGCCAAGTATAAGTCACACTCGCTATTTTATGTAGACTTGAACGGTCCAAAAAATGTTAAGTCCAGTGGTTGCATACGATGATATGTGTGCGGTCGAAGGAATAACAAGCAAGATTAACATAACTTTCATGATTGTCCAGAATGAGTATAAATTTAAATACGCTTCCTTATAAAAATTAAAAAACGGAAGAATATATTTTCCTGAAGCACTAAATGCGCAACCAAGTGTTGTTGTCGTGCCTCTTTCGCCACTTGTTGCCATGTCTACTTGTTTCTGGCCTTTAGGTGCTAAAATTCTGTAATTTCTTTGAACATTAGATATACCCGTCTCGTCAATATTATAAATACAACCAGTATCAAATTGGTGTTTTGTTTGCAAAGCCTCCAAGTTGTTGAAGAACATCTTTACTTCTGTTTCATTAAATCTGTAATACTATTGATAGATGTTGACTCAGGTTTACGTAATGAAATATAAAGATGCCTTTTTTAAATCCATAGTTTACTGCATTTTATAATATGTTCTTTTAATTTACTTTCTTGGGTTTCTGAAATTATAGCCTTTCTACCAGTTTTTGGTTGCTTTATAATTTCTTTCTTGACATGGTCATGTATACTACTTTTTCAAATAGAATAAGTAGCGGATTTCTATGTTATACCTACTTAAAATATAATACACTTATTCAACTTTACCCCAATATTATATAATACTGTCGAAAAATATGAAATTAACATACATTCTACAGCGAGTTGTAGTTATTGCACCACTCTTTGTTCGGCATTGCGTTCGGGGATCTACTCATGATTGATCATTGAGAATATCTTGCATTCTTTTCTAACATAGTAAAATACACGTTTCCGCGAACGCCGCACTCTCACCTAAATTATTATCTGTATAAAAACTCTCTTTTCAGATCAGCAAACTATTATTCAATTATTACCTTATTTACCTTATTTACCTGTGATGAAAAAACTTGCTAATTCACATCTTAAGAAAAACAGTACTGAGGAAGCTTTTACCGGAAATGGAATATTCAATTTACACAATAATCATGTGCGGTTTGACGAGGATCCTCGAGCCGTTGTTGAAACCAGACATCAACAGCGTTTTAATTTAAATATCTGGTTAGGTGTCGTAAAGAGTGAGTTGTTGGGACAGATAATTTTACCACTATCATAAAACGGTCCAACATATTTAAACTTTTTGGAAAACACTTTTCCTCAACTTTTGGAAGACTTGTCATTAAATCAAAGACTAAATCTTTGGATTATGCAAGATGGAGCTCCCCCGCACTTTACACGTATTGTTAGAAAACATTTAAATGAAAGATTTCCTGGAAGCTGGATAGGGCGAAGGGCTTCCATGCAATGGAAGTCCTGCACGTTAAAATAAATTTATCAGACAAATTTGTGATAGCTATGGGTTATTTGAAAAAGTTCGTACTCCCTTTGGATGTAGTATGCGAAACTATAATGATGTTGCAGGTTGATGATGCTTATAAACTTGTAAGTTTTGTAAAACTTGTAAAAACTTAGTGGTATTTAATTTCACTTCTGGTATAACCGAAAGTAATAAAAAGATCATACTACCCTCAAAAATTCACCGTTTCATACTGTATCCATTTGCCAAGTATCAATACAAATAGTAAATATGTAACGTTGTTTGAAAACACGTATAAGACGATACAGACCCGGATACAATAATATTTTGACACAAATCTTGTGGAGTTTGGATTTAGACATCCTCAACAATATTAATTGTATCCCAACGAAATTTCTTCTATCAGTCCCAGCAACCTGTCGCCTTTCTTTACTATTACCAGTAATTGGAAAACTTGTTGATTCACATCTTAAGAAAAACGTCATCTTCTAGCGTGATACACTTAATGATAACCCAGTCATTGAGTTATTGATCCCAGTCATAACCTAGTTATTAAATTATTGATTTTCTTGATGTTTCTAGGCATTACGATTCTAAAAATATTGTTAATTTGCATGTTGATTGTCTGGAACATACATATGCCTCATCTGAGGTTGCTTAATTATGAACAAATAACAAGAGGAGGACATTAGACGACTGGTAGCAATCTGCATTTTTGAGTAGATCTGATACTACTGAGAACACTTAGATAAGATGATTCAGTACGGGATAGAGTAATATTTCAAAACAAAGGAGGCCTCTAGGGGGTCATGTATATAAAGACTATTGTTCTTAAGATTTCATGTATTACCTGCCCTGGAAATCTGTAAGCGGTTTTTTGAATCACTTTATATAAACTACCATAAAACAATAAATATACAATCTCCTTGCTCGCCAAAGCTTTACACAAAAATCAATGCGATTTTCAAAAAAACCTCAAGCAATGATAGTAAAGCAATGCTGTTATAATACTATCATACTAATATATAACACACCATAATACAATGCTGTTATAATACTATCACCGTTGTATACTTGAGTTGTGTCTGTCAACTTTTTAAGATCATTTTTTCATTAAATTTAGTCTCAATTAGTAATATTTGGGCTTATTATTCATACGTTATAAGATAGTTCAAAAAAACAAAGCTTCGTATAGTGGTAAAATAGACGTTTCCGCGATTATGCCACGTTTGTGATTGCCGCACTCTCACGTAAATTATTATCTGTATAAAAACTCTTTTCAGACCCAGCAAACTATTATTCAATTATTACCTGTGATGAAAAAACTTGTTAATTCACATCTTAAGAAAAACAGTACTGAGGAAGCTTTTACCGGAAATGGAATATTCAGTTTACACAATAATCATGTGCGTTTGACGAGGATCCTCGAGCCGTTGTTGAAACCAGACATCAACAGCCTTATAATTTAAATATCTGGTTAGGTGTCGTAAGAAGTGAGTTGTTGGGACAGATAATTTTACCACTATCATAAAACAGTCCAATATATTTGAGCTTCTTGGAAAACTTTTCCTCAACTTTTGAAAGACTTGTCATTAAATCAAAGACTAAACCTTTGGATTATGCAAGATGGAGCTCCCACGCACTTTACACGTATTGTTCGAAAACATTTGAATGAAAGATTTCCTGGGAGCTGGGTAGGGCAAAGGGCTTCCATGCAATGGAAGCCCTGCACGTTAAAATAAATTTATCAAATAGTAAATATGTAAACGTTGTTTTAAAACATGTATAAGCAGATACATACCCGGATACAATAATATTTTGATACAAATCTTGTGGAGTTTGGATTTAGACATCCACAACAATATTAATTATATCCCGACGAAATTTCTTCTATCAGACCCAGCAACCTGTCGCCTTTCTTTACTATTACCAGTAATTGGAACACTTGTTGATTCACATCTTAAGAAAAACGTCATCTTCTATCGTGATACACACAATGATAACCCAGTTATTGAGCTATTGGTCCCACTCATAAACTAGTTATTAAGTTATTGATTTTCTTGATGAACATGCATGAACATACATATGCCTCATCTGAGGTTGCTTCATTATGAACAAATAACAAGAGGAGGACATTAGACGACTGGTAGCAATCTGCGTTTTTGAGTAGATCTGAAACTACTGAGAACACTTAGATAAGAAGATTCAGCACGGGATAGAATAATATTTCAAAACAAAGGAGGCCTCTAGGGTCCCATGTATATAAAGACTATTGTTCTTAAGATTCCATGTATTACCTGCCCTGGAAATCTGTAAGCGATTTTTTGAATCACATTATATTAACTACCATGAAACAATAAATATAAAATCTCCTTGCTCGCCAAAGCTCTACACAAAAACCAATGCGATTTTCAAAAAACCTCAAACAATGATAGTAAAGCAATGCTGTTATAATACTATCATACTAATATATAACACACCATAATACAATGCTGTTATAATACTATCACCGTTGTATACTTGTAGTTGTGTCTGTTGAACTTTTTAAGATCATTTTTTCATTAAATTTAGTCTCAATTAGTAATATTTGGGCTTATTATTCATACGTTGTAAAGATAGTTTAAAAAAACATAGCTTCGTGTACTGGTAAGGATCTGTTTTATTTTAGAGTTAAAAAGATTGATTGAATGTGAAGCTTTAATATTCATCCCTATAAATTTCCACAAGTGACCGGAGTTTGTGTTTGCTCTGAAGAGTGAAGTATATGAAGAACACCTTTAAATCTATATCTTAACCACAAGTGCCTAGTTGCACCTTACCGGGCAATTAATCTTAAAATGATAAAAAGTTTGTATTCAAATAAGCAGGCGACAATTCTAAACTAAAATTTCTTAGCAGGATAATGTAATTCTTACTTCTAATTTTGACTTATTGTTTGTGGATTTCATTACATTATTTTCATTACTTTAATTAAAGAAAGAATAATAAATAATTAAGGTTATTTTTGACTTTATATTTTAATGTTGCTCTATATATTTTAATAAAACGTATATTATTTGTATTTCAGGATCATGCTTTATCGTTGGTTAAAAGATCAGCACAATCCGAATCGCCTATTATTGAACAAACAATGGTCACACCGGCAAACCATCGACATAAAAACTCTAGTTTATTTACCATAGAGAACCTTATAAAATCAACTAACGATAGCAATAAACTAGATTAAATAAATACTGTCGAGCTTTGATGTTTCCCAAACCATCAGTAAAGCCTTTCCAATCCCATAATATTCCCACCATTCTAAATTTATATCATTTTTAAATATCTAAATGATAAACTATCAGAAATCATGAGGAAAATGTTTTATTTACTGTGGAATTGAAAAACAAGTTATTTTAAAAGAGATAATTTTATAGTTTAGTTTGAAGTTCACTTCAGAGGAGTTTTTAAATACCCGTTAACTTCCGAATGAAAAAATAACGTTCGCCGGCGGTTTGTGAGATGGTTTCTTTTAAAAGAGCGGAGGATGGATTCAAAGTCGCCGGTGGCGTATTTATTTTCTGGAGATGGCACCACCGTTTTATGCCGACAATAAAACGCGTCAACGCCCCCTTCACAGACAGCCCGTATTTATTTATCCACATTAAAAGCTCGCGCAGTGGCCGTTTTACTGCCCGCAGATCCCTTTATGTCACTTCTCGAAATCCTAATTTTAATTTCAGTCTTTGTAAATAAGTAATGTCGGTGACGCCCTTTGATGAAAACGGAAATTGGGTAATCGATACCGATTTGTAACCGTTTTCTCGTTCGTTTTTACATCTTTAACATCTCTTTTAAATTATGTGAAAACACATTTTTAAATGGAATGTAAAACAGGCTATTTTATAAAACAAATAAAGATAAATGAATGAAGTGTTGTGTTTACAGAATGTGAAATATTTGTGTGGGTAATATTTAAGAAGTTATATAAATAAACACGTGTTCAACACATAATTATTTAAAATAGTCGATTTGTTACAAAAAGTGGTTATGACACCAAAATTTAAATTTGTATTATTTAATAATTTTGGGTTATAGATTTCCTTGAGCATGGTTAAGGAATCTTGTACAAATTCAACTTCTTGCTTGCAGATGGAGCAAGTAGTTCTATATATTTTATAAATATAAATGTGTTATTACGAAAATATTTTTTTGATTTAATCAAATACTATTAACTTAATTTTCAGGAAAACATCAGCTTTTTTCAGGAAAACGCAGTCCTTTTCATTTATATTATGATATAGTACCAAAGAAAATGCAAGTCCATTACACACAAACACTCAACTCAGGGTGGTCGATTGCCCGGAACTAGATGAACTAGGAATGTCACAGAAAAAAAATCGCGAGAGAGAGAGAAAACCGTAATGTGGCTTTCTGACAAGTGACACATGTTGCAGCGCACTCGATTACAGTGCATTTATCAAGGCCCTTTTTCGCTCTCGGCGCTATTTATTGCTTGTATATCTCCTAATTAACGTGTCACGGCCGCTTTCCGAAATGGGGTTGAGTGGCTCGTTTTTAAACTTCAAAGTGCCCGGATTGAACAAATTTTTTTGACTGATAAAAAAGCATAATGTCATGGATGTGGCAACACAATATTTTAAATGCTATCCCGTTTCAATTTTCTTTTCTTTTGAAATCATCCTTTTGCTCTATTATTGAAGTGTGCAATTTGTAACTGACTTATTTTGAAATGTTTTCTCAATTTGTTCCACGTAATGTGCAACATGTCAGTATGATTGACATTAGTAGTATTTTGATATACCATACATAAGTTTAAAGTTACCATTAAAGAATGTAGGTACACTTAAAAATCATCTAAACTTCGTGCAGAAAGTTGAGGCCCCTCACTTTATAGATCGATATTATCGTAATCGCTCAATAAAAAAAATTGTGGTAAAGTTTTTTAGTAGTAGGTCTCTCTAATGCGTCTAATAATGCACCCTAATATACCTCATTGTAATAAACACTGTGGAGCATATTTCTATTTCTCTCAATTATATTTAAAGTTCCATTAAATCGCTCTTAAAAAATTAGGGAATCCTAATTTTGAAAAACTGAAATCGAAACCGGAAAACCGGAATTATTATGGAATATCCAGTGCTGTCTTAAGATATTTGGTGCCCCAGGGCAGGATTGGACGGACAAACGAGTATGCCTCTTTTCATACAAAATTAAAAAATTCTGATTTTAGGTCTAGCGTTAGTTCTAGTTTTGCCTCAGTTTAAATATATAGGGTTGTCAAATCAATGTCAAATCCAGGTACTTTATTTCAAAAATTATTCATTGTAGTGGCGTAAATTAAGAAAAAGATGTCTTCATGGAAGTAAAACTAGAGAAATTGACACTAGACCTAGAACTAGATTTATTCGCATGGGGGGCGATCTCTAATGTATGAAAATGTAACCATCATCAGCGGCATCCGATGTCACCGTCGATAACTAATTTAAATATCAGCGTTTTAAAATAACCCAATTAATATAAATACTCCTCAAAAAAATTGTATTACTTGGTCTCTGATTACATTTTTGACAACGTTTCACAAGTGTAATAAGTGTTATTTTGTAATTCAGTGTAAAAAAATTTTAAATGTTTTAAGTAATGAAAATGTCGGTTGTTACACTATATTGTATCCTATCATGGGATAATAAAGATAATAAAAGGTACATTATAAAACCTTCAAAAAGGTACTCTTGCCATCTTTCAATGTAGTGATGATCCTTAATTGAAAAATTATTTCCAAATATGTTATATAAAGACAATTCCGTACAAGTCCGTACAATATATCAAATCGTAGTCGATATCTAATTATTACCATATATTTCTATTAAAAAGACGTTATAACAGTTTTGATTCATTTATTGATCTTCTTCTTACTATTAGTTAAGTTGTATTTATATCCAACATAGCCATAACAAACTTTCGTTTGTGTGTTACAGCAACCTAATTAATTAGCCTTCTTACCATACTTAACAATAATAACAATTATTCTTACATAGTCATACTCATAACCCAATCAAATCCTGTACATTTGAACCAAAACCGTCTTAAAACATTTTGTGCCCCAAGGCTAGGTTGGACGAACGAAACGGGTCTGTTTTTTTCATACAAAATTCAATGCCAAAAAAAGGAGCATTGCTAAAATAGACCCTATTAGGCCTTAGGTTTAGGACGGCGCACATAAGCGAATTAATTAAAATAAATTTTGGCCAAAAAGATATTTCTATATATTTTTTGTAAGCATTGGTGGAAACTTAAAAAAATATTCACACAATTGACAAAGTATTTGAATGAAGTATTGTATGATATATTTACAAGCTCCTTTGCGCGTGAATATACAGAAAGTGGTCAAAAATTATCATTTACCAATGGACTACATGCCTGGGTTTCAAGTCACTTTCGAGTTACTAGCATTAGTTACTAGCGCTAGAAATATGCGTTAAGCATTTGTGGAAACAGAGCCAGCAGTTGAAGCCAGACAGACTTCGTCTATTGCGCATCAGATCTCCTTGAATGAAACGTGCGAATATTATTAATATTATTAACATCGCCGCTGTCAAACTTGGGAACATGTGCGTGTTAGTATTAGAATTCTGGATGTCTTTACTAGTAAAGACACTATCAATTAAAGACACACCTCAACTTGTTGGGATTAATCGAAGATGTTGAATGCCGAATATGAGCGAAGGACGAGGAACTAGTCGAGCATATCTTATGCCGCTGCCCTACTGTCAATAGATTTTTTGATCGCAGTTTATCTCCCTAAGGATGCGAATAACTTTTCACCAAGCAAGGTGCTAATGTTCGTTAAGAGCATTGGTTTGTTTGGTAAAATTGTATTATAAACGTAATCTTGTAATAGATAGAAAACTGTATAGTAGTAAAGTCCAATAAGTTTTTACGAGATACTTTCGCTTTATCTTGAGTAAGAGATTGTTCTCTTGCATAAATAGCTTCTAATTAATAATTAATTTATACTAATTGTAAGCTAGCTAGTAACTAATTACGGTGTCGCGTCTGGTTTGGGAGTCGTGTTCGTGTTCACCACCATTTTCGATGTTCTGCTGAGTTCCCAACCATCTCCTTGAGGTGTCTTGCAATTCGTTTCGTTACACCGGAAACATAAAGAAGGCAGACAAATCTAGCTGTTTCTGCCATCTTCCCACTGCTTCCGCTGCTTGGTGGCTCGGTTGATGTCCCTCAAAGTATATCCATTCTTCTACCATACGTCTCATAGAAACCGTTCCTTCTTCTTTAGGTTGACTCGTTCACAAATTCTTGCTGCTCTCTGAAACATATTTATTGGATTAAAGTACATTCTGGTATTAAGGGAAATGATAGAGCTGATCAACTGTTTAAATAAGCATCTTTGCTAGAAAATTTTCATATTAAATTTAATTTTATATTGAGACATTGTGCTACGAATAAAATTAGAAAATATGTTATGATAATTTGGCAGGACAGTCAACCAATGGAAGATTGATATATCAGTTTATGCCGAAAGTTGGTAAAGTGAATAATTTCCTATTTCCAGAAATAATAGAGTTCATCACTGATCATGGAATCTGAGGAATATTTAAACAAAATTGGTAAGCGTGAAGCTTTGTTGTGTAATTATGGTGACGTTGGTAACTCGGTTCATGTGTTGTTCAAGTGAAGTGTCGTTTATAAAATAAATTGTTTAGTAAAGGCTTGTGTTGGCCTAAATTTAAAGATGCAATTAGCAATATAAATAAAACTTATGAGTCTGGTGGGTCTAGGGGGGTGGGTCTAGGGAGGTGGTCTATTTTTAATGAATTCTAAAAGAAATTTATTGATAAGAAATAATTTATAATAAATTTGATTTCCGGGACTGTGTTATGATTTACCTAATTCTTTTTGCTTACAAAATAACGTTTATGGAAGGGATAAGGGAAATTGGAAAGGAGTTGGTAAAATTTATTTTTATTAATAGTTTTATTAATTAAATTATTTTTCTTTATTTGAATTTAATATTTGATTTATAATTACTGTAATTGATAAGAGAGAAGATAAATAGTTCCATTTTTTATAAGAATTTAATTTTTGGTCCTTTCTATTTATAATTTTTTCAAGCCTTAAAGCAATAAAATGCTGGAAATGATTTTTATTTATAACGAGCTTTCTTCTGTCACGAGAACTCCATGACCATACATTAAAGCTCAACGGCAGTTTTAGAGAGCAGTACAAAACAAAACAAGTTCACTGGCATTAGTACAAAATGCATTAGTTCTTCCTGTACTTTAATACAGTGGTGTCCATAATGCTGATCGAGAAGCCATTTTAAGTTGATCGCCAACAAAATCATAAATATGAAATATCTATATGTATGTAAAAAAATCAATCATTTCAAAAAGTAAGTTAATGAGAAGTAGGGGAAGTTTGCCAAAACATGGGATTCTTAAGGTTTGGACATAATTTAAAAAAAGTTTAAGTACAATTTCATGGACATCGTGAGGATGATGAATCAAACATAACTTTATTAAATACGAAAAAGTATCATATGTAACATATCTATCTACAACGGGATCACAGATTTATCATAGGTCACATATGAAATAAGCTTCGTTGATTGATACACCACAAACTTATAAACAGTATCGAATCCACTGGTCCTCATGTTTGTTGCTTAGAAAATCTACTTCACAATAAAACTCCATGGGACTTTTTGTCATCGTTATTCATTTTCTGGCGAATCAGTGGGATTGGCAACTATAATATATCGTCAGAGAAAACGTGATTAATGTAACTGCATTAAAAAATGCGTAACCTAAAAGTACCAATAATATTCATCGCAATTATATTCAAATTAAAACTTTTTGGTCATTTTATCAACATATCAATATATGAATAAACAGTGCCTATACTTTTTCCATATAAAAATTTAACTTTAAAATTTCATACCTTATGGGGTCGTTTATGGCATAGTGACGGATAAAAGAATGTTGCCCATCATCTCATTGGCCATAAAGACACAAAGCTTATGTTTATAGACCTCAATTTTGATATGAAATATGTTAAAAACTTATAAACTCACGTACCAGCGTTACACTAATCATGATTTTGGCTAAACTGCTGAAGATTATATAAAACGTAAGTAGTAAAGTATTTGACGTAATTTGATACATAAAAAAAAATTTTAACAAAAAGTATTTTCTCTAACTCTTATTTACGGTTATTTTTCTTCTCACGACACCCACAATCGTCCGATAACCCCGCACCATTTAACCTGTTATTTCCAAAATATCTGGGATCTCTTCCTTCCACCCCTATTCGATGCGGTTCGATCTAGATCCTTCGTCGTCATCGTGTAATGGTCTTTGGGCCTCCTTCCACCTTACACCTCGACGACGATTTGAGGTTGGTCTTGCCTCTGGGTCCGGCAATTTGTCGCCGGACACGTCCCGGCAAGAACGCGCACCCCGTCCGGTTGTAGTAATTCAGCTATGATAGCTTTATTAGGGACAGTTGACCGTGCGGCTGCAGCTAATGGCTGCTGTACCACCGAAAATGACGATAAATAACGTCGGATAGGGCGGGTCGTTTGTGGAAGACCGCAGGGCGTCCAGAGATACGTCGCGACGCCGAACTAGAGAGACCCAAATCGACTACTTCCTTTGCAGAACGTAACCAATCCGAAGATACCACACTATGTTTTACACAGGGATTATACGGGTCGACATACAATATCTCTTCTTATTGGAAAGTTAGTGGGTTAACGATGCTGAAACCATTCATCATGATTTTGGGTAATCCTGTTGAACATTTTTGATATTAACTTATCAGGGTAACTGTTTATTACATATTTTTGAAATCTAGTAAAACATGCAGAGACTTATTTTAAATATTGATGTACGTTGTAAAACCTAATTTTCCTTGGTCATAAACAACGCAATATGCTCATGTATATACGGAAGGGGAGACGAAACTCGTAGGTCGTAGTAAATTCCAACGGCAAAACTACCACCCGGAGAGGAGCAGTTTTACAGCTTTGTTATCTTGGCGAAGACAACGACGGCGTGGTACACACACGTACATACACACGCGGGATTATATGTACGTACGGTACATTGGTACACGTGGGAAATAGACCGCGTCCGATGATGGCGGTCATATTTTCGACTGCGACCCGCTCATAAATCGGCGGACCGGGGATCCTTTTTGCCGGTGACGTGAGGGGCGCTCGAAACGGTCCATAAATCGTCCGGAACGCAACACGTTCGAAATTTAGGGCGGCAGCGCCGAGGTTTTTACCGGTGGCGCTACGTTACCGGGTTTTACGGAATTTGTTCAACACCATACTGGAACGTGTCCAAATGGACCTTACTACACTAGCCAAAAGATCACCAAATGAAAAACTTTAGTGTATACACACTAACAACTGTATACTCAAAGGCATTTTGCAGCAAAATTGATAAACTCACAGTCAATTATTGTAAATTCAATAAAACCTCGATATGAAAAACATTATTACAATGAAATTTCCTATTCGATGTTATTAGATAAGACTGGATTCTTAAGACAAATATGGCCAAACTAGATTGTTTCTAGTTCTATGTCTAATATTAGTTTTAATGCTGGTGATGGTTACTGAACTAAAACAGGAATTGTTATTATTATTGTTGTGTTAAAGTGAGCGACCTCTCTCGACACTGCGACCTATTAGATCTATTGTAAGTTTAACCCTCCAAAGGTTTAGGGTAAATGTAGGTCCTTAATGAACCTTAAAATAGCTCCAAAGGATTGTTCCTTTATGCTTGTGCCTACTGAAAGAACTTTATCGAAAATTTTTTGTCTTAGGTGGCCATTCACAACGCAGCTACACAGTATAGTAGAGTTTGATCCTCGACTTGTCCAATACAGGTAGACCTCGAGTTACGACGGCTCGCTTTACGACGATTCGCATTTACGACGATCAACAAAATCCTGTTGTGTACATATGTACAGGTAGTTAAAATTCGATGTCTGAATACGCTGTCTTGGCAACTATAATTGTAAAAAAAGTGACATGCATGTTTTGATTTCTTTTTTAAATAAATTCCAACGTCGAAAACCTCAAAGTTTTTTGCAGAGAATTAAATTAAATAGAAACAATAGTTGTTTATTAGCTTATTAAATTTACCATTTTTTAATTGTAGGATTTATTCTCTGGGTGTTTGATTTGATCTGCTTCCAGAAAACTTGATATTGCTTATGGAAGGCTTGAAACGCTTCTAGAAGACTTGCATTGCTTTCAGAGATTTTGCAATGCTTCCAAGAAGCTGGATATTGCATCTAGAATACTTAAAATGCTTCCAGAAGATTTGAAATGTTTCCAGAAAACTAGAAATGGTTCCAGAAGACTTAGTAGGAATATAGCAACTTTTCTTTGTCTTTTGTCCTTTATTACAGTTGTACTTTCATCTATTCTAGACGCTGACTTACACATCATCAACTTGCTTTTTCATCTTCTAAAGTTACCAGTAATATCTCGGACTAAATTTCAATCTTCTGGTGGTTTTAGTTTACCCATTTTTGATCTTTAAAACAATTTTGTTTCTATGTGAGCACGTGAGTAATTTATTTTCTATGCTTGTTATTTAATTCTCAGCGCCATGTAATATTTGTAGGTTAAGGTAACACCAAGTAACTGCTTATAAATGCTTCCAAAACATTCGACACTGCTTCCAAAAGACTCGAGACTATCAGAAGAAGACTTAATATTGTTTTTAGAAGACTTGAAATGCTTCCAGAAGACTCGAAACTGTTTCCAGCAGAAGACTTGGAACTGATTCCAGCAGAAGACTTGTAACTGTTTCCAGAAGACTCGATACTATTGCTATAAGTTTTTAAATGCTTCCAAAAGACTCGATACTGCCAGTGTAAGACTTATTACTCCTTCCAGAAGACTTGATATTATTTTTAGAACACTTGAAATGCTTTCAGAAGACTTGGTACTATTTCCAGAAAACTCGATACTGCTACTATAAGTTTTAAAATGCTTCCAAAAGACTCGATACTGCCAGTGTAAGACTTTATACTGCTTCTGGAAGATTTGAAATACTTTCAGAAGATTTGATACTGTTTCTGAAAGACTTGATATTGCTTCCAGATGACTTGAAATGCTTCCAGAAACTTACATACCGCGAAGCTATTGGAACGTAACCCTGTCGTAAGTAGAGTATAACCTGTATTGAAAAGGTGGTACTTGAGAAATATATGTAATACTTCGGGTGCTGAATAAAGTTCAAAAGAAATTTTTTTATAACAAAATCTTCCAAATTATCCTTCATTAATTGTTGTGAGTGTATGACTTTCTTTGCTTAACTTGATTTGTTAAAATCCCCAACTTTTATGTAATGTAGAGAAAATTTTTACATTTGTCATCTGTGATAACATTTCGTCAAAAGTAGGTAATTGTATAATATCTCTTGGATTATAGATATTCATTAAGATTTTGCGGATACAAGCATATTCTTAATTTATTATTTACCATTTTACTACAACCATAGGTTATTGAATTTTTTTATAGGTTAATGAATTTTTCTTCATTATTCTGACTGAGACTGGTATGTTGCTTTTTCAGGTTTATTTCATATGCTTTTTCCAGTTCACAAATTTCATTAAGCACTTTGCTGTTCGCTGTAATCAGTGCTTCAATTTTGTTTCCTAAATTTTCTTTGTTTTGAATTTAATTTACTTTTTGCAGTAAATTCAGCTTTTATATACCTGGTAAGCTTATAATTAAGGACCGGGCTAATATGCGACAAAAATAAATAATATAAGCTTTTATATGGGTTTAAAATTGGTCGAAATATGTAGTAATATTCTGAAAACATGGACAATATTATATCAAAACAAAAAAAAAACTTCCATTTCAAAAATATTTCTTTTTATATTGCATTGTAATAGATAGTACATCTACAGGTGAGGTGTTTCAAATTTTTGTAAGATTTTAATAATAACACATCTTTTGTATGAAGACGCATGGCTAAATCTGATTGATTCAACTTCTAGGTCTAGCGTTATTTCTAGTTTTACTTCAATCCAAATATACAGAGTTTCCAAATCAGTTTGTAAAGTATTCTATTTCGGAAACTATTCATTGTAGAGGCCTTCGTTAATAAAATATTTTCAGATGTGCGGCTAAACCCAACCTAACCCTGTTGGTTCTGGTTCCCTTCGTATTAGAACCAGAGCCGTCCTAAGATATTCGGAGCCCCAGGGTTGAATTGGACAAATGAAAAGAGTATGCCCCTTTTCAATCAAAATCCAATGCCAAAAGAAAAGTCCGCACCTCAAAGGGGATACTGGGTACGTCTATGATGAGGACACCATGCGTTGCATTCAGGAATATAGCCCCAGGGCTGTGGCTCTATTAGCGCTTAGGTTTCGCTGATCATATGAAATTACATGCGATTATATCGTTATAACTAAGTTTATATGGGATACAATTGAATATATGAAGTTATATGTTAAACATGCAAAAGCATGTAAATCCGGTGACTACTTATGATACAGAGTTAGGTTGGGGTCATTTACTTTTTATAGTAAATTCAGCTTTTTATACCTGGCAGGTCAATTATACTAGGTGCATTTTCTATATCAATTACTTTGAAGTTTAAATTAGTGGTTTTATTAACAACTTTTACATTCAACTCAGTTTCACCAACTACCTTGATTGGGCCTCCAGTATATCCTTGTATTTAAACTTGAATCTTTCTAACTTTAGGTCTCATTGTCATAAGAATTTTCTTATCTATTATATTTAACTCCGCTCCTGTGTCTAGTTTAGATTATACTTGTTTATTTTGAGTAGTTATTATTTGAATCCACTTCTTTACTGTATACACTCTAAACTCTATCAAACTACCAACAAATAGATCAGGTTTCTCTTTCTCTTGTTCCTCTTCTATCACCTTTGCTTTTCTGGATTTATAAACGGTAACATAATAGTTGGATGTATGACAATTATCACATTTTCAACAAAAAAGAAGCTGGACATTGCTATGGTGGATGGTTATTCTCATAATACTTACAAGTATTTTGTTTAATTTTTTCCCTTTTGAAACCGTTTGTCTCTTCTTCTGATGTTTTGCAAATTCTAATATAATTTTGCAGGATTAATTTATTTCCTCTTAAAAGTCTATCTCTAACTTTATTATCTTTGAGTTCACGTACTATTCTATCTTTAATTAATCTATCTGTTAAGTTTTCTAAATTATCGTTTTTATTTAATTTCGTTGAATGATGAAACTAGTAAAGCTTTCACCTTTTCTTTGCATTCTAGAATTGAATATGTGTCTATTTACTGTTTCAATAGTCTTTGATTTGAAGGATTTTTCCAACTTCAATACTATTATTTCTAAATTCTTCCAGTTTTCCAACCTGTTCTCTTTTCTTCACTGATTTCTAATATTTCATAAATTTCTTGGAAATATACAATCGTGTGTAGGAGTATAGTAACTTCTTTTGAGGAAAAATCATTGTGTGTTTATAGTTTTACTTTCAAGGAAGAGTACCTTCAGTTACAGCTTCCTTCTCCGAGCGTAAGCGACTCAGCGACTCGATCTCAATTTTATCAGGATTTATGCTGAGCCCATTACTCCTGCACTAACTGCTGATAAGTAGTAGAACTTTCTGTATTAGTTGAGCTATGATTGTATCATATTTGGCACAGATTGTGATTACTAGGTCATCTGCGTATCCCTGAATAAGGTAAGAGTACTCATTCTTAGGGACATCCTCTAAATGTCTTTATAGTCAACGCCTCCCAGATTGACTGTGATCTGTCGGATTTCCAAAATATGGCTAAACATGGCTAGGCACCATTTGGATGTCGATCGATGTATCTTTTTAAACGTAAAAAGCATTCTCTATGAATTCGTAGGAGTTGTTATCAAAAGTACCTTCTATATCTATGCCTATGAAAGCACATAGAGACATTTTTAGAAAAAACAATAAAGAGTGCTTTCTGGTAAATTTAGTGTCCGGTTTATTACTAGTGCTATTTATTAAACCAACAAAGAAATTAACACTATGCCTAAACTAAACAGTTTCAGTTTTTGCATTATCAAAACAACAAAATACAATATATCGATTCAAAAACTTGATTTTTTGTTGTATCAAATATTATTTTCTACCAACCTTTTAACATAAATTGTACAGATTTTAAATAAAATACTTTAATAGCAGAATATGACCTGGTATATAGAGGAGATTATAAGACGCGTGTTATTTATCTTGTTTTTGGAGAAGGGGCGTCGATTAATGGTTTGGAAGCGGCGAGCAGAGAGATTATTTACTATCGCTTTTATGGTTGGCGCGATGCTATGGTTGCCAACTTTTTTAGTAATAGATATAACGTACGAACCATAAATTGCGAGTTGTCTCTATTAGAAAGAGTCCCGCGGTCATTTAAAGTTTCTTCACTAGTTTAACGGTGACACCTATAAATTTGAGTAACAAAATATTTATCATCCTGAAGTTGCGTTTCTTATCGCCTTCCAAAATTATGGCTAACTAGGATGGTGGATGTGTTTCAACGAATTAAATAACTCAGTTGAAATTGCGCTTTATCGAATAAAGGTTTAAATAGTGGTGGTGCGACAATTTCATTACAAATTTAAATTACAATTGACTCGCTTTATTAATACCTAATTGGTCGGCCTATTGATATATTTCTGCCATAATTGATTTGTAATAAAATGAGGGATTGTGCGATGAATATATTACCAGGGAAACTCGGATACCCGTTGTCAAAGTTGCTAGAGCTCTGTACAATTTTCAGTAATCGAGAAATTATTAGAATTATATTTGCTCATTCCGTAATTGCGATCGATAAATTTCATTATTTTAGCTTTGTGCACTGAAATTGTTTCATCCGAACCATGCATCAAAATTTTAAAAATATGTTTTATGCTAAACTGAAAGATAAATATTGACGAAATTTAAATACATATATGGTTTAAAACGACATATTTAAAAAAATTTAATGCCTACATATTTTTTAATTAAACAGCTTTTACACACTTAACTCCGTTTCCCCTCAATAAATTTCTAATCAAAATTTGCGTAAAAATTTCGTGCGATGAACTGCGTTAAAAACAAAGGTATTAATCAAAGGGGTCAAGGGTTTAACGTTTCGGGTTTAATTACATGTTGCCGACGTTTGAACAGCGTGGTACGGACGAGTATCACGCTGATGGGGACGATGGGGTTGAGTTTTGGGGCTGAGGAACCCCGAAGAAGGCCGAAACGAGGGGGTTTTTGGATTCGACGCGACATGGACTCCGGCGTCGGAGTGCACCGCTACCAGGCACCGGCCTCCACTTCGGGTTATTTGTAAAATATGCGATACTCTGACACTTGAAACATGGGACCTAAGCGCATGCAACGTATTTTTAAGTCCATCGTACTCGCGCTAGTAAAGTTCAAAACAAATTTACTTGCTTTAATATTACAATTTTCCATGAAAATCTCTTAAAAGAATTGTTTAGATCAATATTTATTATGAGACTTACAGTTGATGAGAAGATTCAATAACTATAAAACAATAATTTAATTGTTTTTAATTATTTCTGACAGATCTGTCTTGTGGTAAATCAGATCATTCTGGAGGACTACGGTTGGCTTGAGCTAACTTCGAAGCAAATAACCTTCTTTTTGAGCTTGCTGTAAAAGAGTCTAAAACTTATTGTTAAATCAGCTAATTAGTGTTGCACAATTACTAGTTACTAATAATAGTTACTACTAATTGGTGAGATCGAGAAATTACAAGAAAAGTTTTTACAAATTATTAACAACTACATCCGAGCTGGAATTACAAAAAATATGGGTTAGTTTAAGAAATGTGTGCCATTTATAAATATAGGCTGTTCAAATATTGGCTGGATAATCTATACGTAACGATATTCCTCGTTCGATTCTAAAACGAAATTCTTAATTTTAGAATCTTGTACCATGCTTTGTAGGTAAGATAATTTGTCCATAAATAATCATTAGAAATCTTTTTTTTGTTAAAGTTATATTCTTTAGCTTAAGAGTTCGTTTTTAACAATTTTTTTATCATATTTACATCAAAACCACAATTCACAACATAGTAAAATGAGTTTGTAATTTTTGGCATTTTCATGTCATTGAAACTTGATTCGGATTTGTAAGTTTTTCATTCAAAACTAATAGTATTGCAATAGTATTTATTATAAATTATACTTCATAGATAACATTTATTATTACACACAGAGGAATTTCAGAAATTTCGTAACTTAGAAATTTTGTTACATTAAGAGGTTAGGACTCATTCGTGACGAAATTGCGGTGATTGGTCAGATTAATAAGAGAGAATCAGGAGTTTAATTTCTAACTTTATATACATTTTACGCTTACCATATTTCCCTATGGAAATCTCCGTTTTGTTACCTTTTAAATATAAAAAATAAAATTGAATGTATATACAGGATGTTTCTGTAAGTCATGATACAATTTTGATCACAAATATTATAGCAAAAATGATGTAGATTCCTTTCAAAATTGTTGGTAGAAGCATTTAAATATTTTCCTAAACATTTTCAGAATAATTTATCTTAGAAAGATAAAATTTTACAAATGGTATTGTATCTGTTGTGTGCATATTTGTTGAACTGGTTTTTATCAGCATGTCTCACTGCTGTGTTAGAATTTCATAAACACTTGTCCAACATTAAAAGTATGTCAGTTTGCTGACTAAACCTGTAATTATTTGTCTTTATAAAAAACTATTAGCCACGGTTTTATAACAATTTGTTTCGTACGACTACGATCAATGTCTAATTTATTAAAATCGAAGTACATTTTCCCCTATAACTACATATAACAGATATACGCAGATTTTTGCATACGCATTATTTGGAGAATTTTTAATTTTAATTTTTTTGGTAACTAATATTTCTGTTTTATTGATGCATATTTTGTTAATAGAATTATATGTAGTTAATACACAAAATAAACAAAAATTGAAGTTTATCACATTAGATCATGACCCTTATTTTTTCAGTTAAAGTGTTAGAAGTTTTTTGTACGCAGACTTCTGCTGCTAAGTGTATATGCATTATCAGTTGCAGCGTTTGTATTGGTTATAATTCTGCTAATGCTTTCAACAATTCTTTGTCAACTTTAACTATTTTTATTGAATATGCTTGATAAGAGAATCTAGTACCTAATAAAATATTTTGTTTAATTCTCAAGATTATGAAAGTCAAGCGACAAGGTTATCAGCTTGCCCTTCTTAGGTTATGAAACTCATCACTCACATAAATATTATACAGGGTGTCTCACGTAACAGGTTCATTAGAACTTTTTTAAGTTCCATTATTCGTAGAGGCTTGAAATTTTAGTAACATGGGTTGTTCATTCCGATCTATTAATCTACAATAGTTTCAAGATGGCCACCACTTCCGGTCTACCGGAAGTAGACCTCAACTTCGTTATTTTAAATGGAATGCTATAGTTTTTATTATACCATTCAATTAGAAGTAAGAAAATATGTTGACTTTGATAACAGTTGTTAGTACCTCGCGTTTTTTGTTTTCGAGTTATTTTGATTTTAAGTGTTTTTTGGTAAATATCACCACGCTCTTTAAAAGCACATATCTCGGCCAACGTTAATTTAAAAACGTTTTGCATCGGTACGATAACTCTTCATATGCTGGCAAATAAATTGTCACTTGTTATATCAGTGTACCTTATACAGCGTGTTCAAAAATTGAATTACCGTTTCGCTATTTTAAATAGAACGCCCATGTGGCTGAAGTTAGATTCAGATTCGAATCTGAAGGAGATTCAGATTCGTTTCTTTACAGTCGACCAGACAAATACTTATAATGAACATTAAATAATTATATTTCTTATTATTTAGGGAATGTGGTACCCTGAAATCATGTTAGGAAATTGACTTAGCGATCTTTTAACCCCTCTGCAAAGGGACAGATGCGGACAGGGCGGGGGATTAATAATAATAACTCGGTATTAGATGTAAAACGTAAATAATTTTTATCTCAAAATCTGGGAAGTGTAGCACCCTGGAAACATATTAGAAAATTCACTTAACCCTTCTAGAACTCCCCCTGCAAAGGGACACACAAAAATTTAGAGGTGGGGGCGGGGGATGAATAATTTAAATTAACTCGGTTTTAGGTGTAAAACGTAAATATTTTTTTCTCAAAATCTAGGAAGTGTAGCACCCCGGAACCATATTAGAAAATTCACTTAACCCTTCTAGAACCCCTCTGCAAAGGGACACAAGAAAATTTAGAGGTGGGGGCGGGGGATGAATAATTTAAATTAACTCGGTTTTAGGTGTAAAACGTAAATATTTTTTTTTCTCAAAATCTAGGAAGTGTAGCACCCTGGAACCATATTAGAAAATTCACTTAGCCCTTCTAGAACCCCTCTGCAAAGGGACGCACAAAAATTTAGAGGTGGGGGCGGGGGATGAATAAATTAAATAACTCGGTTTTAGGTGCAAAAAGTAAATAATTTTATTCTCAAAATCTAGGAAGTGTAGCACCCTGGAACCATATTAGAAAATTCACTTAGCTCCTCTAGAACCCCTCTGCAAAGGGACACACAAAAATTTAGAGGTGGGGGCGGGGGATGAATAATTTAAATTAACTCGGTTTCAGGTGCAAAAAGTAAATAATTTCTTTCTCAAAATCTAGGAAGTGTAGCACCCTGGAACCATATTAGAAAATTCACTTAGCCCTTCTAGAACCCCTCTGCAAAGGGACACACAAAAATTTAGAGGTAGGGCGGGGGATGAATAATTTAAATTAACTCGGTTTTAGGTGTAAAAAGTAAATAATTTTTTTCTCAAAATCTAGGAAGTGTAGCACCCTGGAACCATATTAGAAAAATCACTTAACCCTTCTAGAACCCCTCTGCAAAGGGACACACAAAAATTTAGAGGTGGGGGCGGGGTATGAATAATTTAAATTAACTCGGTTTTAGGTATAAAACGTAAATAATTTCTTTCTCAAAATCTAGGAAGTGTAGCACCCTGGAACCATATTAGAAAATTCACTGAACCCTTCTAGAACTCCTCTGCAAAGGGACACACTAAAATTTAGAGGTAGGGGCGGGGGATGAATAATTTAAATTAACTCGGTTTTAGGTATAAAACGTAAATAATTTCTTTCTCAAAATCTAGGAAGTGTAGCACCCTGGAACCATATTAGAAAATTCACTGAACCCTTCTAGAACTCCTCTGCAAAGGGACACACTAAAATTTAGAGGTAGGGGCGGGGGATGAATAATTTAAATTAACTCGGTTTTAGGTATAAAACGTAAATAATTTCTTTCTCAAAATCTAGGAAGTGTAGCATCCTGGAACCATATTAGAAAATTCACTTAACCCTTCTAGAACCCCTCTGCAAAAGGACACACAAAAATTTAGAGGTGGGGGCGGGGGATGAATAATTTAAATTAACTCGGTTTTAGGTATAAAACGTAAATAATTTCTTTCTCAAAATCTAGGAAGTGTAGCACCCTGGAACCATATTAGAAAATTCACTGGACCCTTCTAGAACTCCTCTGCAAAGGGACACACTAAAATTTAGAGGTAGGGGCGGGGGATGAATAATTTAAATTAACTCGGTTTTAGGTATAAAACGTAAATAATTTCTTTCTCAAAATCTAGGAAGTGTAGCATCCTGGAACCATATTAGAAAATTCACTTAACCCTTCTAGAACCCCTCTGCAAAGGGACACACAAAAATTTAGAGGTGGGGGCGGGGGATGAATAATTTAAATTAACTCGGTTTCAGGTGCAAAAAGTAAATAATTTCTTTCTCAAAATCTAGGAAGTGTAGCACCCTGGAACCATATTAGAAAATTCACTTAGCCCTTCTAGAACCCCTCTGCAAAGGGACACACAAAAATTTAGAGGTGGGGGCGGGGGATGAATAATTTAAATTAACTCGGTTTCAGGTGCAAAAAGTAAATAATTTCTTTCTCAAAATCTAGGAAGTGTAGCACCCTGGAACCATATTAGAAAATTCACTTAGCCCTTCTAGAACCCCTCTGCAAAGGGACACACAAAAATTTAGAGGTTGGGCGGGGGATGAATAATTTAAATTAACTCGGTTTTAGGTGTAAAAAGTAAATAATTTCTTTCTCAAAATCTAGGAAGTGTAGCACCCTGGAACCATATTAGAAAATTCACTTAACCCTTCTAGAACCCCTCTGCAAAGGGAAACACAAAAATTTAGAGGTGGGGGCGGGGGATGAATAATTTAAGTTAACTCGGTTTTAGGTATAAAACGTAAATAATTTCTTTCTCAAAATCTAGGAAGTGTAGCACCCTGGAACCATATTAGAAAATTCACTTAACCCTTCTAGAACCCCTCTGCAAAGGTACACACAAAAATTTAGAGGTGGGGGCGGGGGATGAATAATTTAAATACTCGGTTTTAGGTGTAAAACGTAAATAATTTCATTCTCAAAATCTAGGAAGTGTAGCACCCTGGAACCATATTAGAAAATTCACTTAACCCTTCTAGAACCCCTCTGCAAAGGTACACACAAAAATTTAGAGGTGGGGGCGGGGGATGAATAATTTAAATACTCGGTTTTAGGTGTAAAACGTAAATAATTTCATTCTCAAAATCTAGGAAGTGTAGCACCCTGGAACCATATTAGAAAATTCACTTAACCCTTCTAGAACCCCTCTGCAAAGGTACACACAAAAATTTAGAGGTGGGGGCGGGGGATGAATAATTTAAATACTCGGTTTTAGGTGTAAAACGTAAATAATTTCATTCTCAAAATCTAGGAAGTGTAGCACCCTGGAACCATATTAGAAAATTCACTTAACCCTTCTAGAACCCCTCTGCAAAGGTACACACAAAAATTTAGAGGTGGAGGCGGGGGATGAAGAATTTAAATTGACTCGGTTTTAGGTGCAAAAAGTAAATAATTTTTTTCTCAAAATCTGGGAAGTGTGGCACCCTAGAACCATATTAGAAAATTCACTTAACCCTTCTAGAACCCTCTGCAAAGGGACACACAAAAATTTAGAGGTGGGGGCGGGGATGAATAATTTAAATTAACTCGGTTTTGGGTGTAAAACGTAAATAATTTTTTCTCAATCTCTTTCTTTTTTTTAACTTTATTAAAATCAACTCAACATACAATATAATATTCGCTAATGTGTTTCAATCATGTTTCAAATCACATTTACATATACATAACGATTAATAACATTAAGGAAAAATAGAGGTTTTCCTAAGGCAAATAGTTAAATTTTAATTTACAATAAATCTTCTGGCAACTTTCTTGTTAAACGGCTATGTTTAACAAGAAAGTTCTATCTACTTTTTGAGACCCAAACCAATGTTAGCTGCACTACAACATTTATTGATGATTTTATGGAACCGCCTGGTTGGACATCTTACAAAATCCTTAATAGGCATTATATTTAGTTCGATGTATCTGATCGTTACGAACAAACTAAGGAGTATCTACAGCCGTCCGCCGTCCGCTGTAGACACTCCTATAATAAATAATATTTGTGGTACCAGCGTTGCTCCACACTAGGCAATCATAGGTTACCAGAAATCTTATTAATACTTTATATAGTATCATTGTACATTTAGATTTTAGGTAACTCTTTTCCTATTTATTAGAAGAAATAACTGTTTCAATCGTGCGTATCCCAAATTTGATCTGTTGTTTATACGCATATCCCAATTTAATCACTGAACAAGATGCAGACGTAAGTATTTAATAGCTTTGTCTTTAAGATTCCACCGATATTCTGAGTTATTGATTGCAACGTTTATTGAATTTTGGTAACGTCGTAATGTAAAGATTTTGAATTAAAACTTGTCTTCACTTAGGAATACACTTAGGCACCATTTAGTAAGTCATTTCTGCATGTTGTTAATAGCATCTTGAAGGTGTTCTATTGTTTTCTCTAAATCACTACCTTGAGTTATAATCAACACTCGTCAGCAAATAGAGCCTTTTTAATTAAAACTTTGGCGGTATGGTATATCATGCAAATATATTGAATAAGGTGCTAATATACCCCCTTGGACTCCTCTGATACAACGTGAACCTGAATATGACCCATTCTATCTTATATAAAATGTTCGCTCCTGAATATATGACATAAGTATTTCCTGTAATAGCCTGAATTTTAAACCCGCCCTCCAAACAGTCAAAGGCAATGGTGGTGAACAACTTATTTTCATAACTTTTCTTAATAAATTCTGTAACATGGACCAATTTGTGAATCGCCGAGTGTTGCGTCTGAAACCCGAACTGAATATTTGGAATAATATTTCTTTCTATCAACTGTACTTGAAATCTTCGCAAAATTACGTTTTCAAACAATTTAGATAGTGTCGGCAAGAGGCTAATAGGACAGTAATTAGATATAGTACTGTTCGTTTTACCAGGTTTGTCGAACATTATTATCTCAGCTTTTTTCGAAGTGACCGGTAAGTAACCAATATTACTATTATAATATAATATTTACGTTTTACATCTATAACCGAGTTAATTTAAATTATTCATCCCCCGCCCCCACCTCTAAATTTTTGTGTGACCCTTTGCAAAGGGATTCTCGAAGGGTTAAGTGAATTTTCTAATATGGTTCCAGGGTGCTACACTTCCTAGATTTGGAGAAAAAAATTATTTACGTTTTACACCTAAAACCGAGTTAATTTAAATTATTCATCCCCCGCCCCCACCTCTAAATTTTTGTGTGTCCCTTTGCAGAGGGGTTCTAGAAGGGTTAAGTGAATTTTCTAATATGATTCCAGGGTGCTACACTTCCTAGATTTGGAGAAAAAAATTATTTACGTTTTACACCTAAAACCGAGTTAATTTAAATTATTCATCCCCCGCCCCCACCTCTAAATTTTTGTGTGTCCCTTTGCAGAGGGGTTCTAGAAGGGTTAAGTGAATTTTCTAATATGATTCCAGGGTGCTACACTTCCTAGATTTGGAGAAAAAAATTATTTACCTTTTACACCTAAAACCGATTTAATTTAAATTATTCATCCCCCGCCCCCACCTCTAAATTTTTGTGTGTCCCTTTGCAGAGGGGTTCTAGAAGGGTTAAGTGAATTTTCTAATATGATTCCAGGGTGCTACACTTCCTAGATTTGGAGAAAAAAATTATTTACGTTTTACACCTAAAACCGAGTTAATTTAAATTATTCATCCCCCGCCCCCACCTCTAAATTTTTGTGTGTCCCTTTGCAGAGGGGTTCTAGAAGGGTTCTGTGAATTTTCTAATATGATTCCAGGGTGCTACACTTCCTAGATTTGGAGAAAAAAATTATTTACGTTTTACACCTAAAACCGAGTTAATTTAAATTATTCATCCCCCGCCCCCACCTCTAAATTTTTGTGTGTCCCTTTGCAGAGGGGTTCTAGAAGGGTTAAGTGAATTTTCTAATATGATTCCAGGGTGCTACACTTCCTAGATTTGGAGAAAAAAATTATTTACGTTTTACACCTAAAACCGAGTTAATTTAAATTATTCATCCCCCGCCCCCACCTCTAAATTTTTGTGTGTCCCTTTGCAGAGGGGTTCTAGAAGGGTTAAGTGAATTTTCTAATATGATTCCAGGGTGCTACACTTCCTAGATTTGGAGAAAAAAATTATTTACCTTTTACACCTAAAACCGATTTAATTTAAATTATTCATCCCCCGCCCCCACCACTAAATTTTTGTGTGTCCCTTTGCAGAGGGGTTCTAGAAGGGTTAAGTGAATTTTCTAATATGGTTCTAGAGTGCTACACTTCCCAGATTTTGAGAAAGAAATAATTTACATTTTACACCTAAAACCGAGTTAATTTAAATTATTCATCCCCCGCCCCCACCTCTAAATTTTTGTGTGTCCCTTTGCAGAGGGGTTCTAGAAGGGTTAAGTGAATTTTCTAATATGGTTCCAGGGTGCTACACTTCCCAGATTTTGAGAAAAAAATTATTTACGTTTTACACCTAAAACCGAGTTAATTTAAATTATTCATCCCCCGCCCCCACCTCTAAATTTTTGTGTGTCCCTTTGCAGAGGGGTTCTAGAAGGGTTAAGTGAATTTTCTAATATGCTTCCAGGGTGCTACACTTCCTAGATTTGGAGAAAAAAATTATTTACGTTTTACACCTAAAACCGAGTTAATTTAAATTATTCATCCCCCGCCCCCACCTCTAAATTTTTGTGTGTCCCTTTGCAGAGGGGTTCTAGAAGGGTTAAGTGAATTTTCTAATATGATTCCAGGGTGCTACACTTCCTAGATTTGGAGAAAAAAATAATTTACATTTTACACCTAAAACCGTCTTAACTTAAATTATTCACCCCCCGCCCCCACCTTTAAATTTTTGTGTGTCCCTTTGCAGAGGGGTTCTAGAAGGGTTAAGTGAATTTTCTAATATGATTCCAGGGTGCTACACTTCCTAGATTTGGAGAAAAAAATTATTTACGTTTTACACCTAAAACCGAGTTAATTTAAATTATTCATCCCCCGCCCCCACCTCTAAATTTTTGTGTGTCCCTTTGCAGAGGGGTTCTAGAAGAGTTAAGTGAATTTTCTAATATGATTCCAGGGTGCTACACTTCCTAGATTTGGAGAAAAAAATTATTTACGTTTTACACCTAAAACCGAGTTAATTTAAATTATTCATCCCCCGCCCCCACCTCTAAATTTTTGTGTGTCCCTTTGCAGAGGGGTTCTAGAAGGGTTCTGTGAATTTTCTAATATGATTCCAGGGTGCTACACTTCCTAGATTTGGAGAAAAAAATTATTTACGTTTTACACCTAAAACCGTCTTAACTTAAATTATTCACCCCCCGCCCCCACCTTTAAATTTTTGTGTGTCCCTTTGCAGAGGGGTTCTAGAAGGGTTAAGTGAATTTTCTAATATGGTTCTAGGGTGCTACACTTCCCAGATTTTGAGAAAAAAATTATTTACGTTTTACACCTAATACCGAGTTATTATTATTAATCCCCCGCCCTGTCCGCATCTGTCTCTTTGCAGAGGGGTTAAAAGATCGCTAAGTGAATTTCCTAACATGGTTTCAGGGTGCCACATTCCCTAAATAATAAGAAAAATAGTTATTTAAAGTTCATTATAAGTATTTGTCTGGTCGATTGTAAAAAAACGAATCTGAATCTGCTTCAGATTCGAATCTGAATCTAACTTCAGCCACATGAACGCCCCATATCTTTTTAGCCTATCAAAACGGAATTTTAATTTTCTACAAATTATCTATAAACATTACTATACCTATTTATTATAGTTTTCTTCATATTGAGTATTTTATCAGAATCCTACACAAAATGCTGGAAACCGTTCGTGTTTGGATTAGAAGGCCATGACATTTTGACAGTTTATCGTTTAATTTATTTACATAAATTATCATTGGAATTATTTCTAGAATGATCTGCGATTGAATAAACTTCAGTTTGTTAGCTTTTATTACCCAAAAATAAACAGGAGAAGAACGCATAAATTAAACAATGAAAAACAACAATATGGCGTAATATTCGACGAAATGATGAGCGAGATATTCCTAGAGGGTTCACTTTATTTATTACCGGTGCTTTCTTGGAAAATATTCATCTAAATCGATCGAAGCACCTCTTACCGAAGTATTTGGCAAAGCAATAAAAAATGACAAAACATTTATTCCATTATCTCAAGCTGCTGGTGATAGAAATTTATGGTATCTTGTTATTTTTATCTTTCCAAAACTAAGAAACAGATCCTATCAAAAAATTACACCCGCCTTGAATATAAAACGAATTTAAAATGTTGGCGTTGGAATAATTCGCCATGGTATTCAAAGACATTAACAGAAGTAAGTGATGGCATAACTAAGTAATGATAACAATAACATAAATATGGATGTAAATCTGTCAAAATAAGGCTTTCTAACATAAAAACCTGATGCTCCAGCATTGCATGCTTCCATTAATTTCCAAATATGAGGGCAACTAGAACAAATAGGCACAGGAAAGTTTCTAGATAGTTGTAGAGAATTAAATTCCCTTAATTTTTTTTTATAATTTTAAGTTTTTGATTCTGTTATGTTATTGATTTTAATTTTTATCATTAAATTGTTGTTTTTTATTGTTTCATTTATTCGGTTTTCTTCTGGTTATTTTTGGTAAATAACAGCTAGCAAAAAGATTATTCAATCGCAGCTCATTGTAGGAATGATACTAATAATAGTTTAAGTAAAATAAACAAAAAACTGTCAAAATGTCATGGTCTTCTAACAAAAACACAAACGGTTTCTAGCATTTTACGTATGATTTTGATAATTTCCTCAATAGCATGAAAACTATAATAAGTAGGTATAGGAATGTTCATAGATAATTTGTAGAGAATTAAATTCGCTTTCTGATAGGGTATAAAAATATGGGGCATTCCATTTAAAATTTTCGACTTTCATGCAATTGAATACAGAGGAACGGTAACTCAATTTTTGACCAGCCTCTATAAGATATACTGATACAACAAGTGACAATTATATTTAACAGCATATGAAGAGTTATCGTGCCAATGCAAAACGTTTTTGAATTAACATTGGCTGAGATATGGGCTTTTAAAGAGCATGGGTGATATTTGACAAAAAACACTTCAAATCAGAATAACTCGAAAACAAAGAACGCTAGGTACCAACAACTATTATCAAAGTTAACATATTTTTTTACGTATAATTAAATGGTGTAATAAAAACTATAGCATTCCATTTAAAATAACGAAGTTGAGGTCTACTTCCGGTAGACCGGATGTGGTGGCCAACTTGAAAATATTTTAGGTTAAAAGATCAGAATAAACAACCCATGCTACCAAAATTTCAAGCCTCTAGGAGTAGTGGAACTTAAAAAAGTTCTAATGAACCAGTTATAACCAGTTATAACCAGTTTTATTAAATAGGGCTAAAAAGCCGGTATTCGGTATTCAAAATTTTTAAAGCCAAGGTACAGGTATTAATACCGGTATTACTTTAATGTATTAATTAACATTAAAGAACTGCTATAGTAGTTTGTTTAGGTGCACTATGTTTATCGTTCACATATAAGTCATATATGTCATCTTATGTGTGATATAACACACGATGTCTTAGAAATATATGTGGCTGAAGTTAGATTCACTCGCCAGCCACAGATTCGATTATTTGTAGTAGACCAAACAAGTAGTGATCCTAAAATTTTATCGTAAATAGAAACAACTGTTCTCACCCTTTCCATCTTAAAATCATGCTAAATAATTAAATCAAGCCCTCTAAAATACCCGTGCACGATCAAAACCCCCGAATTTATAAATGGGGTTGCAAGGTGCTGGTTTAATTTGTGTTAATTTTATAGAGTAACTTTATGATTTTTTTTTCTCATCCCCCGAGGAGTGCTTCACTTTGCAACCACGCAAAATAATTCAGTCACACCCCCTAGAAACCCCGTTCATCAACAAATCCCCCGAATCTAGAGATTGGGATGCAGGGTGAGGGTTTAATTTTTGTTAATTTTATAGAGTAATTTTATGATTTTTTTCTCATCCCCCGGAGAGTACCTCACTCTGCAACCACGCAAAATAACTCAGTCACACCCCCTAGAATCCCCGTTCACCAACAAAACCTCCGAATTTAGAGATGGGGATGCAGGGCGCAGGTTTAATTTTTGTTAATTTTACGGAGTAATTTAATGAATTTTTTTCTCATCCCCCGGGGAGTGCTTCACTCTACAACCACGCAAAATAATTCAGTCACACCCCCTAAAATCCCCGTGCACCAACAAAACCCCCGAATCTAGAGATGGGGACGCAGGGTGAAGGTTTAATTTTTGTTAATTTTATAGAGTAACTTTATGAATTTTTTTCTCATCCCCCGGGGAGTGCTTCACTCTACAACCACGCAAAATAATTCAGTCACACCCCCTAGAATCCCCGTTCACCAATAATACCTCCGAATCTAGAGATGGGGTTGCAGGGTGAGGGTTTAATTTGTAATATTTTTATAGAGTAATTTTATGAATTTTTTTCTCATCCCCCGGGGAGTGCTTCACTCTACAACCACGCAAAATAATTCAGTCACACCCCCTAGAATCCACGTTCACCAACAAAACTCCCGAATCTAGAGATTGGGTTGCAGGGTGAGGGTTTAATTTGTAATCTTTTTATAGAGTAATTTTATGAATTCTTTTCTCATCCCCCGTGGAGTGCTTCACTCTGCAACCACGCAAAATCATTCAGTCACTCCCCTTAGAATCTCCGTTCACCAACAAAACCTCCGAGTCTAGAGATGGGGATGCAGGGTGAGGGTTTAATTTATGTTAATTTTATAGAGTAACGTATGAATTTATTTCTCATCCCCCGGGGAGTGCTTCACTGTGCAACCACGCAAAATAATTCAGTCACTCCCCTTAGAATCTCCGTTCCCCAACAAAACCTCCGAATCTAGAGATGGGGATGCAGGCTGAGGGTTTAATTTATGTTAATTTTATACGGTAACTTTATGATTTTTTTTCTCATCCCTCGGGGAGTGCTTCACTCTGCAACCACGCAAAATAATTCAGTCACATCCCCTAGAATCCACGTTCATCAAAAAAACCTCCGAATCTAGAGATGGGGTTGCAGGGTGATGGTTTAATTTGTGTTAATTTTACGGAGTAACTTTATGAATTTTTTTCTCATCCCCCGGGGAGTGCTTCACTCTGCCACCACGCAAAAGAATTCAGTCACACCCCCTAGAATCTACGTTCATCAAAAAAACCTCCGAATCTAGAGATGGGGTTGCAGGGTGATGGTTTAATTTGTGTTAATTTTACGGAGTAACTGTATGAATTTTTTTCTCATCCCCCGGGGAGTGCTTCACTCTACAACCACGCAAAATAATTCAGTCACACCCCCTAAAATCCCCGTGCACCAACAAAACCCCCGAATCTAGAGATGGGGACGCAGGGTGAAGGTTTAATTTTTGTTAATTTTATAGAGTAACTTTATGAATTTTTTTCTCATCCCCCGGAGAGTGCTTCACTCTACAACCGCGCAAAATAATTCAGTCACACCCCCTAGAATCCCCGTTCACCAACAATACCTCCGAATCTAGAGATGGGGTTGCAGGGTGAGGGTTTAATTTGTAATATTTTTATAGAGTAATTTTATGAATTTTTTTCTCATCCCCCGGGGAGTGCTTCACTCTACAACCACGCAAAATAATTCAGTCACACCCCCTAGAGTCCACATTCACCAACAAAACTCCCGAATCTAGAGATTGGGTTGCAGGGTGAGGGTTTAATTTGTAATCTTTTTATAGAGTAATTTTATGAATTCTTTTCTCATCCCCCGTGGAGTGCTTCACTCTGCAACCACGCAAAATCATTCAGTCACTCCCTTTAGAATCTCCGTTCACCAACAAAACCTCCGAGTCTAGAGATGGGGATGCAGGGTGAGGGTTTAATTTATGTTAATTTTATAGAGTAACGTATGAATTTATTTCTCATCCCCCGGGGAGTGCTTCACTGTGCAACCACGCAAAATAATTCAGTCACTCCCCTTAGAATCTCCGTTCCCCAACAAAACCTCCGAATCTAGAGATGGGGATGCAGGCTGAGGGTTTAATTTATGATAATTTTATACGGTAACTTTATGATTTTTTTTCTCATCCCTCGGGGAGTGCTTCACTCTGCAACCACGCAATATAATTCAGTCACATCCCCTAGAATCCACGTTCATCAAAAAAACCTCCGAATCTAGAGATGGGGTTGCAGGGTGATGGTTTAATTTGTGTTAATTTTACGGAGTAACTTTATGAATTTTTTTCTCATCCCCCGGGGAGTGCTTCACTCTACAACCACGCAAAATAATTCAGTCACACCCCCTAAAATCCCAGTGCACCAACAAAACCCCCGAATCTAGAGATGGGGACGCAGGGTGAAGGTTTAATTTTTGTTAATTTTATAGAGTAACTTTATGAATTTTTTTCTCATCCCCCGGAGAGTGCTTCACTCTACAACCACGCAAAATAATTCAGTCACACCCCCTAGAATCCCCGTTCACCAACAATACCTCCGAATCTAGAGATGGGGTTGCAGGGTGAGGGTTTAATTTGTAATATTTTTATAGAGTAATTTTATGAATTTTTTTCTCATCCCCCGGGGAGTGCTTCACTCTACAACCACGCAAAATAATTCAGTCACACCCCCTAGAATCCACGTTCACCAACAAAACTCCCGAATCTAGAGATTGGGTTGCAGGGTGAGGGTTTAATTTGTAATCTTTTTATAGAGTAATTTTATGAATTCTTTTCTCATCCCCCGGAGAGTGCTTCACTCTACAACCACGCAAAATAATTCAGTCACACCCCCTAGAATCCCCGTTCACCAACAATACCTCCGAATCTAGAGATGGGGTTGCAGGGTGATGGTTTAATTTGTGTTAATTTTACGGAGTAACTGTATGAATTTTTTTCTCATCCCCCGGGGAGTGCTTCACTCTACAACCACGCAAAATAATTCAGTCACACCCCCTAAAATCCCCGTGCACCAACAAAACCCCCGAATCTAGAGATGGGGACGCAGGGTAAAGGTTTAATTTTTGTTAATTTTATAGAGTAACTTTATGAATTTTTTTCTCATCCCCCGAGGAGTGCTTCACTCTGCAACCACGCAAAATAATTCAGTCACTCCCCTTAGAATCCCCGTTCACCAACAAAACCCCCGAATCTAGAGATAGGGATGCATTGTTAGGGTTTGATTTATATTAATTTTGAGGAATAAATTTAAGCAAAGCAAGTTTGGTATGTTTAGTATATTTTTTTCTCAACTTGAAGTGAAAATAAAATTTTACAATATGTAGATCTATGAGAAATTAGTATAATTTCTTTCTTGATGGTACAAAAAAATAGTGATATATGTTAATAACAATTAAAATGTGTTTTGAGTATTGGAATCGGGTTTTGTTCGACAAAACAAACAATAAAAAACGAAGGAAGGGTCGGAGGCAGCATGAAACGAAACGTTTTTGGGAATATCTGTACAATTATAAAAATGGTACCAACGATGACATTGGCTACAGTTTATATATTTGGATGCATTGTATAGTCCACAACAAGGGCAGTATTTGCTGATATCATTAGATTTCTCCAATAAATAATTCTGCATTAATATTCTGTAGTTTTCAGGATCAAATATTTGATTCTTTAAAAACAAATCATTTATTCCACTGTTAGCTATGGTGTTAATGAAGAATGTTACAAACACCCCACAGTTTACATTATCCAACTGTTTAGGGTATTTATAGTTTGTTGCCATTTTCCAACTGTCCACGTCAATTTGATTTTTACATGTGTTGAAATTGTTGTAATGTGAAAAAAACTCTTTCATCATTGTAAATATTTTGGATTGGGCGTTTGTGTGTCCTGGATCAAGAAAATATATTAATTGATTAGGTACACTGAGTACAATTAAAGTCCAATGCGAAAAATCGATATTGTATGGAATTAATATGTACCTGTACTTATTAAAACATTCCGAATAGATTTGTAGCTTCAAAGAGGTATTTTTTGAAAACATAAATTGTGTAGAGACTGTATCAACATAATAAATATCAGCCATGTTTTGTAGGTACGCAAATGCAAAGGCATCAATACAGGAATCTGATAGCCATCTATCAGCAGTATTTTTTATAAATAATTTTCCCACATTTTTTTTTGAGAGCAATCTAAAATAGTCGTCACTCATAAACTTCACTTTAGTTCGGTAATATGTATAAATGCCAATCAAAAATGGCTTCGGATGTGTATGTCTTTTTAGCTTGTCTATTGCGCTAAAATAATATTCATTGCTACGCATTAATCCATTTGTATAACACTCCGCATAATTCGAATGGGAAGACAGTGGTGATGATGTATGAGATTGTACTTCTTGCGTGTTAGGTGAATTGTTGGCAATATACATGAGCGGAGTGTCTTCAATTTTTGATGGCGATGTTGTGTAAGATTGTATCACTGGTCTGTTCATTGAACCATTTTCAACAGAGGAAATAAGCGAACTCTCGTTATTTATATGTTTTTCCAGAAAACTTTGCAATTTTTTTTTGTCAAAATGTGTTTGTCTTTTCTTTACGTTTCGTCGCCATCTTTCTTTGAGTATCAAATCGTCAATATTTTTTTCATGATTATTTTCTTTTTGTTTTTTATGTTTGTGTGTTATATCAAGCTCTACTTCCTTAACCTTTGTGTATACAATATCCTTTAATTTTCTTATTAATCGACCCACTTTCATATGTGTTTCAGTACAAACTACATTCCTTTTCAAAATCTTAAACCAACATTCGACATTGGAATTCGATGGTAATTTTACATCTTCTAATATATTTTCCGAATTATAATTTTCTAGGATTGAAGTCCATAAGGGTACGAATGGCATATAGTTTTTTAATAAATACTCTGCGAATGGAATACATTGCAAATTATTTTTTTTACAATAATTCACATTCACACAATCATGTAATTCATCTCCTACTTCTTTATACACTTGTTGAAAATGATTATAAAAAGGTGTATTTACATAACTACCCATGGTTGCAAAATCATCAACATCAAAATCATTAATAATATCATATTCATCTATAGTTAGTTCTTTTAGATTACAATTGTTCATTATTTTAAGGTGTTTTAATACATTCTCGTCAACAAACGCACTTCTTATAATAAATAATAAACTACGGAAGTTATCTTCCAACTGTGTAATACTTTGACTATGAATTAACACAACAACTAAATCTAATATAATACCGATGCTCTTTTTATTTACTTTGGTTTTATGTAAATAATTTGACATAGCTTTCATTAAATGAGATACACACGTTCTTAAAACAACAAAATTATTGAAGCTATGATTTTTATCAACTAAATAGTTGTATGATAACTTCAAGTATGAGTACAATGTCATGTTGTTGAAGCTCATACAAGCTCCTGTGATTAGAGCAAAACTCCAATCTGTTACCAATTCAGATATTATTGGCCATTTCCTATTGCACTTCACAGTAACAAATCTTTTAAAATGACTTAGAAATGAACTTATGGTCACAGCGTCATGACTGGAAGAAATTAATTCGAATAAAGGAACTATGTGGCCTTTTATATTAACGACTCCTGCATAAAATGGTCGTCGCTCTTTTTCTGACAGATAAGGGCGAACCAAAGAGCCAGTAGCGTCGAAATAAACTTTCATTTTCGTTCCTTTTGGTACTACACTATTAATAACATATTTAGAATAAAGGTATACCAAAGTTCTACCATTAGGGTACTGTATATATTTCGTGTTATCTGCTTTTTCATTTATAGAGCATAACAGCAGATCCGTGTAATCGTCAATGTGGTAGTCGCCTTCTGCTTTGCTTTCGCTTTTAATTTTTTGATAAACTGAGAGACTTCTCACCGTTTGAAGATTTCCATCTCTCGCAGCATTATCGTCGATATTATGTAAATCTTGCGATCTAACTAAATATGCAGAATTGCTTTGAAGTCTATTTTTATAATGGTCCCTTTCGACATTTCGAATTTGATAGGTACACTTAATATCATGTTTGGTGTAACTTTTATCGAATTTGACAATAAGTCTTAATGACTTGTTTATAAATATATATTCAAACCTGAACTTTCTACACCCCTCATGTTTGCACTTACCATATTCAACAATTATTACTTTGTCGCTCTTATTAATTATTCGGGACCCCTTAAATACTACTAAACATGTTACTTCTAATTGTAAGAGTACTTTTTTAACATTTAATTTTCTTCTTTGGAAATCAGTCCAGCTCTGATCTGCTGCATTAATAAAATGCTCCAATTTTAAAGCAAAAATTGTTTTCTGTTTACTGATGGGGGTTGTGAGTAACTGTAAGGGTTCGGCACATTCAATTTCATTATCAGATGTGATGGAAGTTGAACTGCCTTGTTCGCTAATATCTTTTATAGCTACACTTCTTTTTGTTAAGACTTCCGAATATTTTGAGGAGATATTTAACATTTTCCTTGTGAAGTGGGTAAAAAGAAATAATTTATTGATGAAATTATCCCTAATTCTCAATTCCTTGCAAATAACAGAATATAAATCTGATGTTGAACGATGTGGGCGCTTTTCTAAATCAGACATCGTCAAACCAATATCTTCATTTATTCGAATCAGCGTATTAACAAAAGTATCAACGTCAAAACTCCTTTTGATTTTCATTGTTAACAAGAAATAAAATAAACGCCACAAATAACACTTAACAAACAAATAGTAAGTCGCAAACCTAACGATAACTAAATTAAATTAAACGAAAAGTTAATTAACAAACAAAACAAATCAGGAACGAATAGAGAGTCCCAAAAACAAATCAGTAAACAAAAGGTCCACTAGAACTAAAAACCAACGAATGACATAAAACAAGCATTAAGTTAATAACTTTTTAACTTAAACAATAACTTCAAAAAATAAAGCACGTAAATGGAAAAACTCTTAAAAGACGATACAACACAAGTCAAACACCTTCTCCTAAAACGACAAAGAAGAAACTGGTCGTATTCAGTTTCTTCAAATAATCTTTCTAATAAACAGACTGGGATCCTAGACGATACGATTTGGGCGACGTAAAGACGTCGCCATAACGACGCGTTAGTTACAACGGCGAATTTTTTATTCACACACTTTTACGTTTATATTCTATACATTTAACTTTTTTTATTTTAGTATCATTATAATTTATATTATTATCTTACTTATAATTTGATTATACTCAATACATACGTTTTACATCCCCATCTCTAGATTCGGGGGGTTTTGTTAGTGTACGGGGATTCTAAGGGGAGTGACTGAATTATTTTGCGTGGTTGCAGAGTGAAGCACTTCCCGGGGGATGCGAAAAAAATTCATAAAGTTACTCCATAAAATTAACAAAAATTAAACCTTCACCCTGCATCCCCATCTCTAGATTCGTAGGTTTTGTTGGTGCACAAGGATTCTAGGGGTGTGACAGAATTATTTTGCGTGGTTGCAGAGTGAAGCACTCCTCGGGGGATGAGAAAAAAAATCATAAAGTTACTCTATAAAATTAATACAAATGAAACCCTCACCCTTCATCCCCATCTCTAGATACGGAGGTTTTGTTGGTAAACGGGGATTCTAAGGGGAGTGACTGAATTATTCTGCGTGGTTGCAGAGTGAAGCACTCCCCGGGGGATGAGAAAAAAATTATTAAGTTACTCCGTAAAATTAACACAAATTAAACCATCACCCTGCAACCCCATCTCTAGATTCGGAGGTTTTTTTGATGAACGTGGATTCTAGGGGGTGTGACTGAATTCTTTTGCGTGGTTGCAGAGTGAAGCACTCCTCGGGGGATGAGAAACAAATTGATAAAATTACTCTATAAAATTAACAAAAATTGAACCTTCACCCTGCATCCCCATCTCTAGATTCGTGGGTTTTGTTGGTGCACAAGGATTCTAGGGGGTGTGACTGAACTATTTTGCGTGGTTGCAGAGTGAAGCACTCCTCGGGGGATGAGAAAAAAAATCATAAAGTTACTCCATAAAATTAATTCAAATTAAACCCTCACCCTTCATCCCCATCTCTAGATTCGGAGGTTTTGTTGGTGAACGGGGATTCTAAGGGAAGTGACTGAATTATTTTGCGTGGTTGCAGAGTGAAGCACTCCCCGGGGGATGAGAAAAAAATTCATAAAGTTACTCCATAAAATTAACAAAAATTAAACCTTCACCCTGCATCCCCATCTCGAGATTCGGGGGTTTTGTTGGTGCACGGGGATTCTAGGGGGTGTGACTCAATTATTTTGCGTGGTTGTAGAGTGAAGCACTCCCCGGGGGATGAGAAAACAATTCATAAAATTACTCCATAAAATTAACAAAAATTAAACCTTCACCCTGCATCCCCATCTCGAGATTCGGGGGTTTTGTTGGTGCACGGGGATTCTAGGGGGTGTGACTCAATTATTTTGCGTGGTTGTAGAGTGAAGCACTCCCCGGGGGATGAGAAAACAATTCATAAAATTACTCCATAAAATTAACAAAAATTAAACCTTCACCCTGCATCCCCATCTCTAGATTCGTGGGTTTTGTTGGTGCACAAGGATTCTAGGGGGTGTGACTGAATTATTTTGCGTGGTTGCAGAGTGAAGCACTCCTCGGGGGATGAGAAAAAAATTCATAAAATTACTCCATAAAATTAATACAAATTAAATCCTTACCCTTCATCCCCATCTCTAGTTTCGGAGGTTTTGTTGGTGAACGGGGATTCTAAGGGGAGTGACTGAATTATTTTGCGTGGTTGCAGAGTGAAGCACTCCCCGGGGGATGAGAAAAAACTTCATAAAATTACTCTATAAAATTAACACAAATTAAACCCTCATCCTGCATCCCTATCTCTAGATTCCGGGGTTTTGTTGGTGAATGATGATTCTAAGGGGTGTGATTGAATTATTTTGCGTGGTTGCAGAGTGAAGCACTCCTCGGGGGATGAGAAAAAGAATCATAAAGTTACTCCATAAAATTAATTCAAATTAAACCCTCACCCTTCATCCCCATCTCTAGATTCGGAGGTTTTGTTGGTGAACGGGGATTCTAAGGGGAGTGACTGAATTATTTTGCGTGGTTGCAGAGTGAACCACTCCCCGGGGGATGAGAAAAAAATTCATAAAGTTACTCCATAAAATTAACAAAAATTAAACCTTCACCCTGCATCCCCACCTCGAGATTCGGGGGTTTTGTTGGTGCACGGGGATTCTAGGGTGTGTGACTCAATTATTTTGCGTGGTTGTAGAGTGAAGCACTTCCCGGGGGATGAGAAAACAATTCATAAAATTACTCCATAAAATTAACAAAAATTAAACCTTCACCCTGCATCCCCATCTCGAGATTCGGGGGTTTTGTTGGTGCACGGGGATTCTAGGGGGTGTGACTCAATTATTTTGCGTGGTTGTAGAGTGAAGCACTCCCCTGGGGATGAGAAAACAATTCATAAAATTACTCCATAAAATTAATACAAATTAAATCCTTACCCTTCATCCCCATCTCTAGTTTCGGAGGTTTTGTTGGTGAACGGGGATTCTAAGGGGAGTGACTGAATTATTTTGCGTGGTTGCAGAGTGAAGCACTCCCCGGGGGATGAGAAAAAACTTCATAAAATTACTCTATAAAATTAACACAAATTAAACCCTCATCCTGCATCCCTATCTCTAGATTCCGGGGTTTTGTTGGTGAATGATGATTCTAAGGGGTGTGATTGAATTATTTTGCGTGGTTGCAGAGTGAAGCACTCCCCGGGGGATGAGAAAAAACTTCATAAAATTACTCTATAAAATTAACAAAAATTGAACCTTCACCCTGCATCCCCATCTCTAGATTCGTGGGTTTTGTTGGTGCACAAGGATTCTAGGGGGTGTGACTGAACTATTCTGCGTGGTTGCAGAGTGAAGCACTCCTCGGGGGATGAGAGAAAAAATCATAAAGTTACTCCATAAAATTAATTCAAATTAAACCCTCACCCTTCATCCCCATCTCTAGATTCGGAGGTTTTGTTGGTGAACGGGGATTCTAAGGGGAGTGACTGAATTATTTTGCGTGGTTGCAGAGTGAAGCACTCCCCGGGGGATGAGAAAAAAATCATAAAGTTACTCCGTAAAATTAACTCAAATTAAACCATCACCCTGTAACCCCATCTCTAGATTCGGAGGTTTTTTGGGTGATCGTGGATTCTAGGGGGTGTGACTGAATTATTTTGCGTGGTAGCAGAGTGAAGCACTCCCCGAGGGATGAGAAAAAAAATCATAAAGTTACTCTATAAAATTAACAAAAATTAAACCTTCACCCTGCATCCCCATCTCTAGATTCGTGGGTTTTGTTGGTGCACAAGGATTCTAGGGGTGTGACTGAATTATTTTGCGTGGTTGCAGAGTGAAGCACTTCTCGGGGGATGAGAAAAAAATTCATAAAATTACTCCATAAAATTAATACAAATTAAATCCTTACCCTTCATCCCCATCTCTAGTTTCGGAGGTTTTGTTGGTGAACGGGGATTCTAAGGGGAGTGACTGAATTATTTTGCGTGGTTGCAGAGTGAAGCACTCCCCGGGGGATGAGAAAAAACTTCATAAAATTACTCTATAAAATTAACACAAATTAAACTCTCATCCTGCATCCCTATCTCTAGATTCCGGGGTTTTGTTGGTGAATGATGATTCTAAGGGGTGTGATTGAATTATTTTGCGTGGTTGCAGAGTGAAGCACTCCCGGGGGTAGAGAAAAAAAATCATAAAGTTACTCTATAAAATTAACACAAATTAAACCATCACCCTGCAACCCCATCTATGAATTCGGGGGTTTTGATCATGCACGGGGATTTTAGAGGGTGTGATTTAATTAATAAGCGTGATTTTAAAACGGAAGGGGTGAGAACAGTTGTTTCTATTTACGATAAAATTTTAGGATCACTACTTATTTGGCCGACTACAAATAATTGAATCTGTGTCTGCCGAGTGAATCTAACTTCAGCCACATTAGAAATATGACCATGAATGATTACTAAATATATGTAAAGACCAGTTGCAGAAATTTCAGTACATATTATTTTGTTTCTATTAGGACATGACGCAAAATAAAACTGCTCATCGTGCCCTTTTCTTTGTTTATTAAAAGTTCTCTTAACTGTGATGTTTACTTACAACAGTTTTGCACCAACAGTTTTGTAGCCAACAGTTTTACGATCATAAAACTCCGCTTAGCGTGTTTCTTTAAACGGAACATAGATCATGTGCAGCACACCTATTTTTAGTATGTAAGCTTGTATGATGAAATACAGAGAACGTGGCAGAAATTATGAACAAATTGCATTAAAGTTATTGTAGAATGTTAGGAAAAGTGGAATACAGTAGAGATGTTTGTGATGGAGGTCGCGAAGGAGGCAAAGGAGAGAGCGTAACAGAACAGTATGTAGATATGATGATGAAATGATGTCATAATGGACGATGGAGCGCGAAGGAGAGAGGGCTTCTTCGTAAAAAAGGTTGTGTTGTGTAATACTATTAATTATTGGGTGAAGGTAAGCGACAGGGATAGGAACAACCAGAGACATAAGAGAAGGACGCCGATAAACTAGGGCAGATACAATGGAAGATATGCGGACATAATTACAGTGTGGCTTCCAAAATATCTCGTGAAAGAAGGAAGTGAGGAAAGAAAAATGTTGCTGGCCAGATTTTGTTGTGGCGATGAGTAGAGGGCGAACAGATACTGGGTTGGGTTGGCGCTTTTTTATTTTTTTGTATTTAATTATTATTAATTTATTAATAATAATTAAATATATTAGTATTTTGCCTGGGAACAGTTTGTTCCAGTTGTCTGGGAACAGTTTAGACTTACAGGTTTGGTGGTTTCATAGTAGAAAATGGGAGAAAAACAAACAATACATGCTTTAGCAAAACATTTCTCTGACATATGACGATTATCGTTTTAATCAATTTAATAGACATAGTTTCCCATGTGGAAGAAATAAAATTTCTCAACAATGGTTACAAATATGATCTTTTTTCTGTAATCCACCTTAGTAAAGTAACCGTAGATTTCGATGTTATAATTAAAAATCGCCACGACATTAAAAATGAATTAACTAATTTTTTAAATAAAAACAAAGTTATGAAGAACATAAACCAGAACAGTACAGGAAAGGAGATGTAGAAATACAGGAAAATGACTTTTCTGTAAAAGTAGAAAAAGGAGCCGGAGTTGTGATTATGGACAAGAGGCTATATTGAGAAAAAAAATATACGAATTCATTCAAAATAACAACTACATTAACCTTAAAAACAACTTATTAGTATAAATATGTAAAGGTACAAAAGAAGTCAAGCTTTCCTTATCAATGAGTATACGGGAAGTTTGACTGAACACACACCATGCTCGAAAAATAATTCAAATAGGATCTTCTACACGTCAACGTTTTTGAATATGAATCCCACCATATTGAAGTTTTAGTCCCTCCCAAAAATTTTGAAAATGGATTGATTTTTAACCTTCTTATTTCATAAGCAATTCAAATCAATTTATAAATTTGACCAAAAATATCAATAATGACCATTGCCTCTTAATATTGTTTGACATAACAAATCTTTACCAAAATGTACTGAATTTTGAATGCTGTTATACGGTTTAGATAAAAATTTCTGGCTCACATCCAACAGAATTTGAAGCTAACCTCTACGTAAACAATATGATAGAATAAGTATGATGATGTCGTCTTTTGTGTATGGAAAGGAAATGAGGAATATTTAAATAACTGTCACAATTAGATCAATGATTTGCAAGGCAATATTAAATATACACTGAAAGTAGCAAAAAATGGAGAGCTAAATTTCTTGGACTTGAGCTTAACCAGAACCAAAGATCATTTAATTGACTATGGTGTTTGTCGAATAACTTCAGCTATAGTCACCATCATACCATATAATTCAGAACAAATATGTCCCAAAACTAGTTAATTTAGATTTCTGATTAATAGAGGTTTTAGTTAGGTATTAGTTTATAAAATATGTGGAATTATTTTATATTGTTGAATTTGTTGGGATATGTTAAGATTTTGATTTTCATGTTTTGTTGTAAGTTTGTAGAAAATAGTAATTTGTTAAGGAAATTCGTTGGGTAAAGTTGTTTTCAAACACATTACTTAAGATTTTTAGATTCTTTTCCTTAAATTGTGATTCGACTATATTACAAATTCTATGTTGCAAGGTAAGTACTTTATGTTTAAATGAGTGATTGGATTGAAAATTTAAAAATCTACCAGAATATGTTGGCTTTCTGTACCAATCGAAAATAATACGTGTTTTCATCTCTGGTTATCATAGTGTCCAAAAAGGGAATGCTGCTATTGATTCCTCTTTCCACAGTAAAACGAATATTAAGATGAAAGTTGTTAAAAATATACAAAATGTTATTAATATTATCTTCTCTACAGGCTAAAATTAGACCGTCCACATATTTTATGATGAACGTTAACTGTAAATCATTTGTTTGTAAAATCTTGTCCATACAATGACCCATATTAAGGCCAAAATTGGACTGATAGGTGAACAAATTGGTACTCCTGAAATTTGATGGTATATTTTATTTTGAAAAGTAAACATAGATGCATCAAAAAGTAAATCCTATTCTTCTAAGAAAGATTCCTTATTCCACTTGCAAACTTCTTAAGTTCTTTCCCACTTTTCTTCTACTAGTTTTATTATGAGTGATAAAGGAATATTTGTAAACAAATTCACTACATCCAACGAAATCAATACGATATCTTTAGGTAGTTGAAAATCTCGGAATTCTTCTACAAAATCCAATATATTTTGAACGTTATAATTAAATCGGTGAGTGAAAAAACGATATAACTCCAAAAACATGATTTCGAGATAATCACAAAAAAATGATTTTTTTTTGTATAGAAACTATTCGCATATTTGTATAAAAACTATTCGCTGACAAAAATTCGATACATTGCAAACCTGTAGATAATAAAGTTTTCTGAGTGAACATTAAATAAAATATCTAATTTATTTTTAATTAACGAACATCCGCGGTAAAACGTCAGATGAAGTTATATTGTTTTTCAACGCAATTATGATAATATCTAGAATTTTTGTTAATTTGTAATAGTAATTAATTAATATAAAACTCCAAAATTTCTCCTGACATGTATTTCATAACTTTTTTGAGATTTTAAATTTTTTTTACATTAACAGATAATATGTTTGAGTATGCAGGCGTAGTTGGTAATGCTGGAGTTCTACCAACGTTCCGCAAATTGAAAGTTTGTGAAAGGAAACCATTGATATAATCAGAAGTTATGACATATCCGGGTGTACAGCTGTAGTAAATAAACTGCATGTAATTTGAAATAGTGAATTTCTGTTTTCTTTCATCGCAAGATTGACATGTTTTCTATAATACCTTTGTAAGTTATTACAGATACTGTAAATGGTTTTAATTTACGGCAAGATAGCATCATGCTTTCGTTATCTTCAGGAAGATAGATTCTATCGTACTTTCTTATCACTTTTTTGACAGAGCTGAAGTCCCGGTCACATGGCAAGAATGAGTGGCCACGAATTGGGAAGTATTGATAAATTTTACGAAATCGATTTGTAGCTGTAAGTGCTAATAAATATCTCATTATGGTATGGTTACGGTTCTGGCCAGGGCAACCGTCCGAAAATAAGTGGAGCTGCCTGCAGAGATACAAATCTCTGCAGGCATTTTCTACACATACTCGTTGATAAACGTATATACCTCATTGGGGCCTTTTGCACCTTGTCCTTCATGATATATATAAAAGTGTCCAGTACTGATTTTCAAATCATGTATTTCGAATCCATATAGGCACAATTGTCTCGAATAAAACATTTCTTGGACAGGTATAACAGGCAGTGGCATATTTTGAATATAGTCAAAAACTATTCCTCCAAAGTCTGCTCGTTCTTGGCACAAAGTAGTTATATCTGTAAGTTTAGCGTAAAATTTGTTAGCCCTTCGTTTGTGAACCATCAATTCAGCCGCGGCGACTCTCTTCGCATTATCGTTAAAAGTTTTATCCTTAATTTTTTTATTCAGTTCTTCGCATTGTCCACACACGCCCACATGAGGCCTCCCAAATTTTAACTGAACACTTTTAAAGTCTGGGTTAAATTTTACAAGCAGGTCATGCATTATCTTAGTGCGGAATCAAGGTAATGCAACTCTTTAGAACTATAGTGAGATGTTTTATGAGGAAACGATGCAATATGTTGATGTATTTTAACAATTACCTCCGGTTATAGGACATGCGGTCGATTATTATGTGTACCTCGTAGATCTCTAGGTGAACTCTGAGAAATTAACAATTTGTTAAGTCGTTGTAATCTGGAGTTAGATATTGAATGCATTTAAAAACGCTGCCTTGCAAACTTGTTGCCTCTCTAAATTATTTCGTATGTAATATGAAAAAGTTACTTCCCGATTTTTTATGCTAGCTTCTCCATTTACTGGTCTACATTCTATAAGATTTGCTTCTTTTTCTTCCAGCGTAAGTTAATTATTAATTAGAAGTTAATTATTAACTTCTATTGCAAAAGCTGCAGTAAGGATTTTAGATAAATAGCTAGATAGTTCATATGTTACCGTTCCCATTGATGAAACTATCGGTCGAAAAGGTATACCTTCTTTATGTATTTTTGGAAGGAAATATATCTGAGGTAGAATCGAATTGTATGTTATTAAATTCCTCGAATTTATATCCAATATGAAACCTTTTTGTTTTAAATGTTTTATGCATGTATTAGATTTGTTTTGTATGTTTAATAAAGGGTTGTTCTTCAGTAATTTGTATACATTAGTGTCATTTAGCACTTCTTCTGCTTTTTCTATGTATTGATGTTTGTTTAGGAGAACAGTAATGGAGCCTTTGTCTGCTCTTGTTAGACAATTTCTATAGGTATACATACCAAAATCTAAAGGTAAACGTATAAAGTATAAAAAAAGATCATACTTAAAGTGCGATCGTTTCAAAACGGCATATAAAAGGCTATTGAAGTCAGATAGTACGACTTCACTCAATATTGCAAAAAGTGTAATTGAATATTCGCGGTGAGGTACCTATTTTGCCAGTTCAGTCATTCGTGGTATAATAATAACAATAACATATAACGATAATATCGATTCGGTTGCGTTTTTACTGCGGCGACAGTAATTTCCGTTGTGATGATGACCGGTTCACGATCGCGAACCCATTTTCGCTTAACATATGCAAAAATATGCGCATGAAGAGTGTATCTGATTTCAATTTGACGCGAACCACGGTTAAAAATCGCTTAAATGATGGTCGCGAACGCTACCAAGGTTACGTTAATTTGCGAAGTATTTTGGAACAATAAGTTTAATTTTATGTAAATGCAATTTGTGTTATCCGAAACGTATAAAAATATTGTTGCTGGAGAAAGTAACGAGATTTTTGGTGGTTGAGATGAAGTTGCGTATTGCGGTTGACAGTTCCTGAAATATTACGAGGACTCGGATCCAGATCCGCCCCTGGCTAATTGAGGCGACGCGATAATTAAATGCTAACTACAACGAACGGACCGCGAGGGCGACGACGACGCCATCCGGCGCCGAGCGTCGGCGCCGCGATGGGACGTCGACTTTGATATAACCGTCTGTCGACGCATGGATGCACATGTCACGTTAGCGTCATGTAGGGGCTCTTGGCCGAATGTCACAACCGGGAGTGTGAGTATATGACATGTCCTTTGCCTGCCCGTCATAAGCACCATAAATTCACTTCGTTCGTGGTAAAGCTAAACTCACCACCAGCGAAGCTACAGTTTTGTTAGACTTTTAGAACGAAAAGTTATGTAATTGAGAACAGCAACAGTCACAACAATAGAACATGCAATTTTCTAATTAACATTCCTGTTTTTTCAGCCTGAACATTTCCAGAACCGAATACTACCCATATTTTATAAACCCCTCTATTTTAAACTGAATAATCGAACAATATTTGTACATATTTGTAATGTTGTTATAATTTATAATAATAATCCATCGGTTTTATTTTTGATGTATAAATTTTCATATAACCAAATCCATCAATAGTTGCTTTTGTAGAGTTAAAATTTGTTTTTGTTTATTTTTAAATTCACGTGTACACGAAATGTATGTAAATCGGCACCGATTAACATTATGACGCAAATAACTTCAATTTTAGGAGTAGTTACCTTAATTTATATTACTTATGGATACGATAAGAAACAACCATTTTAATTTAATGGGCGTTATTATATTTCATAAATGTTATCAAATTCGATTGTTACAGAAAATAAAAATACACGTCATACGAAAATTATTAAATTATTTCTACGAATGAGTTTGCACTTGAGTAAGATTAATTTGATTCTTAGAAGTTGTCCATTTTATTGCGAAATTCCTTGTAAGTACAGCTTAAAGTTATACGACCCAAGAGTTTAACTTGAAAGTCAGGATTAATTTGGTCACTTATGAAAGTTGCTAAGTGTGTATATTGTGGTAATATGAGTTGTGCAGACGACGTTTTATCATTTAAGACGATTTATATGTCTAGAGCGCTGTTTTATTATAAGAATGCTATTATTAATTTCCATATAAATCGGTTATTCTCAAAACAGATTTCTCTTGATTTCCGAACAATATTGTCGGACAATAAATTTTATGTCACATTGCTGCGACAGATAAAAGTTCCGTCACGTTTCTAACGATTGTTATTATTGCTTGCTTCTACTATGGTTCTATAGAATGTCAAGCAATCAATATATTAATTCCCAACTATAACATTTTATTGCGTTTGTGGGCGATAAACTACCAATCGGTCGCTGAATCAGGTTCCGATCTTGGATATAAATCAACCCTATATAAACTTGATTATCCGTTTTAGTTTGGATAGAAAAGAAATATTATTAACAATAAAAATCGCGCATCCTGAAATTATAGCTACGTTAACTTATTTATAACTAAAACTTTTCCTTTATAATCTACGAACTCTCCTCGATAATAAAAATTTAAAGTGCTTAACAATGTTAAAAACAAATTCAATCTTGATAAATCCATAAATAAAACTTTCCGATCTGACTTTATAAAGAGGAGAATTTCGCTTGATTTTCTTATCGCACAAAAGCCCTTTCGGACCTCTTCAATATAAAGCTATAAATTACAAGGCAATAAAGGGACACAATAAACTTTCCGACTTATGACTTCGCAAATCGACCGGATGAAAAACAAAAAGCGCAACGTATAGGGTCTTCGGGTTGGTTTTATTGCCACGGAAGAGGACAAAAAAAGGGTTGCCAACCCTTGAGTATAATATATGGACGCGACATTAGGAAAGCTCCACGTCCTGAGGAGTTCGCCGTCGCGAAGTTAAACTGTATATTTATGGCGACGGAAGAAGTGGAAGAAGAGACCGTGACCGAAGGGACCGCGTGCTCAGAAATCGATACGGTAACGGGTGTGCATTTATTTTGCTTAAAATATTATTTCGTGTGTAGGGGAAGCCGAGTTCGAAACTGTGCAAAAAAGGCGGAAGAAAGATGTCCCAGGCGGTTTGGGTCAATAGTACCCGCTGTAAAATGTCTTGGAAGGTTCAGAGGGAATATCGAGTGAGTCCCGCATATACAACCTACTTCAAATGGAGAATTTAAATAAGACTAATTTGAATGTCTTCTCTTATAAAAGGATTTCTTGAACAGTAGAGTTTAATGTTTTGGTAGAATATGTGGCTTGAATTGGGCATCGAATGGTCCTAAAATAGTTTTCTGCAGTAAATTTCTTCGTCAATTTTAGGTGGTTACTGTTCTCAATTTTCATTACAATTATTATCTTACAATCATGCCGTTATAGATTTATGTTTTCTAAGATGCTATTCATCAGTATGAAGCATGAAAAGAATTTAAATTAGTAAATCTACTACGTATGGTGATGAACAATGGGAAAGGTGTGGGCAAAATGGACGGAAGGTGCAGTAAACGATTTGAAACCAGTCATAACCAACAGGAAGGTAATGAACTCACTTATACAGGTTGTGCCAGAACGTGATTATCATAGCATGAGAGTGTATTGCTGGGGTGATTTTAAATCAAAAATATTTCATGAACATTGAAAACGCTATCGTAACCGAGCTACCAGCTGTTGATTTTATTATTATTAAAAGTGGCAGACAAGTAACAGAAGTTCTTAATCAAAATTATACAATCCGGTGGATTAGAAAACATTTAGCCATACCTTGTCCAGCAAGATCACCACACTTTACTTCCTTAGGTTACTTTTTATGGGGAAAACTGAAAAGTTTAGTTTATGTAAAAAATAATGAAAAGACACTGTTAGAGCTACCTCTTAAATTCTAAGAAAAGATAAACAGTGTAGGCAGCAACTGGGTGAACATTTTTAGCAACTCATTCAATAAAGCTGTTTCTTTTGTGAGTGAGAATGATCTTTAAATCAGTAGGCAATTCTTACTGCTACTTATTTAAAATTACGAATGCTTGTAGCTCGGCTACGATATCGTTTTGTGTGTTTGCTCATTAGATATTTTTGATTTGAAACCACCCGAGCAACACACCCCTTAGCTATGGTAGTCAAATCATGGAACATCCTATATCTTATTTAATATAGGGCTATAGAAAGACATTAATGAGTTTGTCTGTAATAGACAGATTATAACATCATAATTTAAAGATTCAAACAAGGAATGAAGGAATACTGTGCGAAATTGAATATAAGCTTTATTTCCATCTTTACAAAAATGCATAAAAAACGTCAAATAATATTTAAAGTGCTTTACTGTAATAATAATAATAATTCTTTACTGGGGACAGCATACAATAGTATTTGTGCAAGTCCAAATAGCATATAATACATAAAATATAAAATAAAAAAGAAAGTGGATACCGATAGTCAACTAACAACAGAACAATAAAACGAAGAATTGTGCACTTTGGACGTAATGAATTTATTTTTCTCTACCGGTTTCGCAGTTTTTAATTATAAAAAATCAACTGGAGAACGTCATTACAAAATAAACAGGTATACTTATATAAAATTAACACATTAAAAACCAAATTAACAAGAGAAAATTCTTTAAAAAATGAAAATCTCAAAAGCATGCGTTAACGACAAGAGTAAAAAAGTAAAAAAAAAACACTTTTAATACCAGTTTCTTTCTAAAAGATATTTGAGATATCTTTTGAATCAGCCTTATTTTCTTCGGGATCATCAATTATTTTGAATTATTAACCTAAATTAAATCTACTTAGTAAAATAAAATAAGTAAACAGTATTTTAACACGAAATTAATACTAAAACGGTTTCCACCGTAATAAATGTTTAAAATATTATCTTTGCGATTAACTGCAAGACAGTAGCACAACCTATCATAAAAAGCTTGCAACAATTTGGGATTTCTATGAAAATATCATACTTTATATCTTCAGTTATTGCAAATCTGCGGAGCAGTCTTTGATAGATCTTTAACATTGTCGGTTTCATGTGAATATAAATAACCATAACTAAAATTTCTTTTTATGGTCAGCTTCTATTAAATAAACCATTTTTAGTTTTTGATCAACTAACTTATTTAAATAAGCATGTTTCTTTCACATATATTGGCTTACATTCTGTTGTTAAGGCAAATAAGATCTTGAATTTACACTTCCTACAAAAGATTTTAGCTACAAGCATCTTGTAGAGATGGCGCCTAAAATTAAAAAGGAATATCTCAGTTTCTTTGGTTCGTTTTTTATAGAACCATTGTTTCCAATGGTTCTATAAAAAATAAATAATATATTCAGAGTACGATATTCTTCATTTCTCTCGCGTTTGACAAAAATATTGGGCAAGGTTAGCAGCCTTTATTTTAATACGATAGAATTCTAAAACAGGTTACTTGTTTTTGTTCCCCGATTATACCGTGAAGGACGTTCGCCTTCTTTTGCACCCCAATTAAAGCGTGAAGAAACACTCATTGAGATACGAAGGATTATTAAGATGGGGAGCTTGCTTGTGTTCTCCGAAAATACCGTGAAAGAAGGTCGCTTTCTTTTGTGTTCTCATTAAAACGTAAAGAAACCTCATTATAATTCAAAGGAATATTAAGATAAATGGAATGTTAATAGAAAAGTTAATAAATATTTATTTCAGTCAATCTTTTATGTTCTAATCAAAGTAGGGAAAATCCCTTTTTTAAGAGACATACTTTGTTTTTGTTCCCCAATTATACCTTGATGATCGCCTTCTATTATATCCCAATCAAAGTGTGTTTTGGTTTTTTGTTTTAGCATGTCTGTAACACAACTATATTATTGTATATTATATTACCTTTAATTTTGTTGCCTAAAATACCACCGTGAAATAAAAAGTAATTTTAAGTAAATTTATTTAATTGTTCCAAAGAATCTCCATATCTTTAAACCTCCAAGTTATGATTTTTTAAATTAAAACTCTGCAGACCTAATTACTTGATACTGCTTCCAAAAGACCTGAAATGCTTCTATAAGACTTGAAATACTTCCAGGAAATTTGAAATTCTTCTGGAAGAGTTGTTATTGCAGCCAGGAGACTTGATACTATTTTCAGATGACTTAATATTGCTTCTAGCTGGCTTGATACTGATTCCAAAAGACATAAAATATTTTTGGAAAACATGGTCCAGAAGACGTGAATTGCTTCCACAAAACTAAAAATGCTTCTAGGGGATTTGATACTATTTCCAGAAGACTTGAAATGCTTTCAAAAAACTTGAAATGCTTCCAGAGAAGACTTGAAATGCTTCCAGAAGACTTAAAATACTTCCGGAAGACTTAAAATGCTTCTAAAAGGCCACAAGATGAATATAGGTCTTGACGGTATACCGGGTATTTTGTTCTCTAGCTACTTCGAAACAATACAATCGCTCTTCATTATCTTTAGTCGTTCATTGACTCAATCAGTATTCCCAATGAAGTGGAAAAAAGCGTATGTAATTCCCATCTATAGGAGTGGAAGTAAAAATTGTGCATCAAATTATCGCCTAATTTCTATTTTTCTTATTTTATCTAAGATTTTTTGAAAAAATTGTTTATGCTAAAATATATCGTTCAATACAACGTTTTCTTATTCAGCAGCAACATGGTTTTCTCGATGGCCGATCTCCGAAGAATTCAATGATTTAACTTATATAAATTACCTTCAAGCTTGTTTGAATGAAAGTCACCACATTTATGCGGTATGCACCGATTTCAGTAAAGCCTGTGAAAAGCTGGATAATAAAGTACTCCTGACCAAATTACAAACAGTTAACTTGAATGGTGGGTTTTTGATGTGGTTAGCATCTTATATCTCTGATAGAAGTCAGGCAGTAAAAATCTATTTATCTAAGTTTTTTTCCATTTACTTCACGAGTGCCTCAGGGTTGTCATTTGGGTCTGATTCTGTTTGTGGCTTATATTAACGACATCTTTAAGTGTTTTCACCATAGTAGTTTTTTATTATATGACGATGATTGGAAATAGACCTTAATTGCTTGCAAAGTTATTGTACTAATAATTATCTTTTTTAAACTATGATAAATGTAGTCAAACAATGTTCTCTAGAAAAAGATACACTATAAGTCAAAGCTATAACATTGGTTATGGTCCCTTAAGAGTGTCGTGTAAGGTTAAGTATCTGGGCTTAGTGCTAGATTCCAACCTGTTATTCTTCTACCACATAGAAGAAATTATTTGCGAACGGAAGCTTGGGTTTCATTTCTTTATACATGGCTTATGTAAACAGCGTTCTTAATTATGGTTCAGTTGTATGGAAGCCTGCATATGCTGTGTACATTGGCGGTATTGCGATCTTAAAGGTTAGATTTCTGCGTCATCTGGCCCACAAATTTGCATTGCCTGATTGGTCTATGAGCAAAGAAGCATTCTTTTGTTTTGCTAGAATATATTATGTTTGTATGATGAACTAATTTCTTATTAATTATTTTATTTTATTATATGTAGATTTTGCTTTTTTGTTATTGAATTAATTCTGTTAGAGGATACTATTATGCGGTATCCTCATCAAACAGGGTTAGTTTGTATCCCGAATAAATAAATAAATGAAGACTTGACACTACTACCAGACGACTTTAAATGCTTTTAGAAAACTTAGTATTTAATGTACCACAGATTGTTTCTCCAAATTCTTAAATCTCCGAGTTATGATGTTTATATCAAAATTCTGCATAGACGTAATTATATGCGTTAAAACCCGGCAATTTTCAAAACTTCGTATCTCAAATTGAAACTTGTTACCGTTTCTAGAAGACTTGATACTGCTTCCAGATGACTTGAAATGTTTTCAAAAGACTTGAAATGCTTTCAGGAGACTTGAGATGCTTGTAAGAGAGTTGATATTGCTGGCAGAACACTTGCTATTGTTTCCAGATGACTTGATATTGTTTCTAGTCCGGTTTAAAACTTGAAATACTTTCACAAAACTTGATATGCTTCCAGGAGACTCGAAATGTTTTTAGGAGAGTGATATTGCTACCGGAAGATTTGATACTGTTACCAGAAGACTTAATGCTGCTTCCGAAAGACTTGAAATACTTTCAGCAAACTTGAAATACTTCCAGAGGACTTGAGTTGCTTCCACAAATCATGAAGTGCTTCTAGGAGATTTGATATTGCATCCGACAAACTTGAAATGTTTCCGAAAGACTTGAAAAGCTTCCAGAAGACCTTAAATACTTCCGGAAGGCTTGAAATGCTTCCATAAGAGTTGAAATGCTGCTAAAAGATTTTAAATGCGTTTAATAGATTTGATATTGCTGCTAGAATACATGAAATGCCTTCGCAAGACTTAATATTGCTTCTAGAAGAGTTAACATTTCTTCCAGACGAGTAGATACTGGTTATAAAAGACTAGAAATACTTTCAAAAGAGTACCAACGCAAATCTGTTAATAGTTTTATCTGGATTGAAGTTATCATTTTCTTTTAATGTACTGTTGAGCTTTTTTTCTCAATTGCATAAATTATATGTAATATATGTCTAATACAATAAATCTCAGTTGATATTCTTTCGAGTAGTGCGGAAAGCTTTAGACGTCACCTTCAAAATCGTTTAGATGTAAATGGTATCCAATTTGAGCATTTGTTGCAGTTTCTATATCTCGGCTTATACTTTTCAAATAATTGAAGTTTTTGTGACCAGTGGCGTATCCAGTGGCAATTGCTTCCTTTAGCTAAATAAAGTCAAGGTTGTTGCAGTTATCTAATTTTTACTGTACTACTTTCGAGTTGTAATTGTAAGTATAGAGCCATTGCGTCTACATTGATACCACTTATGACCTAAGCGCTATGTCTATACCATATCAATGGAAAGTTGTACAATTTTCATGACTGGATGATTAATGAAGCCATTTAGTACCAGTAGATTTTTCCATCCCTATTGATTAGTGGTTAATGTACTATTAATGTACTATTACTAATGATTTTTACGATATCATTGTCATCATCATATATGCTATCTTCATTAACTTCATATTCACTATTATTACCTTGAAACGACTTTTCAACACACTAAGTAAGTAATTGTTCATTTCTGTTTTAGAAAAAACTTGATGAAGTTATTACAGTTTATAAGGTATATATTATTATTATGTATAAAGTTTAGTTAACAAGAGGGAAAAAGTTAAACAGGGTCAATTTCAGTTTGATAAGTGCGATTTCTTTATAAGTTATCGTTGGATACAAACGTTAAATAAATTGAGAAAATATCAAACACAAAAAGAACATCCATAAAAGATAATGGTAAAATGTAAATAACGGCAAAAGTTCATCAACATTCGATCAAACGTCGACGAAACACACATTAAGGTACCACGTAAACACGCATTAACCTACCTCGCTCGCACACCGACCTATAAGTTACACAATTAATAACCCCGCCACAAACTCAAACTTCGTGTCGTGATGGATATAGATAAGTCTTTCGCGGTGCCGACAAAAGCAAACAACAGAACCTATAAAAATCTTATCAAAAACGACGGCTACCACGTTAAACGTTGGATGCCGTTACATGACATCGGCGCATTAGTAGTCGCGATAAAACAATTACATTAGCGGTTGTCGGTATCAAAACCATCAAAAATTACGTTTCGCCCTCCCTCATAACCCGTACGAGGTTGAGTTTATCGCTGCCAATAGCCAAGCATGCACTGAACTTTATAAATATGCTGGCGTTTAATTAGTGAGTGCATGTAATGAGCTCGTTTCGTCTCTTAAACGTCTACGATAAAATCCTATCTTGACTAATTAAACGATTTTAGAAAATAATTGGACACTTTTGTAACTACTATCCACTATTTCTTTCAAGAAACGACACAATGACATCAATTCCTTTTATACATCTTTATCCACGACTTATTGTTAGCCCTATTTAAGATTATTGCTGCCTCTTTGTGAAATGAAAGACAATTTTATAGCGAGAAAAATACAAATAAGAAAATCGGATGGGAAAACAATTAAGCAGAGCGTGCCTTGCGAATGCCCGAAGCACTAAATCTCCACAACGCTACGTTTTAATCTAGCTTACGAATTTATCGCCTCGAATCTTCCAGCTTTCTGGTGCCTATAAATCGAGCGTCGGCGTTCGTGTATAGACATGTAAATAAAGCACGAAGAACGGCCGACGACGAAGCATCCCAGTAACAAGATGTTTCCATTCCACCCTGTTTTCCATGACAATCGGGTAACGGTGCCGCTTCGACCGCCGAAAAACACAAAAGCTCTGAATCCCTTCCGTATAATTTTATTACGTTTATGCAATTGATTCATATTTCGCGCAGGGAATTTCGGTAAACCCGAAACCCCGGCAGGGAACGCGTTATGCAAATACCTTAATAAGCAAAACTACTCATTCGATTTTATTGTTGCCAAGATGCGGCAATTTTCAAATCTGTTTACGTGACTCCTGCTATTGAATTCTTAAACACAGCACGTTTTATACCTTACATATCATTTTATAATTCATAAAGATCCATTGAATATAAGTATAAATTAATTTTTTTAACATCTCGAAAATCTCGAAATCTTTATCAGGATGTAAACCTTTGAAAGGAAATAGCGAGGAACTTAAAGTGGTATAAGCGAGCACTCAACCAAGAACTTGGACTCCGGTCAACCATGAAAGCACTTAAACCGGAACGGGGTAACAATCGAACAAATTTCTAGACGTTCGGTGTGGCATTATCGTTAAATCAATACCTAAATAGCCTTAGTAAACGACCAACAAGTACTTGAAAACCTGGGTTAATTCTTCAGTGACCACAAAAATGTTTCCTGTAATCGAATTTAAAATACCTTTTTCCACATACACACCGAAACTAAAAATGCTTACATTTCAAGAAATACAAGCATTAAAAAAGTTTACCACGAATCGTTAAAACTTTGCTATCTTTCTATTGAAGGCGTTGGCCGCCATAGGTCTCTGGGACTAAAGTTTGCGTTGAAAAGAGCAACGAAGTTTTTGCGATGTGATTTCAAACTCCCTAAATCGGAGCCAACATTTGAAATGAAAAGGAACTGTTGAATACAAGTTTATCCAAAGACTCATTCGGACATAATTGTCGAAGTTGCAATAAGTTTATTTCGTTTTAGTTAGTTTGGTTTATTTTATGGTTTACGATTGAATTGTTCTATATGAAAATGTCTTATCGGTGGTTTAAATGACGGTGAAATTTTGACACACTGACGAATTACCGTATATTTCGAGAAAAAATTATACTATAAGAGAAAACATACAAAATAATGATCAATACTGTATTAATTTTTTTATTTTTGGAAAGAAAATGTAAAATAGTTGCAAAAAGAAATGATTATATTATTTATATGTTATTTGTAATGATGTATCAAGAAATTTGCCAATTGTTGACACTTTTTTACAATAATGGATAAAATCAACAAAAAAAGAATAAGAGATTTTCTCTCAATTTCCTTGTTGTTAGTAGAATATCTGCAGATTGTTTATAGTCTTCGTTGCAGAAGATATTGATATCAATTGCTTTTAATACGTCCTTTAATACGCGATCTCTGAGATCACTTAAAGTTGGGAGGCAACCTCTTTTACATTACCATTTTTTCAAGTTTTTTTTATGTCGTAAATTGTCACGTGACCGACATTGTATTCATCATCCATCTTCAATTAACTTTCATCTGAATCCAATTTTTTTTAATTTCTAAATTTTGTACTAGAATCATACGTTGCCTTCCTATCGTTTTCGTGTTTCACCTTCCTTTTTGATATGGATGCATACAAATCATATAACACACACGTAATAACAGAAACTCCCCTATTACAGACTATTCTAACCTTGTGATGAAATAATAAATGTACCGGATTATAGAACGTAGAATTTTATGAGTGCCAGATTAGAGTTGATTATGAGTTTCAAAATACCAGATTAATGGATATGTGGGATTAATGAATGCCGCTTTAACGACCTTGTACTGTACTTTCCAAAAATTATTCGACTACAAGGTATGGAGTAAGTCAACGCAATGCTTCCTCTTGTTTTATAACTAAAGTACGTTTCCATAAATTATTATTTCATTTGACGTATATCGTCGATGCACAAGAAAAGGGATACATTTCAAAGTTCGTCATTTTTAAGTTGAATGAAAAATATCCTTAAAAAATGTTCATTCTATTGTTACTGGCAAAAACTTCATTGGTCATAAAGATAGTTTAGAAAATAATTGAGAGGGGATTTAAAATAGGAACAATGGAAAATTGGTAAGTAGAACCCTTTAATAAACGGGCTAAACTTTTGCTGAGACTATCAAAATAAATAAACGATAAAAATAAACTTATTGTGGATAACGATGAGAATACAAGTCTAGCTTTCAGTAACATTAATACTTCTTTACAACTCCAGATACCCCAACAGTTACCAGTTGTGAAACTGACACTTCATCTGGTAGTGACCACTATTCACAATTTGGTCATTCGGACACAGACATAAATTACAGCTCCAGTTCAACGTCATTTTCCAAGTAGTTTAAGTTCTGATGTTGAGGATAAAATAGCAGAAGTCAAGTTGAAAAATGAACAAGAAGGCAAAAAGATAAAGGCAAATCCCAAGAAATGAAGAAATATTACGAAAAGATGTAGAAATTCTGGTTTAAAATATACATCCAGTTCAAAACGTCAAAAAATCAACAATTGTAAAGCTAAAAGTTTAGGACCCCCGTGCAATTCAAAAGGTAGACTGCAGTGAGGATGCAGTGAGAAAATCACAGCGGAAGACCGAAAGGCAGTGTTTTCAGACTTTTGGAACATGGATGTTGTAAATCAGGCAACGTGATTTTCTTTTGAAAAGTATTGAATTGGTTAATCTAAAATATCAACATAAATAAGTCAGAACTGTATTTGAGAAACAGACATTTACTACTAAAGGAAGGATAACTTCAAACATAATAATCATTACCAAATTGACGATGATATGAAAAATAGCATTCGAAGCGATATAAATTTGATACCATGTATGTATGGCTTGCAATACTGGACTAAAATCTCAATACCGGTATTCGGTAGTCAAAATTTTGAAAACCGTTATACCGGTTTTAATACCGATATTACTTTAATGTATTTTTTGGTCCAACAGTAAAGAAAGATGATAAATAATAAGTCATCGTGAGCTGTTATGCGCGAATGTATAAATTTGTTACAGTGCTTTGCTTACTTTATTCATATCTGTCATCTCATAAATCAGTCTATTCTTAAATATGTCTAAAGACCAGTAATATAATCAGCCTGCCCTTTTCTGTGTGTTTATAGGTTTTCTTATCCATGATGTTTATTTTATCTAATGATTCCTCCATGCATTGTTTTTTCTTCTTTTTTTGTTTTTGTTATAATCAGTTAAATTGAATGTAATAATTTTTTGTACAATTCATTATTGTGTTGCTTGATTGGAAATAATTTTTTTTATTACTATCCGACAGATTAGCCGCACAAATGTCGTGCCATTAAGTTGGATTGGGCTAAGTTGGTTTGGGTTGTGCTGTATTGGAGAAGTTCATTACCAATTGAGCTAATGAGGCAAGGTATCCGCGGGAGCAGCAAAAGAAGATCGAACCTCCCCGGAGGAGAAAATAATTCAAGATTGGAACAATCAATGAAAACACCAGATGGAATAAACGAATAACACTTGCAATGGACTATCTCTTTAAATACAACATAGACGGTGCGAAGTACAACATTTTTGAGTATGGAAGTTTATGATATGAAATACAGGATACCCGGAAGAAATTATGAACAGTAATAATCCCAAGAAACTGCATTTAAGTTATGGTATAATGTGTGGTAGTCTGGAATACGGTGGAGATGTTCGGCTTTCAAAACACCTTGTGAAGGACGGGAGTGAGGAAAGGAAAATTTTGGTGACTAGATTCTGCTGTGACAATGAGTAGAGAGTGAATAGGTACTATGTTGGGTTAGATTCTTGAATTCTTGGAGGCTATGATTCTCGTAGCGTCCTTCTTACAAACTTTCCACTCCCTTAAGGTAGATCATTTCAATAGATAAAGTAGGTCTTATCCTTTCATAAAAAAACTTTTTCCATTCCAACTATATAAATTAACGAAAAAATAGTCACTTCACTCTATAATCATCTTTCGTAGACTATGCACGTACAGTAACGTTCATTCAAATATTTAATCATCACAAATTTTTTGAAATGTTAAAGTGAATTCTTAAAATGTAAAGTGAAATCAACTAAAATAAAAAAATAATGGAAATCTAAAGAAGAATATTTTTTTATTGTGGGAATTAAGATAATGTTTAAGTAATTTCCCTATAATTCTTGATGAGGTTGCGGCGATGATGTTTTTTTAATTTTTTTGTACTTAGTTTAGGTTTTATACCGGTTTTTAATACCGGACAAAAATTGTCCGGGATCCCAGTTTTCACACCTCCATAGAGATAAATTACTGAATGTAATAGAATTTTGAACGACATTGACCTGCTATACTAATTTATGACCTCCAATACTAATTTATTTTATTTTCTTCTCATTTTCAAGGCGCTTCAAAAGAACAATTCTTGTCAATATGGAGATTAACAATGATTAATACAACTAACAAAAACATTAAACAATAGTAACTAATTAATTTATTTATTTATTTTTGTCTCAAGAGAGACCAGCGTGAAATTTGGGGCTCGTATGACTTAGCATCAGCAGAAGGTAAAGAAAATTTTAAATAAGAATGTAACAAACATTTAACACAAAAAGATTTCTCATATAATGAAAAACATATTATAAAGATATGTCGTTGAACTGTGTGATTTACAAGCAATTCTTCAATGTCCCAGAGGAAATACATCGAGTTTCTATTACATTTCCAAACTAATGCCTTAAACTTCACTATTTATAAATTGAAGGCGATGGCATTGATTATTTTATGTGGCACGAGTCTGAAGATAATAGAGGTATTTTCAAAATCGAAACGTGTGCTTTTAATTATTTGGAATCTCCAAAAGATAGAGCTAATACTATAGGCGCCGGCTTTTGAAAGTACGTATGAGTGCTGGATGCTGAAAAAATTGAATTGAGAGTAGATTGAAACGACGAATGACGGCGCTCCAACAAAAAGTCTGAGTTCGGTGTGAAAAATTTAAAATACGTGCTATCTAAAAAAGCATTCGCTACGATAGATGTTAACACTGAATTCTAAAGAATAAGTTCAATGAAACATTAAAATTTAAAGAAATTGAATATGATAACTTTAATCCAGATAAAACCATTAACATTTTTGTATGGGTGCTCTCTTGGCAGCATATCAAGTCTTCTAGAGACAACAAAGTCTTCTGCAAACATCTAAAATTTTGTAGAAGCATTATCAAGCCTTTTGGAAGTACTTCAAGTTTTCTAGAAGCAGTATCAAGTCTTTTGGAAGCATTTCAAGTCTTCCAGAGACAATATTAAGTCCTTTAGAAGCGTTTCAAGTCTTGCAAAGACAATATCAAGTCTTCTGGAAGCAGTATCAAGTCTTCTAACAGCATTTCAAGTCTTTCAAAAGCAATATCAAGTGTTCTGGAAATATTTCAAATTTTTTAGAAACAGAAGCAAGTCTTGTGGAAACCATATCAAGTCTTGAAGAAGCAGTATCAAGTCTTCTGGCAGAATTTCAAGTCTTGTAGAAGCAGTATCAAGTCTTCTTGAAGCATATGCAGTGTCGCATAGACAATTCTGGAAACATTTCAAGCCTCAATTCAAAATACGCGCTCTTAAAAAAACGATTTTAGCAGATGCCAAAGCTGCAGGAAAACAGTATAAAGTTCATGAATTGAGACATAAGCATTTTCTCAATATAAAGAATCTTCCATCTAATATTCGGATCGATTGTTCAAAGAACATTGACAATTAGTCAATTAAGATGTCTAACATTAAAATCATTAAAGTTGAATAAGAACAACCATATAAACTGTTCGATAAAACAGCTTATGGTGAAGAGTAATTTCATGTCATTTAGGTAAACCAATTAAGAAAGTACACCAACTTTCTTTTACACCAAATTGAAGAGACTGTACAACGTTAAACCTGGATTAGTGAAAAAAGTATATTAAGATTATATTTTGCATACATTTTATTTTGTTTTTTTACATACACGTGAGTATGCAAAATATCAAATTTTGATGTGACTTATCTTGTGTTCGGACGACATGTAATATTGCTTTTATTCTGTATCATTTTGAGCTTAAAAAACAGATTGGGGTTTTCTATACAAGTGTTGCAAAGATCTAATGCTGTTTTTATGTCATTTTAGTTGCATCAACTAAGCAGCTATTTAGAAAACATCGATATATTATAAGTTTGACAAAATTCCGTATAAATCTAATATTTTCATCGTCGAATACATCCTATACCTTCGTCTTCCGAAGTACAATTACAAATTATTTTGTCTGATATATCACAATATAGTTATAATATAGTTATATAGTTATTTATAACGATAAGTCTTGATCACACACATTAAACTTGTTTTTTACGATACAACTTAATTATAAATTTAAATGAACAACATAATAAGCCCTACGATTCAAGGCATTAAAAAACTTATAAATTCGCAATGCTTTTAAAACCTAGCAATTAATTCGATTTATTTTCTGACAGCACGTCTACTTTAAGCAAAAAGCAGGACGTCCAAGCCGCAATGCGCAACACAATATACCAACTGTAGTATGCCGTATATACGTATATAATAACGGGGAAGGTCCTATTTTACAACTTTGGCACGGTGTCAGCACGTGCGAAAGCGCAGCTCACGAATTCTCCCAAGGGAGGTCTCCGAACGCGGTCATCGTTTCGAATAGGTGACGTCAATTTACACGAATACTGCAACTGATAATCGCTTATCAAATTACCTTAAACGCATACGTCATGTGTAATCATTCAAAAGTATTATCCTTCATGTCATAACCAAACCGATCATGCAAGATTGGATTAATCTTCCATGGACTTTCTCGTCACGAAAGGATTTACCTGCCATTTATATACGGACATACATTATTATAATACGGATTCTGAAAGGATTAAGTAGTCAAACGTAATACTTTCGGACACAACTTCTTGATTGTTTATTTGTATTTTCACATGAAATATACCACCCATAAAAATTAGACTGCAACTTTGAAACAAAAAAAAAAGACTAAGAAATGATGAAAGTTATGTTAGAACAAACACACAACAAATATTTACACGTTTCAAGAGAAAGCTAATAATGAGTTGCATCTCTATGTATATACAGACTGATCGCCTGCAACCTGCGGATATGTTTTTATGTAGGTGGGAAAAGAACTGCAACAAGGTTTCTATTACTTAACACAGCACAGATATACTACGTTTACCTATCCGGCTGATTGGAGTTGATATGTATCTCTTTATGTAACTCGTTAATATCTTATGCCTTATCTAACACATTGAAAGCTCTATCCGGAAGCCGCTATAACAGTACGAATCTCGTAGTGCAACGGGAATTTATCTTTTCCCTTTTATTAAAAATGAAAGATTTAGGGGTTGTAAAGAAAATGCCGACCTTATAATATCTCAACAAAAGTACGAAGGCTTTCACGACCGGTGTTAATTGAACTAAAATTAGAACTAACACTAGCACTAACACTAGAACTATCACTAGGGCTAACACTAGATTTAAAACTAGAAACTTTCGAGTTTTGCCGTGCGTTTTATGAAAAAAAAACGTTTGACGTTTCGAATGCCATGTTGCAACCTTCTTCAGAAACTGGTTCTAACTGAGTTAGGTTCTAACAGTTAGAACCAGTCCTACATGTACCCAGTGTCACCTCTAAGGTCACACTCATTTCGTTCAAATATAAGGGGTCGGTTAGGTTTGGTTATGTATTTCAAGACATTTTTTAACGAAAGCCTTTACGATGAATTTTTCTATGAGCTTGATGAACTTTTCTAAAATAGAGTACTTTAGAAACTGATTAAGCAATCCTGTACATTTAAATTGAAGTAAAACTAGAACTAACACTAGACCTAGAAGTGGAAGGATTTGAGTTTAGCCGTGCGTCTGAAGATACAGTCATTCAACACTAAACCTAACTAAAATTAGGTACTATGATGTTAAAGTTATTACAGTAGTTGCAAGATAGAAGAATTAATAAAGAAATGTGCCATGATTATAAGTTAATTAAGCAAATATTTATAAAAAATCATCACCAACCATACCATCATTAGCTGTGGTTGAACAGTAGTTTAATTTTGCAACCTTGCTTAATTCATCAAGAATACCGGTTATCTTTGACAATCTTTTAGATTTCCATTTATTTATGTGTTATTCTAGACCAGTGTTCTTAAACTTTTGTTATCGCGAAACCCTTTTTGAAATATTTTTTTTATGGAACACACGGTGGTAATCGATAATAATTAGAGCATGCGGAAAAGGATAATTCAGAGAGATGGCTGGTTACCAAAGGTATCAACTCTTTTACAACGTGGTTAGAAATTTCCGGATATTCATCCATTAATTTTATCTAAAATGGGTCATTCTAAACGATTCACTAGTTCCGCTTGACAGAAATCTGAGATGTATTTAATTTGTCATGGAAACCACAAGAATTGAAGTGGAACCGTAGGGTTCCGCAGAATACAGGTTAAAAAACTCTGTTCTATACATTTTTGTTGTTGTAAGTACAGTATTGGGTTTTTAGGCCTTAAAAATACATTTTATTATGTAGTTAATAAAGTAGCTAGATATTTAATTACAAACTAATTTATAATTGGTAATCATAGTACCATATTCTAAAAATAGTTTAACTACTAAGTAGTTAAACTACCTTTTGATAAAAGTAACTAGTAGCTACACTCACTATTCTTTTCATGTAGTTCGCCCAGCTCTAATAGAATTTTGTGAAATAATGATGAACCAACGCCAAAGTGAATTATTTTTACAGAACGTTTTATTTTGGGATGAAAAAACGTTTTATTTACTTGGCCGTCATAGTGCAAGATCCCGTGAAAACTTTCATTTGAAGATTCCAACAAGAACACAATATCCACAAAAATTAAATGGTATAAGTATAATAAGACAATAATGTTAAGAATTTTTACAGAATAATGTTATTCCTACAATTCAGGAATAATTTCGATATTGCTAATATTTGATTTCAACTTCATAACTATCTTACTCATAATACCCACAACTTTATAATTTTTTTAAATATCACTTTTGATCACTTTGGTATGTAGCTCCTGACTTAGTACCAATGATTTTCTTGTGGCCTTTTTTAAATAATTAAATCATACGATTGATTAATTTTATATATTTAATATTGTTTTAATAATTGCAATTATAGGTATGAAGATGACCGTCCAACAAATTTGAGGCAGTTGATTTATTAAGAGCCGGTTGTGCGATATACCTATAAATCTGTCTGACAACTAACCGAGCGATAAACTTATCGGGAAGATAAAGATATTTGCCATTGTTCATATTGTTTTTATAGGGAGGATTGCTATCGGCTAACTAAAAGGCTGTTGGTAGCAATTTTTTTCTATATCTAGTAATTTGTGTAGGAGATTTGGTAACACTAACGTCAAGATTTGTAATTTGAATTATGATTTTGACATTTTTGGAAATATTGAAATAATGTTGCATGATGGCACTAATAGCAGCAGGTTTGAATACAATTTGTTGGCTAATGTGCAAATGAAATAAAAGAAATAAAAATTAGGCAACGATTTAACCACATGGAACAGGGAACGAAACCGATTTTGTTCGGTTTCAATTAAGAGAAAAGTGTTAAGTGCCTATTTAGATAAATTGTGGATAAGTTGAAATTTCTCACAAATGTAATATAATATATTAAAGGTTGATATAACGCATAATTTTATAAATAGAAGAAATACTGATAACTAACTTTAAAACAGACCATCCGTTCTCTAGCCACTAAAGCTTCCGATTTATAAGAGCATAATTAGCAGCATTAGCAGCTATTCTCTATCCATGCTCTCTATTAAATCATCGTGGTGTCTTGTTCAATATAGCCTCTAGATGGTATCTATGTTCATCCAGATTAAGCCTTACTAAGGCCTAGGTACTTGTCTTAATTGCCGACCCATCATATCCCAGATATATTCTTGTAATAACAGTAGCATGCAGTCTTGCATTATCTTGTTGGAAACTGCCATTCTGTAACGTCAGCATGAAAGGTACTAACACCTGTTATAGAACGTTATCGATGTAACGACGTAAGTTTAATATGTCTGGAATGAACGAAAGGGGTGACCTTCGCCTAGTACATATCGGCCCTCAAACCATAACCCCAAGAAATAATAATAATAATAAATTTTATTTAGTATAAGAACTAATTATAATTAACAAAATCATACATATTTACTTTACTATCTTAAAAACATTGGTTTGTACATCTCTCAAATACAACCCCAACGTCTTATTAAGTTGCTTCGAGGTTATATTGTAAACAACCTTTCTTGCATGAACCGAAATAAACTAACACACCTAATTTTTTTCACGATTTTCCTACATATAAAGTCTACATTATCCTTGAAGTTAAGTTATTATCTACGATAATTCCTAAATATTTAATATTACTAACCAATTCAATTACACACATAAATATTGAATACAAAATCAGATCACTTCTGAAAAGTGTAACTATTTCCTAATAACATACATTTAGACCTCTTAACATTCTCTTAATTATTAGATATTTATTTCTAACCAGCAATTAACGATTTCAAGTTCACTGTTTAATACCACTGCTAACTCAGCTAAGTCCTGGCTCGCACACACAGTACTGTGTCGTCGGCAAAAACTGTAATTTACATTTTTTAATTACTGTACTTAAATCATTTAAGTATAGTACAAACAACAATGGCCTTAAAACCATTGTTGTGAAACCCCTATATTAATATTCTTACTTGAAGACAGAACGTCCCCACATCAAAAATCTGGGAACTATCTGTTAAATAGCTTTTCATCCAGGCTAGCACCGTTCCTCTTATAACAAAATTTTCTAACTTACTAATTATTCCACTCCTATCATTTGCTTCAAATCCAGCGCTTTTTTCGAATCATGAAGGACTGCCTAAAACGCAGCCTCACAGCCATTTCTTCTGAAATCCTACTGATAATCACTTAATAAATCATTAGACACTTACAAAATCTAACAACTAATTGTACCTTCTCAAGCAGTTTCTCCAGGGTGGGAAGCATATTTATCTATTTGGTTATCGACAAGAACATATTTGACAAATTTGATAAGTGTTTATTCTTTATATGATATGTTTTATATGATTACTTTTATATGATATGTGTATTTTTTATTCTTTAGTAAGGTTTTTAATGTTTTTCATATAAAACTACAGTTTCTCTACAGTTTTGTAGTTAAAATTAATAACTGGTTTAAATTTAAATAAAAATTTAATAGAAAAAGAAAGTGAATTTTTATCAATTGTTCACCCGGCTAAACGGGCAGTTATGGATATTAAAGTTTGCAGGAGTGTTACTAAAGTTACAGGTTTTCAGATATATATGGACGGTGTTAAAAAAAAATTAAACTTGGGAGTTTGTGCAATAATTTCCATGCTGAATTAATTGCAGTTAACAGTGCTATAAAATATATAATCAAAAACAACATTGAAATTTGTGATTTATTTAGTGATAGTGCTTCTGCTTTAGAGGGCTTTAAAAACATGAACAGACCTACTTATCTTCAAAACGAGATATGATTAGAAATTTTAAGAACGGGATCAATTTCTATTGGATCAAAGGACACTCTGGTATCAAAGGAAATGAGAGAGCAGATCAACTTGCAAAAGAAGCATCTTTGCTGGAGAATTCTCATATTGGATTTAATTTTATATCTAGACGAAGTGTTAAGAATAAAATTAGGAAATATTTTATGGGAGTTTGGCAGGAAAGATGGAATAAGTTAACAAATGGAAGATTGACTTACCAGTTTATGCGGAAAGTTGATAATGCTAATAATTTCCTATTTCCAGAAACAATAGAATTGATAACTGGTCTTGGTAATTTTGAAGAATACCTAAATAGAATTGGAATACGTGAATTTTCACTATACAGTTGCGTTGAATAAATTTGAAAACAGAAGTAGATTAGAAAATAAATTGTTTAGTAAAGGTTTATGTTGACCAAAAAATATAGACGAAATAAATAAAATAATTAAAACAATTGAGTGGTGGTCTATATTTAATGATTTCTCAAAGAATTTCATTGATAATAAATAATTTATAAAAATTTAATTTCCGGGACTGTTTTATGATTTTTTTATGGGAGGGATAGGCGAGGTAGGAAAGATGTTGGTAAAGTCTATTTTATTAAATCTTAATTAATTATATTATTTTCTTTATTCGAATTAATATTTGATTTGTAATAACATTATTGGTGTAGTACCATTTGGTGGAGCACCATAAAATAATTTTTATTTATCTTTAAACAAGATATACATGTAAACAGTTGCCATTGTTAAGAGTCAGTTCAAAGCTCCAATCCATAGCAATTCACTTTGTTGTTACATAAACAAAACCTTGACTCATCACTAAATACGATGTCATTCCATCAATAAACCCATTCCTTACTCTTCTTGATACCATGCAAGTCACTCTGCTATACAGGGAGGTGTTAATGGAAGCCGAAACTAGGAACTGTGTGAATGAACCCCAAAGGAAGAAATTCTTCTGTAAGCAGTTCCCATCAACAAGTGTCGATTCAAACTCTCGTTCAATCCACAGCAATTGACCTTGTTGTTTGAAGTCGATCCTACGCAGCCATCTATCTAAGGAGTCGGTTTCCGCGTGCATTGTTTCTTCGTATGGATTTTCCGGCAGGATCGCGCCTCTGAATATCTTCTTCGGGCCATAAAATCCATACCCGAGTAACTGTAGTCTAGTTCCGATTCAGCCTTTTCCCAATCCCTCGAAATGATAGAGCCGCCTCTTTCATACCGACAATTGAAGGGATCTTTTTCATGAGAATTTTGGAATTACATTACAGGAATAATTAATTGTGATGGAGTTAATTTGTCAGAAAAGCAATTTCTTTAATCGCAATAAGAAAATCAATTAATTATTTTCTTTGAAATACAAAAAAGCTGAAATCTTGTTGCATATTCAAGAAAAACGCTTAGGGGACGAGGTGCCCGTCTAATTCCGAGAAGTAATCCCGGCAAACTGGCGCTCTCATCGTCCCGTCTAATTGAATTTATTTATTGCCTGGAGCTGATCCGGTAAACTCGGGTACTAAACTGGCCGCCCTTAAGCCTCCCAAAACACTCCCGAGAGTCTGAAAGTAGAAAAATTGTCAGCCACCGACTAAGACGGGCATTTTCATTATTGGCCGCCTCATTCAACAGGAGTCGCTTCGCGCCCCGTTTCGGGGGCCAGGGACGTGTAGCTTATCGCTTAATCCGAACTGTCTTCATATATCACCGTCTTTCCTTATCCTGCCCTTCGAGGGGAACCACCCTCTTTGAAGGTCTTCTCCCACTTGTGCACGCGGCCGACCTTCTCTTGCGCACTTAACACAAACTGGCAGAGAGCCATCTTCGAATGTCTCTCTTTTGCGCGGGGACTTTGTGCCGTGAACGAGCTTATCGTACTCTTTTTTGTCGTTTCGTGGCGCCCTCATTGCTGCGTTAGATCCTCGGGGAAGAAGGGGCGAAAGAAAGGGCGCAAAGAATAGGGCCGGTATCGTGGTAAGGCCGGCTTAGCTGTGTTTGCGATGCCCTAAATGATATTGCCATATAGTATTTTCTGAATAATGTTTTTCGAATTTAAAATGATTCTGTTTTAAATTTAATAGTAGTAGAATAATGTCAGTTTGTATTTTTTTACAACGCTATTCTTACAAAGTAACAATTTCGTCGGAACCATAACCCAGTTATATTCCAGTAAAGTTGATGAAATGGATGGTAATCCGTTGCAATAAAAGTCCAGAGACGGGATAACACCGGATCCGTGCCGCCGGGAAATAGGAAATAAAATAATCTCAAGAGGATTATATAGTATTACAAGATACGTACAATGCCACGTCGAAAGCAGTACAAGACTTTGCTCTTGATGCAATATATTCCGGCCGTAGACGTCCGCAGAGTCGCTCGAGAATTTCGTCGCCGCACCCCAGCAGATTCTGAGCGAGAATTATATTGTCTTTAGCCATAAGCTGCTTTTCGTGAGAAATTAGAATGTGCCGTTATACAAATATATTTTCTGTAATCGTATACACACATCATATACCCTTTAGAATGTTACAATGTTTCAGATTTATCATGCATAAATTATACAATTTTGTTATAAATTGTCTGCATTACACAACAATCCACGGGATAGCTAGAAGATTCCATATACACGCGGAGATATCATATAAACGGCAATGAAGGTGGCGCATTGGAGTAAACAGGTCATAAATCGAGGGTTGAAAAAGCTATAAACGACGTCGTAAGCGTCTAAAGTGAGATAGAAACCGCACACCACATACGTACAAACGTAAATTTAAAATTTCCGTAAAACGGGAGGACGTTTTTTTTTGTGAGAACACGATGACACCATATACCCCTACTTACCATATAAAGATAGGGGGATTTATCACAATTTCGTAATGTAGTAAAGAAGAAGTTGACTATTAATCACACGAATGGGCGGTCAGCGTTCTTATTCCTTCCAGCTCTTTTATACGATTTAAGGAAGACTGACAATCTGCGCAACGAAGGCGATTTGCCATTATCAGATGAGCCATTAGTCAACTGTGATTAAATTACCGCCTACCACGCCCCCTTCCTGTTCGGGAATTTTTTAATTTCCGGTCTTCCTTCTGTGCCCGTGTACCTCCACTTACCTTAATTAATATTACGGTTATCTGGATATCTATCGGGTTTGATAAAGGGGAAGGATTAAGGAAGCTGAATGATGTAAAGATATAGATGGTTGCAAACATTTTTCTTTTTAGTCATTACTAAGACTGGCTATTTAATTAAAGTCGGTGTTTCCTTACTCCAATTTTTAACGATTTTAATCTTTAAGTCGTTTACAGAAATTACTTATTTATTAATTTACATTAGAATCTCGATAATCCGAACTAATTCGGACCGAAAGTGATGCAGATTATTAAATTGTTCGGATTGTTAAGTATTGTTCCTAAATAGTTGACATAACAAATATTAGATACAAGAAATAAAACACTAGAACATAAAAGGAATATATTTCTGTAAGCACAAAACTATAATTCTTACTTAAAGATAGAGTAGAACTTCGATAATTCGAACCTCAATAATCCGAACCTTCGCTAATCCGAAAGCCCTAAAATTAAAAATAAAATACTTGAGATGTTAAGTAATTTTTCCCATTTTTATGTGAGAATTGTACAGAACTACAATGTTTGGACCGATATAACTACAAACTACAAACATTTATAGTTAGCAAGTGAGGTCAATCCAACAAAGCTTCAGAACTAATACTAGAAGTAGAAACATTAGTGTTTAGCAGTCTTAAGAGACGTACGGCTAATCTCTAATAATAAACTAGTATTGTAACGGATATTAGTACCCGCTCCGTTTTAACGGAGCTCCGGTCAGGTCAACACTCGACATTAATAAATATTAATTATATCACTGTCACTAGAACTAACACTATACATTGAAATAGATGTTATGGATCTTGTAGAATATCCCCTGTAAATCTTGAATTTTGTAATTATTGCTAATGCTTACGGCGATTATTACTTTAAATTCATTGGTAAGGGTTTGATGCATCTCTGAAAGATGCATCTTCATATTTGACAAGGCAGAAGGAGTCTTTTGGAATAATGACATTCGTGGTGGATGGTTTTCTATATATTTTATAGTATAAAGTGTTATTAATCAAATCTTTAGATATGGTTAAGTCAAGAAAGCCAATTTGATTATTTTCTTCTCTTTCTACTGTGAATTCAAAATTTCTTACATTTTACAATTACTTTAAAATGTCGTCTACGTATCTCGTATAGAATTGTAGACTAGACACTTAACTAGAAATATCCGTGTTTACCTGTTCATCTGAAAACTGATTTGGTGCATTGGAACCGTTTTGGCCAATATATTTTATAATCAAAAATGTTTGTATTTTCTGGAAAACGTCCAATGTAATTTATAATTATGTTGCGTACATTAAACAACTTGAAGATGTATCTAACAAATTAGTACTATTTTAACACACTCTAGCAATTTTTTTCTAGCTTTTGGCATTTTTGACACTCTCAAAAACAACAAAATCAACTGTTTTCAATTTTTCGACGGTAACTTTGTACCCCACGGATATTTTTATTACATTAAAATCAGTTTTCAATCATAATTTTTCATTTATCGTACGCCTCCGAGAACTTCAAATACTAAATCAACTCATTGAACTTTATGTTAACTTGATGCTAATTAAGTTCGATTAAACTCTATGTTTGCATCTCAACCCAAACTAAATACTTGGATTTTTGTGGAAAGCAACATAAAATTGTTGTATTCCGCTTGAAAGAGAAGAAATATTGAAATCTGATTAACATGGAATATGGAAGCATAAAAGCAGGTATCCGGGGTTGCAATAGGCGGCTGCCATCTTTAAGTTATCCGTGGTCAGGTTTAAACTTGGCTTGCATCTTAATGTTAACCCAAACATTCGAATTTCTATCGAACTTTGTACTTAAAGTATTTCATCTTGCTTGAAACAGAAGAAAAATATAACTTCCGGCGACTTCGAAGACGTTGGCCGCCTTTGAAAACTTACCAAATGGTTGGAAATATCAAATTAACTCTTTGAAATTTACGAATTTAGTACTAATTAAGTTCGTTTGAATTCTGTCCATCTTGATTTACTATGAACTAAATGGTTGAATTATGTTGAAACCAACGTAAAAATGTTGTATTACACTTGAAATGGAAAAAAAAGTTAAACTCGAACAACTTGGAATATTGGAGCATAATGTCGGATTCGGGTTAGTATTCAAGATTTTCAGAGGTGAAAATGACCTCAGCCGCCTTTGAAGCCAGCCGTCATCAGTTTGCATTTTGATACAAACCCAAACATGTTTTTATGGAACTTTGTACCTAAAGCGTTGCATTTTGTTAAGAAAAATATGCTTACTTTTCCTCACTTAGATAATATTAGGAAAAAAGTTATCATGGTCAACCAGATCTACCGTAGGCTCCTTGAACGAAATTGGGGTCTCAAACCATAAATGATTCATTGGACTTACTTAGCAACAGCTGATTGCACAAATACAGTGGCTCGTATGTCTTAACATAATGAGATCTTGCACGACGGTTGCAATGTCGAACATGAAAATCCACAAGTCTAAAGTATGTTGAAGACTTGGGTGAAAGATGAGAACTACAAAAAGTGGGCATAAGGACAGATTTGTACAACCTATGAAGAATAGACACGATCATCACGGAACTTAAATGTTTTTTTATCAGGCTATGTTTGGCTGTGACGTAAAAGTAGACCTAAGATCTTTAGAAAACAATCAGTCGAATATAGAAAACGAGCAAGACTTGAAACAAATTCTTCAGACATTAGAGGGAGACGGAAATGATGTTGAAACTAAGATATTGACAAATATCAAAATGTAGAAGAGTCTGCAGGAGAAGCTGCAGAAAAAAGAGCAGATTATGAACTATATAATTAAAACAGAAATGAAAAAGGAAAGAAAAGACGAACATGATTCTTTGTCAGTTCATGTGAAAATTCCTGACATTGACAGAGGTAGAGGTGATTTTCCCAATGGTTATACTTGAATGTAATGACGATCGGTTGTATAAATTGGATAGAGAACATCTTACGGTAGAAAAAGATGCATCAATTCATATACGATCCGTATCTTTTCCCCAGATGAAGTAGACTACGTTCCTAATGACAAGGCAATGCAGAGTAGTACTACAGAGTCTGAAACGTTAAGTACAGGAGAACAAACTGCAAACTCCTGTTGTTTGGTATGAGAGAACATCCAAAAGAAAGTGAGAAACCTCGCAAAAAAGGGGCATCTTAAAGGGGTACCTTTGGTTAAAGTTTTTCTCACTGTATTTCTATCATATTTATAATAACGTTTTATCATGTCTCGTTTCTCTTCGTATGTAAAAGCCATCTTAAATCAGTATTAGTCTACTGTTTTAATTCTAATGACACAGTCCTATGAAAACACATAGCGTATAAGTTACACCACAGCCTTCTAATGAGATACTCCATTTGTTTGTTTTAATAATCCAATGTTTGTCAATGTTATATATCATTGAAAGCAGAATTAATTACCTTATTTTTTTGCTGTGAAAAACAAACATAGCGTCCATATGAAAGAATAAACCTAATGATAGTTTCACGAAAATGAAACGTGGAAGAAAATTACTAATTCTGTCATGATATTTTAAAGTAAACTACTTTTTAAACTATTTCTAAATCCAAAAACTTTATTGATTAATGATGAACCCTAAGATATGCAACTTTACTCCCATTTAACCATTTCTGTTAAATGCCTTATGGTCTCTCTTATGGTTTCTGAGATCGCAATGGTGAGGATTTGAATTATCCTATATAAATATACAATAGGAGAATTTTAGTATGTAACCTTTTTCAATAACTCCGCATCCGCTAAATTCACATCCGTAACGTCATTATAATAAACACATATCTAAATATAGTAGAGCCTCGATAATCCGAACCAATTGAGACCGGAGGTGGTTCGGATTATCAATTTGTTCGAATTATCAAATATTGTTGCTAAATGATTGACAATACAAATATTGGATACAAGAAATGAAACACTCCCATACTAGAATTTAAAAGCAACATATTTCTGTAAACACAATATTATTAGGGATTAGCGTACGTCTCCTAAGAATACTAAATCCTAATGTTTCTAGTTCTAGTATTAGTTATACTTTTAGTTTCAGAAGAATTTAAAAGAATCTAAAGCTAAACAAAGATTATAACTAGAACCAAAACTGAAGACGCATGGCTAAAATGAAACTTTATAGGTCTAGTGCTTTTATTAATTCTAGTTTTACTTCGATACAAGTATCCAATAATTTAAAACTGAATAACAGCTAAATTAGAGCTAATCTATCACTAAAGCTAACACTATAACTAGAACTACAAACATTTGGGTTTAACCGTATGTCTCTTAAGACGGAACCGAACTCAACCCAACCTAGCTTTAGAACTAAGACTAGATCTAGACAGATCAAGGTTTAGCCGTCTTAAGAGACGTACGACTAAATCCTAATGTTTCTAGTTCTATGTCTAGTGTTAGTTCTAGTTTTATTTCGATACAAGTATACAATAATCTGAAACCGAATAACAGCTATATGTAGAGTTAATACCAACAATAAAGCTAATATTAGACGTAGAACTAAATACATTTGGGTTTAGCCGCACGTCTCTTAGGATAGTTAAACCCAAATATTTCTAGTTCCAAGATTAATGGAAGTCTAATATATGGAAAAACTTAACTTTATAGTTGTTAGTTATGGTTACATATCACAAATTGAACTTGAATAAGTTTTCAATTTAAAAGAGATTTAGTGATTTGAACATATCCGACGCATTATTTATGCTGAGATAAGTTTGAAAATGAGTAATAATTTTTTTTCCTCTTTGCAACTCGATCCAGGGACATGCCTACTGTATAAATACATGAATATGTGTACACAGCTTTAATTAACATGATGAAGATAATTGGAAATCTTTTTTTGAACTGCTGTCGTAACCCTTTTCTTCGCTGCAACCCTTAATTTTATTTTTGTCTTTTTGGCGTTCGGATTATCAAAGTTCTATACTTATACAGTGAATATCATGAATAAACTTGACATCATATATTAATCTAATGCAGTGGGAAAACCATACTGTTACAAACTACATCTATAATACTACGAAAATTAATCCAAGTTAGATAATGTAAAACTCACATTAAATAATCCTGGTAGGGGGACGTTATCTCAAAAATGAATGTGTTTTGTTCATCCGGAATCCCATTCCGTTCTCGCATCCGGGACGAGAGATAGCCTGGATTGTGTTCGTGAGTGCGTAGACGAGGACACACATGGGCGGAAACTTGCTAAAGAGCGTTTGCAGTAGCAGCAACAGTGGTGGAAGTGAGATGGTATTGGAGGGCGCGAATGAGAGAGAACGTGGACCCAAAGTTAATGCAATAAAAGGATTTGTGGATAAATAACGGGCTTCGCGCTGGCCCCAACTCCTGATCTGCCATAAATCTAGTTCCCTTTAAAATCCGCAATCAACATGCGGCCATTAGCGTGTGCGGTGGACACGCATATATATCAAACTGGGGGGCGGAATCTGGTGATCTATTCTAGGTTCGGTTGCCCTAGGAGAGGTTACTGCAAGTATTATCCATTTGAGAGCTGCTGTTAGAGTAAAGTGAACGTTTATCTTGTGGAAATCGATATTAGCCTAATGTTTAAAAAAACAGAACTCACATAAGCTCTCAAATCAAACAAGTAATATTTCGAATTAGGAAAAAATCGCGTGGGTTGGATATCTATGATTAATATACAATAAAAAAAACTTTATACTTCGCCAGAAAAGGACGCGCCTTGCTATCATCATTTTTGTAGGGGTCCTGGAAACGGTCTCCTCCAAATGAATACAGCCACGGTTCGCGTCTTTAGAGCCTTAGGCGGCCGAAGAAGTATAAAAGAACCATAAGAACAGCCGCCCTGAGACATTTCCTTTTATTAAAATACTATATTACCATGCTGTGGCTTCGGCACGGCGAGAACCCTCCGAAATATTGCGGTGGAAGGAGTGCCCACTATCAACGCGAACGTTGGGTTTACAGTATAACGATCGACTATGAAGTTTGGACCTTATACAGGAAACGGTGGAAATGGATTCGTGGAATCATATATATTTTTATTATCATTGTCAATAAAAAATAAAATATTTATGGCTGGTGCAAATTAAATGTAGGTTTCTAATCTTTTTTAAGAAACTATTTTGTTATCAACTTGAGCTATGATAAAAAAATTGTTCTTAAAATTCCTTGTCACGTTACCCCATCTGCGCCCATTATAAATATTTATGTAGCAGTATTTTGTATAATTACTAAAATATTGTGCTACTTACACATTCTCTTAAATTTAGAAATGTTGATTAGTAACATTGCCAAATATATACTTTTCTCAAACTATAATGTTATTAAATTCAATTACCTATTAATACATATAGGGCGCGCATATCGTATGAAAGCATGAAAAAATCGAGAAGTGATAGTGATTCATCGCATAGAAGTGGAAGAAACAGATGTACTCGCCAGAAACTATTTCACTCTAACGCACGTCAAGTTATGGGCGTAATATTTGTACGTTTAACGAAAATAATTACAGAAATCGATGAATCTTCTTGTGGTACAAACTATATAGAGGTTACATAATCTTTAGAATTCAAATTTTCGATTCAGTGATATATTTGTATACCCAGGTTTGTAAACGTAACTACTTAAAAATTACCATTGGCCATAAAAGAAAAGTAAACGATACAGTCAGACATACTACTAGTGTGTTGTATAGACAGGATGTATGTGTACTTGAATCCGCTTCTTCAAAATTTCAATACATTGATAGTTTCCCTAAAGAGTTATAGAGTTATCTGTAAAAATAAAAATAGTTCCGTTCATTAACAGGATCAAAACTGTAAACAAAAAGATGAAAAGTCTAACTTCACAATTGTGTAAATTTCACTAAATAACTTTTAAACTGTAGAGCCATAATTTATAAGAATAATCGATAAAACTTTTTGGGGCGATATTGAAACTGTCATCAGAACTCCAAAACGTACATTATTTTATGTATACAGGGTATAAAAGGTATACAAAAATAATAACATTTTTTCATTAATTAATAACTTTTCAAATAGCCCCAGAAAAAGAAAGCTAGAGCGTTTAAATCAGGTGATCTTGCAGGTCTCTTCCTATCCATCTATGTGGAAAAGTTTGTATTAAATGTTCTGTAAACATAATAGAAAAATGAGCTGGAACACCATCATGCTGGAAACGCATTCCGAAAGAAATGCTCCAAAAGAGCATTATCTAGTTAACAAACCTGTATCACGTAATCTTTGGTGAATTCTTGCAAAAATATGATGTGAAGGAATCTGGCATTTTGGATAAGCTATAGCTTAAAGTTCGGTGGCCACCCCATTAGTACTACCATACATGAAATGCATGTCGGCTCTTGTGCATGTTTAAGCTGCACTCAATGCATGTTCATTCTGCGTTAGTGTAAACAGTCATAGTAAACGAAGCTTAGGTAATGCTAATAGTCAAAGGCACAATATTAACGATGTCATCAATCAATATCAACAGTAAATGTTATTGATATTTCACAATGTAAGCCACCTGTAATAAGAAAACCATACCTCCGAATCTATTCATTTACAGACCCATGTTTATTAAGACTTTTTTGTTTGTTTTGTTATCAACCCTTTTAAATATTTTTAATTCATTTTTTAACACCATGTATTTTTTATGTATAAAAAGTAGCAATATGTACATGATTTCATTAAATTTATAAGATTTTTTAAAGTACTTTTATTGATATTAAGAAATGTAACCATTTCATAACAGTTATATCATTTGTGTTGTTCAAAATTAATAATTCAAATAATTTCTAGGATTACAGAAATAACCATACAATAGTTATTTTTGATTCTTGAGAGTGAAATGACACTTTTGCATTCGAAAACGAAAGTCTCTCTCTCGCTAAAGCTCGCAAAAAACATCGTTCGAGAATGCAAAAGAATTTCGCTATCGTGTATCAAACAAAATTTTTTCGAAAACTGAGTGTTTTTAATTGTTGGTTGTGGTGCGTTTGCAATGTGTCCATAACAATAAATCAACCATTAACAGTACCAAATTCTTTGATTTTCGTAGCTTGACGTAAAAGTCTTTTACGTCCGGAATGTAAAAGACTTTTACGACCTGTGAACAAAAAAGTATCGTTTTAACAGTCGCTGAGTACTACGCTAAAGTGAACTTTTAATAACAGTTTTCGAAAAAAATTAGTTTATGACGAACTTATTGGAACGAAACCACATCGTAAGTCGAGTACTACCTGTATGTCGATATTCTTTTGAGTATCATATATACAATGTTGAAACTTCCTTTTAAATAACTAGAGAAAGTATCTACAAAGTAGTATTGAAATGTAGTTATTCATTATTCCTCGCGATTTTATTTGCCAACATTTTTTTACAGCAATGAAAGAGATGTAATTAATCCCAACAACATTAATCAAACTAATCGATATCTTTTTATAGAATTTTTATAGAATCAGGTTTTCGTAGACCAACCTAACTTCGTAAATCGTGGAACGGATAGTGATTTTACGAAACGCCGGATACCGGATAACGGGCATCATCTTCAGCCCGATATCCAGTTATCTGGCATATCATTAGTTTTATGTCATACACAGTGTCCGATATCTTCTGACATATTTCCTTTCTTGACATATTTTGATAAAAGTTAATGTGATTTATAAAGGAAAGCATGTACCTTCCTCAGAACAAAACCATACTTGATTATCTCTTGACATAGCTGAATATTTTTATATACACAACCTGTATATAAAAATATTAGTAATGATATGCGAATATTGAAGGGGTGATTCTACATCGAAAATTAATGATAGTTTCTTATATAGACTATGGTCCCAAAATGTTCCGTTATTAAAATACAGGGTGTTCAAGTTTAAAAAAAAAGGATATTAATTAATATTTTCGGAATCGCTTTAGGTATTTTTATGAAATTTGGCATATGGTGATTAAAGGAGAAAATGGTACGCCAATGGTTTTTTCCTAAATAAAAAATATTTTTGAACTCCCCCTTCAATTTGAGAAATAAAAGCCCTCTTGAGCTTTTGGACTGCAATGCTGCATTTTTGAGAGAAAAATTAAAAACCGTCAGTTGCTCAACAGAAATAATACGTATTGTAATTATTAAGGATACAATTTTGCAATAAATCTAGGTGCCTGAGCCTAAATGTATGTACATATCATTTGTTGTTTTACGTACGTTTGACATTTCAAACAACTCTTTGTAGTTAAAATCTGTTTACTGTTAATACCTTATTTGTAAATACCTTAAAAAAAGAAAAAACATTAACACTCTCTATTTTAATAATGGAACATTTTCACATTCATTAATTTTCGATGTAGAATCACCCCGTTCAATATTCGCATATAATTACGGAACACCCTGTATATATTCGTTTTTAAGATATCATGTTTTGAACTCTTCTATTTTTATGAAAAGATATATAGTATTTCAATTTTCCTAATAGAATTTGTAAATTGTAAGTTGAACATTTTTGAAAAAATCGTTGAAAAACGAATTCTTAACACTTAAAACGTCAGTTGAATTTTGGGGAGACCAAACCAATTTATTACTAAATATGTCTATAAAAGTTAATGTCTTGTCTTTTTTACCTTGTTGGATGTTTTCTTTTTCAATCTAATGTATTACTAATGATACACTCGCCTTCTTTATTGAAAATACCATTGTTATTCGAAGATGTCCGTCATACCCATTAGGCAAGACAAGATAAGAAGTGTTTAATTTTTTGTATTTCACGTTTAGCGTAGCTATTTGTGGTGCAATATACATGAATTAGTAACTAGTATAGCAATGCGTCTAAGGCTGTCATTTCTTAGCAGCTAAAACTAAAAAGAATAAAGAGAGGCATATGTCGGAAAAAAGTATTGTTGATAAAGTGGCGATCCCAATTATACTAGTAATATATACAATAATTATAGTAATAATATAGACAAATCCAGGGACTGGGAGCAATAGTGAGAGTGATAATGATAGTCCCTTTTAAAGGTGAAATAATTACTAAAGAATCAGCAGGTGTTACTATATTAAAGTGGTGAAATCAGAGAGATAAATAATAGTTGAGAATTCCTTTCAAAAGACGTGGAGGATAACCGTTAATAACCAAAACATTCATCAGTTTTTTTAGATTATGTTTATGAAAGGAAGGATGAGAGAGTTTCAGAACTCTATGCTTCATCCCCACAACAGTATTAATTTTTTGGTTCATTGGATGATTAGAAAAGAAGTTGATGTATCGACCCGTGTAAGTTGGTTTAGTATACCAATCCAGGAGGATCATTTGATCCTCACTTCTCACTACTCGGGTATCCAAGAAAGGTACTGAACCATCCGTCTCCGTCTCTACTGTAAATCGAATATTAATACTGTAACTATTGCAAACATCTAATATAGTGTTAAGATGATCACTTGGTACTGAACAAATTATGTCATCAACATATCTGAAAATGGAAGGTAATTCAAACGGTAATTGGACTGCCCGTTACGTCCGATTATTTCTTTTGTGGGATAACCTACTTATAAACCATCTAAATTTCTAGCTAATATACTAACGTCGACGTTCGCGGAAAGGACTGAATATAATATTAAAGATTCTTTCACTTTTGCTGAAAGAATGAGGAACCTTCTTCTACTTCCCACCTACGTGCTTATATCTCTTGATGTTGTTTCCTTATTTACAAACATCCCCTTAGAATTGGTAAAACAAACCATAGTTGATAACTGGAACTATCTAGAAGATAACACAATTTTAGACATTACAACCTTTATTGATTTAATTACTTTCCTTTGTGATACGTCGTCGTTTACATTTAATGGTGTATTCTACAATCAAATTTTTGGTACGCCTATGGGAAGTCCTCTTAGTCCAATTTTGGCCACTATGGTGATGGATAGTTTACTGGATTATTGTATTCCTAAGTTACCCTTTGAATTACCTTTCATTTTCAAATATGTTGATGACATAATTTGTTCAGTACCAAGTGATCATCTTAACACTATATTAGATGTTTTCAATAATTACAATATTAATATTCGATTTACAATAGAGACGAAGACGGATGGTTCAGTACCTTTCTTGGATACCCGAGTAATGAGAAGAGAGGATCAAATGATCCTCCTGGATTGGTATACTAAACCAACTTACACGGGTCGATACATCAACTTCTTTTCTAATCATCCAATGAACCAAAAAATTAATACTGTTGTTGGGATGAAGCATAGAGTTCTAAAACTCTCTCATCCTTCCTTTCATAAACATAATCTAAAAAAACTGATGAATGTTTTTGTTAATAACGGTTATCCTCTGCGTCTTTTGAAAGGAATTCTCAACCATTATTTAGGAACTTCCATAAGTCCTTTTGATGGTGACCAAAGGTCTGATATTGTTGAAGAAACAACACAGTTTAAATATGTAAAAATACCCTTCATCAAAGGCTTTACATATAGGTTCATATCCTTTTTCGATCAGTTCAATATTCAATTTGCTAAATATAATTACTTACCACTTAATAGAGTTTTTTCAAAAACCAAGGACAACGTTCCTATTTCACAACAATCTAACATCATTTACTCTATTCCTTGCGTTAATTGTGAAGGAACGTACATTGGTACGACAGCTCAGTATTTCGGGAATATACTTAAACATCGGAATGATTGTAGGGGTAGAAATGAGAATAGAAGTGCTCTTGTTTACCATCATGTTAAGGAAGGTCATATTTTGATTTTAACAACGCTAAAGTTTTAGACAGAGAGTCGGTTTATAATAAACGTCTTTTTCTTGAAATGGTTTACATTAATAAAGACACAAGTTCAGTGAATTTCAGAACGGATACAGAAGGGATAAGTTCAATCTATAGTTTTATAATTAACGACTTTACACGACGAGAGTTACGTCCTTAACTTTTTGAGCCGCTTTTTTCCTTTTTGCCCCTTCAGTGTTCCTCTTTAACAAAATTCAAAATTTACCTGATTTATTCTTGTTTTTTGAAAATCAAAAAAAATAACAAAAAAAATCATTCTATTTTTAACCTTGTCATTGTCCTCTACATTGATTAATGTGTCAAGAAAATTTTCTATTTAATTTTATAAAAATAAGTTTTTAAAATTTTTTATCTAATTTTGAAGTCAATCTTCTTACTTGCATTGTAAGTCGACTTTAATTTTAAGATTTTTTGTAACGGTGCCAATCTATTTTAATATTGTAGTGTTTTCTTGATGAAGCAATGAAATAATTGCGAAAGCTCGGATAGCGAAAAAGGAAGTTGTTTTCTTATCCATTGGTTGCTTTTCCCAAGATTTTTTAATCTTTAATTGTCGACATTACCATATAATCAGATTATTAATCCATATTTTATGGGAGTATCACGCATATTATAAAGAAAGAATTATAATCAATAGTTTGTGATTTTGGTCACAGAATTTTATTCTGGATTTAGTTTTAATGCAAAGAAACAATTTGTATGATAGCCTCAGAGCATCCACAAGGTATGTTAAAAGTTTTCAATTTTCCTTATTATAATTTTCATTCATACGGTCAGTCATACTTTTTATTTCATTCAAAGTATTCATACTCCTTAAATTTAAATAAAAAAGAAAAAGTTAAATAATTAGATAAATATTTAGATATATAATTAAACAATTAAAAAAAATTGAATATATTTTTTAAAGAATTAAAATTTATAATTGCTAGATAAAATTAATTTACCTGTGGGAAAGAAGTCGATACAAAAAATATCCTACCTTCAGTTCTTCCTGGATGGACATCTGGAAAACATCTTCTTGGTAACATTAATTTAAAGAATAGGTCAGACATATACATATTGTAACAAATTCAGTTAGAAAACGGAAAAACAATTTTTCATTTGATATATACATAAAATTAATTTCATTTTATTATTATTATTATTCAGTTAAATAATGTTTTTATTTTATATTTTGTAAGAATTTTGATTGGGAATTTTCTTTCATTTCATTTAAAAGAAAAAATAGATTTAATTTTAACGGACGAATACGGGTCCGTTCATATTCATTCTTTTTTATTTTCCTTTACAATTTTGTATAGTTTTCATTTAAATATATACATTTTCCAATTTTATTTCGATTTTCATTTTTTTTATAATTATTTTCACTTGCATTGTAAATTACAAATTTCATCTCTCATTTTGTTTTATTATCAGAAAGGTTCCTTATTTTTATTTTGTGTTTTCTTCGAATATATATATAATTCTTTCGAAAATTATTCACCTTTTTCTATGTTTTAATTTATTTTTTTGATTTTTAAGAATAAATAAATCTCAAATAATGTTTTTTGTTGTACCCAGTTACATATGCCGAAGTTCAAGTACAGATAAAATACAAAAAAAGTTATTTAAAAATCACATAGTTTTATTTTGTAATAAACTCAAGTAAAAATTCATTATACACAAGCTTTTAATACTTGTTAAACCGTTTAAAAATTAATATAAAAGCAATGGAATGGCATAAGCTGATGATACAATGCCGATGATACATTGATGAACATTCGTTGTATCGGTGTGTTGTAGTTAAAGATACATGGCGTTCAAAGTCTTATGATAAAGAAAAGTATGTACTATCCTCAGAACAAAATAGTACCTGAATATCTCAATTGGTTTTTGAGACATGAATTGTTGAAGTTATCCTAAATTTGTAACATTTCATAAAATTTAAAATATTCTTAATAATTCTGAAAATGAAATTAAAATGATTGCAAAACCTTTATCTAAGCTTTTAAATTAGAAGATCTGATTTTTATATTTTCCTTTAAGCATAAATATTATTAAGTGATATCAGTAGTACTATATTATTTTTTATCTGATAATATAAAATGAAGTAATTTGCATTTGAATAAACATTACCGAAACAATTTATATGTTAAAAGAGAATCCAGTTATAGAAATCAGCTTGAAAATCTGACCCAAATTTACGGTCGAAACTTTTGCCGGCTTTTTATCTTTGGTCCACCCAAAATGGAATTAGTGGACTGTATACAGTTTTCCCGGTCCTGTGGCAAACTCAGTTCCTAAACCGGCGAGGCATATCGCGGCCGTGCCACCAACGCCGTCGCCGCCGCCACCGCCACCGTCCATTTAAACAGCTCACAATTATGTCGCTCTCTCTTCCCCATAAATTCCGCGTAGATAAAGCGTTACATTTATCTTCTTTTAAACTGGGGACTCCGGACGACGGAATTATCCCCATATATCCTTTCGCCTGGGCGATGTTAATCCGGGGGGCCGGGTCGTCGCGGTGGACGTGCCTCGATCTGACTGCATCCCGTCGACTACTGACTGCCTGAGTTAAAACCTCAGCTATTTTCAACCGCCTCCACCGCCTAACCCTTAGGACCACAAACGTTGCAACAGCTCAGCGTTTTTAGTGATTTAAAGACGTAAATGAGAAAACTACGATGATGTTGCCAGTTACAGATTTCTGGATTTCTAAATCATACTATTGCAAAATAGAAGAAGAGTTAAAAGAAAATCCTTTCAATATTACCAACTACGACAATATGTTGATATTGAATACAATAAAATGACAGTATCCTGTTGCACAGGTTCATTACCGGCAACGCAACGCACACTTTCCCTGAAAGCATCAAAGAGCCGCCTTCCTCTAATCTCCCTCAACCATCCTTTCAAAGGACGCATACTCACACATACACAAAGTGTGAATCGTTCCAAAGCGATATCACACGTTCTACGTTCGCTTTGCCAACACAGCGCCTTATTAGCGCATGTAATCGATCTGGGTTATTTAATTAGGTGCCCGTGTTAGTGTTACTTATGCTAACACGTGATATATTGGAACAAAGAGTTTTATAACGTCGGTGTCGAGATCGTTGCGGTTACGGCGACCTCGTTACGAGAAAGAGTTGAAGAGAAGGAAAAATCGGGATAACTGGAGACGCGATTTTACGGTACGAAGCGCCCTCAGCAAACCGGGTTTCCGTACAGCTGACGGAGAAACTTTTAATTCAACCGCATTCCTCTGACCTCCTTACAGATTGCAAGTTGATGGCCCTTCGTGCTAGTTCTAGTTAAAATTAAAACGTACACAAGTTGTTTGTAGATACGTTAACACATATTGTGTACAATAAAATTTTTAATTTAATTTTCTTATTAGTATTTTCTTGAGTAATTAGAATATAATTTAACGTTATCAAAGTTGAAGGAACTAAATTCTAAATCTTGAATTAATTTGAGCTAAATGTTTCGAAATTAACACAAATACATTTAAATACATATATTGGTTTGTTTTTAATTTAGCATTACTGTAGAACTTATCATAGGGACCGAACATATAACAAAAAAAAACATATAACATTTTTAAAGTTGCAAAGCATCCAAATCCGGATAGGCGCCAAACACGTGGGTTCCCTGCGTGTACGAATACCCACACAAAATTTTTAATAATTTTATCTGGATTGAAGTTGCTATTTTCAATTAGTTTTTTAATTTGAATGAACTCTTGAACTTTTTCCATATGAGAAATACCCAGAAGACCAGAAATGCTGCCAAAAGGCTTGAAATGCTTCTATAAGAGAAATAGAGTTGTTACTGCTTCTAAAAGCAATATCAATTCTGCTTTTAGAAAACTAGGTATTGTTTGCAGAAGACTTAATATTGTTTGCAGAAGAGTTAATACTGCTTCCTGAGGATTTAATACTGCTTCTAGAAGATTTGAAATGTCTCCAAAAGACCCGATGCTGCCGTTGGAATACTTCATACTGTTTCCAAAAGACTTGAAATGCTTACGAAGACTTGGGTTCCAAGGAGTTAGCCTTGGGAGTATTCATAGAAATTGAAGGCGCATTCGATAAGACGGCCTTTTTTGATATTGGCGATTGCTTTAGCTAAGCATAATGTTGTTCCAACCACTTGTGATTGAATAGAGATATGCCGCAATCATAGAATCGTTAAACTAAGGTCTAGCAATGTTACCCTTAAAAAGACTGTCACGAGAGGATGTTCTCAAGGAGATGTTCTTTTCTGGAACAAATTTACCTCTGTACTGTTTATGAACTATCACTTAGAGCTTGAAGAAGCGGCATCACTAAATAGTCTAACACTTCAGTGGACGCCGACACACTGGCAAAAAGAACAGCTGGTATAGTACCCTGTTCTTCTTTGCCGACGATTGTCCCATCTTTAGGATCTCATATTGAGTTAATTAAAAACTTAACTCAAAAAAAGTTCTTGAATTAGTGGTAGAGAGTTAAAGGGTACCAGTTAGCGAAGAAGTTATTATTTTATTCCCCAGCTGATGAAGTACAGAAATTTGTGAGGCTAAGTGAGACCGTCTTACGAATAATTACAATAACAATATGTAGAAGAAAACAACCAAGTTTTGCGTAGGAAATAGAAACAGAAATAGACCTTCCTGCAGAAAGACTGAATCTAGATCTGTTAGAATAATGCAGAATCCATCATACCTCCAAGTCTTTAACTGATTGAGGAAATTGTATGATGTTACCATCTAGTGTCAGATAGGTTTCATTGATGGAATAAAATTTTGATAGCAAAGATTTTGATTCGAAACTAATAGCATGAATCTTTTCTATATTCAAATTCAAGCTAAATGCAAGCAAGACTTCTATTCTAAGCTGTATTATTATTAATAATCATAGTAGCGCTGTTTATGAAGATGGAAAAGAGGAGGGGACCCAAAATACTGCCCCTAGTTACACTGCAATGGCTTTTAAATACAGACTACACCATTGAGGTCTTATATATATATCTAGAGTGCGTATGTGGTGGTGGTGGGGGCAATCAGAAAGTCAGACATGTTGGATGTACCGACCTGAACTTAGCAATAGTTTCAAGTCGCTATTGTCCCTAGAATTATAACCATTATAACCAATTATAACCTAACAATTCTCATAAACGTCACTTTCGTAGTTTCACTTTCGTAGATCAAGACTTACCCTCACAACATATAATTCAATTGATAAAGGAAATTGCTGCAGTATATATCAGAATAAGATTAAATTACATAAATAAATGTTTTAATTTAAATGCAAAAGGTCGTCCTCTCCGAAATAAATTTAACAAATTAATATTATTTCATAATCAGTAACAATATTGTTTTAAGTTTCTTTTATTTTGTTCTTTATATCAAAATTTTATTTTTGTTGAAGGTTTTCGAATTCTTGTTTCATATCACACATCCAGTTCAATAATGCCGTATGTACACTTCTAGAAAACTACAAAAATCAAGAAAACAATTTTATCTGTGCAGCTTTTTGAAATATTTTAGAATATAAATATATGAAAATATTGTTATGCTTTCTGTTCAGAAGTACAATACAATATACCCGTGCATACCGAGTGCAATAAACTGTAGCAATACAGTCTTAAGTGAAAATATGCAATTTTTGCATTTATGGCACTATTGAACTAGGTGTGCGATATATATTTTTATAATTTGATAGGTTGGGAGATTATTTACAACAGTCCACAATGTTTCTGGTTACTTGATTTGAAATTAACAAGTGAAGTTTAAGTAAAGTTTATTATTAAGGAATGTTTAGTTCTTTTAAAACAAGCTAACAAATATTTATAAAGATAAAAATTAAGGTGATCAATCAGATTTTTTTAAATATTTTCTTAGTTTATGTTAATTTATAAGGGTTATTGTTAAAAATTATTAAGTTCTTCTACAATATATAATTCATAATTATTTATCAATAATTGTGTTTTGTTTTGGTTATTATTTTCTGTCTTTTCAGTTTATAATAATGTAAATTCTTGCATAAGTTATATAAGAATTTCGAAATTCCCGCTAACTTGGTACATCTAACATGGCGATCTTTCGGGAATCATTTTTGGCGTGGTGGGGACAACAGCATACGCACTCTAGATATATATATAAGACCTCAATGGACTACACAAAGAACGATTAGAAATATATTGACACTAACCAATGCAGTTCGGCGAAGAACCTACAGATGATAGAATTGCCACTAACAACCTGGGATCAACAGAATAAAACGCCTTGGTGAAGTGCCGTTCAGCATAACTACGTTATATGACCTATGTACAGTTTTCAGGAAGTGTAAATTCACATTATTTTACTTCTAGGTATAGTGTTATTGTGATTTTTCATCTAAAATTAAAGGGGGTCTTTCATATAAGTTTTTTTTAAACCTTTTCTCTAAGTCGCAGCCCTCAAAAATTGTTGTCTTTTTATGGGCAAACTATCGATATTTAAAGAAAATGTGAAGAGACGAAAAGGTTGTGTATGAAACCCTATATTTAAATAAGGTTTTCAAATCGAAAAATGTAGACGCATTAAAAACTTTTGTGCAATGTATTGTAGAGTTGGACTTTTTCACACGTATATAACCTTTTAGGGTTACTAAAATTGCCATAAGCTCTCATTTTATTAGTAATAGTTATCTGCTAAATTTCATTTATTTCAATTAATCCAAAATGGATTTAATTCATAAAAACATTTTTTTTTCTTAACTTTAGAAGGCTATGACTTGGAAGACGCCAGGTTTTGAACAAATTAAATTACGTCAGATCTCTTTACCTTTCGCATCAATTTAGAAACAACCTTTACATGATTGGCATACTAAATGTAGAACCAGCTAATACAGAATGGCATAGATCACAGAGATGCCAAATATGCAGATTTAGAAGTACCTAAATGTCTCGTAATTATTTCATACAATTTCCTAAATTAAGGTTTTATATAGAATAAAATAATAATTTTACAGATCAAAAAATAAATAGACCATATTAAACTATTAATTTTGATTATCAACGATGTTTATCGATTAAAAGCTAATTGTAAGATAGTACACGGGACAATAGCTACTAATATACATAACATATAATTTTTTTAATATTTTTATTTAATATTGGAATATTATGTGGTTTAGGAATTTTGGGATCCTCATAATATAGGAATCAACGTTGAGAGCCCCGAATCGAAACTATTTTACATTAGTGGCAAGGTTTTACGTGGTTGCATTATATCTAACGATAGAGGTGGCTGGCGATTTTCGACTTTAACAATACAGATTTGCCATTAGCCTTAGCCTAAAATGTTATGATAGCTTATGTCATATGATACAAATGCAGTTTGCTAATTTAGTTTGTCTCTACAAATAATAAGGAGAACAATAAATCTCTATAAGTGCATAAATAAGGTGAAAAATACTGAAATTAGGAAAGCTTCAAACGACGATTTCTATTTGAGGTGGTTTGAAAAAATTCAAAATGCGTGCTCCACAAATAGTCTAAATTGGGAAGAAAAAGATCAAAAGTATATTAAAACCATTAATAGTACTATAGGAATGCTCTCATTTCAAGTCTTTGAGAGACAATTTCAAGTCTTCTGGAAACATTTCAAGTTTTCTAGAAGCAGTATTTAATTTTGTGGAAGCATTTCATGTTTTTTTGGAAGCAATATCAAGCCTTCTAGAAGCAGCATCTAGTCTTCTGGGAGCATTGCAAGTTTTCTAGAAGCAGTTTAAGTCTTCTGTATGCAATATCAATTCCTCTAGAATCAGCATCAACTCTTCTGGCATTTCAAGTCTTATACAGGCAATTTCTGCAAGCAGTATCATGTCTTTTGGAAGCAGTTATAATCTTTTGGAAGTATTTCAAGTCTTTTGGAAGCAATGCTAAGTCTTCTAGAAGCAGTACAAGTCTTTTGGCAGCAGTTCAAGTCTTGTGGAAACATTTCAAATGTTCTCGCAGCATTTCTAGTCTTTTGGAATCATTTCTGATATGACAAAAGCTCAAAAGTTTATTAAAATTTAAAAATTAAATGAATATGGCAACTTTAATATGACGCGTATACAGAAAGTACAGAAAGTACGTAGAAATTTCGATATTACCATATTCAGAAGATACCTACATAGTTAACAGTTTATAACACGTTAAAACAGAAAATTCCGTGCTTAATCATAAAACATAACTTACGTCATTAATAATTTAAAAAGTTTAAACAATCACAACACAGCGATACACAATAACAGATTATTTTGTTTCCAAAAAGAACTCAACAATAATACAACGGGGGATAACATGATTTATTTGTTCGTTTAGTGTTACTTTTTTAGGGTTTTATTTTTTAAATTTTATTGTTTCGAATATTTCTAAATTCTCTAATAGATAATCTTTATTCTTCTTATGTAATATATTTCTGCTTTTCTCTATAACGAATTCGTGGGTATTCAAATTTATGTCTTCCAAAAGCCGAGTTATATTTTGTTAGATGTTCTTTGATTCTTGTATTAAAATTACGTTCGGTCTCTCCGATGTATGTGACTTGACAACTATTACATTCTATTAAATATAGATCCCTTTCTTTGACATTATCCTTACTGTGTAGTTTTAAATAATAGTTTTATGCTATATCTTTTGAACAGTTTATTTAACTTTGGTGATATAGTTCTCGGATAACTAATTGTTTTAAACTTATCTGGTTTGTTGAGATCATGTGCTCCTTCTAAGGAAGAAATTTGTTTCTAATTCATTTTGTTACGTTTTTTGACTATCAATTTTTATACAGTGTTTTCGGGGTAATTGGTATTTTTTGCTACCATTTGTATCGTTAATATTTCTTTTTCAAAATATTAACGCTTATAAATTATAAGCAGTGATAATAAATAATAATATAAATAACAAATAGAATTATTAATTCAAACAGTTTATCCCTTCCCTAGTATGCTAGGATATAATGACACCATTAGTGTTGTGGAGTATGTGATATCCCAAAATAATTAACTAAAATAAACCACATATTTGTATGTAGTTTATGTATGTAGTTCACCGAATTTTTTTCAAATGACATATTTTTCGGTAAAACTGCATTGAAATATCTGAAGAAATAATAAATCTCTTCTAAGACTTCTCTAAGACTCTTCAACCGTAGGACAATTTATGTAGCAAAAATTTGCATGATTTAAATGTGTGGGCATACGATCTACGGGTACAAATGATATTCCTGTAGTTTGCATGAAGATATTTTAAACATCTGGAACTTGCTTTCTGTCTCTTAGCCTGAGAATCCTCAGGCGTCCTTAGTTCATCCTGTAATAAATTATCACGTATTTGAAAATTAATGTGCATTATATTTCGATAGTCCTCTGGAAACGATATACATAACTGTTTCAAAAAATGTCTTTTCATACCGTAGTATTTAAAATTGTGTTAAACTTTGTATAGTACCTGCGCATTCACATCAGCAGTGTTGAGCGGAGAGTAAAGGGTGTCATTGGCCACCGTCGGCTATTCCTTGCTGCACGATAATTCACCCTTCCGTTTGATGCATTGTAGAATTTAATTACTTCTAGAAGTAAGCGTTTTCTTTAGTTTTCGGTATACTTCTCAGTATGATGTAGAATAGAAAACAAAATATTTCAGGTTAAAATGCAATTAGAGCAATTCTTCCATATATTACTCTATCTTTTGTTCCCACCAAATTTTGAGGAATGTGAGAGCTCAAAAAGTTGCAAATGTGTAGCCAATTCTGAGATACTCACTGGGAGTATAACACTTCTGACTATTTTCATTAAATTGGTCATAAATGCCTCTAATTGCCGCTATTTTGTCAAATCTTTGGCTTTTTGTAGCTGGCTGGTTCCTGGTCTTCTTTCTCTTGTACCTGAGTTCCACTATTCGTTATTTCGAAAACCGCAATTATTTCTCCGCCATCTGATTCATCATCACCATCAATTTTAACATCAGATATCGCGCCAACCATCCCACAAAGCCTGCACCTGTTACTGTTCCTGTTTGTAAGACATCTTAATACAATTTTAGTAAGTAGCAATAATGGTAGTATTTGTTTTATATTGTAGTAGCCATGTATTTGACTCCAATCGCCTTTATTTCTATGTAACACAGCTGTCAGAGATGAGACGTTAGACGTTAGATATGCGTCATGACATCTGTCTAAATTTTATCCAAAAGTACTCGGCATACACAGGCAATCAGAAATGACCCCAAGTAGTAATGAGTTAAGGAACGAACGGTGGGATCTCTCGTACTTTACAATGCTAATGAAGGCGTAAAGGTCAAATTATAAATTTTTCACTCCCTTTCGCAAATCTAATTATATCATTGTTATATACATTAAAAAAAGTGTTTGGTTTTCATCTTTATAAAACTTTTATTTACCCAGTTTAAAAGTTTAAAACTGATGGGAGAATAAAACTTCTTTTTTCGGTTTGACTACCACAAAAACCTTAATGACCGACTTTTTTGCGGAGGTAATTGTTTTGAAATCGCCTCCTTCTTTAAATTGCTGACAAGGAAAGAAGAGTTGGGGAAATAACACGCTCGCCAATTATACAGACCCCACTAATTACGCTTCTGGCAATAACTTGAATCAATTTAGCTTTTCCTTTTCTTACTGTGCGGGGAGTAATTTAAGGACAGTTCTTCGGTCGTCCATTGTAAACGGATTTTCTTTTTTAACGGCAAGCTGGATGAACGATATTGGAGTCGTTTTTCTATTCAGTATGTAGTGGAAAAGACACTCCCACTCAGGTTTCTACCAAAGGAGCGACCTTCTTGATGCTATCTGACCGTTTGGAGGACGAAGGAAGTCTCCGCAGCCATTAAGATAAGATCGTCCTTCTACTGCAAATTTTATCTTTGCGCAGTCAAACTTTTCTCTCTCCTTGGGTTAAATATTACCCTCGTGGATTTTGTGCAGTTGACATGTGTGACCTATTTATTATTTAATACCTCTTTAGATTTTCGTCTTAATGTGCAAAATACGTATTTTTCTTATAGTACATTAATTAAGAAATATTATTAACGAGTTTCATAGCCAGTGGCAGCCCTTCTTTAATTCTTTAATTTTCTTGCCGTCTGGAGATTTTCTTATTTGCCAACCCACTTCATTAACTTCCGTCTTTCCCTCGCTTTGTTTCCATTTTACGATTGAACGTTAATGTGAATTCTTCCAATACCGTTGATTAAAAAGACTCTTTTCTGAAGGAAAACGAAACGATCCTTCCGTGTATCTTAATAATTGCTTGTTTACTTATAATTATTATGTGCATGGTTTCGTTGGAATTGTTTCGAACGTTTTTATGTTTTAATTATAACAAAACAAATATGTATTTGTTTATCTTTTTTGATGCGCTTATATCAGCAATGGGCGCGTTTACTCAAAATATTTTCTGTTTTCCTTTTAGAAAAAAATAAATAAAAAACAACAGAATCCGTAGTAATTCGATGTTTACACAATTACACTTAATGGAAAAAATAAACGCGGCGCCTCTTACGTTGTTGTTTTTCTTTCCCGTTTTCGCCGCCTTCCGGTTCGCAGCGCGAAATGGATGGCACCAGTTGCTGACGGCTGGCGCCTCCATCGTGACGCCTGCCGTCGCTGCGACGTTTTCCAAGAAATTGAGGAAAACACATCGTCGAGTTCGCCGAACGACTGACGGCTGTTGTTTTTTCACGGCTTCCTCCCAATGTTCTGTCCCCCAATCGCAAGTCGCCGGTCTGTCTCTTCCCCCTTTTTTCCCCCAATTCCGGCACAAACAATCTAATGCGTATCCAAATAACTCGTTCCTATTGTACTCGGATGCGGTGACATGGATTTTATTTATACTTCCTTGTTTTTATGCTTTTGATTGTAGAATAGTTTCAAAATTTTATATGAGAAGATAAAAGATTTAAGTCCTATAAACAAGTTAAATGAAGAATCATGTGTAGGAATTAGTTATATATAGTAGTATATCTTTTAGTGGTCCTTGCTGATAAGGGCCAAGTCACTGTTGTTCTCAATCAGTCTCAGTATGTGGAAAAGTCTCTTTCCTTGTTGTCTGATACCAACACTTATCAGGTCCTTAAATCTGACCCGACTCTTTCCATCCAGAGAAGACAGAATAAACTCTGTAAACACCTGTTGGACTGTGATCATATTTCCCGACAAGTATATAGAACCTTAGTCTGCCATAATGGTGTCTCACCCAAATTTTACGGGTTACCTAAGATCCACAAAGAAGGCTCGCCACTTAGACCTATCATCTGCTTTGTAGGCTCACCCACATATAGATTGTCTAGCTACTTAGCCACGATTTTATCGTCTGCTTTAGCAAACAGAACCAGATACAACATCTCTGATTCCTTCTCCTTCGCTGACAAAATGAAGGGTTTAGTTCTTCCACAAGATTATGTCTTAGTTTCTTTAGATGTCGTGTCTCTATTTATCAACATTCCTCTCGAATTGGTTACTGAAAGGCTGCCCGCTCAATGGGATTTGATCCAACCCCACACTGGGATCTCCCATGATCTTTTCATCAAGATCGTAGAATTCTTGTTCGATTCTTCCACATTCTCTTTTAGAGATGTTTACTACAAACAAAAGTTTGGTACTCCTATGGGTAGTCCCCTTAGCCCGATTTTGGCTACCATTGTCATGGATTTGACTTTAGATATGTGCATCCCCAGATTGCCTTTCAGCCTTCCATTCATATATAAGTATGTGGACGATATCATCTGTGCAGTTCCGTATGATAAACTCCTTCTTGTCAAGAGAGAATTCAATACTGTTAACCAACATATACAGTCATATTATATGACTCATCCTCCAGACGATTCCTTGCCTTATTCCCCACCTACATTTGTGAAGGTTCCTTATATTTTGGGTTTCACTGACAATCTAATCAGGATCTTTCATGACTGTCCCCTTAAGTTTGCGAAATACACCTGCAGACCGTTGAGAACAATTTTCTCCTCTGTGAAGGACACTACATCTCGTCCTCTACAATCAAAGTTGGTCTACAGAATTGATTGTAAGGGCTGTGACAGTTGTTATGTGGACACCACTTCTCAATATCTGAAGTCTCGTTTGTCTCAACATCGTAGAGACTGCCATAATGAAATCAGGCGGTACCGCCCTCGCAGAACATCATGTTACCACCGGGCATAATTTCGACTTTGATGATATTAAGATTCTTTGCAAAGAAAATTCTTATAGCAGAAGATTATTTATGGAAATGTTCCACATTGTCTCTATCGACAACACTGTCAACTTCAGGACTGATTCACAGGGATTGAGTGAGATCTATTGTCCCCTCATTGAAATGACCAACAAACCTAATAACAACTCGATATTGTCAGACCTCTCGTGGGATTCTGTTCGGTTTTAACATCTCACAACTGTCTCCCTTCTGCAATTCGTTTTACAATGTGTGGGTTTTACATCTAGTGATTTTCCCACTTCAAGGTTTTCCCCTAGCGTGAGTTGGCGCACCTGGTTTCGACCTGTTTTTCGCGCCTTATTGACGCTCGATCTTAACCACGCTCTTTCGTTTTGGTGTTGTCTTGAACGATACAACTGACGAGAAATATAGTTCGCTTCTGTGCCGATGTCTTTTGGGGACCCTTAATTTAACATCATGTTTTTACATATATTGTGATCTCTAAATGTAAGTGAGATTACTTTTCTATAAAAAAATTGTTAACGGTTATTGTTTGTAGCATACCCTGAAGAAGATAAAAATATATTATCGAAAGCTTGGTTTTGGTTAAAGGAGGTTTTTTGATTTTTCCCCGTTTTTGGTTGAATTCCCAATAATTCACACTTAATTCTTAACAAGTGCAACCAGTACTTCCACCCTAAGTTATACAGAGTGTTTATGAATTGCACTGCACCATTTTAGGGAGTAGTACATCCTTAAAACTTCAGCATATGTCTCGAATTGGTCTATGAGATATTGAAAATGAAAGATTTTGATTTGTCAATGGAGCGGTAGTACAAATATTTAAGATGATTTCATTTTTGATAAATGTAACATTGAACACGAATCCACACTTCTCTGGCTAGTCTTATAGCATCAGAATTGACATTGATAATTGCTGCAGCTTCTACGATGCGATTTCTAAGTTTTTCTTAGATGTCGATTAGTGCTTTCAGTAGCGGTGTTTTTATTATTTCTGTGTTCCTATTATGTTAAAATTGGGATACCTATTTATCGGGATATCTATTTTGAACTAATCCGAAACATTAAACTAATACCGGTATTAATACCGGATTTTGTGTCGAAACGTGATGATGGTTAACAATAAATGATACGCCGTAACGAGCTATCATGTGCTAAATTACTTCGATTAGATTTTAACTTTTGTGTTAACTGAAATTGTTACTTTACATTGTTTAAGTGCACTATGTTCATCGTTTACACATGGCCGTGCTTTGTTCTAGATATACGTAAATCAGTGATTTTTAAATATGTATGAAGACCACTAATAAAACTTCCAGTGCATATCATTCTATTTCTATTGCGATATGATGTTAGACAAACTGTTCACTATGTCCCTTTCTATGATTATTGAAGGTTTTCTTATTCATGGTGCTTACCTTATCTAATACTTTGACTTAGTGGGATGAGGTAAGGGAAGATACAATGAAAGATATGGAGATATAATGGTGGAGAGAACTTCAAAATACCTTGTAATGTGAGTGAATTGAGTGAGGAAAGAAAGAAGATGGCAGCCAAATACTATTCTGACAATAAGGGATTGCAAACGGGTATTGGCCGGATAATCTGAAGTGATAATCCGGAGTGATGTCGGCTGTGCTGAGAGGATTGGGGAACGCCCATATGTTTTAAACAATGTTGTTACAGAATGATATAGTGAGAGGATGTATCAAGCTAAGAGAAAAAAAAAATTGAAGACAGATTCTGGAAGTGGCACTGACATTTACGTCCACCATTGCATTGGGTTAATTTATGTTGGGTTGTTTTAGGTTGTAGTATTAATTATACATAACCTCAATTTTCAATTCTTTAAATTTATTTGATTGCTAATCAAAACTTACAGGGATATGATGGTAATTTATAGCTCAAAGAAAATAAAGTAAAAGTGTAGATCTGTTACAGCTGTTAATAAGCTTTTTATAAATACTTTAAGCATAATATCAAAATATCACTTTCTTAGGACAATACAGGTTTTCAAACATAAATCTATTAAAAGCCCTGGTGCCGGTAGACAATCCATACATATCATTCGGCGCTACACAAAATTAACCGATTGATCGGTCCGTTTCGACCAATCCATCGCTTATCATGTGCTCTGTTTAAATAATCAGTGGTAAGCCCATACAAATTATTTTGTAAAAAAATCAAGTAAGATATTTCAGAAAGTCGAGTTGGTAAAAGACCGATGGGATTGGTACCAAGAAGACCACACCAAGCAATTAAGAAAAAAATGTTGATAGTTTGTAGAATCGGTCGTATGAGGCTTTTTTCGTGCCAAGTATAGGTATCCTGTTTTTGGCAAAACAAAAGTCATATGTTACAACGAGACGGATCATTAAGTAAGTTGTAATACAGAGTTGTGGAAAAAGTCTTACATAGTTGTACCCTTATTACGTTACAACTTCGTTCGCTATACGCTTGTACTCGGAATATCAAAACGAAGTAGCAATCTTCTGATGCTAGTGTTTTGCTTCAAATGTTTTATGGTTTGATGATATTCTTCTAGAAAAAGAAATGTCAAGGTAGTTATTGATAAGACTAAAGATGCTGGTATCGTTATATTGACTTTTCCACCTCATACTTACCATAAACTCCAACCGCTTGATTTGCCAATGAACGGGCCGTTAAGAGCATATTATAACGAAGCAGTTAATGAATGGCATACAAATAATGCAGGCAAGGAATTCGACATATTCTGCGTTTCTTAAGTGATTGGAAAAATATGTTCAAAATCTCTTTGTACCCAAAATATTCTTAATAGGATTAAAAGTGGAAGCATTTACCCAATAAATCGAAGTAAATCTAGTGTTGATGATTTTCTTTGTAAATATGTAATAGATATACCTGAAAATCTACCATTATCTTTACATACTTCTCAACATTAAACACATCGCTGTAGCTCTCCAGCGTCCGCTAGCAATAACCATAATGAAAATATTTGTCAGAAGTAGGTATAAGTAGAACTCTTGATAAGTCATAATATTGGAACAATTTCAGCCTTATCCTAAAGCTAGTCCAAGAAAAACTGCCTACTAAAAGGTGGAAAGGCAATACCTGGAAAGGCTGGCAGAATAACAGACACACTAGAGAATACACAGGGATAAGAAACTAATACTTGTTCTTAAGAAGAAAAATAAGGTTTCGATAAAAAGCCGATAGTGAGAAATTGGTGTAGGATTTTTCATTTCTTTCTGATTTGTGAGCATTGACGTCACCTATTCGTGTTCTGATAAGCTATAATAATTCTGATAATTGTTTGGTCGAAGTCGAATTCCAATATGCTAATATTTTTTCCTTTTTTCGTAAGTAAGTTCCAGTAAAGATATCTCTTTTATGATCGCTCGAATCGCTAGCTCAGTAAATCAGTAGTTTGTTGAATATTTAAAACGTCTTTTTCCAATTACCCAAGGGACTACACTTGCTTTAGGGTTAGATCTGTCCTTCTTTGCATGATCTTTCCATTAAGTTTGGTGTCCAGAATTATGTGTAGTTATTAGGTACAGAGCGTTGTTCTCATATGGGATTGAAATGTTATTTATATCTAGAGCCAGTGATAGTGAATACACTCTTTAGAACACAAGCTTTACAACATTATCATTTCTATGCATTGCTTTGAGTGAATTTTATTGAATTTATCTATCAGATCTTTAAAAGTCTTAAAAGTTCATCAATGAGAACTTTCTTGACAGCGAAGTAGTTTTTCTTTTCTTCTAAGGTTTGTTCAATGGTGTCGGTTTATCTATACGATCGATGATTATATGGTCAATTATGGAATGCTTTTTTTAAGTTATTACTCATAGAGTCAACAATAAAGACATTTCATTGAACTAAAATTAGAACTATCACTAGAACTATCACTAGGACTAACACTAGATCTAAAACTAGAAACTTTCGGGTTTCGCCGTGCGTTTTTTGAAAAAATGTTTGACGTTTCGGATGCCATGTTGCAACCTTCTTCAGAAACTGGTTCTAACTGATTCTAACTGATTCTAACTGGTTCTAACTGGCTCAGTTAGAACCAGTTTCTGAAGAAGGTTGCAACATGGCATCCGAAACGTCAAACATTTTTTCAAAAAACGCACCGCGAAACCCGTAAGATTCTAGTTTTAGATCTAGTGTTAGTCTTAGTGATAGTTCTAATTTTAGTTCAATTAACACCGGTCGTGAAAGCCTTCGTACTTATAAAGACATTTCAGTCTCCAGAATTGTCCTCTAAATCGTTTCCTGGATTTGGCAATATAAAAAATTATGCCAGCATGTGAGAAAATGTTTTAAGCAAAGGGTAGCGTTGATGAGGTCAACATAACTATAAGTCAACATAACTATAAGTTTTCTGGGTAAGTAATTTAAAGTTACTCCTGTGAGATTTATCTGATGTTATCATATCTGTTACTTCTTTAGAAGTAATTGGTGTGTTACTTTTTAGGAATTGGTATAAATAAACAAAGATCAGTTTTTTGTCCTTTTTGGTAATCAATTATGATCCTGGTCCCTTCATATGCTGGGGACCAGCTTCTAAATAGGAGTTTACTTTTTCTTAAGGAAATTTTTTGATGGCGCTTATGGAGGGGACTATCAATAAGTTAAGGTATACAAATACGGTAAAAAAATTATTATTTATTACTGTATTGTTATGGGAATGTAATTCTAATCACGAATGGCCGATACATACGATTATGCACAATTACTCAAAACACGCACATTGCATTTTTTACAATTAAATAGAATATGCGTATGGCATTATTTGCAATGACATCTGATTTTAATATTTGACTGTATAATTTTTCTTTGTTGCACTTGGAAATGATAAATGTGACATACGAGATAAAGTAGATGCGGAATCAGTATCATCTATGGATAAATTAACTGGTGTGTTACTGAAGCCTTTTTTTATTTGTAATTAGTGTCGTAATAAGTTGTCATTTATTAATGCATGGAAATTACATGTTCACGATGATTCATGCAATGTTCACCACCACTTCTTATCACGAATGCTAATCCGATAATTCCCTAATGCATTGGTTGTTAAAACATGGGTTTTTCTTCCTTCTCTCAAGCAGAAGGTTTATTCTTAATATGAAGCAGGAAACAACTGGGTATTTGAATAGTTTTCACCATAGGGCTATGTTGCTTACCTAGAGTGTTGTCTACCTAATGTACATAAGGAAGACTGCCCCTAAGACCAATTATTTTCTTTGTGGGTTTCCCCACATATGTTCTTTCGAAGTTTATAGCCAACATCCTGTCTGATAACTTTTTAAGTTGGACCGGAAATAATATCCAAGATTCCTACACTTTTGTTGTATCTGGAATAAAACTAATATGTGACCATGTTCTAGCCTCATTATATATGGTGCCTTTGTTCACCAATATTCTTATGGATATAGTTGTCAATACTATTGACAGGGAGTAGGAGCGTATGACCCCACACACTGCTATTGATAAGCATCTTTTTATGGAAATCATTTCTTTCTTGTTCACTTCTTTGACCTCCTCTTACAGGGAACAATTCTAGCAACAACAATTTGGTGCACACATGGGCAGTTTGTTTGGTCACCCGTGATGATGGTGAGTGTACGTATATTGATTGATATAGTATATTGATAGTAGCAATCTCTTACAGAAAAGCTTAATTAAAAAATCAGAAAGATTAGACACCCTCGTTCCTGGGAAAAGAACCTCCGGCTTTTGTCAGGTCTGTGGCAATGGGCAATGGGTTTCCTAAGACCTTGGTCAATAAACTATTGTTCACGACTCCTGTAGGACATGATTTCTCCATTACTATGTCCACTGAAACCATAGAGAGACTTAGATTTCCTCGTCTTCCTTTTGTTCCTCGACTGACTCCTAAGTTGATGGGTCTATTTCATTGTAGTTACGTAAAGATTGCTAAATATAATTTTAGGCCTCTCAAGATCCACTTCCCCAACATGAAGGACCCCATCTCCGAATTATATTTATTTTTTTATTATATTTATTTATGATTTATTTATTAAATCAAATGTAGTGTATAGGATCCTTACAGTTTCGGTGTATCGGCTCTTGTAGGGACCACTTTGCAGTATATAAGAAATGGATTGCAACAACACGAAGATGATTGTAGGATTCTTCATTCTAACAAATCAGCGATGCTTAAGTGTCATCTCGATACGGGGCTTAAGATTTATTTCAATGATATTTCGATTTTATAGCAAGAATGTAACTTTAGAAAACGTCTTTTCCTAGAAATGGTTTCTATTAACCAAGAGAAGACAGCGATGAATTGCTCAGCATCTTACAAGGAGACATCGCAGTTAACTGTTCACCAATTTGAATAAAAGGTTTTGTGATGAATATGTGTGAAATATATATCAGTTTTACCAGAGCTTTTGGCCATTGGATCGGCCATCCATCAATCCAATTCTAGGAGACGATATTTATTTCTAAAGTTTAAGAGTATTAAAATAAGTTTCATATATTGCAAAGAAAAATGGATTTTTTCAGAACCGGGTATAGTTCGGTGAATAATACCCGGTTCTTGAAAATCGATTTTTCAATACTTATATAATAGTACTTACTATTTCAGTTAATTCTAGTTTTTGTAATATGATTACGAAAAGTAATTTGTATTGGTTTGTAGTGAAAAACAGTTTTTTCAAATACTTATTTCTTGGAGTTTTTGAAGAAACGTTATGCAAAATTACAATATATACTAAACACACAGTTTTAGATTTTGTAAACAAAAGAAATCCCTTTGGACAGACAAAAGGTTTGTTCAGGCTTTTCATACAAACAATACGACATTTATTAAAATAATATTTAAAGCAAACATCCGGAGTAGCCAACGAAAGCTCGAATGGCGATTTCCGAGAGTATAATCTCTCCTCCGTCTGGTGGAGATCCCAATAACACAATCGTAAAATCGGCCGTCCGTTTTGGTATCTCCCAGTTGCCCCATTCTGGTGCAGGGGTAGGCCGCCAGTCAGCCAGAAATGGAGTATTGTTTAGACACGGATATCCAATCCAGCACTTAGCTGTCGTTTGCATAGAACCCGCTCGCTGGCTAAATCAACAACTCGTGATTTACTTGTTGCCTCCGGTGTTTCTCTGAAAATTCAAGAGTTGGGAATGGAAGACGACGACAACGTAACGCTCCTCGTGTGATGCTACTCGTCACGGCCTCCCCTAGAGGAAATAAGGTTTGTGCACATTCCACGACGTCTTCTTACGTATACCTCGGGCACGTTTGACCCGAATTGTGAACATAAAACTTGATTTTACCTTGGCGTCTGTTACTTTAGAATGACAAATCTGTATTTTCTTTACATATTTTATCTACGAGATTTCGTATCCCTGGTTAAATAGAAACAGGACATTTTAATAAAAAACTAAAACGAATTTACATGATAAGATTAACATTGTATTTCATCACGCTACAGGAACATATTTTACTATTAGTTTGATAAGCAAAAAGTTTTATCTTCGCTCGATCTAAATTGCTTTCGATGTAATCTGTTGGTTTTTTAGGTGGTAAAAATTGAAAGAGAAACAAGAAAACGAAAAAAGACGGAAACGACATAGCGTAGGACAACACACGGCCAAGGGGGAAGGTCTTTCTCTCGGATTTCTTATTGCGTCGAGAATTTACATTGAGTCGACAAAAGGGTGCGCGCTCAAAGACCCCCCTTTGAGTGCCCAGTTCAGCAACAGGCTTTCAAAAGCTAAACGCGTATATGTATATATAAGAGAAATTTTCTTTTTACCAATACACACGCGAGAGCCATTTAGAATTTCAATAGAGCGCTTTCCCTCTACGTGGAAATATACATTAACAAAGTACTTACATTAAATGTGCATTATAATATTATAACCGATAATATTAACAAATTCAGAAATAAATTTCGAATATCTATAACATGATAAAATAAAAGGGCAAATCTTTGAAATGTTTCTACCTAAAAAACGGCGAAAACAACAGAATAAATAACACTAAAAGCGAGCACGAAAACAATAAATAAACGAAAGAATAATTTATATACGACGCCATAAGTTGATATATACATATATTTTTGGAGCAGCTCTCATAAATAATAAGTAAATCCTTGTGAAACCACGCGAGCTCGAGTCCTTTCTTTAACTAGATCAACATCTTGCACACAACAAGTGAAAATCAATACGCAAGGGTGGCGGCCGAGGGCGACAGTAGGGGGTTGAAACGCCCCTTTTTGCTCAGACATTGACCTAAAAATTATACCAAGTCGTCCCCATAAAATGTATTAATTCAAGTGTTGGTTTTCTGACTTCCTCTTATGCTAACGATCACTAAACTAAAAGAATTAATTCAAACGATAACTCAAATTTATTACCGCATTAATACATTTTGATACAATCTTATCCTTGAAAATACAATTAATGCCGACTACATATTAATTAAATATTGTTAAATATGTCAAATTCATATTTAAACACTTATTAAGGTTATATGACCTATCGAATTTTAATTAATTTAGAAGTCCAATGAAACCTTATTAAAGATTGAAACGGAAATAACGGACCGTGAACACAATGACGTGATGGTCACAGCTGAACATAAATGGCTTTATCAGCTGATTAAAAGCGGCTAATTAGAATGCATAATTTACCGATAGGTTCGACAATGGTTGGGCAAGAACAATGAGGGGGTGTTTGTTTCGGCGTTCCCCCGACGGTTAGTGTCTAAACGTGCATAGTGCACGCGCGTGTCAACGTTATCGTGCGCCACTATTAACGTCGCACACTGTGCCTGGTGAATTGACTGAAAATCATTGATTAAATGGGGGACGGGAGTTCGGCAACTGCATTTTGCATTAGACGCCGGAAATTGCCGTTAGAAGTGCATGGTTTGACGTTTACTTCCATCTATTCTATTACTCTCATATACAATAACGTCCTGTACATTTGCTAACATTAAAGTTTAACACCACCCTTATATTTTGACAATATGATATATAGCATTATAAAGCGCGTCACACTTAATTAGTCCACCATTGAAAATGGTAAAAATTACCATTCTCCGACAGTTCTGAAAGCGTAAAAATCGTTTAATAATTTAGGCGTGCAATAAGAAAATGCATTTTTGAAATTTTTTTTCTATGCTGAAGTATTGTTAATATCTGTCTACGCTTAACATTAATGTTGTTGATGTCTGCTCGGAGCCGAATTTTGTTATATTCACGATATGACATATTCATCAGCTCACATATTTCAGCGTATATGACATACTTTCATGCTTACGAATACTATAAGTGAACCGAATAGAAGAACTAGAGCATCGCATAAATGTATTCGGAATTGCTGATCCAATAAGTGTCTACTATTATAAAGCAGTTTTAGAGATGAGTAGGCTAGACGCAGAAGACTGGCTATATGCGAATCAATTCTTAAACTATTATCAATGCTGAAACCGAGATATTTTGCATACTCAGCAGTTTGCAAAATATTTGAATTAATTCGCAGTCTCAATGCAGTTCCAACCCTGCGCAGCACACTTCGACACCCAAAGACTACTAGAGAGGATTTAGTGGGATTAATTGTCAAACAGTGTTTGTCGACAAAACCAAGTAAAGCTTGTAAATCAGCATTCATATTATTTTCAGACCGAGACAATCCAATGAATTGTCATTAGTTCCATGCAAAATATCATCCGTAATATGCAAGAGTACTGTTGTGCAGCTGTAACCAGAGTGACAAGTAAAAAATGAAAATACTGTTAAAATACTTATCGGCCGAAGAGTGACCTTACAAGTTTTAGGGACTGTTGTAATTAGAAAAGTTTTCCACTTGTCTGGATATACCGAATTCTCAATGTAAAAGTTAAAAATGTGACACATATAAGGCAATGTCACAGGAGAACTTAATAAAAGTATCTGCTTACTAATTGCATTCTACCACGGAAGTAAAAGAAATAAAACTTCATCTGTAACAAAAGGTAAGCTATTGGTATTATAAAAATGTAATAAATCAGAATTACATACTAGTCCAGTGTCTCTCACAGTGGTCGGAATCGATCTTGTCATATTCTCATATGCTCCAAGCGATCTGAGATTATGCTAACATTTATTCGAGTTATTATTACCAAACAGTAATGAAAGATATGTTTTCTTTTCGCGGCAAATTCCTGAATTAGTAAAATTTCTTAACTTCTCATATGTGTCGAAATGAGAAGAACTTTCAGTAGATTTATATATAGAATCAGTTTCTCAAATTAATGAGAATTTTAATAGAATCAGTTATCCATGGACTATGACTATTTCATAGACTTACATCGACGAGATGCATGAACATAAAATACAGATAAAACGGCGTTATTAAAAAACAATCTTTTCGACAATATTATTAATAATTAAAAATTGATATTAATTCAGTTCTCTTAAGTCATTCAAGAACCTTCCATAATCAAAATTTTTAAAGTCGGTAAAAGTTAAAGTCCTTGGAATGTCACCTTGTAAACCACAAAGTAAGGTGACATATACTGGACTGTGGCCAGTAACATTATGAACAGGATGAACACCACGATCCTCAGTGGGAGCATCATCATCAAGTAGAATGAAGTCGACTAATGTTAAGGAGATGGAAGTTACACGTGTGGGCAATATAATTATCTGCTTTAAATTAAATGGTTATAATAATAATCAATTATAAGAATAAATATATTATTGTAAACACCAATAATATTGAAGCCATTAATGTTGAAATCAACTAAACACAAGAATTTTTCAGGTCTAGGAACCAGAATGGAAAGATGTTTTCAAATTCAGTTAAAAATTGCATGATCGTACCACTAGGATGATATAGCACCCCCACCGCTACCTGTACAGCACCACTGACTATCTCCATGAATAAGCATTTAATATATTGAGAAACAGTTTCTAATCGAGTAATATATGTCAAACTATGTCTAATAAATAAACCAACTCCACCGCCACCATCAAGATTTCCACGGCCAGTTAGTCTAGAACGTCCAACAAAACAACTGCTATAACTCGCAATTGAATAAAGAACATGATTAGTATCAGAATATATCTAAAATTCTGATATTGCAAAGACATCAGAATCACCCTGACTAATTAAACCTCTAACAGCCGGAAAATGAGTCGGAAGAGACCGAATAGATTCAGGGAGAAAAAGTAAGAAAGAAGTGGAGAATAGCAGATACAGTGATAAGTAAAAAAATATGAACAAGCAATGATAAATAAGCTATTAGTACCAGAATAAAATTAAATTAATTTGTTCCAAACAAAAAAAAAAACTAATAAACAAGTGTTTTGTGCATGGCCCTGCAAGAAAGAAGAAAAATTTTTCATTTCTTAAAAATAAGTAAAGTATAATAAAAAGACGAAATTAAAGTTGATAATGTTGTAAATATTCCTTTACAACATCATCACCGTAATACTATATACTTAGAGATCTTAGAGAATAAAGAACATGATTAGTATCAGAATATATCTAAAACTCTGATATTGCAAAGACATCAGAATCACCCTGACTAATTAAACCTCTAACAGCCGGAAAATGAGTCGGAAGAGACCGAATAGATTCAGGGAGAAAAAGTAAGAAAGAAGTGGAGAATAGCAGATACAGAGATAAGTAAAAAAATATGAACAAGCAATGATAAATAAGCTATTAGTACCAGAATAAAATTAAATTAATTTGTTCCAAACAAAAAAAACTAATAAACAAGTTTTTTGTGTAAGGCTCTGCAAGAAAGAAGAAAAATTTTTCATTTCTTAAAAATAAGTAAAGTATAATAAAAAGACGAAATTAAAGTTGATAATGTTGTAAATATTCCTTTACAACATCATCACCGTAATACTATATTCTTAGAGATTATTAATATTATCAAGAGTGACGATAGGATGTCATTTTACTGGTAAACGTATAGCTGTATAAACAGTGTTATTAATAGGCGAAAACATGCTACATTCTCTTTATGTTGATGATATTGTTGTTATTTATGCTTTTAAGGCATCTTTACAAACTATAATTAGTCTTAGTTTAATAAAATTCAACAAAACTCAAACATCTTCTTATTACTCAAACAGAAGCTTAAATTTAAAAATTTAAGCTTGTTTTTGATTTATTTCAATAAATCGTAGACAGCGTTGAAGAAAACGTAGATAAATCAGTACTAGCTGTGGATAATACACATTTTTTTTCCTTTATTGTCGACAAGTAGTACGGATACAATTACTGCTCATGTAAGATACGTCAAACTTTACTTTTTGATATTTCAATATATCTGAACTGTTGGTATCCACAATAGCAGCAATATTATCCTTTGCCACAAAATCCAAATTATTTTTATCAGGATATCTGTGGTTGGGAGATATCGAATACAGTTGTTTGTATTGAATACAATATAAAATGTGAAAACTTGAAAGCAACAAACAAACCAATAATCAAATAGTCTTAAACTGAGATGATCATCGTATTGAGAAATACTTACCCCTAGTACTAATACTGTGGATAGCGATATTAATTATAAATGTAATTAGCTAACATAACACAAGCTTTCCATTATGTACTGTTTTGCTTACTATAGTAATAGTAAACAAAACAGTAACCGCCTCCTGTTAGCGACCAATTTTGATTGATTCGATATTAGTCCCATATTAGGCAAAATCAATTGAGATCATAACTGCTTGATGACCACTCTATTTGAGATTGCTTGCTTCAAATAATTCCTGATTAATAAAAAACCTTAAGGTCTCATTGGGCCATAACCTAATGAAACTTTAATATATAGCTTATAAGTTAACAGCTTTTTCTGCTTGATCTACTCTTTGCTTCTTACATCAATTAAAAATGAAGATTTCGGTCGCCAGTTTGCTCTTGCTGAAAGATAAAGATCATCGCTATTTGGTAGGCATTTATTATGACTTCTACACATATGTTCAAAATATTATCGTCATTCCCATCATTTTATGTCGATCTATTTATGCAAAATATTGTATATTCTTCTGACATTTTTACTTCTCTAAAGGACAAATACTTTAACATGTTATCTATGATAAACGTTATTGTAATCAACAGTAACCTTTATCGTTTTCAAGCAAAGCTATGAATTGTTTCAACTCTGGTTGTCTAATACATCATGTTATATATATCGACAATGTACAAAAGACGAGTTTCGCATTTGTCAGCACTGACGCGATGAATCGACAACAATGCAGAAAGTGCAATGGCGACATCGACACGAATCAGAAAAGTGACTTGTAGTTTTGTAATATTAAGAAGTTAAATAAATGGTTATAAACAACAGATGTTTTATTAAACAACGAGAACATAACATGGCGCAGTCAGTAAAGCAAGGTCAGTAAAAATAATTTGAAGAAAACAACGCGAAACGTGGTACGACGTTTTGAGGTTATAAAAAAAAAAAAGAAAAGTTATAAAACATGGAATACTTAAAGCAACCGCAACCAATGACATTAAAAGGATGTATAGCTACGGAATGGAAGAGATTCAAGGAAAATTTCGAATTATATAGAGTAGCGACAGGTTGTTCTACGAAAGATGAAAACGTTCAGGCAGCAACGTTACTACACTGTCTGGGACAGGAAACTAGAGATATATTAGATACATTGGAGCTCACAAAAGAGGAAAAACAAAGAACTACTGGAATAATTCAAAAATTAGATGCATATTTTATACCGAAGAAAAACAAAACAGTAGAGAGACACAAGTTCAATACACGTTGACAGCAAAATGGTGAAAATTTTGACCAATACCTAGGAAAGCTACGAAAGCTTGCACAGAACTGTGAGTTTGCCGGTATGAAGGATGACTTGATTATGGACAGAATCATTTGCGGTATAGAGAAAGGGATCTGGACCTAACGAAAGCAATAGCCATCTGTAAAGCAGCGGAGTAAACTGAAGAGCATATGAAACAGCTATATCAAAAAGGTCAAGAGGTTAATGCCGTAGAAGTGAGACATCCAGCCAATCGTCAACTTTGGGAGGTGTCAGGTGAAAAACATCACGCTCGACATCAAACACATAGGGTAAATAAGGTATTAGACAATAAGGTAATGAATAATAATGTAATAAACAATTGTACTCGTTGTGGATTTGACCATGAACGCAGAAAATGTCCTGCCTATGGTAAAGTCTGTAAAAATTGTAATAAACCTAATCATTATGCAAAAAAATGTAAAAGTAAAAAACTAAATGAAGTAATTGAAAATGATAAAATTGACACTGAAAACTACGTCTTAGATAGTATATCTAGTAGACAGATTAATAATTTTAGAGATGCGTTTTGGAAAACATTACTCTTGTAGACTGTAATAAAACGTTAAAAACAAAAATCGATACTGGAGCGCAGATAAACGTGATTCCAAGCTATATCTTTAAACAATTAAATTTAAATTCTAAACTTAAGGAAATTGTTGCAAACATAACTAATTATGGAAGTAACAAATTAAAAGTAATAGGCGTATGTAGGTTAGATGTAAAAATTGACAATAAACCACATAACATGCAGTTTTTTGTGATTGACACTCATGCAAATTCAACGCCCATATTAAGTATAAAAACAATCCAACAGCTAAATTTATTAGAGACAATAAATGTAATAGATAAAATAGAATATAATACTAAAGAAATAGTTCAAAAATATGAAGATGTATTTTCAGGGCTTGGGAAAATAAACTAATGTTTATTTTCCCTAAGCCATATGAGTTCAAGTTAAAAGAAAATTACACTCCAGTGGTTGTACCACCAAGACAAGTACCATTTCAATTAATGGGACCTTTAAAAAATGCACTGGAAAAAATGATAAAAGACGGAATAATTATTAGTATTAGTGAACCAACAGAATTCGTAAACCCCTTAGTGTTAGTAAAGAAAAATATTGATAGCAATATTCGAATATGTTTAGACCCTAAAAATTTAAATCAGGCAATAAAGAGAGAGCATTATAAAATACCCACATTTGAGGAACTGACACATAAATTGAATGGAGCTAAAATTTTTTCAACACTTGATGCAAATAAAGGATTTTGGCAGATTGCACTAAACGAATCAGCATCTAAATTAACAACTTTCGCAACACCTTACGGTAGATATCGATTTCTAAGACTACCATTCGGTTTAGCTTGTGCACCAGAAATTTTTCAAAAGACATTTGCGGAAGTATTCAAAGACATTCAAGGCGTAAGCATTTACATAGATGATTTGATAATTTTTGCAAAAGATAAAAAAGAGCATGATGAAATATTAAATAAGGTTTTACAAAGAGCCAAGGAAATGGGAGTAAAATTTAACAGAGTAAAATGTAAATTCGCGGTAACTGAAATAAAATATATTGGTCATGTTCTAACACAAAATGGTATTCAACCAGATATCCATAAAGTTGAAGCAATCAAAGAAATTTCGATTCCAACTAATAAACAAGAACTAAGCAGACTCTTAGGAATGGTGACTTATGTTTCTAAATTCATACCAAATTTATCACAAACTACACACAATTTAAGACAATTGCTAAAGAAAAATATAATTTGGGATTGGACAAGGGTACATGATGAAGAATTTAACAAACTAAAGAATTTGTTAGTCACAGAACCAGTACTAGCGTACTTTGATGAAAAAGAATTAATCACATTATCAGTTGATAGCTCTAAATCAGGAATGGGTGCAGTTATTTTACAAAAGGGCCAACCAGTTAGTTATGCATCAAAATCACTAACAGAAACACAGATGCGATACGCTCAAATTGAAAAAGAAGCTCTTGCAATTCTTTTTGGTTGCCAGAGATTTCACCAGTATTTGTTCGGAAAGAAGTTTTTAGTGAAAACTGATCATAAACCTTTAGAAATAATCTTCAAGAAACCACTAAATAATTGTCCACTCAGACTACAGAGAATCTTAATAAATATGCAAAACTATGAATTTGAAGTCAGATATAAACCGGGTAAATTGTTATACTTAGCTGATGCATTATCTAGAAGCAGTTACAATGATGAACAGTTTGATCTTAAAGAAAAAGAAATCGAACTTCATTTAAATTTAATACAATATTCAAAGATAAGTCCCCAAAGGTATGATAAAATCAAAGAAGAAACACAAAAAGATACTGAATTAATAGAGTTATTGAAAGTTGTAAAAGAGGGATGGCCAGAACAAAAAAAAACTGTAAACATATTAGTTAAACCATATTGGTCAGTTCGAGCTGAAATTACAGAAATAAAAGGAATATTATATAAAGGTGATCAAGTAATAATACCAAATTGCCTTCGTAAGGAAATACTGAATAAGTTACACTATGGTCACATGGGCATAAATAAAACTATTTTAAAAGCAAGACAATTAATATACTGGCCAAACATTAATAACCAAATAATAGATTTGATTAAAAAATGTTATACTTGTGAAAAATTCCAAAATTCGAACACATAAGAAACAATTATCAACCGAGAACTTCCTAGTAGACCATGGGAAATAATAGCGGCAGATTTTTTTCAATTGGAAGGGAAAGAATATTTAATAATAATTGATGCTTTTTCCAAATTTCCGGAAATAGTTTGTTTGCAAAACAACACCACTAATCAAAATGTAATAAAAAATTTTAAGACAATATTAGCAAGAAATGGAATACCAGACATTTTATACACTGATAACGGACCTCAGTTTGTTAATCAACAATTTCAAAAATTTTTACAAGACTGGGAGATTAGACACATAACCAGTACCCCTAATTATCCAGTTACAGTCAAACGGTCTAATCGAACGACATATTCAAACAATCAAAAAACTAATGAAAAAGGCAAAAGAGGAGGGAAATGATATGTATTTAGTCCTTTTGGAATATAGAGCGACACCTTTGGACAGATCATTGCCTTCTCCAGCTGAAATTCTGTATAACAGAAAAATAAAAACTTTGATACCTACCTATATCTGAAAATCTTTTAAATAATAACACTAAAAACAAATTGTACAGGAACCACTATAGAAATACTCAAATTATTCAGAATAATTACTATAACAAAAAATCAAAAGATCTTAATAACCTAAAGAAGGGAGAAAGAGTGGTCGTGTAACAAAAAGATAAAACTTGGAAACCGGGTAGAATAGTAGAAGTAGATCGGAACCGTCCAAGATCATACAAAATAAGCTATGATGGAAAGACTGATGTCTATGATAGAAATCGTAAATTCTTGAAACAATTCAAAGATAACAAGCCGTATATTGATAGGGAAGTTTACGACAACGTTTTTGAACATTATTATAATCTTAATAAACCTTTAAATACTAACAATAACAATCCTGTCATTAACAATAACGATGTTTCGGAAACTCCTGATCTGTCTTTACCCAAAAATACTCTAAGTACCAAAAGTGGAAGTAGACCAGTTCGCATTCGGAGAACTCCCACTTATTTGAAAGACTATGTTAAATAAACCAATAAATTGTAAGTTTAGCTTAAGTACAGTAAGAAGTAGAATGTTTAATTTTGGTAACATAGTTTAACTTTGTTCAGTCTTCCAAAAGAGGGGAGATTCTTCTACACATATGTTCAAAATATTATCGTCATTCCCATCATTTTATGTCGATCTATTTATGCAAAATATTGTATATTCTTCTGACATTTTTACTTCTCTAAAGGACAAATACTTTAACATGTTATCTATGATAAACGTTATTGTAATCAACAGTAACCTTTATCGTTTTCAAGCAAAGCTATGAATTGTTTCAACTCTGGTTGTCTAATACATCATGTTATATATATCGACAATGTACAAAAGACGAGTTTCGCAGTTGTCAGCACTGACGCGATGAATCGACAACAATGCAGAAAGTGCAATGGCGACATCGACACGAATCAGAAAAGTGACTTGTAGTTTTGTAATATTAAGAAGTTAAATAAATGGTTATAAACAACAGATGTTTTATTAAACAACGAGAACATAACACATCATATTAGTCCTATTTAGGAATAAAGGGCCTACTATTCGATGACGATACACCCCACAATTCAATTTTGTGGGAGTGCAAAAAGTTTTCATGAAAGACGCATTTCCTACAGTCCGTGCAAAAAGCCGCTGCCCCTCAATTTAGAGATCGATACTTCTGTAGCCGAAATAAAAATTACCGAAAAAAATTGCGCTAAAGTTGTTGGTTATGTTAATTTGGAAGTTGTATTTGGAAAGCACACGATTTTTTAGAGTGCGGCCTTTATTCACTTTTTTTTTTTAATTTTGTTTTTTCAAAGACTATTTTACGATATAATTTCAATTTTGAATAGGTGGTAACACGATGTGTTCTAAATATAGGGCATATTTTATTTTATCGATATTTACTGGTTTTACATATATTTACAGTTTTACGGAAAAACGCTGTTTAGTATGTTGCGGTTATTTCGAAAACGACCTGGATTATTTCAAGGCGGTTTTTATCAAAATATGTCACATAACTCGCTTATCGGATTCCGTTATCAGTTTTTCTAAATTAGGTTTGTCAGGGGGCCTTAACTTTTTGCACGAACTTTAAGAAGAAACCATTCCTCCTCAGTGAAAAAAACACGATTTAGTTGATCAGTTCCATCGTTATTAATGAACGTCCGAAACAATACTATAAACGCTTTTGTTAATCCAGATCTTACAATTCCTGTAGCATCACATTTTGAATTTAATTCAGTTTCTCGTCAGACAAAATGGTTAGTTATTATTGTTGAGTTGGTACTCCAACATTTTAATATTTTTCGTGAAATTCATTTGCAACAAGTGGGTATGAATGATTCGAAAAATGTTGTTTAGCAATAAAAAGTCGTTGCGCATGGGAAAATGACATCTTTGAAACCAGTAAAATCTGCAATACTACATTTGTGAAATGACAAATATCTATTTCTTGGAATAATTCATCGAAAGTACTATTAAACATAAATTTATTTTCATATGAGTGTCTTCTCGTTGTCTTTGTGTAATACTACCAAACACAATAAATAAATAGTTTGCGTAGAATTGGGCACATCAGACAACGTTCTATTAAGTTATTTCCAAGTTTTTTATGTCACACTGATATGATATATAATTTTCCCCACGATTCTACCAATCTGTTGCAATTATTTATCTTATATAAGAAACAAACAGTCTGACAACTTTCTGTTATTTTATTAAACAAATTAAAATATTTTTTCTAGACATTATAAACCCAGGTTTTATTATTTCAATTCATAAATTTCCAAAATGGTTGCTTTCTTTTATTTTATATTTTAGTTTAATAATAGTTTGTGCATATGATAAATAGTTTTAAGAGAATAAAATGAAATTTAAATTACTTATTGATTGTTTAATAATTATAATAAATGTTGATATGACGGTGAACTAAATAGGATTAAGTGTTTAATAATATATTAAGTTATTAAATTTTCTGCGTCCTGAAAAAAAATCAATTAATTTTCTCCTTCCGCCAAGAAAGATAATTAAAACAAGGGCGCCTGTTGCTGAATCCGGACGGGCGTAGGGCTACGGTAATTAATCAAATTGTCAAGCTAACTACAGATTAATTAGACACTTCGCGAGGAATATCTCGTCGCGATCCATCATATATCCATTTAACGTCATCTATTTTCACTCATGTTACATTTCTACATTTTTCAATCTATATCTGATTATACTAGCTTTAAAAAATCAATTTTTGCTCTGGTAATTACCAGAATTTCAATTATAACCACGGATATCGTTATTTTAAGGAGAGCTGTCAAAAATTCCTGGCGTAGTAGATTCGGATATTCAGTAAATAAGTGACAGAGCCTGTGGTGAGATATCCCGCGGCCATCATTCCAAGAATTTCGTGGAACGACGGTGGCGGTGTCGTCTTGGAGGCAACGACGGGGACTTGACGAAGAAGAGAGGATTTCAGAATGTCTCTCACGTCTATGCTGAATTTACATTGTCGGTCGCGGATGCTGAACGGTAGGCGGGTAGGAGCGGAGAAGAGTAAATTACAGGGGCTCAGACGACGTCAAGAGATTTAGCCGCCCCCCCAAGAGATGACAGTTTATTGGGATAAGCACTTAATAGACGCTGAGGGCTGATGTTGGTGCACCAACGAAGGAGGGATCCGCTAACTTCGTTACGCCATTACCTTAATTCATAAACCTTTTGTTTTTGTTACGCGGACCCAGTTCGGTAAAGAGATATAAAAATAAAAAGTTATCGAAGAAAATACAAAAGAAAAATCAAAGGCGATAAAATCATTAACTTTTATGGTTGTTTGCATTATAGCCTTGCATGAAACTTTTACAAAAACACGCCATTCCTCCTGCAGAAAATCTTTCAATAACTAAACTTTCATTTAGAAGAAAAGCTTATAAACAAAAATTTTTACTGCAAAATTTTTTTGTGGTTTATAAAAAAAGTAGATTCACAATAAAGAGCACACGTGTTCGTTATATCGGTAAATGTCGTGAGGTACATAACGAGCGTGTTACGGCCGGCCGTGGTCCAGAATGTGGAAAAAGGGAAAAGCGAACAGAAAAAAAAGCGACCGCCGACCGCAATTGGCAATGTCCTAAATAAATAATTCAGACCGGGCGTTAAACTGATTTACCGGAAAATTGCTCGAGCAAAAAGAATTTAATTTCAGGGGCGGCGTGTGATAAAAAGAAAACAGCCCCAAGGGGGCGATGCAAATTGGAAATTGTTGTACTCGTCTGGACGACCTCCGGTAATTAGATTTATTCGCGAGTTCTCGCGTACGAATAACTGGAACATCTATTAAAAACTAAGTGCTTTTTTTTGTTAATTATTTCGTCTGATTTAAATTAAATTCAAATTCGTAGTTGACTCAATTTATCTGAACAACAAATTTTATTATTATTTTAAGTGACAGTAACAAGATTTTTATATTTTCCATTTATACAGTTCGGTATATTAATATTTACATTATCGATTTGGGTCCGGTAAGTGAGCTATAACATCACAAGGCCAGTAAGTATTATTCAGTAACACTTATCGGACTGTTTCAATATAAGCATAAAACTCGACCGCATGAAATAAAATATTATATGACATACGATATTCCAAATATAATAATATCTAGTAATATCTGACTCATATCATTACAGGCAGTTATAAGTTACCTACCAGACTTATAACGCAAATAACTATTATCATTGACTAACGAATTTTCCAAGAATCAATATATAATTTGATTATTTGAATGAATATTTGTACTTAGAGCGTTGGTAATTGAATTACTGTAGAGAAAACTTTGGTAACGCACCACTCGAGTTCGGTCTGAAGCGGAAGTCGGATTTGTTTCAGGGCGTAGCAGGAACAGGAACCGCGCGCAAACACTTCAATCATTTTAAAGTGGATTGCCAATTCGAGTTGGACTTTCGTAAACAAGCCGTCGCGCGTTGCTTTTCGTATTAATTCGAGAACGTTACCCGCGCAACGTCGCAGCTTTTTTCTCATTCGCCGATGGCCCGTTCGGGCTTTGTTAAAAGTTCAACCCTTAATGGTCTGAGCACCACGTTAAAAAGTTCTGAAATTACACGCGCTATTATTTGCCGACGGTAACGAACGTATTAGATTTTTAATTCGAGCATTTTTGAACTTTGAGAGGAAAATTATGAGTTTAATTATACCACTTCCGTTGCGGCTAAGTGCCTATTTCAATATTTAAAAGTCACAAGTTTTGTGGATATTAGACGGTTTTGGAAAATTCTACTCATTTAAATAATAATAATGAAAAGCGGTGATAAGTAATTGGAAGGTAACTTCCGGAATATAAGAACGTAAAAATTTACAATAGGGTTCTTCGAAGAGATAATCAAGTAATAACAGAAGAATTTTAAGAGGTATTACGAACAACTATCATTGTCAGCCCTTGTGACTTCGAATAAGAAACCGTGTAAATACTGTCAGAAATATAATAATCATGTATAGAAGCCTTCTTCGATTTGTATTAACGTGGTATCAAACTGCAGCCTCTAAGAAGAACTACGTAATCCCTTTTCCTCTTTATACTGAACCATATATATATATATATTAAAGCATGCACACTTTTAGTATCATAGTACAGAAATTAAGTACATACTCTAATAAAACAATATTTGTACTGGAATGCTCAAAAGAATGCCAATCATCTCTAGAAATTGTCTTGAGTTGTGCCTACATGTTATTAAATTACAACCTTTTGAAAAAAAATTTTGATTGGATTTTGAAGTTCAATATTTGGATTGAAAATAGTTTTTTATGAAGATAAAAGTTTTAACTTGTTGTGTCCGACATGTGGAAATGTATGAAATGTTTTGAGTTACTTGATCATAAGCAACTAATAATATATTTCGAACGTGAACACACATTAACATTTTTTAATTTTATTTGCAATAATAACAGATGGAGATATTATGCATGATGCAGCCACTAGGGAAAGAATACCCTTTTTGTTATTTAGGCCATAAACAGGGTTTGGTGGGGACACAAACAGAGTTTCTCCCACAATAACATCCTTTAACAGAATTCATACAATAACAAATCCCAAATAGATAACTAAAAAGAAGAAATAAATAAAAAATAGATAAGTAGTAATAATATGAGCCAGATTGAACTCGCATTACCAAGATATTTAATGACAGATATTCAAACTTAATATACTCTTGTAGAAAGACGCGAACGAAAGACTAAAAATGTTGAAAATTCAACAATGACAATTGTAAGAGTTCATCAATCGCGATAAAGGCGAATAATATTAACAATTAGAAAAAAAAGCGGGCAACCGAAAAAGATATTGATCTCGAGTGGGGTAGCTGTTCGTCAATGTATACAGCATATGTAAGATTCCATATGACTGAAGCAATTTAAGAATGCTGTTCATATAAACCATGTACAATAATTTGATACACTTTAGGTTGGCAAATGAATTTGACATTCTAATAATGAACCCAAGCTTCTATTCACCTCACTGATAAAGTAGTCTACGTGATCGAGGAATAATAGCTTGGTATCGAGAACTAAGCCCATAGCTTTCACCTAAGACAACGCTCTTAAGGGACTAGGACAAAGGTTATAGTTTTGAATTATAGTACATCTTTCTCTGGTGAACGTTATTTGACTGTATTTACCATAGTTTAGAAAGAGTTAATTATTAGTATAGTAGCTTTACAAACAATTAAGATCCCTTTGAAGTTTAGCACAATCAGAAGAAGATTCAACCTTGGATAATCTTTTGCAATCGTGGACCTATAGCAAAAATTACTATGGTGAAAGCATCGTTTATATAAACCAAGAACAGAATTCCTGAAGCGACCAGAAAATAGTTAGATATCTCTTGTTGTTATAATTTTTCAAATACTTTAATTTGTATATGTTCGGTTAAGTCACCCTGTTGGTGAACACTGATGGATTTTCCACTTTTTTGTGTTGCTTACAAATTGGTTTAAAATGCTATTTCTTTTAGAAATGTATAGACAAACCGTTTATTTCTAAAACTAATTATTTTTTCTAACTAGTTCTTTTTTGTATTGTAAACAGTTATTAACATTTGTCATTCAACTAGTACGGTTTCTTATTCCTACTTCTTCCACTATTGAATTGGAATCTACCGACATATTGACAATACTAGTATCCTGTTCCTTCAAAACTTCATCATCCTCAAAATCTTCTTCTATTTCTAATTACCTGAGTACCATTCCGTATTTCTGCGAGTAACTTGTCCGTATGTTACTGTACTTATCATTTACTCCAAGTTTGATAAAAGAAGTTAATGTTTGCCATATGGAAACAATAAATTAAATGAAATCACACGTTTATAATATAATTTAACATTACATATAATTTATAATCACCATTCTTAACAACAGGTTCAATTAAATTAGTGCGAATCTTTCTCTAACCGTTTCATGTACCGTTGTACTAGGAATAAATCATGAGTTTCGAAAAAAATAGAATTGGTGGATTCGCCGGGCAATCACTTGGAAACAAAGAGTTTATGAAGTAAAGTTAAGATAAGTTGATTTATTAACACATAGAGAACACCACTTCCATCCTGTATCAATTGAAAATATGATATCTCAAAGTTAGCCAAACACGCCTTATATCAATGTGGTTGTTTTAGGAGATGTAATATTAGATTTTTTTTGAGATAATATTTTTCGTGCCTTATTTTTGTTTCTGTCGACCAAGTTTTCCATGACTTTTCATGCACTATTATGCCGAAATCACATTAAGCCATACTGTGAATTGTACAAGGATGAGCCTCTGTAAGAGTCCGGTCTTATCATCCTTTAGCTATGCTGATGTTTTGCACCTTTCCTTTTTGTCCTATGTGTTAAAAGATAAAATTCAAAATAACACAGAACTTGTGTTGCCGGAATTATAATGGTTAAATACGTAAATTGTAAATTTAAACATGTAAATTGTGCAATTTTGTTAATTTGTGTTAATCTTTAAAGAGTCAACATAAGTTGAACTGCACCATAAAATTATTCTCATGTATGCTTTTTTTCGTTTAATAACATTATTTGATTATTATTATTTTATATTAGTTTCTATTTATAGATTAGTGCCCGGTTTCTCGTACGTTATAGTATTGAGTAGATATCGGAGCGACAGTTATTGGATCGATATCTTTTATCGAGTCGATATCGCGTATTGGTGTTCTGTACGGCTTTTGACAGTTTTGTCAAAAAATCGATTACTTGTTTATTCCCATTGATAGGCGGCGGTAAAATGTTTGAATAACTATTCCTAAAATTATTTATTTATAATATTTGAGATGAAAACTGGAAAGCCCAGCGAAGTATACAATAATAAATCACAATAAATAACATATATAAATAATTTCTTAACAAAAATAAAAAATTACTGAACAAGAAATTAATAATAATGAAAATTAACAAAAGAAAATCACATAATAACGAAAATTATTAGTAAAAGAACATAATTAACAAATAAGAAAACATTTTAAAGGCTTAATTACACAGAGAACAATTGTAGGTAAATTATATTTATTTTAATTTTATTTTAAAAAAATCAGGTTAACTTAAATAATCCTTATCTCAAAAACGAATACAGGTTTTCTAATTTGGTTCTCACCATGATAAAATAAACACTTGCCTCTATAAATTTTGAATGTATCATTGAAATATCTCAAGAATTTGATGTTTGGTGATTTTTAATTAACTTGAGATAGCCATAAATGTTCTCGTTCGATTTAATGATTTATATCTCAAAAACGAATAAATATTTTCAAGATCCGCTTTAATCACGAGAGAATAGACACTTTCCTCTATAAATCATGAATAGTTCATTAAGATATCTTAGGAATTTGATTTTTCGTGATTTTTTAAAACAAGATTATTAATTTCAAAAAAATCATATAAAAACAGGTTAACTTAAGTAATCTTTATTTCAAAAACGAATAAAGATTTGCTAATTATTCTCACCATGACAAAATAGGCACTTACCTCTATAAATTTTGAATGTATCATTGAAATATCTCAAGAATTCGATGTTTGGTGATTTTTAATTAACTTGAGATAGCCATAAATGTTCTCGTTCGATTTAATGATTTATATCTCAGAAACGAATAAATATTTTCAAGATCCGCTTTAATCACAAGAAAATAGACACTTTCATTTATAAATCATGAATAGTTCATTAAGGTACCTTTAGAATTCGATTTTTCGTGATTTTTTAAATCAAGATTATTAATTTCAAAAAATCTTAAAAAATAGGTTAAATTAAATAATCTTTATCTCAAAAACGAATAAAGATTTTCTAATTTGGTTCTCACCATGACAACATAGACACTTCCCTCTATAAATTTTGAATGTTTCATTAAAATATTCCAAGAATTCGATTTTTGGTGATTTTTAATTAACTTGAGATAGCCATAAATGTTCTCGTTCAATTTAATGATTTATAGCTCAAAAACGAATAAATATTTTCAAGATCCGCTTTCATCACAAGAAAATAGACACTTTTCTTTATAAATCATGAGTAGTTCATTAAGATATCTTAAGAATTCGATTTTTCGTGATTTTTAAATCAAGATTATTAATTTCAAAAAATCTTAAAAAATAGGTTAACTTAAATAATCTTTATCTTAAAAATGAATAAAGTTTTTCTAATTTGGTTCTCACCATGACAAAATAGACACTTGCCTCTATAAATTTTGAATGTATCATTAAAATATCTCAAGAATTCGATTTTTGGTGTGATTTTTAATTAACTTAAGATAGCCATAAATGTTCTCGTTCGATTTAATGATTTATATCTTAAAAATGAATAAATATTTTTAAGATCCGCTTTCATCCCCAGAAAATAGACACTTTCCTCTATAAATCATGAATAGTTCATTAAGATATCTTAACAATTCGATTTTTCGTGGCTTTTTAAAACAAGATTATTAATTTCAAAAAATTATAACAAATTAGGTTAACTTAAATAGTCTTTATCTCAAAAACGAATAATGTTTTTCTAATTTGGTTCTTACCATGACAAAATAGACACTTGCCTCTATAAATTTTGAATGTATCATTAAAATAGCTCAAGAATTCGATTTTTGGTGATTTTTAATTAACTTGAAATAGCCATAAATGTTCACGTGCAATTTAATGATTTATATCTCAAAAATGAATAAATATTTTCAAGATCCGCTTTCATCACCAGAAAATAGACACTTTTCTCTATAAATCATGAATAGTTCATTAAGATATGTTAAGAATTCGATTTTTCGTGGCTTTTTAAAACAAGATTATTAATTTCAAAAAATTATAAAAAGTTAGGTTAACTTAAATAATCTTTATCTCAAAAGCGAATAAAGATTTTCTAATTTGTTCTCACCATGACAAAATAGACACTTGCCTCTATAAATCTTGAATTTCTAATATTTATAATTTATGATTTTTTGTTTCTTCCCGTGTTAGAAAGCAATCAAAACGGAGAAGTCCTAAATGCCCGTGAATTTATCAAGAAACATTTCCTCCCACAGATATTCTTGTTTTCGAGTAATACCTGGAAACGTCCAGTAATTCGTCTTACATTTTAATCGCGTTCTCATCGATAGGCAAAGAAACCACCTTTTAAAGTTTCAAAATAATGCACAATGTTTAATTAAGTAAATATTTATGTAAATATAAATTAGAAAATGGAAACTATCACTTTTGTTATATACGTCACTGTCGTTAATCACACTTATCGAGTCGATATAGGTACTTGTTGCTTGCGATATAGTTATCTATTCGATATCGGTCCGATATCTTCTATTGGCCCATTCAGAAACCCAATGGACGGATTTCGCTCGAGTTATCGGTTCGATAAGGGAATTTAATAAAACAAAAATCAAATCACCCTTAAAAACACTAATTACAGTGTTTACTAACAGTAACAGTGTTCTTTTCGATTCCCAACCCCTTATGTATGTATAACCAGATATTCTATTATCTACTTAATTATTTAAAATATTCCAACGTCAAAGGAAAAAAAAAATTTTAATCGATGTGTAATCATAATCGAATTAGCTTTTATAAATCCGTCAAAGATATTTTTTTGTAAATCTACTTAAATTATTAAATAAAAAAAATCTTTAATTATCTCTCCATCATCCATTAATGTCCTCATTGATAGCTGTAAACATTCCCCCAGTTATCAATCATAACATAGTAACATAGTTCATAACATAGTTCATATCTCTCAATAATCAATACTGTCCTTTATATAATTAACCGTCGTCGTAGAAATCTTTAACCTTAATATCGGATTAAATTCGTCGGAACACAACCTTTTTTCCTCAATATTAGAGTCTTTGGCATGCATATACCATACCGGTAAAAAACCCAATACCAAATCGTTATTATTACTGTTATAATGATGTTATGATTTAAAGAAAAAGACTTCGCGGAAACATATTGGTAGACGAAAAATATTAAAAAAAAAAATTTTAATTGTAAGATTTCGAATTAATAATTCACAAAAATAACTTTGTTTTGAGATAAAATGTTTATATCATTTTATCTGTGGTCATATGTTTTCATCATAGCACAAGAAGATTCTTATTATTTTTATTAATAATAATTAAGTGTATATATATGTTATAAGAGAATATGTAAGCGTTTATATTGCAACACACTTTCATTGATGGGTTTGAAATAAAGTTCTCGATATGAACGTTAGATGTATCGGTCTATCACTAATTAGAAAATAAGCAGATGTTTTGTAGTACATACTACTACACTTGAACAGACTACGATTGGAATGATAAAGATGGTTGACAGTGAATAGTAACAGTAAAATTCGCTTCGTTAAATAATTGCTTTAAAGTGTCATGCCGTGTTCTGATCTGATTGATGCTGTCACTCACATAGTTGGTGAATTCTCCGTATTTAACAAAAAACAGTATTTGCTTTCCATTTTGGTGAAAAATAAATCCTTTATCAAGAGTAAAAGATTTTCGTTTTAAAATATTGAATAATTATAATTACCCGAATATTATACAGTGTGCGATTATGAAATAAAATCAATGAAACGCTTAGAAATATTATTTTGTAATATCGGCATATCAAGCATATTTTGGTTTCTTGAAACACACATATTAATATAAATATTTTGTTATTAACATTTTAAATATTAATCGTGAACATGTTTTGTCGTTTATAATCATGGATAATGTTAGGATGATCTATTAACAGGAAATTACTTTTATGATTTGAAATTCTGCTTTTCAGCCATTGCGAACTTTGACCAGCATACTTTCCGCTACAGTCATTGCATGAAACACAGTGTACCAAATTAGATTTATATTTATTTTCTGTAGTACCTTTAAGTTTAAGTTTTACTACGTATAAGTTTTCCTTTAAGGAATCGCTTAACTTTTCAATGTGATGAAGTTTCTTGTAAATGATAGGTTTGGTGGTAAGTAAAGATGGATTAGTTAGGCCGACCTGGGTTATGTTGTTATTATTATCATTGAAAGCAGTTGAGAAAAATATTTTTTCTTTAAAGGGAAAGGAAATGTGACATTTCATCCGTGTTGTTAGGTAATAAAATGTCACCTTTTTGCCCACGGGAGAAAGGCACGTTTCTTCCAGTGGACAAAAACAGAGATGAAATAATATATACTAAATTGTCGGTTTTCCCGTAACAGAAATTTATAATAAATAACTATTCTTCCATCCTATCCTTCGAAATTGTCAATTTCTAGAGTAGATACGAGAATTGAAAGTTGTTGTTTGTATTCACTCTGCCGACATTTATAGCAACGAGTGTGTGAATTTTTTACACTCACCCGAATTTTGTTCAATCGCTGTTCAGCTAAATAAAAAAACTTTAAAGGAACAACTATTTGTTTAAACATGTGGAAAATTAAATTTGTACATATTATTAATTTTAGATAATTTATTAATTTTATGCACAATGATGACAACTTATGTTATCCACTAACTTAGGTGTTTTTCTACACTCGCCTTCGGCTGATGTGAAATCCGACATACTCGTTAATGAACAATCAAATTCCTCACCTATACTGTAATATATTTAATTATGTAATGATTTAATTAATTTAATAGGATAACCATTATTTACGAATTTCTTTCTAAGAAATTCTAGGTTTCCACCTAGAATTTTATGGTTTCGCCCCTGGATATATTTATAGACAGCTTATGAGTCCCTATTCAAATGTTTCTTGAATCTCCTGTTTATCCTATGAATATCTCAGTCATTACACTTAATATTGCTAATTTCGCCGAGTTCATTTTTGTTAAATTTGTGTTTATCATTCATCAAAATCTGACTAACATTGTTAAAAGTGGAGAAAGCAAGAATAATATCAAGTCTATTTAAATTTGTTTAAAACTGTGTTGAAGACCTTAAGTTTTTAAATGACCTTCACAATAAGCCTGGAACTAATAATTTTTAAAAATCTAATTCCATAGTAAAGTGATTACTCGGATGAAAATTATTAAAACAAGATAAAACAAGGAATATTGACCCATTATTAATTATAACCAAAACGGGTGATATTTTTGATGCCATACGAGTACCTTCGATTTGATGATAAATAATATTGTCTAATGTGAAATAATAATAGTTGCGTTATCTGCCTTAGTAATCATTAGAAAAGGGTCTCCTCTCGTTTGCTTTTATTCAAATAATTTGACATTATTAAAGTTTTAATGTGGTTTTTAATATGTATCAGACGATTTTTTGATTTTCAAGTCTCATACAACAAGTAAGTTTCTCCGTATCTTTATTTTTTGTCGTTTGATTGTAAAATTTTCCATTTTATCAATAAGACCCTCTGAAAAAGATTTAAATTGTATTCAATCGAAATAGTCGCAACATTTAAAAAGTTGTTTCATTGAATTACATCTTGTGGACCGTTTATCCTGTATAATTTTCCATTTGTACTTATAAATAACAAAGTTTAATTTTTTATTTATAATAAAAAATTTTATATTTATTTACGAATATCTACAACAATCACCAAAATCACATGGAAGTCCTTCAATTACTAATTTTAATAACAATTTTTGAACAACGATTATTGGAACTAATTCATAAACAATTCTAATCTTTTCAAATAAATAAATTTATATTTTCAAAGTAATTTTTCTTTATTATACGAAGAAAAAATACTGTCTTGTATTTCGCAATAAACTTAAAAACAAATTAATTTTAAATAAATTAAAAATTTTTTGTCTTTCTTGCTTTTTAATTTATTGTATTTTCTATATCGATTTCGAGGATACAACCCTCATCTTCAGTAGAATCTTATATAAATTTTTTTTTAACATTATGAAATAACTAAGAAAAATTCAACAATATTTTACCTACTGTTACTTAAGTTGAAAAAATATTAAACATGAAATCCAAACACATTTTTGAAAATAAACATTAACAAATTTAAGTCAATATATTCCTAATTGAAAATTATAAAAAAAAAACAAAAACTTAAAATAACATTAAATAAAAACCGAGAGACAAATGCGCGTTTATGGTTGATAAGATAAACGAAAAATGACTCAAAAGAACAAACTAAAAGGAAAATCAGAAATAGGTATTTATGTATGGGTATTATTTCTTAAAAATTAAAAATGAAATTATTCATACTATAAATAAAAAACCAAATAAAATTTCAATAAAGAATAAAATAAAAAAAAATGGAAAACAATGAAAAATGTTAAAGATAAACTTAAAAACAATAATGCTGTATTTACTAGAGGGGACAAGGGAGCAAGCATAGTGATTTTGGACAGGAAAGTTTACAATGAAAAATCAATTGATTACTTATTTAAAAACAATTATGTTCAATTCAAAAGCAATCCTTTAGAGAAGATTAATAATCGTTTCTAAAGTACTTGAAATATGATTAAAGAATGTAAAAATACTTTAATTCAATATACACCTTTTACACCTTTTTTAAGTAATTCGGAAAAAAATTTACAGTTTCTATTTCATAGAAATTAAACCTGAAATACCTAAATAATATAAAAAAATGAAATTTTAAATATTGCTGATTCTTTATTTGTTTCCTTCTGTCGAAAATGTTAATTTATTTCTTTGTTTTTTATTTCTTTTTCTTATCATGATCGACAAAAGTCGTTGTTTCGTGTGTCATTCGTTCGTACGACAATTCGCAATTTCTCGTATCGTTCACGTATGTTCAGTTTGTTTATTCGCTCAAAATATAAGTTTCATTTTCTAAAATCAGTGTTTCGAATATTATAAAATAGTCAAGTGCTTTCATCAGTGTTTTGTTGAACAAAAAAAAGGAAAAAGTAAGACAATCTTCTTTAATTCAATTTAAACTCTTTATTTTTTAAACACCTTCAATGTTACAAATTTATATTTGAATGTTGCTGTTGAGTTTTGAAAAACGTCGAAAGATCTGAATAAAATTCTTAAACACGTAGTTACTCAAAATTATAGTTCATATGGAGATGATTATTATCACATACCTGATGATTTACTGATGGTATGTTTATCGGGATTAATCTCTGATATACATCTTGATTTTATTGAGAACAACTTGATTCTTAATTGTAACAATATATTTGAAGAAAGCATTCAGTTTTGGTTTAGATATGTGGATGATGTGTTTTGAATCTGAAAAGGTGACATTTCATTAAACAATTTTTAAATTATCTGGATGGAAATAAGTGGAAAAGGATGATTCTTTAGATTTCTTGGACCTTATATTGACTAAAACAGCAGAAAATAAAATTAAATACAGTATTTTCAGGAAACCTACAGATTCTTTAACTATTATCACCTACAATTCAAACCACAAACATAATCAGAGGATTGCTAATTTTAGATTCTTAATCAAGATAATATTAGATTGGTAAAGAAACCTTAAAGACTGAAGAAGTTATGATATTTAAATAAATTAGCTATCAATAACGGTTTTCAAACATGTTCTATAAATACATTTTTGAATAAAATTGTAAAACAAAAAGGTCCATTAAATTTTAAAATAAATATCTTAAATTTGACATAAGCCTTTAATCTACAATCGTTATACTGCAACTATGCAACACCTATTCTCCAGATATAATATTTCTCTAGTATATTCTAATAATAATACAATTTTAAAATTGTTATTCAATTACAACAATAATAAAATGGATTTTAAGAGGAAAAGTGGCCGTTATTTGATAGAATGTAAGGATTGTAATAGTATTCACATAGGGGAAGAAGATTAGAGACGCTAATGGATAACTTGATCAATTAAAAATAAATTACTATCCATAAGTGAAGATACGCTTACAATGTATGTTTTGAAAAATTAAATAGACCTGTTTCGTCATTTCTGCAAATATGAGCGTTTTATTCCATAATTTTGTTGCATCCCGAACTTTTTTATCTCTTTTTTAGTATCTTAATATGCATTAAGTTTCATTTAAGTTTCGTGAAGTTGAATTAAGAGATTACTATAGAAAGTAGAGATGTGTCCGTGAATGGCTTTTTATGCCCACTTACGCTCGCTCACGATTTAGACACACTCGTGTCACGCGTGGGTCACGTCAATTCACGAGACTCACGCTCGAAATAAATGAATCATGTTTAATTACTTGTTATACTTGTTATACCTACTATATATTAATATTCTTAATACCTCCATTAACGTTTGAAAGTTCTTCCGCTATTCATCATAAATTTAAATTAAATTTTGTTCTATTTCATTAGTTTATAGAATATTTTTACAATTAATATTCACTTCGCTAACTTAAAAATGGACCAAAATTTTGACTTCAACATTTAGTTACTGAAATTTAGTAACGTAATATCTAGCATTATTTTCTACAAACAAATCAGAAGACCGAAAATTTGAAAAATGAGAGTCCATTTTTGATTCTAGATAGTAGAAACACTTTTGCTTTCTAGAATAGATGTTGAACGAGAACAAAAACTCTATTCTTAGTTATTCTTCAGTCTTAAATTGTTGTATACTTGTATCAAAGTAAAACTAGGTCTAGTGTTAGTTTTAATTGCCACTCAGTGCTTGATTGTTGTAAATACTTCTGAAACTAAAAGTATAATTGATATAGACCTACAACCTATCTATAGTATTGACACTAGACCAAGAACTAAAAACATTAGGATTTAGCCGTACGTCTTTTTAGACGGGTAAACCCTAATGTTTCTAGTTCAAAGCTTAGCGTTAGTTCTGAAGCTACGTTGGGTTGGGTATACCTGTAACAATGTAAACTAGAACTAACACCAGACCTAGTACTAGAAAGCTTCTAAGTTTAGTACTAAGTCTAAGTTACTAAGTCTAGTGTTAGTTCTAGTCTTAATTGCCGTTTAATGTTTGATTGTTTTAAATTTGTCTAAAACTCAAAGTATAATTAATACTAGACTTAGACACTTTTGGTATTTCCATACACTTTTTTACTAACTACTCAAATTGTTCCAGCCGGCTCACGCCGGGTCCGGTTAAGACCAAAGATGCTCACGATCATGCACGTTCACGTGACTGGTACAACAATTGATGACCGCTCACGCTGGGTCACGCATGACCTATCGAGACCCGGCGGCACTCACGTAATATCTACATTTCTAATTAGAAGCTTTTTGATTCAAATTAAGTTAGTACTATAAAATTGGTTTGAAAATTTAAACTGATTGAATCGATAACGATAGGTTGGGTTTTAATTTATGCATATTGTGCGTGGAACCCTAAATTTATTCTATTACCAATGATGACCCCCCACCGGGTTGTTCTTGGACGACCTGACCCTTCTCATCATGAATGCAACAGGCCCTGAGGGCGTTCAGTCATCCGCCCCGTTCCGTTTTCCAGATGTATCCGAGCGGATACATCTGGGCGGGCCCCAAACGGCCGGGTAGACTGTTGCGTGCCCTTCCACTGGGAGTCCCTCAGGACGTGGGGTTCGCAAAACCTCCGACACCGCCGATCGTCCGGGGAATTCACGGCGGATTGTCGAATTCTGCCGAGGGAAGCTTTTTGTTTACGCTACCGAAATTGGAGACCTACGTAATTGGCCGATCCGTTCGCGCTACGTGTTCTTATCGCGTGGGTTTATTGTCCTCGTGCGGAATTGATGTTTGTTATTCGTGACGCGAATGTTACTAAGGGACCGACCTCATCGCCGTCGTAGGCACTATGTCATTTGAATAACGAATAACGTTGAGGGGATTTAAGACCACTATAAGCTCAATATTTGTTGTCGTAACTTAAAGATTAATCACGGTTGAAGTGTACATAACATTTAAATACGAGAAATTCATAAAGATTAACTTTCTGCTTTGGATTCATAACTTAATAACGTCAATATCAACGAACGCCGAGAAAAATTGATAACATTGAACCCTTTTCCGGGTATCAACACCCTAGGAAAAGGGACGGTCGAATGTACCGTATCGTTTCTAACTTCTTGGTTTCTCAGTAACGAAACCGTAAACGAATAACCGCGTAGTTCGTGATGGGGACTCACAATGGCACTGAAATCGATCGTGGTGCTGAGGCATTCATCTTGATTTGCGGTACGAAAACGGGGTGGTTTTGTTGAGAAGAGAGGAGAAAGGGTTGGGCTAAGAACGACGATGCCGCAATCAGTTGATAAAAACCAGAGCCGGGCGACAAAATCTCGCAACGAAATGCCACCGCTTCCGCAACATCCAATAACGGCTTGCGTTTCCGGCGGATCGTCGCTTTTTTTAACGCGATTTCCACCGTTGTTATCGTCTTAGACGCCGTCGGCACTATTGTTGTGGGAAATCGTGAAATGTCATTTCTCAGAACGTTTGTTTCAGTTTGTAACTACGTGTCTTTTTTATTTTATCCTTTTTGCTGTAGACGTACAAATTTAAGAGGATTGGAGAAAATGACATTGAGAGAAGTTCGTTTTAGCAGCTCAATTTAATGTTGGGTGTTGAAACAAAATAATAATGTCAATAAAAAAGTTATAAATGAAACATTACAAGTTCATTACGTGTCAACAGTACATATTGTAGACATTATTACTGCCTTCAATAATTTCCAAACAATTCTGTGGACCGTCTGTTAACGTTATGCGCAAGGCCTCGAGCATTATTTGCATACGGCCAAGCAGTAATTCACAATCAGTGCTAGCAACACTGTGTGTGTCCCCCACGAACCGTTTAATATGATAATATGATTTGCATGTGGTTGACATTAATCAGAAGAGTAGTACTGAACTTTATCTGCAATGGTCGTCGGCGTAGCTGGGGTATTACCGTTATTTTGTGATATCTCTTTATCTGACATATCTTCAGGGTCTTTTTATAATGCCCAATGATAATAAATTTTAAAATCTTTGTTTTTGGTTGGATCGTTTTAAACCATGCAAATTTTAAATGATTAATACTTTTACAACAATAATAACAAATTTATTTATTATTCTCAAACACTAAATCGGTAAAAGGGAACTTTAATATAAAATAATAACAATAAGGTAATAATAATAATAAACGAGAAAAACATACTGAAGAACAAAATATAATATAGTTCAACACATGTTGTTCATTTAAAGATTATCAATATTTCACAATTTATATGTTTAAATCAAATATTTCTTCCCCTTCAACTTAGCCGAGGCATAATTAAAGCCAATGTTATTAATTATAAAAGCGCTAGGCGGAGTTTTATGATCGCAAAACTGTTGGCTATTGTTTTAGGATTGATGGGCGAGGCGATCAGAATTCAGCAATGAACTAAATTATTACTTGCAATATTTCGAAATTTTATTATTTCTTCTACAGGCAAATTAGAATCACGATTAATAGTTTACATAGAATTCAACATAATATCAATAATTTGAGTGATTAAATGAAACAATCTGTTCCATTTAATGTCTTTTCTGTTTTTGTTCATAGTGTTAAAGTTATGTGCCTCTAAATACCTATTAGTGCGGGTTTTCTTTCGATACACCCCCAGTTCCATGTCACCATTTGTTGTTCTAGTGACCAATACATCTAAGAAGGGCAACTGCTTAGCGGACTCCGTTTCCATGGTAAATTTGATCATGGGGCGTTGAGTATTTAGATGACCTAGAAATTCAAAGAGGCATTCTCTACCATTTTGCCATACAACAAACGTGTCGTCCACATATCGGAGCCATAGCTCCATTGCCCTCTCAAACTATTCGTAAAACTCTCTTTTCCAATTAAATTACGTCGATGATAAACAATATTCCACTAAATCTGGCACATATTCTGGCAATCCCTCCGGAATGAGTTTTTGGCGAAGACCCTCTACCGCATCTTTCTACGTCGAAACTAACCAAAATATCCTCAGCATCTAACTTTACATTTTTCACCGATTCCACGAAATGTGTCGAGTCCCTAACATATGCTTCTGTGTTGAGAAAAGAAGAGAGAATTTTCGCGAGATGTTTGGCTAGTAGGTACGTTAGGGAATTGATGGCACTGACGATAGGACGAAGGGGGACGTCTGGTTTTCGATCTTCGGTAGTCCATAAATTCTTGGTGGTACCGGGGCCTGCACAAACAAACCTTTCTGATGTTCTGGTGGAATACCTGTGGATGTTACAAGGCTCTTTATGTTCCTTACGATCCTGTCTGTAGGGTCCTTCTTGATCTTCCTGTATGTGGCCGTGTCCAGTAGGTCCATCATTTTGGCGTCATATTCTTCCTTGCCACCGTTGTGATGGATAAGGAAGATTCGATTGGTTTTTGTTTAGAATAGTCTCTGAAGATGGCCTGCGGCCGACCAGTCACCCTCATATTATCTGTGAAATCAATAAATCAGTTTATGTACAAAAAACAAAGCTGTAATAATTGAACCTGATCAGACACTGTAATATTTCATATGAATTACAACTTTCATTATTTAATTACGATAAACTGCATCAAGGTATCCTAAGAATTCGATTTATTACTCGATAGTATTCGATTTATGAATAGGTTGAATTCAAAACATGATATCTCCAAAAATCGAATTGAGATATTCTTCTTGGAGATACTTTTCTTTGTTAATCATAATAAATTGCATCAAGATATCTTAAGAATTCGATTTTTACGATTATTTTTAATTTATTAGGAACACTTTAAACTTGATGCATTTAGGTTGAGTTCAAAAGACGATATTTTAAAAACGAATTGAGATATTCGGGACTAATTTTGAATGTGTAAAAGTACACACTTTTCTTTACAAATTATAATAAATTAAATTAAGATATCTTAAGCATTTCAATAGTATCTTAAGTAATCAATTTGTTACGATTAATGAAATGAGAAAGAAAATTTTAAATTTGAAGAATTTGGTTTAAATGCAAAGCACGATATCTTAAAAGCGAATGGAGATACTCAAGTACGATTTTGTACTTATAAAAGTACCTATTTTTCTTGAAAATTGTAATAACTGGAATCAAGATATGTTGCCAATTCGATTTTTTACATAATGATTAAGAATATTTTAAATTAGATGAATTTAAGTTTAGTTGAAAGAACGATATCTCAAAGGCGAGTTGAGATATTCATGTGTATTTTCTGCGTGTAAAAGTGAATACTTTTCTTTGTCAATTATAATAAATTGCAAGATATCTTAAGAAGTAGATTTTTTTACGATTTGTAAAATAGATTAAGAAAATTTAAGATTTCATGAATTTAGGTTGAGTTCAAAACATCATATCTGCAAAAACCGAATTAAGATATTCAAATATGGTTTTGTGTGCAAATAGTACATATTATTCTTTGTATATTATAATAAATTGCATCTATTTATCTTAAGAATTGTTTTTTTCACGATTTTCGACAATGATTACGAATATTTTAAATTTGATCGATTTAGGTTGAAGTCAAAACATGATATCTTCAAAAACCGAATTGAAATATTCAAGTATGGTTTTGTGCCAGTAAAAGTAATTAAATTTTCTTTATAAATTCGGTTTTTTATGATTTTTAGAAGATGACTAGAAAATTTAAATTTTAATGAATTTACGTTGAGTTCAAAGCGCGATATTTCAAAAGCGAATTGAGATATTCAAGTATGGTGCAAAAGTACATACTTTTCTTTGTCAAATATAACAAATTTCATCACGATATTTTAAGACGTCGATTTTTTTTTAATTATTAAGAATATTTTTTTAAAACTTTATGGGTTGCTACAAATTGAAAGATGTAGTTGAACGCTGTACAAAATATTTAAAAAAAATAGAAAATGTTTTAAGAAAAACAAAGGCAAAGATCAGTTTAATTTCGAAATTAAATACGACCTAATTACATCGATCGATGTAGAAAGAAATTTTTCTTTATATAAACCAATCCTTAATGTATTATGCAATATTTTCTGCAATATAACTTAAAAGGAAGTTTAATGTCAGATCATATGGGCTTATTTTTGTTAAATATGTTATTTTTTAGTAGTTGTCTTATATTAGTTGAAATAAAAAGGAATTATAATGCTATATCATTGTGATCCACATTATTTCTAGATTTCTTATGAAGATATTTGATTTAAAGTTACATTATATCATCTTTTGAATAACTTATATGATAAATTCCCTTCATTGAGCATTACCAACTTGTCAATTTCAAGGTATTACATAATATTATATATAACAAAAATTATACATGAATAAAGGAATATTATTATTTCTTGACAGCTTTCTGCATATGTGTGCATATTCTGTAATAAAGAATCCATATAATTAACAAAATGCATTCGTAAACTAATCACAGGTTTAGTATCCTATATCATTTTAAAGAGAAGATCCTCTTTAAGGGACCTTTAAAGAGGATTTTCAATTCGGTCCGTTACTCATCTTATCAATACCATTATTTTAGACAGTGCGATTTTTTTTAATTCTCCCATTTTTATTATTTTACTGATATTTAAGTTGAAACGTAATCTTACATACTTCAATTTTCATCTCAACAATTTTTGAATAAAATAGCGGTTAAAAAACGATGTATCATACATCGTTTTTTTGAAATTTAATTAATTTTGAAATGCAATCTTACACATTTCAATTTTTATCTCAATAACTTTGATCAAACGTCAGTTTTCGCATATCATTTTAAAGAGGACATTTTCGTCTTCAATTTGGTCTCTGACTCATCCTTATATATTCATTATCTTAGCCATGGCGATTTTCTTAATTTCTCCCACTTCTATTATTTTACTGATATCTAAGTTGAAACGTAATCGTACATACTTCAATTTTTATCTCAATAATTTTTGAATAAAATAGTGGTTATCATACATCGTTTTTAAACAAACATCTTCATCTTCAAAATAAATCATTATTCATTCCCTTATCTTTATCTTTAAAGCCACAGCGATTTTTTGAAATTTAACTAATGTTGAAACGCAATCTTACACATTTTAGTATTTATCTCAGTAACTTTGTTCAAACGTCAGTTATCATATATCATTTTAAGGACGGCATTTTCGAATTCAATTTGATCCATGACTCATACTTATATCTCCATTATTATAGCCATGGCGGTTTTTTTGATTTCTCCCAAACAATTTTTATCTCAATAATTTTTGAATAAATCAGCGGTTATCAGACATCATTTTAAGGAAAACATCTTCGCTTCAATTTAAGCCAAAGCAGAGTAATTTTTTTAAATTTAGTTAATTTCAAATGCAATCTTACACCTTTTAACTTCTATCATAACATCGTCTCGTTCAAACAGCAGTTATTGCATAACAATTTAAATAGAGTATTTTCGTCGTCAATTTGATCCATAAATCATCTCATATCTTAATTATGTAATTCCGATTAGTATTGTTATTGAATATTGTTGCAATCGGATATTTGGGACAATCGATTAACTGGAACAAGTTCCGTGAGGCCCATAGTGTGTATATTCGGTATGATTTGTTTTTAATTTTGGTTTATTATTCATTCACAAATTTGACAATATCTTCTATAGTATTTTTTTCCTGGAAATTTCAATAATATTACCTCATCATATTTATATCATATAATAAACTACAATCTTCAAGTTTTATTTTAACAAAATATAACATCAAGATTTTTAAAAATATGTTTTATATTTATTGAAAATTTTGCCTTAAAAAAAAACTTAAAACTTTTCCTTAAAATCTCAACAGTATAATCGTATTATTTTTATATCGGATCATAAATTAGAATCGTTAACCTTTACTATAACAAATAAATCATATTAAGATTCTTAAAATTACATTTGATATGAATTTTTAAATTTTGCATTATTATTCATTTACTATCTTCATAAGGTTTTCTTGATAATTTTAATAATATTATCTTATAATATTTATATAACATTGTCAACTAAAACCGGTGTGTACTGTATATAACAAAATGAAAAAAATAGTAAAATTACAAAAGTAGTAACCATGAAGCTCACTGCCGCCTATACTAATAATTTAACATACATCTTTTAAAAGTATTTGATGATGTACACACCGTCCATGCAAGTGAAAGTTCGTTCATCATGAAAGTTCAATCATCTTAACGACCTGGAAGGAAAATGACATTATGAAAAACGCTGTACGAAAAACAGGTGGAAATATTTTCCCTTTACATCTAATGTTAACAGATAAGAAGGTAGGGTGGCTTATAATGGTGAAGGATTCGGTAATAGAGACATAGAGAATATAGCGTCCCCCTTCTTTACATATTTAACCACTTCAATTACGTAAGCTTATCACTTAAAAAATCACTTCGATGAAAACCAAATCTTAGGTCGTATACAGCAGTTTTGTGTTTTTTGAATTTCATCTCTCAACACAGAACAAAACAGGAAAGTACAGAACTTCTGCATTTCTAATAAGTGACAGAACCAGACTTTCAGAGTCTAAATAAATTCATAACTTACTATTTCTGCACTATAAAAATTTGTCAAAAGAAATTGTTTATGTAAATCCTTATTTCGTTTTAAAAACTAAATTGGATAAAATTTACAGTTCTCTTCGTTTTAGAAACAAGAAAATAGTGAGCGCGGTGTGCGCGTTCGAGGGCGCTATGTTTGCCTTCATTGATTGTTGACTTCACAGCACGTACCCGAGCAGCATCGTGCCAATCCTAACGAACTGTGTGCAGTTTATCGAAGGTGAGGATTACGGGACAGGAACGGAATTCCAATGCGCTTATACCGCGCTTGGAAAGCTTCCGGTTCCCGAAGTTCTTGCCCCGTCTCGAATGAATAGCATTCTCACCCTACGCGACTACCCTCCGTTTCGAGGGAAAGCAGGACAAATCCCATGTTGACACCGGCTCCTTCACACACGAATGCCGTGAAAAAATAGAAAAGAAAATAGGGACATCTCCGAGAAGCGAACGACTCGGTTGTGATGCGGAGTGAAGGTGAGGAAGGGGTTCTTCTTTTTCGTTTTAAAGGGAATCGCGAAAAGTAACTACCTCTGCGGATCCGGGAGATTCCAGTCTCCAATCGCATTAGAACATTCACAATGTTTTTTATTCGATTTTTAAAATAAACAATTTTATTCAGTAAATGTATGGAAATAAAACCACATTTTTCGTTATGACAGGTCTGAAATTAAATTATTGAATAAAAGGAGATCTGAAAACATAAAAAAATAGAAAATAGCTACCATGAGTTTAACGTCGTATATGATTATGCCAGTGATGTAAACAAAGCATTATTTTGATTTCGCTCATAAAATTTGAAAAAAAATTGATATTGGTTTGACAGTATCGAAACGTTTTATATAGCTTTCGCTTGATTGAAACCGGGTCAACATAATCCCAAAATTACATTTTTTTCGTTTTACTGCTATAGGTAACTGCTGAGTTTTAATAACTTTTTATTCTAATAATCTTATTTTCATGCAAGTTGAAAGAAGTTTTTTAATTAAATTTATTTTGGTATGTGTTTATCGTTGCAAAATGACATATAAAACAGCATATGAAAAGACAACGAAAATTATGAATGCCTGTTGAAATATGTCACTTTTTGAGTCAACACATTAGGGTAGTATTTCAGACATTCTGTATGGTGAAGTATGGGTTGTGATGACAACCGTAACTGCTGCAATGTCGTTGGAGTTGATGAACGTTGGAGTATTACGACTTTTACTACCAATTACCCAAATTTGCATGAAGTACTATCAGAAAAAAGTACCTTAATTTGCCGTCTCGGTCCATCGACCGTTACGACTTAGAACCCTGACTAACGAAGGACGTTCTCTGAAATATCCAAATTTCAGAGAACGTCCTTCGTTAGTAAAACGGAAATGTGATGTGAACTGCCTATACTGATGAAAGTCTGGTCATTTCTTTTTTATAGCATGCTTCATATAGGCTTTAGGATGAAGTTTTACAAAGTGGCTTGTTTTTAATGGTGAGGTATAAATTTCTGTTAATAAACAATACATCATGTAGGGTCTTTCATTAAGAGCGACGCATTGTGTTTTTAATATTCCGCATATAGGAATGAGTAGGCACTGCAATTTTTTAAATTTTGAAAAATGTTTAAAATTTACGTTCAATTGCCGGTTTTCGATATTTCTATTATTTTAAAACCGGTAAACTGGTATTAATACCGGTATTAGTTTAATGGTTTTGACTCGGCCAAAATGATAAAATAGCTGTTGGTGAATAATAAATGGTAAGCCATGGTGAGGTATCATGTACTAGACTACTTCAGCAAGTTTTTGAGTTTTCTTGTTAAATGAATTTGTTACCTTACTTTGTTGTTACGCAAATCAATGATTAAAAATCATGTGTTTAGCTTTGGAAAAGAAAAAGGTTTCTGCCAACCTTGTCTGCAGAATGAAAGAGATATCTTAATGAGAGATACGTCGAGTATGAAGACCATAAGCATGAATTGACGAGGAGTGTACCACAGGGCTCGGTTCTGGGACCAATCCTTTGAAATGTCTTGTTTAGTGAACTCCTGGAAAAAAGAACAATGGAACCGGATGCTCGTATCATGACTTATGCGGACGATCTCGCCATCATGGTTTCAGGTTGGAACTTGGGAGAGATTGAGACGAGGTGATATCTACCATGGGAAAGACGGGTCTCCAAATTACCTCGGGGAAAACAGAGATCATGATGCTCAGAAAAAGGAAATAGAGGCGAACCTCAGGGTAAAGAGAAATGAAATTAAATCAAGCGTATCACTGTAGTATGTGGATGTGGTGCTTGAATGGAACAAATACGTTGAAGTTGCTGATCTGAAAAAACAATACACGCCCTGCAAAGAGTAAAGGGCACAACATATGGACCCTTCTTAGGCGAAGAAAAGGCTTATTGGAGCGAAAATTTTCTTTCAACTCCTTTGCGCATGTAGGACGTTGAGAGACGCTTGCAAGATTTAAAGAGACGTTGAAAGGCTGCATAGAATATACAGAGAGGCACTGACCCAAATGTGTAGTGCCTATAGAACCTGCTCAACTGAAACACTGCAGATAATGGCAAATTGTATGCCTATGGACCTGAGGATTATGGAAGTCTAGCCAAGTCTTTACGCCATATAAAGTACTCGGAGAAGGCCGAGGGGATTAAGAGGCTGATAGATAACACACTTTCTACAGGTGCGTTAGGTGGTCGAACGAAAGAAGGAAAGTAATAAATAAAGTAGGAGAGGACATTACACCGTAAAACACAATACACCTTATGTTTGAAAGTGAAAATAAGTGGAACACTATAACAGCGTAAGTGAGAAGCATAGTGGCCAAGAAGGAAAGGGAAGAGTATCAAGCACATAAAGAAATTGACAGGGAGAGGAAAAACGCGACAAGAAGAAAAAGATCAGTGGGAAAAGGGGAAGTCCTTGCGACTCCCGTTCCCCGGTACGGTTTAAAAGAGATGCAATACAAGAAGCTTGTGTGCCTTGTTTGCTATGCAGCCGTCAAAAGAAGATGAGAGGATGGTCTCAGATGGAAATTTTGGGGAGTTCTAGCAACTCCCCTTTCTCGGATCCAGGGCTGCCAAAAGGAGACGAGAAGATATTGCTGGGGGGCAACAAGGGAGTTCACACGACTCCTCATTCCCGATATATATCTTGACAAATATGTTGCAAAAAACTTGTGTGTTTGTGTTTCTATTAGGAGCTGCCAAAACGAAGAAAGTAGAAGTAGTCTTGTTGCGAAAAGGAGATCCCAGGGGATTCCCTTTTTCAAATGCATTACACAAAGCTGATGGGGGAATTTTTTCTGTCGTGTAGCGTAACAATTAGAAAGTAGAAGGAAAGACAACAATGTGCGATAGGGTAATTGCGGTCTTTTGAAATGTATTTAAAGGAAGAGGTTTTTTAAATGGTCGGGGACCTGCGGATGAGCTTCAACCCGTCCCTGTGAGGCCCGTCAAGATGGTGAAGATAGTCAAGATAGTCTAGCAGCAGATTTTTCTCTTTTTCTTTGGTTTGTTTGTATTATTAATTAGTGGCATGAGGTAAAACCCAGGTATAGGAACATTCAGAAACACGAAAGAAGGATGCTGATAAGGAAAGAAAAGTACGATGAAAAATATGAAGACATAATGATGAAGAGGCTTATAAATACTTTGTGAAAGAAAGGAGTGAGGAAAGAAAGAAGCTGTCAATCAGATACTATTGCGGCAATTAGAGATAGCGAAGCGTATTGGGCGGATGTGGAAAATTGATGTCACTGCGTGGAAATGATTGGGAAACGCTATATGTTTCAAACATATGTAAAGAAGATGTATCGAGCTAAGAGAAGAAAGGAATTGAAGACAAATTCTGGAAGTGGGGCAAATTTGTCTCACATAGGGCGTACCATTGGGTTGGGTTGGGTTAAGTTGGGTTATATTGTGTTGTATTATTAATTACTTTTAACTTAAAAATCTCAATTTTCAACTAATTAAATTTATTTTATTGTTAAGCAATACTTATAACGATATAATGGCAATTTAGAACTATTGAACGCGCTTCTAAGCGAAACTGTATACCTGTTACACAGCTTATTTGTGAATGTTTTAGAAATAATATCAAAATACCGGTATTTTTGGGACAATAACAGTTTTCAATACTGCTCATAAATTGTCCGAGATCCCGGAACATTGGTATTAAAAGTCCTAGCTCGAAATGAAGAAAACATCGTATCCGTTTTTGAAAAATTACGTGAGTAGTGAAGAATATCATATCAATGTGACCAGTTTGTGATATAACAGGATTTGGCACTCCACTCATATAAGATCGCCTGGACTTAAGAACAATCCGGCAATGTTAGAATAGCTACAGCCGATTATTCAACACAAAACTCCTGGTATTTCAGTAGATTTTATATAATTTAATTAAATCCACCAACCGTAAGACATTTAAATGAAGAAAATAATAGAGGTGACCCATGCATATTTGGTGCAATATAAATCGACGTTTCTATTTGCTCAGTAAGTGGTATTGGACGCTCAAAAAGTAATTTGGGAATTAATTAGTGTTACCAAGATTACGGCATCATCAAGTATGCATAGTAGCTATAAGGTTAAACCCGTCATCATATCAACATTAATTTGTATGGACTGAAGACTTGAAATATAAATAATAACAATAGTATTAGCATAAGGTGATCAAGTGGGCTTTCGTAAAATTTAGTAACATACCAGATTTACAAGTATTTTCATATGGAATCTTTTTCTGGATTAATTTCCGATTAAACCATCGTGTTTCATTATTTGATTTTTTTTAGCAAAGGCTTTCCTCAGTGGAGGTAATGTTATATTATGATCGTCAATGCTTGTTTAATAACTTTTATTTTATTTAGGCATTTTTCTTTATTTTCTCTTTTATATTCATGTATTGGAATACGTTTTCCTTTAATTTGGGAGACTTGTCCTTTTCAAGGAATAAAATATCTGAAATCCTATTCAGCCAAAATAGGGAGAACCTGCGGGATCGCCAAGTGCGTGAATGCTTGAAAAGGAATTAAACTGTAACAGTCAAGAGAGTGAAAGGGTTGAAGGAACCGAGGCACGGAAACTCCTTTATTACATCATCTGTATTACTAATATATTTTATAAAAAATTGAAAGAAAAAAGAGAAAGAAAGAGAGATTTGGCAAGTAACATGTTGTGTCAATACCAATTGTTGTATCAGAATTTCATGGTAATAATTAAATGTTTTTGTAAGGTGAATAAAAGGATGGAACACAAATTTTCCGTTTGATTTAACCTTCATTATCTACCGCAGAGGACGTTGGAGTTTGATGGAACACGTAGTAACGACACGGTGGTGAGCTCTTTTAGTGGAATCCAGTATGGCACCAAAAATTTGCTTCCCCTGAGTTTCATACTCATAATGTTAAATTAGAGAATGGTAGCAAGGTTGATAACATTTTTTGTCATTTTTCTTGTAATGAGGCTGAATATGTACGAGTAAGATCGTATAGATTTTTCCGTGATCTGTTTCTTCTACCTCCAGAGATTTGCAATCTATGAGGTTGAAATACTACAGATAGTTGATTTATATATGACACTGTCTTGTCCATTCAATATTTTATATTATTATCGTATGATTCGTAAGTGAATTTATTAGGTTTTTCAAATACATTAACGACATTTTTTAAAAATGAGATAAGGAATTTTAGGAAGTATTTAGGGATTATAGATTTTAAGATAGATGTCCACTACTAACAAAATTGCGGCGAATCTATTATGAGATCGCAAACACACTTACCTATAAACATCTGAGAGTGAATCTGCAAGTTTGCGAAATGCGAAGTTTAATTACACAATTTACTCTCAGGGAGCATTATTTCCAAACTATTTGGAAAGTTTAAATGAGAAGACGTAAAAATGATGGATAAATCGTGGTCTAGAGAAGAGGCATTTTAGTATCATACTTCGCAATTGTCGGTTCTATAATTTCCAAAAGATTACTAAAATCAATATCTGTTAAGAATTTATTTTGTGTCTAGTGGATACACGGTTAAAAGTTACTTATGCGACTTTTCAGGAATTCAAACTCAAACTTATTAATTTTGTTTTTTAGTTACTTCTGTGCCAACCTGAATAATTAAAACTAACACCATTTTTAATAATTGGAATTAATATTGCCTTTTATTGATTTAATAAGGTTTCCTAAAAATTTCCATTTTTTAAATGTGACGTTTTTATTACGGGAATTAAACAGAAACTTTATTTTAACATTGTTAAATGTTGCGTTAAAACGCTAAAGCGGTTAAAAGTTTGCAACCCTCGGAAGTTGCGTTTTTGTCATGTTGTAAAATGTGCAATACGTTTAATTCGGGGTTTAGTCGTTGGACGTAATTCGTGAAGTGAGAAAGAATTATCACTTGTAATCAAGTTGTAGGCAAATTGATTTATTTAATTGAAGTTAATTTATATAATTCATTAACAATTACCAATTTAGTACATTAAAGTAAATTGTTTTATGGTGGGTAATATCAAATAAATTTAAAATTAGAAATATGTGTTTAACTTCTTTGTTATTCTATATTTTAGCATAAAAATAAAATAATAGTGTTTTTACAAATTATATCATCTTGCATCATCAATTTGAATTATAAAAATGAATATCAGAATTCACAGAGAACAATCCAGAATTCCTTTCACATAAATCCAGAATTAATAAATTCTAAATTAGACAAATTCTGAAATTGAATCGAATCAAAATTTTTATAAAATTTATGTTTTGTTGTAAATTTTTACACAATGTTTGATCTATTTCTCTGTAGTGGTTTATTAATAAGTAAATATTTTGAATTAACAAGTAAATAAAGACAATTACAATTTTATGATATACAAATAAACTCTAAATTTCTGAAATCTAAATGAAATCTAAATTTGTTGAACCAGTATTTATTGCATGATATACGAGATGAATATCAAAATATTTTGAAAGATAATTTGAAACTGTAACAATAATCACCGGTAGATATCGAGTACAATCGATGGTATCAAAAAATATATTTGTTGGAAAAATGAGCAGCAACAAGTAGCCAACTCCATAAATCTGTGCGAGATACATCATAAATGTAAATATAAAAAACATCCAAACAAACCATTTTTGAAAAATACCTAAATCGATTTGTAGCCGTTTTTATGTGAATCGATAAAGTATCTGTTTGCATTAGTACTAAAATGCAATATCGAACTGCAATTGAAATAGTGGAATGTTAATCGAATTTTTTGCTATTTTTTGTCTACCTACATTTATTAGTCTTATCCGACAAGATGTAGAATTAGAAATAAAGTTGTGATGAAATGCAATTGAATGTAAGTAGGAAATATGTAATAGATTTAATGTTATTAACCTGTAATTCTATATCGTTCCAGTAAATTAAATTTATTGGATCTTACTTTTAATAGAATGGAACTACCGACTCTAAATATGTCTAAAAAAATATCTGAAATGATATACAATTAGATCGACTATTGGGGACTATCTAGAATCAGTAAATTCTCGCGTTAATGGATAAGGGGGCTATCTTAGCCAAAAGTCTGTTTAATTAAGAATTCTAGTAATGAAAATTCTGGTTTAACACTTAAGATGGCTAAACCTGAATGTCTATAGCTCTAGATCCAGTATTAATAACACTTTTACTTCAATGTACAGTGAATCACAGTGAAAATCATACACTTCAGTATTTTTGCTATTATAGCACAAAATAAACAAAACAATATGAGATAATTTTTTTTAATATTTTTTTTATTAATATATAAAATAAGTAGATCGATATAAAATAAACAGGAACAATAGTTAATTGAAACTAGTGCACAAAAAGTAACGCAACTTATATTATGCATCTAGAAAGCTCACAGTGAAAAGCATACACCCTTTTTACATTCTAAAAATCTCATATTAGTAAGCACTGATAGTATTTTTTTTTAGGTTAACCAGTTTTTTTACGCGCGTTGTTATTCAGTTTTGTGAATTTCGTCAGTGTAAATTCGTGAAAATGGCATCTAAAAAGCAAACCACTACGGAAGAAAGGAATATTGTTATTTCTCTTCATAAATCCGGCAATAGCTATCGAGATATTGCAAAAGTCTTAAATAGAAGTCATGCCACTATTCAATGCATCGTAAAACGTTATAAAAAAGAAAATAGAGTGCAAAATAAAACAAAAACTAGTAATAAAAAAATTTTCAACGACGCTGATGAACGGTGGATTCTCCGAAAAGTTAGAGATGACCCAAAACTTAGCGCACCAAAACTGGCTTCAGAAGCGGCATTATATTTAAAATAGAAGTGCAATGCCGAAACAATACGTCGTGTCCTCCGAAAAAAATGGATTGAATGGACGAATTGCCCGTAAAAAACCGTATCTATCAAAAAAGAATATAACACTTAGGAAAATGTTTGCTAAAGACTACGGTTCCAAGGATTTTGATTTCTGGAAAAACGTTCTTTTTACGGATGAAAGCAAATTTAATATTTTTGGATCGGATGGGCGCGTTAACGTGTGGAGAAAACCCGGCCAAGAGCTCAATTTAAAAAACTTAAGACCAACGGTGAAACACGGTGGGGGGCACGTCATGGTTTGGGGGTGCATGTCCGCGGCAGGAGTTGGAAATTTGCACTTCATCGAAGGAAATATGGATAAATGGATGTACCTCAATATTTTAAAGAAGAACCTTCATGAGAGTACAGCTAATTTGGGAATCCGGGACAGGTTCCACTTCTACCAAGATAATGACCCCAAAACATTCTGCCCATGTTGTGCGAAAGTGGTTGTTATATAATTGTCCAAAGGTCATGCAAACTCCACCTCAATCGCCAGACCTCAATGTAATAGAGAATTTGTGGCACATTTTAGAAATAAATACTAGAAAACATACAATAACAAACAAAGAATCCTTAAAAAATGCCCTTCGCCAAGAATGGTTAAAAATTTGCCCTAAATATACCGAAAAACTGGTCAAATCGATGCAAAACCGCCTGTAAGATGTCATCAAACAAAAAGGTCAACCAACCAAATATTAATTTTGCACAACTTTAATTTTTGATATTTATTTTTGTTAATGTATGATTTTTACTGTGAGCCTTATATATGAATTATTTATGTTTCATTAATGTTCCTAACTGTAAATTGAATGTAATATTTTTTCACTTTACTTTATTTGAGATTATTTACTATATTGATTAATAAAAAAAAATATAAAAAAATAACTCATATTGTTTTGTTTATTTTGTGCTATAATAGCAAAAATACTGAAGTGTATGATTTTCACTGTGATTCACTGTATATACACAACAATATGAGGCTGAGTAACAATTAAAACACTAACACTAGACTTAACTTAAAGCTAGAAACCCAGTTTAAGAGACACACTTTTACTTGGTGTTAATTCAATAATACTATACAACAATCTAGCGCTGAATAATGAATAGTAGACTCATACCTCATACCTATAGATAACTCGAAGAACACCCCGAGTTTATCCGTATAGAGCAACATAGTACTTCTACATAGAATGTAGTGTTACCATTTATTTTATATTTATAATTTAACAAGTTGCTATTCTAATTTTATCACATATGTTATGGTTATAAAATAAAGCAAAAGAAAGACAACTTCCAACTTCAAAAAAGAAAACACATCTTTTGACAGGAATTAAAGAAAATAGTTGATAACCATCAATTAATTTGCCAGCTGCTAATAATTTTCGCCTTTCCATGTTTTCATCATTCAACTACACTAAATTTTTTGATTGCAACTGGTGTCGACATTTCTCTAATTCCGAGAAATTATTTTACAGATTTGAAGAAATTCAAAGATTAATTCTTTTGTTGTCAAATTGACCGCTGCAAATGGTTCATCGATATCAACTTGTGGAAGAAAAATTATTAAAAGTTAATTAATATCTTAGACCTTCCTTTTATATTTACCAGATGTTTCTCGACCTATCATTTTAGTTGACATTAAAAATTATCCATTAATTGATAACGAAATGAAACTTGTTTTAATTGGCTCTATTTCCTACTCTAATTCCTTCAACGAAACTTTTTGCTGCTCAATTAAAATATTCACTTTTGATAAAAAACTACCCAACCATAATTACAACTTCTATTTTTTCTTACCAATTAAACTTACTCTACGACATCACATTGTTACCAATGAACACCTTCCATTCTGTGGACTTCGATATTGAGATTCCTATAAATCTGTAATTACCAAATCAGAATTTGAACAGTAGATACCTTATTTAACGCTTTATATCGTTTCAAAAAGACACTTCTTTCTGATTGACGTCCTTGTGGTCATTATAGACAAAATAATTCAATTACTGTGCCAGATATATCTTCCATATATTCAAGAATTTAATACAAATACAAATTCATGAATGTAACATTTTTTCTAAAATTGATTTAGTTCGTGTATATAAATAGATCTGTTACAGATACTCATAAAACTGCGATTACAACATCACTCGACCTTTTTGAATTTGTAAGTATGCCGTTTAGTCCTCGGAATGCAGCACAAGCATTCCAAAGATTTAAAATGATGTAACATCTGGTTTACATTTTATTTTCGTTTATCTTGACGATATCTTAGTTACTAGTAAAAACGAAGAAGGACCCTTAAATCTGCTTAAACAATTATTTGATCGCCTGAACCAATTTGGTATCAGTATTATACCCTCAAAAAGTTGGAGTTATTCAAACTGTTAAAATAAATTTTTAAGTCATACTATTTCAACAAACGAAAGAGTTTCTGTTATTAATGAGATTGCTATTCCCAAAACGTTGAAATAATTGCAAAGATTTTTTGGTATGATAAATTTTTACCACCATTTATTCCTCATTTTTCAGAATTTCTTATTCCAACAACGCTGATTTAGCAATCATTGTTTTTCTGTTAGTTTGTTTCTAACAACTGATACATCCAATTCTTCAATTGGAGCAAACCATTAACCATGTTTCACAATCAATACATTCACAACACATAAAATAAAATACCAACTTGATCAAAAATAAATACCTATACAACAAATTGAGCAACATGAGAAATAATCCAAGGCAGATTCCATATGTGGTATGTAATGTCAAAAAATGAAATAATTGTTATAGTCCATTTTTGTTTTATGTTTATTAAATTGAAATTAAATTATTTTTATGTAAGAATAATTTTTTTTTATTTTTCAATTTAATTTATGTAATAATGTAGGTAACAAATTTTAGAACCATATAAACGATTTTGTAAAATAATCATCATTTCATTTTTCAATTTTTTATTATTCTTGTTTACAATATTTTACGTTTTATTTTACGAATTGAGGATATATTTGGGAATCTAGCGCTTTCGAGAATAAAATCTCTCTTTTATAGAACGACACTCAATGCATCGAGTCGATTTGTAGGCGTTCATGTTTTTGTGACATTCAGAAAAGTTTTGGTTGTATTTCTTTGTTTAACGCATACCAATTTATTTACAAAAACATTTTTTCAACAAAAAAATATATAAAAAATCTGAAAACTAATAAATTAAATATCATCTCTTATTTTCTTCTTAACCTTGTTTTGTCCTTTAGAAATTTGTGGGCTTCTTATTTTGGAGATATTTTCTTGAATTATTACCTTGTATTAACTTGTTGTATTTCCCTACTTCAATTATTATTTGGTAGGGTACCATCACTGTATAAACTTCCAATACCTACTTCTCCAGTCGAAATAACTGCTCACTGCTTCAAGAAGATCTAGGTACATGGATTAAGGTTAGAAAGTTCAAGGTTTGTTCATTTTTGTTCACCATTTCTATATATTTCTTAAAAAAAAGGTGTTTTCTTTATTATCCTTAAAATTATGCAGTGTATAAATGAAGCATGGAATCAATTAGTTATATATTCGGGGGAAATTCTTAGAAAAAAAGATTTTCATTACATTTATGGCTTCTATATTGAATTTTGAGTATTTTTCATGTAGCACAAATTATGTTGATATTCAGCTATCTGCGACAAAATGGCTGTGTATAAAGTGTATATTTTTGGAAAAAAGCACATGAACATCTATGTTTTATATTTTAATGTGCATTTTTTGAGATAAAATTTAAATGTACAAGTGTCCCAAAATTGAGATACCATGCATAAGTTGATATTCCTAAACAACAACCCACTTTTTTTGTTAAATTTCGAATAATGTTTCGCCAATAAATTTTCTTTGTTATAGCACGAATCCCAAAAAAAAAAATTCGTGTAAAAAAATTTATTGGTGAACCGTATTATTTCAAAATCGTGTTAAAAAAGACCGTGTAAAAAAAGAGTTGGGTGTATATCAAACAAAAATGCTGGTCCCTATTTAAAAATGACAACTTAGGTACGGTTTTTCATAGGTGAAAAGGCTTGAACATAGATGCAATGTTCTTACAATATTCTTCGAATTTATATCTAATAGATTCCATACTTTTTGTATACAGGCACTCCAGCCTTTTTTTGAAGACAGGTGAATATCAGCAAAGGTATTCTACATGAAAAATACTTAGAATTTAATAAAGAATCCATAAGTGTACGATATAATGAGAATATATAATAGGAATGTCAATTTAGGCATGGTATCGCAATTTTGGAATATCTTGTACATTTCAATTTTAGTTTAAAAAATGCGTGCTACAAAATATAATATAAATCACTAGGCTTGTTATTTCTAAGAGTATCCCCTGAATTTATATCGAATTGATTCCATCCTTTATGTAAGTACTGTATAACTATAAAAAAATATAATTAAGTTAATTTTTGTACTTTCCTTACAAAACACAAACAGCATTAAATAAGTAAATTATGCAGAATTAATTTATCTTGATTTTTATTTGTTAACCCTCTATACGCTAATAATATAAAGAATAATTAAAAAAGTTTAATAGCAGGTTAAAATACAGTGATTATATAAAATGTTATAACTTCTTTATAATATAAATATTATATAATATGTTATAAAACCTTAATACATTGTTATTAGTAATTATTAATTTATAAAGAAAATAACTTTATTAATATACCTTTCTACAGATCTATTTATGTTTTAAAGATAAAAGCAATTCTTGTCTGTGTCTGCAATAAACTTATTTTTCACTTTTTTATAATATCTCTATAAATATATATACTTTTTTATATTTAGTAAATATGTAAACTATTTTAATAATATAAAACGCTAATTAACTCAGCAATAAAAAAGTTGGTAACTATTTTGATTTCTTTTATCGTATAAATGTGGTGGGGATAGGTATAGTAAATTGGAAAATTGGGATGGGAAAAGAATTTGTATGGGAAAAAAAGGAATGTTTCAACTATGGGAGCCCAGAATGTTGCGAACTCAAGCTACTATCATGGCTCGAGATTACATAGAATATTAACCCAACCCAATTAATTAGCTAATTAGACCTAAATATTAATTGGGTTGAGTTAAGCTATTAATCTTAACTGTCTCCACCTAAGACATGTAATAGAACAAGACTTTGTATTAATTCATGTGATGCAACTCTTAAAAGTATTAGTCATTTGTACATAAAATAATTTAATTTGCAAAATTGTTTTTTTTTCTAATCAAAAATTATTTATTTATTGATTGTTAATTAGTATTTTACATTATAGTATGATAGTGTTAAGTAAAATTGTTTCAATTCGTATTATCGTACAATTCGATTATTCAATTATTCAGTGCTCATTTAAATAAATATCAAAAATACCTAAAATAAAAATACCCATAATATACATCGTGCACTCGTAATTTTTTCGGATTTATTTCAAATCTCGGGCGAGAAAGAGTATTCACTTCACTTTTGATGGTGATGGGGATAATAACATCAGCGGTCCATACTTTATGTTTTGGTTATAACTTTTCTGCACTGGGCGAAGAAGAGATGACAGTGTATCAGGTTATTATAAATGTTTTTGCAAAGTGATTTGGATAGTGGTTGGTTGTTGTCACATGGTTGTTGCTAATGAATATTGTCCGAGAAATTGCACATCTAATATTTTAGATAGATTAACTCTTCGATGAGTAGTCGATGTTCTCCTAGGCTTTCTCGTTCCATACAACCTCTAGATGGTATCAGCGATCAATCATATCCCAGAAAAGTTCAATCGACGACAAGAATGGTGATGATCCATGCCAGGACAAAATCTGCAATTCAATCTACTCCCGGAAATTTCTTGTAATCAGAGCAATATATAGGGTCTTGCATTATGTTGTTGGAAAGTGGCATTGTGCTACGTTTGCATGGAAGGTACTAACAATGGTACCCTCCTGGTTCCACTGGTTGCAAAACATTGACGATGTAGTGACGTGCATTGTCACGTGACGTGCTTCGTCGGTTAATGTGCCTAGAATGGGTAAGGAATGACCATCGCCCAGCATATATCCCTTGAAACCATAAACCCTTGTGTTAACGCTGTTTTCATACTCCAAATTCCGTCTTTTCTCTAGATGTCGCCGTATCCTTCTACAATCATCATTCATTCATAAACAGAACCTTGATTCATTACTAAAAACAATGTCATTTCGTTAATGAGCCTATCCATGCCCTGACGCCATGCAAGTCGCCCTGCAGTAAAATAAATACAGTAATCGACCTTGTTATTTGAAATGGATGCTTGGTAGGCATTCTCCTAAAAAGTTGGTCTTGACGAAGGTTGCTTCTTCTGGCGGTTTTTTCAGCGTCTTGAATACCTTCTTTGGGTCATAACGACCATATTCGAGCAACTGTTGTGTGGTCTCGATTCAGTGTTCTCTCAATCTCTCGGAATGAGTGAGATAATTGACCTCTATCAAAATTATTGATAAGGACAAAACTTCGACGACGTTGCTGTGGGAACCTTCTAAGGCGTCTAGTTTACAGTTTGATAATCAAATAAACTGACATTTTGTGGGCAGAAACTTGGAAATCATCCCATCAATCCGTAATGCCATCTGAAACGCAAAGTCAACACCATAATTATGATATTAACACTATTAAATTAGTATGATTTAAAATTGTTTTGTTCGTTATATCCTTCTTTATATAACTTTTTAACATAAATATTTCATTATATTTTAAAAATTAGAACATCAGAGATGATCTTATATTAGTAAAGTTATTATACACAAACTAAGTTGAACCGTTTGAAAGTTTCATGTTAGTTAAACAGTATACACAAAGTTATGTAGCTATTCTAACCCATTAATGACACGAATGAGGGGTTGGCCGGTGAACCCCCTGAGCACCTGATCCTCATCGTACAATGACGATAGAAGGTCCTGCTAAATATAGGCCAGCTAGTTGTGCATAAGCACCAAGAACTTTGATAAGACAAAGCGTTCTCCAGACACTGTTATCAAAACTTGGCTACGACCCAGGGTTTCTGAGATAGATACAAATCTGGTCTAACCCCTTCGTTGAGGGTCGTGAACGCAACAGTATAAAGAGAAGTAGATTTCGATAGCGCCACGCAAAGTACGCATTTATCAGGTGAATTGAAAGGGCGTTACGGTAAGGAATAGACCGCGTTAAATCCCCTGTTTTACATAATAGATTAATTAAATCGCGCACTCCGCGAATTGTTTCCCTACGTACAAGGACGTTAACGCCGGATGTATCTTGGGGGAGGGTCGAGTATAAAAGTACGAAGAGGAAGTGAGAAAGAGAAACTGGAAGGATGAAATTTTGACGAGGTCGTATATTCTCGACTAACCGTGTTGTTAATTAGTTTACAGATTTACTGCCGCGGCTTTTTTGATACTTTACGATGACGCCGGGAGAGATTAAAATTGCTGGCTGAAATACGTTTGGTCGTTAAGGGCGATTAAGATAATGCGATAAGAGCTGAGAAATACGATACTGGGTAATTTTGGAAAATTCGGTTTCCAGTTTACTGCTGAGAACACTATTACCACTGATTACTTCGCGGTTTATTTATTAGCGATAATTCTTTTATCAGAATTATAATAAAATCAATTAAATACAATAAAATAAATTGACAGTGAATAATTTATATGAAAGTGTAAACTCAACTTTACTCATCCGTTAATTGGAGCACCAGCTCTTCGACAAACTAATTACAACGCCGTATTTTCATTGCTGCACCGTAATGAGATACAAATATATAAACAATAACTAGCACACTGCCGGTGGAGACGCGTTAAATACAATATTCCGGTAATGATGAATGCTCAACGAACGATCCAATATACGCACGGAATCGATTACAGTAGATATCGTCGGTTGTTCGATTAATGAAATTACTATTTATATGACAAATTCCGATTTTAATTACGATGCAGTCCGCGGACGACGTTGCCGTGGCACTACAATTCGTTGTAGTGCGGTTTCCCGTCGCAATTATCGCCAATCGTGTTCGAAATAGTAATTGCGACCATTGCAACAACTAAATTGCTATTATATTCAATTCGGTAACGTTTGCACGTTTCATGTAAAAATTAATTCACTATTGTTTGGTTTATGTTGTTTACTAAAAATACTGCTAATAAGAGGATGTTATTTAAATTCGGTAATTACATATAAATGTAAACAGATATTTCATAAACATAAATGTTGTAAAATAATTATTACCGCAGGCAATATGAAATTGATAAGGAATTTTTGTTATCTCAAAAATTCGAAATATATTTAGTACGAAAGTTGTCTAGTTTTTAAATAAAACAAACAAATATTATGATTACTGGTTTGACCAGTTCATTTGAATGTCATTGTAGAACCTGCACATTTATATATGAAGTGGCTATCTCGTTGGCATAAACACAATAAAAATGCCATGTCTATTCTTGTTAGATATGATTATGCATATTATCGATACATAGCCCTTGGAAACCATTTGCTGTGATTGTTGGAAGGATTGTAGTCACTACATTGCCAAAAGTAAACTCTTCTAACATCAATTGCTTTACGATATTGTACATGATATCCAGTCAGGATTTAGACCGCGTCATAGTTGTACTACTGTGCTAATGGATGTAGTCATTTGTTGTTAAACATTGTGCACTACATTGATCACGATCAGACGAATTGATTTTTTTAAACATTATCTTTTGTACAGAAGACAATATACGAAAGTTAAATGGTTATTATGTAAACCAGAATTGATGTCTAAAGCAGTGCCTCAAGGCAGTATATGTGATCACTTGTTCATCATTTATACAAGTATGCTCCACAGGCATTTAATGTATTGTAAAAAGCATGCGTATGCTGATGACCTACTAATGTTGCTGCTGTTAAAATAAATTGTGATGTTCAATCGCTTGTTGATACTTCTAAGGCACATGATTTAAAGTTAAACTCCAGGTAATCCAAGGCGTTAGTATTTGGTAATAGGAATTATATGAAACCTGTTTATCACAATATTAAAATTTTTATTAATAATCAGAAAATGCATCACGTACACACTGTAATGATTTAAAATTTAATTCAAATATAAATAAGGTACTACAAAAATCTTATTGCCTGTTCAAATCTCTTTACCCATAACTGAGGATAATTGAGGATGGGTGTAGTATGTCCATAATGGATGTTTAAGACTAATCTATGAAATACGAAAGTACTACAGAATCCCGCATAAGTTAAAAGACTATGGGTGGCTAAATATGTATAATAAGACCATTTTGCATGTACCTGTTTGTCTGACCGGGAATGCTATATCAATGTTCATCTAAAGGATACATTCACAATTTCTCGCCACGCGTGAGCTACATTTCGGAATTCTTTCACTTATTATATAACAAACTTTTGGAATATCCTTCCTCGTCTATTAAAAACATCAAACCTGTCCAGTTCTAAGTATAAGTACAACAGATATATCTGTGAGCGACAGATGGAATCGATTTACATTTCCAGCAACATTTAATATTTATTTGCTTTGTCAGTCATTCATTTTTGTTTTTTATCATAGTTTTTATGCGTTTTGTTTTTTTATCAAATGCACTATTCTTGCTTTTTACTACTTACACACGACGTTTCATAATATATGCGCAGGATGTGACAGCTTAACCAAAAATTTGAAAAATTACTAGTTTTTTAACTATTTTATGTATGTTTTTGTGTATTTCCTATTCATACAAATTTTTTCTTGCACAAAAGTTAGCTTATTGTTTTGTACGATATAAAAAATTTTTTAAGTCATAATTAGTGGAAAATTATGAAGGGGTAGTAGATATTTTTCTACCCAACTTCTATGCCACTGGAAAAAGTGGCGTATGAACAGGTGTGATTTCCAGCGGCAACCAATGTTTTCTATACAAAAAGGTACCAAAAGCCATGAGTTGTAAAGTTGACCGTTTTCGAGAAAAATCAAAGTTTTATGTTGAATAATATGGTAAATTTTTTAAAATAAAAGTTTTATTTTAGGCATAATAGCAAACATTAATTTCATAAAAAATGCTTACTAAAGCTGTTTTCTGATTATAAACGGTTACGGAGGTATTCATAAGAAACGATTTTTTAAATTAAATTTCAACACCCTGTACCTCGAAAATGGTATATTTTAGAGGGTACGTTAATGGAATTATTTTTTCCAATTTTTGGACTATCACTTCCTGAAGTCCTGCTCATATATTATAAATCACCATACATACATAAACATATCAAATATTATATGTTTATGGGGACTGAAGGAAGAACGGGCATCACTACTTTGTGGTGTTATTTAACCCAAACACCTAAGTTTAGTATCATTTTTGTGATTTTCCCCTTTGCTTTACACTTATTTTTGTTAGTATTACGTTTGTATTTTTCTTTTGCATGAACTTGTAGATGGTGAATAAGAGCATGTTTATTATTATTAAATAAATTTTGATTTTAGTAGTGACTTCTACACAGAGAGTATGATCTGAAGTGTTCATTATGACCAACGCTTTTATAGATGATAGATTATTTTGATGCTATGAGTTAAATAGTTGTGTGCGGTATGTAAATATTTTCACATTTTGATCCTACTGAGGTTGTGAAAATAGCAGGGATCTCAGTACGTGCAATTTGTCAGTTTTTAGTAGTGGACAATATCCCTTGTATGGTTTGGAGCTTGAAGCTGGATGCTCTTAGATATCAGGTGGGAATGATTGTTTGTGATATTTTAAGCGAGATCAGCGTATTTAATGCTCTTTTAGTAGTATTATTATGATCTTATTTTGTGGCCTGGTGCGTTATGACGTTTCTATGTCATTCAAAACTATCCTTGACATTGATCTGTTTCAACATTGACTTTGTCTATTCCGAACCTATTAATATTACAAAAAAAATAATTGTCGTTCAATTTAAGATTAGTAATCTGTAAAGGTTATATAGCGGATAAGATGATTACCATTCCTGTAAATATTTTTTATGTAAACCGAGAAGCAGCTAAGATATGGTCCTTTAAAATTAAGATATTTTTAGACATTTTCTTAAATATTCGATTGTATGCATACTTTTCAAGTTATATCCAAAAACACTCAAGCGTATTTTTAAATTATTTTATCACTATTAACAGAAGATAATCTGCAATTTTTAATTCATGTATTGTCGACATGTGGTATGGATACAATTATTGTTCATCTAGAACACGTCAACCCGTACTTTTAAATATTTTGAAATATCTGAACTGTTATTAACAATATGGGTAATATAATCCTCACCACAAAATCGAAAACGTTTTCTTCTAGTTTGGGTCTAAAATTTTGTCCCTCACGTAAATGTCTTTTAATATTTAAAATTTCCTTTTTACCAGGATGTCGGCGGTTCTGAAATTTTACCCAATATTATCTCGTTTCTGCATTAACATAAATATTCTTCTAGTATTAAAAGTATATCCTAAAACTGTGATTAGTTGCTATTTTAAACAGCTATTAGCCAGTAGCGTACATTCGGTAATATTTTGACATTTGTTTTATTGAAGTTGTATCTTTTTAAGAATAACTCAAAAACGATGTGTTCAATCAAAATTTTCAAACAGTGAAAATAGCTTTAGAGTAAAATAAGCTGTTAGAATCAATTGACAAATTTAAAACTTATCGACAAAACAAAAAAGTGGTAAAAAAATAACATTTGTGAACACGATGTAGAGCTTTGAACCCATACTTGCATTTTTCAAAAGTGATCTTAAATGATATCTCGTGATAACATTGCTACCTTTACCAAATTTTATCTTTCTAATAATAATAAATTTCTTTGAAAGCACATATCTTAGCGATTTATGGGCTTAGACCAAAAATTTGTACACGAATGTAATCAATTTATCTTTAGTAATTGTGATTAAAATTATGCCATTACTAACTTAAATATCCTGTATACAAACAATTATTTTTGTTTTTCGAAAGAATAGCTGCTGTACAGCCTTAATGAAAGTAATAGATGCTGCATACTGACTTTTAGAGATAGGAGCAAAATTATAATTCTTGTGTTACTTGATGATACAATGCGTTTGATATGGGTTAGACACAATACTTTTCTTAACGTTCTGTCCAGAATGAGGTTTTAGTGCGAAAGAATTGAGCTACTTTAGACGATATCTGTGTGACAGGTTTTAAAGGGTTAAGATGAAGCAAAACATCTCTGAATGTTGTCTTGTATTTGCAGAAATGCCACAGGGTTTATTGAAGGTTACAGTACTACACGGGACATATGTATGCTGATGATATAGAGCTACAGTATGTGTCATTTGCGGGGAATAACTGGCAAACTGATCTGCAGAACTTAATTAGTGACTTGAATTGATTACATCTATCGACACCAAAGCATAATCCTCTACATGAATCCTTCTAAAACCTAAGCTATTTTATTCGATAATTCTTTAATGAGCAGTTATTTGTTCACAGTTTATAATTTAGATTAGTAGTGTTACGATCTCAACATGTAAAAATATAAAAAACCTTATCATTATCATAGAATTATCATATATAACAAATTTAGATAAAAAGAACACATTTTGATACTAATGTGAAGAGCATATGCTTTCATCGCCACTCGTAGCCGTTAATACTAAAGAAGCAGTTGTGGGATTCACTGGTTTTATACACTAAAGCATAATCCTCTACTTGAATCCTTCTAAGTCTAAAGGTGTTTTATTCGGTCAATCTTTAGTGATAGGGTCACTTGTCTCACATTTTCCATAAACTTCGTGACGTTGGTTGTTTAAACATGTTGAATGGACGCAAATTGGTAATGCTCTGTCTCTGTCATAAGACTTGCTAGCTAATGAGAACAATAAATGGTATTTCTCTTTATTTAGTATTAACTCCTTTATTATTTGTTGTTTTCTTTCTTCCATTTTTTACACATATTTTGCACGCAGTTTCACGTTTTGCGTTTTTCTATAAAATTTTCTATAATATGTTAGGTATGAGCAGGAGTACATTATCGATGTGCCATCTGGACCTCGCAGGAGTGTATTTTATTATAAATACAAGTATCAAGGCACAGAATTATCCTTTATTTTATCCTTGACATTTCTCATTACCAGACCTCACATACTTTTATATTGTTGTGTAGTTTTTATATTTATTTTATATTATTTTAAGAAATCTTTGTTTTTGGTTTTTGTAAATTTTTCATGTTACATTAACTTTTCTTGTTATTCTCTCTCAAAAGTTATACTCAAAATATGCTATTTTACGTATAGTAATCACTCAGCTTTTTTTAAGAAAATATGTTTGTATTAAATTCTTACAGTGTATTCTGCATATGTCTAAGTGATTTTGATTTTGAAATTTGTTCTGAACGATATCATTTTGTTTTGTTTTGACATTGGCCTTTATTGCACCAAGGCACAGAATTGTTCTGTATGTTATCCTTGACATTTTTCAACATCGGACCCCTCTTTCAAACATTTATAATGTTGTAGGAAGTGAATCACTTTCCATTGAAAATATGCTATGTTGGATATAATAATCATTCTTAATTTTTTTAGAAAATGCCATAAAACTTGTTCTGCACGATGTCATCTTGTTTTGTTTTAACATTGTTTTTTTTTTACACCAAGACAAAGAATAATCCTTTATGTTATCCTTGTCATCTTTTAACATCGAATATCCCAGTGGATGATTTTTCCTTGAAATATGATATATTGGGTGTAACAATCATTTGGAATTTTTTCAAAAATTAGATTTTGAAAGTGTATTCTGCATATGTTTGCACGATTTCTGATTGATTAAAGATGAGCATAAAACATATTCTGAATGATATTTTATTGCTGTTGAAGCTATTCCTTCTATATGGGATTCATGAGGGCACTGAAACATTTAGTTCTCATCATCACTGTTTAATTCTTCAGGATGGCTTATATATATTAAGTCACCGCTTAGGAAAGAGAGTTGCTTGGGTTTTGAGTCATGGAGCTTAAAAATTTGAACTAATTTGAGAAAATGAGTTTCTGAGTGTATAAGAAAAATAACTTATTTGTTGTTAAAACATGTTTAATACACTCATCAGTATTTTAAAGCTTATTTCGTTCGATGCGCGTTTTCAAACTAAGAATCATTTCAGTTAATCAACGAATGTTTAATATTCATAAATAAGCTCTAAACATAGCATGAATATTTATTGTAAACTAAATAATTTAAAAACTTGTGAGTATGTTTTTTATCGAGCTGAAACTCTATCATTAAATTACATTTTTTTCACTTTTGTTTAAACCATAATTTGTGACCTGACATATTTTATGGTCTTAACTATACAGTACCTACTCTGAAAGTTTTAGTTATAGTCGTCAGGAAAAGTTCATACTTTTAAACCGTAAAAGCAACAAGAGTATTCAAACAGGAGCAACAGCTCATCGCGTCGACGAAACGTTCTAGCTCCGACCATAAAATACGCCCGACTTTTACGGCAGGCCAGCAAAATTAATAACAACGCCGGCGCTCCAGTTATAACCACCTTGCTCTGTTACGGTTTATTGGGCAGTTAACCGGGAATTACGGCATCGCGCACTTCATATTCAAATTTTAGCGCCACTTCACCGTTGGAATAAATATAACTTAACGGTCCGCCTCGCGCCGAAATTTGACGACGACGCGACCGCAGGGGCTCTGATCGAAATTTACAATAACAATTTCGTCCGGAAATTGCACCTATATGACGTTATACGCTCGACGTGCCATGCGGTTTTAAATTAAATTGGAACTTATGCGGCAAATTTCGTTCAAACACACGTCCCCGCCGAAATTTATTCCATACGAAGATAACTTTTTACGAACCGCGAACGCTAGATGAAAGAAGTAATAAAGTCTTTTAAAGACCATAACGTCTCCTAAAAAGGTACATATACATACATGAATGTGACTACTATATTTCATATGTATACCATCTCGTCTTGCTATTTTGAAGATAGTTTGGTAAGCTCTTTAATGTTATGTAAATCTTGTGTATAAATTAGATGAGAAGCATAGACGATAATCTAAGAAACTTTAGAGAATTAAATGGACACTAAACTTCAGTGCTTACCAAGTTGGGGTAAAGTCAAAGACAAACTATCGCCGAACTAGAACTTACTGCAGCGAGTGAGCTAATCCGGACATTAGTTTGGTAGACGTATTTGAGAAAGATATTCTTTGAAATTTTCAAGTTTGTTCAACTAAATTCCAATTTATATTAATGCTACTTTATACACGTAGACTGGGAGACAATCTAAAAGATGACAAAAAATTCTCAATTTATAATACCCAGTAAATATAAAAATGGTTAAATCGTTTATCAAAAATTCTTTTGTACTGAAAGGCTTTTATAAAAATCTAAATCGGATTCACCAATGTTACGGTTCATGCCGTGATCAGCAAGCAAACAAAACAAAAAAGGGTTCAGTCGGTCGTGTGTGGGGTTGGCCTTATTACATTCGAAAGGAACGAAATAAAAAAGGCTGATTTATGCCCTTTCGAGATACGGGGGCGGCATCGTTAAAAGGGGCGCAGCGGCGGCTTTACCCTTCGAAACCACCAGTTCGAATGGTGGCGCGTGTTTTGTCCAGGCCGTTAATGTAGTTATCAGATTCGGTCGTGATTACGGATTGCCCGTCGCGTATTGTACATCCTGACACCCTCGAATATGTCAAAATCAGGTACAGTTAACTAAAAAGAAAAATGGGTTTTCATCAACCAATTTTTTTGATTCTGGGTGATGTTAATCTTTTTCAGAAACTTTTAATTCAAATGACAGTATATGCGTATTATATGAGTACAAAATATTCGTGCAGTTTCGTGTTCCGGTTCTCTCTCCATGTATTATTGTACATCGAGTAGACATCCTATTGTGTGAAATTAAATATAAATCACCGGCGATCGGAAGAGACGTCACGTCGACGACGGCACGGCCATCCCTTTATGCGAAATGACAAAGATAAGCCCTGGTTCGGCCGAACACCGGATTTCAATTCAATAGATCACGAGCGTCCGACGACGTTAGTCATTTGTTCCGAATCATCTGGACCGTGTCGACACGCGCGGACCGTCAGACCAGGCCGCGATTTATTCCGCGTGACAAAGGCATTTGTCATTGCGGAAATCAGACTTGGTCGATCGCCAAACCGACCGCCAAACTCCAACCGGTGGTGACGGCATCTCGAAACCGGCACCTAATCTTCATCACCTATCATCATTTTTGAATTTGGAATTAAATTTGTCAAACTGCCTGAAGGGTAACAGCCAAACAACAAAACTGCAGTTTTTAACGATTGAAACTTTTGGAGCATAAATTCAGACCTCTATTAGAGAATCTTGATTCTTTTCTAACGTTTTCATATCTTGGTATACTTAATAATAATAATAATAGACCATTTAAATTGAAATGTCACAAAATAACAATATAATTTTAACTGGTTGGCAAGGGCGAAGTTAAGACTTCTCTTAAGTCTTCTCTTCCACTCAATCCTCCCATACAAACATCAATCGAGGTACAAGTAAAACTATTAATAATACACTAATAGTGATAATAGTACACTATTAAAAAATAAAACGAAAAAAAAAGATTTTTAAAGATGGTATTTTCTGCATATTTTATTGGTGCCCGGTTCCTTAACACTGCGTAATCAGTTGTCTTTTACGCCCTTTGATGTATGCGCGTATTTCGTCAAATTATTGCAATAAATCAACGGCATATATTTATAGGTGTTCCTGTGTATTTTATTGTGAGCAGTTGAAATTTTTGTAATGGATGTTATATACTCAGGTATGTATAAATAGAATCAAGTACTTTTATCAAGTTTAATTCTATAGTCCTTGTAATTTTTTATTTATTCTATTTGCACATATTTTGTATTTACTTTTGTTTTTCTTCTATATTATGAAGTGTTTTTTTTTTTATTTCCGAATTCTTCCCGGTTTTATTTCTTTTTACATCTTTTTGTTTGAAGAATTTACTCTACTATACTATAAAAAACTATTGCCAACAACTGCCTAATATATGAAAAAAAAATAAATTAAACTAGTGGTATGTAGGCAGGGCAAACTTAGTTTTGCTGCGTTCTTTACTACTCTAATCTTTTCTTCGGTGTAGGTTATTCGGGTTTGAATGTCATGACCCGAGAAGGCATATATAATCTTACAAAACAATGTAATGAAAGAGATTTTGCGAAGAAACTGGATATAGTGGAAAGAAACATCATAAAACAGAGAAAGCTCTTGGATAATCAAAAGCAACAATTTTTGCGAACGTTTTCGCGACTTAAGTCGGAAATGAAAAGTAAATGGCAAGCTGCAAACCGTACAGAAAAAGCGTTCTTAGAAAAAAATCGTAATTGGTTGCAAGGGACTGCTAAAATAACACAGAAATGTATGTCGAATATAGGTGGTCGTCCGGAAAGCGCATTTGAAGATTTAAGCGATTGCAGTAAACGCCGCAAAACAACACTTCTGAGGAAGGAAAATGAAGCTGAAGCTCTCTTGTTTGCTGGTCAAATGGCACTTCGAAAATCTGGAAATGAGTGGAGCACAAGTGTTAAAGGACATCATGTCATCGCCGTCACGTGGTAATAAATATAAGAAAGCTTTTAGAAAAAGAGACACGGTTGAATCAGAAAAGTTAACACCAACACAAGCGTTATCAATGTTTGTAGAAGCGTCATTGACACGAAGACAATATGAAATTATTAGAGAAAGCTCAAGAAAACTATATCCCTCTTATTCACTTTTACAGAGAGCAAAACAAGATTGTTATCCAGACTCGAATGCTTATCAAGTTACTGAAACTTGCGCGGAAATTACAAGCCTTAGCAGATCATACTGTAAAACGATTTATTATTTACCTAGAGGAAGTATTGATATCTCTCACACAAAAAGAATTGGCATCCTTGGAGTTGACGTATAAATGGGGTTGTGATGGTTCCCAACAAGCACAATTCAAACAAACATTTTCAAATAATAACGATTCCGATTCTAACATTTTCCAGTCATCACTAGTACCTCTTCAGCTTATATGTAAGACAAATAAGAAAATAATTTGGCAAAACCCAACGCCCTCCTCACCACGTTTTTGCCGACCAATGAGAATCAGATTTATTAGGGAATCGAAAGATGTGACAAATGAAGAGATAAGTTATCACAAAGATCAGATAAAACATTTAACTACAACCAAGAATAATATCGGAGATAAAGAAGTGACGGTCACCCATAGAATGTTATTTACCATGGTAGATGGTAAAGTCTGCAATGCCGCTACCAATACAGGCTCGAGCATGCGATGTTACATATGTACGCTTACTTCAAAAGATTTTAATGATTTGGAAAAATGTGAAAAAGCACCTATAAACTCAGAAAACTTGGAGTTTGGACTATCGATTTTACAAGCGCGAATAAGACTGTTCGAAACATTACTGCATATTTCCTATAAAATTACAATAAAAAAGTGGCAAACAAGAACAGAATCAGAAAAGAATATTATAAAAGAACACAAGCAAACTATTCAAGAAAGGTTTAGAAATGAACTTGGTCTAATCGTTGACGTACCCAAAGCCAACTACGGCAACAGCAACGATGGAAAAGCAGCAGATGATTCTTCTCTAACGTAGAAATCTCGGCATCTATAACAGGAATCGATCAAGCGCTAATTTAAAGAGTGGCTACAATTCTGGAAGTAATATCCAGTGGTCATAAAATTGACATAAATAAATTTTCAGAGTACTGTCGAGATACGGCTAAGCTCTACATCCAATTGTATTACTGGTACCCAATGTCACCAACCCTCCATAAAATTTTGCTACATGGCCCTATAGTAATAAAGCAAGCACTGCTGCCTATAGGTGCTCTATCAGAAGAGGCGGCAGAGAGCAGAAATAAATATTTTCGTCAATACAGGGAAAAATATGCACGAAAATTTTGCCGGGTCCAGTGCAATATGGATGTAATCAATCGGCTTTTGTTAACATCAGGTCCATTTTTAAGTTGCAGTAGACCTAAATCTATTAAAAAATCAAAACCGTTCAGGCCGGAGACAATTAAAATGTTACTTCCATGGGATGCGTATGACAAAGATGAAACTAGCGAAAGTGATGAGCAGTTAGATGGAAATGAATGAAGTGCGTCATAATTTATCGTTTTATTAAAGAAATACGTTATATTAATTACTTTTGTTACTATATAAAAAATACGATGTCATATAAATAACGCTCAAAGCTGTACATTCCGATTTTCATGAACCTAGAATTAAATGGAATGGTATGTTTTATGATACAAATTTTTTTTTCCGACACCATCTTCATTTTCAAGCGATTGTCAACTTTTGTTTTTTAAATTGCTCGGTATATCTTTCTTTATGTGATTAGATAGAGATTTCAAGACATGGTGACATGGGTTACCAGTAATACAACTACATGTAGAGCTTAGCCATGTCTCCGCTTCGTGAAGAAAAATATACCGAGCAATTTGAAAAACAAAAGTTGAAATTGCTGCAATTTGAAGATGGCGTGGGGAAAAAATATTTGTAGCATGTTAGTATTCATTAAACCATTTCATTTGATACCTAGCTCACAAACATCGAAATATAAATGACTAACTTACAGATTGGGGTGTTTTTTGTACGACACTCTGTATTAATTACCTATTAAATATTTTTGTTTCATTCTTCCATTTTTAGATAATTTCCAACCCCATTTCAATGAGCTTTGCTTTTGATGACAATAATTTATCACTATAGGTTCAAATAAAAATAAAGTAATGCACATATAGTTTTGATCGATAATTTGGGTCAAATACTGCACTGTGCGTCGTCGATTACAAATTACCACCGTTACAAGCGCGTCTAATTTGCGTCATAATAGCCACCTTCACTCCTACCTTTTTAAAGGTATGAAGTTGATATGTCAATGTGCTTTTAAGGATACGTTCTTAAACCATAATATACCTAAATATTACACATCTCCTTCCTTAAGATTTAAACACTTAACGACTTAAAGATCTAATTTATTTGGTTTCGAGCGAGAAGAACTTGTGATACAACAATTTGTGCGAATTGCAAGTCTTTACCTCCCGTGTTTTTGTTTCCTCGTATCTGTATCGATAAACAACGAATGATGAGTGGTGCAACACATGGAGGTCTAGGTCTTGTCTACAAATCTGGTTGGATGAATAGCGAATACGTAGTAAAGGTATTAAGATAATCAAAGAAATTGTTAGGTGTGATAAAGACCATCTTAGTTTGGACGATATTAATTTCTGAAGAGACAATGAGGTCACAATTTTAACACATCTGCCGCACCCTTCCAACCATTTGCAACCCTTGAACCCTTGTGTGTTATAATTGATAAAGTTTCTTCCAACAACATCGTAAGATATATATAAAATGAAAAAGCTTTGGCTTGGCTTAAAACGACGTATTTTTATTATTCAGTCAAATCTTCGGTACGACACGTGTTTCGTCAGTAACGGCATTGACAGGCTCGACTACATTTATAAAAGAGAGAAAAAACCAAGTCAAAATACATAAAAAATCTTTAAATGATTGAAAAAATTTACCGTCAATGGACACGTTGTTATGATGAGTATATGAACAGCGGAAAGGACCTTTTAGATATATACATTAGAAATGTTTGATCTTATAAATTTGAACCTGAAAACCTGTATCTAATGAAATGAAACTTAAAAATTACCTTATTCTTAAAACCACCCACGCCAATTTTATCTTATGAAATATTTAAAAAATTTAAGCCAAAAATTAAATAAAATGTTGCCAAAAGTTATGCCAAAACAATATTCGTTACAAATTTTGAATTTTTAAGATTGATGTTTGAAGATAATAAAATTACAAATAAAATTAAACTTGAGTCACCCTTTTCTTACGACATATTTAAGCGGACTGAGTATGCGTTTGTGAATTATATTAGGTTTTGTTAAATTTGTAAAATGGCGGGAGATTTGAATTTGAAATTTTAAATATTAAAAATTTTTGTAACATTTTTAAGAGGAACCTGTGTTCGTTAATTTCTGAGAGATCATTCAATAGATGTTTATCATTTTCGTTTTTATATTTAATAATGAAAAATTCCTCATACAGATCCAGTTTTTTAGATTTACTGATGTTTTTGAGTTTTTGAGAGAGTGATATGTTGTTAGTTTCAATGTTATGTTTATGAAGTTCTAAGTGTTTATAAACGTTAGAAAGTTGTTTGCTTTTATGTTCTTTAAATCTGGATAAAAGGCATCTTCCCGTCTGCCCCACGTATTTGCAATCACAGTCTCCATACTGAATAAGGTAGAAGTACACCACTCTTTTGTAAATCATTAAATTTATGTTTATTGTTGATAATTAATTGGCTGGTTTTAACACCGGACAAGAAAGCCGGAGCGATGTTTTATTTGGTAATATTATTTGCAAATTTGGTAAGGTTATGGTTATAAGTAAGTGTTAAAAACTGTTTTTTAGATTGAAAGTTAGGATAAACTAATTTTGTGATGTTATTTTTATGAATATTATTAATAATATTTTGAAGAAATTTAACACTATAACCATTATTAATGCCTATTTTTATGATGTTGTTAACTTCAATTCTGAAATTGTTTTTACTGAGAGGTACGTTATATAGTCTATTAAATAAAAAATTGAATGCAGCTTTTTTGTGAGCTGTACAGTTATAAGAGTTAAAAGGGATGACATAATCAGTAGTAGTTGACTTCCTATAGATGTCGAAATTGATAGAACCTTCATGTATATTTTTGATTATAGTAAGATCCAAAAAATTAATGCGGTTATTCTCTTCTATTTCCAAGGTGAAGTCAAGATTGCTGATGGAGTTGAGAACATTAAACAAGGCTTTAAGTCTGGCTCGGTTGCCTGAGTATATGATGAAAATATCATCGACATATCTGCCATAAAATTTAATATCTTTAGTGATGTTAAGGTATTTATTAGAAAAAATTGTGTGTTAGGTCCGTTTAAAAGATATTTCAGTAAAGTAGTTCACGGTTGGTTGCTAGCTCACCCTACCGAAACTATATCGATCTACGCATTTCCTTAATTATCCTCTAAAGCTGGGATTGTACTGCAACACCTGAAAACGTGAAAGCAGGTTTACTGAAATGCGGTATCTCACTATACGATCGCAATGTTCAAAAAATCATGGTCTTTGAGACCATGATTTTCTCTACTCTACCGTCTCAGATCGTCAATATATTTCTTCGGATTCTCCTGGCCCTAGCACTTCTTCAGAATCTGTAGTATCAATTTTGAAAGAAACAAGTAAATCCACCTCTACTTTGAATTCTTCTACCAGAATTAGCTCTTCTGCTGAACGTCGTATATCAATTCTTACATCAAGTAATCAGTTGTTTGTACCAATTGCGTCTACCTCAATGCAAGCGAATTATTTCGTTTCTCCGTGAGGTGGCCGAAAGCGTGGAAGAGATATGATTACCACAGATTCACCGGAAAAGGGAGGAATCGAAGACAGGAAAGAACAAATATGGCAAAATAATGAAGAAGAAAGTATTTCAAATAAAGAAGATAGTTTTCAGAGAATCTTCCGATGATAATATAGAAAAAGACATCGTGAAGAATTCTTCTGCCTGAAGTTTGCAGTTTGCTATGACCTTTGTAGCAAAGGTAGAGACTAAGTTGCACAATGGATTTAAAGTCAATTTCTACAAGCGACTACTTTCGTGCAATCGGTATCAACCAACTGTTGAAAAAATCTTCATTTATTAGTTTTTTATAAGTGATTGTGTTACTTCCGAGACATCTAAAAGATAATCACACGATGTGAAGTTAAATTTATCCATTATACCAGTGTAATATGTTAAAATAAAATTAATGTTGTAGTACATTAACTGGTTTTATTAATTAATTTTAAGTCTAACTAGTTTCGCTAATTATAGCATCTTCAGAGACTCTACAAGAAAATAATATCTATAGTAAACTAACCAATCTATTGAAAGTAAATTTTGAATTATAATTAACAATGTAAAAGATGATTTTTATATTTAGATAAACTTACATGTCATAGGAATGTATGAAAATAACATTTATGCGTAGAATTTATTAATACTCCTTATTTCTTTCTAGTTCTTGTTAGTAGATGACTTAATTCCGAGATAGATATATGTTTAAATGTAAATTTAGTAAAACTTCTATTAATAAAAATTAAAAAATTAATTGGACAACACGTTACATGTTAAAAACTGTAGTGGCGATACACGTTGTTATAAATGTGAAGATGAACTCAAGACGGAGCAGTGTAGAAACAAGTTTTCAAAAAAGGAACGAAAATTCGAGAAAGAGATGAATATCGTATATTAGAATCTTCAATCTTTCTGTTTCTCAATCTATCTATCTTCCTTTGTTTTCTACTCCAGGAGGTCTTAAGTTCATCTTTCTTACAATTCTTAGCTTGAAAAATTGTGTCATGTATGTCAATATAATGTAGTCTTGTAGATAAAATGTGATAAATGTAATTCAGGTGTCTACTATTATGATCCGTTTTACTATGGATATTACTTTTGGAGCATGAATTCAGACCTCTATTACAGAATCTTGATTCTTTTCTAACATTTTCATATCTTGGTATACTTAATAATAATAATAATAGACCATTTGAATTGAAATGTCACAAAATAACAATATAATTTTAACTGGTTGGCAAGGGCGAAGTTAAGACAATTGTCTTCTCTTTCACTCAACCCTGCCATACAAACATCAATCGAGGTACAAATAAAACTATTAATAATACTCTAATAGTGATAATAGTACACTAATAAAAACTAAAACGAAAGAAAAGATTTTTAAAGATGGTAATACAATCGTATAAAAAGCAAAACCAAATCATTGCATTCCAGGCGTCCTACCCTGTATCTGATCACATTGTTCTCCATATACAAAATTCTGGACCTTTACTGTAAACGATAACATTTTCGCTAACTGGGTTAAGCTATTATAAAGCATAGGTAAGTTTTAAGAAAATGTGTATTATTTTTACTACTTGAAGAATAGCTAGCTTACTACTAGCAAAATAACTTTATTAATTTGTTTAGGCGTAGTCGATTACAAATTACCACCGTTACAAGCGCGTCTAACTTGCGTCATAATAGCCAGCTTCACTCCCATTTTTTTAAAGGCATGAAGTTGGTATGTAGCATTTAAGCATACGTTCCTAAACCATAATATACCTAAATATTACACATCTCCTTCCACAACTTAAGGATCTAATTTAATTGGTTTCTTAACTACCCTGCCAGATCTTGTTCTAATATTTATAATTATCATTTTTAACTACATTATCATTACCATTATTCAAGGATGAGGGAGGGGTTCATTTAATGGTACAGGTAACTCCCGCCCACTATTCTGTGGCATCTTATGTTTAATATTATTGGCATCATCATCTGAAATAGATTTCGGTTCAAACATATTTTTTGATGTTCTTCAATCCATTCGGTTTCCTTTAATAGAGTGTCCTAAATTATTCTGAATAATGTATGATGTAGGAATTTCATTATCTTTCACTACTCTGCCCGAATCACATGTTTTTGTCACATTATTGTATACAGTAACATTTTCATTCTACTTTAATGGAACCAATCTTTTTGAATTTCTGTTATAATACTTTCTTTCCTGACCCTGACGATGTTTCAGCCTACTTTCCACATCCAGACACAATTTTGGTTTCAACGAATTATCTGCAATCGGTACTTTTGTTTTACATTTCCTGCCCATAAGCAACTCAGATAGACTACCTAAGCAATCCTTTTTCAGTTAAAAATGCTCTAGAAATTGATGGTTAAGTCATAATCGAGGAGTCTCATTCACATTCTCTGCAATTGTGGTATGATTTTTGTAATTCTTTATCAACGATAGCAACCAAAGGTTTGTGATCTGTATTCACATTAACATGTTTACCATAAATTAAAAAATGAAACTTCTGACTGGCAAATACAATCGCCAACATTTCCTTCTGTATTTGAGCGTATCTTTTTCTAGCATCATTTAAACTTCCAACCGGATGACCATTCTGTAACAAATATGATCCCAACCCTTCACTAGATGCATCTGTTTCAATGATTATTGGTATATCTTGGATTAGACATCATGCCATCCTTTGTGTATATATATATATGGTAATTCGTAATGCTTCACGGATGGAGAAGTATGTGTTTTGGTGCCACAGGGCCACAGGTGACAGTCTGTCAACAGGAGACTATGACAAAGCACTGAAGATGCCAAGTGAGATCTTGGCGAAACGTCTGCCCCTGTCCACAGGGAACAACCAAGAAGATGAACGGATGATACCTCGGATCAACCAAAACACATATATACATATATATATATATATATATATATATATACTATCCTTTGTATACCCATAAACTCTATGCTGTTGCTTTTAAATTAAATTTTTGATTTATTAAATTTCAAGTTGTACTTCAGTGCTGTTTCCATGACTACTTTCAAGTTAACGTCATGTTCCTGCTCAGATTCGCCTGTTACGATAGCGTCAAAATACAATCCGACTCCATTCAATTCACAAGATAACTCATAATTTTTTCTTTGAAATACCTCTGGAGCAGAACATATTCCAAACGGCAGTCTACAAAATTGGTATCGACCAAAAGTGCAAAGGTCTGCACTCTTGTCATCAGTTCTTACTTGAAAATATCCATCTTTCATTTCAAATATCGTGAAAAACTTTTTACCAGAAAACTGAGCAGAAATTTCATCAGCAGTAGGAATAAGAAAATGTTTACATTTTACGGCTTCATTTAAGAACTTGGTATCTAAACACAATCTAATATCATTATTGAGTTGTTTCACTACAATTACTAAAGTATTAAGCCATTCTGTTGGTCTTTCAACTTTTCTTATGATACCTTGTTTTTCAAGCTTACTCAATTTCATTTTAACTTTGTCATGCAGGATTTGAGGAATCCTTCGGGTAGGCTGGATACGGGGGATTGCATCATCGGCAATGGTAATATGATGTTCATCAGGGAAACAACTTAACACTTCAAACATTGTTGGATAACTCTTAATTAAATCATCAATAGAATTGTAACAAATCTTAATATTATCAAGTTTCTTAATTAGTTTTAATTCAGTACAACCTAATAAACTCTATAACGGTGTTTGTTCTTTGTCTACAATTATAAGGTCTAAATCTACAATTTTATTCTTAATAGTCAATTCAGTTTTATATATTGGTTTTATTCTAAAGTTTCCATAGGCTACCAGGGATACTTTTGTCTTATAAACCTTTGTACGGTATCTTCTTGAATATGCTCAATGGCAAAACACTTACCTCGGCACCACTATCTAGTTTACTGCCCATGTACATCCACTTTTTGCGACCATTGTAGACTGTTTAATAGCTGTTCTCGTTTGCTGGAGTTCAAAGAATCTACATAAATTTCCTCTTTACTCTCCGATTCTTCTTTTTCATCATTACTTTTATTAGCTTCTACTAGGATTCTTCTGGCCCTAGCACTTCTTCAGAATCTGTAGTATCCATTTTAAAAGAAACAAGTAAATCCACCTCTACTTTGAATTCTTCTACCAGAATTAGCTCTTCTGCTGAACCTCGTATATCAATTCTTACATCAAGTAATCAGTTTTTTGTACCAATTGCGTCTACCTCAATTCAAGCGAATTATTTCGGTTCTCCGTGAGGTGGCCGAAAGCGTAGAAGAGCTATGATTACCACAGATTCACCGGAAAAGGGAGAAATCGAAGAAAAGGAAAGAACAAAGATGGCAAACAAATGAAGAAGAAAGTATTTCAAATAAAGAAGATAGTTTTCAGAGATTCTTCCGATGATAATATAGAAAAAGACATCGTGAAGAATTCTTCTGCCTGAAGTTTGCAGTTTGCTATGAGCTTTGTAGCAAAGGTAGAGACTAAGTTACATAACGGATTTAAAGTCAATTTCTACAAGCGACTACTTTCGTCCAATCGGTATCAACCAACTGCTGAAAAAATCTTCATTTATTAGTTTTTTATAAATGATTGTGTTACTTTCGAGACATCTAAAAGATAATCGCCGCAGATTAAAAATTATATTTCAACAGTGACCTATCATAATTTAATGTGCAATAACTTATTTTTAGGTAGTTTTAACATTTATGTTAAAAAATACATACACAACAAATACTTTTATCACTTAATTATCCTTTATGTACTTCTAGCTGCATGTCCAGACCATCTGTACGTCAATTTTTCAATCGCCTTATCTGCCCCCTTACATCTGTCCAAACTATCCCCATGTAAAGGGATAGTTTGGACAGATGTAATACCTTCAATTTGTAGTGTTTCTCTGGAAAATTATAACCCTTGGAGAGTTTTTACCACGAAAAAATATAAAGAGAGGGAATTCTTTAAACATTAGCCTAAATACTAATAAAATAAAATATTTAGAAATAAAAATTAAAAATAAAAGCAAAAAAGTGTCCAAATCATTCCCGATCTACCTTAACCTTGTTTCGAACATTTAAGCTGTGGACATCAGTGCCGAATGTAATCTAAACATACAAATAAGATGGACATTTAAGCAACAGTAACTTATGATAAAATAAAACAATATGGTACAAGCGACGGTTAAACATTTTCAGCTACCCAAACTCAATCAGCCTCGTCGAAACCCGAAAATCACTCAGAAATATGAATTTTGAACACGCTGATATTTTGGAGGTTAGACAACTGAATTAAAAAGCTAAAATGGCTCAGTACTAAGGAATTGCAAAGCAGATTATGCTTTGCGTTGGTGTTGCAATTGAAAATATTCTTCATGCTATATATGAGCTTCAAACAAACGAATAAAATTTTTGTTTTATCTACATGTGCTTTCCGAAGATTCAAGTCGAACTGTTTCCAGCGGACTTTCTAACACTAATACATTTACCACCGATATGAAGTTTAAAATTTTCCGCAAGGGAGTCTCATTTGCATCACCTGCCGAAGAGTATAACCATTGATTTATTTGAAGTTACCCGTAACGAGTGTTTAGTGGATACAGCTATCAGATTATTTACCGCCTCACTCAATTTAACTTAACGATTTGGAAATCGTCCGCATAAAAATGTGGCTGAATATTTTAAAAGAGAGATAGATTTTTCAATGATTTGTAGTAATAAAGTATGTCGGCTGCTTTCTTCTTTTGAACCAACGCTTTATCACGTAAATTCATCATAAGCTTTACATTATCAGTCAGTCATAAAGCAAATGACTGCGAAGTTAAATTTATTGATTGTAACGGTGCATAGTAGATTAGCATAAGGTTCCTTAAAGTTTATAACTTTAATGTATTAATATCTTTATGACTCGTGCTGGCGATCAACAGCAGGAATCGTAATATTTTCCTCAATAATAACATCACTATGTTTGTCATTTGCTGATGGAACTATTCTGAACCATAATATCTGCTGTTTTTGGTAATTTTGCAAATTAATTTCCATTTCAAAGACAAATCGATAAAAAAGTTAACTAAAGTTAGTCTTCTCGATTGTTTCTCATTTCTCTTGGATAATTCAATGTAAACAATCGAAACAATCAAATATTAAAGATGCTTCTATTTCATTGCGGTATTGACAACCATGTGCCCAAAATGCAAGAACGAGTGAGTGATTTCCCTATGTGGTTTTCGTTCAGTGCTGTGCTGGCGATTAAGGAGAAGAGGAAAATGTACAGAAAATGAAAGCCCTATGGACATCATCTTGATTATTTTATTGAAAGGGCGAGCAAAATTCCTTATTGACCATGCCGTTTAAAGTAATGACTCAGAGACAAACATAACACAATTCCAAGCATTTTTGGTTATTTACAAAATGAAGAGAGGACAGCAACGTTTCTGACCCTTGATCTTTCTGTTCGTTTTTTCCAGATTTTTTCACGCTATGTACTCAGTCACCCGAACAGATGCGGTGTATCATGTTACGTACGAGTTGAGTGGTGCAGCTTCTATTCGCTTTGATGAGACTGAGGTTGAGAACGCAATGGGAGGAATTAATGCTACACAAGGCCCGAATGAGGATGGTATACTACATAGACTTTGTCTTATATAAAAATGATATGAGCAAATATATAATACAATTTATAAACTTTACATGATACAAAATCATGTAAACATGCTACAATTTGAACATTGTCATCTTATTTGATAATGACAACCAGTATCTAGTACAAAGTGTAAAAATAAAAAGTGATTCTTTTGTCTATTATATACTTTCTTAAGGGAACGCAAAAAATAAACAAATTTTGCAAACTTGGTGAGAGTTTGAACAATGTTGGCCACAATGGCGTCACCACAGTGGCAGCGGTGGTGGATTCATAGTCACGTTCGCGCAATTTTTTTTTTGCGACAGAGGGCGGCAGTACAAAGGAATTCCTTTTTGCCCGACTTGCGGTCCTCAAATCCAGCCCTTCGGTAAAAGGGAAGGAGCCTAAGAGAAAGAGGAGGAGACGGAGAGAGATCCGCTGCTCCTGAAAACACTAAAGCTGAAAACGAGAGGGCGAAACGGCGGCAACGGCGTCTTTTCGACCGCCGTTATTACAATAAAGGGGATGATTAATGCTGTGGGCCTCGGTCGGCCGTTTCCGAACTTTGCCTATTTGTTATTGTTGTCAGCCGGTACTTTGCATAACGCGCACTCAGCCGACCTCTCCTCTCCGTTGGGCTCTTATTATCGCTCCGGTGTCGGCAGTTAAGGCAATGTTGTGTCACTGGAATTGCATTAGTTTGTTTGCACTTGTCGGGAAGTTAGTTAGGTTAACTCGACAATTAATTTATGATTAAAGCACTTATAATACTTACAAATTCACGAAAATCAAAAATATAACAAAATTCTTTTTTAATTTTATGTGACACGGTGTAACAACCATCAATATTCTTGTGCTCTGAGAGAAACATCGAAAACAGATTTGAAAACGATCGGTGCGCAACCGAAAAAGTTTTGGAAAGTCCGGCCATAATTCCCAACAGCGCCATCTTCGAAGAGGTTCGACCGGCGTCGTACGCGCCCTCGCTTCCGAGCACGTGCCGCTTTCAAAGTTCGCGCTGGAGTTTTAAGTAATCTTTCACGATAAATCTGGAGGAATCGCGCGCGAAAAAAGTCCGAAGGGGCATCGGTTCCTTGTCCGTTGTTGTACACCTTGCCGTAAACGAGGCGCATGATAAATCGTCCGTCGGTGTATCGCGATCGTGCCGTGATTTATTCCCGATCGAACCTCGTTCGCAGTGAGATCGCGTAGTCCCGAGAAATTGGAATGCAACACGTACGCCACTGGAAAAACTATCAATCATCTTGATCGTGCTCGCACGTGTGCACTATGTGTATATGAACAATCAGTGTGGCAATTATTGGTTTTGATTGGAATCCTATTTAAAACAAAAATCAGAACTGATAGCATGATCATGTATCGATATACTTGAAACTTTTATGTGGATATAAATTTTCAAGTTCTAAGTTTCAAGTATTCAAACATAAATTACGAAAGGTTGTTAGTTTTAGTATAAGTGTCTCTAGTTCTATATTTTTAAGTACTAAGTGGGATCTTGTTTCTTAGTTGAAAGTATTTTATCTTGGTAAAAATGATTCAGTGAAAATTAAGTAAAAGACAAAATCGGCGCTGATCTTGAAATTTCATAGATATTTATAGTTTAGAAGAAGTAATTAGCTATATATCAAAATATTCTGAGTAATATATAATAATGATAATAAAGATCTTAGAATGTGGATAACAAAAGAATCTCAAAAAAGTATGAAGAAATTCCTATAATTACCCAGGAACCCAAATCTAATTTTGAAACATCTCTCTTCGAATATTACTACCCACCCAACTGATATCTTCAATTCATTCTTAAAGATTGGTTACTCTTAAGCAACTTGGAAAAATTTGAGTTGCTCCCTAAACTTAAAAAAGAGCAGTTTTATATCTAATTATTGTCATATAAGCCTCTTACCAACTCTCTCAAAATTATTTAAAAAAGTTAATATGCGAAGACATCGAGATCAGTTGCTGGAAAGAAATGTTATCCCAAATATTCAGTTCGGTTTTCGAACAGGACATTCATCATAATAGGTGTATATTACAGAATTTGCAGAGAAATGTTTTGAAAATAAGCAGTACAACGCCGTCATCATTTTAGATTTAACTAACTACTTATGTCATATCTTCAAAGCAAACATTTGATGTCATAATAAATGGATCCCATTCAGATTCACAATATATCAGAACAGGAGTTCCAACGAAAAAGCTCTATTTGCTGATGATTTGTTGGTTATGACCCAAGGTAGTGATTTGGAAGCTGTAGAATACTTACAAGATGCTGTTAACAACGTACGGAAATGGCTTACTAAATGGTCCTTATAGCTGAATGAAGGCAATTTAAGATTTTACGTTACGACGTAATCAAAATCTGGTATACATTATAATCAATCATACTGCACATCAATGGAATCCTAAAAACAAAGCTGTCAAATACCTTGACCTGTAACATCATTAGCGATTAAATTGTGATATTCATACAAACAAAACATTTAATTTGCTATACGTTGGATTGAAACAGCTATTTTTTCTAATAAACAGAAAAAGCTATCTGAAAACTAATTGCAGTTGATACCATATAAAGCATAAATAAGATGTTTGGTCACTTATGCTTGCCCAGCCTGGAGTAACGATACCACAAAAATATCTCTAAAATATCCTTATAAAATACAATTCTATGGACGGCAGTGTATGCGTCATGATTTATTCGCAATAATCAACTTCATGTTAAACTAAACTGTTATGCCGTTTAGCTGTTATGATATCATTATTATTATATTATCATTGTTATATTATCATTGTAAATATAAAATTTACAATGATATAGCAAATTTTATATTATGTTACGTGTTTAATATATTTCACCTAAGCAAAGCCAGATCAAAACATAATGCCTTATTGGATAAGATTATCGAACGAATTTGCTATAAAGCTGTTTACAGAAAATTTAATATTTGTAGCAACTTATTGTAAATTAATATATTAAATGATCTAGATCTGTGTAACCGAAATGTAGATGGTGAAGCATGAATAAAAAAGTCATAAATATCAACATTTTCGTTATAATAATTTTATTAGAAGATTTTAGCTACCCTCTTCACATAAAATGAAGAAATGAAAAAATACTCAGTCGAGCATAAAAAAATAGGGTTATCCTTATGTAAACTTTTGACAATATGAGGGTGATATTTATATTACACGTGAATTGATGGGCAGGAGACTTATGAAGACAGTGATTTATCTAATGATGATTACGAGGGCAGAGCCAACCATTTAGAACCTGCAACTTTTAGTAAAGATTTTCGTTCTAAATATGAATTACCAGTTTTACCAAGCCAACAAATGATGCTGGTCCCTCCAAGTAAAAGAAGCAAACGCCTGTAAAAAAAAGTAAATTCTTGGAAAAAATCGGACATTGCTAACGTCTCTATAAATGAACATTGTATTTCAAAACGAACTTCAGTAGTAAAACAAATCCCAAGTTATAGACTTTTTTACTTTATTTTTGACAATGAAGAGATTTCCGTCATAATGGAGCAAACGAATCTTCAAGCCATTCACAGAAATCGAAATTTGAACATGATAAGAAACGAATTGTGTATATTTTTTGAAGGCCTGCTATTATCGGGTTAACCGACACAGATATTTCTAAACTTCTTTGTAGCAGTATTCACCTACATAGGTTGAATCAATTTTGCAACATTTATATTTAAATAACAACTCAAAATTTGATCTAAATAACAAGCTGTACAAACTGCGGCCTCTCATTACAAAATTGAATAAGAATTTCCGCAAATACGGCGGGTAAATAAGTCTTGATCATGTTCATGTTTCGCATAATTGCATAGGGTAAGCCAATCCACTTTGAATTCAAAAACAGGGCGTTATGCAGATGTGATGGATATATGTTAGCGTTTCAAATTTACACTGGAAAAACCATCAAAAATGATGTTCCAACTGAAGACATCAACGTAGGTAGAAATATTGTGTTGAAACTAATAAGTTTCGGCGAATTTCCTTTTAGTATATAATAATAAGATATTTTTCGATAATTACTCTACAGTGGTCCACTAAGCTAGATGAACTGGGATATTGGAAGGATAACAAGATAGTCAAATTTTAAAAGCATAGAGATAAAGTCGGCCATTCGATACTTACGAGAAGCAAAGACCAAAATTTCTGCTAAACAACCAAAACTTGCTTAGAATTATAATCAAGGAATGGTACAAGTAGATAAAATTGACATTCTAATAAAATGTAAGCGTAAATGGTGCACTTCCAACAATTTTAAAGAGTCTATTACAGCTTCAAACACTACCACAGAAAAAAATAGTAAGAGTGATGCAAAAATTTTTAAATAATAAATTTAAACTTTTCATGAAATACCGTTTAAAATCTTAACAGAACTCATTAACAAGATTAAATATGTTTAGATTGACGGCAATACTACACTTATATTATTTCTTATTAAAAATCTTTGTATTAACGTTCCTATAGAAAAATCAATAAAAATCCTTGTTTAATAATCAAATTCATTTGTAAATAAAACTACTTCATATTCAACAATAAATATTTTTCCATTGCTGATGGTTTCCAATGAGATTCAATATATCAGGTGTCATTGCAGAGTTACCAAAACAAGTTAGAAAAGAAATTATTTTCAGACAAATACTCATTTATTACCGAAGACATCAAATTTTACGGGGGATATGTTGATGATATTACCATTATATTTAATTATTATTATTTATTTTTTATCATTATACAAAAAGAAAACCCAGCCAAACTTAAAACGCATTTCAATATTTTCAACTCAATTATTATAATCGTCTCAACTTTTTAGATCTTACCCTTATTAAACACGCTGAGAGTAGTACCATTAATTTTTGACATCTACAGAAAATCTATAACTAGAGATTGTATCATTTCATATATCTCTATAAATTGCTGTGCTTCACTTATAAAGCAGCCATTAATTTTCTTTTCAATAGATTGTACAATACTCGTCTTGATTATAATAACTTTAATAAAGAACATAAATAGTGATTACTTATGTATGCTGATTTGTTTTACGCTGGTGTAATGAACTCTTGGTTACTAATACATATGTAAGATTATAATTTTACCTAAAAAGTTCCAAATTGTGGTAAGTTATTGTTATTTAGACGATATTTGGCACCATCTTTTTTGAAAAAAATCTACGGGGTAAAAGCAAATAAAGGACACATCCATCCACCAGTTGATACGAAAGCAAGATACGACAAATTATATCATTTTATTGGTTAGCATGGTACTGACAGACGGTATAGATATTGTGGTAAAAAATTACAATTAATTTGTTCTAATTGTGATAGGATTACATCCGAAATGTTACTTTATTTTATATCACATTAATAAGTAGCACACAAGGTTATGATATGTCTGATGCCCGTTTAAAGGGACACTTATAATTTTTTATCTAATAAATATCAACCTTTTTTTCATAAAGAAATTTTTTATTTAAAAGAAGATATTAAATTAAACAAAGCTACTCTGATCTTATTAGTAATTGGTTGGGCCATTGAAAGGTGGTCCACGAGCGTGCTCTGCCAAGTTTAAAAAAGAGTCTAAGAAAAAGTCTAAGAAAGACGTTGCCAATTTTGAATTAATTATTTGATCATATTAAGAAGATGTCAAATTAAACAAAGGTACTCTGATCAGATTAGTACCTGGTTGGACCATTGAAAGATGCTCTATGAGTAAACTATGCCAAGTTTATACCAATTATCTTATCATAACGGATTTTGAATTAAGTTGCTGACCGTAGGAAGATATTGAATTAAATAATATTTCCCCGATGATATTAGTAGCTAGTCCTATTGAAAGATGCCCTAAGAACAGATTCTGCCAACTTTGAATCAATTATATTATCACCATAGATTCCAAGATTTATAGATACCTCAACGTGCAAAAGTTGGAAAATGGGTTTATCCGGTAAACGTTCGAAAATATGCAATTTTTACCAAAAGCAACATTCTCCTTCCAAAACAATAACTGTGTACACCGTTGTATTTGTATTAATTGGTGGATTGAATTTCATCAGTGTATGATGGTGTTGCAGCACAAATGATAGTCCTGCAATTATAATATTTTTCTTTTAATTGCATCTGATCTTTAGTTATAATACTTCATCGTTCATTGCTGTTGCATTCTTGATCTCTATTACTATAAAAATAATATTAACCACGTAATACCCAAATTTTCTTTTTACTATATGCTATGTGCATCTCCTATATGAGCTAGCATAAGCGATCAAAGTTTATTTTCACAGTTTTACTGTAATCTCTATTTCCTTTAAATATTGAATATGAATTTTACCGACATGATGTAAGTTTGTGTCAAATTTGTGGCAAAAATAAGTATTTGTAAGGAGGTAGGTTTTCATAGCCTACTAGCAAGGTGTATTATTGTATAAAAACTTTTTAAAACTCTTAAATCAGTTTCTGAAAGCATCAAGAGATATCAGCTTTGAAAACGTAAGCCGCTATTCTACTATTCATTCCATAAACTTTTATTGTCATCTAATATCAGAAATATCTCGAGAAATCAGCAGTTATATTATCGTTAAGATATTTTGTGGATAATGTTTCAATATCAAAAAACGGTAATGATTCTAACTGGATTCGACGAGTCGTTGTCAGTATATAACTCGACCGGAAGGAAGTGATACGGGAAAGTGCCACTCTATCTGACGTATAAGACCGAAACGGAGGATCCTCGAAGATTACCATAAGAAGATGGCCCGCTCCTGTCTGGTGCTGTTAATGTGTTCATCCGGAGAGAGAAAGGGCGTTCGAAAAGGGCGGAAAAGGGGAGCGACAGGGATCGTCTCGGATCGCCGCTCGGGCGCGCAAATCCTCCACCCCGAATAAGGCAAAATAAAAGATTGCATTTAAGATTGAGGATAAAGAGATTCCCGGAGCACTCCGGGTAATTTTCCTAAATTATAGTTGTCCGAAAACTTTCTCGGTTATTTTCTTTTCCAATTTATCCTAATGACTATCCTCTTCACTTCAAGCCGAAGCTCGCTTTGGTTCTTGGGGCGAAACCGAAAACGTAGTAAGCGTCAGAAAAGGGATTTAGTTTCGTTTTTGGGATTGGATTTCTTTTTTTTATTTGGAATTGACACCAATATGGGCTAGTAATGGATTAAAGTCATCTTTAATTGTTATGGAATGTTTTCGTTCAACAAAATTCCTATCGACATAACCAACGATATTTATTTATTAAGTTATAATTTTATCAACGTTATTATTATCTTAAGATGCAACCATCTGTTAGAATGAACATAATACAGAGAAAGGGGATGTATAAAGTTTCAGAACTCGATAAGATAAACTTTTCGTGTTGTGGCATTCGGTAAGTTTCGTTGACATTCCACACAACGTCTACGTGGAATTGAACAAGGGATGTTCAATTCAACCCTCCAAAACTACAATCCTCAACGCCATTCCGGCACTACACACAATTTTAATTCGAGATGTTCTCGAGTATGTCAAGAATTCACGACATTATTCAAGAAGTACGGAGGAATTGAGAGAAGACTTAGTTTCCCGAAGCATCAAATCTAAAAACGATTTTTTTCCGAAAAAAGTAAGTTATTCTTCTTCGACGAGAATAGAAGTTACTGCATTTTCTTTAAAGAGTGTGAAAAATGTTTTGGTACTTGGCATGTAAAATATTTGATTTAATCCGTTCTGCAGACAATCTAATCCCGAGATGATAAAAGTACACAAGCGGCACTGCTGCGCACACCCTAGTTAAGCGAGCCAATATGTCAACGCATCCAGCGTGCGAAACTGCTAGTATTCTTGCAGTGGGGTTCCGTTCCTCCGAGACGTAGGGGGCAAAATAAAATGTTTGACAAATAGCGAGCTTGTAAGCAAACATCGACTCGTCGTGCTGTTTACTCTGAAAATGACAAGTGGCCCCATCTTCTATGTGAGGGGGGACGGACGAACGGCCCCCTCGACTATCCATTAACTTGGAGTCAAGTTGACGGGCGCCTCTACCGGAATTAAAGACCGAGCTTTATGGAAAAAATAGGATTTGTACTTTTCGCGCTTCTGTTTACTCGGATGCGATTAAAATCAATTTATATTTATGGTACGAATGATTTTGCACCCCGAGAGCATTTAATGTTAGTGAACTTTTCTTAAAGGTTAATTGCAAATTACTAATAAATAAAATAATAGACTCTCTTAAATAAACAATACCTTTACAGAAGAACACTTCCACATTTTGCATGTTTCATTCCAATCTATCCGCTTAAAACCAAATCAATGTCACTCGTTAAACACTAACGATAAGTCAGGATTGCCAACCGTTCATCACGGCGCGACGATCCCTCTACAATATCGATCGAACAGAACCGCGCGGAGAGCGTATCATTAATTATACAGTTTTAAAACCATCCCTCTATCTCGACCGGAAGGTGGAGTAAGATAACGATAAGAGGTAGACGAGGACCAAACAGAGATAGAAAGTTTCCGGGAGCTACAAACTCTCTTCAGAAATAATTCAACGTGTTAGTTTAAATTCGTGTCATTAGAGAGGATTATTGTAATCCCGATCGAATACTGTTGCAAAGTTGGCAAACTTCGCTCGAAGGTTGGATCAAAAACGCGCGCGGATAGAGTTTAGGGGGATGAATGCGGGGGTGACCAAATAGGGGGGATCCGCCTCTTTCCGATTTCGAACCCCTAAGCTGCCAGACCGAATTAATTAATTACTCGTTAGGATCCCGAAACTCGAAACAATGCCCGTTAGCTTACGCATTAGACTCTGGGGTGCCTACGTCGTTGTATCGATGATGATTGGAATTCAAAGATAGCAAAGCCGAAGGAGTCAGGTTGTGGTTATGGTGTCTTCGAAGTTTCTAGTTTGCCAACCTCCTAAATTATAATTGGACAGGGTTATATTGTGATAGCGCTTATTAATCAATTTTCCTTGTTATTTACTATTATATCCATACACAGTAAAACTTCAATCTATAAGATCTCATTGAAACGAACTTTCTTATGGTGAATAAATCCGAAATTTTTAAATAATCTATCTATTGTTAGCTAACAATTTTTTGTTAGATCAACAATTTAAAGTCATAGTAACCTTTGTACTAACAATAGTTCTAGAACTCTTAACGTTTGAGTAAGTCTTAAAAAATACTATTATTATTATTATTATTGCCGAGCTTATCGTCACCGCTACCTATAAGATCTGTTACAACATTAGGCCTTCACAGGTTTAAGGCAAATACATAAAATTGAAGCAATTTTAAGGCTTAATAAACCTTAAAATTGCTTCAAAGTCTTGTTCTCTTATGTTAGTGGGTGGCAAAAGGACTTAACCGAAAATGTTGTATCTTAGGCAGCTGCTGGCAACGCAATTACACAGTATATGTTCAATTGTTTCTGACTCGTCTTAGCAAAGTGGACAAGTTTGATCCTCGGCTTGTAAAATATGGACAAATTGGATTTTGACGGGTGCATTGGTTGTGCAGCAAGCCTGAGGGCATTTTTAGATTTTCTTTGTTGAGACTTAGAACATCTTGGGCTTTGTCTTGCGATGATATTAACATACTTTTCGTTTGTTGGTAACCCGAAAGTTTTTTCTAGTGTAAAGTTATCTTTGAGGCCTCCTAACTGTGGATTACTTGCTTTATTTGGCTTTTTTGTAGTCCACGACTAGATTGAGGTCCAATGAATCATGTTTTTACTGCTTTCTTGGGTGTCTGCTGTCTCATTACCCTCAATGCAATTGTGACCTTGAACTTACCATAGAGTAAGTATTATTGTTCCTCACATGTTTTTTTAGGTTGTTGCAACATTTTCTGTTCATCTTTGGAAATCCATATTGCGTGTTAAAATATTTTAATAGGGCAGACTGGTCGGAAACTACAAATTAGAATTAAAGAACACCAACAGAAACTTTAAAAATAATTTTAAAGGAGTTAAACTTTTACACCGATGCAACAAGGGTCACAAAATGGATCTACTAGAATATCATGAAATCGATAAAAACAATAAGGACCCTAAAATAAATATTATAAATAATCAGATAGAATTCCAGCGCAAACCACTTTCCACCTATCTTTGTTAATCTCGTTACATCTCTTTTTAATCCTATCTTAATATATAATTTATTTTATTTCATGTCTGTTCTTTGTGGTGTGTTTATCGTGTTATTTTATCATATGTTATCAATTTTAAACATTTATTAATTTATGTTCGAATTTTTTATACATCTGACAGTAAGTTATTTTATTTTTTAATTCTAAATTTTAGTTTTATCAATTATTCAAGATTTCTTGTTATCATTTAATATTTTTGTAGATTCAGCTGATGATAGCTTATTAGCCGAAACCGGTACGGAATAAATTTAATTTTATAGCGTGATAGAAGTTATTTATTTATTTTTTCCGAAATTTTCTGTTCAGTGCAGGGTCATACCTGAAGAACTGGATTATGTTCAGGTCGGCCTTCAGGTACTTCATGAAATACTAGTACTCAGTGGACATGGTGAACGCAATAGGATGGTTAAGGAACCTCAACAAAATTTAAAAATATCGGAAGCTATAATGATGGTCCTTTGCATATTTAAATCGTGCCAAATGTATTTCATCGACATGGAAACAAGTCCTGATGGTAATTTAAAAAAATTCAATGTTTACCAAGATCATCGTATAAAGTTTGCGTAGAAGTTTATTGCAATTATGCAATTCAGTTTTATTAAAAACTGCTGAAAAGGTTGGTAAAGTGTTGTTCGATATATTTTGCATATTTGGATTCTATTTTACAGTTCGGTAATGAAAACAGATAGAGGAAACAGAGCAGTATCGATATTATTTAATAAATTTTTTCATCGCACTTTAATCAACGTTTCTTTTATACGATAATGGAAAAGAGTTTACTAACAAAATTGTTGAAAATATTATATCCATGGGATAGAATTAAAAATAATACATGAAAAACCACGTCACAGCCAATTTTAAAGTAGCGTGGAAAGGGCAAATCAAGAGGTTTAGGAGATCCTTATGACTAGGGGTCGGATATAATGTATCTCTTGCATATTTTGCATATAACTTCATATTTTCATTGCACATAAACTTATCCATATACCTCGGTATAATCACATGTAGTTGCAGCGTATGTTTTGTTCACATTTCAATCACACTTTCTTGCGTAAGCTAAGCCAATAATTTATAGATGGCCAAAAGAAAAAGGTGTTCAGTTTGGAAACGAGATAGGATCTATCGACTGTTAAAGTCCTACTAGAAAAACTTGAAACACTATTAAAAGTAGTATCTTTGTAATTTTTGCTAATGCAAACACTTTCTTTTGTTTTTTCCGCATATTTCCGGGATATTAATGCATATTTCGACCAACTTTAAACACATATAAAAAACTTATGTTGCTTACTTTTGTCACATGTAAATTCGGACCTTGCTTATGACCTAGATGAAAGATGAAAGTTATAATAAATGGCCTGAAGGGCTTAGATTTGTCCAGTTGATGAAAAATAGAGCACCTCACGATATTGTGAAGTCTTAGAAATCAGTCAAGTTTAAGAAATAAGCAAGAATGCCAACAAAATATCGATGATACTTAAAGTGGAGAGGAAATGGTACTTAGTGATGTATGCGAAGTGTGTACCCACAGAACGGATTCATGTACTTTGTGCTAAGAGAAAGATGGCTTTGTTAATAATGGAATCGAAGCAAAGGCAAATCTAGCAGAACAGGCTAAAAAATAATATCTTTGTCAAATGTCAAGTATCCACCGTGGCAGGTTGGTGACAACGTTAGAGTTAAAATTCCTGACGTAGATAGAAGTAGTGCTGACTTTAGAAATATTTATATAGAATATTTCTAATAGAAATATTATTTTAATCGTTCTCTAATATACTGAGGATCGATTGATCAAACATTGAAATTTTTACACCTAACAAAAATCTTTACGATAACAGACTACAAATTTACGGTCAACCTCTGGTGGTCAAGGAATCAAGAAATACCATTGTAAAACAAAATGCAGAACAAAAAATTGTCTTTGCAAAGCTGCAAATGTTTTATACCACTGTATGTACGATTCCAGCTTATCTTGCAATGATAAACTGGAAACATTACATTTTACCTTAAAATGAAAGTGTGCATCTATTTTGAAATGTCTATATCTTTTCGTTACTTTCATATGAAATGTACGAGTTAATTTATTCTTGAAGACATCCTCAAGAAGGCTTCCGGTTATAAGAAATGATACATAATTACATTGTTGTAATCTTACAAAATAATAAAAACTACATATCGTCTAGTTATAATTAAAAGCTTAAGTCAAATTATCGAAATAATGCAAAAGTTGAAGTACATATAGCGATGAAATCATGTTGCACGTTGTGAGCAATTGTGAGGTTATGCATGTGAAAACATTACAAAACAAAAAAAACTATGTTAACAATGTTCTGGATTTTACTTGTATGCATTCATTTAAAATTTATTTGTTAATTTAGGGTTATTTGTAAATTAATTATTTTGGAGTTTGAAGGGTATTAAGTATAAGCAAGATAAGGTTGGGGAATGAAGCTGCAGTTACGAAATAAATACTCAGGAGTTGCGGGTACCAATGCTACTTGTTTGGCAATCCTCCAGCGCCATCTTAAATCTAAGGGCTAATAGGGCTACAGCTCTAGGACGCTAACTCCTGGATGAGGGTGCCTGTTTTAATAATGAAATGCGTGGTGTCCACATGATACATATACCCAGTGTCCCCTCTGAGGTACGGACCTTTTTGTTTCGTATTGAATTTTGTATGAAAAGGGGCTATCTCGCTTCGTTCGTCCAACCCTTCGGATTGGATTTAACTGTGCATCTGAAAATATTTTTTTAACGAAGCCTCTACAATGAATAATTTCTGAAAAAGACTACTTTACAAACTAATGTGGCAACCCTGTATATTTCAGTTGAAATAACACTGGAACTAACGCTAGACATGGAGGTGGAGAGTTTTGGGTTTAGCCGTGCATCTGAAAATGTATCATTATATCTAAGTCTAGATTTAGAACTAGAAACATTGGGGTTTAGCCGTACATCTTTCAAGACCAAAATGATTCTAGTTCTAATGCCAGTCTTGGTTTAATTTCAGTTCAAATGTGCAAGGTTGGGTTGGGTTGGGTTTAGCCGTGTATCTGAAGACATTTTTTTTAGAATTGACAGTTCTAGGTCTAGAACTAGAATCATTAGGGTTTAGCCGTTTTGAGGGATGTAAGGCTAAAGAAAAATGTTCAATCGTATCAACAGTAATTGATAAAGGATAATTATTCCCAGTGGATCGAGGGCAATAAAACGCAATTTAATTGATTCTGCCAATATTTCGCATATATTTGGATACTTTCTTAGGGCGAGTCGTTAATAAGAAATACAAAGTTAATTTTATACTAAAGTAAATAAAACCAAAAAAAGTTATTTTACTTACAATAGTAATGAAATTAACAAAAAGCTGATGAACATTCTCCAGAAGAACAAAGTTAATCCCACATTAGATTTTGAAGCTCCTTTTGTGAAAACATATGTGGATGACGTCATCAATTTTTCTAAGTAATTGGTATCCAGAAAAACTGCTTAAGAAACATATTTTCAATGTTCAACTTAACATTGATAAAGATCAAACTGTACAAAATTCGGAAGAATCTCCAATTCAATATAGGAAGATTATCCATGTTCATGAATTGACTGATAAGTTAATCAAAGTTTTCAATGATTTGGAAAATCTGAAATTAATTGAGCATTATTCTTACAAACTTCATTCAATCTTTTTATCGTTGAAGAATAAAATTTCTATTAATTATTAGTTTGAAGTAGTTTGCCTTGTATCTTGTGGTGTTTGTTCCAAATTTGTGAACAGTGGTTTAAAAAACGTATATCACAACACAAAAGTGACGTAAGAAACCAAAAGGGTGCTTGTGCTTTGGCTAAACATACGTTAGAGACGAATCACAACTTTGATTTCGATAATATTAAGATATCACACTCTGAAAACAATTTATACAATACAAACTTATTAGAAATGTTTCACATTAATATTGAAGATGATACTGTAAATCTTAGAAATGACATAAACTCAGTAATATTTATTCTTTAATTTTCGATTTGTATAAAAATAAACCAGACCGTAAACATTATTAATGTTAGTGTTCCGTTTAATGTAAATGTATAATTTTATTGTAATTATTAAAATATTTTTTAAAAATGGTTTTGTTGTTTCTTGTGCTCTGTGTTTCACTTAAAGTGCGCTGTTACTTGTTATTTTTCTTGCCTTTCATTTAGGTTTGCTCCACGTTATGAGTAAAGAAATTTTGTCTATTCGTGGTTGTTTGACAATGTTCTTCATTTTTTCGTTAATTTAATTGCAATTTTAATAGCAGTTAAATAATTTTTTTTAGTTTTTTTACCTTAGGATTAATTTTACTTTGTAGTATTTACAAAATATTGGCAAAATCAATTACATTACGTTTTTATTGCGATCAATCCTTCATGGGAATAATTATCATTTAAATTACTGCTGAGAGAATTTAATAAAAATTTTCTTTAGCCATACATCTCTCAAAACGGCTAAAGCCGAATGATTCTAGTTCTAGTTCTAGGTCTAGTGTCAGTACTAGTTTAACTTCAGTTCAAATATACAAAGTTAGGTTGAGTTGGGTTTAGCCATATATCTGAAGACATTTTTTGAACAGAGGCCTCTACAATGAATACTTTCTGAAATAAAACTAATTTGGCAACCCTATATATTTCAATTGTAGTAAAACTAGCACTAGTGCTAGACCTGGAATGAACAGTTTTGCACGGCTAAACCCGAATCTTTCCACTTATAGCTCTAGTGTTAGTTCTAGTTTTGTATTATTATATTTAGAACTAGAAACATTCGGGTTTAGCCGTACATCACTCAAGATAGTTAAACCCTAGAATGACTCTAGTTCTAGTCATAGTGTCAGTACTAGTTTAGCTTCAGTTCAAATATAGGAAGCTAGATTGAGTTGAGTTGCGTTTAGCCGTGTATCTGAAGATATTTTTTAAACGAAGGCTTCTACAATGAATACTCTCTGAAATAAATCTAATTTGGCAACCCTATATATTTCAGTTGAAGTAAAACCAGAACTAGTTTTACTAAAATTCAAATATATAGGGTTGGGTTGGGTTTAGAGAATGAATAGTTTCTGACAACTTTGCTCTCCTGCTGGTATGTCTATCTTCTTTGGTGGTGTGAACAGAGAGTTTAGATATTGATATTAAGGTTATCTTGTTATTCTTATTTGTTCGTTTAAGCAGTTGTACATCGAAAAGTTGCTTTTAAATTTATCTATTTCACAATGTTGTAAGATTTCTATTATGTGTCCTATATAGCTCTTGCGCATTATGGAAGCATCTTTGTTATCATTAAATTCGTGATTCGTATTAAATATTAGATGTTTTCCAAAATTAGAATTTTGTTTTGTGTGCATAAATTCATTGTCCTAGTTTTCTCCCCTTCGTCCTATGTACGTTGCTTTCATTTATTTATTACCTTAAAGTTTATAACTTCACTCTTTAGCCAACTACCATTGGTTACACCCAGTTTTAGCAGCTTATAGTTGGAAACGTTGAAAACTCTTTGAACTTTAACCGTAAGAACCGGGCAAGTCCCACCTTTAACCGGTTAAACTTAAGTTTAGTCGGAATTCGAGGTCAGCAGTAACATATATATGGTAATTCGTAATGCTTCACGGATGGAGAAGTATGTGTTTTGGTTGATAAAGGAGTAGGACCGAGTAGGGCTTCGAGACCAGCCATCGGACAAGATCTCATTGCATCTGTTGTGTTAAGCTATGCGATTTGTGCCAGCTGCTATTGTACTCTCTTATGATTCGTTTTTAACTACCTAACCAGTGAAGCATTTGCAACCATAGAGCTGATTGTTACTAAGTAAGTCCAATGAGCCCATTCCTGATTTCCGACCCCAACTCTTCCAAAGAACGGCAGATCTAGTTGGTCATGATGGCCTTTTTTTCTCACCTTATTTATGTATCAGTTCCAGCTTAATTTACCATCTGGTATTACTCCTAGTTACTTAGAATCCGTTTTGAGGTATGTATATAGTTTTGTCTTCAATGGAGGATATTCTCTGTTGCAGCTTCCTTCTTCGAGTGAATGGTACTATTTCAATTTTGTTGGAATTTATGATTAGTCTATTAGCCCTGCACAAGCACTGCCAACTAATAGGGCTTTCTGAACCCAACTATTTATAGTTTTAGGTGTAGTAATAGTGTTAATGTTAGCTCTAGTTTAAGTTGTAACTCGTATTTTTATTGAGTTAAAAGTAGAACTAACAACTAACAAATGAAGAACATACACTTTTTACACCCAACATCGTTTTAACTCGTTTACTGGATATTTTGCTGTACAAGAATAAAATTAGCCATCAAATCAAATGTTTCATAGGGGTTTCATGTTGTATTTGGTGCTATCTAAGGATTTCGTGACAAAATATATATTTTTCTCGAGGCGAATGCCCGGAGCGACACCATCATAACAAATAGCATTACCGGAAAGTCGTCGATTCCGCTAAATCGAATAACGCCCATAACGCAAAAGGTACACACGAGCAACCGGCTCAAAGGCCCCTAAAAATCCCGAACGGCGATGGCAAAAGGAAAAGTGGTAAGGGGCCAGGATAAGTTTTCGGTTCATAGGTGCGTGTGGGCGGCTTCGTTCCCTCCGAAACCGTGATCATAATCACATTATTTGCGAGCACGCAGTTGTGTGCGGGCCTCGTTTCTCGTTCCGCGGGGCTTTCTCCTTCGCCGACCCTGTATTGATTGACGATTGTTCGTCTACTCGTTAGGGTCTATTCCCTTGGCGCTACACCCTTGATAACATCGTCTTCGCACATTTGCCAGCGCAGCAGATGTGTGTGTACTTGCATTAGAGGGAAATGTTGATTCGAATACCCCTGAAACAAGATTGATTGCTTAATTTCGTGTTATTAACCAATTGATGGTTTACGTGAAGACTTAAAGTACATATTATGGGATTCATTATGTGATTATGGAAAATACCATTCATAATAATTATTCATTAGTGTCAGGTAATAACATTTTATATGATAGATATCGTTGCATAATCAATATGAACACGCATGTTCAGACTAAATGATCAGTTCTGAAAGACTGAAAAAATTGGATTGTTATTATAACTAACGAATTGTTTATGACATATACACACATATGAGACTGTTATATTTACAATAAGAAGTTTGTTAATTTATTACTAGGCTTGACCTTTGACTTAGCAATAAATATTAGAACTAAAAGTGTCCAATGGTAAATTGCATTGAAATTTATGTAACGTTATTAGTGCAGTGAATGCGAGAGTATAAATTAAAACGTCAGTAGTGTGGCGTCGGGGACGCCGGTAGGTGGCGTTCCGTTCGAGTGGAAAACGGCTGAACTCGGGCTCGCACTAACCGCTATCAATTGTTACCGATTAGTACCGATCGTAGGGGGCGCTGGTCGCTCCCTCACGCGGCCACCGCGACCCTCTAATCAGCGACAACCCGCCGTTCCCCACTCCGCTTCTCTAACAGCCACCCCTTTCGACTGGTTCCCTCGATGGAGGAACCAGACGTTAACGAGCGCACATTTACAACCCCCTGTGGAATATCGGAATCGGACCTGTTCTCTCTGTATTTTCCTATTTAATCTTTGGGTCGAATCCAATTCTGGCTCACCATGATCTTCCTGTTACAAATTCCAATTCGGGTTTGTTATAATTCTCCGTATAGTCAGATCTCATTACATATATTGTTTTGTTAACTCATAGTGATGCACCAATATAGGCAACTCAAAATATAGAAACACTTGACTTAACACTAACCCTAGAATAAGAAATATTCGGGATTGTGTCTCCTAAGATGAAATTCGAACGTCTCTAATTTCAGTTCTAGTGTTAACTAAGTCACAACTAAAATTGGAATTATCACTAGCATTGGAACTAACACTGGATCTAGAACTGATAACGTTCGGATATCTCGTCTTAAGCGATGAAAGCTCAAGTTCAATGCTTTTACTCCTAGATCTGGTATTAGATCTACTTTCGTTCTGGGTTGTTATATAGTTTTATACAACATCCCAACACTAAATACCAATTGAAACTACTAGACACCTCTGGGAACACCCCGAATCGAGCATCTACATCCGAAGTCCGTTCTAACAAACAGGTTTTGAGGATTATATCAAGGTTTTACTTTAGTTTGAATAATTTCATCAATTCAATATTCTCACATACTATGTCATTCTAATTAAGCCGATTTTACGAACGAAATTACCCATATCAAAGTTATAATTGGTTAACACTAGTAACTTTTAGTTATTGCATGTTCTGTTGCAAATTTCGAACAATAATTATCCACATGTACTACAAATATCAATGTTTACTGTTTTCATTTAATGATCAAAAGATAACATGGAAGTAGAATATTTAGCGATTCCAGAAATAATAAAAGAACTGCAGCATAATTGCAAATCGAATTTCTATTTATGTACCTTCGTAAGAAGTCTATGTAAACGATCCGAATACTAACGTCGACGTCTAATAACCTTGCAGAACAAAGGACAAGGCCCACCATTACGTGACTGAAATACTAAAACTCATTAGTTGTTAGAAGCAACTCGGTAGACAGCAGTCCGAAGGGGTTGAGGGTCGAAGTGCTGCGTACTTTTCCACCCCCTAACCAGCTGCTTTTGAGTAGTCAACTCAATTTTATTTACTTTTAAAGATATTTCGGTCAACATGGAAGCAAACTGTTGATTACAAGAAGTACCCTCTAATCGAATTAGGGCAATAATAAAAAAATTGAATTAGAAAGATGAATGGGAGAATCAAGAGAAAGGAAATTTATTTAGAATCATAATAATTGAGAAATCGAATATCTTCCATGGAAAGCTACTAAAAAGACTCGAATGAAATTGAAATATTCCTATTACACCAGTTTTCTCTTCGAATGCAGACACATCAATGTTGACAACGAAAAATAGAAATTACGTTAATTGAAACAGAATTAGCACACATTCAATCTAATTATTTAAATGAATTTAATTTAAACATCGAAAACTAAATTACACTTAAAACATGGATTGTACGTAATGAAGCAAAAAAAATAACGTGCAATGTATAAAGTGGAACACCAACAAAATAAAAATTTAAAACAAACTAGTGGCCCATATGTAATTTTTGCGCATTCTCATAAATTTGTGTACAAATGTACGTGCATGTTTACGTACTCAACCTTAAAAAAATACATAACCACTATTTTACTTATGAAAAAAATCACAAAGCATATGTCCGCTATTTAATAAGGGATGTAAATTAATAATAAAGCAACACAATTATGTACATTAGAGGTTATTTTATTATAAACCGTTAAATAATATTGAAGTAGTTAGTTTTCGTGTTTTATGTTAAAGAAATGTATGTTATATTATAAGCATGGGTTGTAATTGCAATGAAGACAAGTCTGAGCGCATATTTATAATAAATTTTTTCGATTAAATTGAAACCTATAGATTTGTGATAGATTGATCTAAAATTTCAATATACAGATACAAAACCACATTTAGTACTCATATTGATGCATTTGTAGAAATTTTTCAAACTAGTGGTTTACCTCCACAATTCAAAATATTTAATTCCAGCAAATTTGTTACCTTTTCAAGCTTGAACTAAGTACTGTTCCATCAGATTTCAATGTTCACTCAAGGATTAATAGTCAATTAACAAAGATATAAAGTATCTTACCTCTCAAATCTGAAAATAAATATTAAATACAAAAATTATGAGTCATGTAGTCTTATTGATGCATTGACATATTTAAGACTGAATTAAGAGAGTAAAGGTACTTTCCCGCGTTGTATCATATGATTTAACGCTGTATATCACGAAAGTAGTTCTATATCCATTAGTGGATATGAATTTGAAGTGGTTTTTTGACTGCATAGAGTATGCAATTTATACAAATGTATACTAGCTTGTATGTTGATAAAAGATAGCTTTAAGACTCCTTTTTGATGAATCTATAAACAGTCTATGTAATCTTCATTCTAGATTATGTTAAATTTTGTCGTCAATCCGAGAATAAGCATAAATACTGAGCTAAACCACGAGCAGCAATACTAGAACTATTACTCGGACTAATATTAGAACTAAAATTTGATCTAGAACCTTTATGGCAAAACCGCCATACGTCTTTTAAAAACATGTTTGACGTGAATGGTAATTTAGTTAAAAGCAAAAGCACTAGCACATTAAGACCATGAGAAATAGTATATATGAAATTTTCAAAAAGTAAAGCTCATCAGATTCCTGTTTGGCATCCGTCTATTTCATAGAAATCTTTACTATTTAGATTTAGCAGCCTGATGAAGTTATCTTATATAGCCCATACATTATGTCCGCCGCATATACAGGTTGATTAAAAAAAAACCGTTAACAGACTTCCAGAGCAGGTGGTACACAAAAGATTAACAAAGAATAACTTAACAAGATATAGGGCGTGAATTACTTTACAATTAAACATTATATGCAACGCCACGTATAATTTTGTCAAACGCGCAGTATTTTTGTGTAAGATCAATTATCTAGTAAATTGACCTCTTATAAAACTATGATTAAAGAAACAACTTTTAAGAACGACACGTTTGTTATTCTAATTCTTGTTAGTATCCTTGTAAGATAAGATTCACCAGATAATTCCAGCAACTACTCTGATTTTTTACATTATTACCAATTATAACTATTACGTTTTCACAAAATTGTTGTTTATTATTTTCATTATTTCGTTCTGATAAAATAAGTTGACATGTAAATTACTCAAAAAATAAATAAAATAAATTATTGTTGCTTTAATTAAGATTTTGTAAGAGACGAAAATGTTCTCTGTTTGACAAAATTAGCAATGGCGTGGAAAATATTAAAAGAAGAATTGTTTATTGCAGATAATGTTTATTTTTAAGGAAATTTTGATGACCTATATCTTACTAAAAAGACAATTGCGAACCTATGTGTATTAAGACTATACATCCTAATTTTTCATGCGCCTGTTCTACAATTCTGATAGCGGCTTTCTGAGTCAACCTGTATATAGAAGAAAAATCATCTGAAAATGTTTTATAATGTTTGAAGCTCACGCCTTATTTCATAAAATGCATAGAGAAAACACGTTTAAATTGTTTCTGTAATGATGTTTTCATTTTATCAGAATACGTACGAAACAAATCTTGAATACATATTCTATTAATGATTCATATTGTGAGTAATGCTGATGTATCTATAAAGTTGTATCTGGTCAACAACAGGCAATTATTAGTTGTATGCGATTAATACTGATCTAAACCTATATTTTAGGAGGCTACATGTTGAATTAATTATAACTCTCAACAACAAGGACTCAACATTAGTTGAGTCCTTCTCATCAATAAACACAGTGATTTACTTAAAAAGGTAATGCACTCAGACAAATGAACTAAGGCCCACCTTTACCAACCTCCAGTTACAGCAAACTGCAACTAACTAGCGGTGGTTACAGCAATTTTAAGCGCTCCCATTGCTTATGAGCCGATTTTTAACAATTAGATAAATTTATCAAGGGGCGATAAAAGTGGCCCGTAGTATATTATACCATGTTGATTAAATATGTATTACATGCTGCTCTGCTCTTCCGTATAATACCAGTATGGTATGGGTTGCTGCGACTGATTATGAGTCATCTATGTATTGAAGGTCCGATTTATCTAGACTTATATAAGCCATTTTGCAACTTTTAACAGTTTAAACTATAATAGTTACTTTAAATACTATTCAAGACGGGAATTTTTAGATATGTAGGGATTTCTATTTGCTGTTACATATTATATAGGATCATTCAACAACCGCTAACGCAATTAAAATGAATAATCTTAATGTATGCTGGTTTGCAAACGCCTTCTTGAAGAAATATTGCTAATATTACTAAACGAATCATTTTTTAAAAAGTCTACGTCACTGCTAATTTTGTTAAACGGACAGAATTTTCGTTTAAAGTGGTCAATTATTGGTCTTTTAGAAAACTTTGATTAATGCAACAGTTTTTGAGTAATTTACTTTTCAATTAATTTTTTAATGAAATAACATAAACAAAAAATTAATTTTGTAAAAGCGTAATAATTATAAATAATGTCAAAAGATCAAATGAAAAACCACAACGTTCCCCTTAATAAGGTTCCCCCTTCGAGCTAAGGATCAAATAATGTCAATTGTCGCTTTAATGAAAGTTTTGTAAGAGACCAACCTGTTAGGGAGTATTGATCGTACTACACAAAAATGCTATCTGTTTGATAAAATTGGCTATAGCGCAGAAAATTTAAGAAAAAAACGAATTTTTTGCAGATAATAATCAATTTTGAAGACACTTTCGTGCCCTGTATTTCGATAAGGAGGCATTTGCGAATGCATGTATATTAAAACTACTCATCTTAATGTTTCATGTATTACCTGCTCTAGAAGTCTGACAGTGTTTTTTTGAATCATCCTGTATAATTTAGTGTTGTATTTTGTTTTATTTTTCTATATTTACTGGACTGTCACATCTACTTATATATCCCACGTGATTGAATAAATATTATTGTTATTAGACATAAACTGAGTATTCACAGCTTTGTTTAAGGGTTAGTTGCCTTGTGGACGAAGCAAGCCGAACCGTTGGATGAGGTGGATGAAATATTAAAGGTGCTTTGAATAAAGCATATTTCATCGAACACAATTTTTTAGTGACTTTGTTTTATGACATGATACCCAAGATTGTTGAGATAACAGTCAAAACGATTGAACGAGCATTGACGACTATAACGGCTTAGTTTAAACCCATGTGAGCCATCCTAGGTTCTGTTTAAAGCATTATAACTACCTTGAAATGATGTATAAAAAGCTTTATCTTTAAGTCACTTCGCGACATTGACGACTTTCATTCTTTAATTATTAACATTTAGAGTTAAGTTATTTTTCTTCCTGTACTATCTATTATAATATTTAGAATTCCTTTCTCATCTTTTTCAATATTTGATGTTCTTCTATTTATATCGGATTTGATAAATGACATAACTAGTTCTTGTAAGAACATTTTGCCTCGTCTTTTTATAGAAACATTTCCTGTTCAATTAAAACCAGGATGAAGCAGTTCGATGTTTATTAGAAGTAATATTTTAGTAAATCATTTCTATTTTTGCAAACAGTCCAAATTAATTAAAATAAAATCCAAAATTTGGTGAAATCACGATGATGAAGTTTATTAATTAAGGATTCGTTGCTAGCTTTCTTTATCTGTGAGAACGTGTTCAGGCACGACTAGTAAATAAAATTTAAAATTAAAAATATATAAAAGAAATTATATTTATTGCCGAAAAATTAAAAGAAAAAAATTGGAAATTACAATGGTTGTTTATTGAAAATACATATTCAGAAACAGAAATTGTTAAATTGGAAAAAGAATGATATATTTTTTTAAAATTTCTTACAGTATTAAATAGAATTAAAGTGATATATTTTTTAAATTGGTATTAAGCTACAAATGTAAAAATAAGTTATAGTGACATGAGTTCAAGAGTAAATGTGGAAAATACAAAAATTAAACTAAATTTAGAAGGAAGTTAAGCAAGAAAAGTCAAGCAGACTACGATCCACCATAACATTTTGAATGTTGAAGTTAAAGTTAACAAAAAAATTAATAAGAACTAAAGATTGAAACGAGATGTTTAACTGAAGTTGTTGGTTGAAAGAAATACTTAAATATGTAGTTTTTGATTTAATATTAGGATAATAAGATTATTAATTTATTTTTTAAGTATTTGGTTATAAAATGATTCAAGATCTTTTAAATTATAATTATCTTAACCTCATCACAAAGATCATCATTATTTAGAGGTATGCTAAGTAATCTATTAAAAAATAAAATTATAAAAATATTAAATAATAATAATATAAATTAATAATAATTAAATTAAATTAATAATAAATAATATTAAAAATAAAATAAAATAAAAAGTAAAATAATTATATAAATTTTCGGAATGATACAGTTGTTTTCTGTAAATGTTGGAATTCATATGAATATCATACGAGTATTAGATCCAAAAAATTTATTTTTGTATCAACTTCATCTCAACACTGAATTGTAATGCACAAATATTGTCAAAAATATATTTTAAAGCTCAATACTTGGCAGGTTTACCCTCATAAACAATTACTATCCACATAACGTTCATAAAAAGTTACTAAAAGAAGTTTTCAAAGTTATTAACAAATATATTAGAATAATTCCGGAAAAAGGAGAACCCATGGTTAAACCATCCCTCATGGCATAAGACTTTTCATTAACAATGAAAAAGTTTTCTTTTAAAGTAAAATGTTAGGCTTCTATGAAATTTCCAATGTCTATCCTATCGGTAAAATATAAAGTGATATGTCATCCATTATAATCACAAAAATTCTAACTAACAATTTTATTATTCATTGTCCTTGATTTTTCTCATCTATATTTCTAATTTTTCGCACAACATCCAAATTTTTATTCCAAGTTTTCCTGGCTTGCTTGTAATATGTATCTTAAATTAAACGTTTTCCGAAGGAAACTAATTGCTCGTCAATTATTCAAGCTTATGTATTTTTCAATTATTTTTCAAATAATTTTTCTCAAGCCTGATAAGATCACAAATATATTTCTACTCATTATTGCGAGATGAATATTGACGAACATAACCCAGTAGTTTATGACCTGATATATGAAAGTATAAACTAATTATATTTGTAGTATAAAGTTGCATATCACATGAGAATAATAATACTAGAGAATATATGAGAGGTCATTAAACTTTTGATTTCGTATATTTAAATAATTATTGACACAGCTTTGGTCATACAAGTGTTATGGACAATAATTTGTATTTTTTCTATTCTTGCACAAGTTCTACATTTTTACTAAGTAGATAATATATCCCTCTATTTTATGGAATATCCCCATTGTCTTTGTTAGAAAGATTAAAAAATCTTGGGAATAGCAACCAATGGATAAGAAAACAACTTCCTTTTTCGCTATCCGAGCTTTCGCAATTATTTTATTGCTTCATCAGGGAAACACTACAATATTAAAATAGATTGGCAACGTTACAAAAAATCTTAAAATTAAAGTCGACTTACAATGGAAGTAAGAAGGTTGACTTCAAAATTAGAAAAAAAATTTTAAAAACATATTTTTATAAAATTAAAAAGAAAATTTTCTTGACACATTAATCAATGTAAAGGACAATGACAAGGTTAAAAATAGAATGATTTTTTTGTTTTTTAAAAAACAAGAACAAATCTGGTAAATTTTGAATTTTGTTAGAAAGGAACACTGGAGGGGCAAAAAGGAAAAAAGCGGTTCAAAAAGTTAAGGACGTAACTCTCGTCGTGTAAAGTCGTTGTTAATTATAAAACTGTAGATTGAACTTATCCCTTCTGTATCCGTTCTAAAATTCACTGAATTTATGTCTTTATTAATGTAAACCATTTCAAGCAAAAGACGTTTATTATAAACCGACTCTCTGTCTAAAATCTTAGCGTTGTTAAAATCAAAATGGTGACCTTCCTTAACATGATGGTAAATAAAGATATCGGAAAATTGATGCCTTCGGTTTGTAAATAAGGCGATAAATGCTGAAAGGATGTCATATTAAAAAATTAACAAATCTTATACTACTAAGAAAGAATTAAGAGGAGTAATAATAACTTTTTATTTGTTAGTTAGATAGTTACAATTTGATAAATCTTGTGTACACATTAACATAAATCACGATTTCCGGAATACTCTCGAGATCTATTGTTACCAGTATTATCGCATTCCTAATACTTGTAATCTCTTGCAACCTCGTCCCCCGAGGAACACTCCTCTCATTCACGAATTCTCGTCTATATCTTTACTGCAAGCCATGTACAGCAAACTCGCGATCGTACACAATGGACCATAGCAAACCCTGGAAGCGTTCATAAAGCGGCCCAACGAACGAAGAGAAGGAAGTGATGTACGCGCCATTAAGCGTGATGTTTAAAGGTAGTCCCCGCAGAGCTCCTTTTTAAACGGTTACGACTTAATGTTCGGTCATTCCCTTAAGGGGTGTAAGACTCCTTATCCACTTTTTATTATAGATTTGTTGTTAGTTCTACCAACAGCGCCAGTGGACTTTTCTGCTAAGTACTCTTTACATTGTAAGATAGTTGTTGCAGTTGACGTTTGGAGTTTCATTTTATGTTCAAATAATTTAAGTTAGAAAAAGACCGTTTTTTCAAGTGTGTGATAAAACTGATAAATTGAATTTTGTATTCTGTATACCAAGTTAATATGATCATGGCGAAATGATGTATATTTATCAAATATTAAGAAATGAATGTGACGTTCGATGTGATTCGTTTCCAAAATTATTTTTCTTTAAGTGGTGGAACATCTTATAGAATCCGTCCTTCTACCAGGTATTGTTGGGAGAAAATTCAATTTCTTTTTGTTACAGAAGTAGGGGGAAAACTCGGGATGACAAGCGCATCTGGTCGATCTGTTATGTACATTTCGAGTAATTTACAACTTGTCAAAAGCATCGAGTAGAAAGTTTGACGTGAACTGTTCGAGGGCTCGTAGCCCTTCCTTGGTTTCGTTACCACAATTTCTCCTCCCCCGAATGGAGAAGCAACAGTTCTTTTACTCGATGCCCCACCGTCTAGGGTTGATTAGACCAAAGTTTCATCTTGGAAGGGGAAATTGAAATGATCGTCAGACGTTATTAAATGGGAAACGTTGGAAACTTTCCACTCACTGATGCTGCGGATCCCGTTCTAAGCCGTCGAGGAATTTCGAAGCGAAGTAGTTGGGACTGCGTTTGTTCCCAATTGTAAATTTACATAAAATTATGTCAATCATACTATTTACTTTCGGAATACTTCTGTAAACGGCGCTGCAACATATAGTGAATAAGCGCGATAATAGAACTTTTTGGTTGAAATTTTTCGTTTTACGTACACAATCGCATTTGCATACGTATTTGGAATACAATTCGCGTTGGGTAATTATATACTTTCACCGTCGGATTTGGTTTTGACAATAAAGCCAAACAAAATAAAACGACGCCGACGGCTCATAAAAAAAGTGTCGAACAAAAGCCGTATTAATTTTGCGCGGCGCGGTCGTAAATTTGATAAAAACGTCCACTGACTGCAATGTTAGCTAGGGAAATAAAGTGAATAATGTTTAAGGGGTGATCATATAGTGAACGTGATTTTGCTGATAAGATAATTGTTATAACTTAACTGAACTTCTTGTTTATCATTAACTACAAACTAGTTTCTTTTGTAGTAATTAATTAATCCATCTTAACCACTCAAAGTTGATAAGTTTTTCTTAAAAATTTTAAATTCAGATGTTTATTTAAAAACTTTTGTAATGAATTGCAATTTCGTTTTATTATAAAATATGCTGATACAATATTTGTGATTCATGGCGATATTTCGTGAAGGGAGAAATTATTGCATGTCAACTTAGTAAAAAGTTCACGAGTCCCCTTGAATTAAGGTTAGGTTGGGGATTTCTTTGAACATTATTTCGTAGCAAACTACGTTAGTAAATAATAATAGGGAACATGTACTTAAAAAACTTCGACCCTCTTTCATCTCCAATTTGATTATTTAATTAATTATAGCTTTAGAAAAGCCCCCCCCAGTTTGTACAACGCTTTAAAATTTGGGACTAAAAGCACTCTGTTGCATTTAGAGAGCAATGGCATCCCTATTCGTATTTGCACAGGGAACATAAAAGCGGGTGCCTGCACCCCATCTTTTCCAACGTAATTGTATTTGTAACGATCGCACAATTATTGAATAAAGCGATTCTATCTAAAATCTTTATGTATTACCCCTCTATATACATCAACTTGTCAACCTTTTACTCTATAATAAGAAACCCGTCGCGTTCGCTCATTAATGATATAGAAACCGTGTTGTTTTGAGTATGCCATAGCTCGTCTTGCTTTTTCTTTAGTAAAAAAATCCTTTGTTAAACGAAAAGGTAACTTGAATATCCTAAGAATAAAAAAATACTCCTTGTCTGTATTCCTCGCACAATATATACCTGTCTCTTTTTAAGTTTGCACAAAAATCACTTCGCCCCATGTCCGTCGCGAGACTAAACCCTAGCGGAGACAGTAGGCCGCGGAAAAAAGGCTGGTGTTTCAGAGGGATCATCTATCACTTTTTGTTCAGATTTGCAGGACAGATCATCGATGCCAGGCTGGGTTGGAACTCCGACAGCGAATTTCCTCTCCGTCCCGTAGAGACGCCATTCACAGAGACCTATTGTCCCCGATTTCCCACTGTCTAGATTTACCCCACCAGAACCGAGAATAACTTTTTATTTCGGGACGCTTTTTTCCGCCTCCAGCATTCATTTATACCCTCGCTTTTCTCCAACACGAACCGTTATTGCAAACATATTTGAAACGTGTTACTTAGCAATATTTGAATCTAATTTTAAGTACTTAATTTAAGTCAGTTATACTATTAACCCTGGAATACTAACATATCACAATCTTTACGATGATCGATTTTCTTCGAAATTTATCTTAAGACTAAACATATCTACTAGCCAATCCGAGCGCGTAAAATAGCGGTAACTATGGTAATAATCCCTTAAATTAGGGCCGGTTTATTCATCTTTGGTTAAATTTAACTACTGGATATTTTCCACGGTTACTGCAATTTCACTTGCCATGATTGGCTATATGACTAGTAACTGTGGTAAATATCCAATAGTTATATTTAACTAAAGATGAATAAACTGGGCTTTAATCAGCAGATGTTAGTAACGGGTCATAGATCCAGTTTATTCACCTTTGGTTAAGTTTAACTATCAGAAATTTACCATAGTTACTATTTAAATAGCCAATCATGGTAAGTGAAATTATAATAACCATGGAAAATCTCCAATAGTTAAATGTAGCGAAAGAGAGGTCTAAGGCTCAGTTTATTCATCTTTGGTTAAATATAACTATTGGATATTTGCCATAGTTACTGGTCATATAGCCAATCATGGCAAATGAAATTACAGTAACCATGGAAAATATCCAGTAGTTAAATTTAACCAAAGATGAATAAACCGGCCCTAAGGCTCAGTTTATTCAGTTTTGGTTAAATATAACTATTGGATATTTACCATAGTTACTGGTCATATAGCCAATTATGGTAAGTGAAATTACTGTAACCATGGAAAATATCCAGTAGTTAAATTTAACCAAAGATGAATAAACCAGCCCTCAGGCTCGTTACTACCATCTTCTAGTTAAGCTATCTAAGAGATTATTACCACGGTTACGGCTATTTTACGCGTTCTGATTGGCTAGTGGATGGGTTTATCTATAAGATAAATTTAACTAAAAGATGGTAGTAATGGACCTTAGTCTTGTAAATGACTTATCTGTATATCATTGTGACTCTTTATTTTATTGACTTTTGGTACGATAGTCGTAAAGTTTATGACTAATTACTAGTAATGTAAAACTTTTTTGAAGAAAGTGTAGTGGCTGATACCTAGCAAGTAAGGTTAATATTTATATTCTTCTTCTTATAAATTGATAAATAATATTTCATAGAAAAAAAATTACAGAAAAGAACTTTTGAATAACAAGGACTTGGAGAAGAAAATTAAAAAAATAATAAACGCAGAAAGGATGATGAGAGATTTAGATGTGGATATAGAAAGTGACTGGGCAGAATCACATAATTTAGAATTTTAACGTGATTAAAGTGATAGTGTCAATGATCTTGAAGAAATTCAGACTGTATGATTCTGCCTATTATATCAATTGTTTTGTTGTGTAGTATTGCAATAATTGATGGAATAAAGGCTGAAAATTAAAGATTTATACTGAAATTTGCGTCAAACTTAAAAAAAAATGAAAATTAATGATCAACCTGATGAAAATCATGTAGTTGAAAACAAAAAAGCAAGATTCTTGTTCACATTGATTAAGGTGCATGACGATCACGTACTAAGTACATTACTTGATGATTACTTCAAACTTAAGCATTTGAGGAATAAATGAAACCTGTTTAATTTATAGTTGTTGAAAATGAGGAACATTTGAATGCTAGCCGTATTTTGCACTAGGATTGAGTAGGCATTGATATGTAGATCCTTCAGCGAAACTGCCATATAAAGCCGAATGTATTGTCGCTCTTCTTTTGTATAACGCTTCTAACACCATTTGGCACCATTGACACTATTTGGCATCTATTTTAATTAGTTATACCATTACCTATGCGGGAGTTAATGTTAACCTAAATCAGTCGTTCCATTTTGTGCGCACACCAGATATATGCCATCCGATGTAAAGTCACTCACTGCGATGCAACGCAACGAAAATCTGGATAGTAAAGATGCAAGCCGTATCGAACATGACTGCGTTGCACGGCGACACAGCACGTTTGCTAGATATGTTTGAGATGTGCAAGTTTGTATGAAGAATTGGCTGTTTGATTATTGTGGCACCGAGTTACATGGTGATACATATCAACACGCTGATTAAATGTATTCCTGCCTTTATAGTAAGACCTGGAAAAGTGGTGTACAGAATGTCCTTAGAATAATTGACTTTTGTTTTATAATAAGTAAAATCTCTTTCTTAAGTTTATCTTGCGATCACTTCCCTTGATAACATTAAAAACGATATATATTACAATAAAATAAAATTATCATCAAAAAAGTTCAACAGGACTGGATGTGCCAGTTGTCGATTACCTCCTTCGAGTCGAGCAGTGCCTCCTTTGAGACCAGTGGTTCTTCAGCTTGTAGTCGGTCTATTTTTTTATCATTTATATTTAATTTCCTGTAATACAAAACCAGTCAGGTAAATTTATATAGAAAAATCATTAGTTGATTTTGAACTTCATGTGTATTAATTTCTTTATTCGGTTTTAACCCTGGCAATGGTAGATGGTTTCATAATCAAAGTTCCATTACTTTGAGAATCTGAATATTTTGTGATGCTTCTCTTATTCTCATACCATTCTGAGTTGCGTCAATAAATTTTATTTAAAGATGTTTCTGAATATCTATGGAATAGTTTTTTACTTTGTTTTGAAATTTTTCGAAAAAGCATGATATGAATTATGTTTTTAACAACATTATTTCAAAAAATAGCAGAACTGTTCTATCTAAAATGGTCTACGTCCAGATTAGAGACTGCAATAAGGAAGATGAACTAAGACTAGCACTAACACTACAACTATCACTAGAAATACCACTAGGACTAATACTAGATCCAAAACTAGTAACTTTCGGGTTTTGGCTGTTGGTTGTGTGTTTTTTGAAAAAATGTTTGACGTTTCGGATGTCATGTTGCAAACTTCTTCAGAAACTGGTTCGAAGTCACTTCTAGTTTTAGATCTAGTATCAGTCTTAGTGATAGTTCTAGTGTTAGTGCCAGTGTTAATTCTAATTTTAGTTTAATTAACACCAGTCATGAAGGTCTTCGTACTTATACAACAAAACTATTTTCTATACTTATTTATGAAAAACATCATGCTGAGTAAACGTTTAAGTTTACTTACCCCAATCTTCAGCTCGGTATTCACTTTTCTCAACTGACTAATCAAGGTATTTACGAACTTACTAATAATTTGAGTGTAAAAATATTATAATTTGGCTTCCTTGTACTTTCACTGGTTTATTTACTATTAGAATTTTTTTCCTTTTTTCTTTAAAAGGAAAAACGTTCATTTCTGTTAAATGTTTAAGACGATTTTAATAGTTAATTTTAAATTTTGATATGTAATTTGCGTTTGTATAATTTTTTAAAGCTACTTCCATATAATGTATATGTATGTTATGAATGAGTTTTCCAAAATAATCACTACAATTATTATCTAGTGAATTTTTTTATATTATATTTATACTTTTTATTTTTTTTATTTTTTAATTGGAGTCAAAATTTCAAATAACGTACATAATTTTAACGAAAGTTTTTGTTGCTACAATTTTTAAAAACACATAAAAATCGAAATTAATAGTGATGAAGAGATAATGTGTACTCCGCTGGAGATAACAGCCGCTGCAAAACTCACTTCCTTGAATTTGTTGCCTGAAACTTTTACATAGCTGTGAAAAGTACCTTTATGAAATGGAGAGCGGCCAAGCAAATCAATTCATGTTCAGAGTATATTTTACTGTTATATTTTACGAAATTAGCTGCAAAGTATAAGCCATTGCATTAGGCTTAGATCACTCTATGCTTAGGAGTACACTTAATATAAATCAAGAAGTCAATATAGAAAGTTATGCAAAACTGCGTTTACTTTTAAAACAGAGGAATAAAAGATTTCATTCATACATAATATCCTGCAGTGAAGGTAAAAATTAATTACATTAAAAAATTTGTTTAAATACTATTAATGAAATATTCTTTTTTATAAGGTTACAATAATGGGAATAATGGGTATATGCCGAGTAAATGAAATGTATACTATGAAAATAGAAGATACAAAAGACCTTGGATCAGCATTTTAGTAAGCTTTCCCAAAACCAAAGTAAAAATCAGTAGAAAATTTACTATTACTAATCATTTTTAAATGATATATAAAAAATATAACGATCTCTGTCCGCCATATGTAACTTCCCAAGCGTTTTTTTTTGTATCACAAAAATGGCAAGTGTACTTCACAGAGGATCGGTATTAGCAAAGTCACAAAAATTAATTCTTCATTATTTTAGTTTAAAATAAAAACATATGATGTTGAAAATCATGTAAAATAAAAAGATAAAAAACAAACTTTACTTTTACATCTTAATATATTTTTCAGTTCAACTTTTTAATTTTTTAAAATTTTTTTAAACATTTTATAATTTTTATTTTAAATAAAATATAAAAATAAAGTATAAGAAAAAAATAATATAAAAATAATAATATAAGTAAAAATATAAAGTATAAGATTTAGTGATATTTTAAAAGATAAGTATGTTAGAATTCAAAGTTAATTTTATCCATTATGACGCCAAAAACTTTCGGTAAATAAAAAAAATTTAACAACAAAAAAAAAAACAACAAAAGATATGTTTACAAAAGTAAGGCGCACGCGGGTCCTCGACCGGCTCAGTGAAGAAGGGAGGGGGATTTATTTGGCGCCACACAGTTTACCCCGCGTGGTACACGAACTGTGACGTGAGTTTTAGTTTGTTGATGTAAACATATAGGACGACACAACATAAATAAACCCTTGACACGTGGATTTTGAGTTGCAAAAAAAATAAATTTATTAAAAAAAAATACAAAAAAAAAGGTAAGTAAAATAAAATAAGTTGAAATCAGATAAATGTATGAGAAAATTATGAAAATTAACACTTTTATAGGTTACGTTAACCAAGAAAATATTGCAGTTAGCGAGTTCAATAACCGTAGAAAAATAAACTAAAACAAAAATTACCGAAATAAAAGAAAATGAAAATTGACTCGCGTCTAGACTCCGTAGAGTTGAGCTCAACGTAAAGTCCTAAAATGAAAATAAAAATTCAACGCTAAACCAAAACAAATTAAAAAAAAAATTCTCGCTAACAGGAATTTACAACAAACAAAAAAAATAATCAAATTTAAATTGCTAACAAAACAAAAAAAACTAAAATGAAAAAGATTTTCTTAAGGAAAATCTACTTAGAATGTACTCAAAGTTCGTACTCAAGCTTCACGATGTTTCTTCGGTGAAAGAAAAGTTAATGGAAAATAAATGATCTATCTGACCTTTTATCCCAAGAAATTCACCGGTCTGAATAGATCTGATCTCCTTCAGCAGCACCTCTGGTGGTTTAGGACAGGTAAGAAGGTTGTTTGTTTCTTTCTCGGGTGATTAAAGTTTATGCTTTCAGGAAGAAACTGAATAGAAGTCTCACTTGGACAACTGGTTCCAAAATACTGGTTCCAAAACCATCCAGATTAAAAGTTATTCCCCAAAATAATAAATGAACCAGGAATTGCTCCCCTCGTTAAAACCTGATAATGAATTTGAAAAGAAAGAAAAACATTAAAACAAAATTAAGAAATTTAGAATTAGGTTTAGGATAGTTCGTAGGATAAATTATTATTATTTTTTTTTTTTTAAAGGTTTGTTTTTTTTTTTTTAATAGTTTTAGTAGTATAGAATAAAATTTTGAATGAAAGAAAGGTTGAATGGGTGAAAGGGATGTATGAAAATTGTTTTTTTTTTAAAGAAACCTTAAAAAAAAATGCTTACCTCTGATGGTCGAGGTTTATTAACCAGAAATAAAGTTGAATTGAATGAAAAATACGTTGAAAGCCGGATAAACCGTAGATTTTAAGAAAAGAATACCACTTTTCCAAAACTATATTACGGGTGATGAATCCCACAAAAATGGAAATAGAAAAATTCACTTAAAAATTCAAAAATGGCGAAACCACACACAATTCTATGTCACCCGTAACATGAGTATCTCACTGGTCAATCAGTAAAAGAGAGAGAGAAAAAAATTTTGAAAGGCCTTATATAAGAAAAGGAAATTAAAAAAAAATTAACATCTGCGCAAAATAAAAATTTTGCAGCACCATCTCAGAGGGAAGAGAAAAAGTCGAAAATGAAATGTGTTTTAGGAAATATAGGGAATGAAAGGAAAAATCCAGAATTTGCTGCTGAAAGATAAATGTTAAATTAACAACAAAATGTAAACTAAATAAACGCTTAAATGAACCAAAATAATTAATTAAATATTCCCGAATTTATGCAACTCAACATCCACCGATTAAAGACAAGTCACAAACACCAAACAAATAAAACAAAATAATTTCGGAATGTAACATTCCCCTCTTTCCTCCCAAAGAAATTTCAAAGAAATTTCTTACATGTACAAAGAAAGACAAAAACAACCAAAAGGAAAGCACCAACAAATATATATTTTTTTTTTTTAACAATTAAATATCTTCTCCGTGGAAAGGTTTAAGGTGCATCACATGCCAATGCCCATTCAGTAGTTCACCGTCCAAATTTTCAAGTACGTACGTGTCTGCGGATGCTTTCTTTCGCACGCGATAAGGACCGACATATCTCTTTGACATCTTTGCCGAAACACCCTTAATTGCATCGGACAAAATAAAATTACGGCGCCATACCAACGAATTAGGTTCAAAATTCACCGATCTATGCCGCAAATTATACCGTTCACGTGACCGCTCCGATACTACAGCCATTCTCCTATATAGTTCTTGATACAATTGCCCAAATTCTTTATTACGTTCAATAATATTAGTTTTCGTAAACCCTTTACCCAAATTCTTATGTAAGTTGCCGTCTAGAATCATTTCTTTCCCGTAATTTACGAAATAGGGTGTGAATTTAGTTGTTTCGTTTCTAGCATTTCTAACAGCACACACGATTTTAGTTAAATATTTGTCCCAATTCTTATGGTTGTCACTAACGTATGCAGTTAGCATAGTTTTCAACGTCCGATTAATTCGTTCCGTAGGGTTTGCTTGGGGGTGATAAAACGCGGTATACTTGGCTTTAACATTATAATTTTCTAATAATTTACCGTATTCTTTTGACCTAAATTGAACCCCATTATCTGAAACTATTGTCTCAGGCACCCCATATGTCAAAAATACCCCGTCCTCTAAACATTTTACCACGTTGGTTGCTGTAGCTTTTCTTAACGGAAAGCACACCGGAAATTTACTAAATACATCAAATATTACCAATATATAAGAAAACCCCTTATTGCTTCTAGGTAAAGGTCCTATCAAGTCTAAACTAAGATATCTCCAAGGTTTATCAGCACCTAAATGACTAGTCATTTTACCTGCGGGAGCTTTTTGTTCAACTTTCGTCTGTTGACAAACTTTACAATTTTTGATATAACGGATTACGTCACTCTTTAATTTGGGCCAATAATAATGTCTAGTCAACTTCGATACAGTCTTAAAAACCCCAAAATGTCCCCCTGTTTCAGCTACGTCGTGATATTTACGCAGAAGCTCTGATCTATCTTTCTTTCCTACTACAATCCTCCAGCCTTCGTCCATTGTCAGACTCGGATAATTTGTTTTTACTTGTTTATATACAACGTCGTTCTCTAGTCTATAGTTCGGATATTTATATTCATTCGTTATAATATTTTGTTTCAATTTTTCTAACCAAGAATCGTCCGTCTTAATTTTCGTCTCTACCTCCTCAACAATTACAGGTACTGATCTGGATAATAAATCGGGTACAACATGGTCTTTTCCTCTTCTGTGTTCGATGGTGAAGTTGTATTGCTGTAATCTAATCGACCATCTAGCTAAACGTCCACTAGGTGATTTTAATTTATTAAGCCACACCAACGAATAGTGATCCGTAATTACTCTAAAATGCGATCCTTCAACATACGGTCTAAGTCGTTCGATTGCCCAAAGGACTGCGAGGCACTCCTTCTCGGTAGTACTATACTTCCGCTCCTGGTTAGTCAAAGATCGACTCAAATAGCAGATTACTCTCTCGTCTCCGTCAATTATCTGAGTCAGAACCGCGCCAAGTCCAAAGTCTGAAGCGTCCGTTTGTACCACAAATTCCCTATCAAAGTCTGGTCTTGTCAATATTGGAGCCGTAATAAGTTTTTCTTTAATTAATCCCCAAGCCCTAGTACATTCCTCGGTCCAAACAAAATTTTTGCAAGTTTTCTTTAAGAGTCCTGTTAGAGGCGCTACTACCGTAGCAAATCCTGGCACAAATCTGCGATACCAAGATGCCATCCCCACCATACGTCTGACTTCTTTAATCTTTTTTGGCATCGGAATCTCAAGAATAGCTTTGACTTTATCGGGGTCAACATGCAGACCATTACCGTCCACCACGTACCCGAGATACTTAAGACTATCACGAAAAAAATTACATTTGTCTTTGTTTAATGTAAGTCCGGCGTCTTTTAATCGGTTGCATACCTTATTTAAGATCTCAAAATGTTTATCCCTACTCGCAGTTACAATGATCACGTCGTCCAAATAAACAAATACATTAGGGTCTAAGTCATTTCCTATCACTCCGTCTATGAATCTCTGCCATGTTGCAGGAGCATTCGATAAACCAAATGGCATGCGGGTAAATTGAAATAGTCCTCGATTGGGAACTGTAAAGGCTGTATATTGTTTGCTCTTTTCTTCCATAGGAATCTGCCAGTAGGCTGACTTAATATCGATACTCGATAGGTATCTAGCATCTCTCAAACGATCTAATGTCCACGAAACCTGTGGTAAGGGATATGCGTCGGATTGGGTTACTTTATTAAGCTGTCTGTAGTCTACACAAAATCGATAACTACCATCTTTTTTAGGAATGAGCAATAGTGGAGAGGCCCAGGCACTTTGCGATTTTTCGACGACCCCAAGTTCAATCATTTCATCCAGTTCTTTATTCACGACTCTTTGCATCGCAGGCGATATAGGGTAGTACCTTTGCTTTATAGGTAACGCGTCTGTCCGAATACAATGTTCAACTAAATTTGTATGACCTAATTTCCGATTTTTTGAGTCTCTAAAAACATTATCTAAAATGTCCGCTAGTCTATGTTCGTCTTTGTCCGTAAGTTCTGATCTAGATTGGATTGCATTACAAGGCAATTCAGGAGCTTCGTTCGAAAACGTCCATTCCCCACGTCTTAAGTCAGGTACAATGCCCATTTTACACCAAAAGTCTGTCCCTAATATTAATTCATGCTTAACCTGTGGTACCAACAAAACTTCTAACATTACGCATTTCTCTTGTAATTTTATGGGAATAGTTACAATACCACTGACAATACAACTATCATTATTCGCGACGGTAACTTTCTTATTGGATTTAAGTATCGGTAAATTTAATTTTTCAATGATAGAAATCCCCCGTTCGCCGAAAATAGTTTGATTCGCTCCCGAATCCAATAAGCCTACAATTCTTTTCCCAAATATCTCCACCGTTAAATAGGGTCTTTCATCATTACGCACGCAACTAAATACAAAATCGAGCAATACTCCGATCGGCTTTGACAGGCGTTGGTGAAGACACCGATCTATCGTCTCACCCTGCCATCGTTTCCCGAACATTTACCACACGTCCGCGAAGTTACATCCGGTTGCCCACAACGAAAACAATGAATCCTTCGAGGAGCACGACAATTTACCGCCCGATGTCCCATTTTACGACAATTCCAACATTCTAAAGAGCTCGTTCCCGTAACTCTTGGTTCAACTACCCTCTGTCGCGATACCGAATTCACTTCTGCCACGCTAGTTATCTCGAGGTTTGTCTGAATATATGCGAGATCAGGCTCTAAAACTTTTGACGCACGAACCGGAGGGGTGTATGACTCTACCGCTAACTTTGTTGCTTCTAATCTTTTTCCCAATTGTAATAACTGATCAACCGAATCAACATCAATCAACGACAACTGTCTCTGGTAAGTAGGTGTTAAATTTCGCAAAATAATCTTAACCTGATTCTCTTCGGGTATTCGCGTACTCAATCGATGAAACAAATTTCGCATAACCGCCACATAAATACCAACCGATTCACTAGGCCCTTGCGTTCTATTCTTTATTTCCTCAAATAACCTATCCTCATAATCGACTGGTTGAAATTCAGATTTTAAACCGTTTACCAACTCTTCCCACGTACAAAAATGATCGCGGTTCGCGCGATACCAAATCAGGGCTTTTTCTCTAAATAAATCTACCGCCGATCTAAAAAGTACTTGTTTCGTCACACCCCGTGCAATTCTCAACTCATTAACACGTTCCAAGAAAGCGTTTACCGATCCTTTCCCATCCCCGGAAAATGTAAGTTCCCATTTCGCGATTGAAACCAACTTAGACCTTCCCGAATTGTCGTTATCATCCTCCTCCGTTTCATCTGATGACGTATTACTAGACAATTCAACACGACCCACATTTATCATACTATAACTCGCAGTAGCTCGTTTTGGAGTCGAAGCAGTACGTGTCTTTAATTTTAATCGCGACGACAAGGTGACTAATTGTGCTTTCAAAAGCGCCTTTTTATCCTTTTCACCTTTCTCTTTCGGTACCGAACGATGAGCGCGTCCGAATAAATGATTTAGATGACTGTTAATCTTTTTGAACTCAGAAGAAGTCGCGGTTCCCGTAAAATCATCCACGGTCTCAGTGAGCTTATCAATTTCGTTTACGATAACTGCCTCATCTTCGGCAAACGAAAAAGGGTTCTGCGGCAAAACAAAAGTAGATTCCCTCTCCATGCGAATCAATTCCCGCAATGTACAACGCATCTCATCATGTTTCATTTGACTCGTAACACCTCGTACTTTTAATTCATAGCGTAAAGCTTCGGCCGACAACCTTCCCACGTCTATTTTTCCGTCCATAATACCGAACAATACCGTCCGAAATACAATAATTGACAAAAGTATAAGTTCCAAAATAACCTAAACGACCGAGACCGATCACGCAATCACGCTCCAAATCAATTACTCCTAATTTTCTTTCGCGGCAATGGCCCTACGAGATGCTGAAATGGCCCCACAATGTAAAAGGCCCCACGTTGGGCGCCAAAATTTATGACGCCAAAAACTTTCGGTAAATAAAAAAAATTTAACAACAAAAAAAAAAACAACAAAAGATATGTTTACAAAAGTAAGGCGCACGCGGGTCCTCGACCGGCTCAGTGAAGAAGGGAGGGGGATTTATTTGGCGCCACACAGTTTACCCCGCGTGGTACACGAACTGTGACGTGAGTTTTAGTTTGTTGATGTAAACATATAGGACGACACAACATAAATAAACCCTTGACACGTGGATTTTGAGTTGCAAAAAAAATAAATTTATTAAAAAAAAATACAAAAAAAAAGGTAAGTAAAATAAAATAAGTTGAAATCAGATAAATGTATGAGAAAATTATGAAAATTAACACTTTTATAGGTTACGTTAACCAAGAAAATATTGCAGTTAGCGAGTTCAATAACCGTAGAAAAATAAACTAAAACAAAAATTACCGAAATAAAAGAAAATGAAAATTGACTCGCGTCTAGACTCCGTAGAGTTGAGCTCAACGTAAAGTCCTAAAATGAAAATAAAAATTCAACGCTAAACCAAAACAAATTAAAAAAAAAATTCTCGCTAACAGGAATTTACAACAAACAAAAAAAATAATCAAATTTAAATTGCTAACAAAACAAAAAAAACTAAAATGAAAAAGATTTTCTTAAGGAAAATCTACTTAGAATGTACTCAAAGTTCGTACTCAAGCTTCACGATGTTTCTTCGGTGAAAGAAAAGTTAATGGAAAATAAATGATCTATCTGACCTTTTATCCCAAGAAATTCACCGGTCTGAATAGATCTGATCTCCTTCAGCAGCACCTCTGGTGGTTTAGGACAGGTAAGAAGGTTGTTTGTTTCTTTCTCGGGTGATTAAAGTTTATGCTTTCAGGAAGAAACTGAATAGAAGTCTCACTTGGACAACTGGTTCCAAAATACTGGTTCCAAAACCATCCAGATTAAAAGTTATTCCCCAAAATAATAAATGAACCAGGAATTGCTCCCCTCGTTAAAACCTGATAATGAATTTGAAAAGAAAGAAAAACATTAAAACAAAATTAAGAAATTTAGAATTAGGTTTAGGATAGTTCGTAGGATAAATTATTATTATTTTTTTTTTTTTAAAGGTTTGTTTTTTTTTTTTTAATAGTTTTAGTAGTATAGAATAAAATTTTGAATGAAAGAAAGGTTGAATGGGTGAAAGGGATGTATGAAAATTGTTTTTTTTTTAAAGAAACCTTAAAAAAAAATGCTTACCTCTGATGGTCGAGGTTTATTAACCAGAAATAAAGTTGAATTGAATGAAAAATACGTTGAAAGCCGGATAAACCGTAGATTTTAAGAAAAGAATACCACTTTTCCAAAACTATATTACGGGTGATGAATCCCACAAAAATGGAAATAGAAAAATTCACTTAAAAATTCAAAAATGGCGAAACCACACACAATTCTATGTCACCCGTAACATGAGTATCTCACTGGTCAATCAGTAAAAGAGAGAGAGAAAAAAATTTTGAAAGGCCTTATATAAGAAAAGGAAATTAAAAAAAAATTAACATCTGCGCAAAATAAAAATTTTGCAGCACCATCTCAGAGGGAAGAGAAAAAGTCGAAAATGAAATGTGTTTTAGGAAATATAGGGAATGAAAGGAAAAATCCAGAATTTGCTGCTGAAAGATAAATGTTAAATTAACAACAAAATGTAAACTAAATAAACGCTTAAATGAACCAAAATAATTAATTAAATATTCCCGAATTTATGCAACTCAACATCCACCGATTAAAGACAAGTCACAAACACCAAACAAATAAAACAAAATAATTTCGGAATGTAACACCATTAATATTAAAAAATCCATTAACATCAATTTTATCAATTAATGGATTTTTGTGGTATCAAGTGGTTGTTGATAAACTATAGCATTATATTCGCATATAGTCAGCTATGAGTGCATAATATATTATAACTACTGTGTTCACGTATCGCATTTGTTTTCTGTTTGAATTTTCTTTTGGTTTGTGGCGTTCATTGTGGGTGGGGGCGAACCAGTTTCTTTTTTTGAGTTTCCTGTTTGATTTGTTGCAGAGAGATATTATTATAGTATGATCGCCCTATCCAACCCGTCGATTTTGTGTGTGCGTGATCGAATAATTATCATAATCTAAGACAATCAAAGTATTAAGTCAAACTCGAACTTAAAATAGCGAGTGAAAAGTGTGTGCCTTGAAGAAGCCGACCGTGTAAAAAAGCCTAGCTAGTGAAGAAAGAAAAGAACAATTAATGGTAATCGGTCGGTAAGTGGACCAGCCCTTTCCTAAATCAATCGTACATGTTACTGCACATAACATATGGTCCTTCGAGCCGAATTCGTTTTGGTGGAATCCACGTTTCTTCACGTTTTGTAAAACTCGACATTTTTCGTCAGTTTGGTCCATCGTCACTCGTTTCTCCAGATTCTCTGTCCTATCGTTGCTCTTTCATAGGGTGCGTCATTGTTTTGCATGCGCATCCTACTCTTCACAGACAGTTAAGCGTCGTCCGTCGTCTTGCCCGTGTCGAACTCATCTGCCCCGCAGACATCGCGGGATCATTGTCCGATCGTCCGTTCAAATTATTGTCGCCTATTTTTATCTTCGTAAATTTCGCTTACCAAATCTTAACCACATATTGAAACTATTCCCGTTCCGCTATGAGTAAAATTACAAAAATTAAATTAAAGCCGTTCTAAAACAAAGTCGTTCTTGCTGCAAAAAAGGATCCAAATTTGGTATCACTTTTAGAAGCACAAATGGAAACCCTTTCCCAAGTATATGAAGAATTTCGAACTCTACATAATACTGTAATTGGTCTTTTGGAAGATGATTCAGAATTTGAGGAGGAAGATCGAATCCGATTACAAGCTGATCGAATTTATTTCTCTATAAAGGCTGCATGGAATGACATGTTAAAACAAAACATGCCGCCAACGTCCGTTGTCGACACAAGTTTAACAAAACGGTAATATAAAGAATTGGTCTTCGTTTTTTGACTTATTTAATTCACTGGTACATCACAACCCGCAATTCTCCTCAATTGAAAAATTCCATTACTTGATTTCTCCGTTGATTAATGAATCCTTGGCGATTGTAAAACATTTGCTCCTTACTGCCTATTATTATGCCATCGCATATGATGCATTAAAAAACAGGTATCAGAATAAAAGACTTTTAGCCACACATCACTATAATTTGATATTCAATGCCTTATCGATGTCATTTTAATCTAAGACAATCAAAGTATTAAGTCAAACTCGAACTTAAAATAGCGAGTGAAAAGTGTGTGCCTTGAAGAAGCCGACCGTGTAAAAAAGCCTAGCTAGTGAAGAAAGAAAAGAACAATTAATGGTAATCGGTCGGTAAGTGGACCAGCCCTTTCCTAAATCAATCGTACATGTTACTGCACATAACATATGGTCCTTCGAGCCGAATTCGTTTTGGTGGAATCCACGTTTCTTCACGTTTTGTAAAACTCGACATTTTTCGTCAGTTTGGTCCATCGTCACTCGTTTCTCCAGATTCTCTGTCCTATCGTTGCTCTTTCATAGGGTGCGTCATTGTTTTGCATGCGCATCCTACTCTTCACAGACAGTTAAGCGTCGTCCGTCGTCTTGCCCGTGTCGAACTCATCTGCCCCGCAGACATCGCGGGATCATTGTCCGATCGTCCGTTCAAATTATTGTCGCCTATTTTTATCTTCGTAAATTTCGCTTACCAAATCTTAACCACATATTGAAACTATTCCCGTTCCGCTATGAGTAAAATTACAAAAATTAAATTAAAGCCGTTCTAAAACAAAGTCGTTCTTGCTGCAAAAAAGGATCCAAATTTGGTATCACTTTTAGAAGCACAAATGGAAACCCTTTCCCAAGTATATGAAGAATTTCGAACTCTACATAATACTGTAATTGGTCTTTTGGAAGATGATTCAGAATTTGAGGAGGAAGATCGAATCCGATTACAAGCTGATCGAATTTATTTCTCTATAAAGGCTGCATGGAATGACATGTTAAAACAAAACATGCCGCCAACGTCCGTTGTCGACACAAGTTTAACAAAACGGTAATATAAAGAATTGGTCTTCGTTTTTTGACTTATTTAATTCACTGGTACATCACAACCCGCAATTCTCCTCAATTGAAAAATTCCATTACTTGATTTCTCCGTTGATTAATGAATCCTTGGCGATTGTAAAACATTTGCTCCTTACTGCCTATTATTATGCCATCGCATATGATGCATTAAAAAACAGGTATCAGAATAAAAGACTTTTAGCCACACATCACTATAATTTGATATTCAATGCCTTATCGATATCACGTTCCAACGAAACCAAACATTTTTCTCTAAAATCTGGCGGCATTAAAAATGTTACAATTTCCAGTACAATATTGGGACTTCTTGCTATTCAATCTTTCGTTAAATAAATTGGATAATAAAACACGAACAGAATTCGAATTGAAACACACGGATACGGAACTGCCAACATATGAATAATTGATATTATTTTTAGAAAATCATTGCAAGGCATTGGAATCTATACTATTTACAACTACTTTGTCATCGCCCACTGTAACAGTTCCCAATAAGTTACAAAAGCGATCGACCTTTTTAACTACAAGTAACAGTAATATTTCGTCGGATCGTTCGCCTAGATGTATCGCCTGTAAAGATTCGCATTTATTAATCAAGTGTCAAACGTTTGCATCCAAAACTCCAGAACAGAGATTCTTGTTAATCAAAAACCATAATTTGTGTATAAATTGTTTTTCTTCGAAACATATGATGACTAATTGTCCTTCCCAATCGTCATGCAAAACATGTCATAAACTTCATCATACCCTATTACATCGATCATCAAAGGACTATACTAACGTATCACCTAATCAGACTAATAACCCCATCATGGCAGTAAATGAAGTCATAGATACTCCAAATACTGCGAATGCATCATTATCGAGTTCTGTGAAGACGGTCACAGTCTTACTATCAACAGCTAAAGTAAATATATTAGATTCAAATGGAGATTATCAGACCGTCAGTATTTTGTTGGATTCAGGAAGCATGAGTAATTTTATAACCAACGCATGTGCCTCTAGATTAGGGTTGAGTCGTCAGAAATCATCAATCCCAATTGAAGGAATTAGTAGTTTGTCATCAACATGTAACAAAGGCATTGTTCAATGTCAAATTAGACCCAGAGGGCTGATTGACCCAGTGTTTGATTTTGAAGCCATGGTGTTGATGAAGGTATGTTCAAATCAACCTCAAATGAATTTTGACGTCTCCAAATGGCAACATTTGAAATGCTTACAATTGGCAGATGATAGTTGTGGTATTCCGGGACCAGTAGATATCTTAATTGGAGCAGAATTACTACCATACATAATGAGGACCGATCGGATTTTTGGAAAAACAATTGATGAACCTACTGCTCAATTGACGGTTTTCGGATGGGTTCTCCAAGGAAGAGCTTTCCCTAATTCAAACTTTTCTATTCGCACATCATTACATGTCTCATTGGATCAAATTATGGAACGATTTTGGGATATGTATGAATAAGAAAACATTGATATCGGCAGATGATATGAAATGTGAGGAGACAATTTTATGATCATCATTCACACAAGCCATACACCGATTTATAGCTTTAGAAAACCGGTTACTTAAATGTCCGGAGCTCCGCTTCGAATATTCGGAATTTATGTGTGATTACCTCAAGATTGGACACCTGTCTTTGATAAAGAAGGAAGATTACAAGTCGTCTGAAGCCTATTACATACCACACCACTGTATTATCCGCCCGGATAGTATTACCACTCACCTTCGAGTCGTTTTTGATGCTTCAGCAAAGACATCAAATCAGATTTCATTGAACGAAACATTGTTTATTGGACTCAAGTTACAAAAGGATATCACCAATATTTTGCTTAACTTTCGATATTTTGCTATTAGATTTATTTGCGACATTTGTCAGATGTATCGTCAAATTTTAATTGATCCAAACCAAAGAGATTATCAACGCATTTTATGGAGATTTTCTGAATCTGAACCAATTGATGAATATCGTCTTAATACGGTTACTATGGAGTTACCTCTGCTCCATTTCTGGCTCTCCGCACTTTACAGGAACTTGCAGCTAGTGAAGGTGTTCGTTTCCCTGCTGCAGCAAAAATAATACAAAACCATATCTATGTCGATGATGTTGTTGCCGATGCGAATAATCTTTCAGAAGCATTATCGTTGCAGAAACAGTTGATCCAGTTAATGAAACAAGGTTGCTTTGAGTTGCGGAAATGGGCAAGTAGTCATGTAGAATTATTAGAAAATATTCCGGTAAGTGAAAGAAGGTCCACCATAGAGTTTGATAAAGAGTCCCCAATTTATATCAAGGTATTGGGTCTTCAATGGAACCCTACTTCAGACTGCTTTACTTATACTTTTACACCTTTGGACAAAAGAGCTACTAAAAGAAGCATGATGTCGAATATTGCCAGGATCTATGATCCTTTAGGATTCCCAACCCCGATTACTTTTCTTGCTAAAAAATGGATGCAACAACTTTGCAAATTAAAACTTGGCTGGGATGACCATTTGCCTAACGCTATTTGTTCTTCTTGGACTAAATTTCTTGCAGAGTTTGAAACACTTGGGAAAATTCAGATTCCTCGGTTTTATGGCCTAGTTGGTGTCACTACTGTTGATATGCATGGATTTTGTGATGCTTCAGAGGCCGGTTATGGAGCTGTAATTTACTTGAGGATAACAAATTCGAATAAAGTTTCCACTCAATTGGTCTATTCTAAATCGCGCGTCGCACCTTTAAAACAACTTTCTGTACCTCGTTTGGAATTATGTGGTGCCATATTATTGACAGATGCCATTGATTATGTCCTTGATGTCGTTAAAAAACAGATAGTTATTAATACCCTTATTACTTGGACTGATTCCGAAATAGTACTAAGTTGGCTTTCGTCGATTCCATCTCGTTGGAAAACTTTTGTAGCAAACCGAGTAGCTCACATACAAGAAGTACTTCCAACGACTGCGCTTCTCGAGGATTGACACCTTCTCAACTCAGTACAAATCAATTATATTGGAATGGCCCTCCTTGGTTAACGATGTCGGAGGAATTATGGCCGGATGCATCGCTAAAACATAACTCCACCACGCCGGTGGAAGAAATCCGAGCATCGTTGCAGGTTTCAACGGAAATATACATTGTTACTTACCTTCTGGATCGTTTTTCATCTCTGGCTAAAATTTTACGTATTGTCGCATATTTGCTTCGGTGTTCGGTGAAGTTTCGTCCATATGAAACAATACCGTCACCTGATGAATGTCACGCTTCATTGCTTAAACTTATCAAATTGATACAAGAATATAGTTTTGCCCAACTTATTGATTGTTTGAAGACAAACCGTTTACTCCCAAAATCGTACCGAAAGCTATCATTATTTCTGGATGATCAACACTTGATCAGGGTGGGTGGTCGTCTTCGAAATTCCCAACTGGATTTTGAAACTTGTCATCCGTTGCTCTTACCGAGTAAACATCGCTTGACGGAATTGATAATTGAGAATGGTCATCAAAATAATCTTCATGCTGGACCTAGAGCTCTCCAATATCTTTTACTACAATTCTGGATTTTATCATCACGAAGAAGTATTCAACGTTGTCTCTCAAAATGTTTGAAATGTTTTGGAGGTCGCCCTAACTCCTTTATTCGACCAATGAGTGATCTGCCGTCTGTGAGAGTAAGAAGAAATAAGCCATTTAACGCCATTAGGAGGACCCTTTATCATATCAATGACTCGTGCTCGAGGAGTTAAGACCACTAAAGCCTACGTTTGTGTATTTGTTTGCTGCGCCACAAAGGCAATTCATTTGGAGCTCGCTTCGGATTTATAATCGGATGTATTTCTCGCTGCGTTTCGTCGTTTTGTATCACGACGCGGACATTGCTCTGTCATCTATAGTAACCAAGGAACTAACTTTGTCGGAGCCCGGCGTCAACTAGAAGAGCTATCAAGATTAGCGGGAGAAAAGTTATCTATGAAATGGATATTGAATCCACCCAGCGCTCCTCATTTCAACGAATTGGCCGAGGCTGGTGTGAAATCAACAAAGGCACACTTGAACAGAGTTGTTGGAAACCAAATCCTCTCTTATGAGGAATTATCCACGCTCCTGGTCCAAATAGAAGCTCTTCTTAACTCACGTCCTTTATGTCCTATAAGTGATGATCCTAATGACATTATGCCGCTCACTCCTGGCCATTTTTTGATTTCTGAACCTCTTATAGATAACGTTCCTAGTCCAGATTTATCTCAAGTCCCTGTCGGAGGCCTGACGCGATGGCAATTGGTACAGAAGATGAGAGACCACTTCTGGTCTAGATGGCATGCGGAATATTTGCACACGCTACAACAACGAGGGAAATGGATAGATCCGGCGGTGCAGATTAACCCAGGAACCATGGTTCTACTAAAATCAGACCAATACAATACCCTTCCCTTCCCTGGAAAATGGGTAAAATTATAGAGGTTCATCCTGGACAGGATGGAGTTACCAGGGTGATAACAATTAAAACAGCAACAGGCACCTTAATGAGACCTATTACCAAAGTGTGCCCTTTACCTCTTAATTAACATCTACATAAAATTATTATAGATGTAGAATACTGTTTTTTTTTATTGGATTATAGAAGACATTTTTGTTTGATTTTTCGGAAAATTGTTATTTTTCGGTGGACGGGATGTTCACGCATCGCATTTGGTTTCTGTTTGAATTTTCTTTTGGTTTGTGGCGTTCATTGTGGGTGGGGGTGAACCAGTTTCTTTTTTTGAGTTTCCTTTTTAATTTGTTGCAGAGAGATATTATTATAGTATGATCGCCCTATCCAACCCGTCGATTTTGTGTGTGCGTGATCGAATAATTATCATAATCTAAGACAATCAAAGTATTAAGTCAAACTCGAACTTAAAATAGCGAGTGAAAAGTGTGCGCCTTGAAGAAGCCGACCGTGTAAAAAAGCCTAGCTAGTGAAGAAAGAAAAGAACAATTAATGGTAATCGGTCGGTAAGTGGACCAGCCCTTTCCTAAATCAATCGTACATGTTACTGTACATAACATACTGTTTTAATAAATTTAACCTGCATCAATAATAGTCCTTATTATATGCACATGTAATAATATAGGAGTACTATTTAACTTGATATGTGATTTATATTTTATTCCACAAAAGAATTGTTGTTCAAGATGCCCTGTGGCCCAAAGTAGTAAGAGTCAAAATTTCTAGAAGTAAATAAACCTCTTTAAGTACAAAAAGGCAATTTGTAATATTTTTACCTACAGTGAAAATATTAACTGGTGTGAAGAATGTGAAATTTTACTACATTCTTATTTTTTAATTTATATTTGCAGACGGTCGACTACTAGTACTGGTCGATCTTAGGCATCTTTACTCTATTGTTTATGGTTAAAATTACCTATTTAATATGTTAAACATAAATGTAAAGGTACAGAACCTTTCAGAAATCTACAGAAGTCTTTATGGTCCAAGGAAGGTATTCAGAGGTGCTGCACTGGAAGACCCGCTCTTTCTTCGAGCGGGTCTTCTAACGCTTTCAAACAACAAGGTCAATTGCTACGCATTGGACGAGAAATTTGAACCGACATTGTCGGAAGCAACTGTTTACAGAAGACCTTCCATTAACACCTCCTAATAAAACAGCCAGACTTGCATGGTGCAAAGAACGGCAATAGGGGTTAATGGAATGACATCGTATTCTGCGACGAGTCAAGGTTTTTTTTATGGGTAAATGATGATCGTAGAAGGTGGCGGCGACATCTAGGGGAAAGACGAAATTTGGAAATCGTTCAAGGATGAATTACAGCCGTAATATGTGTGGTTATCGTTTGGGGGGCGATATGTGCTGGACGAAGGACATCCTTTACATCGACAACGTTCTGGAATCGGTGTTAGTACCTTTCATACAGATGTTGCAGAATGCCACTTTGCATTAGAATAATGCAAGACCCCATACTTTTATTGATTGTAGATTTTGCCCTGACCAGCATTGTCATCGGACCTGTCGCCAATTGAACATGTCTAATTGTAAGTTAATTTGTAGCCAGGCCTCCTATGAATTTCCATGAACTTCGACACCTTCTAGAGGTTGCATGGAACGGGATACCCCAGGAGGACATCGACCACTTAAGAGAGAGTATGGGTAGAAAAATTAGTGCATACAAGTGTTTGAAAAAAATGTTAATTTTTCTTTTCTTTTTTCCAACTAAACTTTCATCGTTTCTTAAGGTTCAAAATTGTAGTCTAAGTATTAATGAATGGTGTATTTCATGTTAAAGTGAGGAATTTTTGTTGAACTAAAAGTACAACTGAAATAGATCATCAATTGAAATTAATTTTATCAATGTGTATTGTTATTTCAAGCTTTATTTTTGTTATGAAATCACCGGGATTTTTATTTTATGAGTTTGGACGGCAATATGGCGCCAGTAGTATTTTGCGGGTTTAAAACGGGGATAGGGGTGCTTAATCCTGGCCATCATTATTTGACAAACTGGCCGTGAAATACATGTGGAATAATGAATTTTTCGACGAAGGATAAATTGAATCTGGGCCACATAGCGTCGGTAACATCAATTTCGGAATTACCGATGCACGGTCCGGTATAATACCGGGCTGTTATGCGGGCCCGGATCTCGCGGAATCAGCGTTTTATGACACGGTAGGTTGGTCCGGAATCGATTTGCACTTAACTTGCCCCCGCCTCTTATCCCCTTCCGTCCGTCGCTTCAATCCCCCGATTCGCACGGCTTTTTCGAATCCGAATCCGAATCCGACGTCCGATAGAAACGGCCCGATAGAAATGCAAATGCGAAAATACGGCCGCCGCGCCGCGCAATAATCCCGAACACGGCCGATTATTTGCTAATTTCGAATTTACAAACTTTAATCTTTTAATTGTTACCGTTAGCCGGTCGCTCGCCGGTCGCTCGCCACCCATTTGCCCGACAGAAAACTCGCGGATCGTGCACCGACCGTCGCTCTCGCTTAATCGGTTTACGCAAATCCGAGGGAAAAATAAAAAGACAACGAAATTCCGGGCGGTTGTATTTTACGCCGATTGCTTTGTTCTAGTTTTCCCGTTATTCCCTCTATTCCGGTTACGTGAAATGACTGTTTTATGTTTTCAACCGACGCGCCTTTCTGAAACACGTTCCGTTACGCAATACACAGCTCGTGCTATTTCACGAAAATGCAATCAATTTGAATTCTATTATTCTTCACTTTAAATCGATATAATTCCTCCAGTTAACTCGTTTCACTGCAATTAATAATATTAATCTTTAATAAGTTCCTTCAAACTGTTCTGAATACAAGTTCGATAACTTAGATAATTGTTCGTTAAAATTAATAAATAATACATGAGAATTTGGAAGTGTTAGCTGGCTATTAATGTCGCTTCACAAGTTTTGCCATTGACATATTATCTCAAGTCCAAATTAAAATTGTAGTCGGGATAAACGGTCCGCAAGATATGTTAATTAAAACAATTTTTTTGTTTAATGTTTTAATGTGTTCAATGTTTTTAAGTAACGTTTGTGACGATTTTTCATGATTGTTGGTTTCAAGTAATAAGTAAGTTTTTTTTCGATTTAACCTATTATCGGTTATATATATATATATATATATATATATATCCAGGCCCTGAAGCAACTTAAAAACAACCACAATATCATCATACTTCCGCCGGTAATTCCACAGTGCACAGTGGTTATGGGCTCGGTGGATTACAAGCAGAAGATCATGGACTTGCTCAAAGATACGGCCTACCAACCAGCAGTAAGAGACCCTACAACTTACCTAGAAAAGACAACCAAGTCGAAAATAGAGGCATCTCCAATAGATCCGGAGATAAAGAAAACTCTAATCCCTCGAGAGAAATCAAGCAGGTGCCCTAAGCTTTATGGTCTTCCCAAGATACACAAGCCGGATGTTCCACTTAGACCCATCGTGAGTGCCTTCAACTCACCGGTACAAAAACTTGAAAAGTACCTAGCGAAGATCATGCAGCCTATTACACAACAAGCCGACTCCTACGTGCGAAATTCTGAACATTTCGTTCAAATTCTGGACAACGTCCAAATTGAAGACAGTGACATCTTGGCGAGCTTCGATGTCAAGTCTCTCTATCCTAGTATCCCGATCGAAGAGGCCCTCAAGCAGATCAGAGAAAACGAAGACTTGCCCAGCCACATCGTAGACCTCGCCAAACACTGTCCCAACAATACTTATTTTCTATTTGACGGTCAGATTTACAAGCAGGTAGAAGGAGCAGCTATGGGTTCTTCACTGTCCCCGGTCATCGCCAACCTGTTCATGATTTACCTTGAGAAGAAAGCATTAAGGAAGGCCATATACAAACCGAAGCTATGGATCCGGTACGTTGATGACATCTTCGTCATTTGGTCCTTTGGAAAAGAAAAGCTTCAGGAATTCCAAGAATATTTGAATACTATTCATCCAAAGATCCAGTTCACCACGGAAATAGAAGAAAACGGACAGCTACCTTTTCTCGACGTATTAGTAAAGAAATCTCTCAACAGCCTGCAGCATACTATATACAGAAAACCTACCCACATACTTAAATGCATCTTCTCATCATCATCTTTCACAGATCCAATCAGTCGCCAACTCACTAATCTTAAGATCCATTCGACTTACAGATAACGATAACAAATCAGAAGAAATGACGAAAGTCACTTTGGCTCTTGCTCAAAACGGTTACTCCAAATACATGGTGAAGAAAGCCATCGATTGACAATTCAAGCCGAAGGACCCACATCCACAAGAAGAGACCAGAAGACCCAACGTCGTACTACCCTACATCAAAGGAACAACTGATCGCATAGGAAGACTTCTACGGAAACACGACGCTTCTCTCAGGAATCCAAAAAACTAAATAAAATTGGAAAATCTAGGAGTTTATTCCATCCCCTGCGGCTCATGCGACAAGAACTACGTGGGACAGACCAACAGAAGAATAGGTGCCAGAGTAGAAGAACACAAGCTGAGCATTCGAAACAAACAGCTCGCTTCTGCTCTCTTCCGCCACCATCTGGACACAGGCCATACCATCAATTTCGAGGGTTGCAAGCAGGTAACCAACGTTCCGCATTGGAGAACCAGATTGATCCGGGAATCCATTGAAAAGCGAAGAACGGCACCCTCAACAAGAGGGATGATGCCCTACACTTGTCAGCAGCGTGGAGGACTGTCCTAGAGCACTCCAGGCCCGGGACTGCTTTCCCGAGGCAAGGACCATCCAATTCGGAACGGCAGGACGCCGAGCTGCCTATCATTCCTGAAGCGTCCAGTGGGAGCAGCTCAGGTCCAGCAATCACCGGACAGTGGGTCAGTGACCTCTTCTCGCCCATGGATGACGTCACCAAAGCCATATCCGGTGGAAAATCCCCAGGACCGTTAATCGCCGTACGACAGGTCAATGACCTCCCCCCACCACCCACGACTAACGTCACGTCGAACATAAACACCCCCACCACCCCACCCCCGACCAATCGCTATCACCTACGACCAAGACGACCTACTATAAAAAGGAGCCAGAGCACCGCAGTACCTCAGTCTGTCAACAGGAGACTACGACAAAGCACTGAAGATGCCAAGTGAGATCTTGGCGAAACGTCTGCCCCTGTCCACAGGGAACAACCAAGAAGATGAACGGATGATACCTCGGATCAACCAAAACACATACTTCTCCATCCGCGAAGCATTACGAATTACCATATATATATTAATCAGGTTTGATTTAAATTTTTTTTCTATTTTAGCTAGTAAGATGCTTTGAGAAAGAGTGAATAAATTATAATCGAGATATTAGCATTTAAAGAAAAGTTGTTTCAATTAACACATCTTTTGGACCATTTATACGGAATAAAAATTTTTTACTTGTTGCCTACATACGGTCGTTGGATACTTCTTGCTGTTTCACAAATAAATTAGCAAACTGCCTAAAGCTTTGACGTTAAAAGAAAAGGAAAAAAGAACATCAGGCACTCAGCTTTCAGCAAAGATCTTTCAAGTTTTTATCTTGTTGTTATGATCTGATGCAAAAAGCCTATGTGATTATTCATTGGTAAATGATTCACAAAATTTATTTTTAGCCGATGGTACTACCTACTCTATATGTTCAAGGTCCCTCAGCTGTTAAAAAAAAATTTGACACCTTTTTGGGTACAGTGCTACAACGGAGTTTGTCATTAATTCATTTCTAGAAAGTCGACGAATTCCGAACCGAATTACCCCATAAGAATTAATGCTAATAGTAAAAATTAGTGCTCGCGGTTGCACAAAGGAGGAGCTTGAGACTGTCTTTCATAAGTTTACGACCCCCGGAGGATCATTTGGGCATTTCTTTAAAAATAATCGCCGCTTGCTACTTTGTATAGCAATCAATGTATGCTGTCTTTTGAAACGTCAAAACCATGCCGAAGATTTTAAAACTTCAATCTTTTTTTCAGTATGTGTGTATAATTTTTTTCCCTTTTTTGTAAATAACGTGTTAATCTATGTTATCATCAGCACAGCACTTTTTATTTATAGACACCGGAACTGGACGATTCTCCATTTTGTTTAAAGTGTCTTAGCTACACAAATGTCGTTGCTATAATAGCAGCTTCTATTATTTTGTACCTATGATTCCAGTATGTACTGACCGTTGTTTTTCATAAATTATAATGTGCCGTTATTTCCCTTTTAGCTACGATTGATAGCGATATATGATATTCCTGTCAAATGTCTGGAGTATGGCCAATAACTTCCCCATTCGTGGTTTCAAAGGAAAATGTTTGAAATAAAAGTTTCTTTATTAATTGTGGCGCTTTTACCGGTGATATTTGCTTGTTTGCAATGCTTTTTGTTCCTTTGCTATGGCAATCTACATTGTTATATTAAATGGAATGCATATGTTTTCTTGTCTATTATAGTGGAGAATAAATAAAATTAAGTTATATAAGAAAAATAATATCATATATAATCATAAATTATTAATTTATCGAATTACAAACAAAGTAGGCGTTAAATTGACGTCGTTGCCAGGGTTAAATATCAAAAAATTGATAGTTTCAACGATTTTTTACTTTTTATTTTTTTAATTAAAGTTGTCAACGACGATTTCAGCGCCTACTATAATTGCGTTTGTCGAGTAATAATATCAAAACTAATTTTAAAATATATCAGCGTTTTACAACCAATACGCGTTAAAATAACGTCGTTATCAGTTTTAAGTATCAAAAAGTTTGTAGTTCAACATTTGAAGCTGTCAATGGCGTCATTACAACATCTGCTGTGATCGTAATTGTCGATTAATATAAAATCTTATCTATATTAAATCAGCAAATTACAGCCAATAAAGACATTATAATGACTACATTCACTGTTTTAAATGTCAAATTATTGATGGTTAAAACTGTCAACGATGTCATTTCAACGCTTACTGTGATTGTAATTGCCAACTTAATATTTTCAGAGAACTCATTTTTCTCGATTTTATTGTTATATAATTGTATGATTTGATATGTTCTCCCTGTAGAGAGATTAATCTTCTATGAAAATACGCTAAAAAAGTAGTACATCAGTGACAATTAAGGATAGAGATGGCCAACTCTATCTCATTAAATTGTACCCTGCACACAGCGCCCTCCGATGTCATCGCAGAATACTAACCATAGATTAAAACCAATTTTGACTAAAATAATCGTTTAAAGATTTTTATTTAATTTTGTACTTTTTATTATTAAGACGAATTTTATTTGTTATAGTTCTACCGGTTTCGGCCCTGTTTAGGCCATCTTCAGAAACTTTCGATCAATAGTGCTCGAAAGTTCCTGAAGATAAAAATAACAAATTTTGAATAGATTTAAATAATCTGAAGATCAACAGTGCCCGAAAGTTCCTGAAGATGGCCTAAACAGGGCCGAAACCGGTAGAACTATAACAAATAAAATTCGTCTTAATAATAAAAAGTACAAAATTAAATAAAAATCTTTAATTTGTTCAAATAATTCGTAATTCAGGACACTAATTAGTTTTTGTAACATAAATGAAATAATGTTACATATTACGCAGTTGTAGAAAATGCAAATATGTACGTAATAATTAAATATAGACTGTAATATTATATATTGTACTAACTACAACAAATTGTCCATATAGGACATATCTGGAAACAATGCTTTAATTGAGCATCACCACCCTGTTATGTCAAAAGGCGGAAAGTGTACTTCTTTAAACCTTTTATAATTTACCTTGTATTGTCATTTTCATTTCAAGATGGCTATTATTTTTAGTAGTTAATTTTTAGTGATTGTTTATATTATTTTGGTTATTTTGAAAGGTTGTCATTAGAATTACTGCTACATTTTCATACATTAGAGATCGCCCCCATGAAGTACAATCCATTTAAAGTAATAATATTGATTATGACAATCAATACCCATCAATAGCCATGTAGCAACGAAACAAAATTGATGCAAGCAAATATAGCACACAAATGCGCCACCATTAATAGAAGAACTTCTAGTTGAAACGTTTTTCTTTAAAACCACAAATGGCAATCGAATGCTTTTTGAACAATTTATAAAATAGTGTATAGATCTACTATGAATACAGTATCTCGTTTCTATATAGTATTCAGATAAAGTAAGTTATATTGTATAGTATACACAGTATACTACAGTGTTTACTATATACCAATGATTTAGCAAATTTTGCTTGCTTTGCTTCTCGTTGGATATTGTTAAGTATGAAATTAAGTTTACTGAAAATAATTACACTGCAAAAGAATGGAGAATTTAATAATCTATCTTTACTATAAAAATAATTATACTAGAATGATAGAACGTTGAGAGTGACGAAGTCCGAGGTACTACTGTATCTACAGGGGAGTTGCACAAGATGTATAAAATGTGTATTTTTCAACCTTAATAACTACTAGCTTTTACAAATATCGGTTTTTCATAGATCACTTAATTTCTTAAACAGGAAAGATTAGGTTCGTTTCCTTTTGCCCACAATTTTATTAAATCAAATTGTTCTCTGGTTAATGAATGTCAATAATCTTTTAATAATTATTTTAGAAGTTTACTAAAGTAGTTAAATTAGAAATAAGTATGTTGTATAAATTCAAATATCTATTGAACTGAACGAACTGTTTTGATTTTTCATTTAATAATTCTAAATGGGTATTGCCGAATCAATTACCTCTGACATTAAACAAAACAACGAATTTTAATGTCAATCCTAGGTTACTTACTGTCACAAATCGATTCTGTTTTGAAGAGGTTACTTTCGGTCAAATGAAAGACATAATCTTTAAACTAAAGAATAGCAATAGCAGAGAGATACATTTAGTGTATATTCCCTTATGTAAACCGATAAATCAATCTGAAATTCTGAAAAAAAAATCTGAAATTAAACACCTTCCCCAATTGTTTAAAGACTGCAAAAATCGTCTCCGTTTTTAAGAAGGGCAACAGCAGTTAATTAGCCAACTACAGACCTTTTTCGAACATTCCTATAATTAATAAGATCTTTGAGTTTGTCAATAAGTCGCAGTTATTAAAATACTTAGAAATGTTGAACACATCTCAATTTGGTTTTCGCTGTGGAATGTCTACAACTTCCGCAAGAAACTTTCTAACCAACGCATATGAAATGGCTCTGAAAACATTCTGTTGAGTGAGATATCCTTTCTGATCTTACCAAAGCTTTCGACTGCGTCGACCCCGAGTTATTGCTGCTTAAATTAAAAGCATGAGTTAAAATCAACCGCTTAGGTTTTATACCTTTCGCAGCGTACGCAATATGTTTTTCTCAATAACTAGACTTCTGATAAGATTATGGTTAAATACGAAGATCCACAACTATGATATCTGTACTTGGGCGTTTGCTGTATTTGATATTCTTCAATGACTTGTCTGGCTGTCTACCACACGACTTGGGGGTTATGCTTTGTAAATACCCACCCCAAAGCCAATACCCTTAATCAGGCTTTGTCTAGCTCAATCTTGGCTTTACGTTGGATTTAAAGATTTCTATCGCATTGATGAATACCTTAGAAATAATTTCGATGAATCTATCTATCTAAATCTATGTATTCAACTGACGGTAAAACTTTCATAAAATAGTCATTATAATTGATGAGGTAATAAATAATTGATTAATGAATAGTTTGTTGCTTCTTCATTTTTAAACTTTAATTTCGATTAATACAAATATGGTTAGCAGTTGCCAATTTGGTTTACTTTTATGTGAAGTTGATTGTAATATATTTGATTAGATTGTAAAAAGCGTCGGCCTTACAGGGATTTTAGATCATGGTTATATAGCGTGTACTAATACGAAGTTCGGCACATCTTCAAGTTAAGTTTGCATCTGGTGATCATTTCTTCATCATTGGTGGTCATTTTGCGCTTGATTTTGAATAATGTATGTTTCTGTCCTCTTTTGTTCCGACAGTCTTTTCTGTATTTTAGCGTGTATGTGTGTATGTGACTATTTAGCTGCATTCATCAAATGAATATTAGTATGAGCTATTCGAAGTAAATGAAATTGATGTTAATGCGGTGAAAATCAAAAAAAAATTAGAACTCGACCTGGACAGTATCAGAGTCATCAATAAACTTCAAATTGGCACAATATATTATTTTAAACATTACTGTAGTAGTATTGCATTAATTGAACCATGTGTAACGAAGCTTGTTCTTGTACCACTTCGAATCTTAAGTATTCCTTTTTGACGTAACCACAATTAAAATAATATACTATACTTTATCTCTACAAATAAGTATCTAAGTATATTAATTCATTATATATAATACAAAATGTATCCCATTTTACACGTGTTTGGCACTCAATTTTGACATTAACCAATAAGGACCTAATTACATACACCCGCTTCTTCATTACTAACTGTTTGTAGTTATTTGACAAAAAACAACGCTCATTCACCGTGAAATAACAATTCGTGTCAATAAATTCTTATCTATTCGAACAATTTTGCGTTTTCATGATTCGTGATTCTGTGAGCACCATTGCGATATCAAAAAAGAGAAAACATTGAATGAATTTTAAGATTGCAAGAATGGTTTCGTAACCTTTCTCAAAGATGCTTTCTTAAATCGAAGAAGAGCATATATTATTTTAAAATCAACTGACGAATCGGATAACATTATAAAGTAGTAAGTACCTCGTGGTGCTGCGGAATTCGTCGATTGTATTGTTTCGAATTTGTTTGTCTATCTCTCTATATCTATATCTCTGTGATTCTCTAGTCAGTCTGACGGCAACCTTCAAGCATAACAGCAGTTTATGGTTGACGTTATGAAATTCTCCATTCATCTTTCAGTATTGTTTTCAATTAACTTGAACTGTTAACGTTGGCTTTAACAATATTCAGAAAGAAGCGAAGCGAACGACGTTGCCAGATCGTTTGGTAGATCAACACGTTATCTGCAAAATATCGAAAGAAATTTACACAAAACTGCATCTTTAGGATGGTTTTGACATTAAAAAAGGCGTTATGGCATACACAGTATCCTTAGATATGATAAAGTAGCAAGCGCCGATAAAAAAGCAATAGATGTACAACTCTATTGCTTTTTTATAAGTAAGAATTATAATATTTATTGTATGGCTAAAAGATCCCAGCTGAAGTAAGAACTTATCTGGTTCATAAATCCATAGTAGTTTGACTCGCGCTCTTCTTTTGTTATCCTTTGCTTACATCCGTTTGTAATTATTATTATGTACATTACCACTGTAAAAATCCTAGGTCATTTAAACATTACAATCTATTACTAGTGATTAATTGATTGACCCAAAAAGTTTGGCTGGATTGCATTGAAATATCTGCCACTTAACACTAGCTCCCTAATCTATCCCATGGAATCAAATGGTGATAGTAAATTTCAAGATGTTCTATATGAACACATATTTCAAAAGTGTTTGATATCATAATTTTGACCAATATGATATTAAAAGACATTTGCAAAGTTAGGTATGATATTTATCAAAATTTTGTACGAATGGATTAGACTTATACCGAAAAGCTATGAGAAGACAAAAAACAACGTGCTGAAGGAAGCGAAATAATAACTGCTGGTAGTGAAAGCGGGGATGAAAAAAGCGGTTAAGCAAAAGCGATAAATTATAATCTTACGGTGTTGGCTAGAAATATTGAACATAAATTGTTTGTAATCATGTAAGAATACATAATCCATAACCAGATATTGTTCAATTATAATTATATTCTAGATAGTATCTATAAATCCTGAACATATCAAAATTGATGGATTTTGGTATAATTGCTAGCCATAACTCGTCAACTAAAGGAAAGGTTAATTATTTGATGTAAATGTAAATTTTTTATAATGAAGTAAGAATCATATCCAGATAGTGCTTAGTTATAATTGTACTCTAACTAAAATGTGGATATCCACAATATATCAAAATTGATGGTGTTCATTGGTATTCAAATGCTGTAAGAATACATAATTCATAACCAGATTATGTTGAGATAATACCTGTATCCCGGTTTTAAAAATTTTGAATACCGGATATCGGTACTGAGATTCCGGTATTGCAAGCCCTAAGTGTAATTTAAATCATAATTGAGATGTTGCTACATATTTGCCTCCCTGGACGCTTAATCCTGGTACGACCAAAATAGTTAAACGAACATGGACGACCATCATGGGTAATTTTGACCCAGACATGCATCTTATGATTTTTATTTAAACGATAGTTTTATTATATTGTGTTAGATATCTATTATTAAACTATCTATTATAAGTCATACATTTTAACATGCTTCTATTACTATTCTTGATCTTCATCTTGTTTGAAGCTTTCACAAATTACATTTATTGTTTTTGTACTCTGTGCAGTATACACAAATTTAGTACACAAGTCGCATTTCAAACCACATTCTCGACATTGATAACACTGTCCATGTTTTTGAGCTGCTAATGGTCCGGGACATCGGTAAATGATTTTTCTTTCTGTACTTTCAATTGCTGTTGGTATGGTCTTGCTGTTGTGTGCTAGTTGGTATTCTCTTTCCATCTATTTATTTCAGGTCGAGTAAGAGACATACCTAATTCCTGTAAGAATATTTTCCTTCTACTTTTGGCAGTAACATTTCCAGCCCAATTAAGAGTTTATTTGCTCCAAATTACTAATGCGTTGTGTGCCTCTATGTCCAAGTAATTTATAATCAATGTAAATGGCTGTTCTACGGCAACGGTATTGACGAATATGTTTATCCAAGACGTCAACTCTACTGTTTGTTTCATTATATTCCATGACAATATTAAGTTTGTAATTCATTTCGCAGTTACTTATATCATGCGTAGTATCACACATTTCTTTTGGCTTGGTTACATATGAAACTAGAGTTAACCTTTGTAAATAAGAAGCAGGATGAATAAACAGTTAACAAATCCTTTCTATTTTTAAGAATAGTCTCGAGTTTTTGTGAGTTCTTCATTTAGTGCTATATCGGTGACATATTGTCTATAGTAATATTTTAAATACAATTCCAAGATTCTGATAACGATGTTACTACGCGTTTTTCTCAACTTTTCCTAGATAAATTTTGAAATTTGCACAATAGAATAACTTGGCGTCGGACAACATCAAAATTTTTATTCCATATTTTCCAGGCTTGCTTGCTATATAAACTTTGAAAGGACAACATCCAACTCGCAAAGGTGCAAGCTTATTAATTATTTTTCTTCCAGGCCAAGGGAGAATTGGATATTTGTGAATCAGGTATTTCATTCGGATTGGTTGACGGCGACCACGTGATATTAGGACCTTCGCCATCAGCCAATCAGAACGAAATACCCGATACACAAATACCCAACTCTCCCTCGCACTAAAGGCAGCTTAAATTTATTTCTGCTCATTGTTGCTGGGTATATATGATGGTTGAAAGCTTGATTGAAAAGAGGTCTTGGATCCTCTCGCCACTTCCAAAACCAGCCAGTAATAAAAATGCCCAAAAACTACCTTCATTTCCAAGGAATTGACATTTTCCCATTTGATCATTTATGACCCGATCTTGAAAAGTATAAACTAATTGAATATTGCATGAGAATAATAATACTAGCGAATATATGAAGGAATAATTTGAGTTCGTATGCTATGTAAAAAATTATTGTTTTCGGGTCATTATTGACCCAGCTTTGGTCGCACGAGGGTTAAATAAGTGTTAATGTAATTTGTCATTTATTTGGCTTCCTTGGATCGGTTTACTGAAGAGTCAACGTTAAACCGCGATTTCTAAGAGAATGACAAATTTGCTGTCTAGACGAGCGATCGAATTTTTCAACCAAAGATGCTTCACACTGATTAAACTTATTAAAAGGTTAATTACCTTTGCTAATTACCCAGCAATTTTCTATTAGAAAATGTAGTAAACAATAAAAAATAATCTTTGCTTTTACATTGAACATAAATTCTAAACATGTGCTGATTTTGTTTCAAATATAGTAAATAGTATAACAGCCAATAATTTGTCGAGTTATGTGAATGACACATATTACATAGGTACTAAAAATCACCAAACATTTGTTCTTTTTCCCATTTCTACAACTATCTCGAAACCTCTTTACTTATACATTCCTTCGAGTTCGCGTCAAGCCGTTTACCACCAACTTTGTCCCATGTCTACGTCATTCGGGGCGCACTAAGCGGGCCGCATTTTTCTCCCGGTTGGAAATTATCCCCGTCCTAAGCACACATTTCTTACGGAAGTTTAGTATTCTGCGGCGCGGAGTTCTCGCCCGGGCTCTAAAACCCGCATTTCTATTCTTCTTGCATTTCCACCGGCATTTGTTCGTGACGTGATTTGTGCGTCCCCACTGTTCCCAATGTCACTTGATATCTCCTCCTCCTTCACCTTCTCCACAATTTCCTCTTTCTCCTTGGACTCTTCTTCCTTTTCTCTCCGGCATTACCGTCGCGATGCTGTTCGTGGAGGTTCTGACGGAGATGGGACACGTTTAGGGCGTCGTCGTCGCCGTGGGGCGGAAGAGCCACAGGCCTTCGCCGAAGGCCTCTTTCTCACGGCGCTTTAATGCGAGACAAGCACTTATATAAATTGTGTCATCGTGTCGCACTCGAGATTATTTCCCTGTCTACGAACGTGTGGACGCCATTTTTATTTGCCACCTTCCTCGTATAAGAAGAATATGAAGGAAGATATACGTGTTGCTGAATCAAAATTATTTTACTTTTTGGAATATAATGGTGGCTTTCGAGTTGAAAAGGGTATGATTACATTTTCCTGATAAACTAATATCATCCAATATTCTAATGATGACATGGGTAATAAATCAACGCACTCATTCGTCTCGGTGTGGGCAAAAGGTAATTTCGTAGTGACTGGCCGTAACCGCGGTACCCGCCCTCTATCGGAAAAATAAGGGGGAGAGCCCCATAAATTTAATTTTTGATCTATATGCAAACTAAAGTTGGTCCACATAAAATTAACGACCCCGAAAGCGCTGGGACGCCGACGGCGTCTTTGGGCGTCCCGACGCGCTGTCGAGGGCTGTTTCGTTCCATTCTGGGGCTCCCCTAGATTTAAACCTTTACGGGCCGCACGCCAACAACTACCCCATGTGTTGCCTCCGTTGCACCGTAAACTTAATATAAGTTCCTGGATGTGCGTCGAGTTAATAAACCGGCGCCGCCGCAAGAGTAACGCCAGAGAGTTTCCAGTTTATATTCTTGTTCGGAGCCCTTAATTTTCTTATTTTTGTGGCAGGGTACCAACGATGTAAAAAGGAAGTAATGGTAGCGGGGATGTGGTAAACTTAGATCGAGGGTAAAGAAACACGAGGAACTTTGACGTCGTATACTTTTATCAGTATACTTGGTAATAAAAAAAGAAATAACTTTTCAGTAATTTTTTTAAAATAACATCTGATGATAATAATAAAAATAAACTTTTTAGGTTCAAAATTATTTTCAGAAATAAACACCTGAATATTAGCAAAGGTAATAAACAGAGTTACAAAAAATATTTAGAAAGAATTTGGGGATAAAAATAAGATTATTAGGATTTTTTATAATAAATTTTCTTTTAAAAATTTTCGTATTATTCGTATTATCATATCACATTAAAACTGAATCGGGGTGAAGTTTGTGATAAATTAGTCCCATATTATGTCCGAATTATGTGATCAACATAATATTAATGTTGATTATGGAAACCTAAACCTTAAAAGTTGTGTTCATCTCATTCTGATGAGGATATTTGTTTCACACACATTCTTAATAAGGATGTTGTTGTATCGTGGAAATACACATTATTGATGAGTGATGTTTATTTTTCTATACAAGCTGTTTCAGTAAGTCATGGCATAATTTTAATCACCAACTCTAGAGTAAAAAATGATGATTCATGTAGACTAGATTTAGATCTATTTAGCAATAGCTAAGATATGGGCCTGCGAAGTTTAAGGTTCATATCACCAAAGTTAAAAAAGTTTAAATATTTTGAATATCGATTGTCTTAAAAAGTTATTATGAGAAATCGTTTAAGGTCACTTTTGAATATATGTGTCGGGAACATATACAATACAGGGTGGCCACACAGGTTATTTCCTTTTTTTATTATGTGCCAACCTCTTTACATTTTCCAACCTACTCTAAAAGTCGAGTTCTTTTTAAAATGCCTTTTGGTCTTTGATTTTCTTCGATTTTTCAAAGCAAATAAAGGAAATTATTAATTTTTTGAAATTCCTATTACAAATTTAGGTTAAGTACAAAACTTGGTATCTTAACAACGAAATGGGATACTCCACCATAGTTTTATTGTTCAAGATATCTTGGAATTCGATTTTCTACGATTTTTAAAAAATGATTAAGCAGCTTGCTATATTTTTATGATATACTACAATTTTTTTGGTTGAGTTTAAAACTTGATATCTCAAAAACGACTTGAGATATTCAAGTATGGTCATAAAAAATCATCAAGATATCTTTAGTGTTCGACATTAGACGATTTTTTTTAAATAATCGGGAAAATTGTTAATTTCGAGTTCCAATTTGATATTCAAATTTCGTTTGATATCATTTCATTTCATTTCATTTATTTTCTGTAAAAACTAACAAATAATTTACATCGTCAAGAAAACAAAAAAAGACATAGTGTATCTATTAACAATAGAAAAGTATTATTAGTACAATTCGAATTTATCTGCATTTAAAAGTTTATACCAAAAAATGCATCTATATTGTAAGGTGTTGCTTCTATTAACTTTTGTTTGACCATGTTCTTTAAATGTTTTCGTGGAAGGGTTCTTATCATTTCCGGTAGATAATTATAAAATTTTATACCCCAGTACACCACATTGTCTTGGGTTTTCTTTGTTCGGTGTTTCGGAATGTTTAAGTTGCTCTTCTGTCTAGTTTGATGATCATGTGTCACATCTTGGGAGGGGAACTTGTTAATATTTTTTAATATATATCTTATGCAATTGAAGATATATACTGCGTAAATTGTCATAATATTTTGCTCTTTTAAATGTTGCTTACAACTATGGCTTACTTTTAATTGACATAATGCTCTTATCGCCCTCTTTTGCAGTAAAAATATTCTATCGGCTGGTGCAGAAGCACCCCAGAAAATTATACCGTACGATGGATGACTATGAAAACTTGCATAGTAAGTCAACTTCGCCGCACTCATTGTTGCCACAGCTCTTATTCTCCTGATACAAAAGATAGCACTGTTTAATTTCTTGCAGATATCATTTATTTGACTTGTCCATTTAAGATCTTCATCAAGATAAATGCCGAGGAATTTAAGGGTTTTATTTCCCTCCTCTTTATGTTTTGTCTTTTTTGAAAGTTGATTGTTTGTGTCTTCTCGTTATTCATTGTAAGCCCATTATTTTTATACCAAGTTTCAGCATTTTCCAATATACAGCATGAGTTTTGATCTAGGTTCTCAGGAGATTTACTTACCAACACAAAAGTTGAGTCGTCTGCATAAAGGCACAATTTATTACTAGGAATTGCATCAGGCAAGTCATTTATATATATAACGAAGAGAAGGGGCTCCAGGATGGAGCCTTGTGGTACTTCCTTCGTAACATCACCCGACTTCGCCCTGATTCCTTCTACATCTACCATCTGTTTCCGATCACACAGATATGAGGCCAATAAATCATAGGCAATTCCTCTAATTCCATAAGTCTCCAATTTATGGAGTAGGCAGCAGTGATTCACATTATCGAACGCTTTACTCAGATCTACACTGATTAATTCTACAGAATTCTTTTTATCTATAGCTTCCATAATGGTTAATACAACTTCTGCTATACCACTCTCAATAGATCGTCCACAGATATAACCATGTTGGTACTTAGAGAGTAGTTTCCGTTTTTGGAAAAAATTCATCAATCTTTCTGTTATTACATATTCGAGAATCTTAGACACTGCTGGCAAAATTGATATAGGTCGGTAATTGTTAGGGTTGTCTACGTCTCCCTTTTTATAAATGGGAATCACTCTAGCTATTTTTAACTCTTTAGGAAATACACCATTCTCCAAACACATATTGATAACACAAACAAGCTGATCGGCTAGTCCATGAATTATTTTTTTGCAAAAAATTGTTGACATTCCATAAACATCTTCGGTTCTTTTTGATCTTAGCTTTCTGCCAATGCTAGTCAACTCATGTTTGTCAACCGCCATAAAAAAGCACGAAGAGCTATTTTGAACATCAAGTTTGATAGCTTGATCTATTGTTGCATTAGAAGTGCGCTGTAGATCATTTAAGTGACTCGCAAAAGAGTGAGGATCTATAATTTTTTCTGACTTCCCACTTTTATTCCCTCTGGTCTCTTTATTTATTATTTGCCATATAACCTTTTGTTTATTTTTTGCCGTGTTCAGTAAAGACAAATAATGATCACGTTTTTCTTGCTGAAGATGATCTCTAAGTTCTTTTTTGTATTTATTGTAAATTCTATACGACTCTTCAGTTTTCAGATTGTTCGCAAGAATACTTAATATTTCAACAATGTTCTGCCTTCGATTTATGTTTTCATTGGATATCCATATAGAATTATCAGCTGTTGTTCTTGTAGTCGTTTCAGGACAACAAGACCAATACGTCTTCAGCATACAAGAAAAATAATGAGAAAAGATTGTAGCTATCGTTTAAGTCGATGTAGTACTCATTCATTATTTGAATGAAGCGTTTGATGTTCTTGTCTTTGATGTCACGACATTTATATTTTTGCAGGTTTACCATTGGTTCATTAATTTCGCTAAATTCGATAGTCTGTGCATAATGGTCAGAAAGATGCAGGTCTATGGTATTTCCTGTGTATTCATCTTCTGTTAGGTTCGTTATGATATTATCTATGCACGACCCCGTTGTTCTCGTCACTCTGTAGTTTTCTCGCATTGACACATGCAGCCTAAAGCTATGTAAGATGTCTTCAAACAGTATTGACTCTTTGGAAGCGCTATTAATGTTTATGTTGAAATCACCCGCAATAAAAATTCTTTTGCGGTAAATATCCGTTTCGATCATTTCCAATAAACGTTCAAGTTTTTGATAAAACACATCTACGTCTCCATTGGGAGGACGATAGATACCTATTATTAGTGTTCGTATACCTATTTCCACTGCTGATATTTCAATTTGGCTTTCAACTGAAATGTTAGTTAAGTCCAATCTTTCTCTAAAAGTTTTGTTTTGGTTAATAAGAATTAGACTACCCCCACATCTACAAATTACTCGACAGAAGGCAGACGCAATATTGAAATTCGATATATAAATCTTGTTCAATACATCATTCGTTAACCAATATTCTGTTATTACAATATAATCTACCTTATCACGGTTTATAATATGTGATAAACCATCAATTTTGTTGGTGAAACCCTGTATATTTAAATTCAGTAGTATTTTCTTTTGAGCACTGTTGTTAATTCGACTGTGATTTTTGTTGTTTATATCTTTATTTACTATTTGTAATTTTTTTTGTTTGCAATACTGAATAAAAAATTGTTTATACGTGCTCCCTCCGGCCACATACTAGAATTTTCTATATCGATATGTTGACCCTCCACAACTGACAATTTAAATGAGGAGTATTCTAGGGGATATCTCGAACTCAGCTGCTCACATTTAACATCCAATATATTTTTTGACTTTAGATAATTTATTATGTCGTCTGATTTTGTTTCAGGACAAAACCGATAAACATGAAAATGTTTGTATTTTAACGCGCCTTTAAGTGTTAAATCAATACCAACTCCATTAATAGTGCTAATTCTACGTGTATTCCTTTTCGCAATTACTGTTTTAAATGTCTCATTTTCACCAAGTGAAATATTCTAAGCATAGTTTTGTTCTGAGTATTTAAAAAATATATCTAGATATTATAAGAATTCGATTTTCATGATTGTTTAGAATGGTTAGAATGATAAATCAAAAGATAGATGGTTAAGAAAATTGTTATTTTCATAAAATTGCTGCAAATTTTTGGTTGAGAAAATAATTCATAAAAACCATAAGTCATAAAAATGCTTGGTTGCCCTCTTCATTGCTTCTGACCAAGTCGATTCAGACAATTTTTTGATTTGTTTTCATGAACATCTACGATTATTGAAAATAGTTCATAAAAGAACTTGAACATTTTGGAAAGAAGCAGAAAACATTTAATCATAAATTTCAGTGTAAAAATAACTTTAGAAAGCACTCAACGTTTAGAATAAGTTAAAAAATTTTTAAGGAAGCAAATCATAGTTTATAGTTTCGAACATGATCTTAATCAAGTTCATTATGACATTACAGTTTATTAAATTTTATCTTTCTTGGATAAACTATACAGGGTGTTCCCGTGACTCGGGGCATAAAATTAACCACATATACTAGAGCAAAAATGATGATGATTCGTGAAAAAAAATTATTATAAAAGTCTTCAAATGGCCAAGATATGGGCCATCAAAGTTCAGAAATTTTAACACATTTTTCTAAATATTTTCAAAACCATTAATGGTAGAGGGTTGAAATTTGGTACAGAGTAAACAAACATCATGCAAAATCATTGAACCAATTTTGACTTTGGCCGGATGACGGCAACCATGTTATACAGGGTGTTCCTAAAATTTGTTTGCTCAGAACTTTTTTGTTTGTTCGTAACCCTACATTTATTTTTGTAGTTTTTAATAGAAAATTTATTTTCGAAACTTTTTTCACTCTTTGAAAATTTTGATAACATTAACCGTTTGCGAGTTAAACGCGAAAATATTAAGCTTCGATTTCAATGGTAACACTAAACACAATAATTTTCGAAAAAGTTGGCCATGGCAATTAAAAAAAAAAAACAAATTGAGCCGTCAACTTGCTTATGTAGTTTAAACATAAAGTTGTTTGTTAATGAAGTTTTTATTAATTTTGCGTGTTCAAAATGGACAATTACACATTTAGTGAACAAACTGACATGATTTTGACATTGGGAGAATGTCATGGAAACGCCGTAGCAGCCACTAACCGTTATCGGGAGAAATTTCCGAACCGCAGAGCGCCCAATCGAAAAACATTTTTAAGAATTGAAACCCGTTTAAGGGAAAATGGGACGTTTAAGCCGAATTTTAGTAACAACGGTAAAGTCAGATCAGTCCGAACAACCGAACTAGAAGAAGATATTCTAGACTACGTACAAGAAAATCCTACAGCTAGTACTTTGGATATGGCGAGGCATTTTTTAACGTCAAAAACAACTATCTGGCGTGTTCTTCACGAGCAACAGCTTTATCCATATCATAGTTATAAAGTTCAGGAAGTTCGACAGGCTGATTACCCACTACGACTGCAATATTGTCAAATAATGCAGCACAAAATCCAAATTGATGATCAATTTTTAGAAAAAATACTTTTTGCAGATGAATCGACATTTTCTAAAGATGGAATCATCAATTTGAGAAATTCACATAGTTGGGCGGACGAAAATCCAAGATTTAAGAAAGCTTGGAAATCGCAATGGAGGTTTTCTCTTAACGTTTGGGCTGGCATTGTGGGCGATGTCATTATAGGACCCGTTTTCTTGCCGTCAAGGCTGGATGGCCATACATACAGGGGACATTTAGAGCAATTAAATGATTTTTTAGATGACGTTCCTTTAAACACAAGACAAGAAATGTGGTATATGCATGATGGTGCTCCTGCGCATAGTACACATGCTGTCCAAGAATTTCTATGTGAACGGTTTCCGGAACGGTGGATTGGACGAGGAGTGGATGCACCGATAAGTTGGCCCCCCCGATCGCCGGATCTTACACCTCTAGATTTTTATTTATGGGGACGCATTAAATTGCTTGTGTACTGCGTTGAAATAACTTCAGTTGATCAACTGAGGTTACGAATTGTTGATTCATTTGATCAACTTCGAACTGAAATCAACGTCCTCAGCAGAGTGCGCTTTAATTTAAGACGGCGATATCAGGCGTGCATTGAAGCCGGCGGGAGTGTTTTTGAACATCTGCTTTAGTATTTTTTTTGTTCTGTTTTATTTATTACCATTTGTTTATTATTTTATTGTTCTTGTTCATATTTTTGTTAGAATTTTTATTATGTTCTTGTTTGTTGTTACCGCGAAAATTAAATTTATTGTTTTGGAAATTACATTCTTTTATTCAATTAAAATAAATTAACACTGGATTTAACTAAATCTACACTGAGAAATTTATGCAAATAATGGTTATTAGATCAGTTCGTTTTTCAATTGTCATCGCCTTCTCAGATCTTGCGGAATATGTTTTATTTGTTACGATTGAAATCAAAGCTTAACAGTTTCGCGTATAACTCGAAAACAGTCAATGTTATCAAAATTTTCAAAGAGTGAAAAAAGTTTCGAAAATAAATTTTCTATTAAAAACTACAAAAATAAATGTAGGGTTACGAACAAACAAAAAAGTTCTGAGCAAACAAATTTTAGGAACACCCTGTATAACATGGTTGCCGTCATCCGGCCAAAGTCAAAATTGGTTCAATGATTTTGCATGATGTTTGTTTACTCTGTACCAAATTTCAACCCTCTACCATTAATGGTTTTGAAAATATTTAGAAAAATGTGTTAAAATTTCTGAACTTTGATGGCCCATATCTTGGCCATTTGAAGACTTTTATAATAATTTTTTTTCACGAATCATCATCATTTTTGCTCTAGTATATGTGGTTAATTTTATGCCCCGAGTCACGGGAACACCCTGTATAAGAAAATAAGGAAACTATTTAAGAAATTGTTTCAATATTTCTTAACCTTGAAGCCCCTGTCTGAACTATTTATGGATTAAGGTCAAAAATTATAGAAACAATATGTGTTAAGAGGGGAAGGAATCAAAAAACCTTCATTGGACCAACTTCAATAACTAAAAACACTTCATTCTCTATTGCCGAAAAGCAGGTATCAATAGCGGAAAACATTTTCTTGAAATTATCCAGCTTTTTGTTAACCGTCATAATTTTCTTGATGGCAGAGGCGGTCCGGCCTTGATATTATTTAAGAATCCCATTTAGAAGCAGAAGTGTTGGTAATATGGCAATGTGTAGGTACATTGTGTAAATTAATAAAATTAAAAAGACGAAAAATCCAAACTTTTGCTCCACGATCATGTTTATTTTGTTTTATTTTCAATTTTTACTTTGCGTGTTTCGCCATTTTCATAAAAGCGGCCTCAAGTACAACTAAAGTAATTAAATTTATGGAAAACACTCTATTTTCAATAAAATCTGTAAAATCATTAATTGAACAATTTGGATTAGATTTGCTGTGTGCTCTAATAAAATATTCCTCATAATTACCCATCTTTGTTGGTTTCGTTAGGCCTTTTAAGAAGGAAATATTAGAAATGATTAGATTTATGTCCTGTTTTCAGAAATATGTTCTTTATACCTAGTTCTTATGTTACGCCCCGTTTGATCAATGTAAAAGCAATCACAATTATCACAATTAAGCCTATAAATGCCACTTTAAAGGCTTTGATCAAACCTATATCCATTGTTGGCAAGCAATTGACCCAATTTATTACTGCCAGAAAATACAGGAGTAATTTTATGAAATATAATAATATGGGTGAAGGGTATTTTGGAAAAGGAGTTTTGTAAGGTAGCATGAAATAGTTATTTACGTAACCAATTATAAAAAGACTAATTTTGTTTAACGAACGCAATATTTGTCAAAACGAGCGAGCGAAGCAAGCAAGTTTAGTAAATTGCGTGAGTTAAATAAAATTAGCAATTTCTTAACATGTTAAATACAACATTTTATCTAACTCCACTTTAAAATTGAACGGAATCATAAGATTTCAAATCTGACAACGCTTACGTGTCAAATGAATTTGAATTGAAAGAATTGCGTTACGTTACTACGAATATCCATAGTAACATCCGAAATAAATCAATATTCAATTAGGTAATATTTCATTACACCACTAGTGGTGTATTTATTTATTTATTATAATTTCATTACACCACTAGTTGTGTAAAATGTGACGATAAAAAACATCAAAATGACATGTAAAACCTAAGATTTCCTAGCGGTGTTAGATAAAGAGATATAAACAAATTTAAGTTTTTCATTCATTCATGGAAAGATCTTATTGGCAAAATTATTTTGGATTTTATTATACACCTTTTGAATTTCCTGAAAAGAATAACAATTATTTTACATGATTATTTTATTTTGTTCGAAAATAAAGTCAGAATGTTGTAAGGGAAAATTGAGGAGTCTATAGAACAGGAAACGAAATGAAGCAGATTTATGATGTCAATTGAAGAACAACTGAGGATATCGGGATAATAGTATCAGTGGCTATGTCTTTGCGGAATATGTTGAATTAAGAGATGACATTGAAAAATATTTAGATGATATTAAGTAGTATCATCTAAGAAACTGATTTTAGAATATTTTTTAATTCAGTGGTAAATTTAAGCACACTAATGTTGTTAAAGACGTTAGTAAGGGCAGTTAATTGATCCTTATTACCATTAATAATAATAAAAATATAATCAACATACCTCTTATTGAAAAATATATCCTTGGTAAGTATGGAATATTTTTCCGAGAAGAGAGCCTTTTCAAACTTGTTCATAAAAATATTAGTCATAATACCGAAAATTGGAGAACCTACCCGTCATTAACCCACCTATAGTTGCGTTAATATTGGAAATCATGGGTCTAATCCATGTCTCGATTTAAGTAGTTTAATACGAGATTTTAGTGCAGGGGACAATGAGTTACATTGGATAAGAAGATTCGTGTTCATATCGAAATTTTTCTGTTCAAAAAATTCGTAAGATTTGGAGATGTGAGCCTCTTTTGGGATAATAACCAAACCTACATTCTTGTTTGCTAATGTGACAATCAAATCTTCATAATTAATATTTGGTTTGAACATTTTAACTTCTTTCATCCTTTAACGTGATTGAATATCTATTTTTTTAAGTGTTATTCGCTTTTGAAATTATGCTATGGAAGCATCTATTAATATCATTTAAAAGTGCTAAATCTTTGTAATCCTGTGATTCTAAAGTGAATACTAGCTCAATATTATCAATCTTCCCAGCAAAAGCAAATTTATGGCCTAAGAGAAAAATATTGATCACTTTATCTGTGAACGAGACATCACTTAAATTAGTGAAACGGCAAAATCAATGGTATTTAAATCCCGAATGGGTACTTTGAAATGAAAATTATTAACATCGATTTTATTAATATGGAAAACTGTTGAATTCCTTGAGAAGTGTTACATTATGATTTGAAAAATTGTTGAATTTACTATACTTCCTCTTCTTGTCTTCTCGGAGTCTAGGTACTGAAACTTTCTTCGAAAATTTAATTATTAATGGAGGTCTTTTTGTAGTTTGAGACGTAAAAATTTAACAATTTTATCTTCTTTTGATTGGTTTAAATAGAGTTGGTAAATCATTTTCTCATGAATTTAGCTTCCAGTTCAAATTTATGATTGACAAAGGTTTTAGAAAGTGAAACTTTAAAGGGAATAGGAGTCTACTTGTTGTAGTGCTTCGTGAATGATCATTGTCCTGTTCAGCGAATGGAGTGGTACAGATGACTTGTTGCTTAAATTAATAACATTAAAAAGATGAAAAGATCCACACTTTTGGAGCAAAAAAAATTATCTTTACCTTATTTTATTTTCAATCTGTACCACATGTGTTTCGCTTTTTTCATAAAAGCGTCATCAGGTGTAACTAAACTAATTAAAACAAGGTGTTAAAATTATGGTCATAGCTGTAATAGCAAATAATAATTGCCGTCAGTTAGGTGTAAAATGTAATGGGTAAGTCATTTACAACTTTGTCTGACGTTTCGAAATATCGTTTACAAATTATTGTATGTAAAGTAGGTTATATTAAAACGTTTTATTAAATAATAATGGGGATAGTTGATTTAACGATTATATATTTAACGATTATATATACTTATTGAGTAATGATGAGAATTTATCAACTTAACGTACTCAGTCCAGGACAGAAGTAATTTATCAAATCATCGTTCAATAACGTGTTGGTTGTTTCAATCCACAAATTCATCAATGCAATATGTGAGATAGATTATTTGATAAATCAATCAATCATTTCAAAAAATAATTATTAATCTAATACTTTGCGAATGTTTCGTTGGAACGTCGTTTTAAGAACATTGTCGCTTGTCTATGCAATGTTCTACATATCCGTATAATACCGGGTGTGTTAAAGTTTGACTTAGTAAACAGGTTTTTGTTTGAAGTACAAGTTGCACTTCAATTTGCTGGAGGTCGTCCAGTGCCGGTAGTGTGAAGTGCGTCATTAAACTATGAATAATGTCCGCGACTTCGTCACCGCAGAGAGTGTGGTGGAGTCGCCAACTTCGGGGACCGAACTTTGCAAATTAAAGTCAGGGTGCCGGCCGCTCACTTTTATCCACGGTTAATTGAATTAAAATCCACCGCGACGGTCGACCGAAATTATTATTCAAATATTTAGATGAAATTCTTAATTATTAAAACAAAAACGTGAAACAGCCCCCGGATCCATCGTCGCCTGCCCGTATTTTCCCCTTTAATTACTACAAACAAATTAAACCGCTGAATTATGGATTTTAATTACACGAAGCGTCGCGAAATTTCCACAATACATATTGTTATTCAGTTATTAATTTCACCACTCACGTTTCCTACTGTCTTCTTCCGACTGGTTTTTGTCTCATGCCCTGTTAGACCCCACTTCACGTTCCACTTACTCAATTCGCATTGTTGATAATTAATTTCGAATTTCAGCTTGATGATTTTCAACGTTATTCATGTGATATTACATATTTTAAAAATTAACTTTGCTTTCTTAACGCATAAATTGGGCATATTTATCAATTTAAAATGTTTTAATTTAACGCAAAAGAGCAAAAACTTCATGAAATAATTCGGATAACGAAATAATCTTAAGCTTTCAAGGCGTACTTTACGAAGCTTATGGAAAGGCAAATCTAAATGCAAGTTGAGAGTAAACAGATATTTTTTCCTCGACCTCTCTTAACTATATTTTCGCTAATGGTAGTTCGTTTTAGCGGCTACTAAAAATGAAAATTTGTTTCAAAGGGCGCATAACAGCGTGCCAAATAAAGTTATCATCCATTTTACCTTCTCGGCAAAAGCATTTTGACTAAACGCCATGGTAATTTGCTGGGAGCATTTCCTCTGTTTGTTTATTACTCCTGTTACTAATTATTTGTAAAACTTCCGTTTTTCGTCTCTTCCTCGCTAATTTAGTTAGTATTGTCGGGAAAAGGCGAAACGCAAATAGAGCAAATAAAAGAATTCGTGCAATTAGGAAATCTGCTGCGTCAAAAATTGCAATTACGCGGTGGTAGCGCGCGGGCGAGAAAGGACAAGAGCAAAAACGAAAGGGTAAAACGAAGACTGTGAATGCGGGAAACGGGATCGGAGTCGTACGGAATTACGGAAGCGGGAAACGGTTGAAAAAGTTAAAATTGAATTGAAAGCAATTTAAGATATATTTTAAGCTCGAGGGCCACTCGCAGTCGAACATTTATTTTTTTTATTGGTTAATCAACGTCAACAACCCACTCGATCTGTCGACGTTCAGTAAACTGGAAACTTTTGATAATTATGCTTTGAATACTAAAAGAAAATTGCCACATTTACTAAAATAACGAGTAAAATTAAAAAATATCTGACATCTTTATTTCTTCGGTAATAAAAAGTAAGTAAACTTTGAATTTTCTGAAGATTGTTTTGATGTTTCGTCTGACTCAACCAGCAATATATGTAACAAGTTGATATAAAATCAACTAATATAAAGTCAACAAAAACAATAATAATTCAACATTTAAGTAAAAGAAGATAAAGAGCAAAGAGGAATAAAGATAGAACGAGTGCAGTTGGTAGAAAGAAAACGAAAAGAGAAACAGGCGACATAAAGAGTTGGATTCAGATAGATGTAGTGATAATAGATAATCACTTAACTAGACTTTAAACGTTAGAAAACCACGAATGTTACATATTTTCATGGGTAAACTATTCCAAAGTGTTATAGAAATAGTAGTATCTTATCAGTTACTACTAGACTTACCGACTGTGCTCTAGTAGGCAGACCGCGAGACGACATAGATAGATAGTTGAGGTACCAGTATACTCAGGTCTGAGATGAAAGTATTTTATGTTGTGTAGTCAGTATACAAAAGGATCTGCGTTTCTGAACAGTCAACATCTGGATGTAATGACGATACTGCGTAACATCGTCGTACTAGCTCCTATTACATACTAGGTCAAAAATAAAGCGTAAGCAATTGTTCTGCACTCTTTCTAATTTGTTACGGAGGATATTTACCAGGTTGGAATACACAGCATCTGTCTATGTGGGGTAGCAAGGATTACAACGCACAGCAAGAGGAGGGAAACAACCAAATTTACGCGAAAAGATAAACAGAAATAGACCTTCTTACCAACACATTGAATTTATCGCTATCAAGATAGAGTCCATTGTTACTCTCAATTTTAACTCTATGGGTGAAATGTGTAACAATGTCACCAAGTATTAGTTACATGTCATTGGAGGAGTAAAATTTTGCTGTATCTTGTATCTTGTCAATATTCAAACTCATGCTAAAACGTTTAGACCAGTCAAGTATCATGGACAGATCGTTATTGAGCTGTGCCATGGATACTGACAGCTCATTCAGTGTTGTTGATATACAAATTTGAAGATCATCCGTATATAAATGATAGTTGCATGAGATGAATTTGGTAACATTGTTTATAAAAATTGAAAATTGTAATGGACCCAATCCCTTCCCTAAGATACAACACTAAGTGTAGATAAAGTGTCATGTGCACAAAATGAACGATGGGAAAGATATGACCTAAATCAAGTAACGCATTCAGGGGCAAAGCCTATAGCAGGTAGAGACAACACCACTAACCGATGAGGCACAGCATCAAATACTTTGCTGAAGTCCAGCAAAACTAATAAAGCTATATATAGGGTACTTATATTTAGGACTGGGTACAATGCAGGCCTATTTCCAAGTTGTAGGAAAGGTCGAAGACTATGGAGAAATTAAAGATATAAAGCACTGGTGGAGAAATTATGTTCAAGATGGAAAGAAGTTGCTTAACACTAATATCATTAGCACCGATATATGTAGAGCGAATTTTTACAAAAGCGTCCCAAACCAGAGACTCATTAAACATGAAAAGAAAAACCGAGAATTGACATTGCTCACTATCAGTGTCATTAACTCGTTAAAGTACAAGATGATACAAGCACCACACCATACATACGTTACCAAATTGTTGTCAATTAACTAAAGTGACCAGAGAAATAATTGTAATATTTATCGTGACCGGGCGATATAATAAATTTTCCTTGATTGTTATAGACAAATACGAAATTATTAAATTGTCTGACTTTAACGATCATTATTTATAATGTCCAAGTATTATGAAAACTGCTTTCATTAATCAAATTGACTGTACCATCTATAAGCATACACGAAATATGTCTAATTTGAACCAATATAAATCCATATGAAATCATGTAGCATAACCCATTAAAACTGAGAAAAGGGTGTATTTTGAGGAATCAACAAGTTATGATAGGAATTCTGCATTGTGGCGTGTTATTCGTAGGCTTGAGTTAATTAGGAATAGTGCGAAAGCTTTGCTCTCACACTTTGTCAATGTGGAGGAAGTGAATGACCCACTTGAAGAACTACCTTCTTCAAGCGGGTTGTATGTCAAGAGCACCTGCGGGAGAGATTGTTGAGTTTTCTAATAACAACATAAAATGTGAATTCTGTAAAAAAATTCACATTTTCGGATTTTGGATTTTGGATTTCGGATTTTGATAAAAAAATAATTGTTCATGAAAATGTTATTTTTTGGAAAAATGTGTTTCCCTTATGCTGTAACTGCTCTTGTGACTCCATTATCAAAAGTTGCCAACCCCACAGAATATAGGGAGTGAAAGTTTCTATTTTCAAAAGTACTAGGAAAAGTTATGGATTTTCAGATTAGCAACTTTATAGATTTTTATAATATTTTACCCTCAAATTAATCGGGGTTTTGAAACATTATAGTTTCAAAACTGCACTGCTTAATTTCAATTCAATCATAACTTATTTTTTTAATTTTTCTTTCATGATATAAAGTCAGTAAACAAATTGCCACGTATTAGTGACCAAAAATCATTCCGGAGATTATTTTTCTCCAATATAACAGTTCAAATATCTGGCTTGACATGTATTTGGATATAGTTCCTTCAACACTATGAAACCAGTTACCCGAATTAAAGAAACGCTTTAATTTTTTAATACGTTATCTTATATATTATATTAGTACCTTATCCTTGACTATACAATGTATAAGGACAATCTCAGGATACGCGATCAAATTTTCAAGGATTTCAATAAAACAGCCTCGTTTTTTCTATACAAAACTTTATCATTTTTATTCCTTCATCAGGATTACTGAACAAAAGAAAAGAAAGCATGAACAACAAATTGTAAAATAAATTAATCTACTTACAAATGGAAAGCGATTCAATTAGTTCAGGCAACATAGGCATTCAATAACATTTAAAAGCGTCCAACATGGATTTTTTGTTAACAAAAAATTAACCGTAACAAAATCTATAAATCCAAAGTAACAAAACACATTAAAACATCTAGAATGGCTGCGACGAATGTTAAACGTTACAATGAAGACGTCGAGAACCACACCAGTTACACAAAACAAATATGTTCAAAAGTAATCCATCATGAACTCATTTCAGCTGTTTCTTCTCTTCTTCCAGATAATGCAGAAATGGGGTAATGTGGTTATATAAATATTTGAAATCTTTAATCCACATCTATGTTTCCATGTCTTCAGCTGTTTTTGTTTTGTTGATCATGAAGTCGATTTTGTTGGCGTGGCCCATATGTTCTACATATAATGTAAACTGTGGATACTTTAGATTTTGCGTTGCTGTGACCGAATTGAATATGGTGATGTCTAGTATCAGGATGGAAATTATGATTGACATTTGTGGATTTGTTCTTTGTTAGTAATGGTATCAAGCTGTATAAAGCTCTTTTTAAGATACTTTCGCCAGACTTTTTAACGTAGCTACTCTTACATTACTATGATCTGATGGATGGATTAGGTGATTTTTGTTAATGGCCAACGATTGGGATCGCTGATATATTCTTTGATGATGACAATATCACCAGGCTTGACATCATATTGTGATATTTTCCATTTGTACCTTTATTGTAACCGATTGAGGTACTCAGAGAACCATGGTCTGCCCAAAGTTTAATTCATTCCAAAATAAATGTCTGACTTGCCTGGGGTTTATTTTCTCCAATAAAATATTTAAATTCCCCGAACTTTGGATATTTTTTACTTACCCATATTACTGAATAACTCATATTACTGATGAAATCGTTCGAGCGATCAATGAAAACGATATGACTGCGTGGGTCTTTCTTGATCATTTTTCTTGACTACGAAAGCTTTTCACACTGAATCATTTTCTGTTAAGCTCTCTTCTAAACCCTACTGAATTGATGCAAATGCTAGGTGTTTAATTTCAAATGTCAGTTTTATTCTCTTTATATACTGGCCATTTTTATGCAGATAACTCTCAACTGTACTTGAGGTTTGCTTTCAATGACATATCACTAGCTGAACCAAGATTAACAAAAGATGTTGAGAACTTACTTGATATTTCGTCTAGCCATAATTTGAAAGAAAATGGTGGGAAACCGGTTTTGATGTTTTCCGGTAAGCGAGGTTTATGCGAGCTGCATTCTCCTCATTTTCGTGTGGTGGTTTATGGTCAGAAAATTAATGTAGATAGCTCTTCCACAATTTAGGAGTATATCAAGATACCGAAATTACATTTAAAGCTCATATTACTCAAAAAACTAATAGAGCCTATACGGCATTGAAATTTATTCATGGCATTATACATTCATTATCACTATCAAAACTATGGTGGGTTTTGACCACTTAGATGGTGTGATTATCTTGTACATATTATCCTCGCTTTTTTCGATACCGGTTATGGCACCTGTTTTGATATAGTTCCTGTATGTTGCATACAGCGGATGCTGCACACTTATCTTAGACTTGCTTATGGTTTAAGCAGGTAGGATTGTATGTCGTGTAAACTGTTACAGGCTGGTTGGTTAAATATGTCTAATAGAAGAATGTTGCCCTTGTTATCATTCTATCATATGTTTCTTTTCTTGAAATAGCCTCCTTATCTCTATAATAGAATTTCGTTTAGAAGCATTAACGTTTCCTTAACAAACCAAATTATGCAAAAGATACTGGATACGCAAACTGGCGTGTGATTGTGAAAGAAAAACGGGATGCTTTGGTTAATATTTTCTTTCTTATTTTTCTCGGACTCTTTCTTTTTCTTGTAGGGTTGAGTGGAAGAGACTGATTCCTAACTCTGTAGTACCATAAATTAATATTAAAATAATGTTTGTCATTTTGGCAATAAAGGAATTATTATTATTACGATTAAAAAGGATGTGTAAATTTTGAATTTCATGCAATAGCAATATACCCTATATGAGTTCGTGGGAAATTCAAAGAAAAATAACATAAAGCTCGGCACGGGGCGAACATAAAAATTTTAAATGTAAATATAAAATACGGTCCCGACAAATACGGGACTTAAAAGTCGCCAGATGTACGATCCCCCGACTTTTTTTCCTTATTTTTCCTTACTGTCGAGTTTTATTTTCTTCTATTTCACTTCCTTTTCGCCGCGATTGGTAGCCGTCTTCCGCTCCATCGAGTACGCTACCGTTCCTTATGCACACCTGAGGCAACTAAATAAAGACATTTTTAACACTAACGTGGTCCGTTTTTAAAAATAAAATTTTCAAAATTTAAAAGTGAGCGTTTTGTAAATCGTATAATTCATTTTTTATTACAAAAAAATTGATTCGGAAAATTGAATTTCCTTTACAAATGGTATTTCATTTGCATCCTAAATATTTCCACTCATCTCCCTCAAACATAAATATCAATGCAAATAAGTACACGCCCACCATGTGCGCGTCTCATATCGATTCCCGGTCGACGCGTTATTCAAATCTGGAATATTTAAAACAATATTTCAAGTTGACTTCTTTCCCGGGGCGGAGACGACGGTGGCGGCAGCGCTCCCTGGTGCGCCGCTCGGGAGGAAATTGCACCGAGGGCGAAGAAAAATTATTTTGATTTATCGCGGTTACAGCGGCGGTTTTGGATTTATTCCCGCACACGGTCGTGATTTATGCCGAATGCGTAGAACGGATAGTGCGAGGACAAGATATATTGTTTAATGGGAACGAGAGACCACCCCCGCAGTGTTTTTGCAAAAACATAATTTCCTCTCGACGTCAAGGGATTGCTTCGACAAAATTCAAATACTAAAAGAGATATCTTCACTTTTATGATTTATATGCTAAAATTTTTACTTCGTTATATCTCTTGAAGAAGATGTAGAATTGATGTATTTCTGTAACTACTTCGGTTAATTAATGTTTATATGCATTTAATTTGGATTTATTTAACTCAAATAACTGTTTGAGTTGAGGTTTTGTTAGAAAGTATTGGCATTTTTTAGAGTTTTTTACTAGATTAATATTCTGTTAACGGGATTTCCGTACTTTGAAATTGGAGTGAGTTCAAATTAGTTATATTGACTATATTCATACATTTTTGGTAAATTAATTTGAGAGTATAAGCAAAGTCACTTCAAACTAGAAATGTGCGCGTGAGTTCACGTAACTAACATACAGAAATAATCACGAGCCACATGAATCACGCGTGATTCACGTATCCCGATATGACTCACGTAAATTGCACATATCTAGTCTGAAAATCATCCTGGATCTCGAACTCCACCGCTTTTCTAGCAATGTGATAGTTAACATCTTCGTTAAGAGTTTTGGGGCATCCTCACTAAGATATGTAATGAACCATTTAAACACAAATCGCCAAGATCGCTTACAGGCAAGGCCCTACGCATTTCTTAAATATACTTAATATCTTTAAATATCTTGGATAAGATATTAAGTCTTTTAAAAAATTCTTTAAATCCTTGAAAAGATCCGTTATCTTACCCCGTCGAGGTTGCCTTCGGGCGAGGCGCTACATCTTCCAGAATAAACGATTTCGTATTACCATCTGAAACTCTGCCTGGCCCGCTTGCGATCTCGGCGAAGTGAGACGAATTCATTCCTTAAATATCTTGGATGAGATGATAAAATACTTTTAAAAGATATATTTATCTCACACCGCCGAGGTCGCTTACTTACTTTACTTACTTAGATTTGATGCTTCAACATGTAACCCAACTAGATTGAATTGGGATAGGTTCGGTTTTGTTAGGTTGGGTTGGGAATGAATACCAACAAATAGTTAGAGCTTGCAATACCGGGATCAGACTATCCCGAAAACCGGGATTCCGGACAATTTTTGTTTGCTATTAAAAACCGCAAATTGATGACAATATATACCATCATTTACTATACCATCATTTACTCCTCACCATAACATTAACGTAGTTTCCTGGGGTTAATAATGTTCATAATTTCTTCCAGGTTTGCATACTCAAAAGAAATGACTCCACGTCGTCTATGTTGTGTTTAAAGGGATAGTATCTGAAGTAGCCATGTCCATTCACAGTTGACAAGTAGTTTGCTTCCCTCTTCGTCGAGACACATATTTGTAAACAAAAGTCACCTACTTAACATTCTTTCGGAAGATGATTTACAAGTCAAAACAATGCTTCACGTTTTAATTGAAATATAAAAAGAAGCTACCTATTTTTACCCTTTTTTCTGTTTTAATGGCGATTTCTTCACGCTTTAATTGGGGTATAAAACAAATCTTCACGGTATAATTAGTGTTTGTAAACAAAACTGACCTGCTCAACATTCTTTCGGATGATGATTGACAGCTCAAAATAAAACTTCACGCTTTAATTGTATTACAAAAAGAAACTACCTATTTTGACCCTTTTTCTATTATAATGGCAATTTCTTCACGCTTTAATTGGAATATGAAGCAAATCATTAGAGTAGGTCATTCAATATTCATTAGGGAGATAATCAACAGGAAAATTTTGAAGAGAGCATTTTTAAAATTTGTAAAGGAGAAACTGTTTTGAAGAAAAATCAGATCACGTCGGATCACCACGGAACCACAATTACTAACGATCACGTATACTCACGTGAGTGATTCAAAAATTGATGCCCGTCGTGACCCGGCGTGACTCACGTAAATTGCACATCCCTATTTCGAGCCAGTATTTAAGAAAATTTGCAACATGGGTTTCAAAACGTCAAACATTTTTTCCAAAGTCCCATGGCAAAATCTGAAATCAGCTAGGTTAGTTCAAATATTAGTCCTTGTAGAGTATTAAATATATATGTTATTTAAAAGTTCTGTTCAGATACTTTTCTCACATAGGTATAGTTCTTCTGAAGATAAACAAAAAAGTCTCAAGTCTCTAGGTCTTAGGTACTTTGCTTTGTATGATGCTGGTCGACCTCGATCTGCGAGTACTTTTACAATAGAAAATATTAATTGGAAAGGGTTTAGAATTCAGATACGAGTGTAATACATCTAAACACAATCATGTTTAACGAGTGCAAGAACTTGTCGCCCCCGACTACATTTCGAAAAAAACATTTTGAGATGTGATATTACAGAAGCTTACACAAAATCCGATATTTCATGTTAGTGTTTTATTTACTGATGAAGCTGTTTTTATAAAAGACAGAATTTTGAATTTTCATAACAATCACGTTTGGATGGATAAAAATCCTAACGTTGTTGTGCAATCAAGAAGTTTTCTTCAAAGTCATCAATATTTGGCTTGGTATATTTCGATTGAATAGGAACAACGATTCTTTACAATCGCTTAACTTATGAAACTTATTTGGATTTTCTGCGAAACATTTTACTGATAGTATTCGAAGATGTATTCCTCCGGCACATTTTGCAATCAGTTTAAAACTCAATTTTATGATAGATGATAGATGAATGCAATGGAGAAAGGTCATGTAGAGCATTTAGTTTAAGCAATTTATGTTCAGTCTTCATGGTCACTTTTTTCCAATTAAATAAATATTTGTTGACCAAGACGCTTCATCCATTAATAACCAAAACAAGTCAATGCCAAGACAAAGATCGTTGGAGTATTTCTATTTAATCCAACACGAAAGATCCTGGAGAATTTAACTTGTGGAGATGTCATGGTTTCAATACAGGTTTGGGACTATAAGCCAAGTGCGTTTGGTCCTTGGTTTGCCTATTTTCCTATACATGTACATGTAAGTGGTTCCACATTATGTAATTTTATTTCCATACCACAGAATAAAATTTTAGTTTGAAAACAACTTCACAACTGACAACTAGGTGAACGGAATATGTAGATGGACATGAACAGAAAGAATGGAATAAGTTATTTAAGCAGAAATAAAACCACAATACAACACGAGACAAATCAGAAAGATTCTCCTAATATGATTATAAAAGAAAAATTTGACGAGCGAAGACCACTCAACAATAGTTGCAGAAGAATGGGTTCTTTACAGCATCAAAACTCATAGTTAACATAAACTACAAGGAAGAAAATATACTTGAAAAATCAAAACAAGAAAGTAAATAATTCAGAAAAAACGTTGACAATTCTTGAAGTAAATAGTTATGGTGGCATACAAACGTTGAATCATTCTGAACTGTTGTCTAAACTTTATGTGACGAGTTCATGCATTATAATTATATTATGAAATAGAACAAATTAAAGAAGATACTAGTAAATATTATCCAATATTTAATATAATAATAAATTTATGATAATTAGTTGAATTTATTGACTCTTTACTTTGAAAAATCCAAAATGATTGCGACGTAATTTTTTCGCTTTGTAAAACGTTAAAGTTCATTGTATCTCCCATTTAGTTGATAACAATTTCGTTATTTAGCTTTCTAAAATATGCAATGCCACACGAATGTTAAAATAACTGGTGTGCATTTTATGTTTGTATTTGTTAATGGCTCAATTCGTACGAGGCGGTCGTGCAATGAACGATTTCCCGTCCGTCATGCTGTTTTTTGAAAAAGCTGATAAAATATTCAATGTGTTTATGAAACAGCAACATTCCATCAAACTGGGCGATCGATAATGGCTAATACAATTGTGGCGGTGGTTGGTGATAATTGGTATATAATATAAAAACGCAAAACACAAAATAATAAATATCATAGATATGAGTAATATGTTAAATTTACACATTTCATTATTTTGCAAAATCAGTGGAGTATCATATATTATACATAAAAGCCTGATATTAAACCAAAGATAAAAAGATGTTATAATAACAAAAAAATACTAAAGTTCTTAGACAAACCTACTATTTTAAATTGAGCTATTTCTTCTAAAACAACAGTTTATGCAGCATTCTCCATGTAGATTTAAATTTTATAGAATTTATAAATTTAGATGAATTTATGGATGTGTTTG